>CM076604.1:83230000-85730000 GCA_038502835.1 Octonoba sinensis
ATAAAACAGATAAATAATAAAATAGGTAATTTATTAAATATATAAACTAAGTACTACTGTTGGATATTACCGCGAAAGTGTTTAATAAAAACACTTTCGCGGTAATATCCAACAGTAGTACTTACTTTGACATTGACTTCAAAAAGTAGCTAGGTATCTTATTTGGAAAAAAATATGTATAATAAGTATTTTAAAAATATAATACCTATTATGTTACCTAAATTTACTTCGGTTTTATTATAATTATTATATATGTACATACATAACTTTGAGAAGATAATTCGCTTCTGACTCTTCTACTCGAAACAACAATCTATACGTCACAGCCAAAGCACTGGTGAAGACGCCAAATTGTCTTGCGTCGAAAGCGAATTAAAACCTACATAGAAAGATCGGAAGACGGTGTGATATCTTCAAGGAATCTTGGCGAGTTGCACAGCCGGCGTTCACCTGTTCACCACGAAACCCGTTACCTCGGCTTTCCAATTAACAACTGAATTATTTTAAAGTTCAAAACTTTAAAGTTCCTGAACTCGGAAAACAGAATCAGGGGACGCTGTCATTTGCGCTCATCGTTGATTCGTAGACCATCACGGCGTCACAAGTCAATTTCCACTATGATTAGCGCAGAGCTTGGCGTCCGGTTGTCTCGAGGCACACGCCTTCGTACGTCACCACGCGGTAGATGAAACGAGCCCCTACGGAACAAGGACACAAACCGATCCGTTCGGAAGAGAGGTATTAATAATTCATAATTATTTTTTAATTTTTTTTTTTAAATAAACAATATTTGCGTATGGAACTAAAGAGCTGCAGCTTCATGTCCAAAGAGCCGCAAGTGGCTCGCGAGCCGCATGTTGCCGACCCCTGGAGGCAAAACTGCATTAGAAGAGGCAAAAATTCTATTTTTTTTCAGTTTCTGTTTTTTTTTTTTTTTTTTTTTTTTTTTTGGGGGGGGGGGTGTATTATGATTAAAAATTTCTCCGAAAATTTTGTAATTCATCTTAGAAATGTTTTTTCAGAGTTGAATAGTCTAAGTTTCATAACTATTTCTTTTAAAAGAACATTAGCAAAATTAGTTCCTTTTCTTTCAGATGGAAAACTTTTTCGGGATAGAAATGATTTTTCCATATGTTGCATTCGAACACTAGTTGTCCTTTATATTCATCGTACCCTCCCTCCCCCATTTTAGAGTTGTTTTCTAAAAATAATTCCAGTGTTAAGTTCAATTTGTGTTGTGTTATCAACATGGCACAAATGTAAGTTAACAGAAAAAATAGAACTTTACATCAACACAGAATGCAAAATAAATAACCTTGCACGATTCATGGGGACTTCGTATAAAATAAAAAATGAATAAATAAAATTAAAAAGTTGAACAAATTTAGAGAGGCTAGACTGAGAGCTTTAGAATCTTAATTTAATGCAGTGAAATCATGCAATTCTCCGGTAAACACCTTTGTTTAGCTATTACGAAAAGTACGCGCTGCTAACACTATATGATCCTCAAGCAGATGCAAAAGAAAAAAAAAAGAAGAAGAAAAGAAAAGAAAAGAAAAGGGAAGAAAAAATCTATTAAAGAAAGGGGAAGAAAAAAATCTATTAAAGAAAGGGGAAGAAAAAAATCTATTAAACTTCGAGCCTTTGATGATGAAGAGTGAAATGAGATCCAGAACAGGAAATTTCCCTTTTGCAGTTTTGATACATTCAATCGGATGATCGTGGGTCTACTTCAAATAAAATCACACCAGCAAAATTCAATTGCAAGTTTATTACGAAAATTACAATTTAAACATTTTTAGTTTATTCTTTTAATCTTTAGCAAAAAAAAAAAAAAAAATTTTTTACACCACCAGTTTGCATAAACAGCAATTCTTGCGGATAGTTCATAAATGATGTCACATTTTTTTTCCAACATATTTGACCCACCTTTTCCCATTGTCACAAAATGTCTCACTTTACTACAGTCACTGCCCCCAGGTCCGTAACGACGGGGGCCTCCTCGTGGTGCGGACTGAGTCACGCTAAATTTCCACCAATCTGTTTCCGATGTTAGGCTCTCTTTGTAGAGAGACTGCTGCACCGGGACAGTAAATCAGGTAGGCAACTCTCGCCAGTCCGGTCCCTATATACGGTTCTGGTCGTTAAGTGTCTAAGATTTTGTGGGAGGAACGAAAGACGAGCGCTGCGTTCCGTGCCCCTCGGAATAATCCGTGAAGTCCTGAGATGCTAATACAGTAGCAATCTCAGAAACGCATGCTCAAATCTCACGAAACTTTCGTCGTATTTGACGAAATGGCTTCGTGAAAAATACTCCGAGTAAACCTTTCATCAAATTGGCGAAATTTGTGTAGTGACTTCCTAAAGTCACGTGATCGCACGAGGAAAGTCGTTGTAAATGACGACATTTTCTTGACGATTGAAGAATCGTCAAAAGTGAGAGCTCTATTTCTGAGAGTGAGGGTAGACCGTAGTAAATATTATATACACCCTACCCCCTTTTGTCACATGTCACGCTAAATTAGCATATGTACTTGCAAGTCAGAAACAAAGCTCTACGTTATGGATCACATTTCTAATTTTATTTTTGAACTTTTGAGTACATTTGGGAGCATAACGATAATAATTATTATATGTGTACTTTATTTGCATATGATGAAGTTAAGGTAAACCAAAGATGTTATTAGTACATATTAGTATGTAAAATAAGTTCATTTTTCGAATTCTGTAAAAATGCCCCACGCTACTTTGTCTTAAAAACTTAAATGCATAAGAATATTTCTTTTGAAATTTAAATTTTTAACTTGTAGTAATTAAACCTTAATCAGCATCGATGTTCTTGATGCAAAATAAAATCAATAAGATTGCAAAGCCAAAAAAAATTAAAAATAAATTATACAAAAGATTTTCAGATTATGATTTTAAATGTTTTTATTTTAAGCAACATGTGGTCACGTCACTCTTCTTGATACCCCCTCCCCTTTTCACAAACTGTCTTAATTTCTCGACCCCCTCCCCTCGCAGCGTGACATCATTTATGAAACCAAGTCATTTAATCGTTGTACTAGTATTTGTAGAATAAGTTTCCTTACAGTAACCTCTGTTTGCATTAATTATTTTCAATCACAACTCATTGACAACAAAGAAACTTTTCTTCTAAAAACTATGAAAGACATTATTTGTATGATAATTTTCAGAAAACTAATTAAATATGGCTTCGTTTCGTCTTCAAAAAACTGAGGTTACGCAGCTCAAAACTATCCTGCCATTGAAGTGGTCAGCTGAAAAACTTCAAAACTTACTGGCACTGCAAGTTTGAAATTTTGGAATACCTCTCTTTCGAGAGAAAAAATACCTTTGCCTCATAAAACTTCTGGAAAATAGGAGGGAAAGGAAACAAATATGTCTCCATGTTAGATAAAGTGGTAAGAAATTCAAAACATTTTTATATTTGCACTCAATCTTCGTCGCTCAAATAATTGTCCTCAAAATGCTACTTCCAAATGTCTTCTTCAGCCCACAAAACGTTGATTTTATGCTCAAAACCCTGACTGCTGAAAACTTTGCAGAAGTTTATACATGTCTAAGAATTGCAGCAACTATTATTTTGAGTAATTAACTGAAAAGTTAGTTTTAAGAGCAATGTCGAGTAATAATAAAAACAGTAATCAAACATTTTCAGTATGCAGACTAAGTTTCTGACCAAAAACTCATGTTGTAATTATTCTGGTCCTTTTTGAACAAATTCAATTTAATGCAGTTTTTATCAGCTTCAGAATGATATAGCATTAAAAAAATGATGATTTCTTTCTTTTTCTTTTCTTTATCTATATATATTGTCAAAAGAAATCTTGAAATTTAAAAAAACAAACACACAAAACAAAACAAAAACATTTGAATTTCTGAATGGGATACAGTGCGTAACATTTTTCTGGGGATGATTTAATTCTGCCCCATTCTAACCTATCAAGTAGCGTGAATTTATATACCGAGTATATGTACACACATGCACACAAAAGAACTCAAAATAAATCGGAAAATTGGAGGAAGTTATAGTTGTAAATATTTACTTTTCACAGATCATTATCTTTTTTGTAGATCAGACTAGTTACAGGAAAGCAGTATTTTATGGTTTTAATACTTATGCAATCCTTTGCATGTGTACTTACGTTTTTCACTCCCCCTCCTTTCTTTTCATTTCTATTTCTTCTATATTACCTATAGCGTCAGAAAAATTCAAAAAATTTCAATTCATGTTTTCTAACAAATAAAGCTCTTAACTTTTAAGTTAGAGAAAATTTCGCCAATACTCATCTAAAAGGTTTATTACCCTTTGCTAGTAGTAGATGATAGTCTTTACCAGAAGACAGAAGATTATGTTTATGTGACTCCTGAGAAATGAATTTGCAGAAAACCATTCATCTAGAAGAGTTAAGAAATAAAACTTAAGCCTACAATTTGTTAGTAAGTCATTTTAAATGCTTATCTTCAAAATTTTAATCCCCTTTATATCTTAAGTCCAAGGTCGTGTATCAGATAACTGGTAACATATTCAAAGGGAAACAAGGAGAACAATGCACTGCTAGTGGTGCTTTACGATTCAGTTTTAACACACGGAGCTGTGCATTTTTGAAATGGCAGGAGATATTAGTTTAAATAAATTGCTAATATGAAAAAAGTTGATAGAAAGTTTTATTTTGAAAAGTAATTTTGTTTGTTCAATAAGAACTTGAATGGAATAGATTACGAAAAAAAAGGTAAGCACACATGATTTTTTTTTAAATTTAAACCATGAAATAATATTTCCTATTAGTATAGTTTAACGACAAAGCAAATAAGTGATCCATCCAAAAAAAAAAACTATTTTTTTCTCATTTTCCTATTTACAAGTGAACATCTATCCCCCCCCTCTCTCTCTCTCTCTATATATATATATATATATATATATATATATATATACTGTAAAAGCACTTATTTTCGCGAAAATGATAATATCGGTGATTTCACAAGTTGAAGATTTTATATGAAGAGAACCGAATTTTTTTATTTGAGGCAAAAAAAAAAAGATTTCGCGAGGCTTAAATTTTCACGATTACGATGGGTTATCAAAAATTGCAAAAATAATTTATTTTACCGTATGTATGTAAAAGAGTTTTTATGCTTGTATGATTGCATGTTTATGTTCGCTATACAAATCCACACCAACAGACGGATTGGAGCGAAATTTGGCACGAACTTCAATTAACTCAGAGGTAATACACCGAGTCTCACTCCAAAATTAAAATTACCGTTTTAATTATTTATTTATTTATTATTTTATTTTATTTTAAATTTACTTCTTTATTTATTTTTAATACCAATTTCAAGATTTGTCTCGACAATTGGGGAAAAAAAAGAAATAAAGAAAGAAATTATCTCATTCTTTAGAATTTTATGTCATTCTGAAGCTAACGAAAACTACGTCAGATAGTATTTGTTCGAAAACTCCATTATAAATTGAACATGCATTATTGCCCATAATCTTATTTCTTCTAACGTGGATTACGCTAAGGCTTACTGTTAAATGAAGATTTTGAAGATGACCCTGAATTTCAACAATTCATGGTTGTAAAAAAAAAAGCCCTTGAGTTTTAGTTTAAACTCAATTGTTAATTTTCTGAGACCAGGTGTCATGCTGTTTTAACATGTATGGGACTGATACATTTTCCCAACATTATTCTCGTGGCTAGCAACACCGGTTAATTTTTCTAGCTATTTAAATAATTTTGCTACATTATATCAATTGAATGTAGTTTAACATTAATTAGAATGTAGCCATTTTGCTACAATGAATACTTTAAATTTGTTTCCATCATTTTTTCTTCTTTAATAGTTGATCTTCCAAAACACCAACTGTGGCACAAAAGTACCGCTTGAGAAAAAAATCGTTTTCCCATTCGTTATACAACTCGCAAAATTCACAAAATATTTAATTAAATGCAAATTTATTTATGATGTTTCTGAACTATTTACCCACAAGCATAATAATTTAGATTCTGAAACGTATGCTCATAACAGCTATTCATTTACAAAGTTGGTAAATCGAAATATAACACTTTGCACTGATTTAACACGATTTTCTTTTAGTTTACCTACATATTAAATTAATTTCATTCATTATTACTTCACAGGAGTCTTTGAAGCCATGGTCTATAATTTTAAAATGTATCCGTTGAGTTTATATTTTGCTGTTCACTAGATTTGAAAGATTTTAATTTCATTCTTTATTACTTCACGGGATTCTTTGAAGCCACGGTCATACAATCAAAAGGTATCTTTTGAGCATTATATTCGATTTATTAGATTCGTAAGATTTTCATTTCATTCATCATTATTTGCCAGGATTCTTTGAAGCCACAGTCTATACATATAAAATGTATCTGTTGAGTATAATATTCTGTTCTTTATTGAGTTCGAATTAATCAAGACTAACTTCTGCCGACAGAAATACTATCAATAAATTTATGTGAAAAGAATTATTGAGACATTCGGGACATAATTGAGACGGAAAAGAATTATTGAGACATTCATCCAGGGTAAATATGAACCATAGGGGTAACTTTGCACCACTTCATTATTAGTATTTAACGAAAAATAACTAGAAGGTCGAGTGCGGCACTCTGCTCTAGGTAGGTTATAAAATAAGTTTTCTACTCTAAATTTCACTACTTCAGTTGAAACCCTGTAGACAGATAAATTCTTTCTTATTTTATAACCTTAAACTTAAGATGTGTTCTAAAATGCCTTTCTGACCATCTCAGAGTACCGCAGTGCCAGATTTGGGGAAAATTTGATGTAATATATGAAATTGTATAAGGTTAATTTATGTCATGATGATCAATGATTATCTGCACGATGGTAATTTCTTGATCACACCTACATAAAAAATTGAAAACTAATTTTGCACTTGAAGCGGATGTGAAATTCAACATTAACCACAAGTATATTGTAGACTACTTTTTTCCTCTCAACTTTGTTTCAAATAATCTGAAAGAATTTAATAAATATTACGTTGATATTGGAATTTCAACTTATGGACTATTAACCTTTCCTTTGATTTTTACAGCATGGAAAATTTCAGTTCTGTAACCAACCTTTCTACAGCTGTCATGACTATTTCTTCTCCATTCCTTCAATAAATAGATTATGTCTAAGAAGGAAGAAGGACCCGATCAAGCTAGATCATGGGCCATAGCTCTGGCTGCTTGCGTTATTAATTCTCTACTTTCTGGAATCAGCAGAACTACCGGGTTGTTTTATGTGGCTCTCATCGACACTTACGGAGTCTCAAGGATGGAAGCAAACCTCCCTTTTACGCTCAGAAACGTAATTAGAAATTTGGCAGGTAAGAAACAAATGTTTTGCTTGCTTTTCCTTTTACGATTGCTAGTTGGGGCAGTAACGTAATTATCCAAATCACAAAGGTAGCATCGTTCCAATTTGCGGCCACCTTACTGTGTAGTTACTTTATAGATCGATAGGTGGCGCAGCTAAAATTGTTGTTTTATTCGAAAGATTGGATCATCGTTTATACGAAGCTTACAGATATGCGACGTTTTAGTGTCCCAATTCTTGAATCTAGCCAGAAAAGTAAATCGCTTATACGACGTATTTCGGTAGTCCCTTCGGCGTCGTATAAAAGATGTTCCGAGCTTTAACGGAGCAAACCAAACAAGTAGCTGCACCAGATACCTGATATAAGCCAGATATCTGTTTTACTACTCATAAGAGCATATTATTCTCTTCTTGAAGCATTAATTTTCTGAACATTTCTGCAGGTCCTCTCGCAGGAGCCATAGGACAGAAATATGGAGCTCGAGAAGTCACAATCGTTGGTGGAGTTTTTGCTGCTTTAGGAATTATTTTGTGTACTTTTGCCCCGGATGTCATTTGGATCTGCGTTTTGTGGGGAGGAATGCATGGTAATGTAGCTTTGCATACGATTACAATCACAATTCAATCAATGCGTTCACACAAAGTAGCATATACCTGAGAAACTAAAGAAAAGAAAGGAAATTTTACGTATGTCATGGAAAAAATGACAATGCCAAAACAGTAAGGAGAAATTTTAAATACGCTTGACTAATTTGGAAAAGAAAGGTTAACTTACTGCTAGCGTGGATAGCTGCAGGAACTTTTTATTATGTTAACTCAAGGGGAAAAACAGTTTAGTATCATTTATATGTTTTCCCATGTTAACGTTCAGTTCATTAGTTTTATTTTGTGTTTTTAGCTCTACAATTTGTTTTCAATTGCTTTTCAATCAAAACCTGAATTTTAGTTTTTCAAAAAAATGTTTTTTGTTTAATTGCCGAAAGAAATCAAGTATTAATAGCAAACTGATAAATTGATAAACAGAAATGAAGAAAATTTCTTCATTTCACATATTTTTTAACTTTATTAGTCACTATTATTTCTATGTTCCTAATAAAACCTCGCAATTCGAAATATTGAATAATTTAGAGTAGTTCTTCACATTATTAAAGGCTATTTCTAACTTACAACTCTACGTCATAAAACGTCTTTTGACCGAATCCGCTTGCGTGCGCACACAAGCGGATTCTTGTGAAGTCTTATTCACAGATGACGCTACTAACTAATAACGGCCGTGTTAAAAACGACTTGCTGAGTCAGATGTTAAATAGAAACAAAACGATTAAAAATTTCCTTTTAAGAAAAAAGTTCACTTCAACTAACTTTCAAAGCGAAAAAAGTTGGACAACAGAAATAATAATAATAATAATAATAATAACAACCAATCTAATGACTATTTCTATTGCCTTGATTTGCAATATAAAGTATAAAATAAAATAATAGTATGACTTCTTGACCCACAACTCTCAAATAAAAATTGCAGTTGCTTTTAATATCTTCATGTTAATTCTACAGAAGCCAATAAAATTTAAATCAAAATTTTAACAGAAATAGAAATAGGCAGCCTAAAACTTTGTACGAATAGTTCTTACTCTACCTCCTATTTCTTCTTCTCCCAAAATTTAAATTTAAACCTTATTAGCTGTTTTAGAATTAACATAAATATAAGGCTGTTAAGAGCAACTGCAATTTTTAATTGAATGTTGTGGTCAACAGGTTATGGTTGTTTTATTTCATGCTTTGTGATGCAAATCAAGACAATATAAATACCCTTTAGATTTTTCGCTCCCAACTCTTCATAGGTTTTGGCGTTGCATTGGGAAACACCCTATTCCAAGTGACAGTTAACCAATACTTCTTGAAGTACCGTGCAACTGCTTCTGGCCTAGCTTTGTCAGGAGCTTGTGTGGGATCTTTTGTTCTTCCAGTGGTGTTCGAATACATGTTAGCACATGTGGGGCTTTCCGGAACCTTCTTGATTGCAGGTGGTTTCATTATGCACGTCTTGCCAGCGGGTATCATGATGAGTGAGCCTCCATGGATTAGAAGGCAAATGGATGCCAGACGGTAAGAATAAAATGGCATGATATGACTAGATAATTATTTTATTGCTAATTTGAATATATATATATATATATGAGGAATAAGTAATGAGTACAACTGAACCTTTGACCTATCTATTTTCCGAGTTTTTGTAACGAAGTTAAAAAATAAACATTTTTAGTACTATAAAACTAGACTTTTCCCTGAAAATCTTAGAATAAAGATATCAGATGGGAGCTTTAAAAGTTCCGAACCCTAATGCAGCTAGTGGTTTTGCCGTCGGTACTCTGTATATCCATTAAATGTAAATTCGAAAAAGTCTGAAATTGCTCTCCGGTTTAGATATATTAGTTAATAAACATATTTGTGCGACCTTTTTACTGTAAAATACATTTATGGTAATATAATTATCGTACTATATTAAAAATCTTTAAATACCATATTTATACTCATAGCATTAAAGCAGCAAGGGAATTTTTCGGGG
This sequence comes from Octonoba sinensis, assembly GCA_038502835.1. NCBI lineage: Eukaryota > Metazoa > Arthropoda > Arachnida > Araneae > Uloboridae > Octonoba > Octonoba sinensis. The sequence goes on from CM076604.1 coordinate 83,239,941, forward strand.
GCATCTGTTATCCCATCCCATAGTGAAAACGTTTATTTAACCTTAAAACTTTTAATGTTTGTACATAAATGTGCAATTTTTTGCCATCGTATGTTATGCACTAATGACTACTATAACTAATTAAATTTTCCCAGGCTTGCGTTGTGGTACGAAGTAGGTAATGAGTGTACTAGTAGTGATCTAACCGAAATAGAGGGTTTATTTGATGAGCAAAAAACAAACCCTTAAAGAAATAGTATTTAATGATTGTTATTTCTTTTTTGCATACTGTTTAACACTGGCATTATTTCAGAGCTATAGAAAAGTCAACCATAAAAGAACCCCCCTCACAAAAGAGAGGGAAAATTGTTTCGACGGTACAGTCAATGACAGTAATTCATGAAGAAGCCAAAGTTTCAAATGGCGGCACGGATGAAGAAGTGACGAGTGTGAACTGGCGAAAGATATCTTCTGAGATGCTTGAAGACTCCAACCAGAATTCTAAGGAAAATGGGGAGCTTGTAAAAACTTCTACCGGGATAGATAATCCAGCTTTTGTAGGATCAAATGTGAACTTAAGCGAAAAGAAACCAAAAAAGGTACAGGTATTTTTCTAAAAAGATTTTTCTTCTTTTTAGAAAAAATCCTTTTCTGAAAAGAAGAAGCTTCTTCTTGCTTTTCGCGTGAAAAGTAAAACATCGTTGCTAATGTAGTTAATTATTGACTTATAAAAATAATTGAACGGATTGAAAATTAGTGACAACACTAATAAATAAATAAAATAAGAACGGAAATGAAACATCTGAAAAGTTATTTTTTTCTTTCTAATGGGGTTGAGTATGGTCACTAACCTTTGCAGATCTATTGCGTCCCCCGGAAATCGGCATTCATTTTTTCAAGTAGCACCACTGTCGGTGGATGTCATTGCCATTGAGAATTTGGACGCTCAATTTAGCCTAGATGGCGGCACCTGAGCTCTCATTTGATGCGGATTGTACTAGGAATTTAATTTACCCGAGAGTATCCAAACCAAACGGATACTCAAGGGATCGTTAACATGCCGCACAATCATGCGACATGGGCGATTTTCTGCATCTTGAAAATCCACCGACTTGGGCCTGGTTTGAACCTGCGATCTTGGGCATACGAAACTTGCGCCATACCACTACGCCACACTGTCGACATCTGATTAGTCCTTCTCTCCTTAGTAAGGAATTAGCAATTATGAAATAAGCTGCTGTTTGTTGTTTCTAATGCCACTTGGGTATTCAAGCCCCCCTTCGCTTTAGAGCAGCCAGGAGTTCAGGCAGTAAGGAGCGCCTTCCGATTATAGAGGAGCATCACAACGGTAGAAGTACAAATAGGCTCAAAATGTATTTGGCTGACACCAGATGGCGCCACCACAAATACGCCACCTCCCTTTTTTAACCTAAGTGTGAAGGGAAGAGAAATGCTCCACCCTCCGATACCCTCGAAACTACCTCGGGACGTCATGCTTGACGGATTTCACATGCATGTATCCCCGAATGTATATGGTGGGTCTTCAGCGGGTCGGACGTCAAACACCCAATCTTCCGGTTGGAAGGCCGACATCCTAACCACTAGGCTACCACGGGCCCGAATAAACTGTAATGTTAAAAAATATATTAAATAGAAATGCGGTTTCTATTGATAAGAAATGCTTGCAATAAAGCTTTAAAAAGCAAAGTAGTAGCTTTTAGTAGTAGCTCTAAAACTGCTTGCTTTTTTAGGAATACTAAATAAAATTATTGATGAATAATATTTATTCTACTTCAACAAGTTTCAATTTGAAGTTCTGCAGCGAGGAGTTCAAAATATAGGAAATTTCCAAAACTTCAATATTTTTACCTGAGAAATATACTCCATAGAGAAAAACGATTAGAAATCCTTATATCCAAAATCAACATATACCCCAAGCACCTGCCAATATTGCTACAACGTTTGATGGCGCATCAGATCACGCCACAAACCAGGTATACTTCCTAGAAGCTATAGATATACTATATATATATATATATATATATATACATAATAGTATATAATATTTGTTATATAAAAGAGCTAGTTTCTGTGTATGTTTGTTTGTATGTTCGATGTACAAAGGCACACTAGTTGACGGACTTTAACGAAATGTGCACAAAATTCAATAACCGCCTGAGAAAGGCAATGCATGAAAGCCCATTTAAAAATTTGAATTATTATTGTTATTATTATTATTGTTAGTATTATTTAATTCTAATTTCAAGACTTGCTTTGACAATGAAAAATCAGCTCGTTTCTCAACATTTTGTATCATTCTGTAGCTGATAGAAACTACGTCAGGCAGAATTTGCTCAAAAACTCGAGAGCAAATAGAACGGGAGCTATTCCTTAGACTCTTCTTTCTAATAACATGGATTAAGCTAATCCTTAGTGTCAAATAAACATTTTGGAGAGCATGAATTCCAATAATTGATTGTCGTAAAATATGGCTTGTATTGTATAATTGAGGTTTAATATAAACTTTACTGTTAATTTTCTGCGACCAGGTTTCATACATGTATGGGGCTGATATAATTTATCACTATTATTATTGTTGCTGGCAACGGTAGGTAACTTTGCTAGCGTACATATAAACTCAAGGGAAAATAAAAGGATAGCATAGAAAAAAATTGATGCAACAGATAAGATTGGATTCAGATGGCAAAAAACTATCTGCTTAAGTAATTCATGTCATACGATTATATTAGTTCGTTTCAAAATACGCACATGAAGGGAAAGAGTATGCAAAATTTTTCATTTATGCCGCCAAAATGTATTATCCAAACTAAATATGCTACCCTAACTAAAACACTAAAGAAATGCATTCTTTTCGCCCTCATTTCAAAATTAAAGATACACCTTATCCCGTTTGCTTTAGGAGCCCCTGTTGATAAATGTTAAGCGAATAGTTCTCCTTTCAAATATCAAGAAAGTATGAAATTACATCAGTTAAAATGCATCTTAACTACGTTGTTTAAAATATCCTAGAGTGGTAAGGGTTGATAATAAATGCGATGTGTGAGAGAAATATGTTCTATTCCTTACTTCGAGCGTCAGTGAACATAACACGTGTTGAACGTCTTCGAATGAAACATCGTAAAAAAGTTGGACTTGTGTCAACAGTGATATCTTTGTTTCTCCGCGTATCTGTTTCGCCAAGTTCTATTTTGAAAAAACCTCGGTTAACAAAGCGAAGGAAACAAAAAAAAAACTTCTTTTGCAATGAACTCGTTTAAGTGCTTGGCAACTTGCTGCCTCTTACGACAGTTAATTGACCCCTACACAATGCAGCTAATGCGTAGGGACTTTGTATTAGGAAAAGGGTTCTCTGTTCAAGTTAAAAGGGTTTCTCGGCTGGGTTTTTTTTTTTTTTTTTCGTTTCAGTTTGGAGTCGCAAAAAAAAACTGTTTTGCATTTTAAAAGGAATGCTATAAACGAAGTCGTTGATATTATGTAATATATTAAAATAATTCATATTTATATTGGATAGTAATAAAAGTTAAAAAAAATTTATTATATCAGTTGAAGGGCATGTCTGCCAATGAAAGTTACTCGTGTAAGTCATTGCTCGAGGAAAAACTAAAGTAGTTTAGTTTTTACTCATGCATTAAAAAAATTCACTGAAGAATTTTTTTATTCTTATTTATTTATTTTCTTTTTAAAGGAAACTATCTAAATTTTCGCTACAGTAATAGATGTTACTAGGCACTGTTAGTGACCAACTGGTGCGCCACTTTTCGTCTTCAATTACGCTGATCTGTTTGAAAATCAGGCTCGAAAAGAATTCCCGCTGTTGGTTAGGTAAAATAACCTCTAGAATTCAGATATGACATTCGTTTTCCCTCACTACCAGTTTTTTAGGGACGCTCCTCCCTACGTTGAAAAATTTTTGATTTGATAATTTTACGGCCAAGAATTTGATGTGGATGGGGAAAGAGTATTATTTCAAACTTTAAATTTCTTCTGAGCGTCTAGAGAGAATTAACGCATTAAAGCATGACTCCTCCCCCCATTTGAAAGATTTTTCCACTTTAATCGTAAAAATAATTTTTCGGGGAAAAAAACTGAACCCACTTCATACTAAAAATTGTGCTAAAAAGAAAAAAACAAATTCATTCTTTAAACAGCATAAATACTACTTTTAAACATAGTTTTATGAGTCGTTGCAAAACTACGATAGATAAAGTAATAACCGTAAATCTTTTGTAATCGTAATCATGAATCAATTACAAATATAAATGGCCCAGAGTGTGCATACTTCCAATGCGAAGTAGCACATGGTGTGATGTAATTAGACTGCCATAAATTTGCAGACTTCCAGAACTATGTTTAAAAGTCGTATCGATGTTATTTAAAGAATGAATTTATTCCTTACTTTTTAGTGCAATTATTAATTTGAAGTCTGTTCTATTTTTCCCCCCAAAATTATTTATTTTACTCTTTTCAGTGTAGATACATTTTTCCTTTAAATACTCATTGCATATATGAAAAGGCATATCCACTTTGAATGACTTGCACTAAAAACTAAACATTTGCATGATAAATTCCGTTTTGAGGTTAATATTAAAGCGTCAGACTTATTAACTGAAATAATTCAATTTTTGCTTCAGAAAAACCTTCACTCAAACTCTTATTATAATCGCTTTTAATAATACTGTTTAATGGTAACAAACTTGTTTCAGCAATGAGTTTTATATTATATTTGTTAATAATTTTCCTAACAAAGAAATATCAAGCCAAGCCCTTTCCAATTGAAAGAAAAATACTTATTTTTCACCCATAATGCTCTCTCCTAATAAAGAACAAATGTAGTCAAGTCGATTGCGATAGTGAAGTTGAACGACCCCCTATCGATTAAAAATAAAATAATCAAAATCGGTTCATTTAGTCAAATGTTATGGATGAATAAACAAAAAAATCACTACATTTCTGCTCATAACTTTTTTTCTAGTTATCGAATGTGGTCAAACGAAATTATTACGAAACGTGAAACGTTTAAACGAAACATGACCTATGGGAGACCACCCTCGATCGATTAAAAACAGAATCATCAAAATCGGGTCCTCCAGTGACAAGTTATCGATGAACATGCAAACGAACAAAAAAAAAAAAAAAAACAGGCATACGTTTTGAACTCACAAAGTCCTTCCCACAAAGAAGGAGGTAATCCTTCTTTGTGGGAAGTACGTGAAAAAAGTCTTTACAAATAATAGCATTTTCTTGGAGGAATTGCAATTTTTTCAATTATTTTCTATCGTGAAAACCTGATTATTACCTACACTCGCGTAAGTGTAGCATCAGGAATTATGTTCAGATACAATTTAAAAATTAAAAACAAAACATCTCGGACGAGCCGAACATCACGTATATCCCCTAAAACTGTACTAGTAGGTATTGGTATAAGCCACTCCAATTCGTAATCAAAAAGAAAATTGGAGTATGGTTAGCATTCTAAAACGTGTTTGAGAACTTTCTGGGTTACAAACAAAAGTGATGATTATGTTATTCATATCGATGTCGCTCATATTGAAAAGTTATTTGAAGAATGATTTGCATTGTTTTAAATGCTACTAGTTTCCTTTTAAAAGTGCCTTTCATATTTTATGCGTTTATTTAATTATCTATTTATTTTATCAACTTAAATTATTTGCTTAGTCAAAAATTGCCGTGCTGCAAATTTTTGTGAAAACCTCTAAATGTTTTGCTTCGTTATTTAAGCATCATTTCACAAAATACTGCACGGATTTTGTTTGTCCATTAATTTTTAACATGAAATATAATAAGTGTGTCCATTTCTACAGGTGGAACCTGATTTTGAAACTCAAGTTCGCATGCGAACCATTTCTATAGGAGAATCAAGCATCGTCATAGTGTCACCAGAGAATCAGCAAGAACTGTCCATCCACAAAGGAATCATTAAGGTCTTCAAAGATCCCATGTTCCATATGATAAGCATTTCTTTAGCTGCTTTCGCTATGCTGTTTGATCCCACTATAACAGTTATTATTGACTACGTCAAGGATAAAGGTTTGGATTCGGAATCAGCGAAATATTTCATCAGTTTGATGTCCTTAGGTGACCTTCTAGGAAGACTCTGCTTCGGTTGGGTAACCGATAAAAATTACCTTTCTGTTCCTCGGTTTATGTTGCTTTTGCAAGTTCTGCAAGGCGCCTGTTTCCTCCTCTTGCCTATGTTTTACAGATTTGACGTCTTAATGGCTCTCATATTTGTGTATGGAACTGCTTCCGGGGCGAATCTCGTCATGTTTCCAATTTTAGTGGCCAAATATCTGGTTTCTGTGCAATCACTGGCCATAGGATTCATCTCAATAGTTACTGGAATAATGACGTTTGGAATACCTCCTCTCATTGGTAAACTATCTTTTCTTCCTGCATGTCTCATTTCAAATCATTTAACGGCCTTATTCAACAGCCGATTTGAGCTTTCGAACTACAGATCAAAGGCTTCCTGAACCAATCAGAGCGATCAAATTGGTGGTTCGAGTTATTGATAGAGGTTCAAATCGGTTGGAGAATAAGGCTGTAAGTAGTTGCAGTTCGACCACGGTCTTTTGACATTTGGACGCTTCTGCTCGTGGCAGAAAAGAACGAATCCATTCCAGTTGTGGGAAAGCTCGTTTTGCCGCGTTTTCTTAGGACGCGAATCCGAATGTTTGCTTCACGGTTTGTTGAAAGCAATTAAATATATAAACTGGCATATAGCATCAGTTCGGATGAAATCAAGTATTTTAAACGAACTAGAACGAGAACAAAAACGGCACATTACAGATACGAGCAGTTCCTGCCTTGAACATGAATGGATTCTTCTTGGCACTTTGCCAGACGGATTGCTTTGGTTGATGGTAGAACTGTACTCTATCTTATTTTGGTCTAAGTACTTACTTATATAAGAACATTTTAGGTCAATGATTGATATTTTTAGAAAAGCTCCACAAAAGTAACGTAACTTCTGAATTGGATTTTTTACACACCTATAAGTGTAAAAAAATAGTTTCTCATTAATTTTTATGTTTGTGTAATTAACAGTTTTAACTAAAAACCATTCTTAAGAATAATTTCTAAATTAGTAAACTGAGCGTAAGAGTTGAATAAATTCAGTTGCTCATAATCAATAGCTAAGTGCAAGTGACGAATAATACTTTTAATTTCTGCCAATATTTACGACAATTTGAGTTTATGATATCTGGACAAGGTCACCTCATTCCCAAGCATCATTTTCTGATTTGAGCAAATTTGTCGTATAATTCTGAGCAAGAAACTTAAAATTAGCTCCCAGTAAGAAATATTCAACATCTATAAATTTTTATGTAAGGACGAATTTGCTTGGAACAAAGCTTAGTTAAAACGAGCTTTCTCCACAAACAGTTTTCGGATTTCATAATTTTAAAGGTTCTCTTTTGAGCAATTTAAAAAATTTCGACACAAGCTCATACGGAGAAATTTGAAGCTGGTATAAAGCGTGAACTAAAAGGCAAATTTAATTCGAGTAAACTTCATTAGAAGGAACATTTGGCTTAGAAAGTGTACACAAAAATTATTTTTATTATATAAGATTTTTATTAGTATTTTAAGAACATCTTTTAAAAAAAATTTAACTTTACCGCTTACGGGAAAAATTCCTCCTATTTCAAAAACGTTAATAATATCGTTTAGCTTACTATCCCCCCCCCCCATATCTATCTATCTATATATATATATATATATATATATATAGAGAGAGAGAGAGAGAGAGAGAACTTACTTCTGGATATAGCTTAAGTTTTTTTTTTTGGAAAATCCATAGAAAAAATACAGATTAATTTTTAAAAAAATACATTTTCCCGTAGATAGAACATTTACGAAAATAAGGGTAATTCTAAAGAAGTGATTAATTCTAAGAAAGTGTTTTATTTTTCACCTAAAAGAAAAACTATGAGCTATTTTATTATTAGTATAAATGATTTATTGATTATATCTATATTTTTTCGTTGTAGATTTGATACAGAGATAAAGTTCGGTTTCATAATAACTTTATCTCATTCAACTATTGTATTTATTTTCTTTTGTTCTTTCTTTCGTTGCTTATTTCATTTACTCATTTATTACGAAATACATTCTTTTTAGAAGCTAATAGTATAAAAGTTTACTTTTATTAATAACTTATTTTCTTTCGCAGTTTTAAAACTTCTTTTATATATTTATTGTGCAATTTATACTGAATTCCAGGTTACTTCAGAGACGAAATCGGATCCTATAACGGCATGTTCTATATAACTGGTTGGTTGTCTGTGGTTGTTGGCTGCCTCTGGTTACTCGAGCCTCCTTTGTTAAAACTAAGAGCTCGGTTGGACAATACCCATAGAAGTGCTTCAAGTAGCGATTAGCCCTTGAATCTCAAGAAACACTTAAAGAGCATACAGTTTTACCATGCTCGCACACCAAGCTTTATTTCGAACATAATGAAAAATAAAATATGTAAAATAAAACTGATCAGATCTGCAAAATATACTTGAAGATTGCCTGTGAATTTCCAAAGGTAGACAAATAATAAAACTCATAATCTCTGCTAATAATAAAGTACAATGTGTGTAAGTGCGTGTATGTATCTGTCTCTCTAAATTTAGCACTGATGTTCTATGGGTGCTGAGAATGTGCCCCTCGGAGCCCTTTTTTCGAAAATCGATTTGATTCCTTTTTTATTTCAATTTCTAAAAGAATTTTCATATAAATTTACTAACATGGAGACGTAAAAATCCTTGACTATTAAAACATTAAACACCAATCGAACGCCCTTTATTTTCTTTTCACAAGTTGAATATGGTTCAAAGCTGTAAAGTAAATTAGAACTTATTAAGTTAATGGTGAATTTAAAACATAGGAAATTAGGAAACAGACTAATATGCCACAGGAATGATCCAGTTCCTACCTTTGAGCATCATGCTTACCAGCATAATAATGAAAGTTAGAGTTCTTGAGGAAATTAATTGGATTGAGTACCGAGCATGAACAGGTGTTTGAAAATGCATAAGAACGCTTTGAAATAACATTTATAATCTAATGAATGGGCTCTAAATCAGCCATTCAGTTCCTAAAAAGAACATTTTTAGAATTGAGATATCAGTAATTTTAATGTTGCTTATCAAACAATCAGATCATTTTGTTATCTATCATAAAAAGCCCTCCATCTTTCTAGAGTATATTTGATATCTCACAAGATAACCTATTAAAAATAAACACTTGACTAACGGCGAACGCTTTACGCGAGAAATTGATATTACTATCGATACCGTTTAGATAGCGCGTCATACAATGGTAAGCAATATAGCCTAAAAGTAAAAACGTAGAAATTGAATTGAGACAGAACATTAAAGAAAAAAAAATCTAAGTGCGTTCATTCAATAATTAGATAGTTCTTCCCTTGTATTTGTGTGGAATCGCTTTGGTAAAATACTGTAGACATTCTTCGAATAATACTTTGGTGAAACCTTGACAAACGCATAACTGTATTTATTTACAAATCACTAACATACACATTGTATACAACTTATACATGCAGCGTCAGTCCTGCATTCGTTCTTCGAAGGAGAAGGGAAGGAAACGTAAAGACAAACGATAACTAAAAGTAGTAGTATTAAAAGTATTGGAAGTTAAAGTATTTTTTTAAATATTAAGAACTACGGGCGATCATTAATAAACAAAACCTAAAATAGATATGAAATACAATAAGTATAAATGAAATATATAACAGTTGTCATCCACGAGGGCTGTAAATTAAGTAATGGCAACATGGGTATAAATCAAATTTTAATGACTTGACAAGTACAATTACATTACATTCCTTCTACGTAATCACCAGCAAAGTGTATCATCTTTTGCCAAATGTCGAGAAGCTTTTGGAGACCACTGGCAAGGCGTTGATGGTTGAAGTGCGTGACGGAGCGCCCTATTGTACAAAGTACAGCTGAAACGTCATGGATTCGGGGGCTTCGGAGGGGTTCCGATATGGAAGTGCATTTTCGCCACAGGCTTCACGTAATCCTCAATAACATTCTGTTGCATTTCTGTCACGGGCAACCTCGATTTTAAGCCATGACCGCTGATCACCTTTTGAAAAGATGCTTTAGGGCAATCGAAACGAAACTCTTCACTTTAATGCCTCGTAACAACAACCCTTCTAACTAGATCGACTGATTTTTGCACTGTACACATCGGCACCTCACCACTCCCACACCCTATTTGCACATGCCCACTTTTCTGCGTGTTTCTACATTAAGTACCACTATTAAATTTATAGCAGTCGTATATAGACGTGAATGCCTGTAGGACGTTATGTCCAGTGCGCAAGAAATATATGTAGCAGAAGGTTGGGAAATTCAAAAGAATATTTTTATAAATGTAAATTTTCATCTTACAGTCAGCAAATATTCTCTGAAAATAATGATACGCGAAGTACACTAAATTTGTAGGAAGAAGTATGTGTGCACAAGCTAGAGCTCAAATTTTGCTGAATGCTGTCTTTGATTGAAATAAACATGAATTTCAAATTTTCAAAGAGCAAACAATTTTTGCAAGATATGAAATCACAAGGAAAATGCATAAAAATTTTTATTGCAGTATGATTTAAAAATTATATTTTTGAAATAAAAACAAACGGAGACCCACTACAGATTTTTCGTAATTTCATTTTCAACACTGTTTGATGAGAAACGCCGTCTTTTACTTATTTCATAATATTTTTTTCGTTGCAATATTCACTAGGGTGGGTCATTTTCTTTTTTTCTTCTTTACTTGGGGACACAGGATTAAAAAGTTGCTAAATAGTTCAAAACCAATGGGTGTACAAATTTTTTCCATTCGGATGATTCTTTTTGCCTCCGTATTGATTTTGAAGCTTCAATTTCTTTAGCTACATATATGTTCTATATAGAAAAGAGGAATTTTCCTTACTACAGCCTGCCATATTGTCACACACTAGTTAGACAATGTGGCAGGGATCGTCTAGTGTGACAATATGGCATGCAGAAAATCGTCTGCGCAGACGATTTTCTGCATCTTGAAAATCCACCGATGCTGCCAGGTTCGATCCTATGAGCCAAAAATAATTGCCAGCGGAAAAAAATGAATAAAAGCTAAATGCTCAAAGAAAAGCTTTAAAAAATTATACGATAAGAACATTTGCTTCTATGTTATTATTTGTCTAACTCAAATTAAAAGGAGATTAAAGTTAAAATAACTAAAAACTAGAAAAAATAAAAAAGAAAAATCAGGGCCGAAACCGACCTCAAATAAACACATCTTTAGGTAAATTAAACACAAACGAAAATAGCGTAACTAAAATTAAGTCATGACATGAAGACAAAAAAATGCAACCAAATCAACAAACTTGATTGATGAACTAGTTATCTTTTTAATTAATGTGAAATGAAAATAATTTCGAGATTTACTTTTTTCTCTCCCTTTCTAGACCCATTTCTGCAGAAAAATGTCTAGCTTCGCGACGTCGCTAAGTGAAACTTTTAAAACACTAAAAAGTGATTATACTGTGTCTATACAGTTAAGTATCAAATGTAATAAGATACAAACTGCCAAGGAAATTGCACAAGCGTATTTTGAAGTCACAGGGGTTAATCTTCTCCATGTGTAGAAAAAAAGAAATTCACAAATATGTATATACAACGTTTGTTATACTTTGTTTCGCGTAATAAAACAGCCAACCACTTTTCAATTAATATCCTTATTTTTGCTTATCACTTTTTCCTGCAGTTTCATAATTTTTTCTACTGATATGCCGGCATCATTTAACAATAAGGACATGAATGAGCTTAATAATGATGTTGTGGAAATCTTGATAATATAAATAAAATATCTCTTACCATTAAATTATCCGAACCTAAGTTTTATCTGAATTAATCTTAACCTTATACCGATAATAGCTTTTCCACAGCTTACTCCTTAGGATGAGAGTATAGCTCTTCTAATACTTTCTAATGCAGATGTCTTACAAATTACGGACCATGGGTCATGAAGAAAATGACGCCAGTAACCCCCCCCCCCCTTCCCCACTATTCGTAGAATATTTTTCAGAAATGAGTGAATGCACTTAAAACAAAAACAGAATATAAATTTATAGCTACGAGTACTTAACATTCTTGAAACTTATTAAGTAATGTAATCTTCAATTCAATTTAATCTCGAAAAAATTGTGACTCTTCTTTTGACGTTAATAAGTTTGAGAAATGTTTAGTTTAATTAATTCTTAAGCTTATGTTTAAAAAACCAATGCTCGGATACTTAGTGTTTACTTTTTTACTTTATAGTAAAACGATTGTAAATAATTCTAACGTCACTTTGCATTAATAAAAAAAAGCATTTTTATCACAATGCCATATAAATTCGTTTTCATACATAAAAACTTTAAAATAAAATAAAAAGGCAATAATGCTTCAAATTTAAAACACGGTTCAGCAATGTTTTCTTTAACATCATCTTAGTTTCTGTTCTTTTGCATTGCTTGATCCATTCATTTCTGCTTCTTTTTCATCTTGCACACGCTGTTCTTCTTGCTCCATTTTTTTGAAATACATTTTCCCCATCAGAGGTTCTAACAGCCATAAACCTCCAGAGGCGACAGATATGGCACCAGTCAAATAAAACATTCCGTCATAAGATCCCACATTGTCACGAAAGTGCCCTAAAATAATGATAACATCAAAATTGGATTAGAGCTTTTAATGAAAAATTTGACGAATCAGACATGCAAAATATAGTTTATCTTGTTAGTATGTTGCATATGAGTCAATCAGTTGCCAAAACAAGTATTTCCACCAAGATAGAAATTTAGAAAACTGATCAGAAAAATGGTTTCGTCCAGGTATCTAATAGGACACTCACTTTGGGTTTTGCTCTGTCAAATGCCCCTATCAAACAAAGACTTCACATACAACATTTTAAAGCTGAAATAGTTTAAAATAAAGATTTTTGAGATTTCGAACAAATAAATGTTTGTTGACAATGCTTGCCGCAGTTTCGAAGTTCAATTTATTTTCACCTTTTTACTTGTTGATTGTTTGCTTTCTTTCCATAACCATGCATGATTGCATTATCGTTCGTCATAGTATTTGAACAAAAATTTTCCTTTCTAATATCAGTTTCTTCATTAAAATTCACAAATATATGCTAACTTGAAATAAACAAGAGGACTAAAAATTTGCAACGAAAGGTGACATTAGACATGTGTGAATCTAAAAAACAAAACTTTCAAGCTATAGCTTAAAATTTTTACTTTTTAGATTCAGATTCGTCAATGTCGTATTTATACGCCAATGTTCCATTTTCTTAAATTGCCCGTGCAAAAGTGTGAAGAATATGCAAAGCAGTGAACATCCATAACTCGCCTTTTTTTTTTTTTTTTTTTGCTATTAATCTTGGGGGGGGGGGAGGGATCTTTTTTACCTGCCACACTTGATGTTCCAGCTGTAACAAAGCATTCTCAGTTGGAGGATTCGATAAACCGAGAAAAAGGAAGGGGTGATATTTTCACAATGAACTTCAATGTACTGGATTGAATTTGAAAGTAACAAAAACAAAAACAAAATTAATTCTACAATGTGACAAGTCAAAAACAAATTCAAACTTCCTTGCGTTCACACACTCAACTTGGTTCATCCATGATTATCCATCAGTTACGGGATTTTACATAAATTAAAAAATCAAACTCTGTAAGATTTGTTTATTTGTTATGTCGTGAAAATACATCTGTATTCTATAGAAGTGTAAAAACTCTCCGGAAAGAATTTTTAGAAGAATATTCTCTTACAGGAGAAAGTTCGAGAATATACTTCAAAATTTAGTAGCATGTTAAAGTTGAAGTAATTAATTAAGTCAAATTTCTAAGTCAAATTTAGTAAAAAATATTCAATGTATACTGAATTTTGTTGAATAAGCACTTGTTTAGGTCCATTGATATCATTAAAAAAATTAATTAGAAAAATTAAAACACAAAGTTCTTTTAAAGATTTTGCTGTAAGCAAATTAACTATTGAAACAATTAAAGTGAAACATTTACATTTTCTGCTCAAGAACATTCAGAACTGCTCTTAATTTAGTTCAAGTATACAAGACAATTCTCAAAAACAGTATAGATTGTGTTCAGAAATCATTCCCGGAGTAAATTGTTATTGATTGAAAATTTTTCCAGTAATCAATAATATTGCTTTATTTAAAAACAGATCGATGTATAGTGCACTTTTCTAAGCCTGAAAAAGGTAGCATCTAATTCAGAACCCTGGAAATTGCTAACAACAGGCATTACATTTTATGTAAAACATGTGACAGCTATATTTCATTTAAAATTAATAAATGAAAAAATTAACGAATAAAATTTTTTTCTTAAAAATTTTGGTTATATGGGATTTCTTAGGCAAAAATGCTTTTAAGTTAGCTTTTTTAATTACTATTTTTTAATGAAATATAAGTCGTGCGTGGGACATGAATTGCCCTTTTTCTATGAAATAGTCCATGTGCGCATTGCACTTTGAGCTAAAATAGCGGATTTCTAGAAAATAATTTCCAAAGCAGATTCATTGAGCCTGTTTGACAAATGTTTTTTGTTAAAAGTTTCCAAACAAGTGAAAAAAAAGGGGGGGGGGATTAACATAATTTTGTTAAAAAGAATTCTAATTAGAGAGATCGAATTAAACGATCTCTTCGGAACTTCTGCATCTGAAAGGTTCTACATACCTATTAAGGGAGGGATACCGAATGACACCAGGCCAGACAAAAAGCCCACGCAACCCATGGCGACAGATTGTCCCTTCTGATCGACGTATTTCAACACCAGCACTGGGAAAAGGACCAAGATGCTACCTGCAGCCGCTCCATATAAGGCCAATAAGATCATGAGGGACCACAAATCCATAGCAAAAGGGAACAGCACAATGAAAGCTCCTTGTAGGGCTAAACAAAGCATCATAAAGGCTGATATAGTCATATACCCTTTGTCTGTCACCCAGCCGAAACATAAACGACCTGTAAAAAGCAGTTAGAAAAATTAATAGCAAAATGACATTAATAGCTAATGTGACAAAGGGGAAGCGGGGTCAAATATGTGGGGAAAAAGCGTTACATCATTTATGGACGGTCCCTTAATTAAAATGCAAAAAAAAAAAACATTGTTCACGTGAAAACAAAAGTTTACAATACAAGACATGTGTTATTATAGTCACAATAGAATATAACTATTCATTACCTCAAAAATATAATCGAATATTTACTACCCAACTCATTTCTGCTTTTCTCCCAACTTCAATGGCTTGCAAAATTTTTGAAACTCTGATGAAAATCAAGGTTGTGAATTTTCTGGTGACGGATGGACTGTTGACTGGATTCCAATATTGTTTAAGGAGGGGCAGATCCTGTGCTACATTTCTACATTTCTATGACAATGTTATCACGACTTTAGATAACAAAAGGCGTTTAAATATTGTTTATATTGACTTTTGGAAAGCCTTCGATAGAGCACCGCATGCTGCTCTTTTTAGCAAACTGGCTTATGTTGGAATTGGTGGAGAAAGTTTAATTTGGGTTAGAAATTAGCTGGTTGGGAGTAAAGTAAGTAGTAAATAGGGGCAATTGTTCTCAGTGGATTGATGTTTTAAGTAGTGCTCCCCAAGGCTCAGTTTCAGGGCCGTTATTGTTTTTTATTTTTTATTAATGCTGTGAGTGAAATTCTTTCTAGGAGCAGTACAATTTTTGCTGATGATGTCGAAAATGGCGAGAGAGTTCGAATTTCCTCCAAAAGTTGACGCAAAAGACATACATCGAGCAAAAATTTTTCAACTTCAACTTGTCAAAGTGCTACCAAGAGGGAAAGTCTGGTAAATGCTGCTCTAGATGTCTCAAATCAGACAAAAAGAATAAAGAAATGAAAAAGTTAATAGTTTTCTAGTTACCTATCAAGTCACCAATGGCCATCGCATTGATGAGGTATTTTCCACATGTTTCTGGAATTCCTTTATCCTTGCTGTAGTCGACAATAACAGTAAGAATGGGGATGAAAATAATGATGTAAGTGGCCATGCAAAAACTGATCAAAACGTACACTGGATTTGAGTAGAGAAACACAATGCTTTTTAAGCTGTCTAAGAGGGAAGTTGGTCCTTCCACCATACTTCGATTTTCTTCCGTTGGATGTAAGGTAGAATTATCATTCGATTTTTCATTGATGGTTTCAGAATTACCACTAATCGTGTACACTGATGGCTGGTTTTTGCCACTTTTTTTTCCATTCTAAAAGATCGATAAAATGTTCAATTACAAGATAGGAAGCATTCATGTTAACGAAAAAACTCAAAGTTTCACATTATCAAATACAGTTACGCATTATATTTTACTTGTCACTCATTGCTTTAATCACTTCTAGCAACAATAGCTGCAAATAATTTTATATTGAGCATTAAGAAACAAAAATAATTAAGCTTGTAGAGTTGAATATAAACGCAAGAGAAAATTTAAAACAGATTCCATAATTGAGTAAAGTTCTTATCACGTTTCTCACTTACACTTGAATCGTTTATTTCGAAAAGGTAATATCTCTGTTTTGAAAACGAAAGAACTCTCAGTTTTAATTTATTAATTCTCATGGCATAAATAATCAAAAATCGTTTTAATTTACCAATATTGCTTTGCTATTACCGGCTAAAATGAAATAGTAAAAGATCAGATCCGCAGTTTTCCAACTTTCATAGGCCATTTTTTTTTCTATCTCCTAAAACAAATTTTGTTTTTAAGACTTGCTATCTTCGAAATAAACGATTCACTTATTTTAGAATATGGAACTATGTATTTGTTTCGTCAAAATAAATGAATATTTCCATGAAATCTCATTGATGCAAGAAATGAAATTTTAGAACAGCTAATTTGAACTATTGTTTGGGTGTAAAAAAAAGAAAGAAAGGAAAAATAAAGAAAGAAAAGAACCTAGAACAATTTTTAAAAAACTTGATTATGAATACGATAAAAACTTATGTTTTATCACTCACACTTACTATTCCTACAAAATCTTATTGACACGAAAAATGAAATTTTGAAAGCATAGAGAGAAAAAAAAAATAATGAACCTTTTTTTTCTCAATTGAGCTCAACATGTAATCTTTAAAATATTAATTCAATTGATAATAATTGAAAGGAACGAACGTTATCTGATTTATGTTTTGAACAAGCACAACTATTATTTCTAATGAAATGCGATTGATGCAAAAATGAAAAGAGCATTTGATCTTTTAATAATTATGTTTTAAAACAATTTAATTTTTCATTAGTAGTGTTGGTAAGATTTTCAATTTCATTATATGCGTTCCAAAATTTAATGAACGAAAAAATTATTTGTAACAATCATATATATTATTTCTCAAGGCCTTTTTTGGTCAGAACGCCACATCTTCCTTAATTCTTCATCAAATTTTATGAATGAGGCATCAATTTAAAGCTTTCCTTAACCGCTACACCGGAAACAATATACAATATACAATTATATGTACCGCTTCTCTTAAATTTAAAATTTTAAATCATTTAAGAAGAGGTCTTTTAATGGATGCCATATTGGTGTTGTGTATGTTGGCTAGAGGCCGAGTGGCCGAACGGTTAGAGCACAAGGCTGCTATACCCAACAACCGTGGTTCCAGTCCCGCGTTTCGTTTACGTTTTCTCCAATTAATTGCTTTACTGGACCGTTGATTTTTAATAAACTAAATATAAAAAGGGCTCTTTTATAATTTTTTTTGGTGTTTTTATTTTCATGCAGTAAATCAAAAAAATTTAGTTATATTTTTATAAATATTACAATATATCAAATTTATTAAGAATATATTTTTTAAATATATATTTTAGGTAATGGAACTTTTTCGTTAGTGTACTTTAATGCAATGAATACTACTAATAAAAATAGTTATCATTTTTATTGTGATTATCTTAATATTTTGAATCAAATTACATGTCTTCTTTCAATCATTTGTGTTCAATTACATGTCTTCTTTTGTACCAACACCCTTTTACATTTTTTATGTTCTTCATAATGCCCTTTCTCCCAAATTAATGCAGAATTCCGCACGGGTGGACTAGTAAAATTTTAATTTCGCAAAGGATATTCTTAAAATTGATGTGTGTGCTATTTAAAAGACGCCTTCAGTCACTCTACAATTTTTCTTAGAAGTTTTCAACAAATTTTGAATTCATTACTATCACAGAATCACACTAATGTTTCGTATTTTCGTTTATGACGTAATAATCATAAGAATGGAGGCATTGTAAAAGAATACCCCCTTTCTTCTTATGACTTATGCCCGCTGGATCGTCTGGATGCTGGATGACGCTGTGCTCCCATTACATTATCTGCTATTTTCCCCCCAACTCCCTACCTTTTACCACGAAACCTTAGGATTACCATGTGTTGTCACAGAAGAATTGGTAAGGTTTTTCCGTGTTTGGGGATCGATCCCAGGACACCTGGGGGAAATGCAATGCTCCTAACAATTAGATCACCAAGGAGAGTATACTATTATCTCATACTATTGCATATAGAAAGCAATCAATGAAATACTGCGTAGGCTTCCTTTCTTTGTCGGGAAGGAAATCATTTGAGTGATATTCATTAGGGAGTGCCGACAAAACTTTTTTTCTTATTTTCAATTATGGGTAGTATGGAAAAAATGACACTTGTGACACTAAGTGCACATTAAAAATTCGAAGCGAGAAGGATAATTCCTTCACTTGTCGCAAATGCGCATAGATTCCATTTTCACCGTATTTTAGCAAATTTTGCCAAAATGTTGAAATAGTGTAGTTCGCCGTATAATTTAGGTAGGAATTTCTGCGCATTTCAGCAGATGAAAAGACTTTCCTACATACTTCAACATTTTTACTTGAACGTAGTGCCGCCAATGGCACTTTTTCAGCACTACCTATCACCCAAAATAGAAAAAAAGAAAACAATTTGCGAATTTTGTGAAAAAATGCACATAGGCGAAATTTCTGTGCATTTTCGGCAAATCATGAAGTTGTCCTAAAATTTCAAATTGTTTATTTATACTTTGTGACACCACTACTAGTTCAGCCAATCTATTGCTATACTGCACTGTTTCCCAAAGTGTGGTACAAGAACTTCCAAAGGTACGAGAAGAGTTTCCTGGTGGTACACATTGCACACAGAACCGAGATCTCGTTCCTCAAATTTTCCTTAACTTTTATAGTTATTCGACTGGCTGCCTCTCTCAGCCCAAAACTTTTAAGTATCAACGTTAGGTTTTTTTTTAAAACGGATTTTTAAAAGCATTTAAAGATTGTGAAGGTGTCCTATTTTTAACATGATTTTCACCCCAAAAGCTAAAGGCCAAATACCACTGTATCAGGTTAGGGTACAGATAAAGCAAAAAGAATGAATTTTATGCAAATATTGCGAAAATTATAAAACGACGATTCTCTCAATTTTGAGTAAAACTAAAAGACTAAATTAAACCAAGAAAAATTAGAACTATAGAAATAACCGCTATTAATTTAGAGGAAAACATATTGCAATACTATAGTTTTTCTTTTCTTTTTCGTTTTTTGTTTGGATGAGAGGTACTCAGAAGCAGTACGAAAAATGCAGAAGGAGTACACAAATGTCAAAAGTTTTGGGAATCTCTGCTATGCTGAAATCATTTAATATGCTCACACTGGTGAACGCAACGTCTAACACCAAACAAATGGACCACATTCTTGTTATGCCATAAAAATAAATTAATATGAAAGAAAAGTCGTTGAAATCAGGACACAAGAAAGCTTCTACCTCTTAGACTGCAAGATAATATCACCATCAACACAAAAATTATGGTTTATAATTATTTTTAGCAATTTGATTTATTGCAATAAAAATAAAAGCTTTTTTTTTTCTTTTTTTATATTCTTGTAATTAAAAAAGTATTTTTACTTTCTTCTACATCCAATATATAAAAGAAAGTAAGGGATTCGTGATAATTTTCGACGGATTTACACGTTTTGAGGTGTGCTGAACCCAGTTTGGCCATTTCTAGAAAATACCAGTCTGTGTGTCTGGATGCGGTCTTTTTTTGTGGCTACTGTAACTCAAAAAGTAATCTATGGAATCGAACGAAATTTACTTCACACATGGATCCTGATGGGAAACTGGCGCTGATTACTTTTTGGTGCGAATTCATTCGAAGTGGGAGGTGCAATTGAACGTTTTTCTCGATTAGCGTGAGTGCTATGTTTCTAAAAGTAATGGAAGAATTCGAATAAAATGTGGTATACAAGTTGGACCTTAACAGGATCAGGTAGGTGCAGATTACATTTTGGCGCCATTCGCTCCAAGGGGGGTTGTCGAACTTTTTATTAGTTTTTTGTGGGCGCTGTAACACAAGACGTAATACATAGAATTAAAGGAAATTTAGCACACACATACATGCTGATAGAAAATAATGTTGATTAAATTTTGGCGTCATTCGCTACAAAGGAAGTGAGATTCCAACTTTTCAAACAATTCTATTCTGACGCCAATCGTGCCAAGGGAGCAGAGACTTTGTTTTGTATAGTATTGTTGCCATTTGACCAACACTTTAACAAATCAAATTCTTACTAATATTTTTAGCAATTTGAGGCTTCGCTGGTAGCAAAACCGTTTAATTAGTTGATCTTGGTTTAAAATCATTCTTTTTATACAATTTATTTATTTATTTATGTATTCCAATAAGGATTTGTATCATGATAGGGATTTTGGAGTATTATTATTCATAAAAAGGGTATAGAATAGAAGAAAGTTACGTGATGGCCAAATTTGCTTAGTAACAGCTACAAATTCATCTGCTTGATATGCTCGTTGTAATTATTTAAAAAATAATAATAATAATAAATAAGGTAAATGACCCGGTAGTGGACACTTTTTCCTTTTCTCCATCGGACACCCTTGCACCTTTTAGCCGAAGCCTTAGGTAGCGGTAGTGGACACTTTTCTCCACCAGACCCCTACCTGTTAGCCGAGGCCTTAGGATTGCTTGCGCACGGGGAGAGGTAGTGGGGTCTACGGATTTTACATGCACATATCCCCAAGTATACATTGTGGTCTTCAGTGGGTATCGAACGCGCGACCTTCCAGGTGGAAGTCCGACGTGCTAACCACTGGGCTACCACGGCCCCAGGTAGTGGACACTTAGATCTTTAAGCTCCTAAAATAAGCGAATATAACATTAAACTTGAATGAAATTATCAGAACCTATAGCGAACGATTTCTAGTGCTGGTTAATAGAACTAAAGTTGGCGTGGAGCATCTATGCAAGTGCATGGATCATAATATTTAATAGCTGCCTCCACAACGGTCACATTTGCTGCTCTTTACTAAAGCCGATCGATAAGAAGGTTATGGATTTGGGGAAAATATATGGGGAAAAAAGCGGGACACCATTTATGAATGGTCCCTGAGTCATTTTAAAAATTATGTCTCCAGGTTAACAGCATAAAACAGATGATATTAATTTCTGTCCACTACTAATGCGAATACGTGTCTTATAAATGTCCACTATAGATACAAATTAAGCGTTTAGTAAATTTGACGTACAAATCCTAATTTTTCATCAAATGATATTTTATAGGTAATTAATTTTTAGAGAAATAGTTGGCGATTAAGCTAAATATGCAAATATTGATGTAAGTCCCTTGAAAAAAATTTGTCACGTAAAAGAGTACGAAAATTTTCTTAACGGTGTCCATTACTGGGTCATTTACCTTATATATATATATATATATATATATATCATATGAGTTTTTCATATAAACCTCCACCCCACCCCCAAAAAAAGGGTAGCTTATAATATACCTGCCAACCATTTTTTGCTTCCGTTATCGGAGATTCTGCTATCTTATATAAAGTGCAAACTACGTCCGGCATTCCTCCACGTTTTCTGTGTTCAGTTTCAAGGTTTTCCAAATGGCTCCTTTCACCTGCAGCCACTTCTTTTTTGAGTGTGTACTTTGTATTGTTGCATATTTCTAAATCCCCAGTGGGACAGTTATCCAAGGAAGTTGATCTCATAAGTCTGGTAATAGGTACTGGTTCCTTTACGCTTTCAATTTCAAAAGTATCTACCACAGTATCCAATGTTTCATTTGACTGTTTAAGATCTCTCAGAGCGACTGAAAAAAAAATTGTTAGTTGGACCAACTTGGTTTTCTGGAGCAGGAGCTTCAATAGGCTTTCATTGTAAAAAGAAGTTTTGAGATTTCAATATTAATGCTATTTATTGTTGAGGCTCAGCGAGCACCAGTGCTGATGCACAGTGCTCGACTGTGCATTGAATACAATACAAATACGAGTCAAAATAAATTAAACAAATATAATACAGTAAAAACATAAGAAACGGTTAAATTGACAGTGCAGGTTCAATACGTTTCCATTAAATAAATGACATGATTTGATGAATGATCATTTTAGAATTTTTATGTAAGATAAAAAAAGAAAAAAACTTTTTTTTATGAGGTTTAATTTATATTTCTCTCCAGAAATTTAAAAATATTAATACATTTTTCATTTTTTCCCTGTAACTTTCTTGTACGGTTTTGATGAATTTTGCTTTCTTAATTTGCATACGACATTCCTAACGATATTTTTGCAACAATTTCATTGGTCACCATTAAGGATGCACCGATAAGCAAATTGGTCGATTACCGATTAGACCCGCAGAAAATAATCGGCTGATACCGATTATTTTCGGTATCGGTGGTAGATTAATTATAACAATACTTAGTTTTAAGAGCTACCATTTCTCCTTTACAAAATTTGTAACAGTTAATTTCTATGAGTAATGGTTTATTTTCACCCATTTCTATAATGTAAAAAGTAGTCGATTAATTATAATAGTAGTTATTTTTAATATTATCATCACTTTTTTTTTAACAATTTTCAACTTAACAGAATTGGCTAAAAGTTGATTTCTGTGAGTCTGAGTAAATGTTTATTTTTCCCCATTTTCATATTTTAAAAAGTGTTGTTTTCAAATTTTATTGAAATTTTGTGGACCACTTTTCTTACTGATTTTTAATAACATCACATTTTTTTGACTGAACATGAAGGTTCGAACATTTAAGCAGTAGCCAGTGGTCAGTACACATTTTTAATTTAGTAGCACTATTTTTATTACTAGAAGCCACTTTATCAAAGATTTTTATGCTTTATAATATTTGTAAAGTAATCTAAAACACTATGCTAAAGCTAGGGTATGGAGGAAAGTACTGATGCACGAGAAATGTTGCAATATACATTTTTATATAAAACAGAGAAAATGAAATTTGTTAAAAATACATTAAACAACAATTCTTGTGAAAGAAATTAAAGGCGTATGCATATTAAGTTTATACAATCAAAAGAAATTTAAGAATAATAAATTTTTTGTTTAGTAAAAAAGTATGGTTTTAAAAGTAAATTTTAAAATGTATGTTAAAACTTGTGAAAAAAAAAGAAAATTGTTTAAATTGTATTTTATCAAAAGTTTGGGGAAAGGAGGAACCGATAAACTGGCATACCCTCATCTCATCTTTTTTTTTTAATTTTATTTTTTAATGCGATGCAATAAATATTTAAGAAAATTAATGCTTGAACTTTTTAAAAATATTTTGTCTTATTATTATTATGCATTATTACTTTAGTTACTTTGGTTTACTTGTGTTGTTAGATATAGTTTTACTTTCTTTTTTTTTTTGGTCTTTTTTGGAAAAGTAGGCAATTTAAATAAGTGCCTGTTGCATTTAAGAATTTTCTTTCTAAACGAAATATGTGTTTCCAACTTTACTTACGAACTTAATTTGCGCACACGAATTTCTATTTACAAAGTAGGACTTGTTATCTTCATGTGGGTCATCCAGACCTGTTATTTTGGGAGGACAGGAAGGTGAAAATGCCTCCTCCCTGCTTAAAGGTTTCAAAATCAATAAGAATTTTGGCAATAAAAATATCTGCAGCTTTTCCGAAAGTTGGAAATGTTTTTAGAATTTTCAATTGAGTTCATAAATGTTCTAAATGTTTATGTGTAATGAACATACTTCGTCTGGAAATGTTTTGAGCATTATGATGTACATTACCTACCTTGTCTGGCGTATCCTTCAGGGTCTTCTATCCAAGGTGGTGCCTTCAAAAGCAGAGAAGGTGGCAGAACATGCATGACCACGCCCCCCAAAATGAGAAATCCTCCCGCTAGTCCATAAGTATCCAAAATAGCTTCAATCATGAAAGGAAATCCTAGACTTCCTACGCAAGCTCCGGAGAGAGCGATCCCGGATGCAGTGGCGCGGTGTTTCTTAAAATATTGGTTGACTACCACTTGGAAGAGAGTGTTTGCAAATGCGAAACCCAGACCTACGTTTAAAAATTAAAAAAAGAATTACACTAACCCAAAGAGTTCAAGTCACCGACAGGCTTCTTGGAAAGCTTTAGCAACAAGTTGACTTACCATGGACACCTCCCCAGAAAACGGCCAGCCAAGCAATATTAGGTGCAATACAACAAAGAGCAGCGCCTGCTGAAGCAACCACACCGCCTGCAAACGTCACAGCCCGAATGCCATATCTTTGACCGATTACACCAACGAGAGGACCTGTAAATATTTTGTGAATTTTAGAAATTAAAATCAAAATTGAAAATCAATTCATTGACTATTCTAACATTGCCGTAAATGTTCAATATTTACATTCATCGCTTTTAAAATTTCTGCTCTTTAGCTAATAATCCAAAAACGTACATCCCCACATAAATATCTTCAAGCAAACTGAAATTCTAATTTAAAACATTTTAATCATGTTTTTAAAATAAGCTTAATGAAAATTTCATACCAGTTTACCAGAAAGTGTTCTTCAACTTACCAGAAAGTGTTCTTATGGAATTCCTTAAAGCGAACGGTAAGATAGCTTCTTCTCTTGAAATGTTGTAAGTTTCCAAAACAGCAACATACAACATACCAACATTTCTTGACAACCCAGACAGTATCATATTGATAACACAAGAAGCTAATGCTATGACCCAAGCTTCACCTTTGTCCGGTTCAACCAATCGCGCCATTTTATGACTTTTAAAAGTTCTTTCAAGTACTCGATCCTCACTTGAAATGTAAGGTATAACTTTCGAATAGGCATGCAAGAAATATATCAAATACTAAAATATTGAACACAGTTTTAATTTTGTTATTTACTATTGGTTCTTCCTTAAATCAGACATCACTCATTTCGAAAAAGACGCAAGTAATTCCACGCTTGATAACACCAGCGTACCTATTGATAATAAGACGAGCTCCACGATTTGTCTCTCCTGAAAAGTTTATCTCATTAAATTATTAGAATAAAATGCGATAGAATTATAGAACTCGGAAGATAAAATTGTTTGTTAATATTTCAAACAAGACAGTTTTATTAGGTCATTTACAAAAACAAGACGTATCTTTCACAAAAAAATGATTGCAGCAAATTTCTTGTTATCTCACCAAATGATTGAAATCTGATCTGAAGACATGAAATATTCACTAATAATTCTTGGCTGTAAAATTAAATGAAATGCACTCCTCGTTTACGAAACCATGCTTGTCCTTCATAGACGATGTTCCATATTAATATTTTAAGTACGCATTTGTTTTCTTGGTTTTCTTTTATTAATAAATTTTATTTCCGTTTTGAACCATCAGCAGTAAAAAAAAAAAGGAGGAAGAAAAAAAGGAAGAGAAAGGGAAAATAATCAGCTAATATATTTCCTCCATCTTTTATTTTTTCTCTCACTTTTATTTCGATGAAGTTCCAACAGACTAGAAGCATGCGCAAAAGCACCCAGTGGTTTCTATAAACCAGTGGTTGACGCCCTTATTTTCTTCGTGAACCCCTCTTAAGTGGAAAAAAAATGGCAAACCCTTTCTGTATTACGTAGCGTAAGTGCCTAGTAAGACAATATGCACAATAGTTCAAAGTTCATAACAAGGAACGAAAACATATGCAAAACATCTATAGTATAACTAAAAACTAGAGTAATAGCCACAAAGAAAGGAATATTTCTTTAATTTATTATTTTTTATTACTTGTGAGTTCTAAATTATGAACACTGCTATAAATATATGTATTCTCAAAAAAAAGTTTTTAAGAATTGTTTCGTGATGATGCGAAAACGTTATGGACGTTAGTTGTTACAGAATAGATATTGGTTAATTATTTAAAAATTTTGTATATATATTTCCTATGCCAGTCCAAATTAGTTGACGTTCGTAAATTGTTACCTTTACAATTTCCAAAATAATAATAATAATAATAATAATAAATTCTATGCTCCCCCCTAATATCTATAATAATTTATTATTTCATTAATTTCTTTACGCACGTAATAAAGACTTCCTCCAAAACAATATAATTTCACGAAACTTCTTAATGCTCCGCGCGAACCCCTCTGGTGGTTCGCAAACCACCAAACACAGCTATAAACGAGAAACAGACAATAAAAGGACTACCAACAAAACATTTTTCATCAGCAGCTACACTTGAAAAACTTGTAAAAAGAGGAAGGTAGCATATTCAAATACTTTTCACAAGAATTTTTTAACAGTCTAGAGGCCAGCGGAATTCCTTCATGTGATCTAAATATAATCTTAAAAGCAGACTTTATTGTGATATTATTGTCGCTCAAGTTTTATTGAAAAGCGCAGGACTCAGGTGTTCAAAACTTGCAATACATCTCGGGCAAATTGGATATCATAACTTTTTACGGCCGAGGGTTTTGCAGTAGTTAGTTCCGTATGAACTTCCTGTTGAACTAACTATACTGCTAAAATAAACTTACGTCAGACAAAATGATTTTTAAGTGATGAATCTGCTCAATCAAACTATTTATTATAGGTTTCATTGTTTTTATATCTCAAATATTTTTCTGT
The DNA here is from genome assembly GCA_038502835.1 of Octonoba sinensis. Classification (NCBI taxonomy): domain Eukaryota; kingdom Metazoa; phylum Arthropoda; class Arachnida; order Araneae; family Uloboridae; genus Octonoba; species Octonoba sinensis. The sequence goes on from CM076604.1 coordinate 83,266,898, forward strand.
ACCTGAGAGCCACAAAATCCATTTTTCAAAAGACTATACTTTTCCGTGCGAACCTTAGGATAAAGAGGTCCAACGGGAGCTTTAAAAGTTCGGAACCCTCATGTAGTTAGAGGCTGTCCATTAAGTGTAAACTTGCAAAAACTTGAAAAAGTTCAAGGTAAATTTCTAAAGCTTAGCAGAAAGTGCTCTTACGGAATGTCTTACAGAAAAATGCAAGATAGCTTCTTAAATGTCGTAATTTTTCAACACTCCAGAGCACAAAAGGCCAGCGCTTCTCAACAAACCGGACAATATCGTGCTGATGAAGCAAGCAGCCAATACTATGATCCAAGCTTCTCTGTTATCCGGTTCAACCAGTCGCACCATTTTATGACATGTTTAAAAATTGTTCTACGTAATTTTCCTCACTTGAAACAGAGGGTATAATGTGACAACACGTATCAAAAATGCAGCTTGAATATTCAAGATTGCATTAGATTTTTTTATTCCATTACTTATTGTTAAATCATGTATCACTGATTTCAAAAAAGACGCAAGAAATTCCACACTGAAAAACACTAATTGACAATATCGTCGCCTCAGAGTAACACTAAGACATCTAAATAATTTTCCTATAAAAGCAATTAAGTTTTTCAAAGCACCACTGAAGATGTAATCAAAAGTTATGGGAGCTCCCAAAATTTCAGTAAAATCCCTGCAACTACAGTCTTAGATATTTAGAATTGAAAAAACAGCAAATTTAAAAATCTATTTTATAGGAAATTCTGGTTTTACTCATATTCTACTGTAGCTCTGAGGCGACGATATGCCGAGTGCCACGATTTTGCTCTTAAAGAGTTCGTCTCATTAATGCGTTAGAAATACAATCCTTTAGCATTTTACAACTTCGTAGATAAAATTGTTTGTCAATATTTCCTGCAAAACAGCTGTATTGGATCATTAACAAAAAAAATGACAATTCTTTTACGAATAGCTTAAAGGGAATCTTTTTTTTTTTTTTAATCTCACCAAATGATTCAAATTTGCAACGTTTAGGGGGGCTCTATAGGTTAAATATGATTTCTTCACTAAATACTAAGGGGCCGTCCATAAATGATGTCACGCTTTTTTCCCATATATTTGACCCTCCTCCCCCCTGTGTCACATGTCACGCTATGTTGCATAATGCATGATGTCACACTTCTTGTTACCCACTCCCCTCCTCTTTTCACACTTTGTCACAATTTTACGAACCCTCCTCCCCCCTCAAAGCGTGACATCATTTATGATTGATCCCTAAGTTAAATTTTTAAAAATGAAAACGTTTGTAAGACATTTTTTCTACCCACGTCTTATTTTAAGGTATCATAAAATTAGAGTAAACATTAGTTTTGTTTTAATGCCAGAACATAGTAAAAACAAAATGTTTCTTCATTATTCAATGCTTCATTCACCTTAATAACACTATTTCTAAAAGTTAACTACATAATGCTCAGAGGGCGAATAAATTTAATAGGTGTGTATTATTCAGTAAGTTTTTTTTTTTTTTTTTTTTTACATCTTTTTTTATTAATGTTAAGTCTCAGAGGCGTAACACAGGCATATGGTATTAGAGAAAAACATGCATATACTATTAGCAGGATATCTCTTTATGCAAATAATAACCAAAAGTAAACTCTTTTCCTGTGAATCCATCAGTAGCTTATTTAAAAGAAATTAAAAGGTTTCTAGTGCTTGTCCTTTATGAGAAAAATGGCTGCCAAACTGGCCGAAACTGCATGTTTCTGCCCTATGGTTTGTCTTTAAGCTTAAACATCTCCAAGAAGGAGTGAGAAACCCAAGTAATTTCTTGTGTAGCAATTTATGGTAAACACATGTACTCTACCAGAAACCTTTGGTTTTATTTTCCTTGTTTTGGAATTGATGGCTCAAATTTAGCAAAATCGGGAAAATCAAATTTTTGTGGTTGCAACTTCGAAAGAGTACTGCACCTTAACAATTTTCATTATGAACTTTGTAGTATGTTTTTCTGCATGCCTGGAGCATCTAGTTTCCATAGATGCCTGACACTTTCATATTGCATGAGTAGAATGTTTAAGAGAAAAAAATTAAATAACATCAATTTTTCGGTATTTTCAGGGGGCAGTCAAACTTCGAGGACCTGTATATCTTCTATAAATATGTGGAGCAGATAGCTAAAAATTTGAACTTTTTCATGCCTTTATACCATCAATTTGCTTGCCAAATTTAAAGAAATCCGAGTCGGTCATGCAACCAACTTTTATTTTTTTAGGTGAGTTCGTATGGAATCGCTCAATAATCAGAAAATGAGTAATCAAACAAAAGAATTTGCGTAAGAGACTACGTTTCCAAAATTTCCAGCAATAATGTAAGATTCATCTTATTTACTAAAACTTTTGCAAAAGATTTCTATACAATAGAGAACAAAATTAAATTCGTAGTACCAACTAAACAGTTACATAAGCATGATGTCACACTTCTCGTTACCCCCTCCCCTCCCCTGGTCACAACTTCACCCCCCTCATTCATCGAAGCGTCACATCATTTATGAATGATCCCTTATCGATCTTTTCTAGTGATGACGAAACGGAAAGAACGAGTTATCTTCTAACTCGGATTTTTGCAAAATAGATTACATTTACTTTCTGTAAAATGTTCTTCCCAGTTTCACTCCTTTTTCAGAAAAAAGCCAACTTTAAGTCAATTTATCTAGTTTCTCCATAATTAAAAATGCAAACATTCAATACTTAAGCACAGAGTTTAGAACAATATAGTTCAGAAAATAATATAAAACATATAGAATCAAGAACCATATAAACTAAATACGGCCATTTTTGGGCCATGAACGTCAGTAAAATATATGTATACTGTAATGGAATTAATTCGTAATGTATGATGCTTACCAGATAATAACCGAATAGAATTTCTTCCAGAAAAAGGCAACATGGCGTTTTCTCAAGTTGTATTATAATGTTGCAAAATTGCAACAAATACAATACTCAAGGATCTAGATATTCCGGACAATATCATATTGATAATACAAGAAGCCAAAGCAATGATCCATGCTTTACCTTTATCCCGTTCAATGAGTTGCGCCATTTTACGGACTAATGTAGTTTCAAGCCATGATTAAAATCCTAAGTTTGGAATTAAAGTGCAGCTCTTTCAACTATCAGCACTGATAAAATGTAGAAGTCCTAGCCCGTTTGAAAAAAATTTTACGTTCCTTTTCATTGTTATCAAGGTTCACGCATAATTTTTGACTGGGCTGCAGAAGAGTAAACGCCTCATTGTTTTGAATTCGAACATAAAACAATGAAAATTTACATTTTTTGACACGAAACAATAAAATTTACAATGCCTTTTTTTTAATGATAAAAAAAATTACTGCACTTTGTCACTAGTTTTCAGCCGTAAAATATATCAATGTGAAATACGCAACCTAATGTTACTATCTATGGTTGAAATTATGATAACTTTATTACTTTCATGATTAGGTTATGTCAGTGTTTAATTTGCATAGGATCGCAAAGCTCAACTTATTCTCAATTGTGTGTGAGTTTTCCACGCATTATATGGAATTCAGACTATTTACGTTTTAAAATAAGTTCCGAAGATAATAGGGCATCTGCACTTATTTCATTCGAAATAGAGCCCTGAGTTAGGTAGAAAATTATTAAACATTAAAGCAACACAATGTGAAACATTGAGATCTTATTTGTAAACAATTTTCATTGGAAGATAATCAACAAAGGAATAATCCGGTGATGTGAGTTCAAAATCAATCTGTATCTTACAAGTGTTTTGTTCTATGTTTTACTATATTTTTCTATAACTGAACTATGAAACTAAATTATGTTGTCTATTTCTGGCAAAAGCATTAAAAGTTGCCTAGTTTTTCATTATGATGGTTGTTTAAATTCTTAGATTATGAATGCACTCTCTAATGCATAAATCATTCTCGGTAAACTCCTAGGAGAGCCCACCGCTTTTCAAAACCGCCAATTTGGCGTCCATTTCGCAGAACGATAGAAGCTGGGTTACTATCGAATCTGGGTTACCAAGATTGCGTACTTATCGCCAACCACGCCAATAGGGTAGGCTCTCCTAAGATCCAACCTTCATTCTCTTATGTAAAGCGAAAAAAAGGGATGATTTTTTAATAATCTGATGTTTTCATCGGCAACACTGGTTCGTTTGTATTGTTCTTAAATTTCTTTTTAAACAGTTTCCTGCCTCCGATCAATCTGATTAGCTCGTTTAACAACAATATTCAAATTCATTTTGCCTTACTTTCTTCCTGAAACGATTTCTTGAAATTATGTAACTTTATATTTTCAAAATTTGATAATTATGTAATTTTACGTGCGATTATCAAGAGCACTATCTCTTATGTCAGATCTTAGATAGTTCTTGAATCTGAAGTATTTAACTGTGCCTTGCCAATTTCAAAGAATGCTTCATTTACATAAAAAGTGCTTTTGTATGCAAAAATGATTTGGTGAATTTCGGTTATCGATTCTGATGCCCCTACTGAATCATTTAAGGATGGATTTTCCAAGTACAAGTTTATTCTGTACAGATTATCAACAAAACATATTTTTGTTTCCTTCCACACTGCTTTGCATATAAATGAAGTCATCTATACTATTCGTGGACAGGCAGATGCAAGACTAGAGCATTAAATGCCTGTTTGTATAAAATCAAGTTCAAAATTTGGAGAATTTTAATTTAAATATTTTCTACAACAAAAGTCAGTAAATTACATCGTTCTCTATAAAACAATGGGTAAAAGAAGCAAAAACGTTGATTACATTTTGAAGACTTTTTTTTTTTTATTAATTGAAAATTTTATTCTTTCTGAGAATCACACTACATTGAAGGAAGGATCTGCTTATTTTTAGCATTAAAATACTTTAATAAAAAATATAATATAAGTAAAAATATGCTTTTAATTTAAAAAACATTGCTAATACCATCGGTTCTATGCTCCGTCATGAAAAATTCGCAAATACTTAGAAATAACGCTAATTCTATCTCACAGCAATTTCAGATAATTTCGGGAACTGGTAGTTTTTTCCCCCCAGTATTAATAAACTAATAAACTTAATTCAAATTTTGCTGCGAATTTATAGTATGAAACAATGGTGTTGGTGACAAACAGGAAAATAGTCGATATTTAAGTTTTTATTATGTTATAATTCCTCGTATCGAATACTATCGGCAATGTTCGTGCTGGCTATAGGGAAAAGTGGCCACCTTGAGTGGCTTTCTTATTTAAAAAAACAAGGTACAATTTTTATCAGTAATATAAAACTATCCGTAAAAATTTTCTTTAAAAAATTATAATTATTCATTAATTTCCTTTGTTAAAAAATTGAAAGAAGGTCGAGATGATCGTTAGATATCAAAGGCTGGACTTCTCTATAATTTTACCAAGATAGTGCATTTTTTCAGCAACAAGTAAAAACAAACCAACCCCCCCCCCCCCCCCACTTTATTTTATTTATTTAATTATTTATTTTTTTCCTATTCATTTTTTTAATTTTATTTATTTATTCATTTATTTATTTCTATAATTTTAAGAAAAACGCAAAAGAATTAGTTTACTGTGAAGAAAAAAAATCTTCTTTTATTGGAAGTTATTTTGTATCAAAAATGCTTTTTTGGGGAGAAGGCGGGAGTGACAGTAAGAAAGAGAGAGAGACAGAATATAGCTTACTACTCTGAAAAGGTCACTACATTAATTCCTTAAATTTAGAAGAGAAAAATCTTATTAAAATCTGTACGAAAAATTTTCCGAATCTGTCTGAGATGCGGATTAGACGTTATTAAAGCTCATTATCTAAACAGTTGCCTTACTCATAGTTTCTCTTCGTATATGAAAGGCATTCAAGCTTACTCAGGTGTCTCTAATCCAGATGTTTGCATCTTTTTTTCGTTGGAAAAGTGGTTACCCAGAGTCCTGAAATATTTATACGCAATTTTGATTGCTATTATAGCGCATATCACCTAATTTTTATATAACTTTACATTTAAAAGATCAAAAGATATACGGACGATTCTTTTAACTAGTAATAGTAAACGCTTACCTGATAAACATCTAATACCGTTTCGTACAGTAAAGGGTAGAGTTGCATCTTGCCTCGAGACTCCATATGTTTCAATAACGGCCACGTATAAAATGCCAATCATTCTGGAAAGTCCGGACAATATCATGTTGATAATGCATGCGCAGAAGGCTATCAGCCACGCTCTGCCTTTGTCGGGTTCTTCTAATTCCACCATTATAGAGGCTTTCGACCATTTACAAAAATGTTCAGTAGATAAATGAGGAAACAAATTCCGTGATTCTAGTTGCTATTCGTAAAGCGATGCGGAATATTTTAACTTCTCATCAAATATTTGGTTTTGTCAGTTAGGACTGTCATCCAGTTTGACATCATTTGTTTTTATAGTTTCTTATCGTGGAATTGGTCTTAATTAAATAATTCGTCATCTATCGAAATATTTAGACATATTTCAGGCAGAAGGCACACATGACTGTGTTTTTGTATTTATTAGTCATAAATTCAGCAAACAAATTTTACAAAAGCTTACGAATTTATCCTTTAAATCTATCTTCAACGTTTAACGAAATGTTTCGAAATGTAATTTATCCATAATTCTATTACAAGTGTTGCTACCTCGCCTCAATCTGCCTACTTAATGCAAAAAAATTTCAAGTTCAGTGTTTTTCTGAAAATGGCCACACCAGGAAATTACCTTGTCAACACCTTCAGAGCTATTTACTTAGGCATTAGTGAAGAAGCATTTACCCTTAAGCAATCAGTTAAAAGCAAATTCATCCTGTAAATTCTTTTGACAATTAGTCCAAAGGTTCTTAAGATTGTAAGCAAAATAACCTTGTCTTTCGATAAGAGTATTTAAAGTGTTTTCTTGTACATTTTTTTCAAGGATTTTCAATTTATCCTTTAAGTAACTTTAGAAACCTAAGTATTATTTGGCTCATTTTAAAATGAAACACAGAATTAGACTTAATATTTCTGCAGAAGTAATACAGATTAATCAAGAAGGCAGGATTGAAATACGAAAAGTTGAAACAAATTGCTATAAAAACCAAGCTTAATTATTTTGCAATAATTTTGTATACATTATACAACATTATATCTAAAATTATATGCTCTGCTATTATTCGTATCTCACATCTATGAGTTATTAAAGCATGTGCAAATAATACTGTTGATATTCTATCAAATTCATATTTAACACGGTAATTAACAACATTAGTACAGATAATTAAAATTAAGCTTTCAAATACAGGTATGTTTGAATTTATAAAATAATTCGATCAAATAAAAAATCTATTTAGATAATTGTTTATTTTTGTTAAATACAAATTTTACTTATTATTCCATTCAAAACTAAATTTATATTTTTGCTTGTTTTGGTTTAGTTGTTTATTTCTTCAAATCGGCTCTGTTGCCAGGTTGAATATAAAGGGTTGAGAAAAATAAAAATTGCGAAATTAAATTAAATGAAAAAGGAGATGGTAAAAATAATGTTATCTACTGTGCTGTAATTCCAAAATTGCACTCAACTTGTTGAATTATTATCAATCACTTTAAAGCATCGCCTCACTTGATAGTATGGGCTGTCACAACTTACAAAAATCTTATATATTGAATTGGAAAGTGGACAGTTTCCTGTACCGGCCGCTTGGAACGCTACTAACGATTATTTACCATGGCAAGTTAACAACGTAGTCTTGACGACGATAGTTTTAGAATGCTATTGTTACTATTACCACGCTAACTTCCATCGCGTTAAGTACCATGGAGTGAAAAATAGGTTCGTATTACAGATTATCAGCCAGTTTTCTTAACAAGCTAAGTGAATTTCTCTGGCTTAAAACTTGCAATAAGTGTTAGTTAATAGCATTGTGCGTAATTTTACTGGTGATTGGTTTTTTTTTTTTTTTTCCGAAAAAAAAAGTTAATTTTCATTTAACTCAATTTGGCTTATGACGTCATGGTCTGGCGGACGATGAAACGATAGTAAACAATGTTTTCTCTTTATAGAAGAACATTAAATACAAGATACCACTAGTTAAACTGAAGAAGCAATTATATATTTAAGAGAACCTCGATTAGTCATTCCCGCATTTATAATTTTCAGTATGCATCGTTTTGTTTTTAACGACTTATCGAAATCGTATTGCTTAAAAAAAAAACCCTCATCTATTGTTTACCCGTACATATTGTCCGAAATTATTTTTACGTGAGAAGCGATCGATCGAGGTCTGGTTATATGCATATATATTTAACTAAAACTGAAAAAAAAAGCTGAGCTTACATAACGAATATAAAAGTTTACTGTCACAAATACCTAGACTTTTATTCCCGTTACTTACGTTAACATTAGTTTAAAAAAAAAGAAATAAAAAAAGAGTCAGAAAAATTAATTTAATAATAAAAATAATAATACTGAAATGAATACCACTTTTATGTCCGACCAGAAACTTATATTCTCAAACAGCACAAAAAAAATTATTTTAAAAATACGAATTTTGTAAGATGAGGAATATTTAATGGGTTTTAACTATTCTTTTTGAACAATATGAAAATTGTGCTAGGTAAAAATAATAACATCCACATTGTAAATAGGAATAAAACAACTCCATGAATAGCAAAAAATATCTTTTATTACAAAATTAAGAAACATACATCATTACACAAAATGCTAGAACTCTTTGATTGTTAATAAAGTTTTTCATTAATATTTAATTGCTATTACAGATTAAAACAATGTTCAAAATTCCTAGCAATTATTTATACATGCAAAAAAGTAAAAAATAAATTTAGAGCATGATTTACAATCAAGCTGTATGGCCTGCATGAGTAGGGAAAGAATAAATGCTTGATCTCATGTACGTTTGCTTTAAGTTACACTTTTTAACATCATAATTTTTAAATAAACTTTTAGCTAAGACAAGAGTGGAATTTTAACGTACAAAAAAAATTGTCAACGAATTGTTAGTTTTTAACCAGAGTCTCCAACTTGAGAGAAATTGAGCGATAATATGAAAAAAAAAAAGTGAAAACCAATATTAAAAGTAAGAAATCTGGTATATTAATGATTTAAACATACATTTTTGATTTAGTAAATTTTTGTAAGTAAATGCCTTATTAAAGCGAAACATCAATTCGTTAAAATACTACTTCGGAACGTTGATAGAAACATAGATGAGATAGTACGATTACTATTATATCTACTATTTTACCTCTATAGATAGGAATAACAATTACTAAATGGAAAGCGTAAAAAAAACATAAATATAGTAGTCAAGTGTTTTAGAGTGGGGAAAGATTTCAAATACTCAAACTTCCCAGTAAATTACTAAGCGACGCATTTAACTGAATTTTACCGAGAGGGATGATTTGCAATTTTGCCAATACTTCAATTTAGAGTTGTACGAATATCTCCCTAAATGTCGCCTAATTGATATTGGATTCGGCATCTAATTTTGTCGCCAACTTAAGACGTCATAAAAGTTTGAATTCCGTTTCATTAATTCTTTTTATGCTGAAATTTAGCTTTCGTCGCGCCAAGAAATGTAATATAACTTCAAAAATTTTAATATTTTTTAGCACAATTAAGTACTATCTTAGTTCAGTTCAAAAACAAAATGATAAGAATGCAAGTAAATCTACAGACATCAACTTGAAAAATATGTGCTTTAGAAAGCATAGAACTTACAGGATAATATTTAGTCACTTTTTCACTTTTGAAGATTCTGACGGGGAATCTCTGTCTTCCATTGATCCAACAGTGTTTGCTCTGCTGGGAAACGGAAAGTCGAAACTTTTGGCGAGTTGCATAATTCCCTTTCAAGCAGTCCCCATACATTTGTTAGGCATGATTGATAAATTTATTGAACTTTAGCGTTACTTAAAAATAATAAATAACAATTTATAATGTATTCTATGAGCATTCAAAATTACAAAACCATCTCTGTAACAAAGGAATACAAGCCATCCGCCTTCTCTAAAGTGTATCCACACCGATAGAACAGCAATAAAATAGGCAATTGACTGCTGTTTTTCATGTATCATTAATAGCCAGAAATTATATGTTCTAAAAGACGTCATAGCGCGATCGACGAATCACCGGCAAGTTATTTTTATGAAGACGACTGTGATTCGTTGGAATCTGTGACGTCATTTAGAATATGAAATTACTGTCAAATGAGAGAATTCGATGTCGATCTTGATATTCATAGCGTTTCTTGCGAGGAACATTAGTTACTGAAGAATGTAAATCCAATCGGCCTCCACCCCATGACGTCATCACTTCTGAGTCACATGGTGTTCAGGCTTTCTTAGATTGAGAAGGTATTGATTTGGCACAATCGTCAAACTTGGCGATCAAATTTCTTTAACAGTTTTTTTTTTTCTAATGGACTGCTTTTGGCTTCTGCCAATTGCAGACCTAGTGCGGCCCCACGAGATTCGTTATCAAAGTAAGGAGCATTCTACTTATTTATAAACATAACTAGCTGTACCCGGCCACGCTTTGCTGTGGCTCAGTCTGTTTCAATGGAAAAGCAAGAAAAAGCACATATTTCTAATATGTTTCATTTCACAATGCTTGTTGTTTCATTGTCTGAAAATATAGATTGTTTGATTTACCCATTCTATTACCCATTTTACACGCAATATATAATTGTACACATGAAAAGATCTAAACTGCTCCATTTGATTGATTGGTTTTGAGCTTTATGTTTTTTCACAATGCTTGCGGGCATTTTTTTTTTTTTTGTTTCATTGTCTGTGAAAATTTTGATATTGTCTGGCTCGGCACACTGAAAAATTCCAACATAAGCCTTATCCAAACAGAAGAAACACAAACACAAAAATTCTAAATTAAAAATTTGCCGTTCAAAATAAATTATCTGTGTTTTGAAGTTTCCTTAATCGTTAAGTTCAAAAATATTAAAAAAATACTTCAACACAAACAGAAAAAACACAAAATTTTAACATCAGGATGAAAATAGCTAAATGAAACTGTTAACATTCAAAATAAGTAATCTTTGTTTTATAGTTCCATTCAATCTTCGAGTGCAAAAATACTAACAAATACATCAATACAAACAGAAAAAACACATAATTTTTGAATAAAAGTGAAAATAGCTAAATTAAACTGTTGCTATTCAAAATAAGTAATCTTTGTTTTAAAGTTCTCCTTAATCGTCGAGTACAAAAATACTTCAACAAACACAAAAAATTATTAAATCAAAATGAAAATAGCTGTACCCAGCCAATTGTTGCAGTGTCTCATTCTCCTTAGTAAAACATTAAAAAACGAAATAATTAAATCAAAGTTGAAATAAATTAAAAGTGATATATAAAAACACGTGTTCTAATAAAATTTCAAAGCAATTGGTGAAGTACTTACGGAGATTCGAGGTTATGAACCAAGGCTGAACTTGATTGTAACCGTAAACTGGATCACTTTCAGCCTTGTATGAACAAACGAACTCTTACATTTTTATCTATATAGCTTATATTACCCGGAGTTGAGGAAACTGTTAATTATTATTTTTGGATCAAGGTAAGCCTTAAGAAATCGAACTAAAAAGCGTATAACTGGCGTTCTTTTTGACTTAGAAATTTCGAACAAATTCCATCTTGTGCAGAAAAATCAGCGCTTTCCATCGATATATTACATTAATATGTGCAAGGTGTTTTTTCACCCCCATAATGGGAAATTTATGTAGAAATTTGCTTAAAATTGGAATAAAAAAGGAACTACTTGTCGGATTTTTTTCTAACGGGTCTATAAACCATCCTGTTGAATCACTCTGTCTACTGGCAAAATGTCAAAGCAATCGGTGAAGTACTTTCGGAGATTTGCGGCTATGCACAAACGAACACTTACATTTTTATTAACCGATTTCACAAAGGAAGGAGGTTATACATTCATATTGTATGTATGTCGTTTTTTTGTTTGTTTGTTTGTTTGTCCACTCATAACTTCTCACCGGATGAACCGATTTTCATGATTGTTTTTTATATAGATTCAATATTTTTAAGCCTTTATTTACACTGTTTAGGATTTTAATTTTCAAAAGAATTCTATCTTTAAAAGTAAGGGAAAATTGTAAAAAGGAATTCCATATGATGTATTTAACCCTTTCATAGACTACATTCATCTTATACTGAAGAGTTTTCTGTAAGAATTTTACACAGACTATCAAAAGTGTATTTTTTTAAATTATCCGTACAAAAGTTCTCTAAGCACGTTCTTTGAAAGGTATGTTGATTAGACTGTTTAGTTTGTACTATGTGAATTTAATTTTTTTCGTTGTAAGGTGTGGAAATGTTTTGCAAAAATTTTAGTAAATAAGCTGAACCTTATATTACTGTTATGAATTATGGAAGTGTAGTCTCTTACTCAAAGTCTTCTATTTTATTAATCATTTTCTCATTATCATCACTTGTTCGCCTACTTTCACGTAAAAGTAAAAAAAATAATAATAAAGCATGAAAGAAGGCTTAATGTATCGTAAAAATATCGTTAAAAATAAAGAAAAGTCAAAAAAAAAGTGAAGTAATTAAATAAAGATTGAAAAATAAAAAATTTGAAAGTAGGGTTTTGAGATGGGGAAAATGTGTGTCTGTCGGTCTGTCGGTCTGTCTGTCGGTCTGTCGGTCTGTCCCCCTATAATAACTTTTGAACGAATAGTCCGATTCGAAAAATTCTTTTTGCATTCGAAAGATTTCGGCGAGAACATCGCATTTCTACATTTTACTTTTTTATTTGAACAATTTTTCGTTCAATTTTGAACAGTTCAAAAAAATTTAACATTAGCGTCTATGGGCGAAAATGAAGCAAATTATGTAAACTCTGGGTACAATATCCATATTCCAATGAACAAGCTTACTGGAAGAAGCACTTGGCGTGAAATATCAATTTGCACAGATTTTGTTCATTTTTGAACAGTTCAAAAAATTAACATAGCGCTTACGGGGAAATTTGAATCCTATATAAATCCTGAGCTAACGGACCGATTTACTTGGAACAAACTTTATCGGAAAGCTCTTATAACGTAGAACATGTACAAATAGAAAGTTCTTCCAGAACTAAGGAGCCTATTTTCCTATGAAATTTTTTTATCGGAATTTTTAAAGATATTTCTCAGTGAATAAATGAATAAGTGAAAGAATGAATCAATGAATAAATGAATGAGGAAAAGAATGAATAAATGAGAGAATAAATACATGAATGAGTAAATGAATGAATAAACACTTGAATCAGTAAACGAATGAATGCATAAATGAATGGCTGAATAAAGGAAAAAATGAATGCGTGAACGAATATGTATTGTCTGTTGATAAAGGTATATTTGAAAAAATTAAGAACTAAAGCTAAATGAGAAAGAGAGAGAAAGAGATAGCTAGATTATAAATTTGAATTTGGTGTATACGGGAAAGTAGGCTCGTATCACAGAGTAATCATAAACCAGAGACACATCTTAATGTTAATTCCTATGTAGTCAAAAACTGCGTTCAGCGCCCCCACGGAGAAAAACAGGAACTTCTTTTGACGGTTTCGCTGTTACTTTAATTGTTGTCACTCCCCATTCTTGGCTATTACGGTTATTGACGTCACCCCTATAACCATTACTCATTTCTTTTATTTGTAAATAATTGTCAGTAATATTTATCGGTTTTGGCAAACTGCTTCTATTACTTTGAAATTTTGCATGGTATAAATAAAATGCCATTTCTGCTAACGACTTTAATTTTCTAACCGACATTTTTTTAAAAATTGATTTCAAAATACTCTTTCCTCTCCCCCCCCCCCCTCCTTTTATAGAGTTAAAGTGCAAGTAAAATGCATTTCACACTGATGTTTCGCATCACAGTCATATTTAAAATAACACTTTCAAAACATATTAATATATTTCAGAATTCAAAATATTTGTTTGTCCTTTTCTCGTTTTTACTTTGCCTGGCATTATGTTTATTGACTCGGTTTCTTTTAATTTCGTTGATACAGTCTTTTATTCTATACTTCTAGACCTACAGCTTTGCATGAATCTCTATTTTTAAGATTACCATCGTATTTTATTCAACGTACTTACTGTTCTTTTTGAATTAACTATGACATTAAATATCATACAAAAAGATCTAACAAATCGGGTACTTTTCCGTTTCGAGGGGCCTGGCGATGGTTATTGTTATTATCATTTTTTTTAGCCAAATCAATCTACTGTATCATTTTTGGGTTGCCGTGTTGGCGATGTTTAAATAATTTTTCGCAAAAACAAACTCCACACACTAAACAAATTGATTTAGCAAAAAACGAAATCTATCGCCAGCCCCCTGAATTGGAAAAACCCACAATTGGAGTAGAAGTTTAATCATAAAACAATATAGATAAAAAAAATCTTTATTTCAACTCTCTATGTAGTAAGACAAAGTGCACAATTATAAAAATCAATAAAATATATCCTGTTAAATAAAGTCCAATATAAAAAGATAAATAAATTAAGCATTAATTTCCAACAGATAAAAATGAAAATGTAGAACATGTTCAAAAAATTTCAGTTAAATATATTTGGTATCAAGAAATTCTTAAGTTAGATATTATTTTTAAAAGTAATCCTTTCTAAATACCGTAAATAAACTTCAGCGTTGAAAAATATTCCAGAAAATGACGAACAAAAATAATGAAAAGGCAAAAATGATTCAATCTGAAAGAACTACGTAAAGCTGCAAACGAGCGAACCGATTCTGAAGAAATATGCAATTTCCTTTCAAAACAAAGATAATATCGTCGTAGAGGAGACATGAGTTAAACTTCACTGCGAACTCTTGTAATTTAGTTCCTGTTTTTCCCCGTGGTGCGCTAGTGAAATCGACACTACAAAACGGCTTGATAGTTGACCCTCTGGTTTATGATTACTCTGTGGCTCGTATAGTTCTAGACGGAACTTCTTGTTTTAAATTGAAATCGTGAAAGGATATAATTTTCAGCGCAAAATACCAAACATATAATTTGTTCAAGAATAGATAGTAGGTGCCAAGGGCGCCAAGCGTTATTATATGCACCAAATGGATCTGTGAAAGCTCCCCCATATAGCTTGCTTTCCATCGTTTTTAGCGAATGTGACGGTGCCCAGTACATCGAGTGAGGGCATGTTTTAAGGAAAATTTTACTAAGATCTGTTTATTTCTGGATGAAATATCTATAATGTGCAAAATTCGTCAACACGTAAAAACAGCGCCAAATTATATCTTATAGCAATTGCGAATGTTTTCCATAGGTTACGCCGCTGATTTTTTTTTTTTTTTTTTTGCAATAATAATACAATAGTAAACTCGTAATTACCAGAGTTCACCCAATAGTCGAAATTCGACCGTAATAATTAAATTTAGCATTGGAAACAGTATGCTATTTATACAGTTATATAAGTATTAGTCCTAAAATTTGAAGATTACAAAGTCAAGTTTATTTTGATCATCCTCACTTAAATCAAACGTATTGTAAATTACTGTCACCCCAGGGCCAAATGCGCTCATAAATGTAGCCGCTTGCACTTCTGCCGATTTCGTACTGAGTGGCAGAAAATGTTCTCTTCCATACATTATTCTCAGTTTTTATTTAATTTTATTGTTTCAGAGAATCCTTCACTCAAACTCTTATTAAAATTGCTTCTAATATTACTGCTTAACGGCTACAAACTCTTTTTAACAATGAGTTTTTTATATATTACCTAATAGTCGGCCCCACTTAAAGAAATACCGTTGGTTCCAGCATATTTTATTCGATTAAGTGGGGTATTCGATTGTACAGGGAAATTTTCTTTACCTTACAGAACTGATAATATTGCCTCGAAACGTAATAATACATCAGTATATCAAATTAAAAGAAGTTATTATTGTAAGTGTTTAAAAGTTTTTTAAATGAGGTAAATAAAAACAAAATAATTTAATAACTAAATACATTATTATATATTTTTAAGTACAAATTAAAAGGATGAAAAGTAAAACTTACAACTTGAATTACAAAATCTTTGGAACAACTTTTCACTTTATTACTTCTTTAAAAAAAAACTTCATAATTGTTGATCGCTTGCTCAAAGTGTTTTGGGAGCACTTTTGTATTTCGTGCTCAGTAAACAGAGAGTGGGAGGGAGGGGAGGAATCATGAAAGAGAACGAGTGACTCTCAAATTTAGTGGGCATGGGGAGGTGTTGCTGAAAGATCAACTTTGAAAATTCAAAAATTGTTCTTATTTACTTATTTTTTTAAACTTAACCATTTTTTTATCAAATATATTTCAAAAGCAAACCAGTATTATTGGATTATCCGGGGAAATTATTCGATTAAACGGGGATCTTTTACACAGTGGCGTACGCAAGGGGGGGTAGGGGTTTAACCCCCCCCCCCTTGAGCCCTAAATAATAGTGCTTTATTACATACTCGAATTTCTTTTAGTAGTTTCAGAACATTATGACCCCCCCCCCCCCTTGAAAAAATTCTGCGTACGCCACTGCTTTAACATTTCATCTATGGGAAAATATTCGGTTCCGGAAGGTTTTATTCTTATAAGCGGGGTATTCCTTTATCCGTTACCCGATTAAGCGGGGCTGACTGTATTTCACTCAACCAAGACATGTTGACACCTGCTATCTATAACAATATAACATTACAATTATAAATGAGGCTTGATGGCAAAAGAAAAGGAGAAATAAATAACTAATAATAAACTGTTTCCAAAAAGTTTTAATTGGTATCACTAAAACTCGTCAATAGCTACTAAACGAAAAAAAGTAAGAAATTTGGTTGAAGAACAGAGAAGAAAATGGTTCTTTACTGTTTTGTCTTTGCCGATTTATGTTATAGATAATAAAATTTGTGTGTTTCCTATTTATTTTATGGCACTGTTCGTGTTGCGATATGCCAACGAATTGCTATTGCGAAACATAAAATTTACAAGTTTAAAATTCGTCTTAATATATTGTATTATCGGTAGTTTTTATTGAAATTAAAAATGGAAAAAGACATCTCGCAAATACAAAAAAAAAAAGAAAAACACGACATACATACAGTACGAATGGAAAACCTCCTTCCGTTGCGAAGCCGGTTAAAAAGCAATTAAATTAAAACTTTCTTTTTAGCAGAGTAATTTTTGTCACCAAATTAAGAGACAGATGTCACTAAAGTTAAACTTTTAAGTGCAAGTTATAATCAATATCATTGTGATAATACATACAGGACGCTAGTCCAGACGTAAATGAATATTCTGTCCAAAATTCTGTTGTAAATATATAAAAGTAAACTTAGTTAAAAAATCCTAGTAGAATATGGACAACACTACATCTAAAAGTTTCCATGAGAATAAAAGCAGTATTTTCTTTAAAAATGCCGATCAGATGAGCAGTAACGGTCCCTGAATATTTCTACTACAATAAAGAGAAAATTTCTTGAAGCCCCCCATTTGAACAAAGACAACTATTCCTAAACATCCCTAATAGAAGAAAGACATTAAACCTAAAAAATGTCCATTACAATAAAGATGTTTATTGTCCATGTATATTGTAAAAATGTTGTCCCATGACTAAAAATACCCATTAGACTACAGAATTTTAAAAGCTGCTGTCCCTAAAATTACCATCTGAAAATCCCCTTCAGAATAAGGACACCGGTTCCTAAAAATCCCGCTAGCTAAATCGTCAAAACCTTTCTCGAAAATTCAATAAAACAGCACTTTTATAAAATTCTGCAAAAAACGGAAGGAAGAAAAGCATTATTTCCAAAAGCAAATAAACATGCACATTTAAGTTGGAAAATTTCCAGTAATGAAATAATGCTGACGTGTGAAATTTAAGTTGACAGAAAGAAATTATGTCCAAATGGTGCCAAGTAGACAGTACAAGAATTAAATAAATGCTAGAAAATAAATCACTTGAGTAAAATATAGAATCACTTAAAACCGCTACGTAAAAAAGTTAAAACAAAGCAGAAGATCGCCAAATTGCACTATAGTAATAGATGCATAACGTAAATGCGCTATGATCCTATAGTGCAAATCACGTATTGAATTCAAAGAGAACAATATTACTAATAAGAATTTTTGGCGAGGTTTCAAAAAATTATGAAGCACAAAATAATATATGGGAAACAATTAGCTGCATAGGGAGCGAAAGAAAACTTATCACCACTTGGCGAAATTTTAAATTTCATCAAAAATCAGTCATATCAGTTATATCGAAAGCCTTCCAACTTAGTATATGTATCTCCTCAAAAAACAACCCGGTTGTAAAAATTTGCCCGCCAAGAAAACCTCAAACTCTTATCCGCAAAAGAACCCTTTCATGCAAACCCTCTACTGTAAAAAATTATGATATTCTTATAAATTCCCAGAAATGGTCATATACATGACTTCATTGCATAAGAAACAAAATGTAATAAAAAATTTAAAAAAATGAAAATTTACATCAGGAATCTATCCTTCATATCAGCAGAATATTATATAAAAGAAAAAACTTAAATTTAACAACTAAGTTAAATTTAAATTTTCATTAAACACTGGCTCAAATAATACAAACATTTTTAATGCAAGTGCAATACGTTCAAATAATTTCAAATTTTGAATAAAAATGTCTGAGCTGACTAATTATATACATATTTATTTATTATGGATGTTTAGAAACTATTTTATAAAATTTCACTGTCATGTTGTTTATAAAAATCATACATTAAATTTATCGTGTTTAAAAAACTTTCAAATTCTATAATACAAACATTAAACAAATACTTCGATTATAGAGGTTCATACACATTTAATCCATTTCGTATATATACATTTCTTGTATAATATATTTTAGAATGTGCAGATGAATTCTTCTATAACACATTCTAGTTAATTTCATAAAATTGCAATGGCCGCCAGCTCGCAAATCATTGCACATTGAAAGTTTTGAAAGGATATTTAATATATTTTCACAAAAGCAAGAAAAAAAGTCATTTCGTTTATAAAAAGAAGCATACATTAAAATTTAGAGTTTAAAATTTGCAAATGCTATAGTACAAACGTTGAACACTTTATTAATAGATATTCTTCTATTTAAAAGCACTATATTTTCTTGTATAATACATAATACGAGTTACATTCTTTTATAACATATTTAAGTTGATTTCATAAAGTTGCAATGGCCGCTAGCTCACAAATCATTAAACATTGGAAGTTTTAAAAGGACATCCATTGTATTTTTCCAATAGCAGACAAAATCAGTTACAAAATAGCAATTAGTACATGTCTTTATAAGTTTGAAATTCTCAGAAACAACTAAGAAAAATGAAAAATTATTTTGCTGAGACTATTTTTAACTGCAAATCATTAAAAGTTACAAGTAAATAAAGTAAAGAATTTCAAATTTTACATTATGTAAGCAAAAAAATATGTTTGCTACAAAAATATAAGCACTAAGTACTTTAAGTACTTTTATGCCTATTATATGTTATATCATTTCGTTCTTCCAGTCAGTCAGTTGATTGAGCACACAAGTACATAGTTTTTAAGTACATGGAGTTCAATATTTGTAGTTAAACACTTTACTAAAATTATAAAAATTCTAACATGGCAATAACATTTTATCATACACACATTTCAGTATGAATTAGATTTGTTTAAAATATATTTTTAACAAGTAGTACATTGGAGACAAAAGATTGAAATAAAAATAACCAAACGATAGTGACTATATTGATTACACACCGATTTAGACTAAATGCAGAGCAAAATTTAATTAAAATCAAGATAAATATTGAATAATGAACAGCTCTCAATTTTCAACTTATAATTGAGAAAATGAAATACAAAATTCGGTTTAAACGAAGTAGAAGCAAGTTAAAATCTTATATCAATTACCAGTAACAATTTCAAAATGGGATCCCATTCGTTTATATAATGTAAATTTTTTAACAAGTCAATTATTAAATCAACTTATCAATGACACACTATTCAACATAAAAATATAAAAATATTTTGAGTAGCCTACACATGTTTTTTAACAAAACAATTGATCTTAATGAAAGTTGGGCACTTTTAAAACGGAATATTTCTTGGTAATCTTACATGCTCTTTTACAAAAACTTGAGCTAAAGCTGTCAGTTATTTAAAATCTAAAAATTTTTAAACAAGTACAATTTTTGTGGTTTACAAAATGACTGAATAATCAGATTTAAGTATTAAATGAATTTCTTTTATTGAACTTTTTATTTTATTCAACACGTTATAATTGAAAATTATAGAAGTAATGCCTCTATATGAGATTACAATAGGTAAAATAATGAAGAATGGAAGTATGAACGCACTAAAAACTACTTACATACTAATCACTTAAGAAAAGAAAACTTGAGTACTTGACGTGTTAGACACTGTATGTCAAATGATTAAATATTGAAAGCAAATTTGAAAAAAATACAATTGGAAGAAATTCGTTACAATTGAGTAAATTTTAGGTCATGCCGTGTGCCAGTTTCTCTCACTAGATAACTTAAATTTAAAATAAACTGTCAAAGTTTAGAAATTATTCCCGGCTTTAAGAAAATATGTAAAGCTAGATGGAAAAAAAAAGCCACTAAATCCAATTTGCAACAAATCTGTTGAGCCTATGAGTAAATCGAAAGCCTCATTCTTCGGTAATATAAGGAATTCGGTTATCTGGACTAAAAACTTGCCGATTATTTTCAAATTACAAACTTTGAACTAAATTCTCAGTAAAGACTATCCAACCTTTGATCGTAACTGCCTAGATAATTCTAGTTCCTACTACTATGTAAATTGGATATTATATATTAAAATCAAAATACTTAAGATAAACTAGCTTCTTATTTTAAATAGAATTACAGTTTAATGATATCGATTACAAATCTAAAGTATCAAGTTACTATACCGTCAAAGCTCTTGTCGGCAGCAATTTTTTATTTAGATACGACTTTTCGCAGCTTAAAATGAGCTCGGTAATAATTGAATGCAAATAAATTCACTTAAAAAACACAAAATTGTTCCGTACGCTTGCTGTAAGATTAAATGTAAAGATTAGTAAACTAGGTGAGTAAGTGTTAGTTATTAATGTGTTTTTTGCAGCAAGTGTACATCACAATTTTCAATGTTGCATTTGAAATTTGCATCGTAAATTACGACTGGGGTTAGTCCAGGGTTGGTTAACCTGCGACACGCGTGAGCAAAGTTTTAGAAGTTACCGAAAACCTATCGATAACCGTAAAAATTACTCATACGCTTTTTGACCTCGCTATGTCTTGCTCTGATTTGTTCTCTCGTGGAAACGAGATTGCTCAGCGGATTTTAGATCGCCGAGTTGAACCTTAAAACTTTAGATTTTGTTGTCGTGCGTCGTCAGTTTAAAATTTTCACCATGTCCACGAATAAAGCTTTGACGTCGAAAAGAAAATGAAGAGAATACTGCAATTTGTGATCTTCTAAAGCGCCTGGATAGAGCAACTATTGTTTATGCAGTAAAATTAATTTGATGTACGGAATTTGTGCAGCAGCCTTCGAAAAAAATTAATTATTTTTCAATTCTACATTATGTATCCACAGCCCAATACTGCCGTGAAAAGCAAATGTAAGATACAACTACATTGATTAAACTACAAATGATACAAATTATATTCAGCTTTAGAAATTTGTATCAGGGAGAATTTTGCCTAATTTACACGATTTGGATGCCGGATATTGTAGTTTCTGATCAACGTATTTGTGAACAAATGTTCTCTTATGAAAATAAACTCAAAGATGCCGTTCAAGATTGATATTCATTTAAAATACCGATTTTGATAGCATGTACAAGAACTTATAGAAGGAAAATACAAATATAAAACCCACATTAAATACAGACTGGATAATAATTATTTGAAAGTCAAGTTCTTTATTTTTATTTTATGCATCTTAAATCACTGAAACTTAAAACATGTTTATTAACAATAGAATTTAAGTTCAACTTTGTTTCACTTATTTTAGTAAATCTTAGATTTACGGGGGGGGGGAGTGCTATTTACGTAAAAATTCAATAAGCACCACATAAATAACAATATCCTTTTTAATATTTCAGTATGTTTGAAAAACGAAGTATCACGCGTTAACATTTCCTTAGATAGTGGCCCTCTGCCTAAAGAATTCGACTGAATTTAACTTTCAGTTTTAAAATCCGATTTTTTACCGTGAAAAACTTTGCGTGCATTTGAATTCAAAGTGCAACTTATAAACTGTTAGAAAAAATAAATATGATTTGAAACACAGGACCAATTATTAAGAATAATGAATGTAAGCTTACCAGTCTGTGAAAGTTACCCACCGCTTCCTAATTCCCGTTCTAAAAGGAGGCCATTCTTCTGAAAACTGGAATGTTGGACACCGAACATTGAAACAGACTTTATAAGATTACTTCAAAATTTAATATAATTAATATTAATTTAATATATTATTTACTTCTATATTTACGACTCTTCGCTGGCACGAAGAGTCGGAAATATAGAAATTTACTTAAATGCTTAACTTAAATTTGCATTATTTTCGGCTAATTTCTCTCATACAAACCCCAAAGCTTAATCGAAGATATTTAACCATTAATTTTAAATTTTTTATTCACATTTATCACTTTATTCCAACTGTTATGCATTTACGTAATGAGAAATTTGAAAATAAATGAATTTTAATATCGTACATTTCCACAACTTTGCAAATTTTGAACCGAAAGATACTTATTGATTGATTAAAATTTTGTACGTATAGTTAATACCCATGCCATTGTACAATTTTTTCGCACTACCGGGAAAATAATTTTTGAGGATTTTTTTGTGAATACTATTTTCTTGTAGCTGTATTTTTGTTTTGGTTTAAACTTAGATGTTTTACAATTCTTTTTCCATTTCTTGCTATGAACTATTTTGCAACAAGGTAAATAAATGTGCCCACAATTTTTATAGTTTTGTTGCCTGTTACCGAGGACTACACAAGGGGATTCGCCGTTTTCTTTCGGACCTTAGAAGGGGTTCGCTTGGGAAAAGGTTGGAAACCACTATACTAGAGCAGCTTTTCCCAACCGGTGGTTCGCGAACCCCCAGGAGTTCGTGCGGTGCAGAAAGCGGGTTCGCGAAAATAATATTGTAATGGCGGAATTTTTTATCGCTAACGTAAAAGAAAAAAACGAAATGATAAATTGACATATGTATAAGAAAGACGTGTAATAGTAAGCGTACATACAAAATTTGAAAGGCACTTATTCCTACTTTTGCCTGATATCTAATTTGGATCACAACCAACTTTATCAATTCGGTACCAATTAGGATCACAAATTGGTACCGAAAGATATTTATTGATTTATTTTAAATTTTAGATTGTATTTTTCACCTACCAGTTCCCCCTTTTTCCTCGTAAGCGCGAAGAACGAGTCGGAAATGTGAAAATTTACTACATAAAATGTAAATTTTTGCATTATTTAGGCTACTTTTTCATTATATAGGCCCTAGAGTGGGACCAGAAGATATTTATTCACTAATTTTAAATTCGGACTCACATTTATCTCACTTTATTCCAACATTTCTGCAATATCGCAATTAAAAATTTGAAAATATGAAAATTTTGATTTTTCTTTAAATTTCCAAAACTTTTCCGAATTTTGTATATTTTAAACGGAAAGTAGACGCTGTCGGGAAAATAATTTTTAAAAATTTTTACTTTATTGCTCTAATAATACTAATTAAAAAAGGACAAATAATAAAAAAAAATTTGCAGCTGTATTTTAGTTTTTATTTGAACTTAGATGTGTTACAATAATTATGTTTTCATTTCTTCTTATGAAGTATTGTACAATATGGAAAATAAATGTGCTAGCAAATTTTACAGTTTTGTTACCCGTTACTAACGACTACAGAAGGGGGTCGCAAGGGAAAAAAGGTTGGGAAACACTGTTCTAGAGCAACACACTAACATTGAAACAGGTTCTTTAAGTAGTTGCCATTCTGACTTGGATTTTTCCATGTTCATTGCATCTGAGAGTGATCTAGAAAGTTTGAATGTTATGGAATCAGAGTGATCCTGCTGCTTAAGAGTAGATTGTCAGTGCAAAAAATTTTTTTCATGAAATAATTTTAAAACATAATAGTATTGTGAATATACAATTGAAATAATGTCGAGACCCCATGAAGGAATGCCTCATGACCCCATTTGGGGTCGCGACCCATAGATTGGGAACCACTTATATAGAGCATAAAAATTGAAAGAGGAAAAATCCTCAAAATTTTCCGGAAAACCCACATTTCTAGACTCAACCTGGACCCGGAAAATTTAAATCCAATACAAATCCTGACTTTACAGGAGGATTTACTTCGAAAGAAGGAACTTCTGACGCATACATACACAACAGAGGATTTTTTTTCATTCAATCATTTCGAAGCTATTTTTTTAAACAGATGAAAAAATTTTAACATTACAATCCACGGGGGAAGTATTAAAAACTCTTTCTAAAATGCAATAAAATAAAAAATATATTTAAAAAATGTTAAATACATTTCTGGTTTTTATTCCAAAAAATAGGAAAAGTTTAAGTAAAAAAGCAGTATTTTGATAAGGTATTGACTTAGAGAACGGAGTTGCTTCGGATATTGCGTCCCTTCCACCCCATTTCGTATCGTAAATTTGTTTCATATGACATTTTGATTTTGAAGGGCAAAAATGAAAAGAGAATGATACATAAAAAGTTCCTGTAAAATTTAGCAATAGCCAGACATTCGAATTATAAACGGCATTATAAATTATCTTCACTCAAGACTGAAGTAACGAAAAAGGAATCAAGAACTCCCGAAGGCAAACATGAGACGACAAAACCTAAACACATTGCATCATTTCTCCAAGGTTGCAATAGAAGAAGAAAAAATCTCGCTGAAAGAACCTAGAAAACCACCAAGTAGACTAAAAACAACTCAGAAAGCACGTTTTACGTAATACTCTATTCCACAAGTCTCTTTTTATAAACACGGAGCAGGGCCACATGCCAGTTGCAATGAGACCAATTTTTCAGGGCAAATAGTTCTCTCCTGACGAATCTGGAGTTACTAGCCGTTTTCCCACGATGTTTTCATCTATTTATAGACGCACCCACCTACAAAAGGTTTTAGAACTGCTTTTACAGGTGGCATCGCAGTTTTGATTTTGCCTTTAGTAGTGTCACAAGATGCAAAGCCACACGGATAATCTTATACGTTATGGTGTGCGACCGTTTGGAGATTACCTGTCAACACGGATACCAGAAAGTCCCACGGTATGTAGTACGCGCAATACAAATTCTAAATTATTATTATTATTATTTATATTTAATTGCTATACAACCACATTGTTTTTGAGTGAATCAGAGGTCATCAATTACTTTAACTGGGAGTCCGCTTCAAAAATCTTTAAAAGGCAGTGCCGGTTCGGTTAGTAGAAAATAATTAGGTGGGGAGGGGGCATTAAATAGTATTATTAAAACACTGATTTCCTTCCACTAAAGAAGTGCGTAGTTGAATTCAAAGTACTATTTATTAATAATATTTGGTTTTAATACGTAACTTATTATTAATTTATAAAAAGAAGTTTGAGTTTCACTTGGCTAAGGGCCGCACAAAATGAAACGGCGGACTAAGGGTTCATTCATAAATGATGCCACGCTTCGAGGGGGGGAGGGGGGTTCGTGAAATTGTGACAAAGTGTGACAAGGGAAGGGGAGGGGGTAACAAGAAGTGTGACATCATGCATTATGCAACATAGCGTGACGCGTGACAAAGGGGGGAGGGGGGTCCGCTGAAGTGTGACATATTGTGACAAAGGGGGGAGGGGGTCAAATATATGGGAAAAAAGCGTGACGTCATTTATGAACGGCCCCTAAATCGCTGTCCGCCATTTGACGACCCCTAAAGTAGACTAACGACGCAAATTTTATTTAAAAACGTAATTTAAAGACTTTTATCCTTAAAAATGTCCTAAAGCTATGGAATAAAACTTTCTTTCCTTTCGAAGTTCCCGGAAGATCAAGCTTCTACTTTGCTAACATTAACTTAACTAAAAAGAGCCAACTTAACTTCTCTTATTGGTAAGAAAATTTTTACAAAGAAATAAATTAATCGATTTTCCTAAACAATTTAATGCAAAATTATTTAACAAAATCTTATAATGTTGGTAGATAATAGATTTCTAAAAAAATTAATTTATAAAAAAAAGCATGTAATAAAATGACTCATTGAAAAATACTTTTTGAATATTAGATTTACAACATTTACACCTCAACAGAAATATAGCCACCGCAAAGTCGCCGGTACGACTTTTGGTAACTTGAAGGAGTTCCATAATCTAGTTTTATAAAATTATTTTTAATTATTATTACTATTATTACTACTATTATTATTGAAGTATTTTAACTTTTTTCTTGAATAAAACCAACTTTTCCTTTAGTCTAACATTTTTCCCCCCACGAAAATTTGACACTTTATTAAAAGTATTTTTTCTATATTTGTATTATACAACTTGTCGGTCATCTATGGCCTTACCCAAAATGTGTGTTCTGTAGCATGGCATTCTAATAATCTGTAAAATTACAATGTTGTAGGATTGTTTCATAAATAAATTTTATTTTTAAAAGAAATCTGTACCAAAGCGACGTTCTAAGTTTTGTTTTCTAACTTCAAAACATTACGGCGTGCATATACCGACAGGCAAAACAAATAACGAGGAAGTAAAATTTTACGAATAGAGGTCTAATATTAAACGTTTTCTTCTTTATAGAAGCTCTGTTATGACCCTTAGCCTTTAAATACATGAACTTTTATTTTTAATAAATAAAATGTAGAATCAACCAAGAAATGAAAACTAATGGGGAAAATACGAAAAAAATGCAAGTTTTTTTTTTATTAATTTTCAAAAAAGCATTTTTATAATTTTTTACATCATAAAAAAGGCTACATTTTTCTTACATAATTTTTTCAATACATGCAAAAATATGAATATTATTAGTTTTTCTCATCTTGTTTCTATCCAAAAACAATTTTTCCTGTACATTTTTGAATTGCTTTTTATACAAATAATCGTAATTCGTATCAGCTAACGAAAGGAAATTATACTCAATGCGCCAACAACGAAAATTATCACAGATAATGAACTAAACTGTCAACGATTTTAGTTGCGTTCGGAAGCGAGGAAATAGTTTTGGTAAAATCAAAAATAATAAATAAATAAATAAATAAAGTTGATACATAAAAAGATATGAGGTTTTAAACATGTGATGCAGATCTTCATCACAATGCATTTTACAGTTCTGCCATCAACCAGAGAAATCTGCCTGGCACAGGGCCAAAAAGAATCCATTCATGTTGAAGGAAGGAACTGATGGTATATGCAATGTGCCATTTTTGTTCGCGTTCTAGTTCGTTTAGAATGCTTGATTTCTTCCGAACTGATGCTATATGCCAGTTTATAAATTTAGTTGCTTTCAACAAACAGTGAAGCAAACATTCTGATTCGCGTACTAAATAAACGCGGCAAAATGAACTTCCCTAAAACTCGAATCGATTCGCTCTTTTCTGTCATGCGCAGAAGCGTCCAAATGTCAAAAGTCCATGATCGAACTGCAAGCGCTATGCATTCGTTCTGCCAAAGCGTTCTACTACATCTAAGAGGACCATGCTTTTTTACAACAGCGGATCATTCATTTCGTTCAAATTAGTCAGCTTAAAATTGTTGATGCAGTAAAACACTCTGTAAGATTTCAAACAGTAGAATAAATCCAGGCTTTGAATTTCATGCCATTTTCTTTTCAGCTGCGACGTCGTTCTCCCTTACTTCTGCGGTCTTTAGCTCATCGCAATGAACGACGACCAAGACCACTGTCAACTTCGTACCTTGAATCTGATTTCCGGAATGAGGATAATATCCGATTAGCCCCCACCTTTTACGGCACAAACAGACACTTCGGCAGAAGAGAACTTCCTCTCTGCACCCCGGACGATCTGCTGGACATCATAAGAGAGCCGGCTGGATACTATGCCCTACCCACAGATCCATGGAATGAAGTGTATCCAGACATCTATCTGAGCGATGCGTAAGTCTTGAAGTTCCGTTATTGTTATTCATTTTGGTTATTGGATATGAACTGCGACTAACTGTTACTGAGAATTAAGAAATAAAATTTTATTGAAGCTTATAACAGTAATTGGAGTAACCCCCCCCCCCCCCCCTGTTTTCTTGAGTTCCTCAAGCAGAAATGAACTTTCTCAAGGTCAAGTCGCACCTTACTGGTGTCTACAAGGGTGAGCTTTCACACCAAAAACGACGGAGACATTTTGTTTCCATCGTAACGGGCTATTGCTATGGTTATCATACTATCAGCGATGACGTATTACTTTGATAACACAATCAACCAATCACTGTCGGCTGGGAAAAAGTCCCTTTTCATAACTCAATAAAGAATGCCAATCAGACAACGTAGATGCGCGTTACGAAACTATGTAGAACCTATGACATGCTCTGAAAAATTTAGTCTTGGTCGTACGTAGCTATCGCGTTTGGTATGAAAGCATCATTAAAGTGCTTTCACACCAAAAAGCGACGAAGACATTTCGTCTCCGTCGAAATAGACTGTTGCTGTGATCATCAAACTAGCAGCGATGGCGTTCCTCTTTGATTCTGCAATCACCAAATCACGATCGTCTGAGGGAAAGTCACTTTTAATGATGTGATCAAAAACGCCAATCGGTCAATACGAGGGCGTGCTTAGTAAGTTGTGTAGAACCAATGAAGTGTCCTGAAAATTTTCATTGCTATTGGTGCCATTGGTGCGGTAGGTCGAAAAGAACCTTTTAAGGGTGCATTCAGCGAAGCGACGTACGAAGACAATGAAACTTTTAGTGCGCACCACCGGTTCTTTTTAATTTAATAACCATGCCTCGTGTTGACTGATTGACGTTTTCTATTGCGTCATTCAAAGCTACTTTCCGCGATTTGTTGATTGCGCTATGAAACATATACATCCTCGCTGTTAGCTTGATACCCGTAGCAGCAGTTTTTTACGACAGCCGCAAAATGTCTCTGTAGCCATTGGTGTGGGAATACACCTTAACCAGGGGCGTAGCTAGAAATGTTTAAAGCCCCCCTCGCAGTATGAAAGCGGCCCGCAGTCGTAAATTGCATTCACGCTCCCAGAACAATATAGAATGCCTGAAAATTTGACCGAGCGCCGCTTAACCTCCTACTGAGGCGTGGAGGGCCGGACCCGGAGAACTCCCCCCCCCCCCTTTCCTACACCGTTGACCTTAACTATACCAACTCAGAGCTGCAAAAATTGTAGTTAACGTGCCTTTTACGACAAATCTCCGAATACGCATTGCATTTTAAAATTATTAATTTAGCATTAGGAAATTAAAAGCTTCCTGTATTATATATAGAAATTTATAAACTCTATTTCCAGCCCAACAGCCCTCTGTACAGCCATACTTAAACGCATGGGGATTACTCATGTTCTAAATGCCGCTCAGGGGAGAGAAAAAAACTGCGGCCAAGTAAACACTTGGGCTGGATTCTACTCACAAACAGGCATCCAGTTTTTAGGCGTGCCAGCCTTCGATAACGTGGTCTTCAGGATACATCCTTACTTTGAAGAAGTGGCAGATTTCATTGACGCTGCTCTCCGATGCGGAGGTAAAATTTTTTACTTATGTAAGATGACCATATTTTCAAGCATGAAGTATTTCTGATAGCAAATGATGTGCACCCAGTAATTTAAAGAGAAATTTTTGCATTCAAAAATCGTTTGGGCTTTTTGTGCGTTTTTAGATTTATTGGACGGTAGAAAAAAAAAATAGGCTGAAAATTGAACACAAATATGTATTTTTATTAAAATGAAAAGAATTTTTAAATAATAACTATTTTAATTTAAACGTTTTACAGTATTTTTCACCACTTTTCCTTAGCATGCAAAAATATAAATATTAAATGCTTCTTCTTATTTTTAACCGACTTCACAAAGGAACGACGTTATACATTCATAGTAGTTTTTTTTTTTTTGTTTATCCACTCATAACTTCGCACCGGATGAAGCGATTTTCATGATTTTTTTTTTCAATCGATCAAGGGTGGTTTCCCATAGGTCCCGTACCTTCGTTTGACCATATTCGATAAATATAACAAAAGTAATTGGCAGAAATGTAGTACTTTTTTTGTTTTTTCATCCATAACTTTTGACTAAATGAACCGATTTTGATGATTTTTTCTTTAATCGATAGAGGGTCGTCTAACTCAAATATTGCAAATCAATTTGACTACATTTGTTTTTTAGAAAAAACGTTACGGGCGAAAAATAAGTATTTTTTATTTTAATTGGAAAGGCTTGGCTTGATTTTTCTTTGTTGGAAAATCTATTAATAAATATAAAAGTCATTGTTGAAAACATGTTTGTAGTCATGGGCAAGTAATAATTAATAAGCATTATAATATTAAAAGAAATTACAGCAAGAATTTGACTGAAGGCGAAAATTAATCCAGTGATCCAGTCAGTTTTTTTGCTAAAATCGACTTCAAAGGGGAATTTATCATACAAATGATTAGTTTTAGTGCCATTAATTCAAAGACGTTTTGCCCTTTGATATGGATTTTTTTTAAATAGAGTATTTATATAAAAAATGTATTTAAACTAAAAAGAATAAAATAAAATATTTTTTATAAAAAAACAGAACCGACTTCAAATTAAAAATTGCGCTAAAAAGTAAAAAATAAATTCATTCTTTAGACAACATCGATGTGACTTTTAAACATAGTTGAAGTCGGTGAAAAAGGATGAGTTTAATTACCATTATACCATTTGCTACTTGATATTGGAACTGTTGCTAATTCTGCGAAAATATATATATTTGTAACTGGATTCATGATTACAAAAGATTTTATCTATCCTGATTTTGCACCGACTTCTAAAACTATGTTTAAAAGTCACATCGATGTTGTCTAAAGAATAAATTTAATTTTTACTTTTTAGCGCAATTTTTAATTTGAAGTCGATTCTGTTTTTTTTTTATAAATATTATTTTTATTATTTAAAATTTTAGTAAACATTTTGTTCTTTCATCAGCTATTTTCATCAGCGAATGCTTGTGAACTTTCGGTCGGTATGAAGCAAAATAATTCGATGTGAAACGATGACGCACTGCAGAATGTGGATCACTTGGATTGCGCAATCAAATCTTGAAGCAGGCCCGGTAGAAAGGGCGAAATTGCCGACTTCGATAGGAAATTCTCAAACACGATTCAATTCATCTTTAAACACGATAGGGAATTCTCAATAGCTTTTCTGCTATGCTTAAAAAAACTGCTGCCATTTTAGGGTTTGTATACCATTGATGAAAGTATAAAATTCTACCTCTTACGTTAAACTAAGAAATTTTAACAAAACCACTTTATCTCGTAAGGGAGTATTTAAATCATACGTATTTTAACGAGTAATATAGTTCTCTAATATGTTTAAAGCACCTTAATGCTTGTTTTCACGGCTTTAGGAAAATCGATCTGTTAAGTAACATGTTAAAAATAATGTTTGTCCCTTTGTGAATATTTTATTCTAATGGTCAGAATGTACTCAAATAGGCTTTCTTGAGCACGCTGAATTCATGTTTGCTGTCAAAAATAAGGCATTCCAATCAAATTTTTGAAGTTAGTGTTCATATTACTACGAGTACAGCAAAAGTTTAAAACAATAATTTGAAAAAAAAAGACTTTAACCGATGTCGATTGACCCCTTTCTTTTATTTTTCTCAAGAAAGCGTAATGACTAAAATGTTTTTTTCATTTTCTTTTTTTCAGTTTTGCATTAAGTTTTCCTTTGAGTCTAGTAGATTATTTCAATAGAATTTTACTGTTAATCTTTCAAAACATATTTTACACATTATGCCCCTGAATATAGCACCAATAAACTCGAAATGATATTTAGTGTAAGAAACAGTCCCTTTAATTTATGTGGTTAAAGTTTTTTTTTTTTATTTATTTAAAAGGAGAAATTATATGGCGACCACATTTGGAATCGCCACCCACAGAATGGCAACATCTGAACTAAGATCATAATTTTAGATCCTACGATTTTTTTATTTTTTTTTTTTTGAAATTCAAACGAGTTTGAGTAGAAAGTTAGATTCCTTATCTTTGCACTCAAAAAAATAATTAAAAAATCGTACTTTTATACATAACAAGAAAAGAGTAAAACTTGTAAAGTTGGATTGAAACTTTTGCTTTTTAACTTTATTAATGACTAACTGCGAGAGTAAAAAAGAAGCGCCGTGAAAACAAAAGATGGAATATTTGAGCTAAATACCCAGAAGAAGACCAGAATTTCTTCCCCTAATCAACTGAGAGCTTTCAGAACTCAATATTTCTCGGTCAGGGATGTTGGCCATTCCTCACCGAGAAATAGAATCGCGAATCAGAAAGAACGAATCTTATTAGAAATCATCCAGAAGCAGTGCCGGATCTAGGGTGGGGCAAGCCGGGGTCCATGCCCCGGGCGGCACTTTTGGGGGGCCGCAAATTCAACTGTGATGCAAAAAAAAAAAAAAGAAGAAGAAAAAGAAAGAAAAGAAACAAATATTTAATTCAGAAACTTTAACTTTTGGAAGATAATTAAAATCCTAGTTCGGTGCTCCCATTTGATCTGATCAGCTATTTTGCTAACGATTAAAACCGATTAATGGAATTATTTATGTATATAAACTTGTCGGAAGCTTTAAAATTGAGGTTAGAGGGCGGCAAATATCTCAGTGTCAAATTTTGAAATTTCAAGGTTTTTTCCCCTTGTAATAGTATAATACTTGTAAATTAAATCATGCTACGCTCAAACAATACAATAGTTTTTTCTTTTACAAATTTTCAAAGTATTCTTTTGAGAAGAGGGGAAGAGTTTGTAAATATCGTTTGAGAAGGCAGACCTGGCTCTTCGATATCGGCGCTAGTAAAAAGGGGGAGAGTCCTTCCCTCTGGATTTTAAAAAACATGGCTCTTTTTTTTTTTTTTTTTTTTTTTTTTTTTTCTGCATTTTTATGAGTATTTTTATGAGTAAGTGTTTAAGTTTTAAAAAGTTTTTGTTTGCTTCTTTTTCTAACATGTTTGCCTCAAATGCATCTTTTAA
This sequence comes from Octonoba sinensis, assembly GCA_038502835.1. NCBI lineage: Eukaryota > Metazoa > Arthropoda > Arachnida > Araneae > Uloboridae > Octonoba > Octonoba sinensis. The sequence continues at coordinate 83,300,124 of CM076604.1, forward strand.
GGCCTCAAAATGCACCAGTTTGCATATAGCTTTCAAAAATTTCCTTTGGGAAAATCCCCCGGACCCCCTTCTAATGTTGAGCTGAAAAAGACATGCCGTGGGAACATTAACGATAATTTTATGCTTTTATCAGTGACCCCATAGTGAAAAAAACTGAAAAAAAAAGGCCTGCGCATAAAAGTTATATGAAATATCAATAATAATTGGAGGGAGGGGCTGGCATTTTTAGTCTTGCCCCGCCTCGGAAAACTCCAAGATCCGGCACTGACCAGAAGAGTTGCACTAAATGGTTACAAGTAGGGATGTAACGAATATTCGGCCACTATTCGGTATTCGGCCCTTTGGCCGAATAGTCATTTCATCACCCAGCCGAATATTCGTCCTGGCCGAATACTGGGTAAGGTCAAATTCGGCCTGGCCGAATAGTTCTGCTGCAGTAAAAAAGTAAAAAAATAAAGAAATTAGTAAATTTTAAATATTTAAAATTGTATTATAATTATTGCAAAAGAATACATTAGTCCACTATAGTTTTAAGCAGTAAAAATAATTTAGAATAAACTACTTTTTTTTAATCTTGTTTTAGGCTTGACTGAGCAAAAACACATTTTAAAGTTGTAATATTGTATTTAATATTTAGCATTTGCTCCCAAAAGCTGCCAATAGATAATTATAATAGATATGATAAATTCATTTTGTTATTACTAACAAAGTGGAAGCCAGACTTTGTTTAGGTAGACTGATTTATTGTGAATATTGGGTTAGAGAGAAATGTAAAAAGCTAAGAATATATCATGAATATTTAGATAGCATAAGTTATTGGGGTTTTTGAAAATAAAAACATGTTCCAGTTAAGTACATTAAGTTTTAATAGATCTTTTAAAAATAGGTATGTGAAAAACCCCATAAAATAAAAATATTAACTTTTATAACTTTAAAAATGTCTTCATCAAACAGTTTTGAGCAAGGTAAAAGTTCACTAAGCACTAGTATTTCTTTCATTGCAATTAAACAATTAATAAAATAATTCTAATGCTTACTACCGTAAAACCTGTCATTTCTATTTTGCTTGTGGGTGAAATTCTTAGTCTTATTACATTCAAAACAATAGTGAAAATAGATTAATTTTAAATAGTTCTAAATTCTTAACAAACAGAATTAAATCATACATCATAGATTGTGTGTAATTGGTGTTTGACTTTGTGAATAATTTTAAATTTGACAAATACTTTCGATTACAACGATTTTCTAGAAATTTTAATATTCGGCCGCCGGATATTCGGTATTCGGCCTAGCCGAATATTCGGCTTCGGCCTATTCGGCCTTGAAGAAAGAACCGAATATTCGGCTTCGGCCTGGAAGAAATGGCCGAATATTCGGTATTCGGTTATTCGGCCAAATCACTATTCGTTACATCCCTAGTTACAAGCAGCGAAACCGGCGTTTCCAGTAAATTCAGGACAAATCAAAACCCATTGAAGTTGCAGCAAAAAATTAAAATGAACATGTTGATAGTTTTCCCATCCTCAACGTAAACAGTGCTTTTTCTGTAACTTATTTTCTTAAGAAGCCACGTCTCTCCTGTTTCTTCCATTTTTCATTTAGGTAAAGTATTGGTGCATTGCCGTGCGGGGATCAGCCGTTCGGCCACACTGGTTTGTGCTTTCCTGATGCTGAAAAGAAATCTCACTGCGCAAGAAGCCGTGAAGACAGTGCGTAAAAACAGAGCGATCATTCCAAACGATGGGTTCCTCCAGCAACTTTGCGATCTCAACGACAAGCTAAACAAAAAGAGTAAACTATGTCCATAAACTGAGGTTAAAGAGATCGGATGGTTTGCTCAAGGAAGGCCGACCTTGCTGCTTGCCACTGTTTAAGTACTAGCCGTATTCGGGGACTCAATCTCTCACAAGGGCGCTGCTCGTGGCAAGAGGAAGCACTAATAATAAAAATAATAGGCAGAAAAATTCACCCAGGAAAAAGCAAGATCACATGACATAACCAAAAGGAAAATAGGAAAACTGTTTGAGAAACAACAGTTGAGAATCATTTTCGAATGGGAACGAAAAATTTTACCTCACCAGGAAAAAGGGGGAGGGGGGGCCTTCCACACCCCAAAAATACTTTCTAACATTATATTCCATATTTAATACTTTTAAACATATTTGCTTCGTTGCATTTACGCCGAGAATATTCTTCTCAAATCCGACAGTTGAAGAAATCAGGCAGAGAGGCAATTTAACTTAAGGCAGAAAATGTGGGATAGGCACCCCAGGTATCGCAAGGTTGAAACCTAATATTATTTACTATACAGACCATTTCAGATCACGTACATTTTCGAGTTTATTTGCTTTTCCCAATGGATATGCCTCAAACACTCGTCCAATAGATAGAACAGATAGAACAAGACAATACCATAAAATATCACAATATAAAAGGGGGAAATTACAAAAATACACCCAGGGCACAGGACGGGAATCGAACCAATCACCTCTTCACTGCGCGCAGGGTGGCAGCGGAAACTGACAACCGCTCAGCCACTGAGGCACTTGAGAGAGTATATGGAAAATCAAACAAGGAAACACATATTATTTAGATCTTTTATTTACGAACAGTACTGGGGGGGGGGGGCTGTACAGTAAGAAGCGTGTTCTTTTTTTTTTTTGTTGTAGCAAAAATGAAAATTAGTATGTGTAATGTGAGCGCGAGTAATTATCTTATGTACACAAAGAACAACGGTAAAACAAGAAAATGCGGTTGTTGCAGTGTTATTTCATTTGTTGTATACAGAGAGCTTTAATTTTATATACAATATTAATTTATTGCATATACAAAGTTATTTTATTGTATGTACAGTGTTTATTTATTTTAAATAGTGTTACTTAATTTGTTGCAAATAAAGTGTACATAATTAAATATTTGTCTGTGAAATAGAAATCATCTTAAATTATATTTTCTTGCACTCTCTTAGGTTACTTTATCATAAAATGTATGATATAATTAAGCGTAAAAATTTCATCATTTACTGATAATTTTGAGTGAATGTTGAAATCCATCATTCGACTGCTTTCAGTACAAATAAAGGCTATTTACAAATTAAAACGATCTGGAGCACTGTCGTAGATAGGGGGGTTGGGGATAAAAACCCCTGAAATACTGAAGGTTGTCTAAAATTGGACTAATTTTTCCTGTAAAACAACGAAATCAGGTCACTTCTCCTGAAAAACCCCACTGAAATGGCGAAGACTGTCTAGAATTTGACCAATTTTTCCAGTAAAATAATGAAATTAGCTCATTTTTCCAAAGAAACCCCCTAAAATGGTGAAGATTGTCTAGATTTTGACCAATTTTTCCTGTAAAACAATGAAGTTAGCCATTGATCTGGAGCCCTTCAAAGTTACACCCACGATAGATTATAATTTCGCTTTTTAGGTTTCTTTTAAACTTTAAAGTCGTAATTTCATTTTTGATGTTATTTTCAAAGTTTAAATATGTAATTTAATCTTTGATGTACTTTTCAAAGTTTAAAGATAACAAATATTTTGTACGTTATTTCATGCTAATAAAGGTACAAACATTTTCATGTTTGCTATTTTAATTGACTTATTCCATGAGGTATCACAGTTTCCTCACTAGGTGCAACTTGCTTCGCTTGTAGGAGGGACGGCCAAATGAGAGGTAGCAAAGTTTCTCTTTCAAATCAAAAGTAAGTTTACGAATTAAATTGCGCTATGCATATTTAAGTGATGTAACACAACTCTTCTTGGCGGAATTTTAGCTGATATTATTGACAACTTAAAATTTGACAGCCACTTCTTTTATTGTGGGGTAACTTTCCTAGAATTCATTTGTGAAAGTTTTTTAAATGTCTGGTTTTGCAATGAGTTTAACTTATATTTAGTATGAAAAAAATTTTAAGGTTAATGCTATATCAATTTTTTCATAAGCATGATCCTAATACCATTGGCTTAAAAATCAAATGGATTATTTGGCAATGAAATAATGTCATATGATCGTAAATTAAACATTATTTTTTTCCGTGCATTAATTGTTGCTTTATTCTAGAACCAATCAAAATACAATGGAACCCCGCCATTCGTCCGCCTCGCAATTCGTCCACTTTGCTCAGGTAAAATTCACCTCGCCATTTGTACATGCCCCACGATTCTCCAGGGGCCAGGGTTGCCAGCTTGGCTTTTTTTTTTAGAAAAAATCGAGAAATTATGCTCATTTTGAACAAGTCTGGAAATAATTTGTTTGGCGTTACTAACAATTTTAACTTCAGGGGGCAGCAAGAGGAAGTGGTTGTAGAACTTTCTTCTTCAGAGGAGGAAAGTAGTAAGGAAAGCATTTCCTTTGCAGAAATTAAAGAGCTGAGCTACCCCTACGAGAAAACACAGAGAGTGGTGGAAAAATGGCATCCCAACACCTCTGTGGTCCACAGCATTAACTTGTTCAACGACACTGTTATTGACCATTTTAGAAAAATTCTGAACAATCGTCAAAGGCAGACAACATTAGACAGGTTTTGAGAAAAAGAAATCCAAGATTATTCCAGTGAAAAAAAGAAAGAGCATCAGAAAGGGAGAAAACACCTGAACGGACAGTAGCATCAACATTTCTCTTCCTCCTCTCAACGTTCCACTTATGCCATTAGCTTACCTCAATATCAGTAAAGTACAGTTAAATTTTTATTTATGTATAATTTCATACACAGGACTGTACATTTGTTTTTCATAAGTTTAAATAAGCAACCATATGTGGGTATGGAACGGATTAATCCAATTTACATTGTAACTTATGTGAAAAAATAATTCACCATTCGAACTGCCTCCTTGAACGAATTGTGTACGAATAGCGGAGTTCCACTGTACCTATTACAAAATCAGAATATTACATCATACATCCTCAAGATATCTTAAGAATCCAAATATTATTTGGTCAAACCTCATACTGGCAACATGAGTTCTAAAAGAGCTTTTTGACACATATTTTATGCACTTTAAATTTCTAAGGTCTGTAAATTAAATCAAACCTATCAATCGTTCAATCAATTACGTTCATCAATGCTGAGGCCTACGAAGAAATTTATTTTGCCTTTTAAACATAGCCGTCTCCTTGTTTTTCAAAATAAAATAACTTTTTTTTTTTTCAAGATATCAAGTAGAAAAAAAAATACGCAGAATCTCTGATATTTCTTCCATCTTTTTGGTGCAAATACGTTTTTTTCTAGTGCTATTTTTTTTTATTTAAAACAAAATGATTTTTTTCTTTAGACCAGTGGTTGCCAACCTTTTTCACGTCGCAACCCCATCTTCAAAAGTAAAAAGCCCACGAACCCCTATATATTTATATATAGGGTCGAAAGTGGTGCTACAGTCGGTTTGAGAAATGGTGTAATGGTGTTTATAAATATGATTTAAATGATTTAGATTAATGTTAAAATAATTCTTGATTCAGATATAAAGCTGTTAATTTAATTTTTTTGTCTGATTTATACTATGCGACAAATTCAAATATTTATATTAATATGCGTAGAACAACTTCTGGACATATAAAAATTTTGTTCGGGCATGTATTTTTTTTAGACAAACATGCCATTTTTTTTTTTTACATGCCATGACAGGGCATGAAAAATTTTTAAGATTTTTCAAGTCCTGGTAACAGATATGCTAGTCAGCCACCTTGTTGGTTGAAACAAGTGTCCCAGCGGTCAAAGAGACGATCGTCGGCAAATCGCCGCCCTTTCAGAGATTTCTGGAGTGGACCGAAGATGGGGTAGTCACATGGCAAGATGTCCGGGCTGTAAAGGGAATGTTCGAGAACCTCCCAGCTGAAATGCCGTAACAATGTTTGGCACACCAAGCCACATGAGAGCAAACAATACAGCAATGCCATCTTCATTTTGAACGACCCTTATACATATATACATCATACTTTATGCATATATGCATGTATGCCCATTTTTACGCAACTGTATTAACACAAATTCGTCAGATTCCAAGCTACCTTGAAATGCAACCCCGCTGTAAACTTGTTTATTTCAGTTAACTTTGATACTGCAAAATAAACAACATTACTTTAAAACTGAAGAGATGCACCTGTAGGAAATTGTACGATAAATAGTAAATGATTGCTGTGACATCTCAATGATCTCATTATTAAGACGGTGCTGTGTCTCAGTTAGTACAAGATCACAAAAAGATAATTTTTTTTTTTTTCAGAGTTTTTGCTGAAAAGAAAATACCAAATCATTAGGAACCCCAAAATGCATTTGCATTAAAACCTGTATTGAGATTAAATACAAACATAGTAAGGCAAATGCCTCATTTTTAATTTTTTTTTTCTTGGAACATAAATTCTTGTGTCTTACAAATGTCACTAAGCTACACTCTACTTTCAAAAATGAAACACTGTAAGGTTCCAATGGTTCTTCGATACCAAGGGTTGCGATAATCGCAAAGATTGCTACGAGACATTTAAATGTTAATCAAAATTATTTGAGTAGGATATACCATTGTAACTGGGAAATAGGATAGTTACTACTTCTGAAGAAAATGGTATTTGTAACATTATTACTAGCAAAACTTTCGGCCATTAGTCCATAATTGTACTTTTCATTTTTGTTAGTATAGAAGCAGTGCCAAAATATTGTTCGCTTTCTCTGAAAAAAGGTGTCGAACCAGATCAACATATCATATGGACAAATAGTAGTACGAGAATGAGTAATGAAATAGTGACAATAACGTAAGACATGGATGGCAACACTAAATCCTATCGATCACGAAAATATTCTTCAGCTCATCCAAACTAAAGTAATAAACACTATTGAGGACATTCGGTGTGCTTCGCAACCTTGTCTTCGTCTTGACCATTGCGGAAACGTTATTTATATTTCTGTGGCAGTATTAATTAAGGCAGCGGTAATTCACCTGGTTCTAAAGGGGGGGGGGGGGGAATGATGCTTTTTTTAAAGCCCCATTGACTTCGTCCAGTCGGCAAAATCAACTGGAGTCGGCACGTTTAGTGCTTTGAAATTTTAAAGTTTGCCACTAACAATATATAAAAGATCATATTTAAAGAAATTCATTTCTTCTTACTTTTTAATGAAATTTTGAGGCTTCAATTACATGACATTTCTCAGTCACAATCGGTGGTTTCGTTCACTCGGAAAGTCCTTATCTTCAGTAAAAATAAAATACATTGCTTGTTGGACTTTTTATTTTTATTTTAGGCAAAAAATTTGGTATTTCATTTCACATATTGACAATTACTGATACAGACTTTGCAACTTTGTTTTAGCCTTACAGATAGAGGAAATGAGTCGTTTTTCTTCCAGATATTTGAGAATCTAAAAATGATTAAACTCAAAATTTTCCACATGATGAAGAATTAAGTTGTAGTTACAATATAATAAAGGAGTAACTGATAATAAGGGAGATAAAACACTGGTAATTAAACAGGAAAGTATTTCAATTAGATTTGGCATTAGTACTTTTACTCAAAAGAAGCTAGAAAGTAATTTATTTTAGTAAAATATTGAAATTTTGCGAAACAATACACATTTTAGCATCTCATAAGCTCATTTTCAAAAATTATACGTTTAAATATTTATTGGCTCAATTTTATTTTTTTACTTATCAGTTTTACTAACATTTTTATGGAGTAATAAACCTTTTCCACACTTTTTCTTTCTTTTTTTTTTTTTTACTTGCCACCTTGCCAGAAATAAGCTAAAAACAAGGACTTGAACTCGATAATTCTGAAATAATATAAATGAATTCAGAAAATGCAATGTGAATCATATTTGCACTAAAAACCTTTATAAGTATATACAGATGCCAGAAATAAATTGGCTCGATCCATATTAAAGTTAAAAGAGACACATTAAAATCAATTTTGCTATATAAGAGGGAAAACAATATTAAATAAAATTGCATACTGAAATCACAAAACAGCATCAATAATTATAATAAGAGTTGTGCACAAGAGAAAACTATGCAATAAATATAAAATTAACAGAGTCCTAATGCAAATTTGTTTGCTTTTAGCAGTGACAAACGTCTATAGTACTTTAAATGAATCACAATAGTTACCAAGAAAACTTATTAATTATGATAAATGCTTATTGCAAAGAACATAATTAGATAGCTACAGGCATTTTAATAAATCTTTTCAGTTATGTTTATAAACATGGAATCTAAACCCAAAAAAGCTTAGCATTAAGACAAAAGAAAAAAACTAATTCAGCCTTCCCCACCCAAAGAAAAATCTGAATTTCCCATTTTGTTATGAGAAATAATTAAAACAATAAAAATATAAAAAGTTTTTTAAAAATACATCAATTTGAAAAATGAGGAATGCCAAAATAACAATCTAATATTTTACTAGCTATATAAATATATCTAACAAAATGCATTAGCATCTGCCGTATGGTGCGTCCACACTTGAGCAATGCTCAACCTGAGCGGCGGGCAGCGGCTCACCCGAATGGCTGCTCGCGTGCTCAGGTCATGCGCAGAAGTTGTTTTTCCATCTTCGAGACGTCATGCTCACCCTGAGCGTGCTCTAGTCTGGACGCAGCCTTACTTACAATATTTTCTCTTTACAGTTCAAATATTAATTTAATTTTTAACTCAAGCAATATTACATAGTATGGAAAAAATGGCAGAAAAAAGGGAAATAGAAAAACTCAAAATAGGTAAAGATATTATTAAAGAAATTGTAATATGAAAATTATTGCATTGAAACATTTCTGGAAATTATTTATAAAATAAAACAATAAAACCTCCCTGTAACAATATCTAATACAATAATAAATTCCTCTACAGCTATAATATTTTTCAGTCCTTATGGATATGATTACAGTTGATCCTCTCCATCTTGAATACTACAGAGCAGTAGGAAAATTTGAGGCGAGGTTCCGAGATAAAGAGGTTCAAACAAAATTTTAAAATAGGCAATTGAAAAAAAAGTAAAAGAGTTTATTCACTCTTAAAATTAAAATTTTGATACATTTGTATTTTTGAAGGTTTTTCTATTATTATAAACTAATTATACATTATTTTACTAATTTTAGTAAATATATCGATAACAAAGGAAGTGTTGTGAATATCTTGAGAGGAACGGGGATGTCTAGGGTACAGAAAAAAATTCATTCTGAAAATTAACAAAATTGTGGAGATGTATATAACATTATTTTATTGAATTTTTCAGTAAATTAATTCTTGCATTTTCTTTGGGGGTTCACGTGCTCATGTGCAGAAATAAATAGATGAGCCATCACTATCCCTCTGTAACAATAATTGTATCCAATCCACTTATTGTTGTAGGGAGGTTTTATTGTGCGTAAATATATATTATATACATATATACAAAAATTAACTTTTATGGAAACTTACTGTGAACTCTTCTTACATAATAAGTGAAATGTGCTCTTATAAAATTCTTGAGAATTTCAGAATATTGCAGAGCAAAAATATGACTTTTAATTTAACTTATCTTTAATAAATAAGATTAAAGGATAGTGTTATTTGGCTTTGGTAAAGTTCTTTTGTCGATCATAAAGTTATTGCACTCATAAAAAGGGAAACAAAATTTAAAGAACCAAAATGTCATACAAAACTATTGGACTTTTCTTTTTAGGTACAATTCACACAGAAAATATCTATCTTCATTTGTTTAAATACCTACTTAAACAACATGAACAGATCAAGTGTTCCTTAAGTCTTGTTTGTGTATTAAAATATCACAAAAAATACATTATTCAGTGCATTTTTCTTAATCATTCATAGGTGCTTCTTCACTATCTGCTAATTTTGTATGAATTGCAGACCGGCAAAGAGCCCAAAATTTGCTGGGCTTAAGATTTTTCTTCACAGAAGTGAACTTCCACCCCATATGACAATGGCATTGTTCGCACTCAGCTATAGTCCAAGCATACCTGCAAGCAATAATTTTCATTCATTTCAATAACCAATATATTTTTATGAGGTCAGATTCACTCACAGGTAATTGTTAAGGGACTTATAGCAAAATAACGTTCATGTAACATAGTTTTATATCCAATGAAAAAATATAAGTCATGAATAAACAATTAACAAAAGAGTTAAGCAAGAGTTTTTTTTTTTTTTAAATTTTGAACATAGCTCTCAAAAAGTCGCCATCTTTTTTAAATGACACGTTGACATGAGAAGATTTTCACACAAGAAAGTTTCAATGCATTTGACTTTTGCCCGTGAATTACAGAAAATTGAATTTTTATTTTCACAATTCCCCCCTCTCCCCCCACCCCCTACACACAGAATCCTATATCAATTAGGTGTGCATAAAGTTTCAACTGAGCTAGCAATGTGGATCATATGAAACAACTCAAATTTCTAAATCCAAATTTTTAAATTATGTATGCATCTATAATGAATAATTTTCCTAATGTCATCAAACTTTTATTTATACTGAGACTTTTTGCTCAATATTTAAGTTGTTTTTCTTAGTAAATATATGTACCAATTATGAGTGAGCTCTTTATTTAGATGTAGACGAGGATACAACACATATATATATCGGTAAAAAAATTAACTGATCAATGTTATGTAATCTGTATAGAGAAAGTAATATAAATAAGGTTTTTAATAATGAGCTTTATTTACTTTTCATTTGTTATACCACAGTTGTTAACTAAAAATGCTTTATATATCTAATAAAATTAATAATGAAAAGTTAAATTACTTTAAATGCATACAGCAAAACATATTAAACATGATCTTTGAAAATATCATCTTTTTATGCACTAACAATACGGAAATTCGAGAAGAATAACTTTCTGATTGTCTTAAATTTAACTACGCAAGAATTAATTTAAATGTAAAATAAGCTAAAATTTTTAGTCAAACTGACTGAATATTCAAACCTGTTTTTCTTTTTTTTTTCTTTTGAACCTGCATATTTTGAAAGTCTATTTCAACTTCCTCTCGTGTAGCCTAAATTCAATGTATTTTCCATATTAATCTCAAAGAAATTTTGCAGTTAGCTGCAAATTCAAAGCCCAGTAATCTCTATCAACACCAGAAGCTGTAGACAAAAACATACCTTTCCATATCAACAGTCTTCAGAGATAACGAGGGCAATGGAACCCAAGAATAACTAGAAAGCTATGTTCTAGGAACAATTTTTCTAGAAAGCCCTTTTAAAATGGCAGCTCAAATGGAAAGTTGGTGGGAGCCCAGGCAATGATAGGGTGCTGATGAATATTGATGAATTTTATGAGCTTTACTTTAGAAAGTCAAGAAAAAAGGTCATTTCAATATGTTCAGTAGGATTCTGCAGTTCTCTTTAAAATGGATTCATAAGTAAAGGAGTCATGGCAGGTATAAAAAAGCATAAACATTATTTTTATTGAGGGGGAAGTATATATATTATATCATTATATTTGAATGATATCATTGAAGAAAAGAAAGTTGTAGTTGCAATGTAAACAAAAAGAGGTACTATATGTTGAAGAAAAGCATATCCTGAGCAATAGTAAGAAGGTAGAGTTTAAGGGGGGAAGGCCGATCACAATATTAGAACAAGGTGAGCATTTTTTTTTATTTGCCAGATGGTCAGAGTGACTACAGAATTTCAAAAGTAAAATTCCATGCCCTTTTTGAGATTTTTTTTCGTAATCCTTCCGAAATATCGGAGGCCAAACAAGATAGCATGTTTTTCAAACACCATAATGACAGTTAAAATTTTCCTTTTGGGTTGAATTTATTCCCCACAATATATTAAAATTAAAAGTTCTGTCACACTTCTGTTTATGCTTGAAATGTTAGATTACAAATTGAAATCCCATCTCTAAAAACACTTTATCAATATGATTTATATCCATCTACATACTAAAAAAATACCAAAATTTATCATAGTAAAATCTTCCAGAAATATTTACTTATGTTAATTGAACAAAATTGGACTCATATTACATATTTCATTTTAAACACTCAATCCAGCATTTATTTTAAGAAAGAATCAAGCAGAAAATTGAATCAATGTTTGCATGAAGTTTCAAAGGAGAGAGACATCATTTCATTTTGATTCCATATAGTTTCAGATATAATTGAGAACAAGAGGGGGGAAAACTTCCAGGGGGAAAAAAAAGACTTTTGAGCGAATAACAAGATTTCATGAGGGTTGGATGGCATATTTTGTGACCTATTCATGATTTACATGTCCTGTAGACACCCTGGTGATGCACAGCAAGGTGAGCTTCTTGAAAAGATTTGAAATATCTAATATTAAGTATTGATCCAGCTATTATTTCACAGTTCATCTGAATGTTGTTTATTTATTTATTTGTTTATTTATTTTTGAAGTGGCCGGCTAATGCAGCCAACTGTAATTGTAAGCCAAATATTTTCTGAAATAAGTTGTCTCTCTAGCTATTGATTGACAAATCAATTGCAAAAGTATTAAGAATAGAAAAAGTATTTACCCAGGAAACCAACTCTGCTCTGTGGAAGGTCGACCACTAATAAGAAGATTTTTGGCTTTGTAAACTGTAATTGCTTCATGAACATATCCATTTGGATTAACATAAGTTCCTTGTGGGCCTTGCAAAGACATACTAAATATTTGGTCGCGGTGGGCTATAATGCGGTTGCAATCCTTACAACATAAGACAGAACACTAAAAAATAAATAAATGAGCATTAACAACATATAATAGAATTTTAGGAGTAATTTTTTAAAAAAGTCTTGTTTTGTTGATGACATAAGGGAAGAACATAAATATATTACATATCACGTAAAAATGATGCACAAAAGTAAAAAATAAATACAGTAGTGTCTTGAAAATACGAGTCTCAGTAGTCCTAAGTTCTGCTTAATTCGAGACCTCCAAAATTTCGCCTCCCCCCCCCTACCCTGAAATAACGCAGTCCTTTTTCTTATCTCCGGGAATTAATCATTTTGAGTCACCCACCACCCTTAATTCTCTTAAATTCATTTAGCATGTGGCTAGGGGTTGGCTTAAGAGGGAGTTGTAAACTTGTTCTACAAGACCTTTCCAAATTCCCTGTGGCGTTTTCTGGAGCGGGCAGGAACTTTGTGTTCTGCATTCTGCATGACCACTTCCATTGTAAATACAAAGGTGCCTCATGGCTTACTCCAAATTATTTTCTTCCACATTCCTTTATATCAGGGATGCACAAACTATGGCCCGCGGGCCAAAATTGGCCCGCCGAGCCTTTTGAATTGGCCCGCTAATATAGATGATAAAAAAAAATAATTCTAATAAAATAAAAAAAAAATACGAAAGAAAAAATAATTATAAAAAAAAAATTACGAAAAATCGTAGTAAAAAAATACGATCGTAGCGCCGCTACTGAATTTTGGTCTTAATTTTCGGACTAATCGCCATATTTAATTTTATTTATTGGAAATACTTCAGAAACTAATCAAATCACGATAAAAGTGGTAGAATATTGCATTGTCATCTGGGTTCTGAGCTATATGTAAAGTTTCAGAACAATAGCTTATGGGGAAATGGTCGAAAATTCGATTGCTGGATTTTTCGAACAGCAAATTTATGCGTTATTTCGTCTATAAAAGAATTTTGTCCTATTCCTGCTATAATTTCTTTAGTTAATTCAAAGCAACGATCGTTAGACATAGCAGGCAAAATGCCATTATTTTCGTCTTCATTGCTATCTTGCCCTTTGTCATCGTTCAGGATTAGCACCATTTGGATGCTTTTCAAATCGGACATCTTGTTTATCAAATTATTAATTTCTAGACATAGCAGGCAAAATGCCAATATTTTCGTCTTCATTGCTATCTTGCCCTTTGTCATCGTTCAGGATTAGCACCATTTGGATGCTTTCCAAATCGGACATCTTGTTTATCAAATTATTAATTTCTTAAAATCTGATCATCAATCATTTTTACAGCAATAACTGATTTCAAAAAGGAGGAAAACGAAATGTAAGAAGCATGTTTACATGCAGAAACGCGCAAATTTCATTCTCGTGTAAAACGACTTCGCTTTTGCGAACTCGATTTTAATAAAGAATTCCTTTTCACAGTTGCAATTTTTGTTGCCTTTATATCAATTTTAAATTCTTATAAGCTTATTGTAGCTCTTAAGTAAATAAACATATATATAAAACAAAATATAACACACGATCAGCTATTGCGGAAAATTCGCGAATCTGCCGTATTATAAATTTTCCGAACTTTCGTATAGTCCGACTTTTGTTGGAATTCGTCTTCGAATACTGACAAGACAATTAAATAAATGCATAAGAATCGAATTACTTATTTCTTTCATGTTTAATTATTAAAATAAAATAGAGAAAAGGTCTGATTTTTCTCAAGTATCGTTGGAGATTTTTTTTTTCCTAATTTTCATCTGCAAGTAAGTTGACGCCCCCTCCCCTAAAAAAACATCGTTTTTAGACTAAATTGTTCGACTTATAAACACTGAATATGTTACTTGTAACGGGGAAATGGGTATTTTTAAAGGCATTTTTAAAAATTCGTATTTTTACTAAATGGGCAAAGAAACGCGAACTTTTCAAAAATGGCGGGAAATTCACGAAAAAAAATTCCCGGTTTTCTGGTTCCCGGATAAGAGGTTCTGTACTGTATTACTCTGCCAATTTAACTAATAAGATTTTGTAAATGGTTAGTTAAAAGAACAATTCTACTAGCCAAATTGACTAGTAGTAATGAATGAATGAAAATTTATTAATTAAACATTAATTTTCAGAATTAATAATATCAATATGAATAATTATTTTACTTTATCATCAAAATTTAAAAATTTTATTGTTGATATATATTTAGGAAAATTTTATTGTTGATATGTATTCAGGGAAACAATTCTACTAGCCAAATTGACTAGTAGTAGTTCTGAATCGCAACGTTTTGACGTGATGTACAGACTCATAGCATTTGGATTTTGCTATTTAATATATGTGTGTTTATTTCTTCTGTATTTATATTCGCACTTTTAATTAATTTCTCATTTTAACTCTTAATATATATTTTAAATTTTACATTATAAAATGTCACAGAAAAGTTATCTAAATTATAAAGAAAGTTATAATTTAGAGAATAATGCTGTGCTTTTCTAACTTTAAATTACCTTTTTATTTTCCATTTGTTTCATTTTCATAATTTGTACACATTTCTGTAAAAAATTTTAGTATTCCTTTTTTTTTTTTTTGCCATTTGACAATTCTCGTCATTGATATATATAAACGTTGTGCAATTTATTATTTAAAAATCTTATACCTCATTTTGTTTGACATTGATTCATTTACATTAATTTTTTAAAACTTTTATTCAATAATCTGTTTTCAAGTACAGTAATTATTAATACAAGTAATTTGTACATATTACCTCTAAATACAAACTGAAATACACCCTGTATTTTTATGAATAAAACATTACGCTACTTTGGCCCCCAACCCGATACTTTCTAATTTTTTTGGCCCTTCACCCAAAAAAGTTTGTGCATCCCTGCTTTATATTCTAATCTGTTTGGAGGAGCAGTACTGGGGAAAGTGGTCAGTGTAGTGCACAAGCAACTAATGCCTTTACATCCAAGATGGTGTCAGCCCCAATTACCTCGGATTTTCTATACTTGTTATAAAGAGAAAGATGTAGGGGTAGGGGACCCCATGATTTATATGAAAGTTCATGAAAAATTAATACAGCAATCAAGCAGAAAAACTGAGAACTATGACAATAGTTAAGGTATTAACCTGGAAAAAGAAGTTAATGCCAAAAAAATAATAATAGTAATTATATATATATATATATATCACAACTTTAGTAGCAAGATTTAAGATGATATAAAACATCTAATTTATGATTGCAGTATATTATATACAACAGAATCAAACTTTATTTATGGAACATTTATAGACTACTTTGTCAACAAATGCGTCAAGGATAAAAGACTCCAAAAAGGACTTTTTTTTTTCCGTATTCATTTTGCTCTTATACTCTTTCCTAACTCAACTCCTCAATTCTTCATGATGCCACCATTTTTATTTGGTAAACATTTATCAAAAACATATACAATTTGTCAACTAAATAAAAATTTTCGACGTGTTGATTTTTTAAAAAATGTACTTTGGATTTTTGCGCAAAGAAAATATCACTTTTTATGAATTAACTTTTTCTGAATCATAAGTTTTATAACCAGCTATTAAATCATAGTTGATTTTCATGGGAAGGTTTGTTGCTCTTACTGTAAACACACTTATACATTAAGATCACCAGAAAAATTAAATTTCTTTGGTATTGTGGAAAAGTTGTGAATTCCTATCTTTAAGAAGTATGAAAAACAATGAGTCTCCAAGTAGATACCTTTTGTCACCCTCGTTTGAGTCGGTAGGTGACACTTGTTTGAGTCTATTTTCACACATGGACAAAGCCTGAAAATAACTGAAAAGTTCCCAACTGTTCTTTTCAATAGGATTTAATATGAATTGGCAGGCCGTCATACCACCAAGCTGAATTTTTGGCATAACATAGCTATTCAATATTCACAGTGCTATTTGTTCTAATGTGTTGTTGCTCAGGGGTTATGGTCTACAGTTGACCTCAGCAAAATCGCCAGAATGAAGAAAAATGAAAATGTAACACAGATATTTCAGATAAAAGTGCTCAGGGTGCGATCAATACCTGAAAATGTACATAGAATCCTATTAAAAACAACAGCTGGAAGCTTTCTATATTTTTCAGGCTTCATCCATGTCTACACGGTGTGAAGTGTGGTTAGGTGTCTTGCCATGTACGGCTTAAACAAGTGTCAATTGCAACTAGGTAGGTGAGTCATTTGGGGGATCAGAAGCCTAACACAAAGTCTAAAGCAGATAATTATGCAATATAAATCTACTAATTTGTAAAACAAATATTTTTCAAAAATTACTTCTTCCAGTATTTTGACTTCTAACTTTAATCGGTGAGTCACTTCATTTATGCTGAGTAGAGCAAGCCTCTGAGTATCATCTAGAGGAAGATTAGCAGCAACCCAATACGAAAATTCTTTAGGATTGCAGGGCATGGAATCAGTTGCAACACTCCTGTTCCAGCCCTTTAATTCTGCTTTAATTTTCTTAATCAGTTGGTACTAAAAGAGATCATGTAAAACAATTAGCAAAATAATAACAATAATTGGAGGTAAATAAATTTTTAGAAGGAAATCACTGCTAAGTTTTTGTTTTTCAGAATTGAAAATATAGTACAGCACCAACTATTTAGAACAGTCAGGAACAAAGCAGATACAGTTAATTTAAAAAGCCAGCTAATTAGACAACTTAAAAGCACAGCTATGGCAATGGTTTTTAGCATTGCCATGAAAGCAAAGTACACTACAAGAGTACCGCCAAAAGAGAAGATTGAATCGTCTCTTTTGGCTGGACTCTTGTAGGGTATTTGCTTTCCTTGCTCCCTTCTTGCTTGAATTGAAAAAGGAATTCCATGTAATTCCAAAATGCATCTGTATTTCATAGTTTAATTTTGTGCTTAAATTTGTTGCTTTTTTACTTACTTCACTTTAAACATAGTTTTGGTGTGAGGGAAAATTATAGCCTTGGTTGCCTTAAATTCAGGGATTTTTTTTATCTACACCATTGCATTTAAATTAAAAGTTCTAGATAAATTAAATCAACTAAAAAAATAAACATGTGTTCTATTAAAAGTTAAAATGAAATTAGATATGGACTGAAACCAATAACTTACTTGATCAAACATTTTGTACACAAATGGAGGAAACCACGTATAATTTGCAAAGTCATATTTGCTCTAGAAAAAAGAAAAGATATTTTGAATTAAATATTAAATCAAGTGAACAAAAGTAAGATTTTACCCTGATAAATCTTAGCAGAGTATTATTTTCTAAACAAAACATTAAGTTCACTTCCCTGGTGTATCTTGAATGGAGATTTGGCTTTTAAAAAGAAATATACTTTCATTGAAAAGAAACTTGAATTGATTTGAGCGAGCATTTAAAAGAAAGAAGTTGCATCTTGCAACATACAAGAAACACCTTACATCTCTTCCACCTTGAACACATTAGCAGCATGGCTATAAGGTTGATTAGCTATAATTATAATATACTCTATTTTATTTTAAATACTTAATTATATTTAATAATTTACTGAATCAAAAATAATAAAAATCATGAAAAATCCTAACAATAAAGACAAGATACAAAAGAAAATTATACAAAATTTTCAACTTTTACGCCTTTTATGAGGGATGACGGATAATGTTAAACAAAAAAAATTTTGTTGTTAAATAGGAACTTAAAAATGACATCTTGGTGTAAGTTTGTCAATTGTTGCAAGAAAACATGCATAAGCTACAATTTCATTACACAAGACAATAAAAAATAAAAAATAAAAATGACGCAGATTTTCTAAATAGAATAACTTGTCATTCTTTTATATATATATATATATATATATATATATATATATATATATAGGGGTTAAAATTCAGGGCGGAATAGCAAGATTCCTGCCCGAATTTCTTTTCTAGAAACTAAACCAAGCGGGAGACACCTGCTGCAGAAAATTAAAAAATGTTCGGAGAAAACTCGAAAATTCATGGCTTTTTTGCTTCTATGTTAAGAACCAATATTATTTTTTTTTTTTAATCAGCAGTGAGGGAGTATATACATAGTGTTAATGATCAATCAAATATTTTTTCAAGAACAAAATTTTAATGCTTCAACATTTTTTTCTATTTCTTTTGCAGCACCTATGAAGTAAAACGTGTGGTGAAACTCTAAAGTGTGGATGAATATTTTTTCAGGTTATTTTAACTTAGAAATACTAATGTACTAATTTTAAACCAACAGGGTCGCAACCAGAGCCGTTTGAAAGTTTAACCTGCCTGAGAGGTCTTGGTTGGTTTTAAGCCATACTTGCCATTCTGCAAGGGTGTCCATCCCTCACCCCTCGAACAATGGTGCATTAGAGATGAGCCGGGCTCCAGTTCATGGTAAAATATTGATAAATCAACCTACAGGCAAAGTAAACGACCATTGGGGAAAAACCCTTTAAATTAGAATAGTTGAGTCACTTTATTTCCCATCTTCATGTTCAGTGCATCTGTTTCTATATAACTGTAAAGTAAATGATATCTGTTTGCCTGAGGAGTTGTTATTGAATAGTCAGCAGATACTGGGGTTAAGTTGAAAGTTTAGAGCAATTAACGCAATCCCTCCATGGTGCTTGAAAGCACTTTTTAAAAGGAACAAGTCATAAAATGGTCTTTCTTCGGCTCTGGGCATGAAACGTAGTGAGAGACTGCTGAAAAATTTTTTAAACAGAAGCTTTAAGGAGCATTGTGAGCAGTCATGGGAAAGATTCTAGTTTAGATAAATTTATTGTTAAAAGTTCGGATTTGTTGCATTTGAAAGCTATTTCCAGCTTCCTTTTTTAGTCTAATAATTGTTTTTTGCTAGAGTTGTGCCCACTTTAATTTTCAATTAGCTGAAGACTAGAGACCCATCTTAGTAGGTCTTCTAACTGCAAGAGCTGCAGTAAACATATTCCAGTTTTAAATTCGACTGAAAATCAAAAACTTCCCGAAAATACTGCCAAATCAAAGATTTTCTAACATTTTTCATGCATTTTAGCTCACCAGAATTTATTCTCAACTGGAGCATTTCATGATATTTTTTAAATATATGTATTCTTTATTTAAAATTAAAAGAAAAATCATTAAAACCAATTGCAATGACAACAAAAAGCCTATATTTAATCAATGTAGCACCACATCTATTAGCAACACTTCACAAAATCATTTCGGTCTCAAGCAGGCACGCAAACTGGGGCTTTTTTCTGGCTTTGACACAGAACAGTATTATTTGGGCTCGGATTTCAAATCTTCAGGTTCAGGCGGGCTCGCGCTTGCAAAAGTGAGCCCGGACCAATCTCTTTGGTGTACCCCCCTAAAAAGCAACAAAGCCAAAACCCAACGAAAACAACCCTTCCAAAAATTTTCAATCGCACCATGTGCCATGACCCCTCATCCACCCTTGAATCCATCTTTGTAGTTACTGTTTGTGAACACAATTCAATCTAAATTGCCTTCCTGTCTTCAGATTAATTTTCTGACATTGATTTAGAGTCCATTTTACTGCTTTGTACTTGTTTCACTTCAATTCATTTTTAATCAGAATTTTTTCATAATCAAAACTTAAAACTTCATATATTTGTTTATTTTGGCAAATTTGTTCAAAATTCTAGAAGTTTTATGCCAGCTCCCCCCACTCCCCTACTTTTCAACATTTGTGTTTCTAGTTTTTGTCATGGTCAAATTTCCAACAATACTATGGTGCACTACATCTAACTAAGGTTCATATACTAATAAACTTAATCCACCCCTCCCCCATAGATGAAATACACAATATTTTAAAGATTTCCGTCAATATAAGTTAAAATTTAGGAGTACTACAGAAAATTTTGTAGGTAACCACTGTTAGATAAAAATACTCTTATACTTGTCTTATACATCTCTTTTCTTTGTAACTGAAAGCTGTTATAAATTTAGTCTAAGTAAAAGGAATCCTCAAACAACTTAGTTAACTGGTTGACATCAACCAGAAATTTATGAAATGCAGAAGTTCCCTATACCTTTAAATGTAAACGGAATGAGAACATAGACAGTACAATTCAAATCATACTTTATGAGATTTGTAGTTAATTGCATGCTTAAAATGTGCTCCTGTATTCCTGCATTCTGCTCCTAGAGGACCACGGAATTTGTCTAAACTGCTTAACTTTGCGCCAACAGATGGATCACCAAGTTCAAGTTCAGGTAATATACGAACCTTTCCTATTATCATCCTGAAAAGCACAATGATTGGGTGAAAAGCTGAATGAAAAGTAGCTTAATTTTACAATAGCATGAAAGCATTTTATAACACTATAAAAAATTTTAAATGTTCAAAAATGCTGTTTAATGAAAACATAAATAACTATTCCTATATAATTGAAATTTTATAATTAAGGAAAACTTTAAAATAAAAATTTGCTTGGCACACTTTATTAATCTTGGAGTTTTGCCATGAGATTGTAAATTATAAATTTAAAACCCCAATTGTTAGTTTCTCATTTTTCATTTCAGTCATTGGGTTCTCATTTTAACAAACTTCTAATTCAAATCTTGCTGGATTCGAATCATGTATTATATTAAATGATGATTACTGGACTTGGTCAACAATCAATATTCAACATTGGTGTAAATATATAATCTTAGAAAGTATCAATGAAAGACTTTTTATAAACATATAAAATTTATTTCATTATTTCAGATGATCATAAATCACTTTATTTCAGCACTTTTATGCTTAATTCTAAATGCTAATAACATTGCCAAAACAAAAAAAAAGAAGTTATTTTTAATTTTTTTTAACGAAACACGAAAGAAAGAAATGAGTAAAGAGACATAACAATGACAACAAAACAATAGGGTTATAGTTAGCTGTGAAAATGAATTCAGTTTAGCTTAGATTTTCATTGTTGAGTCAAATTAAAATCATCTGCTTAGGATCAGGGTTTTGTTATAAACAAATCTTAGAGATTTTCTGAATCTCGCCAAACGTTCAAACAAATAAAACTTTATGCAGTAAAAATTACAGACTTTTGAATGACATAAAAATTAAAAAAGGTGCATGAAATATTTCATCCTCAGCAAACTTATATGATAAAACAAGCTTAAAAATGGAATAAAAAAAGAACCACATCAAATTTAAAAACAAACTATTCGAAGTGCACACCCACATGTTCCAAACTAATTTCGCACCAAACATCATAAAAAATCAGTCGAAACTCCTTGGCCCTGCACAAGTCACAGACATATATGCAAACACAGGTTAAGCAGTGGGAGGATGCAAGGCCGTATCCAGAGAGGGTCACAGGCTCGCCCTAAAATCCTGAAATTTTTTTCTTAATGTAGCATACATTCTTCCAAGAAACTTTCTTTAACATAAGTGCGTCCAAGTCAGGCCTCCTCCACCCCCCCACCCCCCCTCCGAAAAAATTTCTGGAAACGGCCCTTGGGTGGACATGGCGACGACCAAGGGCCCGAGTTGGAATGTGGCCTTTTTTCAGATATCTTTTATTGATTAATCCCGGTAATACAATGCTAGCCTATAAAGTCAATCATAATAACAGATAAGTTCGTTGGCCATTCCTGTTTTAGAGAAATCAAAATATATTGTAAAAATACTAATAAAGCTTTTCTTACCCATCAGCTTGCCTTCGTGTTTCCAAAACTTCAAACCTCTGTCGACCTTCTGCTTTCACTCTTAGAACATTGATACCATGAACTTCATCTCCTTCTCTATATGAACGCACTTCAGCCGTTGTACCAATTGGATCCAAAACATTGTTAAATGTTCTTCCAGAAAACCTGAAAAGCAAAAATATAAGGTAAAATAAGGTATAAAAAAATATAAATAATTTTCCCAACTGAAAAGAAAATACTGCATCATACCAATACTCATAATCCGTAATGATCAACTTATAATACTAACTAGGCTAAAAGAAAATGTAGCGAATACTGAAGTAATTACAGATTTTTAAGCTGTTTACATCCAGAGAAGTAATATTTAAAAAATTATCCAAAAGCTTTTTATTAAAATTAAAATGTGAATAGTTTTACTAAGTATAGACATGAAATATGCATTATTTGGCATTATTGAAACAATTGTATTGTATTTTGTTGTAAACACAGCATATGAGACTTAATGATGGCAGTTAGGGATGTAATGAATATTTGGCCAGTATTCAATATTCAATCCGTTTGGCGCTTTGGCCAAATATTCTGCCTGGCCGAATAGTGAGCAAGGTCCTACTTGACCTGGCCGGATACTTGTTCTATACTAGTAGCAAGGTAGACAAATGAAGCAATCTGGATTTTAAGCATTTTAATTTGTATTCCACCCAACTATTCCAAAAGAAACGTTAGTATATAATTTTTATACACAAGAGTAATTTGGAAATAAATACTCTTTTTATATGTTGCTTTTAATTTTAACTGTAGCACCTGCATATGATTTCAAAACTGATATGTTACAAATACATTGTTCTAGTTATGTGTCTAGAACACAAATGTTTTATTATAAATGTTTATTTATGTTGTTATTTGGGTATAAAACACAATAATTAATGTACTATCATATTTATATTTGTTATGCATTGTTATAAAACTAGAAAGAATAGAACTTATAAATAGATTATGATGTAAAAACGTCATTTTCTGGAAAAATTACATTACGTGCTTCTTCATGAATATTGCCTTTTCCTAAAAGCAAATGTTCACTATAATGGACAAAAAACTTTGCATGTTTAAACATAAAAACAATTTTTTTAAAAGTCACAATACAAATATTGATTTTTATAGTTTTTAAAATATCTGGGTAATACTTTGGAGCAAGAAAAAAGTTTAAAAAATAATGTTATTTGTTAATTTGAATTAAATAAATGATGCTTACATGAGAATATATATCATTTGAATTTCACTTGGGTAATATTATAAGTAATATAGTATTCAAAGAATCAGAGAGAATACAGTAACTATAGATGTTTTTAAAATTTTAAACAAATCTAATTAAAGCATACGGAAAATGCTTAACAACCTGAACTCCCATGCAAATTAAGCCCAGAATATTTTTAACATACTGAAGTTCACGAAGAAATAAAATCAAACATCAAGATGTTTTAAAAAGAATGTTATGCTCAGTTGATCTAAGAAAATTACATCTTCTTGTTCTTTTGAGCTATGCAGCATTTTTAAGCACATTGTGATGCAAGGAAATATAAACAAGGCACTATTCACATGCTGCCTTTTTTATTTAACTCACAACTTCATGCTCAAATTGAATAGTAAATTAAAAATTCAATTTTGATTTAAAAAATTATCCAAGATAAACTATTTTCATCAATTAAAAGATATCAAACTTATCATTCATCAATGAAAAAAATATGTAATCCACAAAATATTATGTAGTTGATTAACTATGGATCAGTGGCGGATCCAGAGACTCATTTTGGGTGGGGCGATTCCAGGCCCGTCATTTAAGAGGGTCAGAAGAGAGCATTCCCCCCTGGGCTTGAAAAATATAATATAGTTATGCCTATCTATTTTTTAATGTGATTGGTTTTTATTATACCCTTTGCCGCTCCCTCCCCCCCCCCCCTTCCTGGAAAAATTAAAGAGTGGGACTGGGCAATTTTATTCTTCTCCTTTTACTCAAAAACACAAATCATAACAAATGAGGGACCAGGGGTGGATACAAGTGTGGTAGCCTAGCGGTTTGGATGTTGGATTTAAAACCAAAAGGTTGGGGCTGAAGACCCACCATGTGCATTTGGGGATACATGCATGTAAAATCTGTGGACCCCACCACAATACTATGTGCACCCGGAGGTGGGCATCCCTAAAGTCTAGTGCTAACAGGGAAGGAGGTTTCAGGAAAAAATAAGGGTTGGATACAAGGGCTTCAACAAAATTTTGTAAAGTGGAAAAAATTCTGCGAGATTAATTAATAAAATTTGAAAATGGAACATTGTTCATACGACGTTCCCATCCATACTTGTTTTAATGTGGACCCCATTCTTGGATCTAGACAGAAGGCTTAATCGATTATATGTTGTAATCATTTATATTACTTTTATTGGTAGTCCCTTCAGTGTCGTATAAAAAATGCTCCATTGCATTAGTTATAATTTTACATTTAAATTAAAGTTATAAGGCTCTGATAGAATAAGGATACTGTTACTCCCAAACACCTTATTCCCTGTGGATTTCGCAAACTTTTTTAACCCCCAAACAGTTTGAGAAAATTTCCATACCCGAGTCTTGAACCCCTAAAATGTTATTCTTTATCTGTCCTTGTGAGGGACCCAGAGGTCTGGGGTCTAAAATCAAAAGTTTTTAAAATCTAAGAATATGATGTTATGTTATGTGATGATAATATGCTAATTGCTTTTTTCGCATCAAGACAGAAACCTGCAAACAATTCTTGAGTTGGCAAAACAAAATGAAGAATCAATCACCTCTGCCTTCCAGCTTAGCAGTATTTCAATCATTCTAGTTAACAAATTTCCATCCTCTTTTCTTGGAGCGATTAAATTTGTGTTTGTGGGTAGATTTTAAGCAAAGATTCGTTTTTTTTTTTTTTTTTTTTTTTTTTTTTTTTTTTTTTTTTTTGTTTTTTTTTTGCACACTTCTTATTTTTTGTTCTTATTTGGTTCACCTTCCTTGGATTTCCTTTGTTGGCGATTGGCCCTGTGGATCAGCCACTGATCTGACTAGCAGAACACTTTGAAAATTCAAATTGAAACTGTACCTAGAGTTTATCATTCCAAATGTGCGATCATTTTTAATAATATGAACCAACATTGAAACCGTAGCAGGATTAAACAACTGTAAAGGAAGTGTCTGTCCAGGAATTAAAACAACACCTGGCAAAGTAAGAAGAGGAATTGTTTGACAACTGTCATCATCTAACACAGTTCTCCCACTAAGCTCTTCCAGGTCTGACCCCAAGTACTGCAAAGATAAAAGGAAAACACAAAATATATCAGCATTAGGGTAATTGCATTGAAATTTCATAAAATTATAGAGCAGTTTTCCTTTACCATTAATTTCCCTTGCGATGTTACAGATTGACATTAATCAGTCTGCTACCTCTGCATGTTGCAGGGTTCCCACCAAGTCACTTTTTTCACCTAAAATCACTTTTTTTTACATTGGTCACTTAAAGTCACTTTTTGTAGCAAATTGTCACCTAAAATCACCTTTTCTTGGGGGTATCTCATGAAAAGATATATAACCACCATGCTTTTCCTATAAACACCAGGAGAAATGCAAATAAAATAGTTTCTACAAATCTATTTGACGAAGCAAATGAAAAGTTAAAAGAGGGCATTAGAAATCAAGATTTTACAGAAATACAGCTTGCTCAAGCAATGATAGAGGGTGCTAAATCTATAAAAGCTGATGAAGATGAGCACAGAGCAAAGGGGCACATGAAATTGAAAAAAAATTACTGAAGAGAAAATCTTCCCTAATCACAACATTTTTTCAAAAGAAATCTAAGACTGGTTAAATTGGAACTTTTACAGAATGCTGCCATTTATATACCAGGGGCGACGGCTCTCTAAATTTTTGAAGCATTCTTTTCTGAGACTTAAAATTTTTGAGCATTCCTATTGTATTGATTTTTTTTCAAGGTCTATTCTATCATATCATTTTCATTTTTAGCCTTTGAACGAAACTTTTTGCTACAGGATAAGTAAGCACTTACAGTATACTTTTCAAGTATTTTACTTTTGGTATTTGTATTTTCTAAATTAGCTTTGAACAAAGGATTATAATCAAAATCAGTTCTTGAACAGAATGCATTTAATTTAGCGATTTCCTTGCTTGATTTAACTGGGCATTGACCCTTTTCCTGTTTTTCATGCTTATAATTGATTTTATTTGCTTCTTGAGTTGTCAATCAAAAGATTTTTATTTTTTACTTGCTCTAAAATATGTAATTTGACATAAATATGAATAATATTCAAATTAACTTTATTTCTGTAGAAATCCCGATGAAAGCAAATTTTGAAATATTAAACTTTTTTTCTCTTTTGGTCCTTGCACTAGCATGTATTTGAAGTACAGTAAAACCTATAAAGTTGACCACCTGTTTAAGTTGACCACTTTTTTGACTAACGGAATCAGCCCTTCACCCTCTACCTCACCCTCTGTAAATTGACCACTAAAGTGTTGCACTGCAAGTGGTCAACTTACACAGGTTTCACTGTACTTATTTTTGGTGTTTTAATTTTGGCATCAAAGAATATTCTGAATTCCTTTTTTTAATAAACGATTATAATATTCCTTGTATATACATACCTTTAATTTATCTAATTGTTTCAAATATTTTGCATATGCTCTGATATTCTAAATGTTTTTATTACCTATAATTAATTTTATTTTTGTGATCAAACATTTTAAATAATTTTTCTTGTTTCACACATTAAAAAATAAAGTTGAGTCTGTAATTTGCTAGCATAATCGGTCACCCCTGCCATATATATGTATGGCTGCTTTCTTTCTGTGTCTGATGAAAAACCATTGGTTTTTTTTAAATGATTTTTTTTTTGAGATAATGGTGATGTTTATTTATGGAAGATTAGTTAAGGATTGAACTTTCTGCTGTTTTTAGCCTACTTTCCCAAAAAATAAATAAAGTGATAGAAGGCTTAATGTATCGTAAAAATATCATTAAAAATAAAGAAAAGTCAAGGAAGTAATTAAATAAGGAATGAAAATGAAAAATTTGAAAGTAGGGTTTTGAGATGGGCAAAATGTGCATCTGTCAGTCCCCCCCCCCCCCCCCCCCTAACTTTTGAGGAAATTGGACAATTCAAACGATCTTGGCCAGGACATCTCATTTCCATATTTTACTTTTTCATTTGAACAATTTTTCGTTTAATTTTGAACAGTTCAAAAAACCTTAACATTAGCGCCTATGGGAAAAAATAAAGCACATTATGTAAACACTAGGCATATGATCCAAGTTCGTATGGACAAGCTTATTGGAAGAAGCTCTCGGTCTGAAATATTTTTTTAGATTTGAACAATTTTTGTTCATTTTTGAACAGTTGAAAAAATTAACATTAGCGCCTACAGGGAAATTTCAATCCTATATAAATCCAGATCTAGCTGACGGATTCGCATGGAACAAACTTTTTCGGAAAGATGTTAGGCCAAAGAACATGTACAGATACGAAGTTCAGCCTGAACTAAAAGAGTCTATTTTTTTATGAAATTTGTTGATGGGATTTTTAAGGATATTTCTCAAGGAATGAATGAATCAATGAATAACTGAATGAGTAAATAAATGAATGAGTGAAAAAATAAATAAGTGTACAAATTCATGAACGAGTAAATTAATGAGTGAATGAACATGTATTAACTGTTGAAAACAGTACATTTGAAGTAATCAAGAACTAAAGCTAAATGAGAATTTAGAGAGAGAGATAGCAAAATTATAGATCTGTATTTGGAATGTATGAAAGTAGGCTCGTATAGTTCTAGATGGAACTTTTGCATGTGAAGAAAATAAATGTAATGGTATATTTTTCTATGCTTAGACACCTATAAACCTTTTTTCTACGTGGGTTTTAGTGGTAATGCAAAGCTTATTCTCATTTGGTCACTTTTTTTTTTAATTGATCACTTTTTTGGTCACTTTTTTTGTATCATATGCTTGGTGGGAACCCTGATGTTATGTAAGTTTCAAAATAGAGTTCTACCCCATCTATTCACATCACATTGGCATAAAATAGTTTCACACCAACTATTCATATCACATTGGCATAAACTAATCTCTTTGGAAATTTTCTTTTAATTTTATTGGATGATCAATATTTAATAGCATTAATTAAAATGGGCATTTTTGAGGGGATATTGAAGTAAGGTGGTTTTTACATGCTTTAAAGTTTTTCCTATTACTTGCGTGTCATCCAAAGAACTATGGATAGTTCTAGACAACATTATGGATATTTCTGCTCTTTTTCTTTGTTCTACATTATCATTTTGCTTCAATTTCACATTGCTCTAGGCAATTCTCTTTATTCATGCTTAATTTCTTCTTCTGTCTGAGTGTTTTAATTCTTTTTCCCTTAATTTTTGCTCTTTTTCTTTGTTCTACATTATCATTTTGTCAACCATCTAGGTTTCTAACTATCCTTTTTGTTTTCAGATTATGTTTTCTAGATGGTGAATTTTTTGTTGCAGATGATATCTCACTCTTAAACTCTATAAACCCAAACCATTTTTCTAATCTACTTTAAGAATATAACACTGGTTCTTAAAGCAAAAACATACAAAGCAAAATATTTAAAATGGTGTTTAGCAATAATGCAACAAAAATTAAGCAATAGTGTTCCTACGGAAGATCAAAACATTACTCGAGAACACTTCAAAATATGAAGTTTTCTATGAACAAATTCATGCTAGTTAACAAAAATAATATAAAATAGTACTGTCTTACATGAAGGAGAATGACAAACAAAATTTAAAAATTAATTTCTGCAAACTTTTGAAGCAAAAAAATGTGTTAAGTACGGGACAGAATCTAATTCTGTACGTAACACATTTTTCTTTATTTTATATAGCTTATGAATAAATTTGTAATAAATAATCAATTACTCTTACAGTTTTAGGAAGCTTGTAGACTTGTTGAAGAGAAAACAAAAAACAAA
The DNA here is from genome assembly GCA_038502835.1 of Octonoba sinensis. Lineage (NCBI taxonomy): Eukaryota > Metazoa > Arthropoda > Arachnida > Araneae > Uloboridae > Octonoba > Octonoba sinensis. The sequence continues at coordinate 83,329,393 of CM076604.1, forward strand.
ATCAGTTTCGAATATTATTGCTAGCATAAAAACCTTTAAATGTTACGTATGGGATGCAAAAGAAATAATTCAGAAGAATTAATCATTTTTGCTTTTCATTTCAAATTTTACTATTGAAGAATTACTATGGTATTGGTTACGCATTTGTAAAATATTAAAAATTTGAACCTAAACTTAATATTTTTCGAGTTATTTCAAAAAACAAAGTCTCGTACCTAACATATTCTTTTATAAGACTACAAACAAAGGGCAGTAATTTTCTAACGTTGAAAATTGAAATATTTTATTGCTAAATCTTAATAGCAGACATTGCAAGCTTTAAAATGATATATAATGCATAACTTTTTACAAGAATATCATTTTCGAAATTGTGAAGCCAAATACTGTGGAATTAATGACCTGTATATATAATATATATACATATATATATATTTATATATATATGGTCATTCATTCCACCCTTTTTGGGCGAATGCTCAAAAGGCAAGTGCCTCCACATTGTAAAAAATATATATATACAGGGTTCACACTGGGGAAAATTACAAGGTGGGATTTTCCGTCTTGACCAAAATTTTAAGTGGGATTTTTAAAGTTTAAGCCTAAAAAAAAATTTTTTTTGAGTGGGATTTCAAAAAATATTGCGGGAATCGCGCGATCGCGCGAACCCTGATATATATAAGCACACACAGAGTCGGACCTCGATATAAGGTCACCGTGTAGGACTTAGAGAAAGTGACCTAATAAGCGGGGTGACTTTACAACATTTGTCAATAAATAAACATATATACAAATAGTATAAGTCTTTATAAAACTTAAAACGTTGAAAAATATTATTTTATTAGGTTTTAATGTTTTAATTCAGTTGAACCAATTAAAATTAATAGAATTATTAAGAAATTATAAAATTATTATTATTTTTTTTTAATTTTACTTTGGAATGACGTTACCGACAAACATGCTCAAGCAAAGTACTGATACACAATTCACGTTACTTCGAATAATTTATTATGTAGGAATGTCTCAAATTTGGTTACATTATTTGAATATAATTTTCTAAGTTTCGTATTATCTGAAAATGTTCGACTCCCTCATGGATTGTAAAAAAATACCTTACGACATTAAATGCTCTTAGCACTTCTGATTGTGTCACCGTGTTTCATTTTTTAATATCATTGTCAATTGCCTCACTTTCTACTGTATTGGAATTCAAAACTTGCAAAACAATTTCAGAAATCAAAGCTTGAGAAAGGTAACAATACCATGGGCGCCCATATGGGGCCCCCTAGCAATTCCGTACACATTACGCCACTCCCGTGCACTTCTGCTATGTTCTCGTACTCCCGGTAACACTGCAATACCACCTTGCATCGCTCGAACGACAATCTCACTTCTGCAATGATTAGTAACGACCTAGCATCTGCTCCTGCTTGAATGCAGGCTACGTAGGCCGCCCTATCTGTTGTCTAACCATTGAACTACAATACCAAGCAAGATTCAAAGCTGCATGTCATTTTTTTTTTCTGAGTAGAGTGAATGAGTGTATACATTTTTTTGGACCCCTCTGTAAATATAATCTATATCTATATATACACACACAATATATATATATTAATCAGTTTGTGTTAAATATCTCAAAATTAAAGTGCTTATGCTGCTTTTGAATATAGAATTATCAATTACAATTAAAATTTTAAAAAAAATTCAGGAATTTCAAACTTTCCCCAACTCATTTAGTTAATAAAATTACCCCTGTGGAGGTTATGCTACATATTTTATTTTCTGACTTTATATTTGCATATTATACTAAAATGTCAAAACTTCAACCACCGGTCGGGTGGCAACAGCCGATTATTCTGCATTTAAAGAGAGTCAACTGTAGTCTTTTTAAGCTTGCTCACTCTTTGCTTGATCGTATGCCAGACTTGTTGGAATGGCAGCTTGTTATATTTTTAGTAATTTTATTTCATTTTAAATGTAAATAGTTAATGAATGTAATTTTTAGTTTTAAATCATGCCTTTGTATCCACTCAGTTACATCATCTAGATAAATGGATAGTCGCCTTCTACACCCCCAATTTGTCCAGATTATCAATATTTTCCAATTTAGAAGGGATACCCTGGCAAATATTATATATATTTTTTATGCAGATACACATGAGATAGAAAGAAAATAGAAGAGAAGAAAACAAAGAATACCGAATGTAAAGCTGGTAAAGAGGTATCATAAGATACACTGGCCTCAGAATGTGTTGCTTGATCATTTTCATGGGTTGTTGAAGCATCAGCTACCGAAGCTGAAAAAGAATATTTTACTGTAATCTACAATACTAATAATATGTTTATAAATATAGTACACATAATAATGTTTATAAATATAGTACATAATAACTAGTGTTATAAGGCATGAAAATGCAAAAAAAAAATTCATACACTTCGGCCAGAGGAAATTTAGGTTTGTTTTTGGACTTTTCACAAAATTCCAATTAATCAAAGTGGACCCTTCACAAAATTCCAATTAATCAAAACGGACCCTTCACAAAATTCCAATTAATCAAAATGTACCCTTCACAAAATTCAAATCAATCAAAACTTCACAAAGTTTCAAGTCTTTGGTGACGTTAAATGACAAGTGGATTCAGGGGCTCTCCAAAGGAAACTTTTCGAAAAGGAAGTTCTAAAGTCGAATTTTTGGCATTTATTCATGACGTAACAGATTAGAGGGTTTTGAGGCTCTTTTTCTATTATTTTTTTGAAATTCAAGTCTCACAAACACACAACTTTTTAATGACTTTGAACAAGAAAAAAAAAAGATTGTGTCAGTGTGTGTGGAGTAGGGGAAGGTCTGACTCTTGTTCAAATCACTTTGGCTACCCTTCTCCCTGCCTTCTTTAATTTATTTCAAATAAAAATGCTTTAACAGTCCCTTTCTCTATTTTTTCTTATCTTCGAAAACCATCTTATTGCTTTGCTCTTCTAAGTTTTAAGTTCCAACTCAATTTTGATTTATTTGAAATACAAACAACGCCTTTGGCCCTTTCAAAAGACTTTTCAGACTGCGGTATTGTTTTTGCAGTGATTCGTGAGTAATTTTTTACCTTTTTTTTTTTAATTTTAAATATCATGTCTCCTCATTCTTACATCTGAAGTTTTACTTTTGGTGTGAAATCCCTTTACAATGTTATGAATCTCTCTCTCTCTCTCTTTGATTTTCCTCCAGTTTGCAACATATTTCGGAGGCCCATGCATTTTTATACTTTTTACTGATTTTTGTCATAATATTTTGATTAAAATATTCATACATATTTATATAGAAATATAAAACTTTCAACTGCCCAACTATGAAATCAGTGCTTCCCCCAGGCTTGGGCGGAAGGGCGCCGCGCCCTGCCTGCCTTGGATTCGGGAAATGTGCCCATCTTGCCCTTTTGTTAGCGAAATTGCGCCCCTCTTCTAGAGCTCAAAGACGGCCAATTTTCACTAATGCTAAAACCCTTTCCCGAACTTTTATCTTAACACATGACCTTTCCCAAATTCTCTTGTCCACTAAAAATTAAATAAAGAAGAAAGAAATATGAGTTAATTTTTTGGGCTACACGGAAACTAGTTTTTTCTCCGATTTTTACTGGAAATTGCTTACCGTGTTTGAAATTTCAATATTTTTCCATCCTGGAATTATTTCAATTATCTTGAAAGTTGTAAGATAGTTTTTGCATGCACTACCTTAAATCTGCTTATTTTTCCTTTCAGTTTAACAATTAAAAAAGAAAAAAAGTATAAAGATAGAAACAGCCAAAATCGTGCACGTGCTTCGCCGAAAATTGGATTCTACGTTAGAGATTTCAATCCTTTTGCATCGGGTACAAATTTCAATTATTTTCTAAATTAGAAGATATTTTTCATACATGCTACCCTAAATCTGCTTATTTTGCATTTTATTTTAATAGTTTCTGGCTTTTTTTTTTTTTTTTTTTGAACTGTGCCGATATTGAACACGTGTTTGTCGAAAATTGCGTTTATCACTAATTATTCACCATTATTAAATCACTATTGTCGTTTCATTTATTTATTTACTTCAAATTTGATTTTAGTATTGACAGCTATTTACTTTTTAGTAAATATTAAATTGTGGATAAATAAGAAATTTTTAGAAAATTGTTAATTTACCTGGATCCAATTTCTTTAAAAAACAATAAACAATTATTGAAAAGAAGTAGTATTATCACAAATCATAAAATAAATAAGGAATTTTTTTTTAGTTTCAACATTTTACAAAATTAATAATGATAATATAATCTCTTTTAGGGTCGACAGTTGCGAGATTTTTCGGGCACTTTTTGAGATTTTGGGGATTCTTTTTTTCACATCATTTTATGTCTCTTTTTTTGGCTTTGGATAATTTTGTGTGTGTAGCCTGAAACTCTTCCAGTGATTCTGTGCTTGATTATATTGCAACTCTTAAAAACTCTCTAGCTCATAAAATTTAGAACAGTAGATTCTCAAAGACTAATAAGAAAATTCTTTTCAAAATGCAAATTCAAATATGCATTTATTACATCTGTAGACGTTGAGAAAACTAACCAAAATATAAGAATGCTCTTTCAAACAAGAAACTATTTACTATTTAAAATATGAAAAAGCATTTAATAATCCCAATCTAATGGTGCTTTCTAGTTATTTCAAGAAAGAAAATTTTTAAAATGTAATAAAACTTGCGGGAAAAAAGATGGCAACGTGTGAGGAATCCATATATTAGACATGTCCTTTTTCTCTCCTTATTTTAATAAACATTTATTTCAATCTTTAATGAAAATGTATTGTATTAATTTTGCTTCCTTTAAATTAAAAAAAATACTTTTGTCACTTTAAACTAAACCTTTGATTTCAATTGGTATTCTTGATTAATTATATGGCATTTTTTGCAATTTAGCTGGTTTTAGGACATGTTATAAATTTTAAAGGTCGTTTTTAGTCATCGTTTCGGTCATCAAAATCCGGGCTCCAATTATTATTACTGAAGCTTTATTATATTAAGAAAAGTTATATTCTTATTATTCCTCAGAGGTGATCAGATCTTCAGAAGTACTGGAATGAACAGAAACACTCTCATAAATTAGTAAAAATGTATAACTCAGAAAATCCTTGCTAGATATTTCATTGAATTTAAAATAATTATTGGTTGATGTTGTCTTGAATATACAAGCAGAATTTTTTCATGCTTTACTTCAAATATTGAAAACGATCTTAAAAATGAATATTGTAAAATTAGTTTATATATATTTTCAATGTTCAGTTTCACTGTGATGATGTTGATGTTTGACTAAAATGTTAAATTATGGCAATAATAGAGTATTACTACGGGAGGATTCATAAATGATGTCACGCTTCTAGGGGGAAGGGGGGTTCCTGAAATTGTGACAAGGGGAGGGGTAACAGGAAGTGTGACATTCTGCTTGTGCAACATAGTGTAACATGTGACAATGGGGGAGGGCAGTCCAACTTGGAAAAAAGTGTGATATCATTTATGAACGGTCCCTACTTCAAATTACATGTGCCCTTTATTTCGGTAAGATGCCCCAAATTTTGAAAAGTGCCCTTTTTTTTACAGTAGCACCCTGCCCTTTTTCAATCCTGGGGGAAGGTCTGATGAAATTATTATGTTTATTTTTCTATTTAATTTTGCTTCATACTCAGACTTGCACTGTATTCCTATAATGTTCTGAATACTTTTTTTTTCTTTCCGCTAAGAAATGTTTGAAATGATATGCACATTTCAGTGGCCATTAATTAAGTAGTAATAATAATAGTTTTGTCAATGTTCCTATATAATGTTTTAAGCTTGCAGTTTTTTTCTTAATTTTACAGAAGGAGAAAAAATTGTAATTTTGGTCATCCATTCCTTCCTTGTTTTTTTTCTTCCCCCCTTTTTACTGCCCATTTTTCCTTTTCTTTCTTTCTTACTTACTTTTTTGGTAATTAACTGAAGTTGTTGTGGCCCCTCTCCTAAAAAACTGGGAGGTGTAGCCCCCCTCCCCCCCCCCCCCTTGGTGACTGCCTTGATTGCTTTTTATTTAAGTGCAGTTGCTGATAAGAAAGCGACGGTCATCTGTTTGCTGAAGGCCATGTATGTAGATCCATAGTGCACAGCCGGGTCATTCCGAAGATGGAAAAAAAATTTGTTTTTCAGTAACTGAGGTAGCTTTAAAAAGTTATATAATGATGGAAAGTACTGCCAGGAGGCACTGGAGAGCATAGTGACTTTAATAGCCGAACAAAATTTAATTTAGTCAATTTTTTTTTTCATAATTAATTTAAATTTTTTGTTTCAGCAAGAAATTTTTTAAAAAAAATAATGGGAAAAACACTTTTTTGGGGGGCATGTGCCCCCTGGACCCCCCCTTGAATCTGCTACTGGATTCGGGTTCTAGGGGTAATTGATTTTTTAAATATTTGCGGTTTAAAGAGTTAAAAAGGTTTGCGTTAACATCGAAGTTGCTGTTCGTTTACAAAAGTCTTGGATCTATCATTCGGAGACGAGTAACTCCGCAGAGAAATGATTCGCTGATATAACAAAAGAACTCGTATGTCTGCAATCAATACAATGGGCAGATTCGATTACACAGAAGAAAAAGGTATTTCACCTCTTTCTCTGGGATCATGCTCATTGTTAGGAAGTAAAGGGAAAATTTACAAAGCAAAAACACCTCGGGGACTGCCCATGATCCTTTTATTAGTGTCTAATTTAGATTGAAAACAGGAAAAAAATAAGCTGAATAAAGGAAAAGTTCAGGTTTTTTATTTTTTCTAAAATTTTAGTTAAGAGATAAAGGTGCATGGGAACAGGATTTTTTCAATATGACTTTGCATTTAAACAAATAAAAAAGTTAAAAAATAAAAATACCATAGATTACCAAGGGTCCAATTAATCACGCTAGGATGGGCAAAACATTTTCCAGGTCAGGCATTACCCATCCTGCTCCCCCCCCCCCCCCCTGTGGTAAGGGCTTGCTTTTACAGTCTGGAAAAAAAATTTAACAAATTTTTAACAGGAGCCAGACCAAGAATAACACATACATTTCTGAAGTCGAAAGAAGTACCCTAGGTGTTCAATCAAATCCCTATTTTTTGAGAACTATCCCTTTCAAGAAAATTCTAGATAGGCAATTTCTTCTTCAAAGAAAAAAAATCTCTATTGCTATTGTTGAATGTAAAAGACTAATTTGCAGTGATTTCATAAAACAAGTATGGAGATTGTGGAATGACTGCATAAATGTTAAACATACAGAACTGCCTAGTTGGTCAGACAGCAGCAATTTTTCAAAATTGCAACCTAATAATGAGGTTTGGCTGCGCCATCTTGGGCACTATTCTGCATGAGCATTATTTCTATATTTTGTTTTTTTTTAACGTCATATATGATTGATTAAAAATCTCACCCAGATTTATCACAGGAATCATCTCTCTGGATGCCTATATTTAAATTCTTATTTCCGACATTGAATAATATATGAATTTTATATTATTCCATTTTAATTTACAAAGCAAATAATTAGTTCAAGAACTGTACCCATAAATTTATCAGCCTAATTATTACACCACAACATTGAATGTATAAAACTCATTTTCATAAATTTATACATGTAAAAACTAGCATTTAACTGATGAGTAAACATGGCAAAGAAACATACCTCTCTTCTTTTTGATGATTTTAGCGATGAAACTAGCCATTAAGCACTTTTCATACTTTTCTTACAAAGCAAAACTTGATCACATCATAAAAGCAAAAGATTTCTTTTCGCGGAATGCCACATTACACTGCAATGACTTTATTATTGTAAGGTACAAAAATAACATTAAAAGTCTTCAGAATTTGAAAAATAGTCACTTCTAAAACGATTCGTTTGCCAGAAAATAAACACGAAGTCGGAGCAACTGGTCAGAAGCAAAGGGGATTAACATTCATCAAGAATTACTAAATATTCATGTAGAAAAGTAACTAATGGGCAATATTACCTGAAGAACTATCAGAAGAATCACTGTCATCATCTTCTCCTAGAACGCGCTGAATGTGCAAATCAATCACATCGTCCATGTTGCAATGTTTTTGTATTCATTTGCGCAAAACAAAGTTAGCGTTGCCATGCGTCAAAGCAATTCCATCAGGAGTTATTATTTCTACAATCTTAATTCTTTTTTTTTAAATCTTTTTGTGATTTTCATATAGATATGTTTTTATGTGTAAAGGAAACTGTGTAGCCAATTTTCTTTAATTTTTTTTATTTTTGAGGGGGGGGGGGAGGATGAAGCGTTGACAGATGATGGCCTTTCTGTTTGTTTATTTCTCATCCTCGTGTTCAAAGTCAGGGATGTTGCGTCGCTCAGAAAAGGGCTGAATGTCTCAAAACTCGAAATTAAAAGAAATTTTTTCTTAATATTTTTATCTCTGATATTTACCAAGGTTTTATGTGTAATTTACTTCGCCTGTATTTTACCTTTTTGTGGGTGAAAGTACAGAATCCGCTACCTCCTGTTATTTAGCAATGTTATTTTCTTGACATCAGAGACCACCAAGAGTTGTAAAGCATGTCGTAGACTATTTGATCTCTTCTCAATAAATAATATTTCATTTTATAGTTATGATGGCTTCCAATAGGGAAAGAGAGCCTCTCTTGAATTCCGTGAATTCAAATGCTAGCTCTGAACATTTTTATGGCATTAATTTAAACTCACAGCGAGTGCGAATTCAAACTTTGCGCTTAGGTATGTTCCCAGGAATACTTATACTCTTTTTAGTACTATTAGAAAGAATAGGTTATTATTCATTGGCAAGTAATTTATATCTTTTTTTGTCAACTCGATATGGTTGGCAGTATAGCAATGCATTGGTTGCATTTTTTATATTTTCTGGTACTTCCTATTTATCCTCTTTGTTTGGTGGATGGTTATCTGATGCATATTTAGGCCGTTTTAAAACGATTGGGTTCGCCTTTATACTTTTCACTGTACCTTATTGGTTTATAGCTTTTATAACAGATTTTTACCCAAATACAGCACTCAATTTTACTAATTTGATAAATGCCTCAAATCCATATCCTCAACAATCTTTGGTGGAAGAAGAACACTCGGCGGTTTTGATTTTAATTTTAGTATTTGCTGCTATTGGAACTGGAACTATAAAAGCTAACATAGCACCATTTGGAGCTGAGCAAGTAAGATAACTTTGTACTTGGCTGAGAAATACTTTTGTTTCAAGTATATTGTAGTGATATAACAGTGATGATGCCAATTATTCTTATTCTGCATATTTGAAATATGTTTAAAAAATGTGACATGTCAATACAAAAGAGATGACAAAATAATATAGGTGCCTGAAACAATCTAAAGAGATCTAAACATGAATTAAAGTAAATTATTCTTCTAATCAAAAATACTGTAATTGTATTTAAATTTTGTTATTATACAAAGCACAATCTGTTTACTCTCAGTAAAAATCTACTGGTTACCATCATCTTATGTGTTCTATAGCACAAACAGATGCAGATTCTAGGGGAATACGGTAGGAGCTACTGTATTATTTGCTTAATTTACGGTACTTGGCAATCAATGTTGGATTACAAATTTAGGCTAACACCAAGCCTGACCAGAGCCATCATGCAAGTGAGCGCCTTCTTTAGGGTTGAAGAGAACCCGCATTTTGTGGTAAAACCCAACCTCCTTGTTTTTTTTTTTTGTTGTTGTTGTTTTATTTGTTTTATTCTTATTTGTTTATTTTGATGGGTTTTGTCACTGCGGCTCCAGACTCGCGTCGGGGGATGGCGGAGTAGCCCGGGAACGCGAGTCTGGATGGTCACCAGGGCTGAAAAAAAGCCGGCTTTTTTTAAAAAAGGCCGGTCTTTTTTTAAAAAGGTCGGTCTTTATTGGCCTTTTTCAATTAGACACAATACTATTTAAAATTTGCACCTATACTATGTCCATTTATGTTGCTACTGTTAGTTTATGTAAAATGAAGCTCAAATCTTTCTTTTAATGGAGTTAATTTAAAATTTGATTCAGAATTATTTCGTTACACAACCTGAATGCATTTTACAATACTGATTACCATTTTCGTGTTTGTGTGCTTAATTTTGTGAGACTCTCTCATTAAACGCTTGCCTAATATTATAGCTATACAGAATCTATTTTTTAAACACAAAAGAAGAAAATTAAATCCAGGTTGGGAGAGGAATCAAATTTGGTTTCTTTAATAGTTGAGCACAATACCTTATCTTAATTCACTGGAAAGCTATCCTATTACAGATTCAAGTAAATACACGTAAAAATGGATATTTTAATGTTAAGAATTTAATTACTTTAAAGTATTTCAGAATATGGAAACTTGCAATAAAGAACTATATTCATTAATTTTTTTTCTATCGTATATTTTACACTGCAAAACTGCGTACTTCAAATCACTGAAAAACATTGATTTGAAGAATCTCCTTTCCCTTAACAAAATACTACTTACATAATCCTAATTAGCTAAACTAGTGTTTACCTACAGCACTACGCATGTCAAAAAGTTAAAAGAAGTTGTCTGTGGTGAGTAGTTGGCTCGCTTTTATATAAGGATTTTTTTAGATACATAACATTAAAATTTTTTAAGATGAAGATCATTATAGTACAATTTAGCGTTGACCAGGTGGTCTGCTTCAAGATGGGCATCTTTTATTTTATGCAATTTATTTGACAAATAGCTTTTGTTTTTATTTGGATCAGAGAATTAGTTAAGGTTCTGAAAAAAAATTTAAAAATAAAGGTGCTTTAAAATATACAAAATACAAAAGATTATGAGTTAAAGACTAAGGCAAATGATTGGTAATCTTTATTTCATATAGTACTGTCAAGTGAACTTTTGAATTCTTAGTAAAAATCTTTGAAAATAAATCATTTAAATTGCATTGAATCTAAATAAATTTCTAATAAGCAGCACTTTCTCTTTGCTATTTCTGTAATGTATCATTCTATTAAATAATTTTCATTCTTATTTCAAGTATTTTGCTATTGCAGTAATAATTTAATTGTGTAAATGATATAAATGTAATTTTTTATTCAATACTTTTTCGTAAAAAAATTTTTTAAACGTATTTTTTAATAAAAGCCGGCCTTTTTAAAGCGGTTTAAACCAAAAAAAGCCGGGCTGCTTTTTTTGGCCCGGCTAAAATCCGGCAGCCCTGATGGTCACTCGCTTCGCTTTGGGTCTCCCGCCAAGGGGGTCTACACCGGGTCTACTCGCTCCGTCCAGCTTCGCATAAAGAGCGGTAATCTGTACGCAAGTCAAAGAGATTTCGGGGTAGATGAGAAATTGGAAACGCTGCGCCTATAGAAGGACTAAATGCATCCACCATTTTGTTCCCTTACTTATTCAAAACATATTCACACGGTTTTGCAATAGACGCAGCATCGTTGATCGGCGATATTTAATACAAAGATTATTACTAACACCAATTATTATCTCAATTAAATTATTTATTATGAAAATAATGGAAGCAAATTATTTTAGCTAAGGAAGCATGATAAGTGTTTTCTAGTATTTCTCGTTACGCATCAGAAAATTTTTTGATTCTGTAATCATTAATTTTTAAAAAAAAGTATGCTTAAGAAACCTAAGAAATTTTTTGAATAACTGTGCACAACAAGATATGCAAAAGAAGTTTCTTTGATGTAAAATTCCCTTTTTGACTTATTTAGGGATGCTATGAATCAAAGATTGCAGAGATGATTTGAATTTATTTTTGAAAATACCTTTTTGTACCTATTATCTATTTCAAAGTAGTAAAAAGTTTCTATTTTGGTAAAATAATAACTAAAATAATTCTACGTTTAAAGCAAAATGATAATTTAAAAATTTGCATACATGCTTTTCGGGGTTGCAGGGAACACTTTTTCAGTGCAAAACAAATGAGTTCTTGGACAAAAATTGGCGTAACTTTCGTCGAACTTAGTGATATTTATCATTATTAAAATATTAGAGCAAGAAAAAGTAAATAAATAAAGATATGCTAAAAAATTTGAAAGCCATTCCGTCGGATCTGTTTTCATCTAGAAGCTTACATCTTTTGCATTGAAAAGGATTTCCTTGTAATCCCCAAAAAACTTTGTACGCAGTTTTTTATTGCTATTTTTAATTTCGAACTTAATATTTTAGTTATCCCTTTAGAACAAATACTTTTCAATTGACCCCCATTCATTAAAAGAAAAGTTCAAAGCTCAGCGTTTCAGTTGGTGATCATACAATGGAAGAGAACACTTGATTTTTGTTTGAAGCATACTCAATTTTTAGTTGAAATAAACTAAAATAATGCGATTTATTTTTCCCTTTACAGTATTAAACTCATTTAATGCGTTTCTATAAAATGGTCAACTAGTAAACAGCAAAATCTTGAGTTTGAATAACTACAAATATTTCCCTCTAAAAAGATAAATTACCTTGGGAACGATCAGAAGTTTTAAAAGGTCAAAATATTGAAAATAGCGAAATCTTGAAAAATAAAGTAATGAAATACATAAACAATTATTTTTTAAAGTGCATTATTCCTTTGTGCTTTTACATAACTCCTATTAAGGAATCACAACTGATTTTCATAATAAATGATTTTCAGCCTTCTGTGTTCGCAAGAAATCAAAGCTTGAGCTGTTTGTTTTCAGTGCTCGAACTGTTCGTAACTAGTCTCTAGTCATATTTTAACATCAGAATTATTAAAAGTGTTGTTTTAAATGTTTCTAGATTGATTTAACAAAGAAAAAAAACGAAAAAAGTGAAAGGAATGTATAGTGAACAATAACAGAAAAGCATATGCAAGGAATTAACATAGAAATCTTTTATGTTTCACTCTAATAAGGAATTCATTATAAATATTCTTCAAATACTTCAAACTGACGTTTTGGTTTTCTGTAATTTCCTTCATGGTTGTTTTCAATTTTTCTACGAAAAGCAGTAAAAAAAATTGCAATTCTCTCTTTCATATTTTTTTTTTAAGCTGACATAAAGTAGCCAGTTGAACAGAAACATGAACATTACGCACACAAAAAACAAAGGTTGAGAATGAGAAAACAAATAGCACTATTCAAAATAATAGAAATCAGAACTCGTATTTTAAAAATTAAAATGAGAACTTTTATCAAATAAATTCTATAAATTAAAAGAAAACTGAACCAAAATAATGACATCTTTGCTTCTAATCTAAATTTTTAACCAAAATATATAAATGTATCCATTTTTATCTGAGCGGTCCAGAATGACCCAAAGTGGCGGTGCGCCGATGCTTCTACTACTGCCCCGTGGCCATACCTTCGGCGAGAGTGTGGATGCCTTCTTCCTCGTCTTTTTCCTCCCCCATCACTGTTCCCCGGGTACGGGGCAACTCTGCGAGAGTCTGGAGCTGGCATAAGGGTTTCTCTGGTTTCACTTTTTTTTTCTGGAATAGGACCCAGCTTCTTTTTTAAATAATTTGATGATTCTCTCTTCAAGCTTTCTTGTTAAAGGTTATTCATCAATCAATACACTTTTTTTATATTGGTGCGATAGTCCATCTTATTAAAGAAGCTTCTTAATGGGCAATTTGATTGCCTCTCAAGTTTTAACAAAATAAAGATGCGAAAAATAGTTGGTAAGATATTCTAATAGTGGGAAAATGTCAAAACCTGGTTCCCTTGGAACATAAAAAGCTGCTTTCTCCAACGGTCAGCTATAATTCTGTCAGCTGTGTGTGAACGTGCCTTAGCGTAAAGGTTCTGGGAGAGTTAAAGTTCATTGACCCTAGGGGCATGTTGGTCCAGTCTCAATTATTTTAATATTATTTATATTTTTAAATCCATTTCATGATCAACAGTTGGCTCTAGCAGTCCTTCATATCCTATAATGAAATCTCATTCCACAGTAGTATTGTGAAATTTTTATATGCAGACGACGGTTTCCTGGCAACGGCGACTTTTTTTTAATTCTTTGCACATGCAACGCAGCAGGCGACGTTTTCTTAACGCTTTGCATGTGCATCCCCATGCAGGCACCTCTAGCACAGCTTCATTTCATTGTAAAACTAATTTTTCTGTTATCAAGACATTAGTTCAACATGAGCGGAGAACAAATTTAATAAGATACCCTAATGATTGCAATCAATCTAAGATCCTTTCCAGATGAAATGTAATAAAACAAATGTTGCCGTGCCACAATTTGGCAGTTTTGATTAAGCTTTTAAAAATGGAATTTGTAGTCATTTTTCAACAATTTAGTTCTTCTTTCTAAAATATTGAAATTAAATAGGATTTTTGTTACAGGTTCGGCTTTATGGAGCTGATTTTTTAAAGTTATATCTGAACTGGCTTTATTGGTGCGTCAATATTGGAGCTTTCGTTGCTATACTTGGTATTACATATGTTCAGCAAAATGGTATTAACGAAGACATGAAGGAAGATTCATTTAAAATTGGTTATATAATTGCTGCAGTCTGCTTAACCGTTGCCACCACAGTTTTCTGGTTTACTTTTCCTATCTATTTTAACCAACCGTTATCTGGAAGCCCGATTTCAAGAACTTTTGCAGTCTTAAAAGAAGCATGGAAATTAAACAGGAACAAAGCGAGTGAAATTTCAAGGTAAATCAGGCTATGATTTTTTTTAAATTCATATGATTGACTTAATAGTTAATAATGTTCTGAACCAAACTCCGAAAAGTTTTATTCTCTCAATGGGTTTTGTCACCTTTTCTTGTTTGAGGTGCCAATACTAAATTCTCTGTTATTATTGAAAAGTTTGAGAATTGTATTTTCTCAAAAAAAAAAATGACATAAGTATAAATACTATTGTTAAGTTTTCACTTAATTTTCATGGATGTCTTACACAAACATTGTATGTCCTCGTGTATAGGTTAAAAGATTTTTAATAAAATTTAGAAGTTGAACAAGAGAAAAGTTATCCATGGGTTAACAAATATATATATAATGTGTAATTACCAAATTGTGATGTTCAAGATCTCTGAAGGATGGAAATTATTGTCTATGAAATTTCCCAGGTAAAACTTTATTCTTTTGATTTGAAAATTAAAATTTATTGCTGAAACTTATCAAAAAATAGAATACTGTTCTGAATTTGAATATTTATAAAGCTCAGTTATTTCTTCGGATTTCATGCTTAGCAGCAATAATCCGTCAGAAATTGAAAAAAAAAAAAAATTTAACTTTTTGAAATTGGGATTTAATTTATAGACAAAAAATTCATTTTTTCCCTAATTTTCATGCAAGAGGTTAGGGGTCAACTTATACACCAGTCGACCAATACACGAGTATAAGGGAGACCAAGCGAGTTGTTACAAAAAAATTCATTTTTTCAGAAGTAACCACAACGAGTATTTTTGTGAAGCTTGCTTTAAAATTCACTGTAAGTATTGTAGGTTTGTAGCATATGTTTTGAAAAAGGATTAGATAATGATGATTAAATTTATGAACAATTATACACAGTCATGCATTTTGTAACAACTTGCCCCACTACGGGGCAGGTTGTAAAACTGACTGGGGCAAGTTTTACACAAAATATTTTAACTAATAATGATTGTCTATCATCCTTGTGTGTATGCATTTTTTTTTTCATTATTATTTTGTACTTTTTACAGAAATTCAAAGGTTTCTTCAATCTTCATCTTGGTGGACATTTTTTTTCCTTTCAGTTGGATGATAGTTTTCTCTTCTTTCATTAGCATTTTTGGACTCTGCTTTCAGAGCATTTTTTTTCTTAACTCTCTTAAAATAGCACTCAGCATGTTTCTGCTTATGAATCACTTTTCTTTGGCCATCTTTGGAACACGTCCTTATTTCCTGTGGACCGGTATGGACCTCCGTCCATACCAATACATTTTACTACAAGTCCTACCCCAAATCAGCAAATCGCTCACGCAGTAGGTACAGAGGGCTCTGTGGTGGAGGACCTGCTGGTCTTACCAATTCAGGAGGATCTGTATTCGATATCGAGTAAAGGTAGGCTTATATGTTTTTGTTGAAGGACCAGCTTATGATGCAGAACGCAACCCCATTTCTGAACGTATTTTGACTTGCAACCTTGACTTGACAGTAATTTTAATCTATCGTAAATATTTGCCAGATTGTCGAAGATTTTCACAATATGTCTATTGAAGTCTTATCTGTGAAGAACTGAAGTTTTGCTGTAACTAACACTATGCACATCACCTCCATTTGAATTTGCATGCAATACTTAATTTTGCACTCCTAATTTGTAATTGTGACATTGTTTTTAGTTTTCCAGACAATCTTTTGTTGTATCCTTCTCTGAAATTTTTAGTGCTATGTCATACTAAAATTGTGAAACATGTTACTCAATTAAAAAATGAAAAAAGATTATTGATGCAACTTACAAGGATTAGTAATTTTCATCTTAGTACACCTCAAAGTCTTGAAAGTCGTGAAACTTACTCCGTGTTTATGAGATATCTTTCCCAACAAACGACCAATACCACCAATCATCCCTTTTTCTGATGCCTCTATAAATATTTCCTGTGGTAGTATGATTCTTAATGGTTTTTATTATTATTCTTACGAAAAAAAATATATATAATAAATATGTTCATGCTCTGGGCAAGATGTTACACTGTAACATAATAAAAAAGTTGTAGAGAACTTTTAAATATGTAATCTTCTGTCTGAAATTGAGGCTATTACGTTTTCATACACAGTACCTTTGCTACTTGTAGGAAACACTTATAGGAGCGGTGAAGAAATCACAAGAGTGAAAGCAACATTATAACATGAGAAAAGCGAGTTATGCCACGTGGCTCGCTCGTTTTACATTCGAACTTGCGATTTGCCCCGTGTAACAACTAGCTACGTTCTATAGATATAGGATTAATGTTTTACTTAAATGATGGGTGGTATTTCTAAAATGATGTATGTAGCCCTCATTTGTTCTTTATGTGATCACTCTTGCTTTGGTCTAAAATAAGAGTGCTTCATTGCATGTTATGACTTTCTCAGTATTATGTGTAGTATTTCAATTTCATTGTATCTAATCTTTTGTCTAAAATAAGAGTGCGTTACTGCATGTTATGAGTCTCCCAGTATTATGTGTAGTGTTAATTCTTCTTTTTGGCTTTTGCGGGAAAGTAAGCTAAAAAGGGGGGGGGGTGGCAATAAAAATAAAATTTTAAAGTACAGAGGGATGAAGGTGGCACCTGTTTTGTGCGCTCACTAGTTAATGGAAATGGTCCCAAAATGAAGTATAATATGTAAAAATAAATGCATAAAGTTCAATCATTTGTGTCTGTTTTTTAAGATAATTATAATTCTAATTTTATGTTTAAAGTTTTAACCATGTTATAATTTTTCTCCATAAAATTTTTCCAAATTTAGTTACCAAAAAAATGCTTCTTGAATGAAAACACCATTTGTTCCAAAACAACTTCTGAATAAACCCATATTTTCGTTGATTTTTTTAACTCACTCCCAAAAAAAGGTGGCTGACACCTTCTGTACAGTGTACACTATGTCATGCATGTCTACTTAGCTGTTATTATCTACTAAAATGATTAAAATAAATAGTTTAGGAAACATCAACCGTCCTTCATGGTTAGACCAGGCCAAAGTGAGGTTTGGTGGCAAATATCATGAATCCGTGGTTGAGGATGTCAAGGCTTTGTCAACTATAGTAACGGTGTTTCTGACACTAATTCCATATTGGATTTTATACTTCCAGGTAAATGATTCATGTTCTTCAAATTGAACCCAAACTTATTTGTTTTTAAATTATGTACTAATGAAATGCATGAAAAATTTTTATTGCTATGAAACAATGTTAAAAATCTTAATGCAACTAAAGTAATTTTACATTTGTTTTCAAAATAAAATATTTTGGGCCATTTCACAGTATTTTCTAAAAATGTAGAGTCTGCAACATTACACTTTTGTTGTTATAACTACGTTTAATTATCACTAAATTTTATTTTCAAATAAGGTGCTCAACACATTATTTGAAAATAAAATTTGGTGATAATTAAACTGTAAATTATGGAGTTATAATAAAAAAAAGTGTCATGTTGCGAACTCTACGTTTAGACAAAATACTGTGAAATGGCCCTTTTAATAAAGTTGAAAGGATTAGTTTCTTTTATCTTAAATTGAGTTTTGTTCCTCTTAAAGTTCATCCAGGTCTACCTGAAAGAATTAGAATGCAAGCAGAAGACAAAGTAGAGAAATTGATGTAAAAATGAAAATTTTCAAGAAGACTTTCTTCTAGTTCAAAATTATTTAGTGAAAGGCAGTCAATGATTGTTCCTTTAAAAAAAAAGTATTGAGTAAAATAATCAACAGTGGTATCCGTACTGGGTGGCCCCACCCCGGGGTGCAATAGTAAAAGATGATAATTTATGCAATATTTTTTGAAAAATATCTTGTTGCAGCAAAATATTTTATTCATTACATTTTGATGCAAAAATGTTTGCTCTATGCAGTTATCAGAATTAACTAAAATTCATAATTGAGAATTTTAGTTAATTCTGATAACTGCATAGAGTTTTACATATAATTTTGGTACATGAAATGTATTATTTATTTGCTTGAATTGTCAGGGGTTGCACCAGAGGAAATTCAAGTCCGTTTTCAAATCCTTCACAAAATTCCAGTTGATCAAAACGGACCCTTCACAAAATTCCAATTAATGAAAATAGCTTCACAAAATTTCAAGCTACTAAATCGTATTTTTCAAAGAATTAAGTTAGGTTTTCTATCATTTTGAATTCAAGGGGGACCAGGGCACCAAAATATTTTGCTGCACATAGCACTTACCTTAAATCGTTAATACGTTTTTTAAAAAAAAAGAAAGAGTAGTAGCTAACATAATTGAAGAGTTATGGTTTCCAGCAGATTTTTTCTGTCACTAATGGAATATTGTATCATTTTCGTTTCATGAATGAACTTTGGGGTTGCTCTGCATCTGCTTCTGTAAAGCTCACTAGTTTTCATTTACAATGTGATGAGGAATAACCTTTAACATTCAATAGATGATGCTGTTGCACTTTAACAATTTACTGCTAATGTATTCAGACATGAAAAGTTTTCTTTCCCTGATTTTTACTGTAAAAATGAATCTTAGTTTCGGCTGTAATAAATTTGAATAAAGTTTGCCAGGATTATTTGAAAAAGATTATAGAAAAAGAGAAAATTATCACTCACAGAAATAAAAAAATTAATAACTAATTCTGGAAAGTTAGAAATTGTAAAGAAAAATAATAGTGATCAGAAAATAATAATTGAAAATAGTATTAAAAACTTGTAATTATTATAATTAATTGGCCAATTATCTTTTCCCCATTTATTGGCTTTCAACTGTTTACTTATGTCAGCATTCCTATATGTTTTGATTAATAATTAGCTCACTTAATAATAGTCTGGTTTATATATCAGATTTAGATAACTGTAATGTTTTACTAGTTTTAGTAACAACATTTGTGATGTTTATCATGTGGATATATATCCAGTAGATATCATAAATATTCATTATCTTCCAACTCTGTCGTTGAATGAGGTTATAACAAAGTTTCACTATAATCCCAAAAACTGGTTTTCAATAGGCACTAGATAAAAACCATTACAAAAATAAAAGACATTATGGAAATTAAATATTTAAAAATAATGAGGGGAGGCATGATTCTATGTTATAAGTAACAGCCCAGTTGAAAATAAATTATAACAAATAAATATTACTACTATACAGGGGGGGGGGGGTTAGAAGCCTCACGACACAATTCATTTAAAAGTGGTAGTAGTATGCTTTCTATTTTGTGTTAAAATAATTAGCCTCATAATATTAGCTGTTAATTTATCACATATATTATGCTTCTACTGAATAAGGAAAAAATCTGTATTATGGATATCTATATTTTGTAAATACGTATGTACGTATTTCGGGAAAAAAATCATTTTAGTCCCTATACTATACAAAATGCATATACAGTCGACGCTCGTTATAACGACCACGCATTATAAAGACCATTCCATTATAACGACCAGTGATAAAAGCCCCAACTTTCTTCCTATGAACTCTATGTTAATTTGCTTTCGGTATAACGACCGTTCTGTATCGCCCAATCCAATACAGCGACCGCATTCAACGGACACTATTTCCGGTATTTTTCCAAAAAGAACATGTTTCTAAATTTGTAACTTGAAATGACCTTGATTATAGTTTACTGACAAGCTGCATGCAGCCTTCAGTGTTCAGTCAGTCCAACTTTGACAGGGGGAGGGGATTACCACTCACCATAGTATGGAAAGAATAGAGAGGGGGAGAGAGCACGTGGACTTTACGGATTTTAGGAAAAGGGGTTGACAGATGTATTGGTAGTTTTTGTCATTTGAATCACGTGTTTTCCCAAGGGTCGATTCTCCGAAATACGAGGAGTCTTGCTGTCCGTGACTGGTGGTGTCATGTCAGCTTAGAAGTTCTGCTTCCAGAAATGTGAATGAGAGGGTTCGAGAAAAATTAACCTGCTCTTCAACCTGAATGTTGACAGGTTCCAGGTCACGTGCCTTGGATTAGTTATCCTCTGGGGGAAGGAGCGAAAAAAGAATAAGGTTCTTCAGTGAAATGCATACTGCAAACAGGAGTTGCATTTTCGCTATTGAACGTGTTGGCTTTAGAGAATTTAAATTACATTTAAATAAAAATTAACTAAGATATGCCAACGAAAATTTAGAGTGGACCTTTTGGCCTTTCCGAGAAGAATACATGACAAATATTTGTATAAAAAATGAACATTTATTAAACAAATGACAACATGTTAAACGACCTCATAATGTTAAAACACCGATAGGTAAAAGAGTCAACATTGAAAAATAGAGATAAAATATTCACCACGTCCTTGAATAAATTCACAATAAAGTCACCGGTGTCCAAGATAAAAAAAACTAAGTGCACAAGGTTTCTTTGCTTCTTTCGATTCAGTTAAAGGTGAGCGTAAGAAAAACCAAACTTGGCATCAATTAGACATCCTGATGATATCCTTCGGTGAAATCCTTTCGGGACAGGAACTGGTGGCTCATATGCGTTGACAAAAAATATCGGCAATTTAACATTCCCCTTGGTCAATATTCAACCAAGTAAAATAACATTTCATTTAAAATATTTGTAAAAATTAACACACGTCTGCAGAGAGGAATTAACCTCAAATGAAAAAAAACAACGGCTTCAACTGAAGCCCAACACGATGTGCAATCACATCGGAGACGTGAGAGGTCGGGGAAGTTGAAAAAGAGTAAGCCCTGATGCCAGCTGCCGCCTGCCTTATATACGAGTTGCGATCCCCACGCAAGCACGTACGTCACACGTAATTTGCATGGGGAATACGCAACTCAACATCCGGCCGTAAATGGAAATTCTCCTTTCTTCTTTCGGCTTCGGCAGCAAACTGGCAAAAGTAAGACATCTCAACAACATCAATTCGCTTTGCGTGACAAGGCAGAGATGTCCGATGGGGAAAACGTGCAGGCAGTGAATAGGTACAAAAGGTGAGCTTTTGATTTCTCCAAGAATTTATATTTAGTTCAACAGAACGAGATGGCAGGTTCAAACAAGCGCAATGCGATATGTCTAGATACTAAAATTAAAATCTTAAATGAAGTTGATAAAGAAGTTTTAAAAAAATGCGAAATTGCTAGAGTTTTCAAAATTCCCAAAAGCACCTTATTTGGCATCATTAACAACCGGGACTCAATTTTAAGAAAAGAAGAAATTGGAGTCAAATCTTCTAGAAATCGGTCCCGTGAAGGGAAATTTCAGAAGATCGAAGAAGGTTTATATGAATGGTTGAAAATAATGCGATCAAAAAATGTCCCAATAGATGGAAATTTGCTGAAGTCAAAAGCTCTATCTTTTGCTCAAAAAATGGACATTGACGAAACTGTGTTCAAAGCTTCGGACGGATGGTTGCAAAAATTTAAAACCAGACATGGTCTTTCATTCCGGAAGCTTTGTGGCGAAACTGGTTCTGTGAATGAAGAAGCAGTGGACACATGGAAAAAAGAAAAGCTGGAAGAAATTATCAAAAATTATACTCCAGAGGATATTTTTAACGCAGACGAGACTGGACTGTTTTTCATGATGAAACCTGATAAATCTTTCGTTTTAAAAAACGAAACTGCGAGTGGAGGGAAAGAAGCCAAGCAAAGACTAACAGTTCTCTTATGCTCAAATATGTCTGGTACTGAAAAACTTCCACTCTTAGTGATCGGAAAATCAAAAAAGCCGAGATGTTTTAAAGGACTCAAAACCTTACCTGTCA
Source organism: Octonoba sinensis (assembly GCA_038502835.1). NCBI lineage: Eukaryota > Metazoa > Arthropoda > Arachnida > Araneae > Uloboridae > Octonoba > Octonoba sinensis. Next base: position 83,351,705 of record CM076604.1, read on the forward strand.
CGTACAAAAACAACTCCAAATCATGGATGACATCTGTCATTTTTGAGGAATGGCTACGTTGCTTGGATAAGCAAATGACAATTCAAGGTAGAAAAATTATTCTTGTAATTGATAACTGCACGGCTCATCCCAAACTAAATGGGTTGAAATCAATCACCGTGGAATATTTTCCACCTAATGTCACATCTGTTCTTCAGCCACTAGACCAAGGGGTCATTATGAGTTTTAAACGCAATTATAGGAAGTTACTACTGCGAAGAGTTGTTTCTGCACTCGACGAAGATCAAGATTACAAAGTTGATGTCCTAACAGCTTTGCATCTCTCTAAAGCAGCATGGAATGACGTCTCAGAAAAAACCATCAAGAATTGCTTCCATCATGCTGGTTTTAAAAAGCAAGAGGAAAGGGAATCTACTGCTGAAATAATTAGTCCGGCAATCGAAGATGAAAATTTCGTTGAAGAAGAGGAAATGCTGCAAGAAATTTCTCAGAAAATGAACATGGATGCAACGTTGAACTTTGACGATTACGCTAAAATCGATAATGATTTGGAATGTGTCGAGCATCTGTCAGAAGATGAACTAATTTCCCGTTATTGTGGACAGGAAGAAATTGATGCATCATCATCAGATGAAGAAGAGGAAGAAATTGTAACAAAAACTCCTAGCATAAAAAATGTGTCTAATGCTATCGAGACTTTAAAATGTTTTTTTGAAAGGCAAGAAAATACAGAACACTATTTGTCATCAATAACTGAAATGGAAAATTATGTTTTGCAAAAATCACATGTGCTAAAAAGGCAAACAACCATTTCTGATTTTTTCTTCCGAAAATGAATGATTTGCAAGTATGTAATTTTTTCCTTATATTTTCTACTTTAAAATCTGTTTAACATTTTATTATAACATATTGCACTGATAATTTTTTTTAAATTCCAACGATAAATATAATTTGAGCATTTTGTTGGAATCTTTAAAAAATTGGCAATTTTAATGGAATTACTATACTGCATGATGCATGCATATACATTTTTAAATTCTACCTCTTATAGCGACCACCCGTTATAAGGACCTTTTTTTGTGGAACGGAGATGGTCGTTATATCGAGCGTCGACTGTATAATAGGAATTTTTATTATTATTTTTTTAATTGTTTATTCTTGCACCAAGCCCACTACTGTAACTGATGACATTGTGACAGTAATAGAAATATAATTTCACGTTAATTTAAAGCACAAATGAGCATTAAAACGCAGACATATGTTTCGGGATTGCTTGGAATCCCTTTTTTAATGCGACAGGGAGCTTCTAGATGCAAAACATCCAAATGTAGCAGACAAAACAACAAAAACAAAGCTTATATAGCCTAAGAATTAACTGCCTTCGTTCTCATTGGTTTACAGTTAATTCTTAGGCTATATAAGCTTTGTTTTTGTTGTTTTGTCTGCTTCATTTGGATGTTTTGCATCTAGAAGCTCCCTGTCGCATTAAAAAAGGGATTCCAAGCAATCCCGAAACATATGTCTGCGTTTTAATGCTCATTTGTGCTTTAAATTAACGTGAAATGATATTTCTATTACTGTTTACTTGCACAAAGTTAAATTATTATGACATTGTGACAAATCATGGTGGAACCTATCTCCTATAGTAAAGAGTATCTAACTGAGTGAATCTAAATCTATGAAACTTACATGGTAAACGTATTTCTTTCGGATGATTATTGTTCTGTCCTATCAATTTAAAGATAATTAAAATTGCTGCTAAATATTTCATCTGTCCACCCTTGAAAAGTAAAATGTGCATCAGAGACATATATTGTGTGTTATTAGTTAGTTCTAATGTAAGAATTATTTCTTATTGTTCTTTCCTTAAGCATTTTTAAAAACATAGTGTTATTGTCTTTTCAGCACTAAAATGCAGTTTTTCATTGTAGATGCAAAGCACATATCAAGCCCAAGGTTTAAAATTGCGTTTAGGCTTAGAAAAAGACCAGTTTGAAGTAAGCATTTTATTTTATTTATTTTTATTTATTTATTCATTTTAATTTATGACACTTATTTACATATGTGTATTTTTGAGGATTGTTTAACTTGCCCTGTACTAGATTAATTTCCCTAGTGTGTTAGTGTTGTGCAGCTCAATAAAAATCCACAGCTCACCAGGGGAAGGGGGGGATTTTTCAAAAATTGTGCTATTCCTTATTAAATCTTGGTCTTCTCATACTCTGAAGAAAATTGTCTAGATCAGCTTTCTTTCTTTTGATCACTAGTTTTGCATTCATTTTTTGTAATTCCTGGTATGTACTTTAAATCTTTTTTTCTTGATTGTCAACAAATTATGTTCAAGAAGGCAAGTTGAAATTGACTGTATCTTGTCACATGATTTTACTGCCTACCTACATATTAAAAATTTCTTACTGGAGGAGTCAAATGTTTTGAATGTAATTTATTGATAGTTAAAACTTGCTGAGTTAGAAATTTGATGTCCTAACAAATTGTTTTTAAAAGTATTGGAGAACATTGTAAACTCCAGCAGGCTATGATTAAAATTTCTTCTATGGGGTTTGGCACTTGTTTAATTTAAAATCTTTTATCGGTGACACCAACTACTCCAAAGCTAGTTTGTTATGCCAAACTTATCATTAATTTTTGAAAAGCTAAATTGTAGGTTATGTTCTTATTTAGGCATTTGAATGAAGTCAACAAACACTTAGAAAGTTTTTTTTTTTTTTTAGAAGAGGGGTGTAGAATTTCTCAATAAAACCCATTGATGTTGCATATACAGTGGAACCTCGGTAGCTCAACATGTGGAGAAGTCGATATTTCCCTCCCTAATGGTTGGCCCATTGTTGATTTCAATGGGCAAAAAACTCTCTTACTTGACACACAATTTCCAGGAACCCCTTTAAGTCAAACTCCATTTTGTATTCTTGTTAACTTTTTCTTTGAGTATTTTTTCACGGTGCACTATTCTGAGAATTTTAAAGTGATGTTTTTTTTTCAATAAATCAATTCTTTTCTGAGAAGGGTTCCTGGAAGGTTTCCCTTGTACCCGGGGAGCCTCACCATTTGTGAGGAATCTGTGAATATTGATTCTGACCTAATCACTTCAGGACCTCTTGAAGATAGAGACATCTTAGTAGCTATAAATTAAACAGCAAAACCATTAAATGCTGAAAACAGATCAAGTTTGGACGAAGATGACTAAGTTGCAGCTTCGTCTAGGCGCGAGGCATTGAAAGCTGTAGATATCATCGGGTGCTTTCCACGAACACGAGAAAAAAGTGAATTGCAAATTAGCAAACTTAATAGCATTGAGGAATTTATGTTTTCTGTTCAGAGGGAAAAACAAACAAAAATGATAGATTGTTTCTCATGAGGTATTCTGATTTCATGTACTATGTTTATGTATATATTTATTTGTAATGTATAACTTTTCAAAATAATAATAATAATAGATAAATACTAAATGGGGATAATTTCATTCACTGGAATTGGCTTTTGTAACTTGAATAGTATGTAAATAACAATACAGACCAATATCAGCAAATGAAATTATAGAACCTCAGTAACTTGACTCCTGCTTATCTCTACATGCTTTCTTGTTCCCTTCGAGTTATTGAGGTTTCACTTTACTAATGCTCTTCTGTTCATCTAAATCCAAGAAGATAAAGGTATTGTAGTTCCTCAAGGGAAAAGGACAACCAAGTAAAATTGGAAATGTCGATACAAAAATTTTGAACAATATGAAGACAAAAGCCCTGAATCAGTGTTATGCAGGACGGACTGCCCCCTCTTCCGGTTACGCTGCACTGTGACAAGTATTCAGTGTGCATCAATCCCTACAACGTTTAAGCTGCTAGACCAGCTGATGTGATCTGTGCTTTTTTCCTCTCTCATGAATCCTTGATTGCAACACAAAAGATGTATGATACTACTTGAAACTAAATGTGACATTCAACAATCATCAAAAGTAAGGCTAGACTTATTTGTTTTTGGAGCAAAAAAAATATCATTAAAAAAGGGTTAATTTGGAAAATCCATATCTCAGTCATTGTCAGTCTACCAGTAAGATATTTAAAATTCGAGTTGGGGAAGGGGGCAATTAGCTCACTGACCACTCCCCTGCAAAAGGGAAGTTAGTTTTAAAATAACTTAGTTAATTAGGAAAAAAATTATTTTAATAACTCAATCAGCTAAACAAAGTTCATTCATTATTGATGATACATTAAAAAATATTTTTTAAACGTAATAAATCTACTTCACTTAGTTTAACAAACTGTATATTTGCAATTATGTATGAGAAAATCTGGAGTATGTCACTGAAAACGGGTCCTTAAAAATTTTCAATTGGGTCCTTGAAAGTCCTTAATTTTTTTGTGAGAAATGAGTGGGAATCCAGAATTAGTACAGTCACACGAAATCAACTAAATCAACATGATTTTTAGAGCACTGTCGGTGGGTTAATAGCTGCAACAAAATGACTGAAGTGGGAAAAAGAGGTTTGCCCTCCGTGACTATCTAAAATACGGAGAAGGGTCTTTCTCAGGGTATGAAAATTTCATTACCGCCCATTTGATTCCAAGAAACCCTGAGGAAGAAATGGGGGAGGGGATGATTGTATAAGATGAAAAACTTCGTAAGATTAATTTATACAGAGGAGTTTTATGATAAGAAAAGAAAAACGCAAAGTTTGATGCAGCAATCATTGTACATGGATGGTTTAAAGAATGAAAAGTAGAAAAAAAATTGTTAAAACTGTCTGTTATTCAGAGAGGAGAATATAGAACTTGCTATATCAAGCTACTGAACAATCCATTACTAATGATGTGAAAATTTATATTTTAGTAAATTTTCATTCTTCTTACACTTTTTTCATGTTAGTGTGGAAAAAGTAGGAAGTGGTATGAGGAACATGCGTTCAAAATTTAAAATAAATCAATGTATATCAATACCACTTTGTCCTTGAAATTTTCAAAATCAGGCATTAGTAGAAATAAATATAATTCAAACTTTGTTTCTATCCTTTCTGTGCCAGTCCACAACTATTGGTTTATGCAACAAATGCTTGAAAGCATACATTGTGTGAGAATTTCAGCAAAAAAAAAGGTTCCTCTTTTAGTGAGTTAAAAGTCAAAAGTATGATGTTGACACTTTTTTGACCAGTATTGTATACAATGTGTGTTAAAAATTTGCTCTTGGATAAGTTGTTTTTCTTGAAATTTGAAATATTACTTTAATATTCAAATTTCAAAAGAACTTCTCACAATATCATTTATTGTAGTTTAAATTTTTAATTTTCTGTGTTTAGATTCCTGCTGCTTGGCTAATGTTATTCAATGTGATATTTTTGATTATCTTTATACCTCTAATGAACAAGGTGATTTATCCATTTTTAAGTAGAAAAGGCATAGAGATAAGCATGTTTATTAGAATTCCTTTTGGAATGGTTTGTGCAGCGATGTCTATGCTTATTGCAGGAATCTTGGAATGGAAACGTATTCACTGGTAAGTGTAATGAACAAGTAACATAATTTTCATTCTATTAACTCAAAAAATAATTTATGTATCCACAAAAACAATTTTTATTTTTAAAACTACACAGGCTTTTTTGCTTAGGTGTCTACAAACCTCTGGGTTAGATAGGTCACTAAAACACAAAACAAAACTACATAGTAATTGGGACAGAAATTAAAACATGCTTATTAGAGAGCATTGTTGTGAAATCGGTGAAACCTTTTCCACAAAACTATATTTAGCAGTCCCCTGCAGAGCTAATGAGAAAGTTTTCAGTAACTGTTAGCTAATTTTCAGTTGAAAATTGTAAACAAAATGAATAGTGATAAAGAAATTGTAGTATTAAAAATAAATATCATTATAATTAATCGACTACAAATTAGTCAATATCGGCCAATTATCCTCTGTCAATAATCAGTAATTGGCCAATTTGCTTATTGCTGCATCCTTAGAATTGGAAATGACCAAAAAGCAAATTTTTTGCCCTTACATTATATTAACCATGAATAGCTTCGGAAGAAATATTTTGAGTTACTACACCAAATATAGTAACTACAACAAAATTTTTAATGCTGAAAAAATGATTTTGCTTTAGAAGTAACGTCATTAATAGAGGGAGTCATGTATTTACTGTTTTGATTTATACTATCTCCTAAAATCTAACATATTTCTCAATTTCCGCCCATAACTTTTGTCCTATTATCGAAAACGGTCAAACAAAGGTATGAGACTTATGGGGGACTGCCCTCAATTGATTATAAAGAGAATCATAAAAATCAGTTCATCTAAGGAGAAGTTAGTGCTGGATAAACAAACAAATAAAAGCATACATACAGTATGAGTTGATAACACTTCTCCTGTTGGAAGTCGGGTAAAAAAATCGGTTCATTTAAGCAAAAGTAATGAATGAAAAACTTACTCAACTTCCTCCCATAACTTTTTTTTCTAATTAGCAAATATGGTCAAACCAATGCCGTGGTTGGGGGGGGATGCAGGGGCGTTGGCATCCTCCTGCCCCCCTACTTCGTTATTTTGGCAAAAGCATCTCCCCACTTTTGGATTTCAGTAACTTATGTTCGTATATGAAAGCGTCCCCAAATCTTTTTTTACAGGAGTACACCACTGGGTCAGACGAAGGTATGGTACCTATGGGAGACCACCGTCAATCGCTTAACTTTTTCCCTGCAGCACTAGTACAACTGTTGTACCAGTAAAAGTTCTCTTTTTGCCACCATTCAATTTGCATAAGTTGAGTATCTAAAGATAATTTTTTTTCCCTTAGCATGAGAACTTTGTTGGTATAGATTTTGTTCCCTAAAACCGCAGAGCAAAAATCCTTATAGTAAGTACTATATAAAAGCATACATGTATGCTAACAGTTCGTTTTGTTCCTCAAGTGCTTGCCATAGGGAAAAGGTTAAAAAATAGAATCATCAAAATCAATTCTCCTAAGGAGTATTATCAATGGACAAACAAAAAAAAATTTTTTAAAAACATGCATATGCTATGAATTGATAACCGTCCTCCTATTAGAAGTCGGTTCATTATCACTTGATACCATGATGATTATCTTGATTAAGTTATTAAATTTGTACTAAAGAAGTTCTGCAGTTGTAAGATTGGTGTCCTTCGGTGTGATTTGTACTGAAGGGCATGACTAATGTTTGTTATTTCATTGTGTCTGTCAGGTTAGGCCTAGCCCGGCAAACCTACGTGACAGGACGAAGGGGCCCACACGACAGGAAATGGTGCACGTGTGTCCCCTTGCCCTCAATGTCGGCCTAAGGTCAGGCACCCCCTATATAAGCTGCCCTCAAAAGCGGGGGCGAGAAGATCGACTTTCGCTTGCCTACGAGGTTGCGGTCGGATGAGAAGGAGATCGAATGCTGGACAGGGTGGAGTTGCGCCCGTCCAGACGTAACATGGTGCGGGAGAGCTTGTGCCCGTAAAGAAATACCAAAGAACTTTAGACGTTTATTGTGCGGGAGAGCTTGTGCCCATAACTTTGAAACATCTAAGAACTTTAGACCAATGAGGTGGAGTCTGAGCCACTGTAAATAATATGTAAGATAGTAATGTAAATAGGCAGCGAATTGAATAAATGTTTAAAAAGAAAATATAGCAAAGAATCGTAACTGGCGCAGCACGGCAGTATTCGACCCAACCTGAGAAAGAAACTACTAGTAATAAAAAGATATGAACTATTGCTTATTGAAGTGATAATTTTCCTCATCGGAGAAATTGAAGAATAGCAAGAGTGACGGCTGGTGAGCTGATTATTCTCGGGGAAAGTGCCGGAGATTACCCGAGGGAAAGTTACTACGACGCTGAGAGACCCTGCAGAGAAGGCCACCGACGGACACCGGAAGTAACGCCTGGAGCAGAGGAACGAGTAGTGAAAGTGAAACCCAGCACCGTGGTCAACGTGCGGAGATCCAGAGATTGCTGGTTAGGGTAAGACCCCGCATTTAAACTGTTTCCATTTTGGGGGTATGCTTTGCATGTCACCTGTACTGAGAAGTCAACGTAAGAATAGCAAAATGGATGGGGCCAGTGCTAGTGAATTAGAATTAAAATTAAAAGAGCTAGAAATTAGGGAAAAAGAAATTGTTTTAAGGGAGAATGAGTTAGAAATTAGAAAACTAGAATTAGAGCAAGAAAAGAAGGGCTATTTTAGACAAAGGGAAAATCCAATTATGGATAATTTGGAAAGATTCCATAAGGTTTTGAAATCTTTAATCCCACCTGTACCTTCGGATGTTGGAGATCTACCCTTGTTTTTTGAAACAGTGGAAGGGGTTTTTGCTTCGCAAAAGGTTCCAGAGGAAGTACAGGGGAGATTGATTGTGCCATTGCTAGATCACTTAGTGAGGCCGTTATTTGTGAACTTGAAAGCTGAGGAATTAAATCAGTATGAGAGAATTAAAGAAGAAATTCTAAAGCACAATAGATTAACTCCGGACGAGTATAAAAAGAGGTTTGATCAGGCAGAAAAGAGACCGAATGAGTCATGGACGCAATTCGCGGATAGAATTAATTCCTTATGGGCATTTTACATTAAAAGTAAAAATGCGGAAACGGCCGAAGAAATTAATAACATAATAGTAGTAGACAAGCTAAAAGCAGAGATGCCACTAGAAACTAAACGCTATGTAGGACTTCAGGAGAAGGAGCAGGTTTTGAAACTTAGTGAAGCGGCCTACTTAGCGGAAATACATGAAAAGACTATGGAAAATTCCTATTCATTTAAAAATAGATACAATTCAGAATTAAAGGATAGAAATTAATTTAAAGTTGAAAGATACAATGCGATAGAGAAAGTAATTTGTTATAAATGCAAAATGGAAGGTCATATCGCGAAAAACTGTAAAGAAAATAGGGATAAAATAAGGGTACAAAAGGTGAAAATAATTAATAAAAATCCAGAAATAGCGAAACTAAGGCAGAACCAAAACAAGGTAATAGCCAAAGTAAATAGAGGATTTTTGGGGGATAGTTTAAAGGGTAAAGAAAGGATCGTGGTGGATCGTATGAAAGTAAAGGTTAACTATAGAAATAAAGGAATAGAAGGGATCATTGACAGTGGAGCCCAAATTTCCGTAATAAATCTGTGTTTATTGCAGAAAAGGGATATAAAACCAAGGGGTAGAATATTATTAGAGCCGGCATTTGGCGAGCATATAGAAGCTGATATTATAAATATTCCTTTGAGTTTGGAAGATGAACAGTGCAAACGAGTAAAGTCAGAAATTTATGTGACGGTAGCGAGCACGCCAAAATTAAACGGAACTTTGTTGCTAACCCCGAGAGACCAGCAAGTACTTAAAGCGCAAGCAGATAATAGACTTTGTCCGGTAAACGAAGAAAGCGCAGAGGGGGATAGTGAAAAAGGGGAACACGGAGTGTTCGCTGTGGGTTGTGACGCGTCACCAGAGGAACCCTTGCTGAGGGCAGAGACCGAATTAGAAGCACAGTCGGAAAGAGAGGAATTAAAATTTCAGCAGCGCAGTTGTGAGACGTTAAAATTCAACTGTAGTAATGTCCCGTTAGGAAAGGGGTCATCGGGAGTGTTAGGTGAAAAACTCAAAAGAGTGGGAAGAGCAGAAAGGTTTAAAAGGATAAAGGAGACAAAATCGAATATCTCTCATTCCTGAGATTAGCGGAGCGAGAGCGAAGGAAAATTCGAGGGTGCGAAAGGAGAAATATACTATGGGTTCAAAGGGTCATATGGAAAATATGAAGGATAATTACAGAAGGGAAAAGGATCAAATTTAACTCATGAAGGTAGGAGTAAAGCCGAGGGAAATATGTCGCTGGTGGGTCGAATTGTCAACCGGAAAAGGTATCAGGACAAAGTGCCGTTCAGGGGCCAGAAGGGATGTTCCGGAGGTTTCCAGGGCGGTGGGCCGCTGGAAGGTCAGGGCAAAAGGCAGCTGATAAATCTGGAAAAGGACAAACTAATACGAAAGGGCAAAATGCCGCTGGGCGATCAGTTAGTTAAGCTAAGAACGGCGAAGGATGATCGGTTGAAATATCAGGGCAAAGTGCAGCTGATAGACCAAGGAAATTGCCAGGGGAAAGCACCGCTGGTGGGTCCGGTTAAGGATAAGGAATCCGGGGATAAGGAGTCGTAAAGGCTCATAAGGTAGGCCAATGGAAATTCCAGGACATAAAAAATTACAGGGGCAAAACTCTTAAAGTTCAAAGTTGAACGGGATCCGTAAAAATTTCGGGAAAGGTTCGAGAATCTAATTTAGTAGGAGGTAGATGTTTTCAAAGAAGATCAGGGAAGGTGTTAGGTAGAGCCAAAATCCGATGGGAGGCAATAGGTAGCAAGGAATTTAAGGAATTGCGAAAATTAATTGGACCGGATAAATGCTCGGGAGCTATGGAAAATTTAAGTAATCCTGAGGTAAACTTACAAGTAGATCCTAGCTTTTTGAGTCGGAAAGGAGATGAAAGTTTGAAAATATTTTTTGAAAATATAGACTTTCATTTTGAGTTAAAATTTGGTTATAATGAGATAATGGGAGTGGTGTGTTTCTTTCCAAACGAATTGGAAAAAGAAAATCCACTCACAGCTGTACGAAAAAGGGGCAATGAAGGGGGTCCATTTCCTCCGAAAGGAAAGGAAGAATCGCAGGATGATAAAAATACTCGGGATTGCAGAGTCAGAAAACGCAGGAGGAATAAGATGAGAAAAAGGGGGATGAAGAATCGGAGGGTGACTTCAACGATGGCTCACTGTGATGATAGTCAACTGGTGGACAATGGAAGGCGGATAGGAAGCAGCGTTCTTGCGGTCACTCGGATATAGCTGGGCAAACAGGGAACTGTTAATGAGGTGCGGAAGTGTTTAGGATACGGGGTTGTGAAAGGGCTTACAGGGGCGAAAGATAGCGAAATAAATGAGAGTTCTGATAAACGGAAAACGGTGGTCATTCGGAAGAGCAGCGAGGAAGACTTTCTTCCTTGCGTGGTTCAAAATTCGAGGGCGGAAAGGGAAGCCTATGCCGTGGTATGGGCATTAAAGAAAATTGAGATCTGGAGCTTTAGGGCTGAGGAAGAATTAATTACTGACCGTAATTCCCTAACTTTTATTTCACAGAATGTATCTCCAAGTCCGAAGTTACAGAGATGGGCCCTCGCATTACAAAAGTACAAGTTAAAATTTAATCATCGTTAGGGGCAGCGCATCAGAATGCCGATGCGCTTTTCAGGTTATTTGTAAATGGTGAAGAGAGGAATGGTGACATCCAAGGTATGCTCTCGGTGGGAGATGGTTTAGGGGACTCCCAGTGTACACCTGCTGGACTGCCTACAGAGCTGTTAGCCCAGTAGTCAGTTTTGGGCTGGGGATGTCAGGTTAGGCCTAGGCCGGCAAACCTACGTGACAGGACGAAGGGGCCCACACAACAGGAAATGGTGCACGTGTGTCCCCTTGCCCTCAATGTCGGCCTAAGGTCAGGCACCCCCTATATAAGCTGCCCTCAAAAGCAGGGGCGAGAAGATCGACTTTCGCTTGCCTACGAGGTTGCGGTCGGATGAGAAGGAGATCTTCGAATGCTGGACAGGGAGGAGTTGCACCCGTCCAGACGTAACATGGTGCAGGAGAGCTTGTGCCCGTAAAGAAATACCAAAGAACTTTAGAACATTTATTGTGCGGGAGAGCTTGTGCCCGTAACTTTGAAACATCTAAGAACTTTAGACCAATGAGGTGGAGTCTGAGCCACTGTAAATAATATGTAAGATAGTAATGTAAATAGGCAGCGAATTGAATAAATGTTTAAAAAGAAAATATAGCAAAGAATCTTAACTGTGTCCTTCTTTGGAAGCTGATTTATTCTTTAATATTCTAAATTATATATTTTTTAACAACTCGGTTTTCCATAAATCTTGAAAATATGCTGCATGCAGGGGAAGAAAATGAAACATCCAAAAACTTTCCACTTTTTCTTATTCAGTTTTCTCTCTTAATTATTGGGACTCTGCACTTTTTGACAATTTTTTTTTTTTAATTTAAGAACTTTTACTTATTTCTATTGCATATTATCAAGTGTTATTGCTCAACAAAATTATTTTCACATGAAAAACCAAAATTGAACTACAATTGAAAATTTTAAATGTTTTTTTTTTTTTAATTTTAAATTTTATGCTTCTGGTTCATTTATACATTTTTTTCATCAAAATTTTTTAAATAGTTTCATGCTGTGCTATACAACTTTAGGGATGGGTTTTGCTATTAATTAATTAGCCTTTGAGAAAAAAAATTTAAAGTTACATCCACAGAAAAAGAGTGATTTTTGTTGCCTTTTTATTTTTTTTCCCTCAATGTATAGCAGCATCCATCCCTAATTTTATCAGGCACATAATGTTGAACATAAAATTATTAAGTTCCTACATGAGTATATCTAGATGTTTTATCATTTTAAGTACTACGATTTTGCGAAAAAACATGCAGTTCAAAGAATACAAAACCGATCAAAACATTTGTACTTACTTACTTTTTAACTTCATTTATATTGATTTTATTGCTTGAAAACTTGCTTATTCATACTAGGAGAGTCAAACCACCTTTTAAGCAAAAAATGGAAAATTAAGTGTTTTCATCAATTTTTGCTATTTGAAATGTACCAAATCCCCTTAATTACGATGCTAAACTGTCAATTTCTATTGCTTTCAAATTTTACAACTTTTTGTGCATTTTTGTATTTGGCTACTTATTTTTTTTTTTTTTTTTGAAAACATGCTTTAACTTTATATTGATAAATATGAACACCGCTTGAAGATTCTAATTTTCAAATCAACAATCAACAGGTAAATTATATACAAAAATATAAATGTACTTGAAAGAGTCCTCATAGGCCATAACTGAATTTTCCGTAAATATCATTCAATTTCTTTCTCATTTTAAAAGGAATTTGTTATTTAGATTAAAAATTACAAACAAACAGCAGCTTTTGTTATAGACATTGATTAAAAATAATTGCTTTCAATGCACGCAGAAGTAACACTGATGTATTTGAATATATTATTTAGAATTTTAATTGCATTGTTAAATTTTTCTTTTCTTTTAGCGACAAAACTATCTATCAAACTATAGATAAGGTCAATTATACAGCTGCAGATATTTCTATCCTATGGCAAATTCCTCAGTATTCTTTAGTTGGCATCAGTGAAGTGTTTACTAGTGTTAGTGGTAAGTTACTGTTTTTTAAACATTATACAATGTGCGTCACAACTTAACAATTATCAGAGACAATTTTAAACTGTGTTTGTTCTTTATCCTCTATTTATGTCCATTTCTATAAATGGGCTCCTGCCCTACAGCATAAACACAAATGTAAAATGCATGAGCTTGAGATAAATCTGTTCTGTGTTGGCGTAGCGCCCTCTATATATCATGTGACTTGTTATAAAAGAATCTTTTCGAAGCTGTGTGAAAAAGAGTGTGTTCAATGGCGGTTGTAGAGTTCGCTGCTACATGAGGTAGCATGAGAAATTTATGTGATGAGAATAAAATTAAGATGTTTATATTTAAAGAAAGAGTGAGTGTATTTTATCCAGCTGAGTTGTCGACGTTACAAAATCATTGTTTTAAGAGTTTTTTTTTTTGCGTGTGATTTATTCTTTTTTATTATTTTATGATTTTCAAACATGTAAAACAGAACAATTAATTATTTTCAAATTGTACACATTGTCTGTGACGTGATTTGGACTCTAATAACATAATAGTTTAAGGGTCATTCCATGGTGATGGGTGACTATTTGACTCATTTTAAAGTGTAATAATAATGTTTTAAGTACAGAATTTATCAAGAAATTTTTTTCAAAAAATTTAATGGATTAAATTAGATACTAATTTAGCATTCTAAAGCAGCAAAAAAAAATGTATTAACTTTTTTTTCAATTATTTTTTTTAATTGTGTGACGGGTGTGACACTTTTGTGACATGACTTTTCACTAGCATCTGTATTTGTTTGTCTGTGAATTTTACATTGGTAAAGTCTTGCTGTTTTTTCATATTTAAAACAGATTCAATTGCCCAAAATAATGTTTTGTAAATAAATTTAAGTTTTTAACCTTGAAAAGAAAAAGAATTGCTATATGATGGGTGTGACAGAATGTGTGACAGCTGTGACATTGTGCAATGTTTTACATAATTAAACAGGTTAAAAGGGGAAAATAATTGTAAGAATGATAAAGCAATACCATTTTATCCAAAAAAAACTTTATTTTTAAGCACGCACAGATCTTTAAAAGATTAAAAATTTAAAATAATAGCATCTCTTATTAATAAGTGATGGTGGTGAAACTTTTTTTAAAATGGCAGATAGTTTTTCTGTTGAAATGTCTTCTTTTTCAGGCCAATACCAAGAATTAGCATTTGCGTGCGTGTAGTGTAAAGCAATTTCTTTTTCTTTTTTTTTTTGCTTTATTTATTGCTAGAATTGTGGCATAATATAATTTGCTATTTGATTTTTTTTTTCTTGATACTGGAAGCAACAGCTAACGAATTCAGAGCAAAATCTCCAGTAAGAAAATCGTTTTGTTTGATTTCAATTTCAGAATTGTTCAGCATAAGTTTACTAATCTGGGAATTTTCTTGCAAATCATTAATTTTTTCACCATCTTCAAACACTATTACTTTAATTTTTTGTAAGACTGACCTTGCAGTATTGCCCATTAACAGATGATTATGGTTGAATATTTGAAAATGGTGTCTTGACTGTAACCCACTTACAAAATTTTATCTCATCTAGAAAGTTGCACTGACTTATGTTGTTTGATATCTTCAGATGAAATATAAAGGGATTGAATTCAGAGATTTGCTTTGAGCATTGAAAAAATATCATCTGCTGAAATTATTGTTACTTTTCTGGTTTTTACAGCAGTCCCTATTTTTGATTTCACCATGCCATCTATTCCATTAACTGTGCCTTTCCCATGGAAGGTGGCAAAAAAATTCCACTCTCCAATTATGTGAAAATCATTTACAAAATGACATAAATTGGAGAGCGTAAGCTTATTTTTGAACTGCGCATAGCTGCCATCTTAAAAGATTTCAATCTTTTCCAGTGCTGGAAACTTCATTTTTAGGCTATCTAGTATGAATTTTAAAATGTCCACACAGCAAATTTATCGTGATTAAGTTCATCATGAGTGACAATAAAGGATCGTATGGTATTTCCGTGCAACCATGCACAACTTGTATATACAGTAATTTGCTGATGGGACCAATGGTCACTTTGTATTTCAGCTTGTGGAACTGCACTGTAGTTTTCAGCAAAGTCTACTTGTAAAATTGCTTCATTCAGTGTAACGCAATTTTTAGTGTCTTCGAAGTAGCTCGATTGCATCATTTTTACGAAACAGTGAACCTTGTAATACAGTATCTGATTGCTCAGTTCTTTTAGTACATCCGATAGAGAAGCATTTATTTCCAAAACTTTCAAAAAGCCATCTACTTCATTCCAAATGCTTTTATACGTTAAATATTTATCTATGTCTTCCTCTTCTGTAAGAATATTAGCATCCTTATGGCAATCTGTACAAATTCCCGTCATACACTTTTCACTCTGTATATTGCAACACAGCTGACTGATTGCTTCCAGTGGAAGAAATTCAATTATGCTTAATGACATATATAAATAATACATTGTATTTGTTTTAAAACTAAACAACAATTTATTAATTTTGTCACACCCGTCACTATAATTTTTTGCTAATATTTTTTTTTATTTAACATTATGTAGTCACTTTGCTCAACTATAAGCTCACCTGTAGAAAATTTTATGTTTCTTCAACAAAGGGTTTGCTATATATACTGGGTTCGCGCTAGGCCGCGCGATCGCGCAATTCCCGTAATATTTTTTTAAATCCCGCTCAAAAAAAATTTTTTTTGAGCTTAAACTTTAAAAATCCCACTTAAAATTTTGGGCAAGGAGGAAAATCCCACCTTGTATTTTTCCCCAGTGTGAACCCTGATATATTGTTATAACCATCTTTTATTTGACCGGTGTGACAGGAAAAATTTTTTTTTTTAATTAATAATATTTAAGTTTAACTTTTCTTTTTTAACAAAAGGAGATTACATATGCTAGTTGGTGTTAATTACAGCCACAATTTACACTCGCAACTAAAAAAAGTAGGTCTAAGTAGTATTTCCGAATGAATGTAAATACAATGTTTTAACTTAATGATTATCAAATTTCTTCTCTGTTAGAGGTAAAATTTCAAAAATTGTGTTATTGTAACAAACATTATTTTTTAAATTCATATTCTGCAATGAAACAGCTTTAATTGGATGTATCATAAATGGTCGTACAATAAATTTCAAATTTTGAGCTCCATGTCTGCTTTTACATGGAAAGGCTGTTAAGAAAAAACAAACTTGGTTGCAAAAAATCCCACAAACTAGAGAGAGCAGTGCTTCCATTGTTGTGCAAAACTGTGCTAAAAAATGATTCTTCTGCTGCATCCTGTTACAAAATGATTTTTTTTTTTCTTATTCTATGACAATTTGCAATTATCATAAAACATTGAGTAAAATTTATCAGTTTGAAATCAACTTCATTTATTACATTTTCCCATGAATTAACTTGATTTTATCCTTTGAAGTGGTTTATCAAGTGATTATTGAAGTGGGTATTATCTCTACCCTCTTCATAAACATTAAATACGGATAAAAAAATTGAGCAGAATGAGTGATGTATCCCATGCTTGAAGCAGAAAAAGGGAGGCAATTTCTAATTTTTCGTACCCATTGTATTTATTTTAGAAATATTTTATTCAGTAAATTTTTCAGAAGGTGAAAAAAAAACTTAGCTTTTTTCCCTTACAATTTAATTCTCTATTACAAGCGAGCTACTATGTTGGAATAGTTATCACCTTATATGCTTTTATATTTATGTCAACAAAATGTCCGTTAGTTAGAGTCATGCATATTCAATGAGATCATATGGGCAAAAAGTGGAAAATTACTATTTGTTGGTGAAATAATATGCAGACTAACCACCTGAGCATGACAGCAATATATGAAAGATTTAAAGACTCGCCACAAGTTAGCAGTAACTCGCCGTCAACAGTTTGGCGACCACTGCATAGTTCGTTGCTTTTATTTTAGTCACATGATATTTGGCTAATTAGAGCAAGAGGCTGATTTGTTGTGTAGACACATGTGGTCATTTGCGCTCTCATTTGCAAACATTCAAAACCGAACAATACTTACAAAATAACATAGGACTGGAAAAAGTATGCATTAAATTTTAATTTTTAGATTTAAACTGCACATAATATTGAAACTAACTCTAAGTTATATTTATAAGTAATGTACTTGAATTTTTGATTTATTTTTTATTTTCCTTGTTAGTTTCTAACTTGTAATGGATTGTTCAGTTTTATTTCAATTTTGTTTTTCTTTTTAATGTATATTGTTTTCTAACGAAAATGTACAAGAATAATATTATAGTATGCATATAATTCCAGGGCCAAAATGCCAATTTTCAAGTGGAGGGGAACTTCCCTCCAACCTTTGGTTATGTGTTTAGACAATTGCAATTTTTGGGAAGGAAGGAAAAAAATTTTTTTTTTTTTTGATAATATCTATAACTTTATATACAAGTGAAAAAATGCAGATTATCAAGTTTTCACTAATTTTTCCAAATCTTCCGTGGGCGACAGACTCCCTCCTAGCCTATTTTGAAGGAGGGAATCTGAAAAATTTGGGCTGAACTTTAGCCCTTGTAATTTTTTTATTGTACACATAATGAATTTGCAAAAATAAATATTTTATCATGAACTTATTATAATGATCTTATTATAATGATCTTATTATAATGATATATAAATTTTATTAATTGTAATAGTGTTTTTTTTTTAAATATTAACTTTGGAAAATATTTATAAACTTTGTACTTGTTTATTATTATTAAAATAAATTGGAAATGTAATCCACAAAAATTTATTCCCAGTCATATTGCACCCTCCCCTCCATCTTATCCCCATTTGGGCACTTGTCTTACTCATCCAAAGTCACCTGTGTACTCTGAAGTTTTTGCGCAGTGATCCTCTCATCTTAGAGGGAGTATTGGTGGCAGCCATTTATTCTGTGACACTAGATTATTTTTAAATAAGATTTTGAGTTTTTCCATGGAAAACAATCATCTGTTGTTTACTTTCTGTGATTAATTTCATAGTATTTGATTGCCTTAAAACTTGCATTGTGTTAAAATTTGTTATAGGTTTTTTTTTTTTTTAAATTTTTTGCAGGATTGGAATTTGCATGTTCTCAAGCGCCAAGTACAATGCAAGGAGCTGTTATGGGTCTATATTACTTTTGCAATGGACTTGGAAACTTTCTTGGAATAGCTGCTGTGGAGATTTATAATAAGTATATAATGCCTATTATGATAAAAAACAATTATGTTACAGTTGATGATGATGATGTGAACATCTCTTACTATTTTTGGTTCCTTGCAACATTGCAAGTGATTTCCTTAATCATATTTTGTTGTCTTTCGAAGAACCTGAAAATTCGAAAACCACATTCCGTACATGAATCCAATTCTGTTTTGCAAAATGACTCTTCCAGAATTCTACCAGTTGGATAAACACTGCACACATTGAAATTTTATTTATCAGTAGCAGTATTGAACATCTGTGTGAGTCAAGGAGGTCCCTATCATATAGGCAGAAAAAATTCCATTCTTTTCCTTTTGTCTCAAAAATGATTGATTTGTTGAAATAGCACACTGGCATAACTAGACCCAGGTTGGGGTTTGTACATAGTCCAAAAAACAATCTTTTCACTCATAAAATCAAGAATTAAAAAAGAAAAGAAGCATCAATAGAAAGAACAACATAGAAAAAGAAGTGAACTTATGAATTTAATCACTTTTTTTTGATGAGGTAATGAAATGTTATACTTCATTTGTAAATAAAAATTCACAATTCACAAATTTGAAGATCAAAAAGTTACAATAGTTTTCACAGATATCGTGAAAGCTTAAAACACAGAATATTAGATGAAAGATGTATGTAGCAGGATATTTATAAAAATAATAGATGGAAAAAATGACAGCTGGGTGAAAATTGAGGTTGTCAACCTATTGTTTTTTTTAAGTTATGCTTAACAAGGGATAAATAGGGTATTATTATCTTTTTAAGTTATTATCATTTAGTTGTTATCATATAAGCTTCCTCAAAATTTCGGCAAAGTTGTTAGCTATTACAATAATTAGGTATTGCAGTTTTTTTATATGGAAATATGTGGTACATTTCGAAAATATATTTGCAGTTTTTTCTTAAAAATGAGCCACTATGCCAACACCAGAAGGTAATCCTAAGGCTTGAAGGTAAGGGGTGGAAGAGAAAAGTTATTGTAAAATTTATTTCCATGTTCTGACAACTAACAAAGGGAAGAAAAAAGAAAACTTAATTTTAAAAAATGAATCTTATCTACTACTGTTTTTTTGGGGGAAATGGGAATTCAAAGATGTAACCTAAACCGTAGCGAATTCAGATGAAATGAATGCATCCCAGTTTTGTTAATTAGCTCAGAAATGAAGACAAAAATTATTTTTATAATGGCTTCAAAATCAGAGAAACTTTATTTTATCTTTAATTTTTCAAGGGAGAAAGTGCAATATATCTGAATGAACTATGTAATGAGAGGTTACATTTCTGAGTTAAAGTACCATGTTAAACAAAGCTCAAAATCCTCGTATTTTTGCCATTTTATAATTTTTTATGTATATACATACAGCTCGACCGCAGAATTCTGACATTTGG
Organism: Octonoba sinensis; assembly: GCA_038502835.1. Taxonomy (NCBI): domain Eukaryota; kingdom Metazoa; phylum Arthropoda; class Arachnida; order Araneae; family Uloboridae; genus Octonoba; species Octonoba sinensis. The sequence continues at coordinate 83,371,511 of CM076604.1, forward strand.
GCTCTTCTGCACATGATAGGAATTCCATTCAAGTTTTAGGGAAGTTCGTTTTGCCGGTGAGTTTATTTTGTACGGAAATCAGAATCTTTGCTTCTCTGTTGAAAGCAACCAGGGCCCGAGCTACCAATAAGGCAAACTAGGCAGCTGCCTAGGGCGCAAACCTTGAGGGGGCGCAAAAATCCAATCACCTTTTTTAAGCAACTCGGTTGTTAATTATATAATTTTAAAAAATGTAAAGATGTGATTCGGTATGCGTAGTTGATCACTCCCTTCCCGTGACAAAACTTTAAAACATTCAAACTCCAAAGGCATGTGCCTTCTTTCTCTACAGTTGCTTAGAATTATGCCCCCCCTCCCACCCCCAAGGTGAAGGGCTCATTGCTCAAAATTCTCTAATTTCCAATGGATCTCGGGACACGAAACCAGCACCGAAAGCCTTCTACACTCTGTATGGTAAGAATGAAGCACATTTGAATGAAGTTCTGGACAAAGCGCCCAAAATTTTGGGATAAATGTGTTAATTTTGAAGAATGTTTAATTAATATATAAAATACTAATTATTTATTTATTACTGTTTCTTTTAATTAAAAAAATATAAGTTTGTAAGGAAGGGGCACACCGATCAACTTTGCCTAGGGCGCAAAATTACCTCGTGCCGGCCCTGAAAGCAACTAAATTTATACACTGGCACAAGGCATCAGTTTGGAAGAAATCAAGTATGCTAAACAAACTAGAGCGAGAACAAAAATGGCACATTCCTTATACCAGTGGTTCCTACCTTGAACATGAATGGATTCTTCTTGGCACTCCGCCAGACAGATTGTTTTGGTTGATGATAGCACTATACTTGTTAATTTTGTGCGTATACTTCTTGTGCCAGTCCACAACTTTTATGCATTATCGGGAAAACAATTGATTTTAAAAAATCATTTGTACACTCCTATAATGTGTTGATGAATGCATATTTATGTACTCTCCAGCGAAGCAGTACATAAAAGGAAAAAACTTATAGCTCAATGATACAAATTAATGCTGAAGTATTATTTAGATCTACAATTGTGTGAAGTAATTTTTAACTAATGTTTTGATGTGTATACAGGATATGTTATATATTATTGTAAATATTATCCAATTTCTTGTTACCATTTATTTGCCTTAAATAACAATTATTTTTAAAATATTTAATGTGTGCGTGTGTGTTTTTTCTTCAGTATCCTTGCATAAAGCATTTTCAGTTAATAATGAAACATTTACACAGATCTTTTTTTTTAATATTGCCAACAGGTGTTAGGTATTGTGTGACATGATTTTTGACTGATGGTGTCACAAGGCGGAAATTGCGAAAAAATAAAATAGAGTCCTTGCACAAGATTTGTTAAAATTCCCATGGATTTTTTTGTCAGGCTTTGTTTTAAAAGTTGAGTCTCTCGCAAAAAAAAATCCTAATTAGTATGAGATTTATATTATGTAGTGGCATTTTTATCACCTAAAGTATAATGTATCTTTTTAGATAAATATAAGAAATTAATTTTGTTTACTAACCTAATACATTATAAAAACATCTGAATCATACACACATAAATTCTGCCTTATGACCAAGCTCAATTGAAAGAAAATGAGTCAGACAAGACATTCCACTGGCCTATACATTAGTGTCATTTCAAAAATTGTAAGGTAAATGTACTACCTGAAGTTTAAAAAACTTTTGTTAATCTCTTTTTTTTTGGGGGGGGGGGGGAGGTTGTTACTCTTACCTAAAATAACAATCACCTGAACTATCATTATAATTCTTTAAAAAATTAAAACGCTCTGATGCACCAGAAGTGAGCATAACAACTTTTTGAATGCACCAGTAGTGGGCACAGGAAATTTTGATGTCCCAGTAATAGGCATAATGTAGTCACATTTGATTGCCCAACAGTTGTGCAATTACTATTACATTCATAAGATGAATCTATTAAAACAGTCAATGCACAATCAGAAAAACAAACAATTGTTATTAAAATGCTGTTTGTTTTCTAATCTTTCAGCGTAATTTTACGAAGATTCAAAGATAAGTCGCTTTTTTGAACATTTTCAACAGTAAAAACTAAAATTTCGATCTTATCCATCCTAATCGTTTTTCCTGCATTGACACAGCATTGACAAAGAAACAACTTTTTACAGAATTACTGCTTTAGACAAAGTAAAGGAGCTATTGTATTCGCTAAACATTTCCATATACTATAGTGTTCGAATTAATTGGGACAAATGGAGAAAAACAATTTTTTCTAAAACCTTAGGTTTTAATCATTACACATATAAGGTAGACTGATAAATCTCTATATTAATATGAAATATGTCCTACTTTAGCAGAAAGGACCTCTTCAACACGTCTTGGCATTGACTGCACTAGTGTAGCTCACATGTTCTTGACATCATCGAGGAAAAACACTTGTATGGCACTCTTTATCATTTGTTCTGTTGTCGTGCAATTCATCTTAGATAAGCAGGGGTAGAAGTGATCAATTTGTAACATATAGGACATTTTAAAGTAAAAATATATGACAACTTTTTCCTTGAGAAAAGAAAAATACATGTAACTTATACTACCTAAGGATATTATTGCACCTATTACTGTTAATGCTTTTATTCAACACACTTTGTACATTCAGCAAAGATTCCAAAACTTTTCTAATGCACTTCTCAATGATAGGTATGTGTGCCTGTGCATTAGAAAAGTTTTGGAATCTTTGCTGACACCAGTTTATATAAATTTTATTATAAGTGTAGGATATGTCTTTGAAGATGTTTTGCAATTGTTTCAAGAGAAAGCAACATTAATTCATAATTTATATGACGAGTTATCGAAATTACTGAAAAAACTTATGAGACGCTTTATTAAGGAATCAGCATCAGGGTTCGTACGCTTTTGGCAAAACCAAAAATAAGGACTTTCTAAGGACTTTTTAAGGACCTACAAAAAATTTTAAGGACCTCACAAATATTTCGCAATATACAAACTCAAGGGCGGATCTAGAAAATCTTCAAGGGGGGGGGCGATTTTGGAAATCTCGGGGTTCAATGTAAGGATGGATGGAGGAGATTCTTCATTCCTTTTCAACAGTCCCTCCGCCCCCCCCCCCCTTTTTTTCAAACAGCAGGAACAACAAAAAAAATGCTAGTGTAGTGCTATTTAAAATTTTACTAGCACATTTTTTCAATTCATATACGTTTATTCAAAGCCCTTATAAAAGGAACACAAGCTGACGTTTTTTTGCTTTCGCAAATCTGTCTATAATTTTTTCAACGTCCAATGTAATATCTTTATGGATATGCAATAACGCTAATTCAGTGAGTCTATCATCACTCATTCTGCTTCTTAGCCAAGTTTTAACCGAGTTAGGATTTCCTTTAAGCTTTCTCAAGAAAAATGTAGGCCTGTAAATACATTTTCTAAATTTGAGTTGATATGTCTAAATTACAAAATAATAGCAATTATTAGTAATATATTTTCTAAAATTTTCAAAATGTAATACTAAATATGTACTAAAAAAACCATCAACGAGTATGTGCAATTTATATAAACATCTGTAATTATGAATGTTCAATGATTTCAGACTCCAGGTTTTAGCGTAAATGCTGCAGGAATTTACACCACGTGCTAAGGGTTGGCTAGCTGTCACCAGTTTGATGGGTAGAAGAAAAGAGCAGGGAATCTCTTTCCCATTACTCCGAGGATTAGCAACTCAGCAATACTAAAGGACAAAGGAACAGGGGGAAAGCATAGAACTTGAAGGGCGTTTTGGGATTCCAAGAACATAAAAAAATGGCTGGTCCCGGGGCACAAAGAGTAAAAACTCACTTAGGAGTGTCGTTGTAGTATCCACTTAAATCAACCCAGGGGGGGGGGGGGGGATCGCCCCATCGCCCCCCCCCCCCCTTGGATCCGCCGTTGTACAAACTGTTATGTTTATTTCAAAAGGAAGCATTATTGAAAGAGGAAATTGATTTAACATCGCATTTTTATTAGGAACACAAAACACTTTTATGGAGCTCTCTTTGTCTTGTTGCTCTTCTAATGTCCAATACAGTCAGGGAATTAAATAATTATTGAAGCTAGTAATAAGAAGCACACAGCACAAGTATTAATCATATATAAGCAAGTGAAAAATTATCAAAAATGGTTAATGCTATAAAATACAAGTTAAATGAAAAACAATTTAAATAAAAAAAATTGCTGAAGAAAACGCTGCACTTTGTCTTGAGAATTTGTGTTTAATTTAGATTTTTTTTCTTTTCATTTTACTTAACTTATGTTGCCAGCATCTCAATTTAGGCTTACTTAAATTTTTATCTCTGACATAAATTTTTTTTTTAATTATTTAGAAGAGCTTAGAAAAATTCTGAAAAAACCTTTTCAACTTGAGAAAAATATTTCATTTTGGAAACAACATACAAATAAAAAATGGAGCTTATTAGCTTAAAACTTTGTACATTACCCTCAAATAGTAACTACCAAAATTTAACTAAAATAAAGTTTCAAAAAATTGAACAATATTTCCAAATAAAAAATAAAACAAGCAGACTATAGGCTGCAAATACTAAAACAACTGTCAACTTTTTAAATAATTGATATATTTACAGGATGCAAAAAGATAGAAGTCTCAAAAGCTGCGTGCAATTTTCGGCGAAGCACGTGCTAGATGTTAGCAAGTTTCCGAAAAATAAGCTTTTACATTTTCGCGTTATAAGTTATGAAAATTCATGTAAATTAATATATGTCTTTTTAAAACGTTTCTTCAAAAATTTTCTTGTTTTGTAATACAATGCCTTTAGTTAAAAATACTTGTACATCAGCTTGAAAAATCGGATCTTTTTGCAAAAAATCGAATTTTCGAAGTTCACAAAAAAGAACCAGAAAAACTAGGGGAAAACGGAGCATTTGGCAACTACGGTGTACAGGTTTAAGAAGAGGTCGATTCCTTCAATTTACTGCAAATTAAGAAATTTCACGAGATACAAATTTTGATTAACACAGCAAATATCCATCATCTCCAACACAACAAAACCCCACAGCGAATGATCACGAAGCCAAATTGCTTGATAAAAATTTACTAATTATTAAAACATTACTTTAAAACAAATTAATTTCTTAGATATATCTCCCCCCCCCCCCCCCCCGCCCCTTAAATTAAAAAAAAAAGTTTCAAAAGAAAAATTTATTTACTTGTTAAGAGCTGCTCCCACTTGCTTTATTGAAATTGTTTAGAATGTAGATGATTTAGTAACAATTTTCATGCAAAAAAATATTTATTTACTTTGTAACTAAATTTAATAAATAGTATCGAATCCCAAATTTGAAATCCCGAAATTCGGCTCTTTTTCGAAAATTGCCGATTTTTGTTTATTCATAAAAAAATTTCCCCTCGAGTCCCTAAAAGTCCGTTTTTCAAATTTTATTCCTTTTTCTTTTCTTTTTTAAAAGCAAAATGAGGGAACTTGTGTGATTTATTTTTCTGTGGTCTTAAATGGTACCCAGTTACTGGGCACCATTGCATTTTGTACAAATGCTTGTGTTTTGATTCGATTTCTTTTACTAATATTTTTTTTTTTAGATGTAGCTCGATTTTCTTTTTCATACAATTGCAGGAAATAGCAAAATGGGAGCTGCCATGTGGGTGGGTACAAGTTAATTATAACTGAATTGGGTGTTGTAGTTTGAAGCATTTTATCAAAATCCATGAACCTTTTCTTTTTGTCAAAATATATAACACATCAATTTACTTATAACTTTTCAAAAAAAATAAAGTGTTACTTATTTAATTACCAGTTGAGAAAGCACTGAAGTTTGTAGTAAAATTGCGATGATGTTAATGTAAGTCCGCCCTTTTTGGTCCTGTCAATCCGCCGTTTTGGGTCTGCCCGAAAGCCGCGATAGTACCGGACCCGAGCAAACCAAATTTGAGCTTCGATTAAGTAGTTGAAATGAAAGACATAGGCGTAACCAGGGGGGGGGGGGTTTGGGGGTTCAAACACCCCCCCCCCCCCCATTGGGTATGTACTTTTTTAGGCACACAGAAAAATTTCTGGCTACGGCCTTGCAAAGCACAATTTTTTTCCCCTAAGAAAATTAAACACATATGCATATGATATTTTTTTTCCTTTTTCTCTGAAAGGTTGCGATCATGGCCAAAGTATGCAGCTCATAATAAAGAAGACTTTTCATCTGGTTATAAGGTTATAATCAACCCCCTTATCACCTTGGGGGGGGGGGGGTTAACAGCGAAAGGTGGCTTCAATCACCGTACCACACACAGACGGAGATCCTTTCAATCACTCCAGAGGGTTTTCTTTCCTTCTTGATGTCTTTTTTACCCAAAGGCAGCAATCTGGGAATACAATCGCACAAGTAATAAGTTTCCTGGAAAATATTCTCTACTGTGATGGAGTCCTAAAGTCCAATTGTCCTAATGGGTTAAACCCTCAAGCCAGGAAGGGATGCTCATTAAGAAACTTAAAGAGCAGTTTGTATTTATTTACGACTTCCTGTCCAAACACCCATTTTGGTAAAATCTTTTTTGTAGATGAGCCGATTGGAAAACTGATGAACTGTATTTGCATTGCATTCTCATTTACAGATGTTCTCTCATCTCTTATATTTTAAATGTTTTTTTTTTTTCTTATTATGGTCCATCACTGATTGCATTACCGACTCTGGAAATCATCCGTTCAACGTTTCCTATCTCACTGCTACGGTTTAATGCTGCATTTTAATTTACAAACAAGTATTATTTATATTTTAGCTAAATTTTTAATTATTTTCGATACATAATAATGTTTGCACTTCAGCGATGGACACGTTCGTCATCCAAAAAGAAAAGAAAATTTGATTTAGATGCTTCCACTTCTGAGGTATGTTTTGCTACAAATTTAACAAATTTTTTAGGAATTTATTGTGGGGATGAGCATTTTTGTAGGGGAATTTGGATTTTTTTCTTTAAAATTCGACTATTTCATGGTTTTAATATTATGAATGCCTGGACATAGAAGATTGCTTAGCGCTAAATATTGAATTTTCTATTGCGTTTGATTTAAAAAATAAACTAATAGATCTAGTAAGGAATGTTTAATGTTTTTGTGAATCAAGGCCGTATCCAGAGTGGAAGGGGGACCCACGGGCAGCCCCCCCAAAAATCTTTTGCAATGTATTATATGTTCCTCCCTAAAACTTTTCTTTACATAAGTGTGTCGAAGTCTGGGCTCACCCGAAAAAAAATTCTGGATACTGCCTTGGCTCCGGAGCAGGGGAGCATGTTAAGAATTAGGAAGGGCAGTGTATGCTTCAAAATCATACCCTTTATATACACATATATATAGATATATATGATTAGAAATGATGTTGATATGAATATTTTTACATATATGACAGCTTTTTGATGTATGTATAGTAGATGTATGTTTAGATCTTTGGTGAAGTTAGAGGAGTGGGTGTTTGGGGCAACTTAAATTTTTGTAACTGGTCTTACATGTATAATGCTTAGGATAACTCTGGAGGCAAGGCTTCGAGGTCTCTCCCCTGGAAACTTTTTGAAATCTTCCTAGCAATGCAATTTCGTGATACTTTGGTGATCTTAGAGGAAACAGAAAGGAGTTAGGTTACTCTCCCCAGCGCAATTTTTTTCAAAATAAAGTCTTATATCTTTTAAGTTACTTTTGGTGTCGCTCGTGATAGCGTTGAATGTCCTTTCCCTGAAAGTGTTTCCGAAAGTAAAGTGTCTTAAAAGCGTAATTTCTCTTTTCTTTCTTTTTTTAAAACTTGTGATCTGAATTTTTTTGCTGGGGGGGGAGGGAGGAGTTGACATGCTCCGAGGGGGTTGTCCCCCCCCCTCCACCGGGAGATGCCTGAAATAAACACGGAGTATATCTTTAGAGACATGTATTTATGACTAGTAAATTTTCAACTCTTTTACAGTTAGTATTGGTGTTCAGTCTGTACATTTTTAGGGTGACCCCCCCCCCCCCTTTCACCAACTCTAGTTACGCCTATGATGAAAGAAGTTTGATTCTTGTGAAGAATACAAAACATAGCAAAACAAATAGAGCGCATGGGTACCTTCTTAGTTTAACAAAAAAAAAAATAAGCACCTGGAATAAAAAAATAAGGACTTTTTAAGGCCTTGAAAATGAACATTAAGGACTTTCTAAGGACCTTTAAGGACGTACGAACCCTGAGCATTAACAAATAAATATGGAAAAGATTTAGTCTCCATTGATTTAAGGAAAGAAGCAGTTCATTTTAAAGATCTAAATGTAGGTCATAAAGCCAGAAAACTGATGAATAGACTCTCTCCAAATTTAAAATCAGAATTTCTCGCAAATGCTAAAGAATTCTACATTAATGTAACCACATATTTACAACAAAATTTACCTTTAACAAATATACTTGTAAAGAATTTAAAAATTTTTACATCCTCTTGTTAGGAAGGAACCTTCCAAATCTACTTTACCATCTATAAGATGTCTTGCCACCCTATTGTCTCAAATAATAGCAGATAATTCTGTAGACAAATTAACAGATGAGTGGAATCTTTATGTAAATGATACTGAAACCCCGAGGAATGGAGCTTTGATGGTACTTGGAAACCAATTGATTCGTATTGGAAAAATGTTATCTCAAATAGGGATCAGCTTCCCAAATATAAACACTTGGGATTTTTAGGAAAAGCCATTTTAACATTTTCACATGGTCAGGCATCTGTAGAAAGAGTTTTTTCCATAAACAAAAGGATGTTAACATCAGAAAGATCCTCTTTAAGCATTGACACAATAATAGGCTTGAGATTAATTAAAGGTGCTGTGATTGGGAAAGCTACAAACACATGTATTATGAAGGAAATGATTGAATTTTATACAGATGCATAATCAAAGTACAAGATTCATAAAGAAAAACAGAAATCTGAAATGCAAACTAAAAAAATCACAGGTTAAAGAAAATGTTCCTGCCCCTCCAAGAAAAGATAAAACGCTTAAAGTTAAGGGAAAAAATTGATTCTGCTCAATCCATGATTGATGAAGGCAATGAAGGATGCTGGCAATGTAAAACTTAAGCAAGCAAAACATGAAATAGAGAAAAAAGAAACAAAAGTTGTTAAAAAAATTGTTCAATAATTGTAAATTGCTGTATCAAATGTAAATAAATGTCAATTTGTTCAATTTTGTTTAAGAGTATTTCACATAAGTACAACAATCTTGATCTATTTTTTCAAAAGTTATTCTTTCACAAACAGAATTTTCTTCTAAAGGTAAGTTTAACTGTGCAAAATGTGTTGAATAAAAGCATTAACAGTAATAGGTGCAATAATATCCTTAGGTAGTATAAGTTATATATAATGTTCTTTTCTCATGAAAAAAGTTGTCCTATATTTTTTTCTTTAAAATGTCCTAATAAAATATATAGGGTAAAATACGAAAATATAGGACATTTTTTAATATTTTTGAAAAAATATAGGACACATAGGACAACTTCTACCCCTGGATAAGCTATTCTTGAGAATATGCCATAAGTTCTCATTGGGATCTGGGTCTGATGAATTACCAGGCCAATAAATACTTTTATTTCAATTTCCCGCATAAAAGTTTGGACGAATTTCAAATTGTCTCAAAGAGCCAAATCATGTTGAAATGTTCTGCCAAATGTTTTCATGAATGGAACAATCCTACTGCGCAATATTTATATGTATTTGACAGAATTCATCATGCCTTTAATAGGAACTAAGCTTCCAGTGCCATTTGTTGTGAAAAAACCTCAAAACATCTTTTTAGAAGGCATGAAATTTCTTACATGACTTGGTTTTCATGAGGAAAAAGAGGAAAATAAATCTCAATTTCATGTGTTTTCCTCAATGCTTTTCCTAATAATGTATCTTTGGTTTTGCTGCAATACTCTTTGAATTTCAAAATTATATGCTGTGTTTCACCTTAAGCATTTTTGCTGCAAAAGTTGTTTTTACTCAAAAAAATATAAATAAATAAGAACATAAAAGAACACCTAATATCTTGTAAAAGAGTAACAAAACATCAGACCCTACTGAAACTTCCTGAAATGGATTAAAAGCTTGTGAAAGCTAAATAAAATGTATATAATTGGCAACATTTTTTTGGATATTTTTAACCATATTTAATCAATTAGTTCGTTCACCATATTTCTGCTTGAAATTAATTTGGCATTTATGTGTGTTAGGCTACATACCGACAAAATGAGTTGCGTCACTTAGCGAATGTGAAAGATCAGTTGAAATTTCGCCCTCTTTAGTACTAAGGCCCAAACTTTTTTTTTTTTTTTTTTCGTGGACCCCATGCCATTTTTTTAAGGCACTCATTCTAGGGGTCATTCTAAAAGACGACAATTAGCGCTTTTTTTTTTTTTTTTACATTCCAAAATAAAGTGGAATGGAGGGTAAAATTTCATCCCGGTTCTAAAATGATCCGGAGAGATCGAAAAATGTTAATGTCACGTGAGAAATACGAAATCTACTTCTACACCTGTACTAGATAAGCAGTTTTCTAAACAAGTGATGCCAATAAGGAATTTAATAAAATTTCTGAAAAAAAAATATTTAGGGCAGGGTTTCTCAACAGGAGCCATATGGCCCAATTGGAGGCCACAGAAGAAACCTAGGGGAGCACAGGAGAAAATATGGGACCCATGAATCATGTTAAGGGGGCATGGCTGACTTATTTCAAGCTTTCAAAATCTTTCACCGTGAGGACAAAATATTCCATATAAAATTTTTCGAAATCTTTCAGAGGTGTATAAACGACACAAAATTGCCAATTTCGTTAGAAAAATAAATAAACACCCTCAAAGCATGAAATTTCTTACGTGACTTGGTTTTCATGAGGAGAAAGAGCAAAATAAATCTCAATTTTATGTGTTTTCCTCGATGCTTTTCCTAATAATGTATCTTTGGTTTTGCTGCAATACTTTTTGAATTTCAAAATTATATGTTGTGTTTCACCTTAAGCGTTTTTGCTGTAAAAGATGTTTTTACTCAAAAAAGTATAAATATATAAGAACATGAAAGAACACCTATTATCTTGTAAAAGTAACAAATAAAATTAAGTCGATAAATATTTAAAAACAAAAATTCCGATTTTAATGAAATTTACAGGTACCACAAAACAATATCTACCGCAACCCTAATGGCGAGAAATTAAAATTATGAGATATTTCATCACGTTGTTTTTAATGCAATATAAAATTTTTACGTTCACGATACTTCTAGCATATATCAAGCGATTTAAATAAAGTTAATAAAAAGGAAAATCTGAAAATCAAAAAATTTGTAAATTGGAGATATTGTAAGATTGCCTGGCGGTATATTTCGTGTTCAATTTTGAGCAGTTAGAGGAACAGCATTGAACTCTACGAGGAAAATGGAATTCTGTATTAATCCTGATTTAATAGCGATATTTGCTTTAGACTAGGGATGCACCAATAAGAAAATTGGCCAATTGCCGATTAATCGGCTCTCCATCACTTTTCTTTTTGTTTACAATTTTCAACTTAACAGAAATAGCTAATAGTTGATGCCTGTGAATCTGAGTAATTATTTATTTTTCCCCATTTTCATATTTTAAAAAGTTATTTTCAGACTTTAATTCAAAATCTGTGATCCAATTTCCTTGGGATACCAACAGCTTTTGCTGCTAAAATTAATGTGATTTTAATGTAATGCAATATGTAATTTTGTACTTAAGTAGAAAAAATTGATTCATGAAGAAATATTTTTCAACAAGTTTTTTCATTTTTTAATTTGCCAACAAAAGTAACAGGTTTCTGAATACTACAGCCAGCTTAGGTACAAACATTCAACACTGATATGATACATTTTTAACTCTCTCTCTCTCTCTTAAATCCTTGAATTGTGAAGAAATAGTCTTTACCACATGAAATTGCATATTTCTTCGGGCGAAGAAACTTGCAACGCTATTTACAACTTATACATTTTATTAAACAAATTTTGTACTTTTCAGTACAAAGAAATATAATTTACAATTCATCACCCCAAAACCAAGTATACAGAAGTAAAAATCACATTCAATATGAATGCTGACTGTTTAAATGTAATCACATGGCAATTAAATAGTAATCGAGTTGAGAAATTAAAGTGACAGCCAATATAGCAGTTTAAAATTTGCAAAAATTTTATTTCCGACATCTTACCGGACGAGCCCATGAGAAATGGTTCATTTGAAATTTCTAAAAATTATTTACATCATTTTACAAGAATGGCACACCAGCATGAAAATGTGTCTCATACATGTACTTAATTGAAAAAAAAAAAAAATTGTAATAAGGTCTTAATATAACTACAGGGTGTCTACAAGACTTACAATATATGAGCAGTATGATTTGAATTGCTAAAACTGACATCCACTTACAAAATGTGTAAATTCCTATGATTGTTTTCCAAAGTTTTGAATAGTGGGAGCGGAAGGCTGTTAAAATCATGCGGAACAGCCCTTAGATTGGGAGAGGGAGATATTTATTGAAAAGTTACAGATTAACATTTTGACTTAAAACATAATTTCCCTAATATAAAAAGACTCTTAGCGAAGAATTCTCACGACAAAATGCACAATTTAATGTTTCTTTCACTCTCTGTAGGCACCCAAAATGATTAAGACAAAATTTAAATCTTTCAAAATAAAAATCTAACTGAATACTGTAATTTAGATCAAATTTTGTAGTTTTAATTGCGATAAAACTTTCTAGTAAAAAATGGAATCTGAGATTTCAGATACTTAGTATGAAAACATTCATAAGTCGAATGGAATGTTACCGTGTGGGGTAAATTATTCTCTCATCCCCTTAGTAAAAATATTTTATTCTATATTGCACATAAACTTTTTACAATTCTTTCTATATACAACAATATTTACAAAATAAAGCCCAGATGCATAGTACAAGCTAATTACATATTTTAATAAATAAAAATTCTCTCAAAAGTATTGTACAAATAAACTTTTGTGCAGCTCTTCAATATCACTAGAATTTTAAACAAAAGGAGCCATTTTACTGGTGTACATTTTTTCCAACACTCGTGTGAGATCTAGAAAATGATGCTGTGTGTTCTTCCCTCAAACAAATAACCACCGGGCACAATACAAAGAAAAGATGGCAGGAGAAACCTCAAGAATTGAATGAATACTTAACTAGTTATTCAGAAGCTCTGTTTCCCTAAGTGTGCTGTAAAAGTCACTTACAATAAAGCTCAGAACATAAAATTTCCCAAACATATTTACAAACATGAAAAGTATTTACAAAATTAAAGGTTACCACGCTGGTGCACCACATATAACACACATACAAGAAAGACAACAACCCTCTCAGATAACATTCAAATTTTTTGGACATGCCGGCATGACACTGCTATAGGCAATAAGATGGACATACATGCTGGCAGAAAACACTGGATGTGTACATCTGTTTCCAAAACAAAACACGACTACGAACGTCTGTTTAGGATGAACTGGAGTACCCTGCAGCAGACCAAGGCACTGAACACCGGCTGTTGAGTAAAGTGAGTTGCCCGAGTTCGCATTGAGCTAGAAGGAACAGGGGCGGGCTTTCACCATCTCCTTTAACTGCCGTTTTTTTTTTTTTCTTCCAACAGAGCCCACCAAGTTTGTAAGTATGCTGCTCTTTATTTTTAAGACTAGAACATTATATTTGCTTTTAGTTACCACTACCTTATCTATGATTTGATTCACCAAAATTTCTTCTGCTAGCAGGCTCAAATTTACAGAAGGCATTTAAAACTAAGCAGAAATTTTACAGATGATAATTTTACGATTTGATAAAACAATTTTTAAAATGTTGAATAAAAAACAAAGATTGATGCAAATCAAGAGAAAAATAAAAACTATTAAATGACAGTTTAAAAAAGCCAATAGTGGTTTCAAGGCTGATTGGGCAATCATCAGCACTCTTGAACTTTTAAGACTGTAATAAGAAAGAGTGGAATATTTAGTTTTTATTTGCATTTTTTTTAATTAAAACTAATTTTATTATGCTAAATTGTGTTTGTGATTTTAGGCAAAAACTGAAAAATTTTAATTTTTAAAACTTTCCGCCCCTGAAAAAAAGAAGTGGCAGTGTCAATAAAGACATACTACAAACATTGTGAATTTGGAACCATAATTTTGCCATGAGGTGATCACAGTAAGAGAAAAAATTACAAGTGGTTATTATGAGCAATACCACAGCTAGCAACAGAAACAGTCTTCTCATTGTTAGAGTGGAGAAACTCATGGCAATAAATTATTGATTGCTATAAAGCCAGGTTCATGTACCACACTTAGAACACTAATCTTTTGGAATGCAGAGGGCTAAGTATAAAGCAGGAGCTTGAATCAGACGAAATAAAATCATCCAATTTTCAGTCTTCATCCGAGAGTGGTTCATATTGGGATGATAATAAGGGTGGAGGTTGGTTGCTCCTAGAAAGGGGAGAAGGAGAATTTCGTGATGAATTGCTGACAGGCATAGGTGAAATGCGTGAGCTTGTCACAGAAGATACATTGTTCGTGACAGGAGTAGAACCATGAGTTGTTGATGCTGACAGAGATCGTACAGATAATGCTGAGTAAGGGTATGCATAAGTGGTCCCCATGCCAGAAAAAGTCGAGTAAGCTATATGAGGACTGGCAGGTGGAGGTAGTGATGATGCAGAAGAAAACATGTTACTAGTACTGCTGCTGACACTACCACTTGGTGCACCAAATGGTGAGTAGAGACCTGAGCTCGATGAAGCACCCATACCGAGAGGAGTTGATGGAGTACTTCTCTGACCCTGAGATGATGCACTTGGGCTGCTTTGGCTGGGTTCCTGCAAACTGCTGCTAGAGCTAGTCACTGGACTTTGTCTAGTCCCAATATCACTATGATCTGAATTTTTTGTCGAAGGATCACTTCGATTGTTTGCAGTATAAGTTTCTAACATGGTTGATGAAGCAGCACCAATACTCATAGGTTCATTTAGCCGAGCCAGCGGCTCGCCGTCAGTAGTTCGATTGTGATTATTCATTAAACTCCACTGAGTTTCAGGTCTACTATCACCAATACGGAATTTGTAACAGTCACTTTCTGTTTGAGGTGATGGAAGATACTGTTCAGTTCGTGGGGACACAATGCCTTTGGAAGCACTTTGACATTCTAAAACCTGAGCGCTTTGATTGCTTGAGCTGAGACGTGGTGCTTCAGATATAGAACTTGAACGATGCACATTAAGAGAATTTTGGGGCAACAACACAGGAGCTCTATCAGTTGTGCTTTCTGGAATAAATGTACCTTCAGCACGTGTTTTCTTGCGGCTCACGTTGTCTGGATGATCTAATGTACTGGGAGAAACAGAACGTGAGCTAGCTCTGGAAGAAACAGTTTGATTATCTCTCCAATCTCCTGTGACAATATGACCTTCTGAACCACGTTTATGTTGCCGAGAAAGTTCACCAGGCGTTGAATTTCGGCTCGGGACTCTCTCAACAGCACTCGAAGGTCTTGGAGGTATAGGACTGTAACGCGACACAGCTGGACTGTACCGCTGACCTTGTAATAAAGGAGGCCCATTTCCTGTGCTACAAGGTCTCTCAGATGATACCTCTCTTTCAGCACCTGATTGGAAGCGGTAAACTTGAAGATGTTCTCGTTCATCTGAATGGCTCATGGCAGACTGCGGTCGACGTGATTCTGTTGTCTCTGGCTCATCATCTGTTGCAGTTCTCATTACTTCAACAATTCGACTTCTTACATAATCAAATGGGGATAAACCCACTTGTTGTTGCTGATGAGGTCTGTTAGGAGTTTGGACAGTGTTGGAGCTTGCAGGAGATTGAACTGGATAATGAGCAATGGAAGATGGAATGCCATCTGGATATTCTTGGCCATAAATATGTCTAGCTGCAAAAACTCCTGGTAAACTTGGATTGTTAGGCCAAACCGGAGTCTGATTCAGCCCACTGGCAACACCTTGATTTGAAGTATTTCTATTATTGCTTTCCCCATTATCATTTACTTGACTAGGTGGAGAGATCGGTTCAACGCCATATGGCCCAGCTGAAGCAGCACGAGATGCCTGAGAGTTTGGAGAGCTCTGAGCTACTCGAATAATTTGTCGTTCTTCTTGGGAGGTTACTGCATCAGAATTTTGATTTGAATTTTGTTTGTGAATATTGTCATTTGAGCTAGGTGATCGATGTTCTCTTTCTCTCTCTTGCTGCAGAGCTCTTCTCAGCTTCCAGCTATGAGTATGATATGAACATCCATTTCCAGGACAGTTCTGTGCACTATGATCAGGAACATTATGGGGAATGTTTGAATTTACAAGAACTCCTTCTGTTGGTAACACAGCAGCAATGCCCTCCAGTGGTTTACTATTGGAAGAATTATGAGATCCTGAAGATCCACCAATTACATAAGATGTTCTAGATGAAGCTGAAGTAGATGTGTTTGCTGGTGATGGACTATTACTAAAAAGTGGCTGTGATTGCTTGACATCTGAAGGACTATTGTAGTCTTTAGATATAATAGCAGCTATATGTTCACTCAGTGTAAAGACCTTTTCTCCTGAATATGGATTTTGAACACTAGACACATTACCATGAGTATTATTATTAGGTGGGGTATTGGGAGAACGGCCATGAGCATTAGATCTTTCAGTTGATGAAGATGCAGTTTTTTCATTTTCAGGTTCATCATCAATTGTTACAACTTCAGTTCTTGTATTCTGTTTTGCATTATTAGATTTAAGTGGAATTTTATTTTCTTCATAACCTGTATGATATTGATTAAATAGGTCTAATCCCGCACTCTTGTTCATAGGAGCTTCAACGTTTTGATTAATTTGTCTTGTAATTATTGCATCAATTAAATTAGCTGCAGTAAAACCTCTAGGAGACGAATTTGACTTGGGAACATCTTTCTGAAAAGATTGAGAAAATATTTTGGAAGCTTCATTATCTAACTCTGACTGCTGTGAGTGACTTGAGTAATTTTGATTTTGATTCTCTGATGTAGGTCTAACTCTGTCGTCTTCTTTTTTACCACCAGATCGTTCTCTTGGGGTCGTCTGTCTCATTTGACGTTCAAATTGCTCTCTAGAAAATGGTTCTCTCATGTTACCTAACCTCAATGTAGCTGGCTGTTCATTTAATAACATTTGCTGTTTTTCAGTCAGCCTTTGGTGTTCTCTTGAATCATAAGAATTATGTCCACTACCAACGTAACGATGATTTTCGTTCAGTAATTGGGCTTGCTCAGTTGAATTAGCATCATTGTTTCTTCCACGTTCAAGTGAGTTTATATTAGGTCCAGAATCAGTATATGATCTAGGACGCTGGTGCATATCAATCATAGTTTTTTCCAACCCTTCAACGACTTGTCTTTCTCTAGGAGATTTTACTTCTTGTCTAACATGCATATTTGGTGTAGGTGGCCTTTTGACATCTTTTGGAACAGCTAAACTAGGTTGCGCAACTGCTGCATTCACTAGAGTATTAAATGCGTCATGACCAGATGGTGGAACTGCTGGATAAACCAAAGGTTGAGGATGTCTGGGAGATGGAGTTGATTTTCTAACATTAGCAGGACTTACAGTTTCACTTCGCATGTCTGGAGCTCTCGGTGATGCTGACTGAGGTGATTGTATCACAGATGGTTTACCTGTACCCCATGTTATGCTACGATGAATTACATTTTGCCTACTAGATGCTAGAGACAAGCTTGGACTACGCTTCCCTGGGTGTTGAGCATAACTACTATTAAGTGGCGACTCCACACCAGAAGGACTTCGTGTTCTGTCCATTTGAACACTAGGAGATCGATGATGCATATACCTTGAATCAATAGCTTGGTAGTTGGAGGGAACATGATTACTGTAATGAGAACTGCTACTTGCTTGATAGTTTGCAGGAGGATACATAGGATGAAGATGACTTTCTTGTGGTACAATTGGTGCAGGGCTAGAATCGCTGCTTCTAGGAGATACTTTGACTTCTTTCTCAGGTGCTCCATTTCCACCACGCCGTAACTGCATTTGCTTAGAGGTATTAAAATCTATCATGATTTGTTTTGAACTAAGTTGCGACTCATTAGCATATGGTGGTCTCTGTGCAGTCACATTAGCTGGATATGCAGCATAAGCAGGGGGAAATGAATAAGGTTGACCACTTGGTGCTACTTGACGACAATATTCCATAACACCAGGCTCATATAATGCAGGTACTGACTGGCGAACTAAGTTATCAGGAATTTGAGCAAATGCTTCTGGTCTAGAACTAGGAACACGTTTGATGGAATCATGTGGCACAGGAGTGCCCAGAGTAATAGAGCCACCATCTTTTGACTGAGGAACTGGTAATTGTCTCAGGAAACCTTCATATCTTGCAGGTGGGAGATTAGTGGGTGGTATAGGTATTGATTGTTGATTTACAGGAGTTCCCTGTGTTATTGATCCAGCAGGAGGTATTGAAACTAATCTGTCTTTAAAAGGCAGTTTTGGAGACATTTGTGTAGGTTTTGATGCAACGAGTGGTGGAGGGGGTGGTACAGTTGCTTTTATGGGCACTGGCTTGGCATGTGTTGGTACTGGTGTGTTGCTCAAGGATGCAGACTGTGCAACAAGATGAGGTGGCTGTGAATGAGGCCTTTCACTAATGAAAGCTTTGCCTCTTGGATCATTTGCTCGAGGAAAATATGAATCATGATGTGGTTCTGCTATGTAATGAGGAGATAAAGCAGGAGGAGGAGGCTGAGATGTGCGGAAAGTGTTACAATGAGCTGGGGGAGGAGCCACATAATATGGCAGGTGAGAAGAAGAACCATTAGATCCAGATGAAGGCCGTACAGGCGTCATCACACGATCTCGCTTGATTTCTTTAACAGGACTAACATCTCTTGATTTGATTTTCTTACTGAGATCTTGCACTTCACAATCCATAGGCATATCCATGTGATGAGAACCTGGGCGAGAAGGATGCCGAGAACCGCTATGTGCTGTTGGAGGAAATGGAACTGAACTATCAATTTCTTTCTTAGGCTCTACAATAGCAATATCAGTAGCTTCCTGCTTTAAACCAGTAACTGCACTAGGAGGAATAGGGCTGCTATTTCTTCCTTGTTTTGCAGGATACTGCAGACTCATTTCAATTGCTTGATAAATCAAATCTCTAACACATGTAGGTTCTTCAGCTTTCGCTTTACAAGCTTGAATGTATGATGATGAAAGATCGGGCTGACCAGCTCCAATTTTGGGATCCTGTAGCAAAGTTTTTACTAAAGGATCTGGCTGTTTATTTTCAATTTCTTTAGAAAGAGGCAATGGACTTTGAAAAGATTTTCTAGGTGTTTCACATCCAGAAGATATTTTCAGAGAACCGTGGGTTGAATGAATTACTCGAGGAGAAGACTCGCGACCTTCGCCATCGATAGGATTTTGGCTTTCATCAGCACTCACAGTTGCACTGCTGTCATAATCTGGGAGACACTTGGGACTAGTATCAAGTTGTGGCAAACTGCGTGTTCTAGATTCTTCAGTGCTTACACTGTTGGGCTGGTTTGAATCAGAAATAAGCTCAGGTACTCTTTGACTTTCACTTTTAGCTGGAATAAATGAAACAAATACTTTATTGAGAGAGCATGAAAGTAACTTCAAATTTACATAAACTGAAAAATTAAATAGAAAACATCACAAAATTTAATGCTTATAAATTAATATTCAGATAAAATTTTATTATTTCAACTGCCGATTGAACAAATAATGCTTTTAAAATTCTCGCTAAGAGTATAAAAACGTCGGCTGCAGTGCTAACCTTGCTAAGAATGTAAAAAACTTTCCTGTGGCATTGTTCTAGCTAAAAATATTAAAAACATGGCATTGGCCTATATAGAGTATTAAAAATTACCCCTGTCCTTGCAAAAGAGTATAAGAAATGTTACCTCCACCGCTGTTTGTGCCAAGAATTTTAAAAAATGTTGCCAGCAGGGTTTCCTATAGTTTTTGAAAAACTTTGTCTGCCTATTTATCAAATAAAACATCAGATATTGTCAACTATTAAGAAAGTTAGGTAACATGCAAAAGGATCAGTTACGAAGGTACATCTGAAATCGTAGTACTATTAAATTTAAACTAATCATGTAATTAGGTAAAAACTTGGGAGAAATTCTGTTAGTAGGGTCAGATTTGTCGCCAAAGAGTAATTAAGACTGTCTCATTGTAGCATGGCGTCATTTGTTACGTTATTTTTCATCTGTTTGTAATCATTGCAATATCATAATTTCATATTAATTTTTTTCCGATTGACCAATTTGTAATTGCAATAACAATATTCTGAATACCAGTGTTTTGTGTTGTTTTGCATTTTCATAAGCCTGGTATTTGCTTAGGTAAAACACCATGATGAAATAAATAGGTTTTAGTTCTAACAAGCAAAGAATCCAGGAATTATGTAAGTTTACACTAACAGTTAATGAATGAAGTGAACAACTATCACAGAATCTACAGAATTTTTAAGCTAGGATTGCTACCACATGATTTAAATTTGGAACAAGGCTGTGTAGTGATGCTCCTGCTGCTCAACTTTTTGAATGGCACAAGACTCAAGATATGAAAGATTTGCAATACTTTAGGGCTGTAAAATTTAACAGGAGCAAATATGGGACACAGACTAATACTTCCTTGAAATGATATTGCCACTAGGTATTGTTCTAATGTTTTCATTCAAAGATACTACTAACTCCCATGAATTACCCCATAATGCATGAAGATGCCCGCCATATGGCTGCCTGATCATTCTTTACCAGAAAGAGCATTCAGTCACAGCCAAAATTATACATTGCCCTAGTAAAGGAAAGATGGAAAAATTGTATTTGTAATTGTATATTTAAATTCTATACCTTCAACCAAAATTTTGTCAACTGGACTTGGAGCACTAGCAGTATCACTGCTGCACCTATCTGCCCGATCGTCTTCATCACAGCTAGAAGTTGTTTCTCCGCTTTCTTCCTCATCAGTAACAATAGGAGGTGGTTTGCCATCTTGTTCATTATCATCTTTATCACCCTTTGACTAGAAACAAAAATACAAAAATTTAAGTCATGCTTAAAAAATTTATCACTTCTTCAACAAAATTTAAATAAACTTCACACATATTTACATTCATTAATGCATATTTAACTAAAGCTGCAAATACTATTTCGGTTTTTGGAAAAGGAAAAAAACCCTAAATAAGATTAATTATAATGGGTGGCCTATCAATCACCCTACATTTATAAATATTTTATTTTTATTTTTCATTGAATGTATTAGCAAATATTTCCCATAAACTAATAATGATAATAATTTCACCAATTGACACTGAAATGAAACTGAATCCAATCAGTTAAAAACCATAGCTAACTTGGATTTTTACACATTGGAAAGACAATGAAGTTTTATTATTTAGATGGGTTATCCATAGTATGAAAAATCAACTGATCTAGTCAAACCTCGTTAATTCAACACTCTCGGGGCCTCTGAAAAACTGACGAATTAAGCGGAGTGACGAATAAACCAGAGTTGCATTGTTTTTCAAAAAATTGGGAAAATACCCATAAATTAACAATTATTACATACAGCAGCAAAATTTCAATTTCTTAAAATAAAAAAAAATGTTAAAGAATTTGCATTAAAACATAGCATCAGTAGAAAGACAAAAAGTATGGTTTACATACTTACTTTTTACATATTTATTTAGGCATGAAAAAAACCATCAATACGGGTTTGTTTAATATGGGGATTCTTAGCATAATTCTTTTTCCGAGTTTGTACACAGAGTTCAAATCTTCCTCGGTGCCAGATATTGAAGAAAAATATTTTCTTAGAACTCCAATGCACTGCAGAGCTTCATTTTTGGAAGGAGGAACTTCCACTTCATCCTCGCTTTCACTCTCTTCAGATGCTGGAACATCTTTCGCGGATTTCGTTCGCGATTTCCGAGACGGTTAGTTCTGGAGATGTCACAAGACTTTGGTCAATTCCAAGGTATGTTTCTTCATCCATCACTTGTTGCATTCTTTAAGTTGATTGAGCAATTCAGATAAAGGGACGTCATCATCTTCATCATCAACATCTTCTGACGAGCTTGGACTTTCTACAAATCCACCATGCCTGAAGCAGTTTTTGATGGTTTTATCGGTCACATCAGCCCAACTCTTGTGGATGTAATTTACGCCATCTAAGAGATTTGGTTTCCATTCTCTGCCTTCATCAATGGCTTTAATCCAGTCTCTTACAAGATGTTTCCGATAGTGTCTCTTGAAGCTGGAAATGATTCCTTGATCAAGGGGCTGTAAAACTGAAGTGGCATTGGGCGGCATGTAAACTAACTCCACTGATTGAGGATTTCTTACCTCAGTATGCGCTGTGCAATTGTCCACAACAAACGCCACTTTACGATTTGTTGCATGGAATTTTTTGTCAAACTCTTTCAGCGTTTTTTCCCAAACCAAACATTGGGGGTCATCCAAGACTTCGAGTTTGCTTCATATGATACACTCAAAGACTTCACATTTTTGATGCACCTTGGTTTTGCACTTATGCCTATGACCAGAGGCTTACGTTTTTCGGAACCATCCATGTTTGCTCCTAACAGAACGGTAACTCGTTGTTTGCTTTTCTGCCCACCTGAGCAGTCCTCTGATTAAAAAGTCAAAGTCTTGTCAGGTAAAAGTTGAAAAAAGAGACCTGTCTCATCAAGGTTGAATACATCACAAGGGTTATAACGCTGGAGAACATCTTTTAAGAGACCATTTTTCCATTCTTCAACTGGACGCATATCAACGGCCGCTGCTTCTCCGCACATCTTTTTGAAGGAAAGTCCATGTCTCTCTTTGAACCGTTCAAACCAGCCGTTGCTCACCAAGAACTCCGAAACACCCAGTTCGTTTGCAAATTGCATGGCTTTCTCTTTCAAGATAAGTCCTGAAATTGGAATGTTTTGGGCTCGGGCCATTCTAAACCATATAACAAGGGCATTTTCAACGTCTTCGAAGGTCGAAACACGCATTCTTTCTCTTCTCGCCATCCTGAACACGGAAAGAACTTTCAATTTTATTTTTTAAGGACAAAATGGCAATGAATGTTGACCGAGGGACTTCTTTCCGTTTTGCAAAAGCAGCCTTAGACATTCCAGATGTCTCAAACTCTCTTATCATTTGGAGCTTTTCATCAGATGTCCAAGATTTGTATCCAAGTTTACTCGCCATGGCACTGAACTAAAGACTAGAGAGACTCGAGACACCACTGCACCGCTACACCGTACGAAGTTTTACAGGAGAGAGAAGAAAAGGCACGCATTCCAAGATGCTTGTTTTCTACCACCTCTCCCCCCCCCCCCCCCGCCGCCGTTACCCCCTCGTAAGATCAGAGATAAGGGGCATTATTGCAACTCTTTCTGCAAGAGGTGGTGGAAGGAGGGGCGAGACAAAAGCACAGGGGAAAAACGCTTCCAGTGTAGGAATTCCAAGAACCAGTTGCCTAGTGCAAATGGCAAAATTAGCCAAGTGGAAATTTCCGCAAAAGTTGACTGGAGAAAAACAATTTCCCAGTGAAAACATTCTTTAAAGTGTCATTTTATCCGGAGTTCATAATTTCCCCATGACGTATTAAACGGAGTTTGTTAACACTGAATCCAATGCAAATCAATCGGGACTTTAAAAAAAGCGTCGAAATAACCAAAGTGACGAATTGAGCGAGTGTCAAATTATAGAGGTTCGACTGTATATTCTATGGCCAAGATAAAAATTTAAAAAAGTAAAATTACTGTGATGACAATTTAGTCTCTTATTCATAATAAACAAGAGTCTGCCAGACCAAAGTTGGCCTTCTTTTTTGTTAATAATCACAAATAAAAGTCTCATATTGTCTATCATAGTAAGCATTTTGCTCCCAGAAACAGCCAAAGTTCCAGAAGTACATAATATAAATTTTCCAGAGAAATAGATGTTTTTATTTCATAATTTCCATTTATATGACAGTGCATAACACTGCACCTATATTTCGTACTCATTAAGATAGTATATTAATTAATATGGAATAACAGCATAAAAATAATAAATATGCTTGATTAACTTTCCTAAGAGAAGTAAACTAGCAATACCTTAGTAGTTACGTATAAAATACAATTCTAGAATTCTAAAATCAATGCTTAAACAAAATATTTTTGTTTCCATATTATCCTTATTTATTCAAATTGTACCAATATACAGGGATGCCCCAAACCAAATGTTGTCTAACCAAAATTATTGTGTCAGAA
Source organism: Octonoba sinensis (assembly GCA_038502835.1). Classification (NCBI taxonomy): domain Eukaryota; kingdom Metazoa; phylum Arthropoda; class Arachnida; order Araneae; family Uloboridae; genus Octonoba; species Octonoba sinensis. The sequence goes on from CM076604.1 coordinate 83,395,847, forward strand.
AATTCCCCCCCCCCCTTACCAACTTTTTAAAATTTCAATTTAAAAGAAAGTTCTTCATTGTAAAATTCCCAGTTTACTAATTTTCGTATAACTTAATAGAAAGTATAAAAGTGTGATTGTCAGTTTTTGTAATACAGTTATTTTTTTAAATTGACAAGCTCCCAAAGTCCTATTTTGTGGTAAAAAACCGTCTTCCATTACCTATAAAATTCACCTACTGTAGAACAAGTACTTGGCCAAATAGTTCAACAATATTCAGCCCAGACGAACTTGATCTTGCTCAGGCCGAATATTGGCTAGATTATGAAACCACTATTCGGTTACAATGGATATTTGGCTATGGTGAATGTTCGGATATTCGTTACATCACTAGTTAACAACTAAGTCTGAAGAAAACAACTTACTATGTAATAAATCCAAAATTGAACACTATTATTTTCATTGTTTTATGAAATGATGAGCCAACATTAAAAATTGAGAAAAGAACCTTCCTTTGAATAAAAATCTATTTACAATATGTGAATCAAACTATAGAAACCATCTAGATGAACATGATTTGTTTATAATAATCAAAATCCTTTTCCTGTAATTCAAAGAATATATACAGTAGAGTCTCGATAATTCAAGTTTCGACAGTTCGAGTTCCCCATAAATCCGAGCTAACGAAAAAATATCGGCTTAGCTCCCAAATAAAGACCAACAACAGCGAAAATCGTAAAAGAAAAACCACATCTTTTTTTTTATTGTTATTCGATGGTTCATGCGTAAAAATATTGAATTGGTCTACTTTTATCCATGACAGGTGACCAAAAATTTCATTAATAAGTAGGCTGGTTACATTTAGATCGATTTGAAATGGTGGTAAATTTTAAAATGTATTTATCTTTCAATCATGTAACTGTACGTGAGTATATTTTTTAATTGTAAATATAAGATACTGTAATTTAAAATTTGCCTTACTCCCTTTTACTTATTAATAAAATGTTACGAATTCTATAATTCGAGTTTTCGATAGTTCGAGGTAGCTCCGGTCCATTCCATCTGTAATTATCGAGACTCTACTGTACTGCCACATAATTTAATGCATTTGAATTCAAAGATTCTTAAAATAATTTATTTCAAACTTATTAACACTTAAACCTACCAGAGCAGTTTAATAACTGCTTTTAAGACTTCAACCAAAATTGTTAAATTCAAGATTTTCATTTTTCTGGAACTTTTTTTCAATATATAGTTCTTTAAGTAGCTATATACTATAGCAAAAGTCATGCAGTAAATTCAAAAAAAAAAATAGAAAACTGGAATTGAACAATTTTGTAAAGTCTCGAAAGCAGTCATTCGACCCCTCTGGTTGGTTTCGTGTTAATTTAAATTTACTAATTCTGCAATCAAAATATAAGATTAGAATCGAAGTATAAGATTATTACCTTCTTGTACTCCTGAACTATATCCTCCAAACCAAATTTTCGTTTATAATTGAAGTAAAAGTTTCGACACTGATCTTTATTTTTAGTACCAACTAATTTTGATATAGCTTCCCAATCTGTGCCATGTTGACGAAGTCCCAGTTTTGCAGATTCCATTTCTTCTTCTGTCCATCTAGAATTTTCACTAGGTTCTAAAAAGTGGAAGAAAATATATTAGACTAACTAATACTTATTGAAGTGCAACATATTAATGAAAATGCTAGTTTGGCATAAAAAAAATATATAATAAAACATTATTTTGCTTCAATAAGAATAACTGAAAGTTCAATTAAATGCTCACACACTAAACCATAAAATAACAGTAAATTAGAATATTGCAAGTAGTTATGAAAAAGGTACAGAGGTGACACAGGCAGTTTTTACCCTTCATTTTGCACATCTTTTGTATCTTTTTTTGCGGGGGGGGGGGGGGGGAGGAAGGGAGGAATTTAATTTGGAAATTTCTTCAGAATTCCAATAACCAAAATTAATGATGGGCATAATCCAGAAATGTACACATTTGAATAATTAAATATTGAGTGTTTCTAAATGTTTACATGATCGCCCCCCCCCCCCCCCCTATTGAATGACTCTTTCAAGTGTTAGTTACTGAGAGCTTCTCTCATATGATTGCATACATCATGTGATTCTTTTAAAATTTTCTATGCTTTTGTAATTAAAAGTGAACAGCCACTCACAAACCTTCTTGAAGTGTATTAAGCATTGAAAGGGCTTCACTGTGGCCTTAAAATAGCTATATGATTTGATTTTTTTTTTTTTTTTTTTTTTTTTAATTTATGCTTCAGTTATACTGTTGCTCATCTTTACTATTATTTAGGCACAAAGTGTTTAGTTCACTTTCTCTACAGTGAATAATTTGTTTGGTACAAGCTCACATAAAAATTGGTAATTTTCAACTTGGATGATAATAGAAGTACTCAAATACATCTCTAAAATAAAAAGTTCTCTTGCCAAATTCAGTTGCAATATAGAAGCAAACTTGAGTGAAAATTAACCAGATGTATAGAAAAACATACCACTTTCATTAGCAGAATTATTTTCCAATTTCCGAAGAATCCTATTGAAGCAAGCTGAACAACACTTATTTACATCAGATGGAATTTGAATTTCAGCTATTATGGCATCTTTTGCCTCTTTAGACAATTCAGCTAGTTTTCCTGGTAGAGGCCTTAGTCGTTTAACCTTTCTTCTCGGTGTTTTGCAAGTAGGAACTGGGCACCTGGAAAAAAAGATAATTTTTAAAATACATAATACATAACTTTTAAATAACCAAAAAAGCATAGCTTGTTTAAAATTTTAAATAGAGGGGGAAAAGTCATTTTTATAAAATTGTAAATGTGCCATTATGAAAGGAGACATCTTATCCAAAGAGCTTTAATAAACATACTAAAAACCTAAAATCTTGATGTAAAGCTTATCTATTATATTCTGAATGCTTCATTATTAATAATATTATTACTACACATCTTGCGAGGGAAAACCCTTTATTCTGACAATTTTAAGGATTTTTTTTTTTCTTTTACTTTCTAAATAAGATTAAACAAACAATTAAAAGCACTGAAATATTTTGATATGTAACCTTTCCCTTCACAATAAAAACTTGTAATAAGAGTTATGAATGTTCAAAGAATAGAAAAATCCTTCATATTTTTAACACACACAAAAAATTATATTTATAGCATTATTCAAAGCTATCACACTTTCAATAAGGAGAGGAGTGGATCATAGCAACAGTTCATTAAATCCTATAAATCCTATTTTTGATCACTGTTTGGTGCTTTTTTGCCAAAATCAGGTAGATGGGGCTTCCCTTGCTATTCAGTTGCATAGGAATGAATGTCAAATATTAGTAGAAGCGTTCATACCATAAATAATATTTCATAGACCCCCCCCCCCCCCTCGCCTCCCTCTTTCTTACCCTTTCCTGGCCCATCAAAACCAACATTATTTGATAAAGATTTTAGCAATTTAAACTAATTTAGATCTTTTAATTTATTTTACTTGTCAAATGAAACATACCTTTTTCTGACAGATTTGAACCGACAAGAAGCACAAACTCTCATGTCACCAACTAACTGGTTTTCCTTGATTCCAAACATGCTGCAGTTTGACTTTGTAAGAGGTCGTGACTGGTTAAAATTGTCCAGCACCATTTTACATACTGCACAAGGCTGAGAAGTGTTATGCTCATCTAAAATGCAATACCATTCAAGAAATTAAACATTTTGCACATTATGCATCATTAAGTTGGCCTAGAAAACAAGTTCATATAAATAAAATGTTATTTTACTTACTAGCAAAATGTTTCCCAACACCATTTCTTGTACAACCAAGGAATTTTTAATTGCAAATAAAGAATAAAATATTGTCACTTTAAAATTACGTGATTTTTGAATACCAGAGTACTGTACCTCTCTTAACATTGTTGTTATATAGCTAATAAACAGTAAACATAGAACTTCCACCTAATAAGAAAAATTTGTTACTCCTGCACAATATGCTGTCCTTGCATTTAACATTTTTATTTCTTACCAGTAGAGCATTAAAAATGAAGAATCATAACTTATCCTTTTCCCTATTTCATGCATCAACTTCAAAAAATAGCAAGAAGTTTGAGCAGAAATGTTTCAACCTGATTTCATGTACACAAACATTGATTTTATAACATTAGCTATTTCCCTTTTTCCCTCAATTGACTAATAGTTTCTACTAAAACAGTATATGAAAAACATTTCCTTGCTATGTAAAAAATATATATACCTTAAAATCCTGAAAGTAACCCCCCTCTTTTTAAAAACCAAACTGGCAAATTTCAGATAGGGAGGTTATAATCGAGATTTTCGAAAATAATTATTTTAAAAAAATGTTTTAGTATTAATTAAGAGCATCTACTGAAGATAAATAATAAGTATAACACATTTAAAATTATTTTAAATAATATAAAACAAAATTCAAAAAATAAATAAACAAAAATCTGTCCTATAATTTTCTAATAGAAAATTGATTGCATGGGGATGGAATCTTTGACTGAAGAAAGAATTTAACACTTAAGTTAGCAGAAATCCCTATAATTTAAATTTAAAACTCATAAAACGCAAATTTGGCATGTTCGGGGCCAGCGCTACATTGGTATTTCGTAATGTGCCGAGTTTCAAAACACGACCAAAAATGGCGGACTTACACGATCAAAGATGGCTGCTAGTGAACGAATCAACGCGAAGAAAAAATTTAGCACTTAAGTTAGCAGAAATCCCTATAATTTAAATTTAAAACTCACAAAACGCAAATTTGGAATGTTCGAGGACAGCGCTATATCGATATTTCGTAATGCGTCGAATTTCAAAACACAACCAAAAATGGCGGACTCACAAGATCAAAGATGGCGGCTAATGAACGAATTAACGCCGAGTACATGAAATTTATTTTTAAGCATATAGACCTTGAATATTTATGAATAAACAAACAAATAAAATAAAACACAAAATACAAAAAGAAATTAGACATTTAATCTTTATCATAAGAAAATAATACAAAATTTGTTTTAAAATCGTCAGCCATTTGGGGAGGGGGGGTATATTAAGGAATATGGAATGATTCCACTTTCGGCGCGAAAGGGGGGGTTACATTCGATGGGGGGGGGGGCTACTTTAGGGATTTTACGGTATATTCGTGATTATGAAAACAATTACAAATGTATTCTCCTAAATTATTAGGAATTCAGTAATTCCCAACTATTATTGTTATTAAGAAAAAACATTTTTTCTTAATCAAGTACATTTTTATCAATAAATGAAAGTACAAATGCAGGAAAAAATATATATCATTCACAGAACCACTTTTTTAACAAAAGAATTTCACATGACGCAATAAGCAACTTCGGAAAAATTATTCGTTTTGAGTTTTTAAACTTTGATTCAGCTTTGGTTAAAGTGATAGATTTTTTAGACAATAGAAATAAAGTCATTACGATTTTAAGCCTGTAAACTGAAAAAAAAAGATGAAATCAACATTTGACTGCATGGAGAAAAGCATTGTTGCTTCTGAAAGCATTCTGACCCAAGTTGTACATAAGATCTGATTTATATACAGTGAAACCTGTGTAAGTTGACCGCTTGCAGCGCAGCACTTTAGTGGTCAACTTCTAGAGGGTGAAGGGCTTATTCTGTTCTTGAGAAAAGTGGTCAACTTTACAGGTTTTACTGTACTTTTAAACTTTACTTTCCCCAACATTTATTAATTCACTGGAATATTCGAACACCAGATAAATAATTATGTTGTATAAAAAAATTTCTAACACAGCATTATACAGAAAGTACACTTAAGTAACTTACTTTGATGATCACTAGCTGTATCACTATCACTAGGAATATCGCCTTTATTTTCCATTAATTGTTCAATTTCTTTCTTTTTTCTAATAAATAAATAAAAAGATTTATTACTTCCTCTAACAAAAGTTACATTTTCATTAAAAAAGACAAATCATAACATATATTCCAAAAATTATTTCTAGTTCATGCACACAGTTTATGAATGAGTAAATTTAATTTTGAATTGCTGAAATGGATGTGCTTACTTTAACCCTCAAAAACACCCATTCATAATCTTGAAAAAATATTCTTTCTTTTAACATGCTATTAAAGTAAAAGGTCAATTTGATAATAAAAGAAAAAGGAAGAAAGTATTGATCAACTTTTTTTGTTTGAATCTACTTTTCAATTTGCACTGAAGACTTAAGTATGCTTAATTTAAGCCCTCAATATAAACAAATAGAAAGGAGAAGCAAGTGAAATCTAGATTACTTATTCTTATGATGAAAACCAAAATTGTTCTTAAATAAATAAAACTTCTCAAGTAACTCTTATCATTTAATAAGTAAAATAGGATGTTTCTTCTAAGCAAGAATGTTTCCGAAATACTTGTGAATTGTTTGTCTAAAAACTGAAAAAAATTAAGAATGGGAAACTGATACATATCATTTTAAAAATATTGCCACCTGATGAACAAATAAAAGCTGTAAATCGTTTTTAAAAAGGTTTGTTTCATTAATCAAAAAAGTAATTTAAAAGTAATGTTAAAACAAGCTTTAGGTTTTCTTAAATAACTAGGCCCGAAATTGCGGGGGCTACCTCAAACATCACGGCAATAGTTGTCGTCCTTCATTCAATTCCTAAAAACATCCAAGAATTGAGTCAAAAAATATCGTCTGCGTTTCAAATTTATCAGGAATAATTAACCTTTTTGGTTACACACCCATCAATATTTTCACTGATGAAAATTTAAATGATACCAGCGATGCCTCAAAATTCAGGTACATTAATTTAATGGAGGGCAAATACATAGATGAATCAAAATGCAAGAAATAATAAATATTTGATTTGTTACAATTACAATGGCAACTGCATTGATTTATTAAAAGGGCAACTGTATTGTTGGAATGGCAACAATGCAGATAAAATAAAATGGATATAAAACCTTTAAAAAATTGAGGTTTTAATGAATAGCTCCACTAATTACAGTTCCTCAGCAATAAGAATAGAAACAAGAAGTTCCGTCTAGAACTATACGAGCCTACTTTCCCGTATACACCAAATTCAAATTTATAATCTAGCTATCTCTTTCTCTCTCTTTATTATTTATCTTTAGTTCTAATTATTGAAAATATACCTTTTTCAACGGATAATACATATTCATTCACTCACTCATTCATTCTTTCATTTATTCAGCCATGCATTTATTCATTCATTCGTTACCTCATTCAAGTGTTTATTCATTCATTTACGCATTCATGTATTTATTCACTCATTTATTTATATTTTCATTTATTCAATAATTTATTCATTCATTCTTTTCCTCATTCATTTATTCATTGATTTATTCTTTCACTCTTTCATTTATTCATTCATTCATTATTTCACTCATTGAGTCACTGAGAAATATCCTTGAAAATCCCGATCAAAAAATTTCATAGCAAAATAGGCTCGTACGTTCTGGATAAACTTTCTATTTCTACATGTTCTACGTTATAAGAGCTTTCCGATAAAGTTTGTTCCAAGCAAATCGGTCCGTTAGATCAGGATTTATATAGGGTTGAAATTTCCCCGTAAGCTCTGTGTTAATTTTTTGAACTGTTCAAAAATGAACAAAAACTGTTCAAATCAATATTTCACGCCGAGAACTCCTTTCAATAAGCTTTCAATAGGAACTTGGCTCTTGTGCCCAGAGTTTACAGAATTTGCTTCAATTTTGTCCATAGGCGCTAATGTTAAAATTTTTTGAACTGTTCAAAATTGAACAAAAAATTGTTCAAATCAAAAAGTGAAATATAGAAATGAGATGTCCTCGCCGAGATCTTTCGAATGCAAAAAGAATTTTTCCAATCGGACAATTCGTTCAAAAGTTATTAGGGGGGGACAGACCGACAGACAGACCGACAGACAGACCGACAGACACGACCGACAGACCGACCGACAGACAGACCGACAGACAGACCGACAGACTTTTTCCCCATCTCAATACCCTACTTTCAATTTTTTTATTTTTCAATCTTTATTTAATTACTTCACTTATTTTTGACTTTTCTTGATTTTTAACGATATTTTCACGATACATTAAGCCTTCTTTCATGCTTTATTATTATTTTTTTTTACTTTTACGGGAAAGTAGGCTAAAAATTGAAAATTTTAGAATTTTTTAATATTGCACTTAGTTTTTAGTTCCCAGCCATTCATGAGGTGATAGCACAACATAGATAGATAGACACATGCAAACATACGTTTGTCTACACTTGGATTTTAATATATAAGATTTATTAATATAATTAATTAATACTGAAAGTGTAATAACAGCCTGCTTACCTGATGTTGTTTGGCAAGCTTATTTTCCCAGATTCTTTATTCTCACTATTTATTTCAGACAATGGAACATCAAAAAGAGTTGAAGATGATGGAACATCAACCGCAGTTGTCGTGACAATATCACCAGATTCAGAAGATGCAATACAATTGGTTATTAAGGTTGTAGTTGATGTGCTACATTCCATTGAAGCCTGAGTATTCATTTCTATGCTTGGATTCAATGAAGTGTTTGCAGATGAAAAAGCCAATGCTTTAGCATCTTCCTGCTGCCTGGTTGTTACTCCAGTACTCTGTGGGGAAAAAAAAGAAATTAACAAATCAAAAACAAAATTAATCTGCTCCACTTATACATTCTTACTTTATCCTAGCCTTAAACCATGTTTCATGATGACCAGACATATTTTAGTAGCAATTGAACTACTTGAACATTAAATTTTTTAATGTGTACTATTTAAATGGTTCTTAAAATCTTAAAATAGTAAAATATTTCTAAAAATTTCTTTCACTTAAATATAAAAGTTTTCAAAAAAAAAAAAAAGCAAGTTAAATACAATAAAGGTAAATTTTATTTAATTGCAACACAATTTGGAAGACTGGGTTAAAATTTTAATCAAGACATCAGGGATGAGAGTAGTCCGGCATCCAAAAAAGGAGGAAAGCCAAAACAAATTTTGGAAAAGAATGTGGAAGGGAGATTATTCAAAAGGGCAGCAAAAAAGTTTGCAGAAGACATGATAGCCAAAAAGTCAATAAAAAAGATGGCTAATTTACAAATTTTTCCCACCATATAATAAGTATAGTAGAAAGAGAACTTTCTACTTCAGTATACTTTCTACTTCAAGTATAGTAGAAAGAGAATAATGTAATGCCAATGCCACAATATTTATCAAAACAAAGTACTATAGTATTCTAAAAATTTCAGTTTAAAAAAATATGTTAAAGGTACATTGAAAATTTTCCCACCATACAGTAACTGTACTCTAAATATTTAGATTATAATAATACATGCCACATATTGTTCACAAAATACAGTACTCAAACACTCTCCAATTTTTTTTATTTAAAGTCAGAAAAATACCTTACATAGTACTAATAGAAAATAGAATAGTCAATCAATGTAATAAAAAACTTATTAATACTTAAAAATAACTTTATACTTTGACTCATTATGCTTTAATATTGTGACCTAGTAATAAAATAACAAGAACCGAAAGCAGATGCTGAAAGATTGCTGCATAATTATAACAAAGCACTAATACTATTCATAACGTGTGGTATCAAAGAAAAATAAGGCAGAAATAAAAAGTTTAAAACATATAAAAGGCAATGTAAGCGGTTTTGAACCCTTTTTTTTTTTGAAAGAATTAAATTAGGGTTGAAAAGATTTTTTCCTACAGAGAAATTTTGGCGTTAAGATGTTTTTCAAGGCTGATGGGCCAATGCTTTTCCTAAGTTAACATCTTTGCTGCCTACTTGGGAGAGATAAAAGGTGGGGAGGATAGAAGGAGAATGTTTAGAAGCACAAGCTTGTTCAAGGTCGTCTACTTTCTTATTCTCTTTGTTAGTAGTGAAGACAAGCGATTTTATTGGCCAATGAAAATGCTGACATCATAGAGAGCGGAAAATTTTACAGAACAAACATAAACAGCCAGAAAATTTAACAGAACAAACATAAACAAACAGAAAATCTCATCCCTGAAAGACATACAATGAAAATGAAATTTGTTTTAGACTGTAAATTAAATTTCAAAGAAATTAAAAATTTATTCTATGCAATGGAAAATAATTTAATTAAATAATGCACAGAAAAAACGAACAATTACTTGTGATGGTTGTTGTAGTTGCTGGTTCTGTGGGGCCTTTACTAAAGCTCTTGTTCTTTTTCTAACACTATGTTTTCGTAAAAGTTGTTTATAGTTCTCACTTTTTTTAGACAAATAATAATACTGGACACAATCTGACACACTCTAAAAGATAAAAAAAAAAAAGGTTAGAAACATTCCTAACATATTTCAACTTTAGAAAGAAAAAAATTCTTAAAAATCTATTCAGTTAACTCTGGGAGAAATTCAGTCTCACACTTATAGTTGTCTCTCGCTTCAGAAGATTGATTTTTAATATTTTAATTTAGTCCCAACTTTGATTAGTAGGAAATTATGCACCCATATAAACAAACAGATTATCCAAACAATTTTCTAAACATAGGCTTCAAGGATGTCTGTGTTTCTTTCAGGCATCTTTCCGGGGGAGCACTGCCCCATCAGAGCAAATCAACTGCACACCCCCGGGAAGAAAATTTGTTTTGCATGCTATATGAATCTTCCATACAGGGAAAATGGGGTAAAGTCTGATATTTAAATTTTCACAATTCTGAGTTCAGTATTAAGTATTTCTCACAAATGTGCATGAAGAAAAGGAAATACATGGATGATTCTCAGCAAAAAATTCTGAACTTAACATGAAATTTTTGGGAAAAAAAATATGCATTACGAATTTAAAATAAAAATTATGCAACTAGATGATTACTTAAAGTGTCATACCTGTTAAAATCCTTTCTAACATTTAAAACAATTCAAATATTTATAGGATGCAAAAGGATTGTAATGCACGGCACGCTAATTTTCAGCGAAGCATGTGTTCGATGTTAGCATGCTTTCTTCAAAATACAACATTTTACTTATACCTTATAGAAATTAAGAAAAGTCAATTAAAATATTAGAGACCTCTAAAAAATTCATGCACATTTCTCGCCGATTTCATGGTGCAATTGAAAGGAAATTTTGCAATAACGAATTTTGATTAATGCATGATCCATGGTGGAGGGAGCGGGGCAGGTAAAAATATCATTTTCTCACACAGTAAAACATGAAATTAACGGTTGCAAAGCGATAATATTGCTTGCGAGGAATTTTTCTCATAAATCAAAACATTGAGCTTAATTTTAAACATTTTGAAATTGATAAGAACATTTTTTTTAAATCTGGAGAAATAAACTAAAAAGTGGGGAGATAGGCTGAAAAGCGGGAGTCTCTTTAATAATTGGTAGAGTTAGCAATTCTGTATCATCAAACAAAGATTAAGATTAATTGATTGAAAAATTTTTTGGAAACAAAATTAATTTTCAACTTTTGGAGCAGGTTCTCAAAAATTTTCGGAAATTTCGAATAAGAATCGCCCCAGAGGAAATATGTAATTGCAAAAATAATTATAGTTCTCTTTCTCCATGAATATTTGAGAGAAAAATTTACCATTGAAGTCAAGGTGGTGAATTTTTAATTTTGGATTTAGGCCCTTTTTTCCCCCGACCATGGAAAAAATATTGCCAAAACTTTAAAATACACAACGCTTTTTAATGCAAAATTCTGAATATTAATAAAAAGCATACATAACTTCAAATTAGTTATTTAAGAATATAGTACTTATATCCTTTCAAATCTTACCTTCCTTTCAAGACAGGAAGCAATGAAGGCAAAATTTTTTGGATGTTGTAGGTACTTTTCCCTGAAAATGGCTTTTTCTTGATCTGTCCAAATATTGAGCATTTGTTTTTCTTTGTACTCTTGACTGAGTTCTTCAATAAGACCATTCTTATTGATGTACCATAGCCGCCTCTGTCGGTTGTCCAATAAAATTGGAGGTATCACAGCATAGCTTCTCATTTTTTTCTCTTCCAACTAAGAACCAAAAAGCCGTAAATGAATATTTATAGAAATTTTGAACAGCGTGTTAGGAAATAAGCCGACATTACACAATAAATATAAAACGAGAAATTCAAAAATTAAATATGCTCTGGTTAGGGCATATTTAATTTTTGATAGATATTTTTGATACATTAACATTTTTGGCAGATAGGATATTGACATCATAAATACTTTAGCTAAACATGTTTAACACTCTAGCAGATCTCACATGGTGATATTTTAAACACAAACAAGAAAATCATTAAATGAATGAATTAGGGTACGGACATGTTTAACATAAAATGTGCCAGCAAAACTTATTTTATAGTTGGCAATATCACATATTTCTCCATTATTTTTGTATTACTATAGTCTGACAAATTTTCTTCGCTTGATGATTGGAGTAAATATTCCAATCCTTTATACTAATATATTCTTTTTACTATTTATCTATCAAATGCCTCTTTTTTGACATTAATGAAGAGGGTTCTAGAAGTCTTGAAATAGTTTTTTCTATTTATTGAATTTTGTACAAAGGATAGAAACAAAATCAATTTTGCTATTATATGTTCCTAAACAAGAACTTTGGAGGGTTCATTTGACTTATGATTAGAATTTTTCTTCAATCATTACAAATGTCTTTGTAATACTACAAAGTAGAAAGATTTAACTCCTTTCTGTTTTTAAGGATAGGCGATGTAATTTTTTTTTTTTTTTAAGTTTATAAAAGTGATTTAAAGTTAAAAATGCAACATTATTATGATATGTTGCACACTACACACCAGAGATTGAAACTTAACAAATTGATTAAAACTTACTTACTACTTACTAATTTATATGCTAATCATAATTTTTATCATTTCATATGCAAATTAAGGAACATTACGCAATTTTTAAACCATAAAATAAAGGATTCAGAAAACAAGGGAATCATACAAAATAAAAATAAAGATAAAATCATTCATTCTGGGCTGTAGTTAACACGTTGAATGCCAACCTACGAGATAACTCCTAGTAGGTGACTTTCCTGTAACACCATACTGCAAGTTGTCTCGTTGTTGCCGACTCATTTCCATTTTTCAATACATTTATAGAAAGTTTAATGTTTTGCTTAATAAGATGTTTTGAACAATATGTTGTGATTAAATTAAACTATCGTCAAGAGGTCCTTAAACTGCAAACAGCTGCTGGCAGTCAGCCTGTCGGCAGTCAACATACTAACGAGGTCCATTGTTCCATCCAGCAGGACAAGATTGTGGTGTGTATCCTTAGCCTTCATTCCCATTCTGGTAGCCTTAAAAAATTACTTCTTTTTCAGGCATTACAAAATGGGATTATTTGTTATTTTAACACCCTAAATATTACTAAAAAATTATTTTTGAAGGAATTTTTTTTAAGGGGCACTTACTTCTTGTTCTTGTAAACCATCTATAATTTCTTCCCATTCTGCATCACTACGAATTCTTTGACTGACCCTAGATATTCTCTCTTTGTCTTCTCTTTGTTTTTTAAGCTCAGGAAATTGTTTTTCAAAGAATTCTCTGAGCTTTGCATCTTTTGCTCTGAAATAATTTATCAACTTTTAATAATGAACATGTAAAAGCATTTTTAACAAAAGAACACCAAGAACAAAATCATTAAATAAATATTTGCAAGGTGTTAAAATATAAAATAATATATTCATCATGAAAAAAGAAAAAAATTGTCTATTGGCATGTAAAGAAATATGTAACGGTACTCTTATAGTACAAGACTGTCCGAGAAAAAGGGCTTCTCTCAGTACAGGGTGTTGCAATTTCTCCCTTCCTTCTATCAGATTGCTTTTATACACAGAAGGGAAAAAAACAGAAAAAATGATATGCTTTTAAGAATAGGTTTTAAAAAGAATGTTCAGTATAAAATTTTATCGACACATAATTCAGACATACCTTTGAATGAGAGATGTAAAAGTTAAATTAATGTTTCTATCATTTTGACCGGGATTTTTGAAAATTGACGTACTACTGACAGGGATGGATAAAAAAGGTAACATTCCAGTGACATTACTTTACATGCTTAATAGATTTTAAATACCTGCATTTATTTGCAAATTTAAAATGTGTCGCATAAAACAAACTGAAAAGGTTTCCCTTTTGAGCTTGCAATCTAATAAAGATCTCAAAAAAAAAAAAAATCACGAGGCTTTCGGACAATTTGTAAACACTTAATTTCAAAAACTTCCGCATTAAAACCAGTTAATTTATGCTAAATGGCTTTCATAGAATGAATAAAACGTGTAATAATGAGCTACAATTCCATAAAATACTTTAAAATATGAGGCAAAATAACAAAATGTTCAAAAATCAGGAATTTTAAATTGGGTGAAAAGCTTATTTTTAAATTATTGTATTAAGTAATTCTGGAGACAATGCAAACTAAATAATTGCAATTAATTCAGACATCAACAAATATAAATAAATATGTAAATTACTTTTTTGTTGTGTTTGATTCTTTCTTTTCTAATTTTTTCAGCCACTCTTGCATAAATTTACTATAAGAATCAGTAATATGCTTCTCCTAAAAGAAAAAATTTTAAAATTCTTTTAAAATAAATAAATAAAAATAAAATCATAAGTATTCTTCAACATTTATTTTTTAGTGTTTTTAAAGTAGGGGTAGAAAATCAAAAATTCAGTTTTGTGTCATTTCTGTATCAGTAAAAATACTAGTTTTGTATCGGATCAAGTTGCAATTTTGCTTCAAAAGTATCAGTTTTGTATCAGGTCAACTCACAATTATGTATCAGCATTATCAGTTTTGTATCAGGATAATTCACAATTTTACTGTAGTTACTGTTGCTTGAAGAAAATAGTTTGTAGTACAAACGGATTTGCAGAGGGGGGAGGGGATTTTTTTGCAGTGTAAAATTTATCAATGTTATACAGACTAATATTGATTTACTCCCAAAGAAAAAATAAATGTACCTTAGACAACAACTTGCATTAAATAAAGTAACTTTTACTAACCAAAGCATTGTTATTCAAAACTCAACGTTTTGAATTCATCTAGACGTGATTTGATTCTTTGGCCAGCAAAAAGAAAAAATGAGTATGTTTATGAGTAGCAAAATGTTATTTCTTATATTTTAAAAAGAAAATGAACATGAAAAAAATTTCTTTCCTTTGAAAGTATTTAACTTTTAAACCATAAAAATAAAGATACTTTTCCCTCAATTTTTCATGATCTTTTTCTTTTGTTTTTTATGAGAATAAAAGTGCTTTTAAAAGGAAAAATCTCAATCATGGGGGTAGTATAATTCTGTCTAACTAATATTTTACTAATTTAATACCTTAAATTATAATTAAATGCTATAAAATTCAGTGCTACACAAAGAAAATATTTCAGCAAGTAGTCGCAACGCTTTTTATGCATGGTTTTGGCTTTTTGGCTTGTAAGATGGTCACCATTCTCAAAAGGTTGAGAAATGATGCATAAAATTAGCTTCCAACTTACAAAATAACTAAAACACTCATAGGATGCAAAAAGATTGAAATATGAAATGATGGAATTTTCAGCAAATTATGAGTTTGATACTGGCATTTAAAAAGAAAAAAAGGTTTTTACCCATATTTCGTAAAAATGTTGAAAATTTAATTTTAGTACTAGAGAATGTACATGGATACTAATAGAACAAAGCTTTAAAACTGAATGACATTTGCATGAGCGTTGTCATACTACTTTATCAATTGTGTGACAGCACTAAAAAACATTACAAATTAATTTTTTTTTTAATATAGCTTTTAGTTACGAAAATTGCAAATTAACTACTATTTGTTAACTATTGAAGAGCAGGTTAGGGTATTGAAATCACAAATTTAGGCTTAGTTAGGCACAAAAATTGCGAATCTAAGCCTTTTTGTATCAGATGTATCGGGAATTGAAAATTGGCACAATTTGATCCAGATTTTCCACCCCTCGTACAGGTATTTATTTACATAACCTGATGAGCCCTACCAAATAAATTTTTTTTTCAATTCAAAGCTTCGTATATCATTATAAAAAATAATTATCATATCAGAAAAAAAACAAAAATGATCAAGAAATTTAAATTTCTAGCATGAGTCTGTACACCTAATGACAAATGCTTACGGAAATGTAAGATGTAATCCTATAACCAGCAAGCATTCTAACAAGATGGATGGACTGGCAGAAGTGATGGTGACTTTAAGAACTTGTCACTTCAATAAAAGAACATAGCAAATTTAAATCATATTTTAAGTACTAATTAATTCAATTACGTTGATGGTAATGTCTTACTGTTGAGAATGCTCTGCACTGAGTAAAGAGGAACTCATTCTGGACATGGCCAGTAAATCAACAACAGAACCAAAGGCCCTGGCAGTGTGTTTAAAGATTACCAGAAAAGTTTTGAACATTTAAAAATTAGTAATGCAATTTTAGAAAACAAGTGAAAGTGATTAACAACTAGTAAAAAAATCTGATATCAAAAATGATTTGGAGAAAATATACCATTTACATTTAACCAATAAAAAAAACTCACTGTCATAAAGCATAAGTTAATGGAAAACCATTTGATTTTATGAAAGGTCTCATGTCACATAAGTAAGGTGTTCCCATACTTCCTTCAGCTCGTACAAATCAAAGTACATAAGTGAGTATGCAACTTCTAAAATCACCTTGTTTATTCTCACAGCGATTTTGACGATAGATTCTCCTAAGTTGTTATAAACAAGATCAACTGTACATTTAAAAAATAACTACTTGTGGACCCCAAGAGTGTGAAATTATAGTATAAAACAAGCAACATGAAATCAAGAGAAAATGATACAGTAAAAGATAAAGTATGTATTTACCCTTAATTCTCTCTCTTTATGACGTTTCTTGAACCATTTAAGTAACCTACTTTTAAATATTTGAAATCTGAAACAAAGATAAAAATAATTAGCAAAACTAGGGAGGTAGTAGTAAAATCAATGAGGAGTAAGGCTGAGCAATCAGGAGTTGTAAAATCAATGCAAAATAATTTCAGCAACTTTTTTCTTAATTTTTGAAAAAGAAATAAGAAGGGGATAAAAAGAAATAACAAATAATTAAATTAGTTTTTTGTTTAAAGCAACATTAATCAAATGTATTTGTTGAAAATAAAATATTTAACTATGATCATTTAAAAAAAAAAAAACTTAAAGTGACGTAAGTCGAATGTATTTGTTGAAAATGAAGTATTTAACTATGAATTTTTTAACTATTTTTTTTAAACTTGCGTTTCAAAAAAAAAAAAAATCAACACACTAAGGTAACATCTTAAACTGAATAATCAACAGGCTCTTAAACAATCAGATGATAAAAACAAATGAACCTTAAAGTACAGCACAGTCTCGTTTATTTCAATTATGTTTAGCAGGCTATATATTTTACAGTTAATTTACTGTTTAAAAATAGTATAATAAAGGTAGAACAATAACCTTTAGCTGTGGCTATGCAAACTATGTCTTTTCATTCAACGTACCAAATCTTTCTCTGAACCAAACATTATATTACATATAATGTTTGGTGCAGAGCATATTAGGGGAAGGTTGCCTTCCTGCAACATGTTATAACAAACACGTCATATCCCAATTACCCGAAACAACAACTACAATGAAAGGAATTCTACCCTGGATAATTTTAAAAACAAATTATATGCTTGATAATGAACTTTACATAACATAAATTAAAGAACAAATAACAGAAATACAAATATTATTCGGATTAATTTTTTTAGTATTATTTTAAGGAGTTTTGGATTTTTTAGACCCAATTCTTCCAAAAAAAATTTAATTTTCCTTAGTATTCTTCCCTTTACCTGAGATTATGGTTGACAAAGATAGGGAAATTTTTCTCTCGTAAAAATTTTGTATTTTGCAAAAGCAAAGTGCAAACAAGTTTTACAACTAATATCGTAAAAAGTGTTTGATTGCTTCTTTTTATTATTTTTCTACCAATATTCTGGTAGACTAGCAACATAACATGCATGAAACATACAAATAAACATAAACGTGTTAATAACAGATAGGAAAATCACTCACTTTCTTTTATTTTCATGGTACACAACTGTATCTGATGGCTGATTATACATAGGCTAAAAAGAAAAATGAATACATGAGATTAGAATTATAAATGTGATAATAAATTAATAGATCTAGAAAAGGATATTTTGTGAACTTTTATGCTTAATTATGCATAATACCCATTATCATTCATAACAAAATTTAGGCTCATTTCAAACTTCAAAATCTTTCAAGGTTCAATGCATATTTCTTTTCCATTGAATGAAAAGTTACCTTGAGCAATATGATAGCAAATATAACTGGAAATACAATATTCATTACATTAACAGCCAGAGGACTATCCTCTGTGGAATTTTTTGCCATGCTTTTAATATATATATATATATATAATTTTTAAATAAAAGTATGACAGTGTGCCACAAGTCCCTTCAGAACAAAGGGATTTTGTTTATAATTTGGACACATTTAGCATATTTTTGAAGTAAATATCAAATATCAGAAAATGATCATAAATTTTATTTTCCTAAGCAAGTAAAATTGAATTGTGCAGAAATCTGCAATCAAAACAAAGTACAATCTGTAAGATTCAACTATAGAGGTAAACAGATATTATTCAAGATAATTCAAAGTAACTATAAACCAACAAAATTAGTAAATTTTTTTAAAGGGGGGGAATCCTGCATCTTATGTTGTGTTATATATTTGTATGTTACAAAATTTTACAGAAAATACCCTGCTTTCTTTTGGTGAGAGAACTAAAGCAACTAACATTTATAGCTTTAAAAAAAACTACATCATTTTATCTCTCTATATTTAAGCCTAAAGATTTATCTATCTAAACAGGAATGAATAAGTAGCCTTGACTAATAAAAGGCTGCTAATTGACATATTCTCAGACAATTTTCTCGAAACATTTCACAAAAACATAGTTCTATTTATAATCGAAGTAGTAACATTTAATTTTACACTAAAATTCTGAAATCCACTTAAAAACATTTTTTTTTTACTCCTTTCAAATTTTTTAATGTTTTTGGAGGATAAGTTTTTAAGTTGACACTTACTAGTATTTTGTATTAGAAATAATGGAATCATATTCCTAAAAAAACCTGTACAACAAATAATAATGATAAATCATCTAATTTCTTCAGTAGCAATGCCAAGATTACAGATTTCAGTAGCACTTTTGATTCAATGAGGCAAGAGTGGCTTACAGGATTTGAATTCCTCCTCATAGAGAGGAAGCTTAAACTAAATGTAAATTTAAGTCAGCAATATCTAAGTCTGTGTGTGTGTGTGTGGACTAACGCATGAGGAAAACTCGAAAACTCGACCTCAAGAATACCAGAATGCACTATTTGATTACTCATCAATGTTTACCATTGAACTACAGTGGTAGCCCATCAAGTTCCCATTGTCAACTGCCTATCCTATAAAGGTGGGACATATTATTTGAGCAAAATTCTTAAATAACAGGCCAATTTACAAAAAGGATATTTAGCCAATTTTTTAAAAAATTAAAACTTAATGAAAAAGGACTATAAATGTACTTACTATTTCAACCTTTTGACCTAATTTTTCTAACACAGCATGTGATTCTTGAGCTTTACTCTGCAAAAATTTTAATGTTTTAAAACAATGAAAGAATTTTCTCAAAACATTGCAACTAGAGACAAATATTCTAAATTAACTTACTCTATTTTCTGAGTATATAATTTGGGCTATGCTCATCTGTTTTGATTCTATAGGACAAACTTCTTTAGTCACTTCTTTAGACACTGATGGTTTACTGGATTCAACTTCCAGATCATGCTAACAAAAAAAAATCCAAGTATAATACATGACGGAACATTCAAAGATAAAAATTTTTTAATTAAATCATTAAAACATTTTTGATGCTATATTTGGTTACTTATTAGCAGTGGTGTAGTCGAGGGGGGACGCAGGGGGACGGCGTTCCCCTACCTTTTTGTTTTTATACAAGCGTCCCCCCACATTTTTTAAATTTTAACATAAGCATCCCCTCACTTTTTATTTCAATTACTCATCTTTGTATACATAAGCGTCCCCCCAACTTTTTTTTCAGGACTACACCACTGCTTATTAGTTTCATTGAACAATGTACAAAGAACAATTTACTTGTAGATTCATGCCGAGACCTCCATTATAATAAAGACCCTACTATTTGAGAAAATTGCTGATCTGCTTGTAATTGCTAGAGGTCACTACATATCAAGCCGCAAAGTGTGCTTTTCACTCAAAGCGTGCTGTTTTGCTTATGTTTCATTTTCCATGATTTTGAACTTCAGTCAAAGGATAGTAATAAGAATTACTGCTTAGTTAATGAAGATCTCAGTTTTAGAAGCTCTTATAAAACTGAATAACCATTTGACAAAGGAAAGGTAAATGTAAGAAAATAATTTTTCTAATAACACTTGTAAGTATTGCTTTCAAATTAATCTCCTAATTAAGAAAAGTTGTGAGATTTATACAATTTATTACGACAGTAGTTTTGCTCCAAAATCATGAAATAAATAGAACGTGCAAAAGAAAAATGAAAATTTTCAATAACAGCTGGCGCTACACATCAAGCAAAAATTGCTTAAAATTACTTTTCTAGGAAATAATTAAATGGACAGGTCTGCATTATAATGGAGGTTTTGATTCATGCATAATATAACATCCTCGTTAATGATGCAAAATCTTTGCAGAGAGCAAATTATGAATATAAAATTACATTTAAAATGCAATGCAAAGAAAATAAATAAACGAATTACTGAATATGAAGACAGACAAAACATTTCCAAGGAGAAACATCAAGTGCTACACAATGCTGCCAAGTGATATCACATCACATATGTGAAAAAGGAGGACTAATGTCAAGTGGAATAGGTAGCAATTGCTACTATGCCCCAACTATCTTCCTAGCTCTGCCTATAATTCAATATTTGTTTTATAAATATTTCTTCACTGCACTAATTTATGCTTGCCAGCTTTTAAAAGGAAAATATTTTAATGTTTCTATACATATTAAGAGAATGATTTATTAACATTTGCTAATGGAATTGGCAGAAGCCAACAACAACCCATTAGAAATACAAAAAAAAAATATCTAAGAGCATGAAATTTCAGTTTTATACTAACATTCATCTGGTTCTGAGGCACAGAAATTTCTCCTGCTTTTTGGTTTTGTTTCTCCTACTGGGCAGGTCTGGGTTGGCAAGTCTGGTATTATATATTTGGAGTAATTTTTTTTCTGACATTAAAGGGAGTTGAATGTAATTCCCTCAAATACTTATCTTGTGTGCAATGCATTGGCATACCTCCTTTTTAATATAGCTCTAGAGAAAGTGATAAAAGATGCAAACATCAATACAAGAAGGAACTATATTCAAAAAATCAGTACAAATTCTAGCACATGCTTATGGTATTGACATAATCCCAAGATCTACTACTGAGCTAGGTGTAACCTTTTCGGCACTGGAAAAAATGGCTAAGAAAATTAAGCTCAAAGTAAATATGGAAAAAACAAAATATATTTTTTTGTAGCAAAAAAGAATACCAGTCTCAGACCTTTGAGATCGGCCCACTCAAATTTGAATCTGAAAAATTTCACCTATTTGGGCTCTGAGATCAACTACCAAAATAACATAATCCTGAAATCAGGAAGAGGCTCACTGCTACAAACCGTTGTTTCCTGATTTAAGACCTCTTCTGTAATCCCATCTAATTAAAAGGACAAAAATTATGTTATACAAGACATTGATCATATCTGTTTTTAACCCCTGCCTCCGAGACTTTGACAATGAGAGGAGAGACCCTTGACGATTTTTGAAAGGAGGGTCCTCGGAGCTATTTTTGGAGCTGTCCTGGAAAACAACACCAGGCGAAAAAGGTGTAACTTTGAACTGTACAAAATCTATGAAGATGAGAAGATATAAAATTGGCTAGAATGAGATGGGCAGGCCACTTCTTGAGAATGATTGAAAACAGAACATTTATTAAGGTCTTCAATGCAACTCCTTTTTGCGAAAGGTCAAGAGGAAGATCCAAGAAAAGATGGAGGGACTGCCTGTAAGAAGTCTTTGCTATACTTGAAGCAAAAAACTGGAGGTCAATTTCTGGAAACAGGGTAGAATGGGGAAAAATTCTGAGGAAGGCCAGGGCCCACAAAGCGCTGTCATGTCAATGCTGATGATAAACTGATAATGCCTGAGGATAACACTAATTACAATAAAGAAAGATAATTTATATTCACTAAACTAGGAGTTTACAAACTTTTCCAAGTCCTGGAGTAAATAGAATTTTCTTATGAACCTTGTCTTGCCAAGCCCGTCATTTCGAATTTTTTCAGGGAGGGGCAAAGGGTATATTCTCTTTGTATTTTTGATTAAGAAAACAAAATGTATACAAATTCTGAAAGCCAAGGGGACATCCCCCCCCCCCCCTAAATGACGGGCCTGCATGGATACATTGCTGAGCAGGCGGCATTTTTGGTCTAATAGATTTACTGCATATGTATACAACACTACTGCTAAGTGTGCACAATCTAATTTATTTAACAAAAATAAATATACAAATAAAAAAATCAGGACAAAAATACGTATACATAATTTTAAATCTTTGTAACCACAATATGAAGAATAAAACTTTAAAAACTTTTAGGTTTAAAAACTGAAACAGGATTGGACTGTAGATTTCTTTTTTCAATCACATTAGACAAAACTCCAAGTTTTATGATTTCGAAACTGCCGTTCAAATTAATAAATTGTTCTCACTTCTTTGAGATCCAACTTAGAATTTTTTTTCCTTCTTACTTGAAAAAAATAAAACTTTTTTTTTTTTTTGAAACTAAACAAGTGTAGAATAATAAAAAGATATTTTAAGACTCTTAATGAAAGTATCGAAAGCTTACCGTTTTTTTTCGTAGCTTCGAAAGCTGAGACTCAACTTGATTAATTTCTTTATCTAATTGTTTGATATTTGTTAGAATATTTTCTTTTAGCAGTCTCATAGGGGAATCACACCGGCCTTCTTCAGAAGGCAGCGTAGGAGAAATGGCTTCAACCTGCGGAGTATAAGCTTGATCCTAAAGAAAAATAAAAATAGCTCATATGATATCTGCTTAAAACAAACTTGGTGACTTAACAAAACAGTAGCAAAGCAATATGCTCATCATTTTAATAGCTGCAAAATTAAAATTGAGCTGTATAAGCATAAACAACTACAGAAAGGAAGGTTCTTCTCCATTCGAAGCACGTCATAGCTATCAACAAATACTTTAAATATTATAACGCCCATCATATGAATAGCATTTTATTATCTTTTTTTTAAAATATAATATATTAAAATGCTTGTTTCACCCCGGAGGAGGGGGGGTGACACCATCAACACCTGCCCCGGGTGTCACCTAAGCTAGCTACTTGACTGCCTGGAACTATCTTGGGAAGGGGAATTCAATATTAATTTTGAAACTGTCACAAGTATTAATAAGCAAAGATACAAAAACCTTTCCTTTCAACATGGCTCAACTAATTTTATTTTCCCATAAGTGACTTGGGAAGGGGGAGAGAGATAAAGATGAAAACAAATTGAAAAAGTCAGAATGAACATCTATATATTTATATCTATCCCCTGTTGAATTTAACTTTTCATTATCAAATGCATTTCTCATGAACTTATTTTTGAAAATCAAATGTAAAATATAAATGAAAAAATACAAAAAAAGAAAAATTATACATATATATACATATCGGTGAAAATGCGGTTTAACCCACTGCTTGGTGGTTTCAATTAAAGTTGCCAATACTGAGTGATAAAGATGCCAACTGTTATATTATCAAGGAAAAGTTAAACTGAGTAATACAGAATTCTAAATAATGGCCATCATATTCTGCATTGGGCTAAACCGTATTTCAACTTTACTATGTGTAAACTTGAGATCATTTAGAAATTAGTTGGATTGAGAAATAAATTATCAGTAAAAACAAAACTTATCATCGACTAGTGAGCCATTTTGTTTAATCACCGAAGCAAATAGTTTAATCACCAGGTGCCAAGTGAATATTATCAGATGCAAGCAGTTTTCAATATTTATTGCAAAATCTTATTACATTGGAAAGTAAAGAGGGGATGTGGGAAGTTCTATTTAAAACACAAATATCTATTATACTTATGTTTATATCATGAAGGGTTATAACCCCCAAAACCTCTTACTGCTTTACCCTTTAACCATTACTGCTTCAACTTCAATACATGTGTTGAACACATGTGTTCACACATATCTATTATACATATGTTCATATCATGAAGGGTTATAACCCCCAAAACCTCTTACTGCTTTACCCTTTAACCATTACTGATACCACTTCAATACATCACTTTATTCTCTCTCATTTAGTTTCAAGACTAAATGAAATGTTTAAGTAAACTAAAGTAAATACAGGGAGCTAAATGCTTTTTAAATAATAAGAACTTTTTTTAACTAGCAATTATTTGAAGGTAAATATTATTTATTGTCAAACAAATCTCAAAACTGAAGAGTAATATTAAACACAATATTGATGCTTTCAGTATAGAAAAATAAATGAACAAGATTTTGGGCACACCAATCTATCTCAAATTTCATACCATTTCAAAATAAGAAAAATTTTCTAAAACTATTTTCTGAACCTAATTATCAGTGAAAGCAATACACAATGTATTCAAAAATTTAAATAAAAACCACAAACATTTAAAACCTCAACTAAATATGAAGAGCTAAACACAAACATTCGAAATACTAAGTGATTTGTTGATTGTTGCTCAAAATATTAACAACATTAAATAAAGTCAAATGTTGCCATATTCCCAAATAATCAAAATTTAAGACAAAACATTGAGTGGAAGAAATTACCATATCCAAAAAGTATGAGAAGCAAGTCATAACACTTCTTCAGTATGAGCGAATTTCCATTTGAAAGAACAATATCTGCAAGTTCTTCTATCCATTTAAACACTTTTGAGTCTTTAAAAACCATCGTAACTTCGCTAGTATACATAAAGGGCCTAAATTCTACTAACAGCCGTAAAAACTACACCACAAAAGTTTGGTTTTGTCTTGACAGCTCGATGGTCCACGCGCAAACACAAAGCCAGACCAAAAGGCGCCTCTATCCGAGATAATTCCAAGGTCATTTTCTTTTTCAATTTGTACGTTGTTCTTCCGGTTACAATAAATATTTCATTACAGGGCGTTAAGTCATGTACATTTCTTTTAGAATGCATTTGTGCATAGCTTTTTTATTACTAATAACATCATCCTTATTCATTAAGATACTGAAATGTGCTTCATACTATATAATTACCATATTTGGTTGGCGCTTTGATTAAGTACTGGATTAATAGGCGCCAGGTAATGCGATAAGGAGCCAACCTGACAAAGCATGTCTAAAAACTAAAAAAACAACTAGGATAATGTGGACAAAAGTTTGATGAATTTATCGCGCGCGGCATTTCAAAGCTTTTGTTTTGATTTTATTAATTTACTCAGATTGTTAGCTACAGTTCTTCAAAGTCTAGCATCAAGATATCAGGAGAAAAATAATAACTAGCAGGTATCAGTGTTTTTTATTTGTTTCAGTGCATTTTATTTTATTTTTATTTTGAAAAGAGAGCAGTGGTATAGTTGAGGGGGATTTAGGGGGACGCCGTCCCCCTACTTTTTTAGTTTAACACAAACGTCCCCCCACTTGTTTTGAATTTTTACAGAAGCGCCTCCTCCCCCCACTTTTTGATGGGCGTGTATGAAAGCGCTCCCCCACCTTTTTTTCCAGGATTGCATCACTGCGGGGAGGGATGAGATTTTGTTTTCATTTTCCTTTTCTTGTACAAAACCCTGTTTTTTCTCCAACTTAGATTTTAATTTTTGTTTACATCCCCCTTTTGTATTTATTATTATTAGTATTATTTTATTAATATATTCATTTATTTTGCAAGGTTTATTATTACTTTAGTTTACTATCTCTAATTTATTTAAACTTAAAAATGATCCCCCCCCCCCCCAAAGTTATCAAACCATCAATTTTAAGCATTACTCTACTCATCCGCTAGACCGTTCGGTTGCTATCAATATTTTCATATCCTGTCAGTATGTGGCGAAAATGATTATGCCCTTCTTCAGTTGTATTAACAGTTTGACTACGGAGTTTTGACATTTGGACGCTTCTGCGTATGGCAGAAAGTAACGAATCCATTCGAGTTTTAGGGAAGTTCGTTTTGCCGCGTTTATTTTGAACGCGAATCAGAATGTTTGTGTCATTGTTTGTTGAAACCAACTAAACTTATAAAATGCTACATAGCATCAGTTTTGGAAGAAATCGAGTTTGCTAAATGAACTAGAACAAGAACAAAAACTGCACATTTCTTACACCAGCAGTTCCTCCCTTGAACCTTCTGTGGACTCTGCCAGGCAGATCCAGTGGTGTAGTCCAGGGGGGACGCAGGGGGACGGCGTCCCCCTACCTTTTTACTTTAATACAAGCGTCCCCCCAAACTTTTTGCATTTTAACATAAGCATCCCCCCCATTTTTGATTTTAGTTGCTTATCTTCTTATGTATAAGCGTCCCCCCCAAATTTTTTTTTTCTGGACTACACCACTGGGCAGATCGCTTTGGTTGATGGTAGAACTATACCTATTCATCTTTGTATTGAACATAAGAAGTAGAACAATGAAGAATACACGTCGTGTAAACGCCCATGCCATTTTTAACCGAAGGTGAACAAGGGGGGAGACTTGATTGGAAAGCGAATTTGATATGCAAAATCAAGTTTTAAAACTAAAGGGCGTGGACTTACTTTTTTTATCACAACGTTCCTCGTGTCAATTACAAGAGGTTGGTGGACGGGTGCTTTGGGTTCAACGGCGAGGCGTGGCCGCTTGATCGGCTGTACAGCGTCCATTTCCGACGGAGTGTGAACGCTGACCGCTTGAGGTTTGAGGGTTCTCGCCGCCATGGCGTTCGAGGAATAAGGAACCGTTACATCACGGTCATACTGATACCTGTATGCATCCATGTACCTAAAATCAGAAACTATTTATTTACTTTCATTCAGTTCAGTGTTAATGAAGCATACATCATTTTAAGGAATTATACAGTAACACTTCGCTATGTTGCGCCTCGTGATATCACTTATTCGGATATATCGCACTTTTTCTTTGTCTCCGAAAATTTTTTTAAGTTTGAGCTTTTAAAAGTTAAAATATTGCATTTCTGAGTAAAGCCCATTTTTCACCATTAAACAAAGCCATCGAACAGGAATGTAGGTCCGGAGTTCTATCCCCGTCTTCAGCAGACCTCCTGCTCCACATATTCGTTATTCACGGAGTCCTTAAAATAAGAAAAAAGAAATCAAAGCCGTCGTTGTCTGGTACCCATTCAGTCTGATGCCATTGAATAGTTTTTTTTAAAAAAGGGCTAAGAGAATTCTTTTTTTTTTTTTTTTTTCTTTTTACAGAACTTAAAAAATCACTTCTCTTCATATTGGGAGGTAGGGGGTCAAGCTCCCCTCCTTCAGAACCCTTGGTTTCTCATGTTTTTAAGCAATAAGGGATCTTGGTATGTCAATACTTACTTACACAGGACCAACCCTCTCTGAAGAAAAAGTTCTTATTGCACCCCTGATTATTATTATTATCGTTACCGTATAGTCGATAAAATTTATGTCTTCAACATTTTGGGTATATTCATTGTGTTTAAGACATTTTATAACTGCTACGGACCTTAATGTTGTGCTTATCAGAGCGTGTCGATAACATTCACTACGCTATAGAAATGGATCACGAAAGAAATTCTAAGAATCACAGCATTCGTTTTGAAAATATTTCCGGATAATAGATATATTGCGAAATAAAAAAATATGGTCATTACCTTTCCCTTTCTAAAACCGCTGAGTATTCCGGAGTCGGCCTTAGGGACAGCCTTCTCCTCACGTTGTGCACATGCTGCTCTGGGTATCTGTCGATGTGATGACTATCAGATTGCTGCCTATTGTCAATCTAAAAGAGAACATGATCATATTATAACACAACTGTATTGTATACTCCAATAATCAGATAAATTTACCAATCGTACTACACAAATGACCGGCGCTTAAGATTTTAGACGTTGTGTTCAATATCTCGAAAAATTCTTTTTGATTATCTTGAAATTTTAGAGGTGTGATGAATATATAAGTCTCTACTCTCCATAACAAATATCCTCAAGCCAAATAGGGGACCAGTAACAAAATGAAGAAAATGATATTTGCAATCGCCTTGTAAAACGTATTGCATGAAATGCGTATTAACTATAGTATATTCTTAGTGAAATTATCTGTATTTATTTTTATGAGAATAACAAGTATATTCGTGGAGATATGAGTACTTTGAAAAAAATCACATACGTCCCCGTAAGTTTTCTTCTTAAAACAAGGGGCTACCGCCCCCTGCTGGCTATCGCTCGCCAATCCCCAGAATTGCTTACGCAGCTCCTTCGGATTACTTCACGATTTCGAGCTCGCTTCGCTCGCTCATTACAAACTAAACTATTTTAAAGCAGCTTTGTGGAAAGAATCGGTTTCCTGTCAGAATTAACGTTTTATATTGTACTTAACTATTCGGAATCAAAATTATAAATCTTGTAACATAATGTGCACAGATTTTACAAAAGTCAGAACCTTGGCAAGATTCCGAATCTCACTGTAAATACCCACAATTAAAGTTGTATATAAAGTTACGAAGTAATACGCCTACTCGAAAATGTAACGCAAAGCGAATCGTATCCTAATAACAAAATTCTAACAGCAATATCGTATATTTTTACGTACATAACTCGTTTGGCGACGACATGAAGAATTTAAGTACTCAACCCTTTATTGCATATCTTAAGATTTGCGTAATTACGTTTTCATATTTGGCGACAATGAAATCGCTTTTTGGCGAAAAAATTTTAAAATAAGAATGCATAAGAGAATGTGCCATAAATCTGAGTTTTTTTTTTTTTTTTTTGTTATTTAAATATTTCCAAAAATGGTTGCGACTCTAGATATTTAATTGTAAAAGTAGTTTACTAAAAGAAAAGCACAATAATCGTGTCAGTTGTCAATATACGCCATTGTTTGAATTTTAAACGCGTGCAGAACTGATGCGATCTCGCTTCTGATTGGCTGCTGTTATTAGCCGTCACGATTTCATTGCTTCCTATGGTCACCAACATTAGATTCAGATATATATAGACAAGCAAGGTTTTTAACTCATATAATGTTATTTTCAAGAAACTTGATAAAATACAACAGAAATAATACGCTGCAATCAGAATGAAAATATTGAATATTTAATAAATTAAGAACAATTATGGAAAATGCACTTGCTACCCACTTAACGCTGTAGGTCCTCCAGCGGTTCATAGGGGAACTTTATGCTCGGCCTTAGTCCAATATAACTACGAAAACAAAAAACGGGCATCTTTGGACTGAGGAGTTGGAATGCGATGGAAGTAGTGTCTGATTTCCTTAGCCGTCAATATGCTTCGATTTAATCGAAATAGGGGTGAGATAAAGAGGGATTTTTTTTTTTTTTTTGTACTTTTTATGAAGAATAATAAACTAACTACATCTTTTTTCCCTTTTTGTGCTAAAGATTCAAATTGGAAATGGAAGAGTATATCAACACCGAATTAAACAACAAATACATTCATAAAACCAAATACAGTGGAACCCCGCCATTCATCCCCCTCGCTATTCGTACAGCTCGCTATTCGTACAACTTGTTCAAGTAAAATTAAACTCGCCCTTCGTACTTGTCCCGCGATTTGTACGTCGCCGGGGGCCAGCTGGGTTGCCAGTTTGGCTTTTTTTAAGAAAAAAATCTAGAAGTTATACTCATTTAGAACTCGTCTGGAAATAATTTGTTTGGCGTCTTGGGTTTTTTTTCAATTTTAATACTTTTTGAAATTTTACTGACAAAACTTTCTAAGGAGTCAGCAAGAAGAAGTGGTTGAAGAACTTTCTTCTTCAGAGGAGGAAAGTAGTAAGAAAAGCATTTCCTTTGCATAAATTAAAGAGCTGTGTTACCCCTGCGAGAAAACACGGAGAGTGGTGGGAAAATAGCATCCCAACACTGCTGTGGTCAACAGCATTAACTTGTTCAACGCAATGTTATTGACCATTTTAGAAAAATTCTGAACAATTGTCAAAGGCAGACAACAGGTTTTTAGAGAAAGAAGCCTAAGATTCTTCTAGTGCAAAAAGATAGAAAAAGGAATAAGAACAGTACAAAGGGAGGAAACACCTCAAGGGATGCTACCTGATGTTTTTATAGAAGGGGACTCCTCTTCCAACCATTTCTCTTCCTCCTCCCAACATTCCACCGCCATCAGATCATTTCAGTACAAGCAAAGTGCAGTTAAATTTTTATTTAGTATAATTTCATGTACAATACTGTACATTTGTTTTCCATAGGTTTAAATAAGCAACCATCTGTGGGTCTGGAACGGATTAATCCAATTTACATTGTATCTTATGCGAAAAAATGATTCGCCATTCGTACAACTCGCCATTCGAACTGCCTTCTGTAATGAATTGTGTACGAATAGCGGGGTTCCCCGTAAAACAACAAATACACGCCTAAAATGTAAGTTGGGAAAGTGTCCTTGTCCATATCAGTGTATCACCTCTTTGTGGAATATAATCGTTCTTATGTGGTAGTCGCAGCTTTAGTAAACGAACAGTACTAGAATCTCCTGTTTATCACAAATCGGAAAGTTGCCGTTTTGACTGGGTATGCTTTGTGGAGGATGACTGATCCCATGCGTATTCCTTTAGCCTCTCCAAATACTATGGTCTGCTGTTTCTGGTTGTCAGTTCAAGTCAAACCCAAAAGGATAATTAAAAATTATTCTGGTTATTATTATTCATATACATATTATTTTACAAGCAACAGAACAAAAAAAAAAAAAAACAATTTACTATTTATACAAGCGACCGTTACCAAGTGCCACGGTTGTGTCACTGAATTACGAAATAGATATAATCAGTTCAGCTTGAACTTAAGTAAACTTGAGACGTAGCGACTGGGTAACTGAATGAGCAAATTTCGAAGAAATAAATAAAAATATATATATATTCCCAGTTCCCAAGGCGAGTCAAAATACTTCAGGTATTTTCCTTGGAATTGCTTTTTACGAGTTCATTTGTAGAGTGAAGTTAGTTTCTGAGAAACAGATCTATGAAGGATATCTCTCGTTTAATGCTTACATCACGACCGCAACTACAACGCGTATAAACCTATCTCTTAGAGATGAAAAACGATATTCATAGCTTTAAGTCTTTCCGTGATCAATCAAGGCTTTTAAAAAAAAATACAGTAAAACCTCCAAAGTTGACCATCTCGCTACGTTGACCACCTCTCTACGTTGCCCGAAATTTTATAGTTTGAATGATCACAACACATTTTCATTGGAGATTTACCTCTCTATGTTGACCACCTCCATAAGTTGTATGTTGAATACTTTTTAGTAGGTGATTTAAACTAAAGGTCTATAATTTACTCTCTGTAACTTGACCATTGATGTTTTATTGAATTTGCTTTTACCCCGTTTGTTCTCCATCTGGTTTCCAGGATTTTTTTTAATTAGTATGTCGGCTTATTTGAGTAACACTCACCCCCCTTGTGGTGCTCCATTCATTGTTCACTTCCAGTATCACACCAGAGGGAAATGCCAGAAATTGTGCCCAGCTTTTTGTTAAGGAGAAATGATATTCTAGCCCTTTGAATGTTTTCATTTCGTGGACTGCATTTGTTGTAGAATTGCTAGAATCTGGAAAAGGGGCAGGATTGGGGGATGTGCGCAGAATCGAAAACAACGTGCATCGCTAGCACATTTCGTTCTTTTTTCTTTCTTCTGAGCAACTTTAAGCTGCTCAAAAAAAAAATTTTTGATTTTGCTGCAGAAAAATGATCAAGCGTGCTTAATGGACTTGTAAACTGTGAAAGTGCTTTTTACAGTTACCTAATGAACTAAAAGGGGATTCAAACAAAAATTGAATCATTCTTTAAAAAATTGCAAAAATGTGCTGTAGCTTCAGTAAAAATAAAAATGAATAAATACTAAATTTTTCCTAAAAATTCCCTAAGTTGACCACCTCCGCATGTTGACCACTTAGTTACAGTCCCTTGGGTGATCAACTTATGGAGGTTCTACTGTACTATTTATTCTACTAATTTCTGTTGTGTTCGAAAGTGACCCCTTTCCCCGTAGTAAGCATTATTGTGTTTTAGTAATGCACTAAAGCAACGACAGATAATAACAGGATTTAATTAAAAAGAAAAATTTAAACCAAAATATCAGCAGAGTGTACGTACTTGGAAATGAGTATCCCTGTACAAGTGATTAGGAGATGCATAGATGGCCCCGCTTCCCGCCGAGTGAACCAGATGAGGGGAGGAAGCGACCACCGAAGTGATGTAGGAGGTAGACGATGTAGAGCACCGAGATGTTGGATCCTGGGGGTACGGGTACCCCCTAGTGCCCGTCAGGGGTGGGCTCGGGTGCCCCGCCCCTGGGGGGAAAGGGGCGTGGGGCGGCCGCTTCTGTTGAGCGTTGGATTCATGAGGAGGCCTGAAAATGAAAGGAACGAATCATCATTAGATAACGATTTTCTTTCTTCTCTTTTAAATCGCAACCACATTCAATGCTACATTCAAGAAATAAAACCGGTGTCTTCATGTTGAAAATGTAAATGATAAAAACAACGTTATTAAAGCACGAAATTTCGCAAATGTTTGCAGACACGTGTTTCAGGGTTACCAGACCCGTTTTTCAATGTAAAAGAAGTGAGTTTATAGATAAAATGAGCAGTGCCTGATTACCGCAAAGGCCAACTAGGCCGCGGCCTTGGGCCCCCAAATTTTAGGGGCCCCCAAACTGTAAGAAAGGTTATTTAACTTTATACATTATACCCAGTATTTTTATTTTTCGTACCACAGGAGGCCCCAAAATTATGTTGTGCTTTGGGCCCCCGACTGTCTTAATCGGGCCCTGAAAATGAGCAACTGGTGGAAAAGGATGGGATGATTTGCAATGCAAAAGGGCCCTCAAGACAAATGTATGCAATCATTTGCACATTTTTTGCTTCAATAACGCTATTATCATTTGTACATTCAGTACACCACACACATTTAAAAATATTTACGTATTTTAATAACACATATTTCTAAATCTGGGTGCGTCCGTTCTTAGGCCACTTCCTATTTTGTGAGCATTTTACCACCAGTAAGCGCAGAAATCAAACACCAGTCAATAGTGAATCGTGAATTCATTAATAAAGAAAAATATATTTCTGGTATGCTGATGGTAAAGTGCTTACACAATCGGGCGTGGTTTAAGAGTGTACGCACCGTATAACACATAGCTATAACTACAATTATTTAAACATTTTTCTGCAAATATTATGCAAATTTTCTTACGTTTAAACATATAACTGTGCATATAATTAAAAGAGGCTTTCCCATGTGGTCAATAGCACAACATTTATAGTATTATTCGAGCCTACGCCTCTTGGGCTGGGCGCTCCTCGCTATTTTCAATGCGCCATGGGGTGCGTTTATAGCAGACTTTGGAGCACTGGCGTAGATAAGGGGGGGTTGGGGATAAACCCCCCTGAAATGGTGAAGATTGTCTAAAATTTGACCAATTTTTCCTGTAAAACAATGAGATTAGCTCTTCCCGAAGAACCCCCCCCCCCCCCAAATCCGGGTCTCACTGCCTTGGGGATTAATTCAAAAGGGTTATTTTATCAAAATTATGGTTTTAGAAAGTGTTGTTTTTCAGTGTATAGTAGATGTCCTGTGCTATTGCTTAAAAAGATTTAAAAGATCTATAGTTACGGACACATACATTTACGGAAGCTTCTTTAACTAATGAGTAACGTATTTAATTACTTATATATCAATTCCACGAAATTTAGCCGTTGAATATCTAGGTGAGGGTTGTTTCAAAATCATAGAACTACTTTCAAGATTTAATAAAACCGTTTTATTTGTAGAACAACTTGGAATAAACTCATATGGTGTGATCGTTTACAAGCCTTAAAATCGTAATTATCTGCCATTAGAGTTTAAAATTTAAAAAATTCTGCTTGAAACAAACAAAAGTAGAAAAACTTGAATTTTGATTTAAAAAAAAAAAAAAAAAAACTCTTCAAGGTGCATTGAACCAGATCCACGGTTCAGGGTACCCAGAGCATAATTTCTGATAAAAGAAAAATGCAACAGCGCTATAGTCTTCAGAACTTGTTTCAAAGTAATAAAAATTCACACAACACTGAACAGAAATACTGAGCTCCCGTTAGCGTTCATACAAATTAAGCCCTGGGAGTACCATCAACAAAAATTTCTTAATTCTGTGCCTCTTGACCCTGGTACTTAAACAACAAACACACGCTCACTCACACACACGGTCGTATCCCGTTACATCATTCTACGAATAACTGCTTTTAAAAAAATAAATATTTTCTCCAGTAATTTTTGTGAAATACGTGTTTTGTAATCATGTATGACAAATAAAAGACAGCAATTCAATAAATGAAATTCACAGTACTAAACAGTATTGTGAAATAACATCGAGTAATTATGAAATTTTTAAAATAAGAGATTTTAATATTTGACATTGGCAGTTGACTTATAAAGAAAATTCTGACACTGACAGAAATGTAGGAAACTTAGGATAGTTTTTGAAATGCATTTTCAAATGTCCTTGACATTCATATTTTGAACATAATGAGTTTTCTGTCATTATTTATTAGACAAAGTAAGTCTAAGTACAAATGTTTTTAATAATTGAATAAACTTTGAGCAAGGTACAAAACAAAAACTAAAACAAACACGACGAACAATTAATGGGTGAAAATGTTCCTTTTGATGAAATTCTAAATGTTTCCAATTATTAGTACTAAAAATATATGTAGACAATGCATAAACCAAATACATAAAAGTAAATTGTGTTATTGACTGAAATTTTGTTTGGACAACTTAGGCCAGCTTTGAGGATTTTTGATTAAATTAGATTTAATCGATAAAATTATAAATGCACTATTACAGTTTAACTACATTATCGATAAACAAGAAGTTCGTTCGTCCGTACTAAACGAGTCTACTTTCCCACGTACTAACATCATTTCTCTAACATATTGGGAAGAAGGGACTAGTGTGGACAATTTTTCAGATTTAGCAAAAAAACTATATACTATTATCTGTTTTTCTAAGCCGAAACCTTCCTTCGTTTTACGCATGCGTCAGGACTGCTACAATTTCATCGAAATAGGGGTAATAGAATAAATAAAGATGAGAATATGTTTACTTTTGCAAAGCTGCGTTCTTTTTGTGCTAAATATTCAAATGCAAAATTGAATAATTCAACGTCGAGAAAAATAATAAAAAAAATACTTGGATAAAATACAACTTCCAAAACTGTGGTGGTCTCAGCGCATCACCCCTTCGGCAAATGGAATCGTTCCTGACTGGAAGTCGAGGCTTTCGAGAACAAACAGTAAATGCTTCTAACGCATTAGGCCAAGAATTTGCACTTCAACCTTCTTAACTTTGGGTGATACGTCAAATTATTTCGCTACAGTTTCCTAATAATATTCTTTTTTTATGTTTCCGTCCACATTAGCGCATAGGCTTGCGTTACTGTGAATAAGCTAACAAGTCATATGATATTAATTTGACTCTAAAAGGTATATACCTTAGTATAAATTTTAATCTTAATAACGTATATTAATAAAAATTAATGTTACGCCCAATATATTAAGGGATGCAGTTAGGTATGTTAAAAATATATTTTAAAGAGGAAATTGTATATATTTAGTCAAAACTGGCTGTCTCGGTTGACCGTTTTTAAATGCTCCTGCTATAAACTTGATGTTTTTTTTTAGCATTGAAAACTGAATCGGGCTTGTGTAGGCATTTTCACAGTACAACACCATGCTGATACTTTAAGTTTAACACTGAAAAATTTTAACCGTGAATAGCAAAAATAAGTATCAAAACAAGAAATGATTATATTCACTTATAACAGTTTAAAATTATGAATAAAAATCGTCAAAAAAAATTTATTAAATAAATGAAAACCAAATCATGAATTTATTTTCACATCACAAAAAAAAAAAAAAAAAAAAAAAAAAAGAACATGTTTTATAAATTGCTAATGAGCTATAAAATGCAATGTCGTGCAACACATGGAAGTTTACAACATCGGTGTTGCAAATTTTCAAAAAAATTACTGAGTTTGAACTAAAAAATAACAGTTGTAAAAAATAATTCCAGTTGTCGTCCACACTAGTACCCTCCTCCCTCATTTGAATTGGCTTATGCTCCAATTATATATACCTTTTTAATAATTCAAATAAATTTTTGAAAGCATTGCAATATCTAAGGTGAAAATGGCACATTTCATTGGCTGAAGAAGTTCTTAGCGATGATAATTATTCAAATTTCCAATAAAAACTATATGCCGGAATATGATAAGTATTACATGTGACAAAGGGCAAAGGGAGAGAGAGAAATGGTT
The DNA here is from genome assembly GCA_038502835.1 of Octonoba sinensis. Classification (NCBI taxonomy): domain Eukaryota; kingdom Metazoa; phylum Arthropoda; class Arachnida; order Araneae; family Uloboridae; genus Octonoba; species Octonoba sinensis. Next base: position 83,432,500 of record CM076604.1, read on the forward strand.
CTGCGAAACCTTCATTATCAAGTTTTGAAAAAAATTCTTACAGTTGCTTGCATCATGTGTTTGCTGAAAACGTTTGAAATTGCGCAATAGTTCTGATAGAACCAGATCAAAACATCTCGACAACTTACTACTTATAAACTACGCGTTGCACAATCCAATACGACAGAAGGCGGAAGCCAGGAGTTTTATTTTCTTTTTCAGGGGAGATTTATGTTGAAGAAAGTGCAAAAAATTGATTTCTTGACCTTCATTAGCAACGATCGCGCCATGTAACGGCTTGATATTAACAGGATCGTTACTTATGCATTACAGAATTATACTGGATTTTTTTGGAAATGTGGATTGAAATAATTATGTGAAATACTATTTACATACAAAAAAAGAGCTTGCATTCACAAGGAAGTCGAAGAAGATATGTTTGTAATACAAAATTGTTTTCCTCATCATCTCCTATAATAATCGTAAAAATTTTTAAAATGGTGCTTCTAATTAGTTTATCAGTTTTAATTCAAAAATGGTAGGTATTCTTGCGTTCTTAAACTATGTTTTAAGGTTTTTTCGGGGGCGTCAACAACGTAGCTCTCAGCTCGGGAATTTTTCGAGGGGGCGGGGGATTCCTGGAATGCTTTTCCTGCTCAAAATTTAAAATCAAAAGTCCGCATTTTTTCGGGACGTAGTTAGAATATTTCTTTTCTATCTACTATCTAAAGAGCCGACCGGCACAATAAAAAATACGAGGATTTTGCGAACTGGCGCCTAGCCCATAATATTGTTTTTAAGCAATAAAATACCCATTTTCGTAGAGTGAACGAGTTCAATGTACCCGTTAAAAAAAGAAATGAACGAATCAATAAAAGGAACGACATTGCCCAGCGCAACTATTACATGCATGTTTGTATTTCACGTGTTATGTTGTTTTTTCCTTGTTGTGTGCATCGAGTAGATATCGTCCGCCGTAAAACACTGAAATGACGGGCCAAATAGTATGTCAAATTAAATGTAGGAGAAAAAAATCACCCTATAAGACTGTCCACCAGTCCTCAAATACAGGCAAGGCACTGTCATGAGAAGAGAATCCAACCTTATCTGATACCTTCTTGTTAACCTATCAAAACAGCCGCAACAGAATCAACGTGTATCCATTATGGCTGACCGGCAACATGATATGATCTCATAACAATGCAAAGGTTGTAGACCGAAAGACAAAAAAAAAAAGATGCCATTTGCACTTGACCCATGTGTGCAAGTGGTAGACGCATCATAGTAGATCCAACAATAACGAGCATAGGGGAGAAACTCATTCGTGACCCAGTAATCGAAAGCCCATATGAAAAGAGAGGAAACGCCAATATGTAATGCACGACAAGGGCTAACTTTTAACTCGCTCTACACGCATGGTTGCGAACTCGTCCGGAGGGCATTTACCTTACCACAACCTACTTTTTCGGTCTCATCATTCCCTTTCTGATTACACATGACTCGTGAACTGGATGCCAAGTCGTGAGATTGTACGGGAACAATCAATGATTTTCAGTCCTTTTTTTTTCTTTCTTTTAATCGATGAGGCGATTAGAGAAGAGATTCTAGCTGCCTTTCACTCCGGAGATAATAGTGGGGAGGAATGCTAAGTCTCGTAGTTGTGCGCGACTTTGGTTTTTAAGAACTATTGCTTGGTTGTCAAAAGCAATACAAAGAGGAAGAATTTAATTTTGTTTATATATGTGTGTATATTATAGATATAGGAATAGCGTCACTACGGTGGGGAGGGGACTTGTCCGCCCTGGTTGACACCCATGTGGGGGGTGACACCCAAAACGAATTAAAGAGTTTTTGAAAAAATAGATAAAGATACTAGAATTATCTACTTTTACTTGTGCCATTTAAACGTATCATTACTGAATAATAATGTCGTTTATTGAAAGTTACACTAAATAAATGTAATGGAATTTCTTAAGTTTTTTCCATCCTTTTTTCATAAAACCAAAAGATAATTACACAATGGGGGTGAAATAAAATATAAGAAAACGTACATTTTTACGAGAGCGTGCATTTTTTGTTTTGTCTGTGCGTATTTGTTTTTTTAATGCGAGTTATCAGTGTTTGATATTTGAAAATTAAATGAATAGAATAGCTTTTAAAAAATTAAATCGCAAAACATATTTTAAATAGTATATGATTTGTAATTTAACTAACTCAATTATAAACTTTATATTGAGTACCACAACCTCTTAAATAAAGAAGAATAACATCAGTTGGACGAAGAACGAGAAACGTGACATTAATCCTACGATACTACCGAGGTTATTGACCTGAAGTCAAGCGCGTTCTCCTGCTTCTAAAAAAACACAAAAACCTGATGCTTCCGAAGCTGCAAGATTAAACAAATGGTCCTCTAATTAGCATCGCTTGTTTCGTTTCAGATTGCTGAGACAATATCAAATGCCATTCAGCATTTTCCTCTTCACACTCGCACATACAAAAGTTTACTAACGATAAGGTATGATTACAATATGGCAGCTATCTAAGGGAGCTCGGAAATTTCCCAAAATTGAAATTCCAAAAATGCAATTGGGACCTATCTTTGATGACATAAAGGGAGTTGGGGTTAGCGCCTCCTTTTAGGATCTGCGCTAGGTGAACAAAGAAGAAGAGCACTCTAAAAACATAGAAGCTAATTTACTGACTTATTACATATCTACATGCACAAAAGTACTTTTACTTAAATGCCAGAGAGCGGACTTTTTCCAACATTTTAGCCAACTTTGATGAGTGTTCCATATCATTGTGCAAAGTTAAGTATGTAAAAGATGTAACTGAAGCATATAAAAAAAAGTAACGGAACGGCGTTCCGTCACTAATGTACACCTACCTACAACAGGGGTGAACCTCCTACCCACACAGCGATGGCGTGCCTCCTCCCAAAAAACTACGGAACCCCTTCAAAATCGAAGATCCCAAATCGGCCAAACAGTCGACCAAGCCCCTCTAAAAGCGTTTGAGAAGAATCCCTCCCCCGCCCCTCGTGGGCACCCCTGCCTGCAACCCAATAGAAGTAGTTATTTTTTATAATTTAAAGATTAGACTATGATTTAAATAGCTTAAAACAATGATATCCGGTATTTGCATGCTATGTAAAAATTATCTCATCAACAGCTTTAACACATTTAAACAACTGAATCAGGTCCATTTTTCTCTAGACTTTACATATTAAGTCTTTCAGAAGTCTGAACATAATCTAAATCTAAAAGCCCACCTACTAATCTGGTACTCTTTTCTAGTACTCTCCTTCAAACTCTTTACAATGCGGTAATATATTTCTTAAAATAAGGAGACCACAGCTGAGCAGCCTAATCTAAACGACATCTTAAAACCTAAGTTATTTTCTATTTTTCGTACGAAGTGTATGGAAATTTTGGGGCCCGTGGTACATAACCCTTTCAGTGTTGTGAATAACGATATGAAGAAGAGAAACTAATTCTAACCCGTACAATTTACAAACAGAAAGCAAGTAACGCAGTTCTACGCAATCGAAAGAGAATAGCAATTGGCATAACAGAGCGATACATAAAGTCATTTTGCATTATGTATATAAATAGGAGCGGCAGGACAGATAGGGGAACGCTTCACATCTGCTCGCCATCTGTTTTCCAAAATTATTCAACTTGCAAACGAGGCTTCTGACACTCATGTCTGATAAATTTCAGGCACAGTTTACTTGCCATCAAATTGTAGAATTGCACAAGCGATATTTATTTAATGAAATGCAACTGAAATAAATTGAATTAACCATTATCAATCATGATAAACAGTTTTGACTTTAACACCCCGAAAAAAGTACTTCAACAATGCGGCATTTTAAGCATCAGGGCCATATTAAGACACATGGGGCACAGATACAGGGCACTAAAATTTGAGGGGCATCAAATCTGCAGCTAGAATTTTTTTTTTTTAATGCAGTAATTTCATTTCGCAGTATAGCAATATGAAAATTTGAATCTTTAAGCCACTTCAGTCGTAATACTACATTTACACTATTATGACACTTAAAAAATTATTATAATATATATCTACTAACAAAAAAAAAATTGCATTTCCATCTTATTGCAACCAGGTAAAATTTATTGACAACTCTTATTATAACACACCTCATTATCATATACATCCCTCCTACTAAATATATATATATCATAATTATGATAGTATGTATTACAATATAAGATGTCGCCAAATTTGGCCTGGTTGTGATATTGCCCAAGTACCAAAAAATTGTATCACCTTACTACCTAGGAAACGCAAAGAAGAGGACAGGAAGAAGGAGACACCAAATAAAATGTGTGCTCCTCAAAGTCCTCACAATCATAGTCGGTCCCGTTAACCATATAGGTATTTTACATTTTAAGAAAATTAAATTATGCCAAAGTTGTAACACAAGTCAAAGGAGAAAAAACGTTGTTGTATCTCCTGAAACATTTTAGAATGCTAAAAAGTTATATGTGTTGCCTAGTTTGTAATGTTCACTAAAAACTTCAACTTTTGACGAAATATTCAAGCAGTAAACGGTTTACCAAATTTATTTATTTTATTTTTTTGAAAACTTCCAACCAAGACCGGCTGATACAGCTTACCTCGGAAGAAACATTGAGCATCATTTATTACGAAACATTATTTATCAATAAAACCTCTGATAAAAATACTAATGTTATCATTCGTTGGATATATGGCAACAAGTAGAAAAGAAAGAAAAATATTATACATCACAGAGAACTTTCAAAGCGCTTCCTTCTTCTTATCTACCGCTCAAAGTGCATCAGAAACGTAACGTGTGTTCATTTGCTCAAACTGTGAAGTAAAGCATAAAAAGAAGATAAAGAACGCATAATAATTGTTTTCATTTCAATGTAACACAATTTGTACTCCAAAAGCAACGCAACTGGGGAATTTTTAATATCTCATTGACAAGTTGCAGACACATGACTCGAAGGATTTCTTAGAAAGCAATCATTTCCAATTACAGTGCATTGTCATGGCAACGACTGTGGTTTCTCATTCAAACAATACACAATATATTTTGATTTAATCATACTTAAATATCACTCAGCTCTCTTTATATCGGAACTAGTAAGCCCGGCGATCATACGAAATGACCGCTGTTCTAGATGTTATAAATATACAATTCTCCCAGTAACCAAAAATGCACATCAAATCAAAGAGATGTTTATCAGGTAGAGAACAGTAAAGTTTAATGAACAAATAATAAATGTATAATAATTTCGGAAAAATATTCTTACCAAAAAAAAAAAAAAAACCATCTAAGTTATAATAATCTGTAAAATAAAAATATTAATTACTATATAATCAAATTGTTTGTGAAAAATAATTATTTATGTCCAACCTAATCATCGTCAAAACATTAGTTTTAACGAAACTGGAAAAAAGCGCGCTGCCACTTTGATATATATAAAAAGCGCAGACGATAAATAAATTAAAACAAAGAAAGAAGGATTAAATTAAATCCGGGTTTACATTAATTTTTAACGGAGGTTGCAAATCTAGCGATGCCTCACTCAAAATACTAGACAAATGTTTTGATTATTAGTATATTTGGCATGTGTTACAACAATGGCAACTGCATTACAGAGTTTAAAAGATCTAAGCGTAGAAAAAATCATTGAAAAAAAAATAATTAAAAAAAAAAAAACTAATTGAGTCACAAATATTATTTTTGCAGCAAATGAGTTTCTCGGGTCGTAAACATTAACCGTGCCGAATGTGGTCCCGATCGGTAAAACTAAAACGGCCTGGGATTCTATAGCGAACAGACAGACGGAATCGTAAGCAGCTTATTAAGATTTTGCAATAATTCTAATCAGAGATTTGTCAAATAACTTTGTAAAAATATAATTAGTAAGTTTGATTCTTATTGCAAATGTATTTTTATTTGAGCATAACCCTTATTCAGATTTTAAATTCGTCCCTAATAATTATGTATACATATATACCATTCATAAAAATTAGTTAGTTTAAAATTAATAGCAAAGTTCCTCCCTAGTCAACAGACATACTCAAGAAGGTTATTTATTTATTTATTTATTTATTTTTTTTTTAGAGTACATATTAGTTTCAAGATGCCTGGAAACAAGAGCACATTCTTAAGCTACAAAGAAGAAGGTATGAATCAGTAGTTAGCATCAGTAGTTGACCAAGGTCAACTGCTGATGCTAGATGTGGTCAACTACTGATTTATTCAAATTCTTACATGGTCAACTTCTGAAGCAAGAACCCAATATTGATATATATATATATATATTAATATTTATGATAAACTATATTGAAATACTAATAAGCAATATTTAATTTGACTATTCAAATGAGTTTCCTCTATATTCATGAATTCTCTGAAAGTTTATACACTGAGTGGCCAAAAAAAAGTCGCAGGCACTAATATTTAGTAGGACCACCTTTGGCCCGAATGACAGCTTGCATTCGTTTTGTCAATGATTGTACCAAATCGTGCAACTTCTGGACACTTATTTTTGCCCACAATAACATCAATTTTTCGGCGAGATCGTCCAGTGAAGAAGGAAGAATCAAGTTAGTTCTCAATGACCTCTCGATGACATCCCACAGATTCTCAATGGGATTGAAGTCAGGGTTTTGGGGAGGCCAGTTCAAGCGCTCGAATGAATCATCATGCTCTTGGAACCAGTTATTGACAATCCGAGCTAGATGAATCCGAGCATTGTCATCCTAAAAAACGCCATCACCTTCTTTAAAAAAGTAATGCATTGAAGGGATAAGATGGTCACTCAGTAAGCTCAGATAATCTGTAGACTTAATTTTATTACTGCACAATGTTGCTGAACCTAGCCCAGAATAGGAGAAGCATTCCCAGATCATAACACTTCCTCCAGAATCTTGAACTGTGGGTACGGTACATGATGGGTTCAATGCTTCATGCGCTTCCCTTCTTACTTTCATGCAACCATCATGTTGGAATAGTAATTCGGCTTTAATCGCACCACATAATCTTCCGCCATTGCTCAGGAGTCCAATTTTTATGCTCCTTTGCAAATTGGAGTCTCTTTTTCCGATTACAGTAACTAAAGGCTTTCTTGTTGCAACACAACTATTTAGGCCCATTCCTCGGAGTTCTCGTCTCGTTGTACGGGTGGAAATGGTTTTGCTTGCCGCATTGAAGCTTTTTGTAAGTTGTAGGGTTGTTTTTTTACGATTACATTTCACTAATCGTTTTAGTGATCTTCGGTCACAATTGTTGACGACCGTTTTTCGACCACACATTTTCCACGAGGATGTTTCTTCATCCAGCTCTTTCCACGATGTAATAATACACTGAACAGTTCGCAATCCGATGCCGGTAATTTCAGCAATCTCCTTAAGGATTTCAGCCCTGGGCGCAGCCCAATGAGTTGACCCTTCTTGAACTCCGAAACGTCTTTTCCGCGACCGCATGTAACTTCTCTAAACATGATTGCTTTCACATGATTTGTTGCACACTGCTTCTTCACTATTTAAAGGTAGTCGTGAACGGTAACATATACAAATTTTCTGAATACGTCATCTTTTTTTCCTCCTTCACAATTTGGATATGTTAACTGAGGTCGCGACTTTTTTTTTTGGCCACTCAGTGTATATGTGGTTACTAAACCAATGATCATGCAATGGTGCTCTTAAGTGATCAACAACTGGTGCCGTTACCTTATTTACTAAAAAAAGCTATGAAAAGTACGATTTGTTAGCTTGGAATTCTTGTGAAGGGTCCGTTCTGGTTGACTGGAATTTTTTTGAAGGGTCCGTTTTGATTAGCCCAAACTTTGTGAAGGGTCGAAAAAGGACTTGAATATCCTGGTGGTACTCTACTGCTTGAGTTCTGCGCACCTTATGTGCACGATCGTTATTAGAGGTTTTTATTTTTTTATTTATTTATTTAATCTTCGATCAGAGCGTAATTTGTACGGGAGCTATTCTGCACGTCTTTTCAATTTAATGTGAATTTTTACACATTAAACGGAATTCAGACTACTTACGCAGCCATGAAAATTTCAAGACTGCATTTGTTTCATTAGAAGTTAGGTAGCATCCAACGATTGATAGTAATCAGTCATTTTTATTCATACAGGTAGAGTCCTATATATTTTTACATAAGCTGTGTCAGCTTTATTGCGATCATATGAAACATTGGTATTCGCAACTATTATTGGTAAGATCTGGAGAGGAGCATGGAAGGAAGAATGACATTTTGCTTAGGGCAGGAGGCGGGGCTTGGCACGAAAATTCGTCGTTTTTAATCAGAATTTTCTTTTTTTTTTTTTAAATTTTTCAAGCGACTTCTTTCGCAGCAATATTGGAGCGAATAATTACAAAGAAAGATGATTTTTCATCTGAAAAATAAATCGTCGATAAATAACTTTGAATTTGTTGTCCACCAACATAAATAAAACTATTAAATTAAGTAAATAACCAGAGATCTGGAGCGGAGCGTAGAGAAATGAGATTTTATAATAATAATTTAACTTTGTGCAAGTAAACCGTAATAAAAAATAATTTCTTAAAGCACAAATTAGCATTAAAATGCAAACATATGTTTCGGGATTGCTTGGAATCCTTTCTTCAATGCGACAGGGAGCTTCTAGATGCTAAACATCCAAATGAAGCATCTAGAAACTCCCTGTCGCATTGAAAAAGGGATTCCAAGCAATCCCGAAACATATGTCTGCATTTTAATGCTCATTTGTGCTTTAAAATAACGTGAAATTATTTTTTATTACAGTAAATGAGATTTTGCTCAAAACTGGAACGCAGCTGGAGTAAAAAAATGTATTGTCCTCCACTCCGATTGTTTTTAATACATAACACCAAATGGATTCTTTTAGTGGAGGGGGGGGGGGGGCTATTTTGTAGTGCTTAGAACTTAAAATATTATATCTTATAAACACGTTCTATCTTAAAACATATTATACAGAACATTATTTCTCTATTGATAAATAAATAATCGGTCCTAACGTTTTTATCACATAAAAAAATAATTAGCTAAAATAAAAAAAATAATAATAATTAATATGATTCTTATTAAAACTTTCAATCCAACTGTCAACGCTGAACTCAGCAAGTAGAGAATTTTCTTGACGACGAAATGTTTCGCCTGTAACCAAATAGTGCTGGAATAACATTAGGAGTTGAATGATGTGCACGATTACATATCACTTGAATTTCGTAAGTTCCCTTCGAAGTTATGCTTCCTTCCGTTCGATGGTCCAAGTTTTCCATCGACGAAGAAGACGGTTTAATATGCCAAGAAGATTTAAACTAATTTCAATTTAACCCATTTTTTGCAACATCAGATGCGTAGTCGGCAAATTTGTTGTGTTCGCTTTTAAGAAAATAATGTAGTTTTATTTTCTACATATTTGCTTTGGTTTCAAAATTAAGTAATTCCTTTATTCAAAGAAATACTGTAGTGAACTTAGCAACATAAACAAGAAATTACTCCATAGTGGAAAAATTCTAATGGAAAAATAAATTTTTTCCGATTGCTTTATTTGAGTTTATTTCTTACGTTAAGGAAATTGATTTCAAAGAGTCAAGGAAAACCTGGGAACGCCAAGAAGTTTTATTCTCCAAGATGTGTAGGGAATCTTGATCAAATGTCATCAAAAAAAAAAAGCTGCTGATAAATCAAAGCTTAGATACACCGCCAGCGATATTGTAGCTTTGATGACATAATGTCTAGCAATGAAAGAATTCTACCAAACAAGCAGAATATATTGTTGCTATGATAGGTGTAGGTTAACGATATACCATACGCATATTTATTTCTGTTCCAATCGGACAAATTCCGTATTTGGTGTGTGCAGTTACGCCAACTCATATTACCTCACCTTGGCAAAACAGAAATGGTTTCTTTCGGAGAAGTTTAACGGGGAATAAAGGTTAAATAAATGACTGTAGGGAACAAGGGAGAATGATTTTTCGAAAACGTAGAACAAGAAAATATCCAGCAAAGGTCCAAAAAGAAACGATGAATGCAAATTAATTGAAGTTAGATTAATGAAAAGGAAAGAAAGAAAGAACATTTCTTATAGCATTATAAAGTTCAAAAGCATTTAGCATTTAGAATCTCTACAATCGAACTTGGTTGGTTGGTGTCGTGTCCTCGCGCGGGGTGCGCTGCTCATGAGTCTAAAACGGCCCTTATAGGCAGGAGTCCGACTTCCGCCCTTACAATCGAACTTACCAAACGTATTTCCTGAAAATGTGTTTGCAGCTGTTTACACATATAAATTTATCTTAGATTTTTGTTTAGCTATTCGGTTATCAGGCTTATAATTACAAATTTATAAAATAGCCTATTTCAGTTCTTTTACAGAACAAGTTGTGTACTTGAGATACACATTATGTAAAATATGTACTATTTAACGCATACAAAATACTTTATGACTTCGGATTTTAAACAGTCACTTACTAGGGCTCTACCACCTGCTCCGTTCGCTCGCCAACCCCCGTCTTTGCAGTCTATTAACCATTCATACATATATACAGTGGCGTGCAAAAGTTTCGGGCCATCCTATTTTTCATACACATTGCACAGAAATACGATGGTGAAAGAAATATAAACGATCAATTATAGCAGATATTCACTTATATTTGAAAATAATGAGTTATATACATTGATATTACTTTCAAATATTTATTTATTCAACATTTTTTTATTTATGACTGTGCAAAAGTATCGGGACACGTACTACTTTTTAAAAAAATGAAAAAAAATAATGGAGAATTGGGGTTAAATGTCTTGTACTTCTTCACTAGACTCAATACTTTGTTGCCCTGCCCTTAGCAGTAATGACTGCAGCACACTGACGAGGCATTGAGTCGATTAACCGCGAGATTCGCTCTTTCGGCAGTTTCTCCCACTCTTGTCGCAAATGGTTCCACAATTCCGGCTTGTTGGAGTGATTTTTCATTCCAACACGAAGCTTTAGGTCTTACCACAAGTTTTCAATGGGATTTAAGTCCGGTGACTGCGATGGCCAGGCTAGGAGGCGGACTTTTCGGCTCTGAAGAAATTTTTTCACAAGACGCGAAGTTTGTTTTGAATGGTTATCTTGTTAAAAAAATCCAACCACGAGGCAAATTTTTCGTTGCAAATGGAAGCATATGGTCTAGCAGAATGTTCTTGCACATTACAGCGTCCATATTGCCGTGAATTTCCAACAGCGGACCGACGCCATCAGCAAAAAATGCTCCCCAAACTTTGATGTTCCCACCACCGTGTTTAAAGTAATAATTTGATAACTTACTTTATATCTGCTACTTGTTGGAGGTCTTAAGTATTTCCCACCATTACTTCCAAACAAATGAAATTTCAATTCATCTGAAAATAGCACTGTCCACCAATCCGATGCCGTCCAGTACTCACATTTTTTCGCAAAGTCCAACCTAGCCTTCTTATTCTTTTTGCTAATTAATGGTTTCTTGACGCCAATCCGTCCAATCATCCCTACAGCATTCAGACATCGAGACACTGTACTCTAGCTGACATCGGGTAGATTTTCACTTCGTAATTCTCGTGAAATATCGGCTGCGCTTTTTCGAGGATCGACAACACACTTTCTTCTTATAATTTTGTCGACACGACTCAAAGTTTTTCGCGGAGTACCGCTCCGATTTTTATCACACGGTTAGTTAGCTGTTTTATACTTAGAAATAATACGATTAACAGAACTTTTACCGACAGATAAAGCCCTTGCAATGAAACGTGAACTTTTCCTTCTGAAGAAAGTTTCTCCACGATTTCTCGGACCTGAATATTCCTGTGTTTCTGCATCGTCGCCATAAGAAGACTAATTTTCCTTTGTGTAGCATATTTTGAAACCAGCGAGCCTAAAATGTAAACAAACCGGGAGTACAGAGCCACTGCGAGTAGTGGCCCAATATTTTTGCACAGCGACGAAAGTCATTTTACGTAGTACACGTAGAATATGCTATGAACCAATGTAATATTTGATGTTTCTGTGTATATTGCAACTCTCTCATATATTTCGGACAATGATCGAGTGGAGGAATAACATTTTTTAGAAATCATATGAAAAAATCAGAGTGGCCCGAAACTTTTTGCACGCCACTTTATATATATATATATATATATATATATATATTAAACCACCACCATATTAGAATAAAATATAATAGCTTTCCATTGAAAATAACACGCACACGCACAAAAAAAGTATTTATATAAGTAGTAGACTGCCGAGTATCCGGTTCGCGACTACCCGGCTAGATTTATTGGGTAAGTTGAGGGTCATTGCGTCGCAAAGGAGAGGTAAAACGCGGAAGCAGTTATGTATAAAGGACATTTTCAAAAACTAAAAACTTGTTTTGACTCTTACCTTAGGGCAAACTTTTTGTCATCTGTGTAATCATTTATCAGTGAAAAATACCGAACATCTAATAATAAAACAGTTTAAAATGTTGAAATTAAAGTCTGAAAATTTCACAACTAACTATTTGAATAAATTGTGATACATAAGAAGACAAAAGTGTGCACAGTAATTATTTTTTATGCAATGATTAATCGGATATATCCGGTTAATCGAATCCTGCCAGGATTCGTAAGTAGTCTACTTAACCCTTGAGCTGTCACCTATCAAGACATCACACAAGTCGTCATGTTACCAGTAGGGCTCGTAGTGTAACCATAGATCTTTAAAATCATTATAAGATCTATGAGTGTAACATCCAACAACAGTCAGCCGCCATCGATCTGAATACTTACATACATAAAGTTCTAATGCTCTTTCACCTAACTTGTCGCCAAAAATCACCAAGATATTTTGAAAAAAATGACAAAAATAAGAATTTAGGAAGCAAACCTTTAATCTCATGAACCTTTTGTAGATATGCAGCATATTCTCAACCACTGATTTGAAGTCAGGATCCTTTTTTATTGCCCAGAAAATCGTACAAAAATAGCAATTTTCATCAGAAAACTGAAGGGGTCAACGAACCCCTTCTGTGCCTCATCCAATTCCTCAACTAATTTGCTATAATGACAGAGAGTGTAAGTCAAAAAAGGGAACTGTTATTGTAAAAAAGAAATTTTCGTTGATTTTATAGCATCCCATTTTCTCAATTTTGCAACGTTTAAAAATTTTGAAATTTGCAATTTTTAAAAAATACTACAGGGTGCGAAGCGTCCTTAAGACACGCCCCATTCTGTCAGCACTTTACCACCCACCAGTAATTGCATAAAACTATCTTCCAGATAATGAATCGTGAATTCAAAAATATTTTTTTAAGAAAATCTTTCTGTTATACTGGAGGTAAAATCAGTTTCGTAACTAGACTTAGTGGCGCCCGGGGCGAAATTTAAGAAAGCCGCCCTTATACCGTGCTGATAACAGAGCAGCCCCGAAGTCAAAAAACGTGGGGGGGGGGGGGGGGTTATAAGTTTGGTGACCATCACATTTTTTTCAAACTGATAATTCCAGATTTATATTATGTACACGCACATCCAAGGGACATTTTAAAATTAATTTGCCATTTATATTTTTCAGAGAATCCAAGGTTGAATAAATTTCAACTAATTTTTCCATCCGGCATTTTTTTTTGAGGGGGGGGGGGGATAATTGCGTCAGGGTATTTGGGAAAAAGCTTTATAAAAGTCCAGAAGGTAATATTTGCGCACAAACAGGGGGGTTCGGGGGTTCACACCCGGAAAACTTTGGAAATTGAAGTCTTAAACACGCAATTTTAAGCTATATTTACACTCTGAAAAATGGAATCCTCCTTTTCGACGATTCTTCAATCGTCAAGAAAAATTTCGTCATTTATAACGATTCTTTCCTGCCGCGATCACGTGACTTTAAAAAGTTACCACACAAATTTCGGCAATTTGACGAACGATTTATTCGGAGCATTTTTCATGAAGCCATTTCGTCAAATGCAACGAAAGTTTCGTGAGATTTAAGCATGCGTTTCTGAGAGTGTAGTGACGCTGAACCTGTTGGAAAAAGAGGGGTTCAGGCACTTCACCCCTCCCTATCGCGGAATTTCGCTGAAAATTCATCGATATTAGTGCCAAAAATGCAATTTTAGCCTATATTTTCAGACATTAGAAGATTCAGGGCATGGCCATAAATTTCTCGAATAGTTTACTATAAGTCTTGTTGTCTATTTAAAGTTGTTGTCGAATTATGAAAATATGGGAAATATTTTACTCCACATTTCAATAAAAAGAAGATGCTTAAAAGTTTCATCAATATTTCCAGACAGTTTTTTTGAAGACATCACATGAGTATGTATTGTTAGGTATTACACAGAAGGTAGGTCTTGACATCCCATTGCAAAATATTTATGTATCGTTTTCGATGTTTTTTGATGCGGAAATGACTTAATTACATAGGTTATTTAGAAGAATAGCAAGGAAGCAAAACAAAAAGCACGCCTAGGAGGTGCAGAAAAAGTCGAAACCGGACTTCAACCTTTGGCCCCTGTCCGCCCCCGCCCCGCCCCTTAATGTTCTCGTGATCTTTTGGAGCAATGCAACTGTGTTTATCTTTTCGAGGAAAAAAATAACTTCGCCCGGTTTGCAAAAAAAAAAAAAAATGTAAATAAAAAGATTGCGCTTTGTTGGGATAGGCGTTCCGGACTTTTTGCCGCCCCCTGAAACAGTGCTGCCCGGGGCGGACCGCCCCCACCGCCCCCCGCTAGTTGCGCCACTGGGTAAAATGCTTGCGAAATGGGGTGTTGCTTAAGAGCGCTACGCACTCTGTCCTGACGTGGTGGTTAAAAATGAAGGTTATTTTTGCATTCAGAGCTAAAAATGATTAAGAATCACTAATCAGAAGCTTAAATCTACAACCATCGCAGGCTAACATTATTATTATTTGAAATATGGTTGCTTTGAGCGAATACGCTGTAGCAGTCTAGGAAAAAATAAAGAGAGAGAGAGGACATAACAGGATGCATTTGAAAGGGTAACTGCAAATAGCAGTTGTGTAGCAGTAATCCTCTAGCTTTCCTGCAATAGTTTGTTTGGAATGCGCAGGTTTAACCCGTAAACATGACGCTTCTGTTACCGAACACGTGTATAGGAAATTCTAAATCTGGAAACGAGTAACAAGAAATCAAAGTCTCCAAGTCTCTTGGAGACGAACATATTGAGAGCTGGCGGATATAATAAATAGTTATTTATTTATTCATGAGTTTCAGAAAATTACACATCTTGCTGTTCGCGCAATGTAAAATAAAATTTAATTTGTATTTTAAAACAGTTATAAATGGTGTAAAAACTTTGCTGGGACCGTGAAACAATGTTATTGAACATTAAATTTATTAAGCCAATAGTTATTTCTAGAAACTGAATCATATTTTAATTTATGCAATAGAAGTTAAAAGTGAATTTCCAATTGAAGAGCAAATAATTTGACCATGGTTAGCCCATGTGCCGGCTATGCGTATCCGGCATTTGATTGGTGGACAAGCTTGCCAAATTAGAAAACTGCAAATAGCGGGGGCGCACCAATGGGGAAGGAGACATTCGGATACTGGATATCCGATATCGGATGCCAGGTATCTGATACCCGACAGATTTTAAATATCCGGAATCCAATATCCGGCCACTGCACGAAAGTTAGTTTTTCGCAATGTCAATTTTGATTTTTAAAATTTAATTGATTAGCATACTTTGAAAACATACGTAAATCAAAAACTTACTGCATATTTTTGCGTAGTGGATAAAAAATGAAAAAAGTTTAGAGGTCTGAAAACATCAGAGCCAGATATCCGGTACGGACTTATCACACAATGGTCACCAATTACCCGATATCCGTTAAAATCAATATCCTGGGGACTTTTGCCGTCTCGTATAAGTTCCCTGGGACGCGGGACAATTTTTCAAAATGCGGAACCTTCCCGGAAAAGCTGGGGATCTTTTTGGAAACCTCGTTGGTGGACGAAGAAAGAAAACCAGAGAGAAGTCTCGACCTTGCCTCATGGCAAGAAATTTACCGTAGGTATTTTCTTGTATTAATTATTATTCTAAAAAAAAAACAGTATGAAATGTAAAAGGACTCTAATACTTAAGAATACTCCTCCAAAATTAGTGTAAACATAAAAACAATAGGGTCAGGTGGGGTAAAATGGGTCACTTTTTAGCTATTTTCATATGTAAAGTTTCATAGCAACAAAACCAGAAACATTTCCCATTTCGTTTCAATTGCATCTTAACATTGAACTCCTTTAGGTCAATTTTATGTAATTTTTAACCGACTTCACAAAGGCAGGAGTTTATACATTTATATTGTATGTATGTCGTTTTTTTTTTTTTTTTTTTTGTCCACTCGTAACTTCTCACCGGATGAACCGATTTTCACGATTCTTTTTTTATTCGATCGAGGGTGGTTTCCCATAGGTCCCGTACTTTCGTTTGACCATATTCGATAATTAGAAAAAAAAGTTATGGGCAGAAATGTAGTATTTTTTTTGTTTTTTAATCCATAACTTTTGGCTAAATGAACCGATTTTGATGATCTTTTCTTTAATCGATAGAGGGTCGTCTAACTTAAATATTGCAAATCGATTTGAGTACATTTGTTTTTTAGAAAAAACGTTACGGGTGAAAAATAACTATTTTTTATTTTAATTGGAAAGGCTTGGCTTGATTTTTCTTTGTTGGGAAATCTATTAATAAATATAAAAGTCATTGTTAAAAACATATTTGTTGTCATGGGCTATAATATTAAAAGAAATTACAGAAAGAGTTTGACTGAAGGCTTTTCTGTGGCAAAAATTAATCCAATCAATTTGGTTGCTAAAATCAACTTCAACAGGGAATTTATCATGCAATAGTTTTTAGTGCCATTAATTCAAAGAAGTTTTGCCCTTTGATATGGATTTTTTAAAAAATAGAGTATTTATGTAAAAAATGTATTTACACTAAAAAGAATAAAATAAAATATTTTTTATTAAAAAACAGAACCGACTTCAAACTATAAATTGCGCTAAAAAGTGAAAAATAAATTCATTCTTGAAACAACATCGATGTGACTTTTAAACATAGTTTTAGAAGTCGGTGCAAAATTATAAGTCTAATTACCATTATACCATTTGCTACTTCATATTGGAACTGTTGCTAATTCTGCGAATATATATATATATTTGTAATTGGATTCATGATTACAAAAGATTTTATCCATCCTAATTTTGTACCGACTTCTAAAACTATGTTTAAAAGTCACATCGATGTTGTTTCAAGAATGAATTTATTTTTCACTTTTTAGCGCAATTTATAGTTTGAAGTCGGTTCTATTTTTTAATAAAAAATATTTTATAATATTTATTTTTTAATTATGTAATAGTTTAACTGAGATTATAAAGTTGTGACCTGATTTACTCCATCGTGGGGTAAAATGGGTCAGAAAATAATCAGGGCTCCCACCGCCTTAACACAATTTGTAGCAGCTTTCGGAGCAGGAAAAATGTCCTTTTTGTATCAGTTTGGAGCAGAAGAATTTAACTTTTGTATCAGTTTGGAGCAAAAGAAATCGACTTTTGTATCAGCTTAGGAGCCGAAAATATCAAATTTGTATCATTTTTGGAGGGTTTTTTTTCTTTATTTTTTAAATATTAAATGGCTGTTTTAAAGCAATGTCATTTTCATACATCAAGGGTAAGAGCAGTTTCAAGTCTTCAAAATGATAGGAAATGTAAATGTCAGTCATCCTTCAAAAACTGAATTAGATTATTTCAAAAACTGGATTATTTTTATATTTCTTATAAGAAATTATTCATAACCTATTCAAAAAGTAAGACTAATTAAACCTATTACCCTTATAAAGGTGTTTTTCAATACTTTTCTCAATAAACAGATTATTTAAATAAATGTTCTGTAGTTTTTTCTTTTTTTCTTCTTCTTCTTCTAATGATTAAGAATAGCTAGAAGAAAGCTTAAAATTTTCTTCTTTTCAAAAATCATTACATTCTCTCTTTTTTGTTTAATAGCTAAAACACTATTCTTACAAGAAAATAAGCAAAAACTAACTAATATGAAAGGTTAAACTATTTATCATTGATTAAAATTTGTTTTTTAAATGATACTTATTTAGGTATAACCATTGTGATTATAGTAACAGTAAAATTTTGAATCAATTAAATATAATTTCATATTTTATCAAAAAAAATATTTGAACTCTATCCTATTTTCTACCTGCAGTAATATTTATTATTTTTCTGATTAAGAAATATTCCTTTAAATTTCAATCCTAAATGCTCACTTAGATGCCTTGGAAGTAATTAATGGCACCAAAAGTAAATTGCTGGGTTTCATAATTTTGCAGCGAGAAAATTCAAGAACCAAATTATATTTTTCAGTTCTATAACAGAAAGGCAAAACGTATTTCTTATTATAGGTTGATAATTTATTGTCTAATGATTTTTTTTCTAACAATTTATCTTTACATCTTTCAAAAATTGTGTAATAGTTACAATTAAATTTTAAGAGTCCTAGGGTTACAGCAATTGGATGCTGAAAGAAACTAAATTGAATTAAAAGAGAAAATGCATGATAATTTCATAGCTTTCAAATCTAGTTAAAAAATTGAAACTATAAGCAAGAGTACTTTTATGAGGTCGTTCACCCACAACAAAATTTATATTTCTTCAAATAATATTGCTTAACATATTTGCTAAAGATCATCAATTCATTAAGATATACATGCTTTTTTTAAATTTTCTAACTTAACTAATTTTTTAACTTATTTTGTTCTTTATATTTGTCTTTTTTAATTGCTTGTGGTTATATGATATAGATTATAGAGCTTAAAGAGTAATGAGAAAAGAAAAAAAGCTGCAATTCAATGTTTAACTTTACAGCGTTTGAAAGTCTATCTCTAAACACTTTCGGGAACAAATATATATTTTCAAACAATGTTTTTATTTAAAATAAAAATACATTTCATTTATTTACTGTGAAAAGGAACATTATAAATAGTTGAAATGAAAAAAAATCCGATTTTTGTAGCGGATGCAAAAAGATTGTAGAATGTATGCACTCCTTTGCTTGCACGTGGAAAGTAGGCTTAAGGAATTTTTACGAATTGTTATAATGGAGCAATAATCTTTTTAACATCTGTTCTGTTATTGATTTTTCACATTGATTAGTATTTCCTAAACATTAGAATAGAAAACACAAAGTGCACTTAGGAAAAACTTGAAGTTTATTTTTTCCACGTCCTATGAAATTTTAAACTTTTTTTATCTATTTCAATAAAAATTTACTAAATAAAATATTGAACATAAATAGTGATAAGAGGAATTATTTTTCTCTCTATAATACTACAAAATATGAGAACTCGTCTCACTTTCTTATACAAGCGTGGGATACATCACTCATTCAGCTCAATTTTCTCATCCACACTTGATGTTCTTAAGAGAGAGTAGAGCTAATATTCATTAATAAACTGCTTCAAAGGTAAAAAATTAGTTGACTAAAGGAAAAATGTAACGAATAATGCCGATTTTAAGGTGAAAAAAAATATAATATCTAAATTTTTTTCGATTTTTTCCCCGAAAATCGCGATTTGGCGCAATTTTTCCAAAAAAACGCATTTTGTAGCAGCATGTAGCAGAAAAACCGTTTAGGCGCAGTTTGGCGCAATTGGCGCAGCCGTGGGAGCCCTGAATAATGCTGAAAACAATTATTTATTACTTTGAAATTGAAAAAAAATGTAAGTAACATATTCGGCAACATTTTGAATTATAATTACATTGAAATGTTAAAATAATATTGCTTTAGATTGTTACATATTGGTTCACATAACACTTCAACAACATCACTTCTCTCTACCACATCAACATGATCTTTATTTAAGGAAAACATGAAAAATAATATCTTTTAGTTTAATTTCCAATAAAATAAACAACATACACTGTTTAAATTTAGGAACTTTTTGCAGTGAGGTGCAACACAGTAAATTTTAAAATAATGATAGAATAGAACTAGCTAAGCCTAACCCTGACCCATTGTACCCCATCCAGGAAAAACTGGTGTAAAAAATTCAATATTTAATTTTTTTTTTATGTGCTCGGCTGTAATTGCTTAAGTTTCTTATTGAGGAAATCCTTTAAATTTGGGCTGTTATTTGAAAACTATAGAGATTTTCAGAAGTTGGTAAACCATGTATTTAGCACACTATCATCCAAAAATTACAAAAATATTTTTTGTGTTGCCATATTTAAGAACCTAACTTTTTTTAGAATGAAAAATGTTGCCAACACATTGAAATATAACATAAAAAATATTGGTTTAAAAATTTCAATTTCAGGTTCTATTATTTTGGGTTTTTTATCAAGTGACCCATTTTACCCCATGACCCATTTTACCCCATTTTAAATATCAGAATTTAAGTATAAAATAATATGAACTATACTATTTAGAATTTTCGAAAAAGATTTGAAATCTTCCACACTTCTACTTACAGATAAGACACTCAACAACAAATTAAGCCTTTTGAAGGATTACTACTTAGCAACTGCCTACGTACCACTTAGTGCAATTTTTAACAAAAGACACAGATTAAAACACAAGAGTATTGTACTGGTGTGTACTCTATCGCTTTAAAAGCAGACACTGCTGCTCGAAAGCTTTTCACTGTATGGTTTCTTTCTTTTTTGCAAGGCTACTAAGTAGGAAAGTCTTATAATTATTCCTTGGGGGTTCACAGACTCTTGTGAACTTCCTTTCTCTGGCGGCAGATAAGATTACGAAAGAGGAGCATGATTAAAAAGAAAGAAAAATGAAAAGTTGTGTTTCAAGTGAGATAAATTAAAAGCGATGACGTATTCTATCTTTACAAACCTTCTTTTGCGAAAGGGAAAAAAATACTTTTTGTGACCTCGAGCAGTTGATGACGCAACATAACGGCGGCACTGCGCATCAACACACGAACATTCTCAGCCTGACCTTGTTTCTGAATCTTATTGTGCCTTTGTTTCTTTTTCTTTTAAGTTTTTACAGTTTTTTCCCCCTTTGGGGTCATTCCTAAATGATGTCCTTTTAGGGGGCAGGGATGTGCGAGAAATTGTGACAGTTTGTGACAAGGGGAGGGAAGGGATAACAAAACGTGTGACGTTATATACTTTAGTTCCTATAAAAAGATTTAAAATCAGCAAATTGAATTCATTTGTATTGTTCTCTTAATTTTCACAATTTGACTTTCAACCCTTAACTGGTCAATTTTTTTACCACAAATGTTCCTTAAAAAAAAGGCATATTTTTTTTATTGCATATAATTAAAGTCCTGACTTGGTATAACAGGAAAATGAAAGAATTTTTTTAACAATTTCATAAATAATGAATTATTTTATAACTTTGAAACACAAATGCCCCTAAATATTGGCTTTTTGCAATCTCAGAGTATATACAATGAAAACTGTTTTACAGATCTCACGATCTTTTGAAATATTTTAATACTAAAGACTATCTTTCAATCTATTAAAAATACGGGCAAATCAAAACAAGAAAGGCGGAAATGCCCGTACGATGTACGAGCAAACTAGTTCGGGCCAACTTTGGGTAGCCCCCCACGCCGTAAGGGCAAACCAGTTAAGGGGACTTCGCACCTTTTGACAATTCTTTTTTATTTAAGAACTTTTACCTATTTCATAAAAAATAAAGACCTGATGAACTGCAATTACGTATTATACCCGAGCGCAATAAGGAATAAATAACACGCTTACTTATAAAGAAATTAACGAATAAACTGCTCAGAATAAAATATACACATGAGCGGTAAAACAACACTCAAACACAAGTCCGCAAACAATTACGCATGGGTTAATTCTATACAAATCAAAGTTCGTACTCATTTTGACATAAAAATTGAGGATTTCATGTATCAAGTTAAAAAAATTAGGGATCTACAAAAATTTAAATAATTTCGGAAAGCGAGCACGAAAGATTAAAAAATAAAATAAAATAAACTTTATATGATGAAATATGCATTATTATTTTTTACAATCCTCTTTTATAAATTTAACCATCAAACGGAATGTGACCGTTCATAAATGATGTCACGCTTTTTTCCCACATATTTGATCCCCCTCCCCCCTTTGTCACAAAATGTCACACTTCAACGGACCCCCCCCCCCCTTTCTTTGTCACATGCCACGTTATGTTGCATAAGCAGGATGTCACACTTCTTGTTACTCCTCCCCTCCCCTTATCACAATTTCACGACCCCCTCCCCCCTCGAAGGGTGACATCATTTGTGAATGATCCCCTATTTAAATCAAAATAATTTAAACGAGAAAAAATGACAGGGTCAACTCCTACGTAAAACCGCAGATTTCCGTGGCCAGTCACCGAAGTGTTAAATGAAGGCAGATTCTTTGTGCAACAATCTCTCAAATACAAAAGAAAACCAATGCAGACAATTCTTTTGTAGAGGCAAATACCCAGAAAGCTGAAAGCCACCAGGACTAAGAAGGAGCTCCCAAAACTAGAGTTAGCTTTCATAGCAAAAATTATATGCTAATCGGTTTCATAACAACACGTTTTCTTTCTGTATTTAAAAACAAGGTATACATATATATTTGAATTATTTTGGATCCTAATGTACGGGATAGTATATGGGAAAGAAGGCTGTTTTTTATTTTAGTTCTGCACAAACTTCTTGGTCGTATTTAAAACGAAAGAAGATAAAGCACTGCTCGTCACTAACCCGTTTACATGCAAAAATTCATTATAATCGCTTGAAATAAGCGCCTCATTAAACAATAATCCTCATCACCACGTTAGACAAGACATGACCAGCATTATACAAAATTATCATGGAATATTAAGATAAATCATTTTTTATTTTAATAGTTTTTGGCATTTAAAACAACTTAACTATATCAATACCAAAGAGCATTTATTAAAGTACATATATGGGCAAAACTCAACATAAAAAAAAAAAAAATTACCCCTCTATCACTCAAGAACGCGAATTTATTTATTTTTTTGGATTTGATGTATTAACAAAAAAATAAAACTTCGCATTTCAGATATTTGAATATATCAGATATTTTTTTTTTTTTTTTTTAACTTCCTATAACTCAATTTATTTGATTTTTTGAATTCGAGAAAATATGCAAGTGTAATAAATATAGCGCGACATGTGACGAAGAGTGGTTAGGGATATGTTGAAGTGTGACATTTCGTTACAAAGGAGGGAAGACAAATCTCAAATATATTGAAAAAAAGTATGACCTCATTTATCAACGGTCACTTGCGAACATCGGAAAATTAGAAAAGAGATACAAAATGCAAAACCGATCATTGTTTGTACGAAACGAGACGAAATTAATAACTGCAAAAGCCGTTTTATTCTTTTTCAGTTATAAACAACGAAACTTAACGATAAAGAAATAAAATTAAAAATCATATGTGGGAAATCACTTATGTATCACTCCGTGCATCGAAGTTAGACACTTCTAAAACGAAAATCAAGAAATACTACAGTGATTACACGTAATCCCAGTCCTGGCCGCATAACGAAACATCCAATTAATTATCCATGCAAGGGGAAAAAATCGCTTGCAGTTTACATGGCCACAGAACCGTGAATACTCGTCACGGTACACACTTGTTCCTATGAATTACTAAACAAGCAAATGCAGACGTTTTCTTTACATTTCGATCTACTGTTTCAGAAACTGACCTTGACCAAACTAGCTTAATTTTAAAATTGCGCTTCCGTTTTATCGTCTATCGCTGCAGACGATGTCTGAATTGTTCTTTTATTATTATCATCGGTCTCGCAAGAAGTGTTTGCGGATCATGTGATTTCCTACTACCGAAATTCGATTATCATTGGGCAATTAAATCACCTTTTGAATGAACGTAAAATAAATTATACTTTGACCAGTGATTCTCAACCTTTTTCTTTTTTGTCGCGGCACACTCTTAACGATTTCAAAATTTGGCGACACAAAAAAAAAAGATAAGGGATCATTCATAAATGATGTCACACTTCGAGGGGGGAGGGGGTGTTCGTGAAATTGTGACAAGGGGAGGGTAACAAGAAGTGTGACATCCCTGCTTATGCAACATAGTGTGACAAAAGGCGGGAGGAGGTCCGTTGAAGTGTGACATTTTGTGACAAAGAGGGAGAGGGTTCAAATATGTGGGAAAAAAGCATGACATCATTTATGAACGGTCCCTAAGTTTAAAAGTTGTTTACTTACCTGTAATATACTGTGCATAACAGTTCATGATAATAATTTTGAATGTAAAATAAAATAATATAATAGATACTACAACTTTACGCGTAATAGAAAAAAAAAAACATTATAATTAATGTATAAAAAAACATTATACATTTCTAAAATTTGGAGGCCCAGTGGTTGAGAATCACTGACTTTTAGACAAACATTCCTTGAAAAACAATATTGCGAGTATAGAAAATTTATCTTAAAAGAAGATAGTAAGCAAGCATTTAATTATTAAACACAGGTTGGCTAATTAGGGTATGAAAAACAATTTGGGAAATTAAATTACAGTGAATCGCCTCCATCAGAATTCCCTTATTCTACTTTTCTTTGAGGTTGCATACTTTTTGAATGGCCGAGAATTATACATTAGAGTCCCGAAAAATGTGCACTCGATAACCCAGCTGGTTGATTTTTTCTTGTAGATAGCTTTATGGATTAGCCCGGAGGCCTTATCAGGGAAATAATTACTGTGCACTCACTGTCACTATGTGTTCATTAATTTTTATGTAGTAAAGGCAGTAGCGTCATTATGGGGGGGGGGAGATCCGCCACTTGTGACATCCTTCATGGGGTGTTAAAGATGAAACTCAAAATGAGAAAGCATCTTAACTGAAAATGAATGTAGTTACACCTAGTAAATAAAACGTAATTTCTTGATTTTAAAAATTTTTTTTATCAATTTATTTATTTATGTAATTTTTTTCCTACTGAAAATAATAGAAAACAATATAAGCTACAAAACTACAAGTTTATACAACACAGCATGTGTGTGTGTGTGTGTTGGGTGGGGAGGGGTACTGACACCAAAAATTACCGCCCTGGGATGGTAGGAACGCCACTGGTAAATGCTATTTTCACAAACTGGGTCACGTTTCGGTCGCATTAGACGGAGTTTTCGGGACTCGCCTGTACTTAGTTTATGTGAATTTCTGAGAATAAACGAACATAAATAAAACTATGATAGCTCGGCTCAAAACATTCACTTTTCAAAATGCTCACCAAGCATGGGAAGTTTGAATTTTTCGTCAAAAAAATTTAAGAAATATTGAGAGGAAAAAAGAGTGGTGAGAGAAGTGTGAAAAAAAACGTCTTAAAATAGTTCATATGCGAAAAGGCATAGTGTCTTAAGCAGACAAAAAATATTTGTTGACAAAGGACATGGCGAGGACCGAATTTAACTTCATGACGTCAAATCCACCGCCCCCTTCCTCCTCTGAACTTCTAATAATTTATTGCTACACTTGGAAAATATTTCATTTTCATGAGAGGTAGGAAAATAAATATTATTTAATAACAAGAAAAAAGTCATTACAAAGCATTAAAATTTATCAATATTTTCTTTTCGGGCACTAAAAAATGTATAAAAATTTTAGTTTGACGCTCTAGGCACCAGCATACTCTGGTTATTAAGTAATTTCAAATAGCAAAAAAAGTACAATATGCATTCATTTAATTAGAACCTTATAATTTGAGGGAAACAACTTCAACATCAGGGTTAAAAAATACATAAATAAAATAACAATATTAATAATGACGCATTTGAATCCTCACGAAAAAGGAGCACCTGTGAATGACATCACACAATTTATGCCCATGTGTTTATAGTAGTCTAAAAATATGAAGATCTTAAACCAGCAATAGTGTAAACAGCTTAAGTGATCTGAAGATATTTGATGAATAATAATCTGATGAATAATTCATTCATTTTTTTTCTTAATTATATATGTTATTATTTAAGTCAATTCATGTGAGTATGACTCTCTACGCGTGTTACGTAGTACAGTGAAACCTCCTTTAAGGGACACCTCTAATTAAGGGACACATTTTCTGGTCCCAGACCCTTTGAATAGGGACTGCAATGATGTATTTACCTCTGAATAAGGGACACTCTATCTCTATTTAAGGGGCATTCACAGAGAAAAATTTCCAAAATTCAAGTTATAAAGATTAGAAAAATTTACTGGAAATTGGACTTTTTTTTTTTCTATAAATTAACTTCTGAAAGTCCTAGTCTGAGTCCTAGAAGCATGAACAAAGAAACAAGTGTATTTTAAAGTGCTTGCCAAAACCTACATGTAAAGGCTTTTCCCTCTCTTGTACTATGGAATACATGTGTGCATTGACATACAGTACCCGACTACCAACAAGTTTTTTGTGCAGGGATTGGAAAAAGTACACGAAATGTAACTTAAGCTTTTAAGCTGTATTCCCCAAATTTCGTACTTTAAAACAAACCCATCTCATAGATTACTTCAAATACATTTCTGTAAGGTACAAAACTTTGCCAATACGGCATTTATGCCAAAATTTTAGTTTTTGAATGAAAAAATTTTAAATTTCAACAATTTCCACTTATATTTTGTATGCATGAAAGATTTTCAGTATTTAATCTTAAATGGTAACACATGTTTATTATTAAAAAGTTGAACCAAGTTAATACACTATGTGTATGCATCAATTTATGAACCTCCGAAGAAGGGACACCTCTATTTAAGGGACAAAATTGCCAGTCCTCTTAGTTCCCTTATTGAGAGGTTTTACTGTATTTGAATTAAATGCTTGTTCCCCCCCTCCCCCTCCTTTTTTTTTTTTTTTTTTGTATATTCTAAAGTCAGCAGGATTTATCGCTATCTCTCTTCAACGTAAAAGATTTTTTTAATCTAATTAAATTTTCAAGATTTTCCGAGGCTGGAACTGGTAAACAAAATTTATGCACTTTCACGGTCATTCCTGGGGAGAAACGGCGAAAGTAGTTATTTGGCAATAAACCTCAATTTGCTTGCAAGGTTTTTGTTAGTTCTGTGAACTCTGACAGAGTCATTTGTTTTATGAATTCATTCATGGTTTTACTTACATCTCTTACATATATAAGCATATTTTAAAGTTTATCTATGTAATTAAAGTAACATAGATATACTTAATCGTCCCGGGTTTTTATTGCCCTATTACTGAATTACTCATAGCTAATGAATGACCTTGCCCGCTGAAAATTTAACTTATTCCAGTGTTTAGCTCAAAAAATAAACATAATTACAAATTTGCTCAATTATTGTCATGCCTTTATTTTTATCAATTTGTGTGCTTTAAAATCTGAAAAAAAAAAATGAATAATGGACTCATAGAAGTTATGTAATATATATTTCGTGGCAATCACCATGCATGTTAAATAAAATAAAATAAAAACAAGCTAAATATAGTGAAAAACATGAATTTCCAAAAATCGTAAGTTACAGAATGCAAGTTGAAAAAAGAAAATATAAAAAACGCAGTGGAAGAGAGAGCTAAACAATTTTATAACTTTTTATATTCATAATGACCCATTTATAAGCTTCTATTTATAAATTATAACCGTAAAATTTTGCTGCACATAAGCATCAAATTTTTATTAAGTCGATCTTCAACAGGCTTAAAATATTGAAAATTGTCACGCAGACATAAATTATAGTGTAGCTAAAAATCTCAAGGAATGCACGATTCCCACTGTCGATTTTCGAAAAATCCGGGAACAGAGCTTTAGCCCTTAGCTTAAAAAAAGGATCCAGTGCTTCTATCTTAGTTGTTTTAGGAAAAAGAAAAGAAAATCAAAACAACAACAACAATAAACAATAACGATAACAACAACAACGATAATAATAACAGTATATGTCAAAACAGAAAAAAAAACTTTTTTTAAGAGAGAAAACCAAAATTCTCTGCTGTTTTCTTTCTTTCCTTTTTTTTTTTTTTTTTTTTGGTGGGAGCATGTCTACTAAAATCCACTAAACGAAACAATTAGCTTAAACTTGACAATAAAACTTGTCAGTAGCTAGAACAGCAGAATATTAAAAATTGTTCTGGCTAACTATTTTGATGATGAAACGTGATGTTGCTGAATTTAGAATCCATTAGAAATAACAAAAAGTGATGCGATACCAAGAAATGAAATAGGGCGACTTCGAAAGAATTTGGAATGTTACCAGACTTTGTAATTCATTACAGTAAAACCCCGTTAAAACGCAGGTGTCGGGGGACACGTTTTGCACCCGCGTTATAACGTAACCGCGGTATAGTGAAACTATACCGTGGAAGCATATTCATGAAATAATACCTGCTTTTGTTGCATCATTTTCAACTTTATCAATTACTGCTAACTTTTCTTCCCCCTATAGTATAATTTTTTCCTTTTTTCTTTGTTGCCATTTGATTCAGTGTAATTGCTGTGCAAAAGCACATCACGCCTATCACAATAGGACTTTATCTGTTAGTGTGTCTGGTGGGGGGATGGGTGCTCTTTGACTAGAATATTTGTGTGCTCGGGCTGGCTTTATTTAAAATGGTAAATAAGGAATCACCTTTAAATGGCAATGATAGAGGGTTGTTTAAACGTCGATAACATGATAGTCACCGCGGTATATCCGATTCCGCGGTATAAAGGGTGTTACTGTACTAAATGTAAGTAAGGTATCTAAAGATAGAAAAGAAATGATGTAAAAAGAAAAGGGGAAAAAACCCATTGTGTTCTTCAAAGCAACCAACCTACAGTTATTATGAAAAGCAAAAGTTTTCTATACTATTTTCTATATTTCCCGTTCGGTAGTACATCATGAAAAACCTCAATGTTAATTGAGTTTAAGTCGCTGCATTAGATAGACTACAGGTGGTATGTTTAACGAGTTTTGTATTCATCAAATATTTTGTCGTTTATAGGCTTCCAGGTACGAGGTCATTCATAAATGGTGTCACGCTTCAAGGTGGGGGGGGGGGGGTCAAGAAAGTGTGACACTTTGTGACAGGGGAGGGGAGGGGGTAACAAGTGTGACATTTTGTTTTCTATAAAAACATTTAAAATCAGCAAATTAAACCCATTTTATGCTGATGTAATATAGCGTCACATGTTACAAAGGGTATATTGAGGTGAGACACTTAGTGACAAAGGAGGGAGGGGGTCAAATATATTGAAAAACGTGTGACATCATTTATGAACGGTCCCTAGAATGTATATATGTATGTCCTTACAATAGACAGAATCAAAATAAAGATTCCAGAAATGTATATAGGTATGACGTACTCATATTAACAAACTAGTGTTTATTAACTACAAAATGTAAATAAGAATCAGTGGGAAATGCTAGTGCAGTCTTTTCACGTTATAAAACGTTAGTTGCAAAAGTTCTTTTGCTAAACAATTGAGGGAAGTGATTGAAACACAATCACAATTCAATATACTTAAGCAATGCTAACTTCAGTTATATACCAGTTTATAAGTTTAGTTGCATTAACAAACGGGGAGAAGCTAACATCCAG
The DNA here is from genome assembly GCA_038502835.1 of Octonoba sinensis. Lineage (NCBI taxonomy): Eukaryota > Metazoa > Arthropoda > Arachnida > Araneae > Uloboridae > Octonoba > Octonoba sinensis. Next base: position 83,462,059 of record CM076604.1, read on the forward strand.
ATTCGCGTGTTATTAAACGTATCTGCAAAACGAACTTCCCCAAAACTCGAATGGATTCGTCTTTACTGCCATGCGCAGAAGCGCCTAAGTGTCAAAACTCTTTGGCCGGACTGTATGTCCAATTATCTTCTCATGAACGACTTGGACTCCTTTAAAAATCAAAAATAATGACCCTATTTCCGTCATTTGTGTTTATATAGGGTTTTCCTAAAGCTATGCAGACGATAAATTTTATTCGTGAGAAATTAAAGTTGTAGTTGAGAGAGAAAAGAAAAAAGAAAAATAGATTGAACAAATACAATTTATAGACGATGAAACAATAATTTATGCAGCGTTAAATATCTTCCCTTGTTACACAGATGCTTTAGCACGTTTTGTAAGAAATTTGAGCAGTGAACATAGATATAATGTTGTACAGGAGCGTAGAAATTTAAAAATCATGGCCTTAAACAATTTCATTTCCAAATGCTCAAAATTATTTCCAAGAGAAACCAGTTAACAATTAAAAAGTAATTAACTTCACTCATTATTATTAATATTAATCACAAAAAGTCACTAATAAAAGAATATTTTTATAGATCATTAAAATAAATTAATAGTTTTCACAAAATAACCGAAATCCTTATGCAGTATCGTTGATTTAACTACATTTCTTAAACGTGATTAATGTAAAACAAACAGTAGCACTTTTTTGTTTTAAATCTATGTTAGTAAAAGGAAAATTTTCGCTTTATCTCATTCGGTATTAAAATGAAAATTTCCTGATTTCTAATGGGCCTAAATGATTTCTTGAATGATGAAGCCCCCTGTGCCCCTCCGCCTTTCCTACGCGCCTGATGTTGTTTTGTGCAGGAAAACGTAAAGTCCGGTGTATGGTGTACGGCAAGAACAAACTACTAACAGTTAAAACATGGTTTAGATCAGAGGTTCCCAAACTGGGTGCCGCTAGGCGCTCGTGATATCAAATATTCTTTGTTCCACGGTCATTGAGATATAAAATGGATATTGTTCTCCATATTGTGCATAAGAAAGTGTAGGTACTTTTCGAATTTCGTAGTGCGAAAAATAAAAATAAATATAAAAACATTTAGAACAAAATTCCCGGTTACGTCTACTTCCACAAGGTTCATACTCAAATAGCCAAAAAAATTTCCATGACTTTTCCAGGTAAGATCAAAGCACAATTTCAGGTTAACGTTCAAAGTTTAATTTTTCTGAGTTTTCCTTGTTCTAAGTTTTCTCTAACGAAAAAGTATTAAAATCCGAACGGGGATATCGTGCCAAACAATTTTTGAAATTTTTATTATTTTTTTGGTAATCTGACATCGTAACGAGCTTAGGTTCCCTGCAAGGGGTCCCTGGTGGGGAAATAATCCCTGACTTTTCCAGATTTTTGTCATAAATTTACGTTTTCCCCTGACTTTTGCAAAGGATATCAAATTCCATGACTTTTTCAGGTTTTCCATGATTACAGGTGGAGTATGAACCCTGCTTCCACTTCCACGCTGCCAATATTTTAATTGGTTTGCAGGAAGTCTTAGGCTATATAAGACGTGTTTTTGTTGTTTTGTCTGCTTCATGTGGATGTTTTTGCATCTAGAAACTCCACTATTGCATTGAAAAAGGGATTCCAAGCAATCCCGAAACATATGTCTGCCTTTCAATGCTCATTTGTGCTTAAATAAGAGTGCAATTATTATTTTTTAGTTTACTTGTGCACAAACTTGCTTTCAGTGTTCTTAAAAAATTTCGTAGTTATTTGAAAGTTCTGCAGAATTTATGACCACAAATATGAACAGAATGTTAAGGAAACTTTTATGTATATTTGATAAAAGATTTTAGTAATGGAAGAATCTCGGTGAAAGGTGCTTACATCATGTGCCAAGGACAATGATATCTTTCGATTTTTTAATCGAAAATACTAAATACTAACCGATAAAATGTATGGAATTCTTTTAGTAGCTCAGTGATACAGTTCACTTACTAATAAATAATAACACTTTTAAATTACTTTCGTGCACATTTTAGGGAATGGTGAGGCATGAAATGTTCGACAAAAAAACGCGATGAAGTTGGTCTATCAACTTAATTTAAATAACGTCATGGAAAAAAATTGGGCAAAATGTATAGAATATTAAACAAAAGATATGTGCCTTAGAGTAAAAAAGACTGATGTGACTGGTATAACCTTACATTCTATTCTGTGTAGCCAGAATAAGCTAACGAACTTTCACGGAAAAAGTAAACAAATAAAAATAAAACCTCCACGGCTCAGCGAATACAGTTCCTATTCACAGCAGAGCGCACAGGCACACACATTCATCCATACTAGCAGTAGGGGAGGAGGGAGGAGGGGAAGGTTGGGAAGAATAAAAAGAAAAAACAGTTGAGTGGCAGAGTAAGAGAGGGAAAAGGGAATATCACGCAATCGCAGCACAGAGCGGTTGAGCTCGCTCAAGGTCACCTTGAGAACTCAAAAAGCTACTGCTCTCGCTTTTGCTGGTGGATTTTTCGCTATTTTTTTAGCCTAATATTCGCGGATTTTTATTATCAAAACAGATTATCACCTGTCGTATATCTGCATAGTGGGCAGTACCGACTGTAATAAAACCGAACTTTGTACACGCATTATATTTCATAAGAATCTTTTGTCTGATCCTACTATAATTTTGCTACGTTAAAGTTGAAATTGTCGGGTTAACTCTAAAATTAACTCACATTTTTTTTTCATTAATGTATGAATGTAACTTAGTTAAATGATTGTCCTTCAGAAGAATTCTTTATTAATGAGAGTAAACGTCTTTTTAAATGAGAGTGAATGCAGTTATAACAGATTGCCCAAGTGCGTTTACTCTCATTATTAATAAAGAAAGGAAAAAGTAATATAGTATAGTAAAATGTAAGTATTGCAGCACGGTTATTCTACAAGACTCGTTTGGTATGTATATTTAGAAAATGTCACTCTTTGTTTTTTAAACGTCACTTGTTCCAATACATAAATGTATTTGTTTCGAATTCATTCAACTGATTCTATATCTGCAATAACTTTACGTTAAACATCAGAAAAGTTATCAACAAATAGATAACACCAACAAATACACAGATGGATAAATAAATCTATTGTAAATAAAACTACAAGGACAACGAAGTAAAAAGTTTAAGCACATAAAGAAGCATATAGGTTTCTTGTTTTATAGCTAACGTATTTATTTGTACTTTTGTTACTTTGATGACATGCCTAAATTCAAAAATTTTCATCATACATCTAATTTATTTTGGAATGTAAAGTGTAATGCAGATTTCGATAATGGAAGGATCAGCAGTGTTTCACTTATTCCGAAAATTATTCTGACTGCATCATCAACTTGTACTTTCGCGAGACCAAATAAGAAGGTAAAAAGGAATTTAAAGTATTTTTCTATTAGCAAAAGCAGAAAGATAGTTTACAGGTCATTTTTCAAAGGAAAAAAACAAAAAAATAAACAGTTTCATGACAAGAAGTAAAATTTTGATTTTGTACATATGTTCTGTACCCATTCGTTGCACATTCGACTTCTAAAAAAAATGTTGTATCACTCTTTAGTTCCATTCTTTCACTTTCATTTCCCACAAAGTTCCACCATTTGTCATTACGTATTAAAAAATGGCATCTACTGTGATCCATTCAGTAAGAACAATAGCTGCAAACGTACTGCGAGACTAAAATTACGCAACAGGAAGCGATTTGTGGATTTCTCTATGCAAGGTCCACAATGAAAAGAAAAATAGGTATATGAACAATCAATAGTGCCTATCGTCCAAATCTTAGTCAATATCAGTTTTGTTAGGAAGAAGCTGACAAAGAAAGAGCAAGACCAGTGATGCATTGAATGACGTCAAAATGGGACGATTTCATTCTGTTCGAGGGGAACCGCAAAAACGGTCGGCCAAGAAAGAGGATGAATCACTTTTTTAATCAAAATAAATGATTTTAACATTCAAATAATTATTTTAGATGATCTCATATTCATTACACAGCAAGGTATTTAATTCATTAAACTATGAAAGTTCCAACAAATATTATATCTTCAAAAGGGCCGAATCTTTTACAAAATACAAGCCGAAACAAAACTGCAAAAGAAATAAATCGTATTGTTTAAACTTTAAATACATTAATTTAGTACAATAGAATGCGTTTGTAGATTTTTTTAAAATAGGAAAATTTGCTTTTGCAATTTCACTTTGCTTTAAATATGTCTTTTTAACAATCAATACTTAAACAAAATAAAACTAATTGAAACTCATCATAAAATTTATTAGCAAGAATTAAAGTTAAATTAGCAGAAAGATAGTTTATAGGTCATTTTTCAAAGGAAAAAAACGAAAAAAAAAAAAAAAAGTTTAACAAGAAGAAAATTTTGTACGTATGTTCTGTACCCATTCGTTGCTTTAAGAATTAAATGTATGTGCCACAAGCGAATTTTCCCTCTGCAGGAAACAGTTAATTTCCCGTTTCAGCTAATAGTTCAATTTATCCCATTCGCTTATCAAATGAAACGAATTCCTTTTTAATAAATATATAATTTACGTGCATTAAATGATTTCGTCTGATTTTGTAAGCAAAAACCTTCCGTGACTTTGCGCATGCGTCAGGTCTACATTCTTTTCCTTTTATTTTTGTGCTAAAATTTTAAAGGGGAATGGGGGGGGGGGGGGGTACATCAACATTGGAAGAGGAAAAAATGTAATTTCGGAAAGATGTCGGTCTTAGAGCATAAGAGAATGCTCCACTTTAACGTGAGTGGAGTATGTGTATGTAAATTCATAAGCGTTTGAACAGGATGTTATTTATTTTTCCCCATTGAAACTATTGCAAAGTTTTAAGATCTGCTTCAGCAGTACATTTGTTTTAAAATTTCTGTACCTTTTTTTTAAGACCTTCGATTAAGTTTTTTTTTCTACACTTTTGTGGTAATTGGGCGGTTGTATCTTTTAAACCAACGAGTGAAACCTTTAATCTGCTTTTCTTAAAATAATGTTAAAGGTTGTCCCAAAACTGGAGTAGATTATCAGTTGAAATTTCCGTAAACATAATGATATGATAGGAAAATAACGATGAATAAAATTGTTGGGAGTCGACCAGCACTGCAGCAGAAAAATACGATTAATAGAAAACTATCCTGAATGTTCTTTAATTTGCACTGAATCTACTGCGTTCATTAGATTATTGACCTTCCTGCCCGGAATATCGCAAATTTTGTCTTTGATAAACATTTGGATAAGTATTTACTAAACATTCTTACATAATCTCGTCTACTAATGTGGTTAATAGAGCAATCACATATCGTCGTTGCGACTTTAAAACTCGCCCGCCATTTACAGTTGTACAAATTGTTCAGGCAGAAGAAAGAAAGCACTTTGAATGTTCTTAACTTGAAACTCTGGTTCCAATATAATTTCATAACATATTTAATATTATTATTTCGCTTTGACATTTATTTTTATAATATTACTTGTGTAAGCAAAATATTGGAATTTTTGGTCAAAGAATCATGTACACATAGAAAGTTGAACCATCTTAAACAAAGCATCATAAATTATTTCTTTGAAAAAACTATCACGAAAAACTACTACAGATTTGATGAAATAACGAATTGAACAATACTACTTTTTTCGGAATTAAATAAATTAAATAGAACAGAAGTTATAAGAATTAGTAGAATATATTAACAGAGAAGTTTTAAAAATAATATTTCACATTTCTTTTATGCCTAGATGCACACGGACGATCCGGTTGCGGTCAGGCGCCGGCCGCTCATGTGCGTCGTTGCATTTAACTTTGTGTACTAATGCGCCGGAATAGTCGTACCTGACCGCAACCGGATCGTCCGTTAAGTATCTCAGGTCCGAGCCTAAGATACCAGGGTTCACACTGACGAAAAATACAAGGTGGGATTTTCCTCCTTGACCAAAATTTTAAGTGGGATTTTTAAAGTTTAAGACCAAAAAAAATTTTTTTTGAGTGGGATTTCATAAAATATTGCGGGAATCGCACAATCGCGCTGCCTAGCGCGAACCCTGGCATCATCATTGATACTCAATTGATACACATTTCAAATTGCTTCACAAGTGATCCCAAAATTAAATAACAAATAAATAAAAATTAAACTTTTAAAAAAACATTGAAAAATTTGTGAGTACAGTTCTTATTCTTCTTTAAAAGTTGGGTTGATATACATAAAGTAAATTTGAAATTTTGAAAGTTCTTTATTAGTCACAGAAAGCAAACTCCCTTTTTTTTTTACAATTTGCAAAAGATTTTTCTTTTCTTTTTTTTTTTTTTTTTTTGCTGTAGCCACGTTGGACAACTCATTCTTTGTTTTTACTCAAAGGTAAACATTTTACTTTCTACAAAAGCTATACTTAGTGTCACACAAATTTTTCAAACATAACAAATCATGTATTTACGAACCAAAGAAAGTTGAGTACATCTAACATAAATATTTTTTTTCAAAAATGAGCAGTGAAAAATCAATACTGATGAGAAAGAGAAAGCAATTCAATAACAGGTACACACTAGATCAGTAATAAAATCATCAATCAAATTTTATACAGATACAAAAGAAGTTCATAAAATGAGAAACATCAATGAGCACAGATTCATAAATTATGATAAGTATTTGTAATAAATAAATTAAGTACGAAACTGTACATACCAGTGGATGCTCTTTTTGTGCCCAAGAGAACTGAAAAAGAAAAAAAAACATTGAACACATCCACATCAAATGCTATTGAAACATATTTGAAAAATATTTGATTAAAATATGTGAAATAAAGTAAAACATTCCGTAAATAAATTTTTAAAAACGTAAAAAAATATGTTCTGGCTATCATTACATACCGAAGAAGCTCCATGTCACATAAGATACCGTTAGGGACGAAATAATGCATAAGTAATACAAAGACGATAACTGAGTTATTAGCATGTTCTATATACCCAAAACTAGATGTTGTATATTCAATTGAATACTTTTTGTTCCACTATTTCGAGGTTAACCCTTTTCCCTTTAAAAAAATATTTTTCAATCAGAGTTTTAATAAAAAGTTCCCGTTATCAAAAACTAAAGAAAAAGAAAGATCAACAAATAGAATCAGATTGTTTACATCAAAGTGCGAAGTCACAGACACAACACAAATGATCATTTTAAGGAACGAGGTCAGACGAGCGTTCCAAGTACGATGCATAAATTTCATTCTTTTTCAAAGATGTATTTCAATGTATAAATTAGGAAGATGTTTCCCCTTCTCCCGACCATTCATATAATATTGCTTCTTAGCAAAAGGCGTAGCCTCGACGGAACGACTCCTTGGAAGGCGGAGCCTTTTGACGTCACCAGCCTCTCATTCGCTCCAGCTGACTGAAACCGAAGGGTAACGACTGTTTTCGAGCATCGCGGCTATGGCTTTCAGTAGTGCTTACTTAGCTGATGGTACAAGACGTATGTATTCAAGACCGCGAAGGCAAATTAAAATTTTTCGATTTTGAGAAGAGCAAAATGCAATTTACTTAAACTGTCATTTCAGTTCTAAAAAAGTCAAAACCGAACTTAACTCTTTCGCGCCTAACGGGACACATACGTCCCAAGCAGATTTCAAAAAATATCTTATGACTAGAAAATGACTAGAAAATTTTTATGACTAGAAAATCATTGGTTTTCTTTACAAAATTACTCATTGAAGACTACTGGGACACATATGTCCCATTTGTCAGGACTGATGGGACATATATATGTCCCGGTCCTAAATCAGTGTTTAAAATTTTTCCTAAAAATATAACATCTTAGTTTTAGCATTCTAGTATGCCCTACTCATAGTTTATGCTACCAAAATTGTTCTGTTGTAAAAAAAAAAATTCGTCGCGAAAGGGTTAAAAGCTTTGAAAGAAAAAACGATTTTCTTCGATTTCATAGTTTCGTCATAGCAGGGATGGAAAATAATAATTATCTCATCAATGGAATAATACAAGTATTGGGTAGTGATCTTACAGTAAAACCCTGAATAATCCCCAAAACTGTTCTAATTCAGAAGTTGATAGAGACCTATTTTATGCAAAGCAAAATACGAAGCAGCTGTAAATTCCTGTACATTGAGCTAAGAAAACAATTCCCTTTAAATGGAGTCATAATTGCTTCCAACTTTAAAAATTTCAAAAGTACAAAAATATATTGTGCTCTGAAGCACGTATTATGCAATTATTGTGGCAACTCTCTTTAAAAAACGTTGAATTCCTTATAGCGTTTAGTCGGCGCAAAGGTATCGTTGCAATTTAACTACTACTAAAATTATTCTAGATTAGATAAACGCGGCAGGAGAAATATATTTATCAGCGGGACATACTAGACACGCTATAACGCAACCAGGGGGCGAAGTAAAGAACGAACAGAATTTCACGTGACCAAGCTTTTTATAGCTCAACAGCACTAACGAAAATTATAAACTAATGGGAAAAGCCATTTTTACCGTTATGTTTCTAAAATTGTTGCCTCAAAAGTTCCACGTCACATGCTCAAAATTTAACTTACATTAGATTGAAAATCATTCAATCTGATGGAGCCTTAAATTTATTTCTGCGATTATTTGAAAGTGCTACGGGTTAAGAAGCGGCGAAATGTTAGCTTCTCTGTTTCTTGAAAGCACCTCAATTTATAAACCGACATATAGCATCAGCTCGGAAAAAAATCAAGTATGCTAAACGAATTAGAACGTAAACAAAAACGGCACATTCCTTATACCAAGCAGCTCCTCCCTTGAACGTGAATGGGTTCTTCTTGGCACTCTGCCAGGCAGATCGCTTTGGTTGATGGTACAACTGTCTCTTGGTGTGACCATGAGAAAGCTTTTCAAATTGAAGTGCTCAAAACAGCCTTCATTCAGGTATTTTGAATTTATTACGAGAAGTGCGCCCTTCAGCGACTCCTTAAGTACCCCCTTAAATGATTTTACTCCGCACAAAAAATGATCGTTTACTACTTCTGACGTTACTGTTGATAGGAATTTCACAATAAATAAATAGCGTGTTTACGGCGATGTTTTGAAATTTGCTTTACCCAATATCCAACATAACAAAGCAAAATGCTTTTCCAAACTCGTCACAAGTAAGACTTGTTTATGAATTAGTTTCTTTCCCATACTACCAATAACTATCATTTTATAAGCAAATTATTGCTGCAAAATCAATAGATACACACCAATTTAAGTAATAAATCGAAATATATTTTACCTGCAGGGTTATGTTTATAGTAACAGTTTGCAAGCCGTACCAATTACACTTGCAATTTTGTATTATTTCATACCGCAATAAAATCTAACTCCTCACTACTTATTCTAGCTCTAAAACTCAAGGGCATTTGTAGGGCAAAGTTTCTTGTGTAACCTTCCCTTTTTAGTCTTTCCTTCCTTTTTTTCTTTCTTTTTTTTTTCAGGAAAAGGGATATGCAGCTGAACGAAGCTCTCTTGTCCCCCTCCTCATTTCACCTCCACCAGTAGAGCATGCGTTTGTTGTGACCCCTATTTTTTCCCACCCCAGTTTGAACGTGGGCTTTAGAAACAGGTTGTTTTGCTTCCCTTGTCCCTTTGCTTCCGACAGATGTGGATAGCTTGCAAAAAAATATGAAAAGGGAAGTTTTTTTTTTACACTAACAAAATACACGAAACAGCATGTGGAGAAAATATTGATGGCTTTAAATGCGGGCTCAGAAAAGAGATTTTTGTATTTACTTTTTTTTTTTCATTTGCGGAGATATATAAAGTGTGTTTGTAAGATTTATATTGAATGCATTTATGGGAATTGGTTTGAACATAATCATTAAGAGATGTATCAAAACAAACAATGGTCAGATTGCTTTCAAATATATTGTATGAGAATTGGTTTAAAAATAAAAAATAATCATTAGAACTTAATCAAAGCAAACAATGTTGCCAATAAAAACATTTTGAGTTCTGTTTAACTCATTGAATCTGTTTCAAAATGGAAAACATTTCCCTCGGTTCCTTATACTATGCAATACTATCTGTCAGTAAAATTTAATCAGTAATTTACAATCAGGAAAAGAAAAAACATGGTTCGATCCAGCATTTTTTAACAGGATCCGTTTTTTGTGAATGTTAAAGAAATTTTTGTGCGAAATCAAATAATTTCGTGGAAATTGAAAATCTAAACATATAGTGAGGAAAAATTTCATTATTAACCACTTTTTATAATAAATAATGTGGAAAGTATGATTTGGAAGCTTGGAATTTTGTGAAGGGTTCATTTTGATTGATTTGAATTTTGTGAAAGGTCCGTTTTGATTGATTTGAATTGTGTGAAGGGTCCATTTTGATTAATTGTAATTTCCACTGGCGCTACCCCTGAAAAATATGTGTTGGAATTTTAGTGATGTTAACATAGAGTAAGTACAACAGCAGAGAGAAGATACCCTTTTAGAATTACGAGAAAAGCTCTACAAAAAGTGAGAAACCGGGCATTTTCTTCACTGTTTCGTGACAGGTCTTCTCATTGCCTTTGGTGTAATTACCGTAATTATCTGTGTATAGCCCACAGGCTATCTACAAAAAAACTTCATTTTTTACTACCTGCGGGCAATACATGAAATTCAAAAAAAAGTATTATTAAAAAGGACAACTACCGTTACAAAATATCGAAATCTGTTTTCCTGCAAAACAAAATGCAGAGAAATAAATCCTAGCTTTCGAAACAATGGTCCAAAGCAGATTGGGGCTCGGGCGCTACAGGCGAATGCATTGTTTTCTAGGGTTGTGTTCTATGTTTTTTTCTGGGGTACGGGTTATATAACGATGCGGGTTATACACCGAACTTAATTTTTCTAAAATTAATTTTTCCTCCTGCGGACGATGCTGGCTATTTACCGATAATTACGGTAGTTAAAATTCCTCAGAAATCATCGGTTTAATTGTGTTAACTTAAATGTAAAGAACATTTCTGCGCGAAAAACAAATAAATAGGATTGTAATTCCAGTAAAATTTAGCAGCGAGACGAATTGTCATGTGACAATTAAACAAATACCTGTCTCATGTTGCCACCTGATGTAACAATCGTAAACTTCCTCCACTGGATGTTTACGTATACCAAAGTTCGCAATAATAAGATAGTTTCAAATCAAATTACACTATAAACTATTATTTTCCCAATAATTTCAATCAGTGCGACTATCCCTTTGCCCTTTTTACCCTACTTTTCCGTACAAGTAAAAGAATAATAATAAACAAGGTATGAAAGGAGGCTTAATGCATCGTAAAAATATCGTTAAAAATAAAGGGAAGGGGAATAAGTAATTAAATAAAGATTGAAAAACAAAAAAATTGAAAATAGGGATTTGAGAAGGGAAAAATATGTGTCTGTCGGTCTGTCCTCCCTAGTAACTTTTGAGGGAATTGTGGCAATTATGAAACTCTGGGCATAAGATCCAAGTTCCTATGAACAAGCTTATTGGAAAAAGCTCTCGGCGTGAACTATTTTTTTGATTTGAATAATTTTCATTCATTTTTGTACAGTTCAAAAACTAAATAAATAACGTAACGCCTACGGAGAAATTTCAATCCTATATAGATCCTGATCTAACTGACAGATTTGCTTGGAACAATTTTATCGGAAAGATGTTATGACGTAGAACGTGTACAGATACGAAGTTCAAACAGAACTAAACGAGACTATTTCCCTGTGAAATTTTTTTGTTGGGGATTTTAGAGGATATTTCTGAATAAATGAATGAATATTTGAAATAATTAAGAACTAAAGCTAAATGACAAAGAGAGAGAGAGAGAGAGAGATAGCTAGATTATAAATTTGAAATTTGTGTGTACGGGAAAGTAGGTTCGTATAGCTCTAGACGGAACTTCTTGTTTATTATGCATATCATGACTTTTCTCTTTCATAGAATATTGAGGCTTTCTACTAAGACACTCGACGAGAAGTCTGACGAATTTCATAAACGAATTCAAACTACCCGAACGTGTGTTCTCTCAAAATATCTATATCAGTGGTCCTCAACTGGTCCGCGGACCGGTACCGGTCCGTGGATCAAATGGTACCGGGCCTCGGGCCGGCCATTTCAAACTGAATTTAAATTCCTAGGCCTATACCCCAAATTAAAAACATCTGTGTTTCAAATAATCTAAAATATAAACAATCAAAGCCCCCCCCCCCCTCCAGCAGGCCGCTGTAAAATTATCAAACGCTGACCTGTCCGCGGTGATAAAAAGGTTGGGGAACACTGATCTGTATTGTTTTATGAGTAATTCTATGCAGTAGAAACGTTCGCAATCGAACGTAAGACGACTCTGTACCATAAATGTAGCTTGCAAGTCATCAATTATGGCAGAGTAGAACGCAACTTCCAACAAATGTTCAAGAACATCGCATACATTGATGAAATAAAAGATTATTTTCTGTTTGCACAGCAGGTAGAATGTTGGAATGAAATAAACATCTCCTGCAGGCAAGTATCCGAGCAATATTTTAGGTGCACGAAGCACGAAAAATAGATATTCACCTTTGTGCGAAAAAAATGAGAAAACCCAAGATTATATTGCACAAATTGGAAAAAATATTGCAACATACACGTACTACAAAGTTTATTGCCTTTTCGTCTTTCAAAAGGAGTTCCTTGCAACCGTCAAACACGTGTGAGTGCGTCTTAAGAAATATAATGAATTGTATTTTTGTATTTAAAAATTAACTATTAATTTTATATCATATGATAAACATTTTACGTTATTGGTAAAAAAAAAAAGAAACTTGTTTTCTTCAAGATATGGTTAAATACGAATTAAGCATTTGCTTTCATTTTTGTTGCTTCAAAACTTTCAGAGTCAAATTTTCCTTTTTTGTTCGTATGTAGGTCATTCTCATTACCGTATCAAATTGTCAATGGTCTGAACCTTGACTGATAGTTTGAGGTTGAATGGCAATGCCAGTTTGGTTCATAAGAAAATAAATTTTCATATTCTTTGGGATTTATAATTCATCTTATTTTTCAATTTTATGATATAAAAACGATCATCTTCGTTTTCTTTTTTTATAAATACAACAGTGGTTCTCAATAAGTGGGCCGTGAAACGGCCGGTGCTCCGTGAAGATACTTCAAGCGTTCCGCAAAAAATAAAATACACAGTTTAAAACTTTCAAGAGAAAATAAAAAAAAAACATTTTAATAGTTCCAAGAATCGATCCAACATTTTAACAGGGTCCTGTTCTTGATAATTTAAAAAAGATTTTTGCGAAAAATCAAATAATTTTGTGATTATTCAAAAATTAAACATTATAGCGATGAAAAATTTTATTATTATTGCCACTTATTTAATAAATAGTTTTGTGAAAATTGCGATTTGGGACTCCGAATTTTGTGAAGGGTCCGAAAAAGGACCCGACTTTCCTCCGATGCGACCCCTGAGTTCGTTCATGAAACGAAATTGCTCCAATATTCGATTAGTGACAGAAAAATATCTGCAAAAAAACCATAATCTTTCAATTATGTTTTTTATTATTATTTTTTAACGTATTAACGATTTAACGTAACTGTTCCACGTTCTACATGGCAAAATAGTTTGGTGTCCCGGTCCCTTGACTTCAAAAAGAGAGTAAGGAAAAACCTAACTTAATGAACAAGTGTAATAATTGCTTAAATGTTATACAGATTTTTAATTATGCAAAAGTTAGAAACTAAACTCCTACATTTGCTTTGTGGGCCGTAATATTTTCAAAACGTTCCTCGAAAAGTTATGCGACGTAAAATGGATTGCGCGTCTAGTCTGTTAAAAAGTAAATGCACTTTTCTCAAAAGGATAGTCTATAATTACAATCTTTAGGTTAAAAAAAGGAGTTCAAAGGTTTCAAGGATAGTATTTACTTGAACAACTACGAGTAGCAATAATTTTATAAGTTTCAAAACTTTCCATCTTATTTCTGTCTGAGGAACAATTCTGTTCTGTTCTTTTAGTGATAAGTTCCTTCTGCAATGCCTGATATTCCAAAGCATTTTGAAATATGAGTTCATCATGCATGATTTAGAATCGGATAAATAATAAAAAATGCATTTCACATTAACTCAACCCTGAGAGAAAATCAATTCAACTACACTTATAAAATGTATAAACGCATGACATGATGCAATAATAGAAATCAATGAATAACTTGTAACAATAACAATAAAAGAGGGAGAGAGAGAGAGAGAATAACATTAAAAACTATAAGAACATTTTATATTGTCGCCACAAAAGTAAGAGTTGTTGCTTTAAGCCGAATAAGATTTTCTATAATTAAATTCATTTCAGAAGAAAGTTACTAAGCATAAACAACGCAATAGTAATACAAAAAAATCTCCTTTTAAATTCATAAAGAAGAGAGAATTCAGCAAAACAAGATTATAGTAAGGGAAGAAAAAAAGAAAGTTCGAAAACATTTAGGGCGCTGTCGTAATCGCAGTTAACAGACGACAGTCTCTGCAAGGTTAAAACCTATTTCTTTTTAAGCTCGTGGTGCTGGAAGAGTGGAACGTGGAACTTTTTTGGGCACAGTGCCAACAATCACTAACTGCTATGTCTCGTTTTCCTCCTACGCACCATTGAATACTCAAACGATTTTAAAAATATTTTTAGACTTAAAAAGTAAACAAAGAAATAAAAATAAAACAAAAGGGGAAAGAATTCTTCATCCAAACGATGACGAGTGTGTGTGTGTTACAAAACAATGATGGACTTCATTGTTCGATGAAAACATTTTCACGAACTTAAATTTTTGAGATGATTGTTATTGCGAAAATATTCTAAGATAAAATATTAATGACAGTTTTACATTCAAACTGCATGGGGAAAATATAAATACTTTTCCCTCGATTAAAAAATGCGTTTAAAATACTGTAAAGGATTTTGATTGAATTTTATTATTCATGACTTGTTTCCTATGAATTGATATATGCCATCAATTTGATAGCACACATATATAATTAAGAACATTTTTTCTGCAGCACACAACGCACATCAACACATGCAGCAGCTTCGTGAGAAAGCGAAGCTGCATCTCTTCATTTTATATTGTATAAAAATTCTTAGCCTACAATGCTTACAGCGACCTCTAAATAAAATAGGGAGGGTGGAAAACTGTTGTTAAACAAATCAATAATAGAAGAATAAACAAAAGACAAAAAATAGGATCAGAAAACATCGTTCAACAAAAAGATGAATAATAATTTTTAGAAAATATATTAAATCCAAAATTTTATGGAATACAGAGGAAAAGAAAGGCTTCCCCTTTGGTTATGTTCGGTGCGCAGTTCGGGTTTGCCCTACTAACATGTTCCCAAATTCTTGTACTACGAGAAGAGGAAAAAAATACAATAACTTATCATAAAATGATATTTTTATTTTACGCGCTTGCATTCGAAAACCATACATATTTTGAAAAAAAACCGCTTCGATATTTCCAGAAATTAAGTTAATTATTTATACAAATCCTATTTATTCACCATTTGTAGCTAACGTAAGCATTTGCAAATACAGTCAAACCCCGCTATAACGAACCCTCTTCGGAGACGACCGTTCTCCGATTCTAACTACCGACTTCGGAGATCGCTATAACCGAGGGTTCGCTACATCCGATTTTGCAAAAAAAGTGTCCACTGACTAAGATACTCCTATATAATAAACATATTTCTAACAATAATCAGGGTAGCGGAGTAAAATATTAACTTTAAATATGGTTTTTAATAATAAACAAACAAACATAAAAGTTTACTTTATTATTTATCCATAAAGTGGAAAAAAGATGTTATTATTGGCTGTAAACTTTTGGATTTTATATGCACCAATGTAAAAGATAACGTTTGACTAGACTAGAACACAAATGGCAAGGAATGTAGCTGAGATAAATCGTATAAAAGACTTAAAATTTTGGATCGCTATAGCAGCTTTTCTAACGTTTGGTGATCGTTAATAAACGTTTGAAAATGCATTAATGACAGACGGTTTCAGTTGGGACCATATGGAAGGTTCGTTACAAGCGAGGGTTCGTTATATCCCGGGTTCGCTATAGCAAGATTCGACTGTAAATGAATTCTGCAATATTTATTCTCGGTTCTTGAGGGAAATGAAAAAGTGTTTTGTGAGAAATCGTAAAATTTACATTATATAATATATTGTGTTTGTGCTTTACATAGAACGAGCAGATAGATATATTAAAGGTGTATTCCATTCACTATAAAATAGCGGGGTTGCAGTCAGAAATTATAGTACTACAGTGGAGTATCGTTTATACGACTCCGAAGGGACTATTCGAAAAACGTCGTATAACCGATTTACCCTTTTGGCTAAATCCAAGAATCGGGACCACACTAAAACGTCCTATAAATGTCAACGTCGTATAAACGATCGTCGTAAAAACAAACAGTACTCTACTGTGTACGAAAAAATTGCTTACTATTATTTAAATATCAAATGCAAATAACTAAAAATAAAAATAATTTTTATAATTTACTGCACATACTGTTATTGCCCTATTGTAAAACTCAAACGACGCTGGTTCATGTGGTTAGTAAGAAGTCAAGGTCATTTGGAAAGAATTCCGCGACAAAGCGTAGGGTTAAAGTAAAATTCCCAGACAACCAAAGGAAAGGACTGTGGCACAAATTAATATTTCCAAATAATAAAATCGATTTAATTAGGACTCCACCCGAAACCCATTTGTATAGAAAATATCCTTTCCTCCGCAGAACACAACCTCTTTCGCCCCAAAAAGGAGTAGTGGAGGAGAGGAGGAATAAAGATCATTCCATTCACGTAATTCTCAGGCACAAGGGCAACCGGACTCCTGATGGATGGAGGACGTTGGCAACATAGTTTGAGGGGGGGGGGGGCGAACTTTATATCGATTTTTCCTGGCCGAGGAAAAGCTGGCGACCGATTGCGCGATGCCGTGACGAAAGCTTCGCCACGTGACTGAATGGCGGGAGGAGAGAGGAAGGGAGCGACATTCTGCGCTTTCAAGTACAGTCGTTTCGTTATTGTTGCAGTTCTGGCATCGATTGAATGCGAGCGTTTGAAAATTTGCTAGCAAGAACAAAGGTAGCTTAGCTAGTACAATCGAACTTGTTTGAACACTTAATTGTCAGCAGTGGAAAGAATATGTTTCTCAATAATGTAAAATTCTAGCTTTAAATACAGACACTTTCTAATTCAATACTTCTCTCGCTCAGTTCGAAATGTCTATAGAGACGAATAAAATTCCTGTACTCCATAAACAATGCTTAAAAATTTATATTAACGAAACAAAATTTACACGATATCTTGCTTAATATCAGAGAAGGCGAAAATAATTATAGTCCCTTATTCGATGAAAAAAAATTTACTCTGCCTCCCGCAAAACTTTTTGTGTTGTGAATCAATTACAAGGCACGTGTGTCTCACCTTCCAAGACAAAGCTTTCGTGCCCACCAAGAAATGGAATCAATAAAAATATTATATTCAGTGGTGATGTTTTTCCCTAAAGTGTGATGCAATTGTTTTAGCGTGACTTACTACGCTTGAACTTTAAAAATTATTTCATTTTTTTTTTTTTTTTTTTCTTTCAGAAATGATGTTTATAGACGTTATTTCATCAAACAAAAATAAAAACAAAAAAAACAATCAAAGATTTCCTTATTGGGAAAATGCTCATTGTGTGTCAGGAAAATATGTTTGGAAACATTTTTTTATACTTTCGGAGACTCGGCAGAGGAAAGCCACAGCGAGTATTATCTTGTAATCAGCGAAATACCAGCCGGTCATTAATAACTTGCAAGTAACATTGAACAAAAGAATTCTAAATATTCCTAAAAAGTTTATTTCAATCAAAGTAAGTTTTTTGAAAAATAATTTCTTGTAGCTTTTGCTTTTTGAATTATTATTATTGGGTATACTTTAATTATTGGGTGTACTTTGGTTATTATTACGGTAATATTGGGTTTCCTTTGGTTAATATTATTGGGTGTACTTTGGTGTGTAAGCTCCCTTACTCTACGCAAACTTCATACAATAACATTTTACCCATTCCGTCACTGAAGAACATCAGCTAAATATTACAACAAAAAAAGTAAATTTCATTCTTGTGCATTTAATTTCAAAAAATTAATACTTTATCGATTGTACTAATTGTCATAGGTTGAGCTAAAGTGTTCGACGAATTATATGCAGATATTTAGTCTCTCAGTAGGTCAGACCGTATGACGTGTTTGCGTTTGTAATCTCATTTCGCAAACGTTAAAGTTAAAAATAATAATCACTTTTAACCGACAGTTTTTAGGGTAAAGCAATCAACAAAAACCTCTTGATAAAACGCGACGAGCGAATAGAAGGGCTTTTTGAATAGACGCCGACATCCACTTTACGAAGAAGAAAGGAATAAATAAGCGTTCGGCGTAAAACTGCTTCTTGACAAGAAACAAAAAAATCTTGAAACATTCTTTAAAAAGAGAAAGCACGAAAACATTTTTTAAAGTACTAGAACACAAGAGATAGGTACATTATCGCTTAACCCCGTAACTGGTCAATTTTTTTATCGCAAATGTTCCTAAAAAAAGGCATTTTCTTTCTATTGCATATAATTGAAGTCCTAACTTGGTATAAAAAGAAAATGAAAGAATTTTTTAACAATTTCATAAATAATAAATCTAAGCATTTTTTTTATTTTATAAGTTTTAAACACAAATGCCTCTAAGTGTTAGCTTTTTGCAATCACACAGTATATACAGTGTAAACTGTTTTACAGATCTCCGCTCTATTGAAACCATCTATTGAAATATTCTACTACCAAAGACGATCTTTCAATCTATTAAAAATACGTTCAAATCAAAACAAGAAAGGCGGAAATATCAATGCACGTGCGCTGTATGAGCAAACCAGTTGGGGCCAACTTTGGGTAACGCGTACGCCGTACAACAACTGGTTAAGGAGCAAACTAGTAAGGGGTTAAGCATGATGAAAATACGGCTGTTCTTATTTCGAAGTCAAATTAAATGCTCAGATTTTTAGAGTGTAGACTAATAATTCGGTAAAAGCCCGTGTTAAAAGTTGTAATACTTTTGCATCTACAAAACTTGCACTGAAATTAACAGCTTCGTATTTTGGGTAACAGAAATTGAACTTTCTCTTTCTTATTTATTTATTTTATATTCACTGATAGTGCAGAGACGTATAGAGGGATTTTTTAGCGAGAGGCCCAAGGCAAACATGAAGAGAATTTTCCAAAAATTGAAGTTTCAAAACTTTAAAATCTTTATTTAAAATAGTAGGGTCTTTTTTATTGTTTTAAGTTTTATGCAAAATTGTTCAAACTTTCGGGTCCCCTCCCGTAACAGATAGGAACTTACTTCGAAAGGGGTCAGGACCTACTTTACACCCCCCCCCCCCCCCCCAAGCATGCGCTTGTCGCATTGGATCGGTTTGTTTGAAAAATGTGCTTTCTTCTTCATTTAATATTGTGTCTGAGGTCCAGAGTCAGCTTGAAAACGTTAATACCGACAACCATAAAACAATAATCGTGTCTCGTCTCTTGACTAATTCTCTTACTACGAATTATATAAGTTTTAAAAAAGTCTACTTATTGTAAAATGCTAAAAATATTTCATCAAAGTGTACGATTTCATATTTTATGAGTTTTCCCGCTACATTTTAACTGATAGTTCGGATTTTCGTTCTTTATCAACAACGACTCTGCAGTTATGGCAATAAAATATACTTCACTGCAAAATTTGTGCAAAAATAATTAAAATAAAGCAGTTTGATACCTAAAAACTTAAAATAAATTTTCAATGTCATTTGAATGTCAAAAGTTCGGAAGCACAATGACGTTTAGGGGTTACACCTCAATGCTCTCCCCACAGGAAAGCTTTGCGGAGAGATTTTTTTTTTTTTTTCGTGTTGCATCACCCTTTATGTCCTCAGCGGAAATCCACCCCCGTAAACTGCGTTATCTTTCTTTTTCGTTGTATTTTTCTTTTGAACTTTGGGGCATTTTTTTTCGTTCTTCAATAATAATAATAAAAAATAAAAAAATTAATTCAATGAGGATTCTGCTTTGGAAACAGATGCAAAGGCTTAAGTGAAGGTTGATACCCACACATGTTCATTCGTTCTAGTGTTTCTAAATACAGTGGAAGTTTAAAGTTCTATTAAATTTTAGGAATTAGTTGCCAGTGATAGCAATATTTTTCGCCTTTTAGTAACTTTTCATATTGATATTCTCAATTTCAATGAATTTAGTAACTGGTACATTTTTATTTAAATATTAAACTTGCTCTTAGATATTTTACAGGCCGCAATGTCATTTAAAGGTCAAAGGTATGTCATTTAGAGGTTTTCATATTTCATATGAACTTATTTTTTTCATATGTTATATACATCTCAAAAAGAGCAAAAATCAACATAAAACCTGGCTGATATTAAAAAAAAAAAAAAATGAGGGGAATTTTAAGAACATAACATTTGTGAATATAAAAATAACCATTAGAAATATGAATAGAAGATAAACTCAAAACGAAATAATAAATGTGACAAGCATTTCAGACGGTTAAATAAATAAACACAGATGAATGAATATATACATCCAAATAGGAGTCGAGATTGAATGGATACCAATATCTCCTTTAAAATGAACGAAGTATACGAATTTAGAGAAAAATAGTAAGTGGAAATGTACAAAGAAGTATTGATAAATGGTATGACATACATCCATAATTTAAATAGAAACATAAATAAAAATATATTTAAAAAGATATACAAAACTAAGCAAACTTGTAGATTATTTAAATATTACTTATTTAAATATTAATAGTAAAAAAACCCTTACTACAAACAAAATATTTCTGAAATATACATAAATAAAACCTGGCAGAGATGAATAACTTAGAAAATATATATATATATTTAAGTAATACAGATGTAATAGACGGAATTCAAAACAAGGGGGGGGGGGAGTGAAAATCGAAAATATGCATAAAAACAAATTTTAATGCCGAAAGATACAAATATAAGCAGTTATATACTAAGTTAGTACACAACAATCTTTCTGAATATACGTAAATAAATATTTAAATAGTTACATACACATAAAAAGATTGACAGTTTCAAAACTATAGTTTCAATTAAACTAGATTCGGTTTTCTACACTACACAGTTTAATTAGACAAAATGCAAAAACCATTATGCAACTTTTTAAAATTTTCTTAGTAAGTGTAATATTTAATCAAAATTTTCAAAAAGTTATAAAAACAGATTGATGACAAAACATTTGATAGAAGTCGCCAAAATAAATAAATATAAGAATTACAACGATAAATAAGTGTAATAGGTGGGGGGCGGGGGAGAGAGATGGAGTAACACATTTTAAGAACAAGGCTGGTTCATTCTTTCTGTCGAAATAAAATAGTTTTTTGTCTTTGAGAACAAAAAATGCAATTAATCATTGTCACCGAAAGAATTAATTAGTCTGACTGTTAGTTACCAAACAAAATGTGGAGTAAAAAAATTTCCCTTTGTTTAAACTCCGAGAACTTGGACTATATTTCAGAAAGAGTCATAAAGCTAAAAAACATACAATAAAATAAAAAAATAAGTCATTAAAGAGAACTTCTTTTTTCAATCTAACTTTGAAATTAATCTTCATCACATGCAATGAGACTAGTTAAAATTGTATTACTACTACTATTTGGTTCTACAAGGAGCGACAAATTTAGAATATTCATGTGTGATACGAAATTCAAACGCTCATTAACAAACACAACATAAGATAAGTATTTGAGGGAATTACATTTCACTCCCTTTAGTGAAAGACAACAATTACTCCAAATATATAATACCAGACCTTACAAAATGAAAAGTAGAAATTTCTGGGGCCTCAGAACCAGATGAATCTTCGTATATAAAACTGATAAATTACATGTTCTTAGATATTAAATTAAAAATTATTTCGCAAGATAAAAATACATATTTTATAAGTTATCCATTTTTGAAAGATAATTTAGGGCTAAAAATAAAATACTAATTTAATATTTTTTAGCTTTTAAAGATCATTTATTACATTTATTTCAAATGCCTTCCGTTAGTTTCACGTAGCTTACAGAAAGATTAAAATAACTTACAGCAAAAATATATATATTTACGCGATTATGAATCAACTTTATTATACTTTTATGTGGTCACAAGATGGACAAATACTAAATGAAAAATCTATTGCTATACAACTGCAGCCGGTAAAAAACTCTTGAAAAACAAGAATTGACTTAAGAGTTAATGCTTATTTAAAGTTGCTATAGTGGACGCGTTCGCATTTTTCAAAAACATATTGTCAAAATTCTTGGTCTTGCAAACATCTGATTTATTTGCTTTAACGGTCACTAAGTTTAAATGTTCGCTACTAAGAGATGAACTGAACTGAAGCGAAGTTCAGCGATTTTTTTTTCCCCCCTTAAAAAGCAGGAGAAAATTCTGTAGGGGAGGAGGCAAGAGAGATTGAACAGAAAAGCTGGAGAGTTGGCACGTTTGCAATACAGGCTCTGGCTATCGCATAGGCACCCGGGGCCCGTGCCCTGGGCAGGAACTTTCTAAAGGGCAGGGAATTTTTGCATAATATCATTTAAATTTCTTTTTTAAAAAATTGTAATGTAGAATGACCAGTTTAATTAATAACAACCACTGCTAATTTTTCATAATAACGGGCTATTCTTAATAATAACCGATTTCACGTTGACCGTAGTACACACACACACATGCATACAGAAAGTAAACCATCTTTGGGGGCAGGAAAAATTGAAAGTGCCCTGGGAATGAAAACTTGTAAGTCGGGCCCTGCAATACCAAACATTTTCATAACGTAACAACTTCGCAACAACATAAAAACTTCTACTAACTATACAATATAAGAGCGAGACTGGAACAGGGTGCAGCAGTACCTATACTGCACGCCGTTTCTTGAGGCAATATTAACAGGGAACTTTAGCAACAGCGTTTTTGAGTAGCAAAAATATTTTTGACATAGGTTTGAACCATTCCGAATTAGAACCAGTTTGTCAAAAAAAAAAAAAAAATAATAATAATTAGCTTTTTCTGTTGCGACGGGTTTTTGATTGTATCCCCTACTTTAACAGTGATACCACTTTTGGACTACAACCAGGCCCTAATACACAAAAAGGCTAAATTCCATCGAATGTGTAAAAAATTGGCATAAAATCGAAAACAAATGCAGGAGTAGAACTCACGTGAGCTCCCGTGCAAATGGAGCCCCTACTCCTACTACAACGGACTGAAAATTGCTACCATTAGTTCAACCGAAACCTTCACTCCAGTTACATTATTGTAACAGCTAAACGTTTGAATTGAAAATACAAATTCTTGGCAAGTGCATATTACATCAGAAAGAATGAAATTGTCGATGTTTAATGTTGAAAATTCAATACAGTCGAACTCGTTTATAACGAGCACAAGGGGACCGTAACATTTACTCGTTAAATCCGAGTGCTCGTTAAATCCAAGTGCTAATAAACGGGTCCTTAAGGCAGGCGTGCAACTAGAAGGGGGGGGGACATCTATAACGCTGATGAAACAGGGGTATTCTATAATGTAACCCCATAGTGTACTTTAAAATTTAAAGGTGAAAAATGCGTTGGAGGCAAGCTCTCTAAAAATAGGTTAACAGCTTTAGTGTGTTCGAACATGTCTGGCACTGACAAGAAAAACTCTTGATTATCGACAAATTATAGAACACCAGATGTTTAGTCAAAAGGGTGACGGGCTTGAGTGGTCAAATGATTGAGTTTACTTAAAATTTAATTAATACTTACTTACTTTAATTACATTAAGGCTTATTACTTTAATTACAGTTGTTTTCCCCCTTTCCACCCCATCCCCCTGTTTACAATAAGCCCCACCTGTTGCACCGGATTTGTGAACCCTCCCTATTGATATTGGAATGCTGGAGGAATTTTTCCTACAAAAGTATTAAACCGCGGAAGAAAAAAAAAGATAAGTCAGAAAGACTAGAAAGATGAGAAAAAGATTGCAAGACAGAAAAATATTGCTCGCTAAAACCGGGCCTTGCTCGTTAAAAGCGACTTCTGTTCCATAGACTTAACATTGATCTAACCAAATATTTTCGCTTCCCTCGGTAAATCCGAGTTCTCGTTAAATCCGAGCTCGTTATAAACGAGTTCGACTAATTATAACTCATTTCTAAGAAATTAATTAAAAAAACTGTATGTGTCATTTATTTAACAATTTAAGAGTACTTTTTTCCTCCATCTCCCTCCCCTGTTAGCACGAGGCCTAGAGGTGCCCTCCCAACGCACCGAGTACTTCTAGGGGCAACGCGTGACGTAAATGGGTGAACAAATAATTTCTTGGGAAAACTGACTTGATTTTCTACTGAGAATGCGGAGCTGATGAAACGATAACTCAAGAGAAAATAAAGATGTTCCGCGAATTTTTATTTATCCCAGAATTTCATAAAATGACGGTCTTTCCGTGAAACCCCACTGTAAATCTGTTTGTTTTACATTGAGATTCACATTGTAAAGAAACACATTTACAATGTGGTTAAATACCCCAGAGACGGCTTGGAATCCTAATGCGTTGTTTTTGTGCCATATTAGTGCAATACTTTGTAGCAATATCCATATATATATATTTTACTTAAAGTGGACCAGTTACGATTAAATTTTGCGAATCGATACCATACTGACGTCATGCAAAAAACAAACTATGGTAAAACGATATTTAAAAATTTGTTTATATCATTGATTAGCATAGAAAAAGTAACATTACATTTGAGTTTATTATCGTAACTTACGAACTTTAACAGATTTATTTCTATTTCTTAAAAAGTATTTCCATTCATAATTCAATTTTGAATTTTAAATTCTTAGGAGTGGCAACACCTTAGTTTGTTTATATCGAGCGATAATCCGCACGTTTATATCTTAGCGACCTTTTCTTAAGCTTTTCGAATTTTAAAGTATTTTCATTTTTATTTAATTTCTTTCTTATTGTTGAGTCCGCAGATGTTCTGCGAGAGATCACCTAGTTACATATATTATAGACATATATACTACATTATATATAGATAGTTGGGTATACGTGGGGTAGCGGGATGCTTAATAGTTAAAAATGGAATCAAGAGGTGAAAAAGATTGGGAACCACTGACCTAGTAATTAATTAATTAAATGTGATTTCAGTAGTTTTTTGGTTTTGATTCAATTTTCCCATGGATGTGTAGAGCATTAAACATTTTATTTTTCTGTGTATTTTCGTAAAAAAGGGCAGATTAATTGCATATTTTTACTTAATCAAGTAATACTTTCAAGTAATCTTTCAAGTAATACCGAGTACTTCATAGCTGGGAAAAAATGCAGAACTGGGGCATTAAATTAATTTTTTCAGTGTAATTAAGTAAAAACAGAAATTTAACTGCATGCTTCCTTTTTAATCCACTTAAAACAATACAAGTATACTTCGCAACTGGGTTGCATTTAGGTAACTACAAAATATAACCCGATAGCCGGTATAAAAATTTTGTAGCAGCAAAGATACAAAGAAGAACGGTAAGCATACGCATACGATCAACTACTACTGGTGGACATATTCAGGACTAATGTTGTGTAACGTTCTGCATTTTAAATTACTATTTCGTTTTATTATACTATGTATTATGCTACATGTTTTCTTTTTAATAACCCATTCAAAAAAAATACAAGTATACTTTGCAGCTGAGCTGCATTTACGTTACCGGAAAATATAACCCGACAGCCGATTTAAGACTTTTGCAGCAGCAAAGATACAAAGATGAGCGGTACGCATAAGATCAAGTGCTACTGATTTACATTTTCAGGACTAATGTTGTGTTGAAATTACTATTCCGTTATTGTTATATTATGCTCGCACTTTGATGAAAAGATAAAAAAGTAAAAGTAATAAAGGGAATTAATTTGAAAATATTCCACGTAACGTAATTGAAAATTTTACATGTGTTTTTTTTTAAATTGTGCTTATTTTATGCAATGAATTTTGGACATTCAGCAACTTAAAAGTTGATTACGCAGAAGGTTTGTTGCACCTGAAATTGATGCGATAGCTTCTTCCTTGAGCTGAAAATAATTAAAAAGAAAGAAGAGAGAAATTTTACTCCAGGAAAAAGCCAAGTTTTAAATTACTGAGCATAATTTAGTGATCGTCTGACTTTACAACTGCGCATAATTGAAAATACTTCCGTTTAGAAACTTCGCAAAAGAAGAAACAGCAAAAATGACAAACTTTTATCTGTTGTTCCGGATCAGCAACTTTCACTGTTCCAGTAACAGGACATTGCCCTTTGCACAAATGAGTCTTTCTTTTCTTTTTTTTTTCTTTCTTTCCGCATTTTTTACCTTCTCTTTCTTTCTTTTCGCGCTTCCCCAAACACGCGTTTTTTGAAGGTGGGAGATAATAGTGAAAGAATGAAACTTTGGCAACGCGCACTTGTTCTTCCTGCTGAGCTCTAAATTAGGCTAGCAGCCAGAGACGATCATTAAATCAACCACCTGCTTCCGAACTCGTTCTGAATGCAGCACCCGTGAACCTTTTCTCAAGAAAACATTAATAGCAAGATGTCACTGAATGGTTCTGCAGAAAGATATTTCTTGCTTCTCTGACACTCTTGCCCGCTTATTTTTTTGCCAAGTATCGTGCATTTTCCTTGTTTAATGCATCTTATTGTTCATATTTCAGCAATTAAAATTACGTTAAACTGCTAATAAGTAACTTTAAAAAAATTACTTTTAAATACACTGAAATTTCGTTACAACGAACTCCAAGAAGCCGGAAATATATTTTGCTGCAATGGAATGTTCGTTGTAACAGTATGTATGTTATTCTAACTGTGTTCAATGCAGCGTACTGAACTCATTTCGCTATAACGGATATTTCGCTGTATCAGTATTCGATATAACGAGATTTTACTAGTTTCAACTTTAAAAGCACCTTTAATTATGAACTTCGTAGTACTGTGGTTATGAGTGGATTTAGGATTTTGCTGAGAAAGGGGAAATTTCTTTGTGATTTTCGCTGTCTCCCGGAAATTTTGTTAAAAAAGAGAAAAAATTATTACGTATTAATTTGATATTTCTGTTACGTTATATTTTCCTTACTTCCCGTAGTTTTCAAGAATAAATATTGCTGAAGTTCCTTAGAAATATCCCCCCCCCCCCTCATATTCCTGGAAAAAAGAGTTTCAAAAATATTTTATTTAATAAGCATAGTGTTAAAAATATTTGAGATGCATTCAATAAATGTTTTTAAAAATATCATACGGATATCTTTTGAGTAAAAATTGTACAAGTAAGTAACTGATGCTTAGTTATAAATGATTAAATCCCATTAAAAAAAAAAAAAAACATATTTATCTGGGCTTACTATCAGGAAAAGGTATTAAGGTTGATTAACTCAAAAAATTTGCCAAGGCGAGTTGAACTGATTAGAAAAATTTATAATTAAAGATAACAATAATAATTTTTCACCATTTAAATTAATTATTCTTCCTCTGTATTTCTTATTATTTTTTATTTACTTATTTATTTATTCTGTTGCCATTTCTACGAATGTTAGACTGATGGAGGGAAAATTGCCCTAATTGATTCTTCCCTATATTCGCGCCTACGGTGTAATATTGCATAATGCAGATTCTCAACCTTTTTTTTTTTTTTTTTTCTGTCGCGGCACACTTTTGACGATTTCTAAAATTTGGCGGTACACTTTAAGAATTTGATGGCTGATGGCACACTAAAGTGCGCACAGTGGTTGAGAATCACTGGCATAGTGACTAGCTCAGTTAATACTGTATATCACTTATACAGTTCGTACTGTATAAGAATTTTAGCAAAATGTATACAATTACAATGCAATTACAAATCGTTTTCGAGGAGAATGATACAACGACAAACCTTTATAACAAAAACATGTTCAGTCCCGTTTTGTTGCAAAATTTGTTCATTTGCACAGGCAGCGCTCGCTGCTTTGCGGTATATATAACCGCCTGAGACCTGGCATCCAATAAAATGGATGTTTTGCTTTTTCTCCCTGTCGTGACAGATTTTATTTTAGCAAGCAAGACCAGTACTGGAATTATAAAGGAGGAATAGGAAATCACTTTTTAATTTTGAGAATTCGGACTCGTTAGTTTATTTGTTTACAATATCGCAAAGAACACGAGTCGAGTTGGAATTCGGCTCTCTCGCGGCTGTTTTGATTTTCGCATTATTTTTTTATTTTTTAATATTGTTCTAGGATTTTGAAACAAGTTTGATCTCTTTTCTTATGTTATAAGTAATGAATAAAATTTTTGGTTTATCTATTTTTGTGTAAGTATCGCATAGTTCTACTGTAGTTCTTATGACCTCAACATACATTCGAATGGATGTGCCCCCCAGAAAAATTTAAAAATTCAAGTTTAGTATTTTTTTTTTTTTTTTTTGAAAAATATCACTTTTATTGCCCAATTGTTCAGAAAACTAATAGTTGAGAGAATATGTGTATTTTATTTTGCTCAGGTCTCAGGAGGATAAAGTGTTTGCGTTGTAGAACCAACATAGTTTGTATTCGTGCTACAAACTATCGTGCTCCGGCCAAAAAAAAAACATGATTTAGCATTTTAATAAAGCTTTAGTTAAGATTTTACGACTGAAAGATCATTGTGTGTGGAACAAGCATTATAACAATGAAGAGTAAGATCATTGTTGAAATAAAATGCCATCAGGATAACGTATATTACGTTATAACGAACGTTCGTTCTGTTGCAACGAAATACTTTCCTACTCCACTATAGTGCTTTGTAACGGGATTTCATGTTTATGAATGCATGAAACTGGTCGTCCCCAGAATTTTCTCGGGAAGGGTCAGTCTTGAAAATTTTGATACATTCAATAGCCTGGCATGCAAAAAATCGGAAATATATATAATACATAGCAATGTGGTACATGTGGTCTTGTGGTTACAAGACCGCAGCCTGCGTCATCCAAGGAAACAAGCCTCAACTGTATGTAACTTATATTCACAACGAATTGAGAGTAAAAATTATACTTCAGGAACGTATGAAAGATGAGATAAAGTATTTCAAATTCACGTTTAAAATGAGATAAACGTTTAAACAGTTAGGCACAGTGACGTTCTAAGCTTGAAGCGTTCGTTTTCTTTGGTAAAACGAAGAGAATTGTGAGAGAACAGCAAATACAGAAGGCAAGGACATTGTACAATATTGAAACAGACGTTTCTTCAGCGTTTTCCAACCAGGGAAACAGCGTAAAGAATTCAAGAGGTTTGATAAAATAGAATAAAATTTTGGTATTCTTCTGGTCTGATTTAAGAGTCCTATATGTAAATTTCCTCATTACGGTGATTTACAGTAATTTTGGATATAACACTGTTGTGAGAGTTTCTAACAAAAAATAAAGTAAAATTATCATAAATTTCGGGTTCTTACTGACAGGAAGAAAGTAATACGTTAACCTGCTATGTAAATAAAATGTAAGAAGGAGAGAGCTTCTTTTATAAATGAGTTAACCCCTACTGCGAAATATGCTTCAGTTATAATTTTAAAAGTTGATGTGAGAAAAACTGCATTAGTATAATTTTTTCTTATTTTAAACTTGAGCAGGAAAATGCAGAACATAAATTTTTGCTGAAATTTTAACAAAACTGTCGATTTTTGTTTGCAAAAATTTTGCTAGAATGTTTGTTTTCGACTGTTATCCATAGGGAATGAAAGTAGGAATATTATGCAAATGGCAACAGCATTTTATATTGACTAATCTCTTGTGCTTAAAATCAAATTTTATTCTTTTTTCCCCCAATCTTCAGATTTCTCTATTCTGCAACTTCTTTTGAGACAAAAATAGCTTGATTTGTTTATCTCAAATTTGAGCTTCAAAAAAAAAAAATTGATTTGCTTGAAAAAATCAAGGATTAGCTCAATTTCTAGAGACTACAGAAAATTTTTTGGAGATCTTCAACAAAATGGTGCGTAATTGGGGCTTTTACAAAGTGTAACCATGGCCCTATTGCGAGCTCTTCGGAAGGGAGTGAGATCGGGAAAAAAAGGCGGTTTTTCGACTCGATCACCGTTGGCGTATTGCGAGCTCTTCGGAATCGGGAAAAAATAACTCGTTTTCGGGTTTTTATCTCACCACCTCTTGAGGCCGTGAGATGGTGAGAACTTTTGTCAGTGCATGCAAGATGGCCGCCATGTTTCCGCAGTTTCTGTATTTGGTGACCGCGATTAATATAAATGTACGATATCAAAATAAACGTAATTTCGTGTTAAGGAGTTAGAAAATCATAAAACATACTGAACTAGCCAAAGATTGAGTTAATGACCAGTAACTTCATCACTTAATACCCGATTTGTCAATAGAAGAAGGGTGATCTATGCTTTCACATTTTCTGTTAAAGCTTACTTTCCGCAAAGTACAAGGGGAAAAATAGTTTAAAAGAAATAAAAGGATTAAAGAGAGCTTAATATCTTGCGGGAAAACTATCCAACAACAAAAATGGTTTAACTGATAATTTCTGTACATAGAGGAGCTTGTTTGAGTCTTCGTATGTTTGTTTATACGTTCGCTATACAAAGCCAAACTAATTGATAAATTGGAGCCATATTTGGCACAAAGTTCAATCACCCTCAAAGAAAGGCAATGTACATAGTTCCGTTCGAAAATTCGAACTAATTTTGTTTCTAATAAAATTTTGAATAAATTGAGCGTGCTGTAAAGAGGGGTTTATTTTTAATAAATTCCTATTAGTCGTGCTCTGGCTGGTGTAGTGGATAGCGCGTTACCTTCAAATGCTAGTGGTCGCTGGTTCGAATCCCGCTTTGATTATTTACGATTTTTCTTTTTTTTTTTGATACAATTGTTGAAAAGTGGTTATAAAAAATATTTTATATTTGTTACTATTTTTTAATGTATTAAAAAAATATGTTTTTGCATTTTAATTTTTATCATTCAAATTAAAGAATGCTCCTAGTTAATACCAATTTCAGAAAATATTAGTTAACACAATTTCGTTGATTTTTTTTAAAATTTAAAGTGGCTTTAATTAGAACAAAAAAGAAATTGTTGCAAAACGATATTTCTTTTGATATAAAGATTCAATTGAGATGTAAATAACTAAGAGTACAGTCATTCAGGGTAACTTTGAATCACTTCACATTTTTAAGAATATTTGACTTCAAATGAAACTGTAGAACACGCTCAGTGCCACTCTCCTGAAAAGTTATAAAATCCCTTTTCTTCTCTTTATTTGAATAAAAAATTGAGCAGAACTGTACACAGCTATTTATATTATTAAATAGTTCTAAAGCTACAGCTTCGAAGCTATTTTGGCATGCTGCTTTAAAGTTGCTGAAAACTTATTATTCTTTTAAAGTAACATTATACTAATTTAATAAGCATTTTATTTTCTAAATATAGGGAATTTTTTGTGATTATTTATTAGGGGTGTGATTATTTATTCAGTAATATTTAGTAAAATGTCAAGCAATTAAGACCCATTGCAATTTCATTCAATTTTCAGGGTAACTTTGAGCCTGCTCAAAGTCAGCCTTAGATTTGTTGTTTACTGATCATAGATATATTTTATATACAAACTAACATTTTATTTCTATTTTTTAAGCATGTAACTAAGGTTTGCATATCATACCATTAGAATATATATAATATGTATTATCTAGTTGGATCATAAAAACATACAGTTAAATTGTAAAGAAGCATATACATAACCAGACATTGTATTTAATAAAAAAAAAAAAAATAGAATTTATGATACTCAGGTGTACACTGAGAACATTTGAAAGGTTGGTCAGTATGTAGTGTGCATAATGGATAGAATTCAGTGATAATCAAAATAAATGTAAGAATAGAATTTCTTTTCAAGATGCTTACTTTAGTTTCCAAAGTTATTGCTTTTTGTTTTTGTTTTTCTTTTTTTTAATAATTTTTACTTACAAATTAATATCATTAAATTGCTGATTAGAATGTATATGAATAAAAATTTTCAAGTGATTGTTTTAAAAATATGTGAGCATTGATTATGATCGGTATTATTTTTTTCAAGGTATCATTTGTTAGTTCTTATGAAAACCAATCAGGGTTTGCGATAGATAACAAAATAGTCTGCAGAAGATATTACTCCAGATAGTAATAGAAGGGTTTTCATGATCCTCAACTCTCTGTTAAATGCAGAAGTACTTGACTAAAAATGTCAGATTTGTGATTCTTTTAAATAGTCGTTTTAATTAATATACTTGTGTAAAAATGAGTGCATTATTTACTTATATGATTGAAAATTGTTTTCGGCGTCTTATTCTTTCCATAAATATTTAATAAATGGGGCTTTTAGTTCTAAATATTGATGTACTACTTCTTCTACCCTTTTTGCATGTAATGTTCCATGGAATATGATAAATTATAGAAACCGTTTTGCATGGCTTTTAAAATTATTATTTCTTAGTGTTTAATAAATACACAATACTTTAGGAGTTTTTCTTTAATTTTATGCCAACATTAACATTATTGAAATATTTGTGGGACAGTTAAAAATAGAGAAATTGTGGTGCAAGTTACCCTGATTGACTGTATTTCACATAATTCTAATTATTTTGCATTATTGTTGCTATTATTGTTTTTACTTTTATTTTACGGTTTAATCGTTGGCAAGAACATTTTCTTGTGAAATCAAGTGTTGTAAATTTAATACTTTGTATAAAACTTCTGAAATGCATTGCATGTAAACTGTTCTTACTTTATTATCATTTTTCTTATACATAGCTACGAAATTTATTGTTTGCAACACATTAAAAAAATAATGGGAAGAAGAAGAAAGAAAGGAAAAGAAAGGAAGAAAAAAAAAAAACTCCTGCAATGAAAAACCGCAAGATATTAATAAAATTTCTAAGGAAATAAATAAATTTAAAAAATAAATAACAATAATAATATAAAATAAAGAGAAATAAATATTAATAATAAAATAGCGGCTCTTAAAAACAGCTTTTCTTTCCTGCAATCAAAAACTGCAAGAAAAGTAATAAAATTTCTAAGTGAATAAATAATTTTTAAAAATAAATAATAATAATACAAAATAAAAATTAATAAATAGTAATAATAAAAGAACGGCTCTTGAAAACAGATTTGAGTCTAGTTTCAAAGCGTCAAGCTGCAATCCCTGATTGGTGCAGGTCATTCCACGCCTGTCAAACTACGTCATATCTTCTTCCCGAAAGACCACTCCCATCTCACTTTCCGATCCTTTCTCACTTTGCTTGCCGACAAGCTCGCAATACGCCAACTGACTTCTTTCGAGATGAGAACGGTGAGATTTCAAGTTTCCCGAATCCGAAGTCGAAGAGCTCGCAATAGGGCCCCATGCGAGCGTGATCGTTATTAGTAAACATGTGCGTTTATTTTCTATCTTCTACGAAACAAAAACGCTGTCTGCGGATAAGAAGCAGTAAATCTTTCTGCTGGACAATGCGAACAATGGGGACACTTTTCTGACAATGCATAACCTCTTAACAATGAAAGGGCGCGAACCTAGATGCCTGCCTAAAGAGTAGTTTACTCTAAATTGACATTTGACATTCCCTCTATTTTATTAAAGGCGGATGGCAACAGCCATCATAGAAAGCTTAAAATAAGCAAGCTAAGTCATGTGAGGAGGTCATTATTGAATGGCACCAATAAATCAAGGGCGCCCTGAAGTTAAATTTATGGGAGGAAGGAATTTACTGAATGCAACTCCGAATAATACCAAGCCATGAAATGCTACGGTGAATGTAAATTTAATTTAATCAGGGCTCGATTCTGTTTTCTTATTTATTTATTTAAAGATCCTATTATATTTTTGTGAAAAAATGATATGACCATAAAACATTTTTTTGAAAAGAAATCTTACTTTATTTTGTGAAGAGGCTGCTTTTGTGAATTTAAATTTTGTGAAAAACAAGCCCTTCTGTGAATTTAAATTTTTTGTGAAGCCGCAGCAAAACAGCCCGAATTTTTGCATAGATCGCCTCCGGATGTAATAAAACATTATCGAAGAGTTAATAATTTATTAGGAAAACAAAATAATACATGATGATATGACTACTATTATGATCGATATAGTTTTCACGTTGCCCGTAATATATGGTCTATTCTCAATACTATTTTGCACTTATAAAATGCTTTATTTTTCAGTTTTTCACAAGGAGTGCAGTTTCGCATTCTTTTAAAAAATGCCAAGGTTTGTTTGCATTTCTCCAAAATTAAAATAATAATAGCTAAAGGAGCATTAAAGCCTTGTTATTACCAATGTGCCGACGTTTCTACCCCTTTTTACTAGTTTTGCTAAATAAAATTTAGTGATTTTACTTTACTTTTCTCGTAAAATTACTTAGTCGACTATATTTGAGAAACTGATGCAAAAAAAAAAACCCCTAAAGGGGAAAAAATATGCGCCAATATGTGATCGTATAAAACGCATCAATAAATTGAAAAAATAAAATTAAACACATTGTTAGAGCCCGGGTTATATAAGTAAATGAATGGGCATATATAATTGCATATTTTCTGCTTCTTTTGAAATTTGCATAAAAATGCTTCAACTTTTTAAAATAAGTGCATAATTTATGCATGTTTCCCCTAACTTTTAGTTTTTTTTTTTTTTTTTAAATCTTTCAAATAAAGATTAAATACGAATAGTGTGGTCTTTACAAAAATAAAAAAATCAGACTACTCAAGGAAAACAACAAAAGCTCATGAAACATCTGTATTTATTTTGGAGATATTGAGAGTTAAATTAGCAAATTTATCATTGCCATCCTATGTCATAAAGCATGTAGAAATTGTATTCATACATTTTTTAAAATTGCTTTAAGTAAGCAAAATTTTGACTTAGGGAAGCGCTCTCAGAAATACTTGTTTCTATCTAAAGCATTTCTATTGACCCTTACATTACTCACGATTATGTACCCCGTTTTTGGTGCATATGTATTTTTTTTTTTTTTTTTTCACTTTGTCCCTACAACAGTAATCCAATAACTAAATTTGTCGTTCATTTATTCATTCATTCAAATATTAATTCATTTATTTGCACACTTAATTAAGTACATTTTTCATTCATTCATTCATTTAATTGATCATTTATTTTTTAAATTCATTAATTAATTCATTCATAGCTTTATCAATTATTCATTTATTCATTTACATGTTTAATAAAAAGTATTTAGAACCCACCGTACTCGTAAATTTGATTCCTTACATGTTGTTTAGATTACCAAGGGGCGACATACGAATGCACAGGGTTAATTAGCACATGGAAAACTATTTCATTAGGAAAATATTTCAATTTTTCACTTAACCCCATGCATTGGGCGAAGTGATAATTTTCCACTTTTATTTTAATCAACAAATTTACTACCTAAAATGAAAAGCAATATTTCAACGCAAGTTCTATTATACTTACGCAAGTACTATTACCGTGATTATCTGTGTATAGCCCGCGAGTTATCTACAAAAAAAAAATCCTTTTTTTTTTCTACCTACGAGCAATACATGAAATTAAAAAAAAAGTATTATTAAAAAGACAACTACCGTTTAAAAATATCGAAATCTCTTTTACTGCAAAACAAAATGCAGAGAAATAAATCGCAGCTTTCGAAACAATGGTCCAAAGCAGATTGGGGGTAGGGCGCTACAGGCGAATGTATTGTTTTCTAGGAATGTATCCCATGTTTTTTTCTGGGTGCGGGTTATACACCGAACTTAATTTTTTTTAGAATGAATTTTTCGTCCTGCGGACTATACAACGATACGGGCTATTTACCGATAATTACGGTAGTTTCAAAATAAATTTCCGATTTGTTCATTCTGAAAAATATAATTTTCCTTACTATTTCACTTTGCATCACATTTCGCTACTATTGTAGACGTTCGAAACTTTTTGACAAAATTTATAATTTTTCTCTTCTTCTCATATTTGTTTTTAGCCATAGAAAGAAAAAATACATTCATCAAAGTTAGTCACTTAGAAGAATTTCTGAAAAAAGAGCAAAGGGTCGGGTATGTCATATATTTGCAGAAAAAGAGAGTAGTGCGGATCGCATCCCTCCCTACAAAAGATGTTCCTTCCGCAATATTTTTTTTTTTTTTTTTCAATCGAAAAAATTTACATCAATTCTTGAACAGTTCTAATGAGAAAAAAATAAAATTAGCATTGTGTATTCTTTAGCTTTGCCACGTGGCGATTCTGGTTTCAAAAACTGCTTCTTTTATGCCAATGACGATACGCACCCCTCAAAATTAGCTTCTGGGTACGCCACTAGTCGCACAGATTCAGCATAATAAAAAGAAGTTCAAGAAAATTCGAATTCGAAAACTGCATTATCATATTTATTTCTTTGTGTGATTTCCATGGACAAAAGGCTTTTTTACTGTCATGTCATGAGAGTAATATTTCATAATTCCCCACTTTCACCGCTTTCTGAACCCAAATAGAATGCATACTTTTAATAAAATCTTGAAGACAACCGTCAAGGTCAATGTGTCATTCACAATATTAGGCATGCATGAAGCTCGGAACAAAGGACTAGTATTCCAAGCAAACGCGCAATTTATGGCACTTGGAGAGTTAAAAGCTTTACACCTGTACTATCTTTATGATGGCATTGTTTTGAGAAAGATCTCACGGCAAAGTAAAATCAAAAGTTGCTTTTCACACTGCAGGGTTGAGGAGTAAACTTTAAACTAGCACTTAATGTTTCGGTTTCAAGCATTTGTGACTGAAATAGTTTTCCACACCTGAATGCATTCGTACACATTGGCGTAGCTATCGAGGGGCTAGATGGGGCAGTGCCCCGGGGCCCCCAGGCTCAAGGGGCCCCTCGGACTCTAACTTAGAAACTATAAATTGAACTAGTGGAAATTTCTCCCACATTCGGAATATAAATAAACCATATTCCAGGAACGCGACTTTAATAATGCAACTTATTTGAAAAAATACAAGGAAATTCCCCATCTTTGTTTGAAACTTGCGGGGAACTCCCCTGTATTCTTAGGCTGGTTTGACAGTCCCGCCAGATAGTTATATTTTGACTTGTATTGATAAAATTTTAAAGATTTGTTCCATATTCGTCGTGTTCCGAATTCGACGTACTCCAGATTTGTCACAAACCAGATTCGTCGTAAAACGTATAGTCGGTCAAGACAGTGGTATTATATTGGTTTAAAAATCTCTACCTAATTAGGATTCCATACTCAAAGTGTGCTCAACGGGACCCTAGTAACATGCCTCCGCTGTTTGTCACAGGACTGTATTTTTTGAACGGTAACAGGTAGATATTTTCATAAAATAGTTTTAATTTGTTTATTAAAATAAGTTACAATTTGTATTTGTGTTTTAATTTTATTATGGAGTCTGCTGTATTACGACAAATCTGGAGTAAGTCGAATTCGGAACACGACGAATACGGAACAAATGATTTAAATAGTTTAGTTGGGGCCCTAGTTTCTTTTTTGCCCCAGGGCCTTTGGTTACCTAGCTACGCTCCTCATACATAAGTAAAATGTGTAGCGTGAAATGATACATCGATGGCGCAACATTTAGCAGAAGTTTAAAATCATATCAACGTTTCCTAAACTGAATTTTACTTGAAATCACGCTTAAAAACAATAGCACTGTTTATGAAAATGAAGATGTATAGCATAAAAGCCGTACTCAATGAAACAAAATGGATAAAATCAAAAATTAAAACATAAAACAATTACATACACGAATTTTGACAAACAAACGCTTTGATTACTAACGAAAATCTCATCATGGTTATTTTTCTTCAGACTTTTGCCAAAATATAGTGAGAATAACAATAATTTAACTTTGTGCAAGTAAACTGTAAGAGAAATATAATTTCACGTTAATTTAAAGCACAAATGAGCATTAAAACGCAGACATGTTTCTTGATTGCTTGGAATCCCTTTTTCAATGCAACAGGGAGCTTCTAGATGCAAAACATCCAAATGAAGAGTTTTAATGCTCATTTGTGCTTTAAATTAACGTGAAATTATATTTCTATTATAGTGAGAATACTTTGTTTTCATAAGATAATTGTTGATTAGTACGAAAATTACAGATATCGTTAAAGCACTGGGGGCAGCTTTTAAGGTTTTAACACATACAAAATGCAGACATCAAATTGTTTCTTTCATGAAATATTCAAGGCAAATGTTCAAAGTTCACCAGAATATGACACAGCTGAATTATCAAAACCTGTATCATTCAAGAACGCTATCACGGTAGAACATTTACATTGAAATCACGATCCGACCTTGACGATTGCGACATCTTATCTGGTAGGGTCAATTATGACAAATAGATTCTCTTGCGCAACCGTCTTTGCTTGAAAATTAAAAAAATTGTATTTTGATTAAAATTGGTTAACCGATTGGCAATTAATTTTCTGGATTCGTACATAATGGAAGAACTATCAAACGTTCCAGAGACAAATGCTTACTACATTTTGATAGCTAAATCTAGATTTTTTTTAAGCATTTTTAGGGGAAAATTTTACATAAAAATTAGGATTAATTAAAATAATAATAATTAAAGGAGCATTAAAGCATTGTTATTACCAATGTGCCGATGTTTCTATCATTTTTTACCAGTTTTGCTTAATAAAATTCAGTGATTTTACTTTACTTTTATGGACTACTTAAAATACTTAGTCAACTATGTTTGAGAAACTGATGCAAAAAAAATCCCTAAAGGGAAAAAATACGCGCCAATATGTGATCTTATAAAACGCATCAATAAATTGAAAAAATAAAATTAAACACATTGTTAGAGCCCGGATTATATAAGTAGATGCATATGAGCATATATAATTGCATACTTTTTACTTCTTTTGAAATTTGCATAAAAATGCTAGAAAACGTCAACTATTAAAAATAAGTGCATATTTATGGATGTTTCCCCTAACTTTTAGATTTTTTTTTTTTTATCTTTCAAAGAAAGATTAAAAGCAAATAGTTTGGTCTTTACAAAAATAAAAAAATCAGACAACTCAACGAAAACTTATGTTATAGAAATAAATACTGCCCCTTTCGGTAGCGACCCAGAATTAGAGCATTTTGTTGAGGACAGATTTAGAAGCGGGTTGAGACCCATCTTATTTCGAGTTGAGACTGACCTTTTTAAGCTGCAAAAGAAAACTATTAGAACTAAAGTTCGCCTTGCGGTCGAAATTCGACCGTAATTCATTTAATATTTCAAGCTCATCTTCGAACGAACGTTTAGACAACTTTTTAGACATTTTAACAGTTTGTTTTGTGAAAATACTTCAATTAGCAATCATGTCTCCTCGGTGTGACTGATTGAGCACTGAGTTAGTTATTTAACTTAGTGAATTTGAAACAAATTATACTGTAACAGAATTAAAATTCTGCCAATTCTGCACTCAGGATCATAGGTTAAAAGTCTATGCCATAAAATTAATTAAAAGAAACTTTACTCCAAATAAGCAGCTGAGATCTTAAAATCTCGATTTAAACGATTTCAATTAAGTTCCTAAAAAACAGAATCTCATTCAGTACATTTGACAGCACATCGCACAAGAATAAGAAAAAATTCGCAATGGTGTTTATTTCTTCATGAATAATGAAAAATTTACGACAAATCGTGCAACCGAAAGTCAATCCAATCAGTGAAAAACAGAATAAATTAGCAATGTGCTGAATAAAATTTTTAAAGAAAAAAAAAAATACATTTCTTGCATCAAAAAAACCCTGACAGAATCTAACAAATTATTTAAATCATGCGCCAGAAAGACTTGAAAACAAGGCAATAGTACTAAAATGGTAATAAAATTACCTACTAGTAAAATATATAAAAGATAAAAATTAAAAAGCTTTTAAAAAATACAGAATTTTAATGAGATGATCCTTTTGCTTTATCGTGGTAGCTCTCAAAATAAAAAAACAATCCGGTGTAATCAGTACTGTCATTATAAAACGCGACAAAACAATCGCTATACATATTTATTTATATAAGCTACTAACTAATGTGAAACATCAATGTAAACAGCAAAGTGTAATGTTTTACGCTATCAGAATGCAAACAGTTTACAAAAAAGAAAAAAAAGAAAGAAAGAAAAGAAAAATATCTTTAGAACAAAAATTAAAACAATAAAACGTGAAACAGATAATTACAGCCGAAACGCTAAACGCACATAACTCAGCTTCACTTCCGACTTCGTAACTCAACATATTTACCCCTTTTTTTTGTTAATGTTGTTTATTTTCTATCCAGCATCATTTATTTTTATTTTTCATCAATTACGTGTTCTGGCCGAAACCGGTTTAAAAACCTATCTCCATTGCCCGTAACTTGTTTTTCCCTATTTTTCTTCTTTTTTTTTATTACTGTTATCATTTCCCTGGCTGCACCTTCCCGATTTTTCCCCGACCTTTCCTTCAACTTTTTTTTTCTTTCTTCCTTTTTTATATGTTGTTAACTTCTCTCTCATTCTGTTGTTGGGATTTTTTTTCTCTCCTTTTCCCCCGGTTACGTTCGTTACCTGCTAAACCTGCCAAGCAACATGGCACAAAAGTTCGGCGTTCTAAACTTCTAAACGTCTGTCTGTGCTGTTAGCTAAACCTTCCCCTCCCAAGCTGTAAAATGGTTTCATCCGCCAGTCTTCCCAGCATATGTACAATGTTGCGCAAAAGTAATAGAGCGGTTTTTTTTAAATCTTTTTTTCTACTTCTTTCTCTGAAAGATTCGTAAGCGAATGGTATTTTTTTTTTCAATTGCATCTTGAGGTGAGCATCCAAGGGTAAAGGGGTCACTTCATCTTCCGACAAAATTCTCCGATTTTAACCTGGAAATGAATAGGAAAATTGATCTTCTACATTGGTTATATCCTCTAGGTTCTAGGATAATGAATTTTATTAAATAATTTAGAAAAATATGATCTTTTTTTATATCACGTTTCATCCGATATTATCGTTTTTCAGGGAATAAATTTTACTAAGCAAAAGTATATTTTAAGTCAAGAATATATACTTGGTCTAACAAGGGAGCTCAATTTTGAAGACATTTTTAAAACGATTTGACAGCATTTGCTTTAGGGAAGTTTAGGTATAAATTTAACTTTATTCGAAAACCACAAGAATTTACATCATTTTTCAAAAGGCAGAAGCAACAAAAGAATTTCAATACTTTAAGCATTTTTCGTAATTAAATATTATAAGAAACACTTTAAACTTCAAACCCTTTATTTACATCTTAATATTTATGAAATAAAAAAATGAATAATTAAACAAAAGAAATAATTCCACATACAGAAGCAGTTAATGATATTTTTTTGTTTTAGTATTCCCGGATCTTTACACAAAAAACGGGAGAGGGGGTGCTACTTAAATTTGCTTGTCAATAACAAACATATTTTGTTTCCCTATATTTAACTTCAAATGAATCCAATTCCATACTTGAATCTTTTTTTTCACCTAAAGCACGTGCTGTTTTATTGTTTTCACGTAATTAAGTAAACTTCGAATGCTAAATGGCACCACTGCATTTGATGGAACAATGAAATATATACCAGTGTTATTATGCGTTTATATAGAGCCTATTCTATTTTAATAGACGTTCAATCCTATGGGTAAAAATTGCTTTTCCACTTTAAAAAAGCTTTCAATATTTAGTATTTACATTCTGGTTATATGTTGCATATAACGGCATGTTACGTTGATCAAAATATTTAATATGATTAATTTCAAGAAGAAAAAAAAGCTCACCCTAACAAACACAAATGGAGCAATTCACCGCTAGAGGGACTCATGAGCGATCACCGTTGTCACGTGATATCCGCTCTTTGTTTACTAAGATTTTCAATTGAGTTCTACGTGAAGTTCACTAGGTAAAATTAGTTACTTAATTTTACTCTTTAAATAATTACGACTATTTTCACAGCTTTTTCTGATTAAGCCAGTATTTACATTTAATTTAATCATTATAAAAGAAATTTATTAATTATTACAAAAGTTAGTGTTTTATTTAGTGTTAATTTTATGTAATGTAGAAGAACTTAATTTCATAATAGTTTTTAATTAAATTTGTCGAACTCGATGTAAAGCGATGCTACCGCTTCCTTTGTTTACATTGCTTTCATCGGTGCCACGTGACCAATGGCGTTGCTTGAATTG
The DNA here is from genome assembly GCA_038502835.1 of Octonoba sinensis. Classification (NCBI taxonomy): domain Eukaryota; kingdom Metazoa; phylum Arthropoda; class Arachnida; order Araneae; family Uloboridae; genus Octonoba; species Octonoba sinensis. The sequence goes on from CM076604.1 coordinate 83,504,339, forward strand.
CCTCCATTGCCATCGTTTTAACGTACCTCCATATTTAGACCTATTACGTATAAAATAACAGACGATTCTTTACCACAATGAAAACAATAGATTTAATACAAAAGAGGTTTAGAAGTGATTATCTTTATTAGTGTCATGTAGTAATAATTTCAATTAATAGTGAAATAAAACAGAAAATAAATTGACTAATTTATTTTAAAGCAGCGATACTTAATCTACACCACGGGCTGCATGCGGTCCGTCGAATATTTCCACGTTGGTTCAAAAAAAGGCAACATTGTCTTGGAATTATTTGAACAAATTAATGAACTTCGTTTGTCTAGAAAAAAATTGATAAAATTAAAGAATCAATTGTGATACAATGTGTCTGAAACAAATGCTCTTTGATCATTTTTCTGCGGTTGTTTTAAACTGAATGTACGCGTCATATTCATGTTATCTGGAACGGGGAATGGTTGGTTATCTATAAACAGTGATAAGTTATTGCAGTCTAATGCTTTTAAATAGGTCAAATATTGTATGATTTCTCTTGGGAGAAGTTAGCACATCGAAAAGACGGAATAATATAAAATAAAGCTCTAACGAAAGTTTTATTGCATAACCTGGTTGTTGTATATTTCATCTATATTTATTTTCTTCCATATTTTCTATTTATTAATTATCGTCTGCAGTTCTTAATATTTAAAATAATTACTTCAACTTCCAATACTTTTAATACTACTACTTTTACTTATCGTTTGTCTTTACGTCTTCCTTCCCTTCTCTTTCGAAGTACAAAGAACAACAGATCAGCTGGATGTAAATAATGTGTATATTAATGTATTGTAAATAATAAATGTAGTTAAATTTTTGTCAGGTCTACATCGTAGCACCTACATAGCATCACTTACGGAATTTCAGTATGCCGAGCCATCCCCACATGCCCAGCAAAGGGGCCAAAGATGAAATAAAATGCTACTAAAACTTACCATTTATATATGCCAATTTCTAAGCGTGACAAAAATAAAAGGGCATAACTTGAAAAGATCGCTCCCGCAATAAAACTGACTATGATGTCGGCTTTTTCCAGTAATATAACTTCATGTCAAAGACGTACAGATTTAATTCATAAATTCACAGGAAGGAAGCAAATGTTCCAAGTACAAATGTAACGAATGGTGATTTGGCCGAATATCCGAATACTCAGCTGTTTCTCCTATTACGATTTTGATTATTCGGTCGATTTCTTTGGCCGAATATTAAAAATTTTCAAAATTTATTGCAATTAAAAATATGTTTCGAATTAAAAATTATCAAACTCAAACAATAGTTCTTTGTATTAATTTACCGATGCTTTAAATAGTTTGTTTAAAGATTTAGAAACTTTCAACATTAATGTACTTTTAGTATTGTTTGAATACAGTAAAATAGATCAATTCACCTATAAGGCTAAAAATTATATTTTTATGTAAGCATTTTCATTATTCAAACAAATATTTTATCCACATTAAAAAAAGTTACCATCACTAGTGAACATTTATCTTGGTCGAAATTATTTTATCCAGACATTCTGAAAGTTCTAAGTTCTAAAAATTAATATTCTGAATTTATGTTTCGTTTTTTCTTTTTTTTTTTTTTTTTCAAAATTTACGCTTTGTAATACTTTTGTAACAAATAAATTTTAATGTTTTAAACTGAGAGTATCATTTTAACTTTCAAAAGCCCTTATAAATTATGTCACTTTAACCATCTTTCTTCCGCGAACATTTGTTCTCAGAAGTAGGCTACTTTATAAAAAGGTCCATGTCTATAAATAGAATTTTGTCAGAAAATGAAGAAAAAAAATAATTGTTTTTCATCATAATTTCCGTCTACATTATTTATATGAAAGACAACTTAATCAACTCATTCATAAAAAAACCCACAAAAAATTATAGTACCCATATTCAGTAGAAAATAGTATGATTATTTAAATAGAATAAAATCTCATTAAATACAATTTAATTTTTATTAAAATAAAGCCCTTTTTCTGGTTCTCAAGCGTTTCTTACTTCATTGAATGTTGTTCTTTCGGTAAATTTTTTTTCTAGTTGGTTTTCAAGCACTATATTAAGTTTTGCAATAAACAAAAGCATCCCTTCACCATTATCGTCCATCAGGGCAGACTGCGCCATTGAAATTTTTAGGGGGGTTGTTTTCAGGGCCTCTGGGGTACTTGGCCGACTGTTTGGCCGCTTCGAGGGGGGGTCATCGTTCTGGGGGTTTCGTAGCCTTTTAGGAGGGTGCGCTATCTCTCTGAGGGGCGGGGGTGGGCACCCCTGCATTCACACTGAAACTTTTGCTTGCTGTAACTTCAGCTTTAATGAGATTCGAAAATACGTCACCAAAAATGTACTTAAAAAGTTATAAACTTACATCTTCTTAATGAATTTGAGTAAAACGTATTGAAATGCAAAAACAATTATCGGTCAAACTGGCTTCCTCAATCATCTACTCTCAGTAAAGAAAGAGTAACAACGCCTTTGTTTGGCGTAGCAATCTAATCAGCAGTTGGGCAGGGAAACAGCAAAACAAGTCGAGAGATAACAAGCCTTCCAAGCGGGACAAAAAGCAAGGTCAAAGCCTGGGAGGAATGAAATTGTGTTATTTTTAACCTCATATTTTAAAAGGAGATAAATATTTCATGTGCGTATAAATTGTCTTAACTGGAACTCCTCCGAAAGAATTACTACATAGTATGTACTAGAAATGTTTTTGTGTTTATCGTGGCTTATCAATGAAATTTAGAACATCAAAATAGAATAATTGAAAGAGCAATTGAGTATCACACTTATTCGAAAACAAGACTCATGAACAAACTTTCTGGAACCAAGATTTCAGTTCTACAATTTTTAGGAAAAATGAACTTAATTTGTATTACAGTTATTTCAAAAGAACCCAATACTAGTACATAATTTTCATAAATAGGAAGAATTTTTAAAATAAACTACTCTTTTTACACATTGCTTTTCGTTTTAACTAAAGCACCCACCTGTCGGTGACTTCTAAACTTGTTCCTTAAGGCAATGTTCTAATTCAACGCTCTAGTATATATCATGTTTATTTATTTTTCATGCAGTTATTCGGGAATAAAATATGCTAATTAATGTACTATCATCAATATTACATTATGTATTGTAATATGAATGAAAATTATGACTTTAAAACATCAGTTCCTCGGGCAAAAATGTATTATGTGCTTTTTTGTGAATAGTACTTACTTCTAAGAGCAAATGCGCTTAGATATGACGCTTTCATTTTGCTGTTGTTAACAAAGGGGAAGGCAGATTTTTAAGGATAGTCTGGTTTATTGTGATTGTTAAGAGAGAAATGTGACGAGTATCGAACATATCACAAATAGGCTAACGTAAGTTATTTGGGGTTAATGCATTACATTTTTATATAAGATCAATTAACTTTGCATATTTGAATGCAAAAATACTTTTTTTTTAATCCGCAGAATAAATATTAACTTTTATAACTTTTAAAATATCTGAGAAATAGTTTTATTTTTTAAACAAAATAAAAGTGGACTAAACAATGGTTCTTTAATTTGAATAGTACTCAATATTTTTTTAAATGATGCAAATGCTTACAATAAAATATATGTCATTTGCTTTCCACTTATGAGTGAAATTATCAGTTTTATTGCATGCAAACCGATACAGAAAATATATTAATTTTAGATGTTTTAAATTTTTTTACAGAAACTTTATTAAAGCATTAAAAAAATGCTCAAAAACTTTACAATTAAATTTTACAAATATTTCAAGTACAATGAATTTTGGGAAATTTATTATTCGGCAGTCGCATATTCGATATTCGGCTGAAATTTTAATATTCGGCCAAGAAGAAATAGCCGAATATTCGACTTCGGACTGGAATAAATAGCTGAATATTCGGTAATTCGGCCAAATCTCTATTCACTACATCCCTTGAGAATTTCATGTGAAAGAACCGAAGGGTGTGTATCAAAAATAGCAATAGCAAAAATAGCAGCCGATTAAATGCAGTCAAATATATGTCGCACATATTTGTAGTTTTTGAAACTTTTTGAAAGATTGTTTTATAAAGTGCACGAGCACGCTTCCTAGTTTTTCTTATTTTCTTCACAAATAATAATAGTAACTAGCTGATCCCCCGCAAAACGTCTGCCGGCTATAGCCATTTTAAACCTCCTGACTGCTAATTTTTTAGCGAATTCGATTCGCTAAAAATTGGTCTACCTTGTGCAACTAAAGCCATCTCTTTAATAAAACCTTAATTAATGTCCAATACTCGAGAAATTGCATTACTGACTTTTTAACGATGAAACAGCGGGAAATATTTTTTTTTTTAAATACACTTAAAAGGCTCATGTCCGTGGAAATCGCGGGATGAGCAATTTTTGCAACTTTTTTTTTTTTTTTTTTACGTCGTGCGTGGAAATCGCTGGATAATCAGTCAGAGGGTTCAAATCGTAAACAGCGTTTTAAAATTCGAAAGGCTTAAGAAAAGATCGCGCGATGTAAACAAACTAAGGTGTTGCCACTCAAAGAATCTGAAATTAAAAATTGAGTTATGATGGGGGGGGGGGGGATACGTTTTTTTAAGAAATAGAAATCAATTTGAAACTCCGTAAGTTACGAAAACAAATACAAATATTATGTTACTTTTATATTTAAATATACTTATGCTAATCATTAAACAAATTTTTAAATATCGTTTTTACCTTAGTTAGTTTTTTGCATGATGTCAGTATCGTTTCGTACCGCAAAATTTAATCGTAATTGGTCCACGTTAAGTGAAATATATATAAGGATTTTTTAAATGGAAGGGAAGAAACTATTACAGAGAACGAAGAGGACTCAACTATAATATAAAAAAAAGGACTATCCGCAATGCAGGTCGCATGATGTGGGATAAAACAATAGAATTAGAATAAACATAATAAAATGTGGGTGAACAACTACAGTACCTAAAAAACTTGATTATGGGTGGGAAGAGTTGAAGAACGTAGAAAGGAGGGAGGGAAACATGGCGATGGCTGAAGCAAAAAAGAATTGTTCTAAATTGGCCAAGGCCTTTTTACGAAAATGCTTGTCGGATCAAAGTAACTATGCCAAGAATATAAGAAAAATGAAACGATTCGTTGGTTGTCTTATTTCGTAACCAATGTCAAAGTCAAGCAGTATCCGAGTTTGCACTTTGAAATACTCGAACAATGCTTCATAATACTTCATCTCAAGGACAATTCGTTAGCCTTTGTTCGGGTTCTCTTTCTTGCAGCGATCAATTAATTAGTTGTTTGTCTTGAATTCGCAGGATTTGACTGAATTGAAGAAAGAAACATGGCAAACATATCCAATCAATTAAAGAGCTTTCGCACAGAATGGCTTCAAACGTAACGTTAGGTTATTGACACAAAGAGCGCTGCAAAATCAATTTGTAAGCATAAAAAGCAAGGCACTTTTTTTTTTAATAATTTTGTAAAACACGCCATATATCTCGCTTTTTCACGCTGAACTTATCTAACTTGAGCATGAGCAAATACGCATGAAAATTTTTATTTTTTATTTTTAAAACTGCAGCGAATTCTACACTACACCTTCTGTTGCACAGGATGGTTTACGGATATTTAAAATGAGCAAAGTTAGTTCTTAAAAGTGCCAGTACATTTATAGAATAGTAATATTTAACGAATGAAACCTATTAATCTATGATGTTTAAAAATATCTATGATATTTTTAAAAATATAAAACCTAATAAATATTAATGACATAAATAAAAAGTTTATTATTTTATTTTACTTATATATTTTCAATATTTTTGTTGAAAATTTCTCTAATTTTACTTTTGAAACATTAAACATTCCAAAAAATATGGCAAAAATGGAATTTTAGAACTGGCATAGGTGTAAACGGGAAGTTTAAGATTTCATTTCCGCGTACTAGCTGCCTATTTGTGATAGATAACACTCAGCATACTATTGTTCGAGAACATTTGTTTTAGGATGTCTGAAGGTCGAATGGTTTATATATCACCATCACTGAACTGCAAAACAGAAATAATTATAGCATAGAACAAAACGTACCTACTATTACCATAGCTATCAAGATTTGTAAGGAAAAAAATCAATAATTTCCAAACATTTTAAACTCAAATAATATTAAATAGAATTTCTGCAATTAATTTTATAGAATTAAAGCTCTTCTCATAGTTTATTCCAAAATTTTTAACTTGAAACGAGGAAAAAAGACTTTTAATAAATTAAAATCAATTCTAAGATGCAAAAAAAGTAAACATGCAAAATACCAAAAGATAAATCTACTGGAAATTTGCATTTTTTTTTTTTTTTTTCAATTGGATTGGTTTATAATAATAGTAATAAAAATACAGACAAAGCATTAACCCAATAAGAAGTTAATTACATGAAAATGACATAATAATAAATATATTGGTTTATATTTTTGATGATCGCGGGCTTTGTGCAATACCGGTTTTGAATCGTCCCCATAAAATGTCAGTATAAAACAGACAAAAAATAACTGCTTCATTGTACTTGATATTTCAGAAAATGTGTGAATCCGAAAATGCAAAATTAATAATTTACACATATTAGGTTTTCAACCCTAAAAATTTCGAGTTTACTTATTTTTCCGGTTCGTAATGTACAGAGTGATTATATTTAAAGTTACTCTATTTAGACGTGCGTAGAGCTCGTTCTAATAGACGGATGTCATTAAAACTGGCAAATACATTATGTGCCCCTAATGAGGGAAAAGAACTCAATATTAAGAAAAATATTAGTTCACATTTTTACCACCAGGTGAGAAGGGGCGCATTGAAGCGCAAAAAAATTAATTGGAAACAAACAAACTAAATTTTTGGAAGAGAATTTTGTTAATACGCAATTCATTTGCGTAAATCACTTGTTAAAAGCAAGCTATAGTGTGTTTCAGAGTATTTTGAAGGGTTTTTCTTGTAACTGCATCAACTTGGTGATGAAATTTGAAAGAAACAAGAAGCCCTCCACTTTGAACTATTATTATTATTATGTTTTTTTTTTTTTTTCAGATTTCTTTCCCCCGTGGTCCATATAACGTGTTTTCCTAAGTTTCAACTTCTAATTAGAACGAGCTTTACTTAGGTAAGTTTAAATACTATAACCGCCCTGCATAGAAATGCAAATACGAGCTCAATAACATGTGAAAGTAGAGATAAGACAATCGATTAGTGTTTATAAAAATCTGATAATTTAATGTTACAGAGGCAACAAGACGTTGCATTTGCTCGTATTTCGATAAATCAATTTCTGCCTGCATTACAGTTCTACTGCATATCACAGGATTCGCGAATCCAACTAAGCTGCTGGAAGTGACGTTGCAACGAATAACTGGCGCTATGCTTTCGCTCGAAGTAGCGATCTAAATATGGAGATGTGACTGATAAAAGAATTTTTCTCGACTAGATGAACAACTTGTGTTAGCTACCGCATACAGATAATGAAAGTTGCTTAATTTTAGCACATTTCGTTGGGCAATTCGACCGAGATGCGAAGAGAGTTCTGATAAGAGTATCCTGTAGAAACAACGATATAAGAATAGGTTGTCCCGATGATCATAAACGTTAGGAAACCGTTTAGGTATCTTTACAATACATCATGAAAAATTTTATAACGGTCAGTATTAAATTAAATTTACTTTAATTATTGCATGACTTATTACTGCAAATAAGTAACAATGTTACCGCGGTTAGAAAACTAAAACCAGAATAGTGCATATTCAATTCAGAGGCACTGTACACCGAATTCTGTTTTTATGAGTTAGATACGTTCTTGAACAATTACATGTAAAAAAATTCGTGTAAAAAGGAGGGAAGAAAAATATAATGAGGATTGAAAAAAAAAAAAGAGTGCTTAATTTTAATTGCTCTGAAATTCAATAATTGTAAAACACAAAATTTTCTTTCTAATTTTTAAGTTTATAGCTTTTTTTTTTTTTTTTTTTTTTTTTTTTTTTTTTTAAATATCTGTGAGGTTGATGGGATACGAAAAATGCACACTCATGCGGTGAAGGAACTCGAATACTTGATATTTCATTTTTAGCCTTTTTATTGCGATTCTAGACTAAATATTATTACTATGTACATTATGTTACAGATCTATACATATATATTCCATCATAGTAGGATCTCTCCTGTGTCCTGGATTGCCTCCTCTCCTACTAGGGTACAGGCGAAGGGTCCCTTTTTCTCTATCGGCTTGTTCCCGCGGTGGCCAGCGTACCCTCAGGCTATACTTCACCGTGGGGCAATCTTGAGCGCTAATGTTGCGGACACCACTGGTGATGAGTGTTGACCATGTGTGCCTTTGCTTTCGGCTATAAACTTCAGCTCGGGAGCTGACAATAACTTTTGCTTTTTAAAGTAAATTTTTTTTTTTTTGGAAGATTTAAATAAACCATAAAAAGTTTAGAACGGGGAGGGGAGTATTATTTTACGATGTTCTCGTGCAGTCTTAATTCTTCGAAATTCTATGCATACTGCAGAGTTGTTTTAAAAGTTTAATAATATGTAGGAAAGGTACGTTTTGGGCATAACTAGCTAGCTACTTCATTATATTAATACACGTTTTTAAAAAAGTGAAGCTTTCCCCCTTTTTAAAAGCTCGAACTTTAAGGTGAGAACAAGGTCAACGCGAGTAGACATAACTAATGGAACGCCTTGTTTACTCCGTTAAAAATGGAGTGCGGAGGGCGAAAAGGAGTTTCTCAAAGTACCTTTTTTCTTTCTTTTTTGTTAAAAATAAAAAAAGGAACCCAAGACACACACACAAACACGGCAGGTAACGATGCAAGCTGTTTCCACATCCGGCGTTCAGGAGGTTCAGCCAGGTTTCCTAGAATAGCTTGGCTATAACAGTCGAAAACGCAATCGGGCCAAGAAGTTCGTGAACTGAAACTATACACCCCGGAAGGTTGGAAAAAGCAGGATGATGTATTTAGTGGATAGAAGAAAAACAGGATTGAATAAGAACACATCAGCATTGGAATAGTTTGTCTGCGAAAACTAATTGAAAAACTCCAATCTATTTGTTAAGACAATTAAATAGAATATTTGATTTTTCAGTAACTTTTAGAGAGGTTGCTGAAGAGTGGTGAGCTACAAGATTATCTTTGCGATCAATAAGTAGCAAAATCGTATCGCATGAAATCTTTAACTTATTTTTGTTAGGTGGCTTATTGGTACATTTTCGGTGAACTTAAGATCTCGCATGAAAGAAAAAAAAAATCTGAATTATAAAACATGTGGCAATGGACATGAATAACAGCACATGGCATAGCCTATAATTATTACGGAGAATTTCAGTTCTGAACTGGAGCTCTGTGGTGAAAAGAATTTTTAGCTTTTACTCGCATCTCTTGTTTCTATCTACAACTAAAGAAGAAATAACATATCTCACTTATTTTGTAACTTGTGAGTGAGCATATATAAATATCTTAAGTGGCAAGCTTATTATAAGGCGTTATATTATTTAAATATGGGAAGACAGTTTTTATAAACTTGTGTTACAAGCGTTAAAAAAAAAAAACCTCATTTGTGAGTCTGTAATGAATGCTCCACCAACAAATACTCGAAGTTCTAAAATAAGCTTCAGTTATTCCCCAGTGTATATAGAAAACAACGAACCCATTCGCGATAGCTAACACTCACAAAAAATAACTAAATAAATGTTAATAATAATAAAGCTTGTAGAATTATTTGAGGTTTTTTAAACAATTCTAACATCTTACATAAAAAAAAAAAAAAAGTTCTATTTTTTTTTTCTTCAAATAGTAAGGTAGAGATTGGAAATATTTTGGTGGCTTTATTTTTTGACGTAGAAGTCACTTCAGTAACTTTGATTAAAAGTTCAGTGTACTCTCATTGTCGCTATGGAAACGGAAGGGATATTTCAAAAACACACACGATGACGCACGCGTAATCCGTAGAAAAACGTTTCCTGAATGACAAATCAGTCATTTAGAAAATATTCCACCCACAATTGTAGGTCGATCAAGATGGCTGGAGATTTTTTTTTAAATATATATCTTTAGCCAGATGGACCCTGCGTGTGTACGTGAGCGATAATGGCGGAGATACACCCGATGTTTCGCCTACCCTTTGAAATATGGACTCGCCCTTTTACATTTCCTGTTTGGACAATTTTGCGAGAGCTCTACTACCTACATTATCGCCCGGTGAAAGGCCAAGTTCACTGATTAAAATTCCGGATGTAGGTAAACATAAAATAGCAAGAAAGATAAGATTAATTTTCTGCATTAGAATAAGTAATTGAATAAATATGCTGCGTGGATAATTCGTACCTCCATTAATGAATGTTGCAGCAGACAATTTTGAGTGTAAAGTGTGAAATACAAGTTTTTTTTCCCCCAATCAATTCTATTAGTATCAAAATTAGACAGATTTTAAACGTTTCATCACATACGCGAGAAGCTGATTTACAGATGTCGATTTTTTTTTTTTTCTCTTAAAAGCAAACGTTGGTTGGTATGCCATTTTTACTGCTTAAAAATATTTCAAGTTCTTGAACAATGAGGAACTAAAAAAAAAAAAAAGAAAATTCGAACTTTCTCTCATTCAAGAATCAAGACAATCAAGAGTAGCATTGCGATTTAAATGACTCAAAGTGAAGAGCTAATTTATTCAAATAGCTCCAAAGCTTTTAGCTGTAGCAAATATTTTTTTTCAATTAAAGAATGAGTTTGAAAACTATCTATATTTTCACACGATGCAGTATACTCAACATTAGTAAAACAATTCCGAAATTATCGACTAAGAAAAGTTATAATTTTAAAATATTTAAAAATTGCGCATGTTAAAAAGAGCATATTTATAGCCAAAAATAACCCACAAAATTATTCAGAAATTTAAATTGAAGCTTTAATAACTGTTGTGTGCTTTTTAAAACTTCATATATAACGTACAGTACGTTCGGTCTTGTTCCATATTCGCGAAATCGGACCAGATGATCGCGTTCCGATGTGGTCCGATTAACCGAAATCGACTGTATTTAAAACGTTGCTTAAATAATATTCATTTGCGTCCTTGTATACAAAATATATCATACCATTGGTTATAATTTTATGTCATTTTTATAGAGAAATAATTACATAAAAATATGGATTGAGCTTAGAAAAGTACATCAATGGGCTACACTGAGTTAAACAATTATAAATTAATTACTAATTTAGTAGCCATTTTTTCTTCCTTCTGTTGTTTAAAATTGAAAACGTTATTATGAAAAAAATGCTCGCTTAAATCCGAGACATGCTCGTGATAGCCACCGTTCGGCAACTTTTAATTTTAGATCTTATGTGCTTGTGTGTAGAAAAAGGGGAAAATTCGTTAGTTTTTGAGGACGGAAATGAAAAAAAAAAAAAAAAACATAAACAAATCCTGGCCGAAAAAACATTTCATCAGACAAAAATTAAATAATTTAAAAGATCAAAACAGTAACTTTTAAGTTACTTGAATTCAAATTTCAGATACAGGAGCATAAACGAACTAGAATGTCTGCATAGCAATAATTGATACACTTGGCGGTCCGCCCCTGGCGCTACTGGTCAATGCGTCTACTTTTATCAAGGCAATAGCGCTTTGGAAATCTTGATATTGTTATGAGTGCAAATTTAGAAAATTAGTGATATTTTTTGCTATGGAATATTTGAAAATGTTTTTGTATTAAGAAAAAAATACATACACTAGCAGGGGTCGATCCAGCATCTTTTAACAGGGACCGTTTTTTTTTTTTTTTTTTTTTTTTTTTTTTTTTTTTTTTTTTGTGAATTTTAAAGAGGTTTTTGTGAAAAATCAAATAATTTTGTGAACATTGAAAATTTAATCAGATATTGTTGAAAAATTTCCTTACTATTTGCAGCTTTTTTAATAAATAATCGTGTAAAAAATACGATTTTGAAGCTTGGAATTTTGTGAAGGGTCCGTTTTGATTAATTTGAATTTTGTGAAGAGTCCGTTTTGATTGATTTGAATTTTGTGAGGGGTCCGTTTTGATTAATTGGAATTTTGTGAAGGGCCCAGTTTGATTGATTTGAATTTTCTAAATTGTCCGTTTTGATTAATTGGAATTTTGTGAAGGGTCTGAAAACGGACCCGACTTTCCTCTGGAGCGATCCCTGATTGGATCGACTCGAGAATATTCGTTTCACAAGGGAGGCATAGATTTCAGTATTTTTAAGAGCAGAAACAGAGATCCTTAATAGCTAACTGAATATCATCGAAAAGTGTTTCCTGTAATGACAAATAAATTCGCGCCGCACCGTCACTTTTTGATTTCGTCACGCTCACGTTTTGAAATAACGAACGTTTCCTGTAATGTTCAGTTGGCAATTCAAAAGAAAAAAATAAATAAAAGAGTCGCACACACACACATACATCAAAAGGAATTTCCGGTAAGCGAACGCTTATTCCGCTATTGTAACTTTTAAAAAAATGCAATGAGAAAAAAATATCTATTTACTGCAAAAGGCATGGTATGTGTAAGTGTGTGCAATATCCATCACATTTATCCGAATGAAAGTTTTCAGGTTCAAGTATTATTATTGCATTCATCACAGACGTTTCGTTAAGTCACCGGAGGCGGTTAGTAAAAAAGATATTGCACTCTTAAAAGTATAATAAATTTTGAAAGTTAATTTTCAGAAAGGAATAAAAATAACTATTTAGAACTAAATTATTCCTTCAAACTATAATTGTGTACTATGTATCAAAGGGCCTATTTAAGGGGCACGCGAGTGGACCCAGGTTTCTCCAGAAATAAATGTAAAAGTAGTCATCGGGTTCTCTGAGCTGTGTATCATAAAAGCAGCCTCTTCACAAAATTCCGTATCTGAAAATAAGTCCTTTCACAAAACTCCATATGAAAAGACTGCCCTTTTTAACTTTTAAGCTCAATAAAATAACTCTTAGGCGGACAGTTTTTAATTCCCCAGCAGCAAATCGTTGAGCAGTTGAGCCTCAAAAAACAACCCCTCTTTTCTCTGTTACGAACAAATATTTTGTCCCGATAGTGCCTTCTGTAGAGGAGTTTTACCGTATGTTCTTTTTTTCACAAAAATTATGATAATTCGCCGATTTTTTTTTTTTTTTTTTATACAATGCAGTCTTAAAAATAACAACCTGGATCGACCCCTGAGTACCTTTGTTAATAAGGATTTTTTAAACACTTTAATTTTGAAAGTTCGCGAAATGTTGGTTTAAACCCCTGCTTTATATATATATATATATATATATAGATAGATAGATAGACAATGTTTATGTAGCACATAAAAAATTTAAAAAAAAAACATAATTAAAAAAACCAGGAGGGTAGATTATTTTATTTATATATAAATTCTGCGCTGGGAGAGATTCACCGAGTTCGTAAACTGGTAGATAGAAACGAGCGTATATAGTTAAATAACATATGATCATCTCATATTGCGTTAAATTGTTTAAGGGCTAGTAATTTATACAATGAAATGCTATTGATAAAGCCGTTAAGTTTTTTAAAGAACACTTTATTTTTATTAAGAATGAATGGATTGTAATGGAACGTTCTAATCTTAAGGTACACCCATTTTTAGTTCAGTTATTTTCTTGATAGTTGTAAGTTGTTGCTTGTTGTATTTTAAAATACATATAAATTATGCTTGTGAGAATTTATCACTTGCATTTTATTAAGTGTACATTAGTACACTTAATATTTCCCGTTATATGAATGAAGTTTGCGAAAATCTATCGGAGCCGTACTGAGCAACAAGAAATGTTATTTATGTTTGGAAAAATTGCAAAATATTCGTTATACTATATGAATAAATTAAATTGTGCAACTACTGCTTTAAAAAAAGGCTGTAATGCATCTTTGCTTCTGTTGTTGTTCATCGTATATCGACATATATATCTTGATTTTACGCGCATTCAGGAATGAGCATGGATAATCCGCAAACCGATAAATCCGCGCAATGATAAAAGCACCGTAAAAACTCGTTAAAATATTTTTAAATTACAATTTGTGTTTTATCAAGTAAGATTTTCTTAATTCAAAAATATATCATAATTTTTTTTAAAGTAGCTTTCACGTGAACATCGCGTATGAGTGCGTCATTTTCAAAGAATGCGAAGAGTTAAAGAGGGATTGTAACAATTTTTTGTTGAGATCGATAATTGAAATAATAAATTTACAAACTATTTCTTTTCTTTGTTTCTATGAAAATTCTTATTTTAAGCAGCTCTCCCCTCCCCATACACAGAATATGGCGTCATGATTGCTTCTCATACATAGCGAGTAGTTGCAAATGAAAATGATGGAATGGAAAAGCATGTGAATAAATTCTCACAAGCATAATTTATGTATGTTTGAAAATACAATAAGCAACAACTTACAACTATCTTGAAAATAACTGAACTAAAAATGGGTGTACCTGTAAAATTTAAATGACGTTCGATTGGCATCCATAAATTATCAATAAAAATAAAGTGTTCTTAAAAATATTTTTCGAAATTATCTGCGGGAAAAGATGCTGAATTCCTGACAAATGTTTCAATATTATTAAAAGTTTTGACTTGAAACCCTAATCGATCGTTCCTTTTGTCAGTCGCCATTTTCTCTTATTCCTGTGATGTGTTCACATTTTTGTAATTCTGTCGAAGAAAACTTTTCTTTGCTTAATTATTTATAATTTTTCCCCAGCAAACAACGAATTGAAGCTTCATTGCCAGACAGGATTATGGAATTACGGATGAATTGCGTTACTGTATACTTATTTGCGATTATACTGGAACTGTACAAGTATTTTTTTCCTTGAAAATTTACATAAAAATAAATTTTTTAACAAACATTAATGTATAGAGAGAAATCCCGTTGCTACGGTCTCCAAGGGACCGGAAAAATATTTCGTTGTAACGGAGTGTTCGTTATAACAGAATATGCCTCTTTATTGGGGTTAAAAACGAGGACTAAAAATTGGGGATGTTGTACCGGAAGTTTCGTTGTACCGGTATTCGTTGTAACGAAGGTTTACTACGAAGGTTTACTGTATATTTACATTATTACACATTATAATCTCGATCGATCGTCTCTTACGGGACTATTTCGCACATCGGGAAAACTAGAATGCGATTCAACATAACACATCATCGGCTGAAGAAAGATACAGAAAATTTAAAAGGAAATAAATACAACATACTTAAAAAAAAGTACAAAAAAAGAGAGAGAAAAGAAAAGAAAAAAAATATTTATTTACTTAAAATATTGAGAAATTTGATTCAGGTTTAGAGGAAATCGGGACCGCTTCGCCAATCAAAACGGACCCTTCACAAACTTCCGAGCTACCAAATAGTACTTTCCGCAAAATTATTTTTTAAATAAGTGACAAATAATAATCAACTATTTTTTTTATCACTGTAAGGTTAAATTTTGAATTTTCTCAAAATTATTTGATTTCTCACAAAAATCTTTTTAAAATTCACAAAAATAGGATCGTTAAAAATGCTGGATCGACCCCTGGTTTGTATAAGCACTTTCTCCTTTAAAAAAAGAAAAGAAAGAAAGAAAGAGAGAAAGAAAAAGAAATGGTCATGTGTCTTTATTAACGCCTGTAATCATTTCTATAGCAAATATCAAGCTACATGTTCATCAATCTATTCACCGTAGCCATAAAACGTAATGGCAATGATCTGGAATTAACCCTTTTCTGTCCCAAGGTAAAAATTTCGAATCACAGATACGGAAATTTGCAAGTTTCAGAAACGATCTAAGCTGGCAGAATTAACATTATTTGGAAGCATTTGTGGCGGGTCTGTTAATACAAGACGATACATACGAGAGAACGATAGATCGAGGCTCTCCTACTCATCATATCCCTGTAATATGATGAACTAGAAATATTCGAAAATTACGATTTAAAAAAATTGGCAGACGAAGAATCTGAAGCACATTGATGCAAATTTCGATATGCCCTCACTGCCCTTGAAACAAGTATGCAGCGCAGGGAAGTTAATTTTCAATTTTTTTGCAGTGGTACGCCCCAATTAATCATATAATTTCTTAGCGAAAACAAATTTGCATTATATAAAGATGTGATGTTTGAAATCATTATGCCTAACTTCAGTGAAATATGGAAAAGTAATAAAACTTTCATAGTATCGTGACTCAATGTTGTGGCGGCTATGAACGATTCATAGCCGTTTTTATTAGTAAACAAAACATATTTGTCATTGTAGTTTGTATTCTTATCACATATTTTATTATTAATTTTCAATTATTTGGCGGTGAAAATTATACGGCTTGATATTTGAGTTCAATTTCACACGGATCGCAAAACTTAGAAAACGTAGTATTCATTAATATTTATTTTGATATTATTTATAAAGTATTTTATCTTACTTTCATTTTGCATTATATATTTCAAATAAAATCATGAATAGTTTGTATTTAACTGCTTGCATGAAATGTAAATCTAAATCAACGCTTGTGAACGTAAATAAACTGATTTAATGAGCTTTCGAGTCAGAAAATCAAAGTAACAATTTTTAAATTTTCGTTCACGAAAGGGTTGCATTAAATACCTTACGCATATTTTTCTAGTTTAATTTCACCATATTTTGTATACCTTTTATGTGTATCGAAATTCAGGCTGTTAATCGCTCTTTCAAACATTTAACCAAAGAAGGCATTTGCGATTGCGTGTTTCTCAAAGTTTCTTAATAAAAAATGTTTAATGTTACATTCTATCAGAATATTTATGCGACCAGTAAAATACCTTGTAACGAAATTTATCTTACTAACAACTTCTTTCAAACCAAACACGTACAAAAAGAAGGTATGGAAGTATCAGTAAGGGACATCAAAATTTTTAGAATCATAATGAATGATTTGATATCTAACAACCTTGAAAAAATAGCCGAATTTAAAATTAATTCGAATATTTCAATTGTTTAATTATTTTTTAATGCTAAAACCACGCTTTTAACGAGACATTTGACTTACATTTGAAAAAAATATACGGGTTTTTCATTAAATAGCGCTTCGAATTACATACATTGAAATATATTATGCCCCAATTGCTAACATTAACATCCAAATCTTCTAATTCGAATGGAATGAATTTGAGAAATATTGTATATAATAAAGTTGTTACTTGAAAATGAACTAAATAATGTGAGGGTATTCGACTAGCAGAGAACTCGCAAGGACATTCGTGTTGCCACGAGAAAATCTAGTGCGCGAAATTGTCGAAAATAATAAATAAAAATTAATTCACTTACCTATCCATGACCACATACATGGGACTGGCAACGTGTCCGATGGGTAGTGCCTTGACACTACTCATTGCAAAAAATAGAATTCGCCGTTTAGCTTTTTTCTTTTTCGAACGCACATACACGCACAGAAAAACGGGCAACAAAAAATAGAGAACACTTATTCCATTAGCTGGATTAGGAATGTTGAATATGATTTCCTTTTCCTTTGCAGTTGTAGACGCTAGCTTAAGAAACCATTGTGAGTAATTCCAGAAAGGATCATGCTGACTTCCAGTCGCATGTTTAGATAACTACGTCCAAAACATTTGTCCAGGTGTCATAACTGCAACTTCAGTAAAGGAACGAAAAAAAAAAAAAAAACTAAATAAATGAAACTACGTTTTCAAAACGCAAAATTTCAGTTTATTTGCTGACATCCAGAGCGCTATAGAATTTTCTGATCGGTAGAAAAATAGCCACGTTATACTTTCTACCACAAAAAATAGTTGCATGTGAAGACAAAATTTATTTCATAACTCGTTGGCGAGGCTTTCCTTTTTCTTTTCAATATGGCATATTATAAAATAATATTGGTCATTAATCAGACGTTGATTTTTAATTAATCCATGTCACATAAAATTTCTTGGAATTTGTTACTACGAAGAGATTTGTTGTGCTGCAAAAATCCGATTCTGCGTTGGAGTACGGCCAACCATTTGGCGTACCATCCTCGCCGTTCTGCGCCAAGTCAATGAACTAGTCCGTGATTACCGCAGACATGACAGGCAGGTTTGGAAGAGTCCACACAGGAACGAGTACGGAGGGGAGCGTGCTATTTGGTCGGATGGGAGGAAAATAAAACTTGAAGGTCATACTACTGAACTGCGACATAGAAGTAGAAAGAAGGTTTATTATGCTTTTTCTGAAACAATGCCTTCAACAACAACAAAAAAGAGCAATGATTCATTTTTGAGAGAAAACATTGACCTAATGGGTAATTTCTTATTCACACAAGTTTTTGTCACAAGAATGAATCAGAAATTTTTTAAGTGCAAAGCAAAGTAATAATAAAAAAGGTCCCTTAATTATATTTGGGGCTTTTTAATGGAAACTTACAGAAGTCACTCATTCGCTTGCTTTTTAAAATCTGTTGCAATCCGGTACCTTGCGTAATTTTTGTTTACTTTTTGAGAAAGGGACCGTTCATAAATGTTGTCACGCTTTTTTCCCATATATTTGACCACCCCCTTGTCACAAAATGTCACACTTCGACATACCCCCTCCCCCTCCCCTTGGCACATTTTGTCACAATTTCCCCTCGTGAGTGACATCATTTATGAATGATCCCAAAGGAACAATAAGCAAAAATAAAGTACCCGTAATGAATTTCTTATGTATGTATCACAGATGACAGAGAATATTATTCCTGTCGACTAGATGAGAAAAAAAATCCAATAATTTATCTGAAATTGAACTTCAAAAGAAGGGGCGGAAAAAATTTGCGACATCAAAGAACAATATTAGCTATCATAAATTTGATAATATTCAGTAAAATATAGCTTTTACGAGTATTTACTTTTTACTAATGTTTATTTTTATTTCAGTCAAATAGTAATTAATCGTGTTTGTTTGCTATCAGCAACGTTTGTATTTTAAAATAAAATTAATTTTTGCGCATTTGTAAACTTATTTTTACAATTTTGCCACGAAAATTCTTTTGTCAAAAATAGCGGAAGTCAAACTCTTTTCTCTCTCTCCTCCCCGTATGGGAAAGCTGCCCCCCCCCCCCCCCCAATTCAAGAGGCTTTATGTTCATTATTCGCTCATGCTTCCATGCATAAAACTAAAAATTAAATTTCCCCCTGGACCACTGCATTTCATTTCACATGAAAAATGGTTTCCGTAATCAATCGTTCTTTTTTTTTTTTCGTATTTTTAAGGGTTTTTAAGTTTATTATCCTAAATAGCATAGAGAAATAAGCAAAACGCGTTGCATTGTTTTCTTTATTTTTCCATAAAATAAAAAATTATTCGTTCGACAGAGTATGCAACGTAATGTATTCAATCTTACATCTTATGCATAGCACCAAGGCCGTATCCAGAGGGGGGGGGGGGGGGGCACTTCGCCGCCCCCTCCCAAATGTCGAAAATTTTCGCAATGTAGCAGATATTCCTGCCTGAAACTTTCCTCAAAACAAGTGTTTCAAAGTCAGACCCCCCCCCCCCCCCCCGAAAAAAATTTCTGGCTACATCCTTGTATAGCACTAAGTACTGAAACTTGTAATTTTACAATAGCAGAAAACTCAATTAAAGAACAAGCTCTCCCGATTGAATGTAACTTTTGAGATATTGTTTTGCATTAATTGTCTTTAATTAAATACGTAACTTGCAAATTTGAAATTATTCCGATGCGAGAAAAAGAAACGTGAACAGTTGTGAAATATTTTCGCCAAATAAGGGATACGTATTGCATTCTGGGTATCCGCGCCAGCAAAACATTGAAGCCAGCTGGTAACATTGATAGCTAGAGGAGAACGTGAGCTGGAAATATCTTTTGCTCTTTCTGCGGACCTCGTTTATTCTACGAATGAGGGGAGGTAGACTGCTAGATAGCTTCCTTCTCGCAAAGAAGTATTACCTCATTCAATATTGTTTCATTTGTTCTTTTTTTTTCTGCAGTTTTTGGTTTATCAAATCGTCAAAATAACAAAATGTTTCATCTCGTAGTTCGCAGTTCGATCAAAATTTAATAACTATTTAATGAATCATTTCTTTCATATGAAACGAAGAATGAAAGATCTTGGTAAACTTTTTCGGTTATGTTTTTTCCCTTTGCATTTTTAATGTGGTCTTTTTTTCTGTTTGTTCGTTCTTCTTTTTTTTTTTTTTTTTCGTGGACGCTGTAACTCAAAAGTATAAATGCATGGAATCGAACGAAATTTGGTGCACGTATGGACCCTGATGGTAACTGATGCTGATTAGTTTTTGGTGCGAATCCATTCAAAGAAGGAGACGTTTTTCTCGATTTGCGTAAGTGCAAAATCTCAAGAACAAATGGGAGAATTCGAACAAAAATCGGTATACAGGTGGACCTCAATAGGGAGTAGTGCTGAGTACATTTTGGACATTGTAACTCAAGAATAGCAATCGAACGTTTTTCTCGCTGAGCGTAATTCCAACCGCATCCCGGGACTAGAGAATTTGTTTTGTATTGTATTGTTGGGCCATTAGACCTACATAGAAAAGCCTTTTAGTTTTTCTTTTGTTTTGTTGTTGTTGTTGTTGTTTAAAATCATTTTTTCTTTTGCATTTTTTCCCAAAAAGGACTTGTATCATAATTGGGATACTTAGCGAGTAGAAATATTCATATGAGGGATATAGAGGAAAGTTCCTTGATTGCCACAACAGACTTTTCTCCATCAGACCCTTACCTGTTAGCCGAGGCCTTAGGATTGCTTACGCGCGAGGAGAGGTAGTGGGGTCTACGGATTTTACATGCACATATCCCCAAGTATACATGGTGGTCTTCAGTGGGTATCGAACGCGCGACCTTCCAGGTGGAAGTCCGACGTGCTAACCACTAGGCTACCACGGCCCCATGCCACAACAGACTAGTTTATTACTGTCACTTTTACACTATACGAGTATATAATCATTATTTTGTTGTTGTTTTAAGTTGAAACTGATAATTGTTTTGAATAAACGTCACATTTTAACCCACTCTACTCACGGTACTTATAAGTAAGATTCTCTATAAATTCCTTCCAGAAATCATTTTTATCATTATTCTGATGGTATTTTGCAGGAACACTCTTTAAATTCCATTTTTTCAGGATACATATCAGCAAGGGTTCTATAAAAAGTATTTTAGCAAAGAAAGGAAGATAGCTTTGAAACCGATGCGGTGTTTTGAACTGCCATTTTGTTCAGATTGCTCCTTTTTTTAGAGTTTCGTTCCAGAAAAGCAATAAAATTCAGGAATTAACTCACTGATTATTTTTAATGTGTTAGTTAAGAACTTAGAAAACTATTTGACAAAATATTTTGAATTAAAAGTGTATGTAATTAATTTCACAGTTAAAATACTCTGTGGCGCTTATTAGCTGTAAAGAAAGAAATTCTTATAGACTGAGCATTTTATACATGTAAATCCCTTAATTTTCAGTGTAAATACCCAGACAAACTAGTTATGTAAAAAAAATTACTGCAGATCATAATGCAGTAGATAAAGGGTTAAATTTTTATCTGTTTTAAAGAGCCTTATGTTCCGTACGATCCTACGATCTCAGATAAGTGCATATTTATCATTTACAAGGATATTTTACTGCATTTATCTTTGAAAAATTGACATTTCTTTACTCAGATGTCAGTAACAATTTGGCAATACGGAATACATATTTTACCCCCCACCGCGCTGACTTTTTAAGACTGCATGTGAAATCACGTGTTCTTAGAAGCTAAATTTTGTCCCAGCTCCAAGAAAATTCCCTGAACTGTTCTTAGCTGGTCGTTTGCCAGAGTTGATTTCCCTCTGCGGATAAATATGAACTCATTTAATCCCTAAATTTACATAGAAGTCGAAACATCACTCAATAAGCCTCCTTAGTTTACTTATTTATGACGCAATAAATACCAGGGCTACATGTTTAAAATTATAGCAGTAAAAAGCTTTTTAATTCGAGAAGTTAAAAAGCTTGTTGTTTATGACGCAACAAACACCAGGGCTACATGTTTAAAATTATTTCAGTAAAAAGGTTTTTCATTAGAGAAATTATTCTTCGATGAATAAAACTATTGTTGAGACGAAAGTCGGTACGTTAAATAGCAGTTAGTATGTCCTAAAGCTGTACTAAAATCTACGTTCGAGGCAAGCCAAAGAAAAAAATCATCATATTGTGAATTTGTATGCTTGAAAATAACAGTAGCCAACAAAGTATACATCTGGGTGAAAATAAAAGATATCATACACTCTTGAATTAGTGTATATTTATTAATTTATTAATTCTTTATCATAATAAGAGTTTAAAAGTTAGCGCTCGTTAGTGCTAACTTTAACTCTAAATTAGTGCTCGTTATAATATAAATATAAAAGTCGCGCGGTCTTATGAAAAACTACTTGCTTTTGGTAGTAAAAGATACAATTTATTCCAAATAGACCTGCTTGAAATGAATAAATAAATACATAAAATACTGACTTACATTTTATGTAATTGACGTTAATTAAGAATACGGTGGACTGAAAAAGGAACAAAGAAACTATCTCAATCCTTCATTTCCTTATAAGAGCCTCATAGTGAATAAACTAATAAAAATACTATTAGAGAGTTTTCTCTCCTATTTTGTTTAATCATTTTTCGCTGAGGAAAAAGTTTTCTTCCAAATACAAAAATATCACTAATCCACGACATTCAGCTTTTTATTTATTTATTTATTTATTTTTGTATCTACAAAACTAACAATTTTAAAAACACAAAGAACATAGCTTATGTTCCTGCACGTGTCGTTTTCTCAAAAGCGAAATTCTCTTGGCATGATGCCAATTTTTCTATTGCGCAAAAGATCAATCGATTTATGAATTAGTAGTATTCCGTAAGTAAAATATTTCTAGTTTTTAAGGATTCTGTATTATTTTTACCCAAGTATGTAATATCTCAAGCTGCATTTTTTTAATTAAAATGATATTAAATGTTTTATGCAAAATGTTATGTTATGTAAAATATATGAAATGGTGTGATGATAATATGATTTAAAAGATAGGTTTTTAATTAACAGGTTATTAATTAAGCATCATATTTGCTGTTTGCCGTCAGATTAAAAAATTGGAGCAGTTTAGCACAACAAATAACTTTTCTCCGGCTCCAATCCAGTTTCGAACAAAATCTCGTTGGTCCACTTCTCCGCGCCCTGCGTGTATACATATAAATATAAATGTGCGATTTTGTAGAAAAAATGACATTAGTAAAAACAGAAATAATAATTCTTGATTACATTTCACGAAAATACTTCAACTCTAACCAGCACTTTTTTGTTTGAAGTTTGATTTGGAACAAAGATTTGATAATGATGACCATCTCGTGGCAATTGTATTTCAGTCTTGTATGATCAGGTAAGACTGAAATACGATTCGATCAAATAAGCGTACATTGTAATAAATAATGTTAACGCTCCGTCGAAGTTGTAACAAAGAATTCGAGAGATGAACAGTAAATACGTCAAATAACACCGTGAGCTATTTCTGATATGATAATTCAAAAAGTGAAAAAAGAAAAAAAAAAAAATATCATCTGAATATCGGAGTTTTTCTTTTAATGGGGTGACCAAGTGTGCCCCCTTCCCCAAGCTCAATGATGCAATGACACGCACACACACAGATATGTACTTTTTTTTCATATAAAACTTCTGCAATGCCGCATAACTTCCCCCCCAGTGGGCATCCCTGAATGTGACTATGTTATAATTACATTTCATCAAATAATCATGGAAAAAAATGCTACTGGACCGAATGCTGCACGAACTTGATAATAATTTACAGGAAATCATGTGATTTTATGTTCAGCAGAAATTAAGTTCAAAAACTCACCTTTTTTTTTTTTTTTTGTTAAAAATAAAATCTGATATTTATAATTTCAGAATGTAAAAAATATTTTGTTGTTCCGAAACGGCATGGTTATTATTGTTATTTCAATGAGTCCACTTTAATCTATCTACGTTATAGTTTTATATTATCGTTTATTTACTTTTTTTTCTTCACAAGGATAAAAAGTTAAACAGAACAAATGTCAATTTTTTTAAAAATGTAGTCGAAAGTCTATATATAAATTGTAAAATCGTTTTAGTTGACACTCTCCTCAGCACACTCATTACTACATCAGATTTGCCTCATTATTACATCGATATTTCTTATTACTACATCTTCCAGTACTCCACCCGACATTTTTGTTGTTCTCAGTTCAGCAAGATCCTCGATTCAAATAAGGCCATTGGCCTGTAGCGCCCTCTGGCAATTTAAGTTGCATGATTAATCTAAAAGACTGTCAGAATTGTTTTCACGTCAGGTCTCTACTTGCATGATGGGGAATGAGATTCTGTGCATCTATGTTAATTTGAAAACATGTTTCTGAACGTTTGTTCTGAAACGGCATGGTTATAGTTGTTATTTCAATGAAGTCGCACTTCAATTTATCTAAGTTACAGTTTTATACTATTGTTCGTTTATTTATTTACTTATTTATTTGTTATCGGTCGGATATTTCTACACTCAAACGAGCTTCCCCTCCATCTCTCTCATACTAAATCTACAAGTTAACCATTTGGTCTTCTGATTTCAGAAATTGAAACATTTCATCAAAACAAAAATTAGAGGATTGCAGAAAATACTTATGTTTAATTACCGTATTAACAACCCCCTAACCTCGTAAGCAGAGTGTTGAAAAAAGTTTTTCAAGTATAAGTCGCTTCCCATTTCTCCAATTTTTTTTTTCTGGTAAAAAGAAATGGTTTGGGGAAGAAAAGCTCATCTCGGAATGACGTAGTTATGATATGTTTCCTTTCAGTGGTAATTTTATCATTATCTTGTTTTTTGTGACTCACGAAGCAGTTACAAATTTTTCCGTTTATGAGTTCCTTTTCTCGTTTAACATATATAAAATACTGGTTTCATATTTTACAGAATTATTTATTCTGACGTAGAAATTTGTATTCAAATGTTGTAGCTAGCTTTCTTGTATTTATTTATTAGTATTATTATTATTTTCTTTTGCTCTAGTAAAATATATTGATATTTATTTGGATTGTCTTTCTAAAAGAAATTTTTATCGGCAGTTTATTATGATGTTTTTTCTCTTATCTTACTTCGGGTGAATTTCAGTTATCTGAAAAATAGTACAGTGGATTTAAATTCAGCCGTTTTCATCAAGTTTAGACTCTCTGTTTCTTTGTATAATAATAAATGTAAGGTTTTTTCACTATCTTCTGTTTTTAAGTTAATATATATATATATATATATATATATATTATGAACTGTGCTCGGAATCGGCGGACTTTCGGAATAGTGGGGTTCGAAATAGCGGGACTCTAATGTACCCATTCAAATACATTATTTACTTGAAAGTGAATAAAGAATAGATAAAAATGTGAATAAAAATAAAAAGGATGCAAATTTGCTATATTCATTAATTTATTACAATAATGAAAAGAAAAAATACATTTGCTTGCGTTGAATCGCGTGGAACCAGAACGCCCATTTAACCCAGGAAAAATACCACCTGAAGTGATGTTTAAAATTGTTTACAGAAGAAACAGTTCATAAAATAAATTAAAATAGCTTTCGTCTCAAGACTTACATAAAAAAAATACAACATTAAGAAAAAATACTAAAATAAACAGGAATCTTTGGGGAAGCGGAGGAAAAAAGCGATGAAGGTGGAACATGCACATTAAAAGTCCTTTTATTATTTTTAACGGGAAAAGAATCTCTAGAAATGTTTCAAACAACCTGAAGTTCTCGTATAACGAGTTCACAATCTATTTCGCATACACCGCCGCCATTTCCGCATAAAGCGTCTGCAGACGATTTCAGTTATTTCATTTTTGTACCATTGCGTGAATGATGGACGAACAAAGAACGGTTTGGCAGGCTTTTTAACTTTTTTGTTTTTGTTTTAATGTTCGCTTATTCGTGACCTGCTGGAAGAATAAAGAAGTTTACAGGCTTTTGCTCTTTCCAAAAGACGTACCTGAGTCTTAAACATGAGTTGCTGGGTTTAAAAAAAACAATGGAGTATAGAGTGTTTCACAAATGTGATCAGGGCACTAAGTTACTTATTTTTATGCTTATACGAAGGAATTAAAACCCTAAACCTTCCCTATTAGTGATGACAAACCATTTTCTTACTGTAAAAAATTATGAGGAATTAAATATATTTATGTATTTTAAATCATTGAAAATGATCGCAGTGCTTTTCACTCATATATTATTTGTGCTCAAAAAAAATTTTAAAAAAGTTACTTAAAATTCGTTGAATACTTTGTTGGGTTTTAACAGCATATTTGTACTTTTTTGGCGCACGTTAAGCCACTTATTTTTAACATTGTTAAGTTCAGATACTGTACTTCTTTTCTTTTTCGGTGAATTTTTAGATATTTTTACCTTTTTGGCACACGTTAAACCAGTGAGTAATGTTCACATGTGAGCTCAGATACTAAAATTCTTTTCTTTTCCGGTGAATTTTTACATCTTTTTACCTTTTTGTCACACGTGAAAACGGAAAGTAATGTCGACGTGTGAGTTTGGATACTGTACTTTCTTTTCTTTTCGGTGAATTTTTACAGATTAGACGGAACTTCAGACTACTTACACATAAATATCAGTTCTGAAGGATATAGTTTTCTGCACCTTTTCTCGTTAGAAGCTAAGCCCTGCATAAAACGAAGTAAAAGTTGTATAGTAAAATCTCATTGGATCTGGATTTATTGCCATTCATTCTGAAGAACCAATATCTGTTGTTGTTTTGAAGAAGTATTACTTTTTTTTTAACTCTGCGTATTACCAGTCCTTTCCTTACATGCTGCATGGGCTTTTGGTTGAAAGACTTTTAGCAGAGTTTTTAATTACTAGTAGTAAAATAACTGTACTGAACTTTTAAAGTAATGTGCTTTGGGTAGTTATCATAGAAAGATTCTCTCCTCCCCCCCCCCTGGTGGCGGCTTTAATTTTTTATTTATATTATCGGTACACTTATATTATCCAATTTACAATCAATAATTTCAAGTTTACAAGCTCCGAGATTACAAGCACCCTCAAATCTCCAATCATAATTCCTCCAACCCTTGTCCCACAGTAAGAAGTACATTTCGCTTATTAAATAAATTCCTACTTCGATTTGTCTCCCAACTATTATTTCCTCACATTATTCAATTAAAATGTATTGAATTTACTTTTATGTGCATTCATTACTTCAGAAATCATAACTACATTTGTATGAATACAAGCTGCATTTTGTTATTTTTATCGCCAACTACAAATTGATCGCCTTGAAACTTGGCCATGATAATTTTCAAACTATGCATTCGTTAGGATCAAATTCCAATAGGTTAAATTATATGTGCATTCCCATACAAATTTTAATCAAACATCTTTATTTAATTGCGAATATTGAATTAAAAATATGAATTTGTATTGTTTAATCAACTTATGGATGTGTTACAATAATTAAAAGGTATATGAATACCTACGTGGTTAAATGTTTCATTCGAAGTTAGGAAAATAACGTTGTATTTTCCTAGTTTCATACAGTAAAAATCCGACAGCAAAGCTTGATAAAAATGAAAATCTCTGCGAGATACATTTACGACCGAGTTGTTTGCTAAATGGAACAGATGATTTTTAGCGGATGCACAGACGCACACACACACACACACACACACGCACATGAGTTGTTTTCCTGGGGGTCTTTCTTACCCACCTGCCAGCCACGTCGCTACGTGTTTGCCTGCCCTGTCTGTCGCTCTCCCCGACCCCTCCCCTTGACGATTCATCCGGTTGGCGAATCCCCGGCTTCAAGGTCAGGATGGAATTTCGCTTTGGAATGCAATTAACTTGACGCGAATCGTTTTCACACGGCATAGTAGTTCACAGTCATTAGTCGTACCGCTCTTTTATACAGTGGCTCTTTCCTTTTTTCTATGACTCTTTCAGCTGCGCTCTTCGCAAATGAAAGTATTTTCTCTTCTGGAATTAGCACACGTTTTGTTGCAATCTAGAACATTAATATCACATAGCTCGAAGAGAAAAGAACTTTGCCGAGAGGGTGAAAATGACTCGAAATTGCTTGTTCCCACACACAAAATACTTAAAAAAAAATATTTCCCATGGTTATTACTGTGTTCATATTCCAGTGGCGTCAAATCAAACATCTTACTCAAAGCATATTTCTGAAACTTTCACTTGAAGAGGAGAGAAGATATAACGGGGGGGGGGGGGGGGGCAAGTTTATTTGTGATCCCTTTCTTTTATTTCTTGAATTTGATTAGAATTTTTTAGTCGTACCGATAATAGGTAAACAGGAAATAAATTATGTTATTCTTACGTCATATAGGTAAAATGCTTTGTGACTTATTATTGGAATGATTTTTAAAATAAGGTAAATTTATGACATGATAATTTCCATCGTGATAATTTTCGTCATATCCGAATATTAAAAAGAAAGAAATGTATGAAACATATTTAAATAATATACGAAATATAATCAAATGATACACAGAGTTTGAATGAATTTAAATAATTTGCGGAAATATTGAAATAAAAGCAGTCTTTTTCATTATATGGCGACAACTAATTTTGGTGTGAATCCTTCCTTCCCTTATTTCTTGAGATTGAGAGCAATTACGCTTACCGAAAATAACGTTCAATTGAGCCTTGACGGATAAATGTCATAAACTAATCAGCACTACTTTTCATTATGATCCATGCATATACCAAATTTAGTTCAGGGATCATTCATAAATGATGTCACTTTTCGAGGGGGGGGAGGGGGGTTCGTGAAATTATGACAAAGTGTGACAAGGGAAGGGGAGGGGGTAGCAATAAGTGTGACATCATGCATTATACAACATTGCGTGACGCGTGACAAAGGGGGGGAGGGGGGTCAAATATATGGCAAAAAAGCGTGACGTCATTTATGAACGGCCCCTCAATTCCAAGCATTCTATTTTCAGTTAAGAACAAAAAAAGTGTCTAAGTAAACATACAACTCCACTGTTCATTTGTTTATTTTACAATCCTTAGACAAGGCCTTAGCCAGAAATTTTTTTCGGGGGGGGGGGGGGGCTGACTTTGAAACACTAGCGTTGAGGAAAGTTTCAGGGAGGAATATATGCTATATTGCGAAAATTTTCGGGATTTCGAGGGGGGGGGGGGGGCTCTGCATACGGCATACGGCCTTGTTCTTAGACATTATAAAACACACACAAACACACACGCATTTACTGTGGGGTTAGATTCAGAGACAGATTAAAATTTAACCTATCGTTTTTGCGTCAAAATATGTGTGCGAAAGTGTGTGTGTGCATGTATTTTGCGGTCGTGGGGACTTCTTTGTTAAAAATGGTGCCTTGAATTGAGAAAGGTTGGGAATCACTCATCTGACCAGACAGAAAGATTTTTATGAGGTTTTTAAATAAATATGAATAAAATAAATCTCAGTTTTATTAGAAAAGCTAACAAATATTGATCAGAGTTTGAAAAACAGCAGACTGTCCAATCCATCCCTCTTCCTAATAATGTAACAAAAATTATGTAATATGTTCAGCTAAAAGTTTTGAAATTCTGAGAAAATAATTAAAATTGCCGTTTTAAAATCAAATCGAAGTAAGCTCTTTCAAAAACGTTTAAGACGCATACATTATTTAAAAGAAAAGGAATTAACATTTCACGTTAATGTTGATAAGAATATTTTTTACCTACAAACTTATATGGAGCTTGTGAATATCTAAAAAACGTTCATATTTGAACAGTACAGAATAACTTCATATTGGCTAGGACCAATATTAATATCGTTGAATTTAATAACGGGTTGAATTCAGAGAAAACAACAAAACCGATATTCGAATATTTATTGCAATTTTTAGAGTGACTTAAGAACATAAAATTTATTTTTGATTTATTAATTAATTAATTTATTTATTTATTTATTATTATTATTATTATTTTTATTTTTTTTTTTTTGAGCAAAACTGAGTGAGAAATAATAGGGCCTGCCATTTTTCAAAGGAAACGAAAGTTGAGTTAATGAATGGTATAAAGTCGGTGTTGTCAAAATTCACATTAAGTATTCCATTTTGAGAAAAGCAAATAAATTCGAAAAAAACGTATGTGACCGGAAATGGCCACAAACAAACAAATAAGTATTCCATTAAACTGTAGTGAAATTTTACTAGAGCGGCGAAGCGATAAACCGGTAAAATTCCACTATACTGACATTCATAAAAAACGCGCAACATATGACATGATCAAAAGATTTATTCCCCCCCCCCCCCCCCGTGGAAAGTAACTCAATGTAATTAATCTTAAATGAAAATTTAACTAAATTTTAAGAAAAAAAAAATCTCTTTCTCTCTTTTTGTACATCTGAAAAACTTAAATAACTGGAAAATTAACTGAAAACACTAATTATACTGGAAATAATTGACAGATTAACACCTTTTATTTTAACTATGGCATTTTTAATTATGGCATTTTTTGGCCGATGGGCCGATGCCGATTGTTGGCCGATTGTTCCGAGATCGGCCGATGGCCGATTGCCGATTATTCTCCTCTTCGATCGGCCGATGGAAAAAAAAGTCGCTTTAAACCATTAAAACGTGTAGAATGCTTGTCAAAAATATCATTTAAATCATTTACTATTTATTTTTTTGTTTATTAAAACATAAATGCATTATTCAAGTAAGTCCGTAAAACTGTTTGGGGGAAGTTTACATAATAATTAAAACTGAAAGAATCACTCGCGATTCTAGTAAAGTAATTAATCTATTTGGAAGTTAAAAAAAATTAAAAATGCTATATCGGAGGATTTTCAATTCTTTTTTTTTCTTATCTTTGCAAAAAAAAAACTCAACAACTATTGGATCGGCTCGGGTCTAATTCCCTTTGCTTCAACATTTTCTCTTTATAAAACCTGCTCTGCAAATGCCAAGTGCAGCTGCCTTTATTTTCTTATTTTTTTTCATGGAGAGGAATGCAGATGTTATGACACAGACTAGGGATGTAACGAATATTCGGCCACTATTCGGTATTCGATCTATTCGGCCCTTTGACCGAATATTCGGCCTGGCCGAATATTGACGGACTATTCGGCAGCATAGTTCTGCTGCAGTAAAAATGTAAAAAAATAAAGAAATTAGTAGATATTAAACATTTAAAAGTCCTTATTAAAAGAAAAACGGACAAAAATGAGGCAACTAACCTAGTGCGAAAAACAAATAGCATTCAATAAGACGCCTCTATGACTTTTACTTTAACATTGTCTATTTCGCGAGCATTCTGTTCAACGAGAACTATTTTAATAATGAAGGTTTTCGGGCAGCGATCGCTTAAACTAGTTTTCCGAATTTTTTATCAAATACTTTTGTAGAATGATATTATTTTTGTATTTTTTTTTTAAACTTATGTGCTGCCTGTTATTGTATGGAAATAGAAAGTGAGCTATGGAGAAAAAAAGAAAGTGAAAGACAGAATGTTTTCTTTAAAGTTGTCACTGCGATAAACATCGGCCTTGCATCGGCTATTAGATGTTTTTTAAGGCCGATGGGCCGATGTTTTTCTAACGTTAACATCTGCCGCCGATGCCGATGGCCGATGGTAACTTTGTTGAACAATCGGCGCCGATGCATCGGTCGAGCCGTAGTATTTACCCAAATGTTAGCGCCGACGCGCATTATAACAACTTTTCTCCATCCTCCTCCGTGCCGAAATAGCTCAGTTGGGAGAGCGTTAGACTGAAGATCTAAAGGTCCCTGGTTCGATCCCGGGTTTCGGCAGGCTGATCATCCTCGGTAGTATAGTGGTCAGTATCCCCGCCTGTCACGCGGGAGACCGGGGTTCGATTCCCCGCCGGGGAGGCATTTTTTTTCTCCATTGCTTTAAATTTTATTTATTTATTAATTTTTCCATTCGTTAAAAAATAAAATAAAAAAACTTGTTTACGAAGAGATATAAAAAAGAAAATTGTTTCCTTTTCTCGTGAACTAGATTCCGACTCTTGAATTTTAATAATTATTAGTTATATATGCAAATTTTTACTTTTATAAATTTGTAAATAATAATAAAATAAATTATTTTAATAAATTTTACTATTTTAGTGCTATTTTATGAGTATAATGAATACCTATTTATTATTGATTTTGTTTCTTTTATTAAAATGATTACATAAAAAAATTATTTTTGTTACCCCTAAATGCGCAGTGTTGTTTTTAAACAACATGTCAAATTTTCTCGAATTTTATTTTTCCGAATTAAATAGGAACTTTTTTAGTATTTTTTTCACTTATGACTAGCACAAACAAATACACACACAAAAAAAAAAAAAAAAAGAAAAAAAAAATGCGCAGTGTAGGGTTAAAAGTTTTCCTAATCGCATACTGTCTGACGGAATCTAACGAAGTTAAAAAGAACAAATAAGATCTCAACTTATAACAAAAGTAAATCTTTCTACAAGGAAACAGCGAAAAAAGGCTATGATTATACAATCTTTTGGATGTTATTATTATAGAGAACAAAGTGTGTTTAATAGTAGATAAAAATAAAAATTTAATGACAACCATTTCGCTTTTAAAAGAAAATTAAGATGTGAACTGTTGAACTTGTTCAGATAATTGTTTAATGATTGCGCAATCTCACCGGCCATGAATTTTTTTTCATAAACATTCCGCTATTAGGAAGACTATTAGATTTTCATATCAGTGCCACCTGCCACACAACCAGATTTTGTTTCAGCAACTCAGTTTAATGTTAGCTTTCGAATGACCGAGTAATTCTATTTGTTGTGTAAAGTCGAAACGAAATTTTCGACAACTAATTATCAAAAGTCCATAATAAAGAATTAACAAAGGTTTCCAACAATAAAAACTAGACCGCCATCAAACTAGAAAAAGTACATTTAAAACCATTCACGCCTGTTGTCTTTTTGAGCCCGCACAGCTGAAAATGGTGTTATTTCTTCGTTGCATAGCAACATCCGGAAGAGTTTATTTCAAGCATAAGGGAGGGGATGAATTAAATGTTACTTACGAATCGACCAGATTAATACATTTTAGAAACATTGTGACTGTGTTCGCGTTGTTATTGTATTCATTTATACTGATGAATTTTTAAAAAACTCTGAGAAAAGAAATCTTTTTTGCAGTTTATCTATTTTTTGAACGTTCGATAACTATTCGCCATTTTGGGAGGCAGAAATACTGGAACAATTCGTCCTTACTAGTAAATCGATATTTGAATTGGTAAGCTTTTTTTTAACTGCAGAAAGAAAATAAATTCCTAACATTTCATTATAAACTATGAGACAACTCATTGAAACTTAAGTAAAATTTAGAAAGGTTCAAAGTGGTCATTTTTTGTTATTCTATATTCTATTTTTGACAACTATATTGATTTTCGCGAAGAAACTAAGCTATTACACTGTATTTTTTTAACTTACGTGTAGTGATCTGACATTTTCGGCTTTGCAAAATTTGATCGATTCTACTGTGAATTCGAAAAATTTTGTTTGTTGAATGCTACACAAAAATTCGTAAAGAATTGTTATTCAGCAGAGGTAATTGAATGTTTTTGGGATAGAGTAGGAAAACTTGAACTTACAAGTATTTTTTGTTGACGGAAAGATTGATCATGCATCTAGAGAAGCTAACTCCTCTTGTAATGTTTTTTATGAAATATCTTTATATCAATCAATCTAAAATTGAAAAATTCTTAGCAGGATCTTGTATAATCATTGGATCATTGGTTATCATTGCAGATTATAGATTTGTAAAAAAAAAATTGCTTCGAAATATTTATATGTATTATATATATATATATATATATATATATATATATATATATAATACAGTGAAATCTCGTTATAACGAACTCCAAGGGACTAGGAAAGTATTTTGTTGTTATGGAATGTTCTTTTAAAGGATTATACGTTCGGAATGTATCTCAACGATGGAACAGAATCTGTTTTAATGCGTTTATAACGGGACTAAATATTTATTTCGTTATAATGGACATTTTCCTTGTATCCATATTCGATACAACGAGATTTCACTTTAATAGTGGCTCGTGGAGCGAAAGCATTTACACCTTTACAATCTCAAATCAAAGAAACCTGGATTACGTTTATTTGCATTTACAAGGGAATTCTAACTCAATTAGTTGTGCAGCAGAGTCCCGAAAGCTAGACACTCGATAATCCGGCAGTCCGGATAACTCGGCCACATCCTAGCAAGACGAAAAATTTCATTAAAAACTACCTTATACGCGTTTTTGCAAAGTCGGCTAGTTAATTTTCATTCTAGATAGCTTTATGCCTTCAAGTAGTTTCTGAGGTCTGTCTTATGTCTTATCAGGTAAATACACTACTGTACGCGAATGTGCATTCATTAGTTTTCATATTTTCATGCAGTGATGGCTGAAAAAATGCGTAGTTTTCCCTTGATTAAGGTTATTTGGGCACTTTATTCTCTGTTGTATTCTTAAGCAAACAATGCAATACTTTATTTTGTGAGGAAACATTCGTACTTATCAGTAGCGTACGCAGCTTTTTTTTCAAAAGGGGCAGGGTGCGGGGGGGGGGGGGGGGGGTTCATAATGTTCTGAAACTTCTAAAAAAAATTCGAGTATGTAATAAAGCGCTATTATTTTTGGGCTCAAGGGGGGGGGGGTGGGGTTAAACCCCTAACCCCTCTTTGCGTACGCCACTGGTACGTATTCTTTTTTAACCCCACTTCCGAAAACTTGGCATTTTCGGAAACTCGGCCACCCTTCGGTCCACATTAGGCCGAGTTTTCGGGACTCTACTATATTTCTCTTTTTGTGCTAATGAAAATGGAAATGGAATTATAACAAAGCGTAATATTTTTAAAGTTTGCCTCATTTTTCTGAGCTGCATCATGTTAGACAAAAATACACAAATTTACTTCGATTAAATCTTTCTAGCATACACTAATTTGCTAACAGCTGTAACAAAGAATAAAAAGTATATAGCTAGGGGGTAAATAAATGAATGAACCCCCCCCCCCCCCCATTCAAAGTAAGTAAAGCACATTTTATCCAAAAACAAAATTCATTTGTCATATCGCTGCTTCAGGAGAAAAATGACGTAATTGCAATTTTTTGACGAATTGAGTTTTAATGCTTAATCGTATCACATTGCCGTAAAGCTTATGGTGGGAAAACGCTGTTATAGTATTTTATTTTCAGGCCGCTGAGCGTAGTTGTTTACCCGCTCTAGTCAGAAGAACAACGCCACAAGTACCAGTTACATGATTTATTCCAAGTCTGTTAATATAAGAAGAATGAATATGTGCTATGCATACACCTTTGTCATTATTTTCAGCCACTTAATTAATTTTCACTATTAGTATTTTAATTAATTTTTTCCTTCTTTTGGGTTTCCTATAAAATTGCAGTTTTAGCAGTTGAGTTATTGTTGTTCTAGAACAGCGAGCGACATAGTAAGTTGGTTGTGCTGAACGTAAACAATTATAAAAGTTCTGTATAATTTCGATGAAATGACTAATTTCGAGAAAAACAAAATTACCTTGGAATTGGGTTTAAAATTTTTCAATCAAAACTCCAGTGAGATATAAATTTCTTTTAACGTTTTGAGTAGTATCTCTGGTTCTAACCCACAGATATAGCTTTGCTAATCATTCAGTTTGCAAAATACAGTTCATATAAGTGGATTTCAAATATAAGTAGTACGTTTTTATACCTTCTAGCTATTATCTTACACATACTTGATTTACTTTTTCAGTGACGCTTGACATTTTTCGAATTTTTTTTACAAGCATTCTTTACGTCATAGAAACTGTTTCTGCAAATTGATGACATCATCGCTTGAATTGGTGTCATGAAAAATTATTTTCAGGATGATAAAACCTGTGCAGGGAATAATTCTCTTTCAATTAAACAAAAACTGATTCGTGGAAATTTAAAAAAATATATGCTCTTAAAAGTGATTTTTTCCTGCTTTAAAGTTTCAGTGTTATTTCCTCTTTATTTCAATCTACTAAATTTAATATCGTCAATTATAATTTCGGTAAATTTTTTTTAAAATATTCTACTTCATTTAAGAACTGAAATGAATTGAAATATTGTTCACTGGTAAAGCTACGCGGGAGAAAGAGAACAGGAAAAAGTTAAACAGATAAATAAATAAAAAACTGCAACTCTTCCTGAACGCCGAAAATATCGCGGCTGAGTTCCAGCTCAAACAAATTCGTTCATTAGCCATGCCGCGTTCCCAACAGGAGCCAGCCAATAATAAAGAGGACGCAAAACAAAAAGCAATAACAATAAAAATAAATGCAGAAGGGAGAAAAAAAATCGTCAGTGAAAAACCAAAATAAAACAAAACTACTTTTGCTCTTTCGTATGTGGATCAATGAGAGGCTCGAGCCATGCGTCAGCTGCATTCGTCCTTGAGGGAGCGTGCTTGGATGTATGGGTGTACATTTATTGTGTATATGTGTGTGTGGAACGTCTGTGTGTGTGTGCGCATGTGAGAGGTTCTATCTTTAGAAGATGGAAGATGGTCCAGCGATCGATTTGAAAAGGCTGGGCGAGCAGCGGCGGCTTTTGGACGTACTTTGTTGCTAGAGTCGTGCTTTAGCAGTGGGAAAGGGATTTCTATTCTCTATTGTCAGGAGCACAAATTTCCACATTAAATTGCGGTAAAGAATGCTTTTAATTCAGCTTATCGGTTGGCGTTAGTGTTATTGCAGTCAGATGATTGAACACAAGCGCCCATGGTGTAAAATAATTTATTTATTCACTAGAAGCTAAGGTTTCTGTGACTATTTTCAAATAGTTTCTTACAGCTGAATGATTCTAAAATAAACTTTAAACAATTACATTTTTTGTTTCCATGAAATTTGGTTGGAAGGAATGAATATTAATTTTCTCTGATAATATTTTTGACTCGGTGCGGATTTATTTGATGCAGTGTTTCAGAGTAATGCTATTCAATAAGGATCGACTGATGCATCGGCGCCGATTGTTCAACAAAGTTGCCATCGGCCATCGGCATCGGCGGCAGATGTTAACTTTAGAAAAACATCGGCCCATCGGCCTTAAAAAACATCTAAAAGCCGATGCAAGGCCGATGTTTTTCGCAGGGACAACTTTCCGGGGACAGGGGTCTTTCACTTTCTTTTTATCACCGTAGCTCAATTTCAATTTCCATACAGTAACAGGCAGCACATAAGTTAACAGAAAACACAAAAATAGTGTCATTCTACAAAAGTATTTGATAAAAAATTCGGAAAACTAGTTTAAACTATCGCTGACCGAAAACCTTCATTATTAAAGTAGTTCTCTTTGAGCAGAATGCTCGCGAAATAGAATATGTTAAAGTAAAAGTCATAGAGGCGTCTTATGAGTGCTAGTTGTTTTTCGCACTAGGTTAGTTGCCTCATTTTTGTGTCTGTTTTTCTTTTAATAATGACTTAGTGCATTAGATGTCATTGTGCAATAATATTATACCATGTGCTTTTAGTTTGTCATGTTTCTTATTATTCCGAAATTGTAAACAATAAAAAGTCAACTCAATCAATGTACGATAATAATTTTAATTTTTACCAGCGTAATTTTTTTTCCTCTTTGCGTTTTTTTTTTTTTTTGGCTTCTTTGAACCCACGTGTTACAGTTTTTCTGCAATTGTGCAGCAATCTTGTTGCATCTGCTTTTTGTGTGCGGTTGTTCTCTTTATTTC
This sequence comes from Octonoba sinensis, assembly GCA_038502835.1. Taxonomy (NCBI): domain Eukaryota; kingdom Metazoa; phylum Arthropoda; class Arachnida; order Araneae; family Uloboridae; genus Octonoba; species Octonoba sinensis. Next base: position 83,542,114 of record CM076604.1, read on the forward strand.
ATTTTTACTTTAGTCAATAATAAGAAAAAATTTTCCAGTATAAATATTTATTGATCGAAATTTTATGTGTCCAAGTTTGACCTGCAATTTTTAAAAATTGAATTCTCAAAATGCGAGTTCGCGCGACAGGATTTAATAACATCTTAATAAAAATGCTAAAATTTCTTTATTTTCAAAGATTGATCAATGAAACTTTTTTTTCAAAATACATCTTAGCATTTTTTATACGATAATTATTTTAATTTTTCCCCGTTTATACATTTTTTTGGCTCCTTTGATGCCACGTGTTAGACAGTTGACAATTTTTCTGCTATTGTACAACAATCTCGTTGCATCTGCTTTCAGTTTAGAATATTTCTTGTACAACATAGAACATAGTGATAAAAAATATGAATCAATTTTTCAGTATAAATGCTTATTGATCGAAATTTTATGTGTCCAAGTTCGACTTGCAATTTTCAAAAATTTAATTCTTTAAAAACGAGTATGGGATACAGGGTGGAACAATACCTTAATAAAAATGCTACAATTTCATTAATTTAAAAAATTGTAACGTATATAAAAATATATATATATTTTTTCAAAATACATATTAATTTTTATAAACGATCACGTGTTTTCAGAAGATTATTTGTCAACAGAAAACTGCTGGTGCTCAAAATATTGGTTTATTTCGGTGACCTTACATTGTGCTCATGAAAATATTAAGAACATGTCAATTATTTCAGTGTAATTTTCAACTCACAAGAAAAAAAAATCTAATAAGATTTGTTCCTAAGACCCAGCATTTATTTGTAATGACAAAAAAAATCTCACGTCTATGTTCTTAAAGCAATATTCAGTATTTTTTGGTTATGAACAAGGGATATACTATACAAGGGATAATACTGCGAGCGAAGTTTTTAAATATTTTATTTTTATTTCAGAAAAAGAGCTTAAAATAACTTTTTAAATGAAAAATAAACATGTAATCGTTCCCGCTTTTCTTTTAAAAGCGGTGGGGGGGGGGGGGGGGGGGATCATGAAAAAAATATGAGAGGAGGGGGTTGACAGTTTCGTTGAAAATAGAAACCCACACTATTTGTTAGTCTGTGTCATAACATCTGCATTCCTCTCCATGAAAAAAAATAAGAAAATAAAGGCAGCTGCACTTGGCATTTGCAGTGCAGGTGTTATAAAGAGAAAATGTTGAAGGAAAGGGAATTAGACCCCAGCCGATCCAATAGTTGTTGAGTATTTTTTTTTTTTTTTTTTGCAAAGATAAGAAAAAAGAATTGAAAATCCTCTGATATAGCATTTTTTAATTTTTTAACCTCCAAATAATATAATTACTTTACTAGAATCGCGAGTGATTCTTTCTGTTTTAATTATTATGTAAACTTCCCCCAAACAGTTTTACGGTGCTTGAATAATGCATTTATGCTTTTTTAAACATAAAAATAAATAGTAAATGATTAAGTGACATTTTTGACAAGCATTCTACACGTTTTAATGGTTTAAAGCGACTTTTTTTTCCATCGGCCATCGGCCGATCGAAGAGGAGAATAATCTGCAATCGGCCATCGGCCGATCTCGGAACAATCGGCCAACAATCGGCATCGGCCCATCGGCCAAAAAATGCCATCGGTCGAGCCCTACTATTCAACCTCTTTTTACGATAGCGCCACATACTAATGATTATTTCACGCAAACCGCAACATGAAATTTAATGTGCTGTTCTTTTTCTTTTTTTTTGATATTCGTGCAAATTCTTCCAAGGAACGATCTTTTTCGCGGCCAAATTAAATGCAGTTGTTTCCAAAGAGGAAAAACTTCTTTTTTACAATGTATCTTCAGAAAAATGAGTTTGCTAACTATTTGAATAACTTTACCTTCCGCAAGTTGAGTATCAATGTTTTAAAAAGTAACCAATAACCAATTAACTGTAGCAAGGCAGTTATTTTATATATACAGTGAAATCCCGTTACAGCAAACTTCAAGGGAGCGGGAAAGTACTTCGATGTAATGGAATATACACTATCTTTTTAGGGTTTTAAACGGGAATAAAAATTTGTTTCGTTGTAACGAAAATGTCGCTTTATCGGTACTCGCTGTAACAATATTGTACTGCATGTATTTGTAGCTTGATTCTAAAAGGGCTAAAGTCAAAATCGTCATTTGCGAGAAAAAGCATTCAAAGATGTCGAACATTTAAAAAAGTTACATTAGTGTTTAATGAAATAACTTTCTGATTGTTATTTGACATTGTCCATTTTAGAACAAATGAAACCGATCAAATATAATATTTTGCTATTTATACATAAAATTTTGCTGTTAATAACTCAAAACATCAAAAAATTGTCAAAGGCTTTTTTAGAACCAAGAGAGTTTTAATTCAAGATCGGGAAGTTCTTTAGAATTAATTGTAATGGAATTTCTTTTACTCTATAAGTTAATTTCGTTTTTATCATTGAAACCTATACATGGACTTTTCTTATGTTAAAAAATGATTTAGTACTTATTACCTTATTTATTGAAATCAGCACTACCTTCATCATGATTTTCATACATACTCGACCCTCGATTTGTCAGGAAGGTAATCTCTAATTTAGAAATTAAATATTTCGGTAGATTTTTGTTCAATGTAAGCAAAAGGGGGACGAAAAATGTGCAAAAGCAATCGATTCATACAAAAAAAAAAAAAATATTTTCATAAATCTGAAACAATATTTACTTCCTTCAGCTGACAATTATCAGGTGTGCAGTATGATGGCTCAGTACGATGGGTAATGGGTGATCTATAATTGGATCTTTATTGCAAGAATAGGCCTAGAACCAATTTCTATGAAGGGAGGTAATATTTTCTATTGCAAATGTGTGAGTGTGTAAAATTATTCTTTTTTAGAGAAATAGCGACAGCAATCAAATGTTAAAAGAAATAAGCATGGCTTAATATCTAACGATAAATTGCGGGAGCAGTAGAGTCTTAATGCGTAAATTGTCTGAATTTCTTCTAATGTGTAAAAAAATCACGTAAATTTGGAAAGAAGTTCAGGAGTTGAGCTCCGGTGAGCCAATTAAGCACTGGAGATAAGAATCAAGTAAAGCTTTGTGCTTCGATTTTGATTTTTATTACTCTAGTAACTATTTGAACGGCCCTGTGTGGTGACCGGGGTGCCCCAAGGGTAACTATGTGGTTTTCAGGGGATTTGGATGATTTTGGGTGGTTTATCGCTTAGGGGTGGCATTGCTCTTGGGGGAAAGGCACCCCTGAAGTTTCTAACCTTCTGTTGTTTTTAACGTGGTATTAAACACATTTGTGATGAGTTAGTTCCGATTACAGAGTCTTTAAACCAAAAGTTTCATTTTCAAGGACGGAAAAGGGCATTTTAATCTAAAATACCTGACTTAATTTTCATTGCAAATGTTTGCCATTTCACAATTCCTGTTGCTGTTAGCAATATTTTAACGTCAGGTGATTCGGTGGTTGCATTAGGCCAAGAACAGTTACCCCCGTCCAGTGCGGGGGTGGGGTAGTTAGGGGTTTAAATCCCCCCCCCCCCTTGAGCCCTATACAATAGTGCTTTATTACATACTCGAATTTCTTTTAGTAGTTTCAGAAAATTATGAACCCCCCTTTGAAAAAGTTCTGAGTACGCCACTGCCCCCGTCTTCTACCCGTCCTTCTGAATTTTTCAGAATGGTATTATTGTTATGGGTAAGGTTATATTCTCCTTGAAAATTACATTAAAGAAACAACAAGATAAATGCATTTTCATAAAAATCCATTGAATTCTCAAAGCCGGGGGTTGCAATTGCCCCCTCCTGACCCCTTAAATGACTCCCTCCCTCCTTTTCTTTGGTTTCTTATTGTGCATAGCATTAGCAGAAATTTTCAATGACTAAAATAAGACAAAATTTTTGTTTTCTTTTACTGGTGGTATTTTTTATCAACTTTTGCCGCATAAAAATATTAGTTGAACTTTAAGAATTCCACCATTCATAATGAAAAAAAAAGAAGAAAAAAGGTAGAACAATGAATACGAATTGTCTCTAGATCATTCGTATTAATTCACTGGTTTACCATTGGGAATCCCAGTGTGACCTTACAAGGTCACCCATCCCTCCAGTAGTAAATTAAGAGCCGCAACTAAACAGCAGACTCAGCCCGTTGACTCGACATTTATTCGCTAAGTGGATTAAGCCTCTCTTCACACAAGTATTCTACCACAAGCAATCTATTTGTTACAGAACAAGACCTGGCTGCTTACGAAAATTTCCCCTGACTGCGCAAAGCAACGTCAGAAATAAAAACTGAAAACCTTGGAATGTATCAAGAGAACAAACCTTTATCCGCCTACGCTGTTTATGGAGGGAGAGGAAAGGGGAGAGTCTGTAATCTTTAAAGGGTGCCTCCCAAGACGCATGCGCACTGGAGTGATCGATATTTCCAGGATGTGTAGCGAAAAGTAAACAGTGTCGCCGCTTTTACATTTATATAGCTACTGCTTGCTGTTGATTGGAAATCTGAAGCTAATCGTAAACAACTAGCTAAACAAATCAAAAGCTATTCCCCAGAACGCGAGCTAGGGAAAAATAATAATAAATGCAAGGATCTAAGGATGGAAAATCTTGACTGCAGTGGGGGAGAGTTAAATCAAGTTAAGTAATATCTTGATTTTCCTTTGCTGTATGTCTGAATGTACCAGTATAATTCGACTTCAAAGAGGAAAGATTCCCAGGGCTGCATTATTTTTGAAATCTATGAGACAAAGCGAAGCCAGCAAAAAGTTCGCATTCGTTAGAGGGTAAATAATGAATGTACACATTGACAGACAAATGCATGGAGGGGTAACTGCCATTCTCCTAACTTTTATTCTTCTATTGTTCGATGTTTTTTTTTTTTTTTTTTTTTTTGCTTTTTTAAAAATTATTTTTATTATAAATGTTAATATTATTTACTTAATAGTTTCCCTTATAAAGATTCACTCTTCTCACCACCCTTTTTTCTATAAAATAATTCAGCTCTTATCTTGTTTATTCAAAAATTTCTAGTTATTTTCCTCTGTTAGGTAAGAATATATTTTAAAAAATACAATTTAATTCTTTACTTTGTATAACAACAACAACAATAACAAGAGAACTGTTGCTTCTCATTTTTTGAAATTTTGTTCTTCAAAAGAAAAGTATGCAAGTTTTTTCCTTACTAATACAGAAAAATATACTATGGTGTAATTATAATGTATTTATTTCGGAATCAGTTCCTTATTTTCATAAAAGAAAGTCAATTTTGCATCTGATTTGATCGTCACATTGGAAGAGTATTATACAATAAAAAAAAATTTCTAATTGAAAAAACGTGCAATTTTTGTTTATTTAGTCCATCATGTTTTTTTTTTTTTTTTTTTGCATCAAAAAATTAAATAGAAACAGTTGCTACACTAAGAAAAATAGGTTTAACTTTAATAATAGTAATAGAAATAAAAATTTCACATTAATTTAAAGCACAGAAGTTAAATAAGAAATAAACAATGTTATAACGTACAAAGGAATACAAATATGTGAGCTTCAGGGGATGGCATACTTAATTAGTGACATTAGAAATAGGGTTAGGACAAGGTTCATGGAAAAAAATTTAAAAACAAATTAAAGATGAAATTTAGCGTTAGCCAACCCTTCTTTTCCCCCCCCGATCTACATACTAATTAATGGAAATTAATGTACGTATCTTGATAGTGTTGCTTAATTCTTATAATAAACGATCATTTTCTGGGCTAAACCAAGCTGCAATTGCTCGAAGAAAGGAAGTACAAGCTGTTTTAGAGTACATTTGCTCAAAAACATCACAGCTTGTTAAGTTTTTTGACGGTTCTCCCGGGCCAGTCACCAAATCTCGGCGGGTCGCAGTCGCATGTTGAGTATCGATAAAATAAATAATTTTAAAGCAAAGTTTTTTAATTGTGATAGCGGTTTAGCGATACTTTCAGAATATTCAAATATTTAGGAGAGCTCTGCTGCCAAACTATTTCTTCAGATTTAAAGAAATTACAGGCGCACGTAATTGTGTATGTGTATTACTCTTCTTTTTTTGTAGCTACATTTCTAACTTTTTTCACTGCGAAGGTCACCTTTAACCTTTTACTTTCCGCCTTTTGCACATGAGCTACATATTAAAAAAAAGAAAGAAAAAACCGCCATTTGATTTTATATACCATTATTTCCGAAACAGCTGCGAAATGTTTGGTATTTCCGTTGCCACTCAGTTTCTTTTTCATTTATTATTTTATTTTTTATTTTACCCCATCATTTCCCCCGGTATTATTCACCTCTGTCTCAAAGAGAAGGGCATTGTGCCCTTTTTCTCCTCATAACCTTTTGCATCATTTCTAACTGCAAAGCGGGGATAGTTTTTTTCTTTCTTTCTCTTTTTTTTTTATTAACTCTTCCTACTGAACGTTAGTGGAGGTGGAATTGAAAAAAATAAAATGAAATAATAATAAAGATTTTGGTTTGCAGTAGCTGGTAGGAAAGAGTTAAATTTGACATTGGTTTGTCCTCTAAATAAAAAAGAGATTTTATTTGGAGTCACTAATGTTTAATTAAATTCTTTTCTCTCTCTCTCTCTCTCTTGAATATTAACTTTTGGAAGAAATTATAGATCGCATTTTCAAAATATGTAATTTAAAAAATATCTTAAACCAATTTTAATGAATATTTCTTCTCCTAAAAATTAGTTTCATTTATTATGAAGCATTAACTCAGAATTCAATTATGGATTTTTAAAATATCTAAGGGCACATATAATTATGGCAGTTGGAAATTAAAGGAACATTGTTGCTGTTCCTTTCAAGGTTTAATTTTAAAATGTCTTCTAAATTTATAGCAACAAATTATGAAGTATTTTTTTCTGTGATTCTGTAAGAGTTTTATAAAAATCAGTTGTAGCAGGGCGGCTAGGGGAATATAGCACCAACGGGATACTCGGCCACCCAACGGGTCCAGTCCCTCTCCCCAAAAGACATAGCATATCCGGTATCCGACCGTCTTTTCGACTTTCTGAACCCATCCCGGATTACTGCACGAAAGATCCGGTCATCCGGCATGTCAAATTTGATTTTTATAATATAATCAAATAGCATGTTTTGAAAATATTTGTAAATTAAAAATTTGGAAGCGTTGGAATTTTTAAAATGTACATGTTTCAAACGTCAGATCCAGATATCCGGTACGGATTAATCACACGAGATACTGCATATCCGGTATCAGGGATAACCAATATCCGGTTTATCTCTAATCCTGACTTTAGTCCACCACCAAGCAAAATCCTATGTGTGCCTCTGAGTTGTACTATCAATTTTTTTCCCGTTTGAAATAAATTTTGCAATTAACAAGCATTAGGTTTGGGAATATATTCTTTTTTTTCTGATATTGATAGGTAATAAGTACTAAATATTTCTAACGAGCATAGATTTGTTTAATAAATGAACGATATATTTATATGCGTAAACACAGGTCTGCAAAAAAGAAAATACTAATTTGTGAAAATTGTTTGACTTTTGAAGATTGGTTTTTATGTTATTTCCAATGTTGAATTCAAAGGTGAAATTATTTCTTTATCATCACAAAGTTATTTCACAAAAGACTCACGTATTTTGCCAGAACCAACCGTGATCACGAAATGGCAGTGAATATTCATTTTATAAATGATATCATAAAATGAATGTGTACGAAACACATTTGAATTAATTCAAGTAAATAATAGGTAACTAAAAGATATAACAAAAAGATTCACAGCTTCATAACAGTTTTCCTCTACTTTATATTCCTATTATTAGCCTTCAAACTCATATTACATCCCAAAATCTTTTATAAAAATGTTTATTAGCATCTCCGTTTTGAAACAGATTTGAAGTTGGGATTCTAGTTGATTCCGGGAAATTTTAATAATAGGTCTGAAAGACTTCCAAGCTCTCCTAATTATGTCCATTTTAGTCTCGAAATGTTCGTGTTTCATCCGTTTCCTAATGTCTGCTCTTGGAAATGCACCACCCCTTTCTTTTGCTCCCGATAAAATTGGTACTATTCACAAAGCATTCCACTCTTTTTTTTTTGGTATTCTATTTACGAATTGCTTCCTAGGCGCTAATTTTACATGATATTATAGAAGTGAAACTTTTTTTTTTATTCAAGAGACTCTTCCTAGCAATATTTCATGATCCTGGATTTAATGTTTTTCTAATTTGTCACTACTTCTTATTGGAATGTTGCTTTCGATCCCTATTGTTCCATTAGCATTGAAAATAAGGATTCTTCGTGTTTTGTGTTTTTTCGTTGTTGCCCTAGAACATAGTAACATAGAAATTACTTCCAGGAAATTGACCATTTCTGAGAGGAATGCAAAATTTCAGTTTGTTTCAGACCGAAATTTCCATAGAATTATTTTATTTGAATAGAATGATGAACAGGTAGTAAGGCGTACTTATTGACATTGGCAATAATGCTGCTTTCAGATTTCTTTTTAATGACAATTAATAAAAAGTTTTTATTGGATCCGGGAATAGTACAATGGTTCCCTATGAGATGATTTGAAATTGTTTTTGTATTTTGAGAAATTGTAACGCTTCCCGGGGAACTTTAACACGGGATGGTAAAGTCCTGTCTCAAGCTCATCTTCTTCAGAAGAAGAAAAAAAGAAGATATTATGAACCTTTTTCTTCTTTTTTTCTTACTCTAAAACCAAGAAACTGGCGAACTAATTACCTATTTTCCCTCAATCTTGGACATTAAGCGTTGTATCGAATCCTTCGGAACTTCTAAATATCTGACTTTGTCATTTAATTAAGTGGAAAATTTAAGTTCATCTTTACCAGGATTTTATGCTTCATCCATATCATCATTTTTCTCTTTAACATTAGAGACTGTATCTGGAACTTCAAAACCATTTTCTATGTAATCAGGGGAGAAGGAGACTAGTATACCAGGTTCTCCACCAGATCCGTCTGAAAGCAATTCTAAAGCTAAGGCCTCGGATAACAGTCTGGTGGAGAAAAGTATACGAGGTTCGTAGATTACAGAAAATTTGCCAGATGGAACTGTTGAACACAGACCTTTTATGACTTAAAATTATTATAATTCATATGATTATAATTATGAACCAAAATTTGTTCACAGAAATAATTGTAATTACATTATTTTAATTTATGGGTATATATAGATACATATACATCAATAATTAATCGAAATAAAATATATTTATTGCCCTCTATAAATTTGTTATCATTTGTGACTGTACTACATTGTAGAATATTTTTGTTATTTTTGCCGTAATAAGCATTAAAAAAACTATAAGAAACAACTTTTACTTCATAGACAATTTTTCATCGCTGATTAGTATAATTTATTTATGTACATAATTATGTGCGTATACTATATTTTTATTCTTTTATTCATAAATATGTCTCTGTGTGTGCGGGCCCACAGAGGCGAATATAAAATATAGGATAAACAAGAAGTTTCGTTTAGAACTATACCATCCTACTTTCCCGTATACACCAGCATCAAATTTCTATTTAGTTATCTCTCTCTATTTCTCATTTAGCATTAGTTTTTAATTACTTCAAATCTACCCTTTTCAACGGTTTCATATTCATTTACTCATTCATTTATCCATGCATTCATTTACTCATTCATTTATTCATGCATTCATTTATGCATTCATTTAGAAATATGCTTAAAAATTCAGATCAAATCGCTTCATGGTAAAATAGGTTCGTTTAGTTCTGAATAACGTATATATACTTGTACTACATCATATGCTCCTTCCGATAAAGTTTGTTCGAAGCAAATTAGTCTGTTGGATCAGGATTTATATAGGATTAAAATTATCCCGTACGCCATTTTTTTTTTTTTAACTGTTCAAAATTGAACAAAAATTTTTCAAATAAAAAAATATTTCACTTCAAGAACTCCTTCCAATAAGCTTGATCAAAGGAACTCGGATCTTATGTCTAAAGTTTACATAATTTGCTTAATTTTTCCCCCATAAGCGATAATGTTTAAAAATTTTTAAACTGTTCAAATGAAAGAATAATTGTTCAAATCAAGAAATAAAGTTCGCCAAGATCTTTCTAATCGGACAATTCGCTCAAAAGTTATTAGGGGGAACAGAGCGACATACACGCATTTTCCGTAACTCAAAAACCTACTCGCAATTTTTTTTTTTTTTTCGATCTTTATTTAATTGCTTAACTTTTTTTCTTTTTCTTTTTTTTACGATATTTTCACGATACAGTAAGCCTTCTTTCATACTTTTTTTCCTTTTCTTTATACTTTTACGGGAAAGTAGGTAAAAAGTATTTGTCTCATCTTAGACAAAGTTTCTTTTAAAGGATCACTTGGGTAATTTACAATTTACAAAATGCAGCTCAGTAATGCATAAATTTTCGAAGAAAACTGTAAACAAATGTTTTAGAGATATACTAAGAGCCCTTTGCTCTTTGATAAATTCAAGAAAATAAAGTTTCAAAAACAGCAAAACCGAACTCTCGGAAGATATTTTCTGCTAATAATGGCTGTAAAAAAAGGGCATAGAAACTTATTGAGATATTCTGAGAAAATGATAAAGAATGATATAAAGCTTAGAAATCAAAGCATTAGAGGATAAAAGGAGCTTTCAAAAGGATAAAAAGTTTCCTAAACGTAAAATTTCGAAACAAATATGGACTTTATTTCTGCATAATTTTTAGGATGAATAAGAGTATTTTTATAGCAACTATGAGTATGCACAACTATGAGCCTTACATTTTTTAAAATATCATTAAAACCTGTTTAATTGTTCTAAAATGTTGTGATAATATTGCAAGTTTTATGGGTTGCTCATATGATAATTCATTTTAATAATATTTTTTATGGGTTGTTCCATCATAATTCCTATGAATTATATTTTTCACTCGCAGCGTAGTATTTTTGAAGTAGTAAAACATAAAATTCATAAAACTTAGACGAAAATGCTAAATTTTTTGCGTTTTAGATTTTATACTTTCATGCTTCCAATTGTTTTTTTTTTTCTTTTACGCTTAATCTATATAAATAAAACTCACTTTTGTGTTCGCGTATTTGTGAAATAAGGTAGTGCACGAATTATAGAACGTACAGAAAAATGAAAAATAGCCCTGTTGGATTCAGAATTTCACCAGAAGTAGCTTTAGCTCTTTTCATTAATTTTTTTATCTTAAAAAATTAATGTTTAATTAATTTTCCACGTTTACTCACGTTCTGTTCTGAGTGCAACTCAACCTTTCTCCCATGTTTGTAAACAATGATCCTGGCTAGTAGAATGAGAAGTGCCATAGGTAAAACGACCAAAAATTCTAAACGTTTGTCACTATTGGAGAAAACAAGTGACCTGATCAGCGACCTGCTTGGTAAGTAAAGGTCAAGACTCAGAAATTTTGCAAGTGGCCAGTGGCCACTAAACTTGTTTAACTTGGTGGCCACCTATGCATCATAAAGCAAAAGTGCACAGCGGGGGGGGGGGGGGGGGGGATGAATGGAGCACCAGTGCACTACAATTCCTTGTGTGTCTTATTTTCAGTGAAGAAAACATAATATTTTGTTAAAACTATCAAGTCTTCAAAAAAAAAAAAAATAATAATAATGTATATGGCTTTCAAATTGGAAAGAGAAAAACTTGCTTCTTTGGCGATGGTAAATTAAGGGAATATGATTTTTTTCAATACAGTTTTTCATGTTTAATGTTATAGAGCACAAAAGATGTACATGCAAAATTTTACTTGTTTAATCATAGAAGTAACAGATAACAAAAATCCCCCTCACAGAAACGAACCTTTTACAAAAACCGCGATCACCAATACGAACCATTTTCGAACACAAGTATAAAAAAATGTATATTTCCAGTTCCAGTTTTGTTCAGTACATTTAATTTTCATTCTTTTCAAAACTCTTTTTAAAGCTTTCACACCATTTTCAAAATGGCGCGACACTTGAGTCCGATTTCATAAAGCGAAAATGGCCGATCTGAAATGTAAGTTTGAAATGAAAGTTAATCAAGATTAATATTGTTTCCTACTATATTTAAACGATTTATATGCAGAGAGAAGGAATTCAAAGAAAAAAAAATAGCGTAATCGGGAAAAAATTTCGCCATTTTTTTCTTGTGAAAGGGGAAAGGAAGATTATCTGCCGAAATTCGGTAACTTAAATGCCGAATTGATGCGTTTTTATTGTGAATATACATGAAAGAAGCAAGAGTTGAAAATTCCATAGAAGGTATTTGAAAAGGAGGGTTTTACTTTAGAAATTTTTTAAAAAAAGGAAAGGTGGCGATCGCTGCTAATTTTTTGAATCACCACTTTTTCAAACAAGGTCGCCACGTGGCGAGTGGCGACCGCGAATCTTGACCTTTATTGGTAAGATAAATAAAATCTGTGAAAGTACTAACGTTTGTAAAGAAATGACCAAAGAAATCTCGAGTGAGGCAAGCCAACCATTCCTAATTAATTTTTAGCGCAGAAGATATTTTTCGAATCGGTTTTGCTATTGTCTTTTAACAGATCGTGGATGCAATATTTTTTACGCTAAATTGCAACGTTCTGTCTTTCGGGAATCATTGCATTCGTGATTGTATGGCTTGCTTTTTCCAGGGATTAAAAAGAAGTCTCGATTTGACCTTCAAATGACATTAATGAAAAATACATTTTAGGCTATTAAATACATCAGAGTAAAATTTAAGATGTAAAACATTATTGAAATCTAGAAAGGGAACAGGGGAGAGGAAAAGAAAAGAAAAACAAGATTCTGCTTGTACCGACAAACTAAGTTTAATTATATCACAGAACATTACAAAAATGTAACATGTGGGGGTAATGACATTCATATAACCCTTTGCATATGCCCGGGGAAGCAGATTCGTGTTCTGTAATATTTTTAACAAAAACTGTACATAAAAAAAAAAAAAAACGTCCTGCAGTTCAACAGAAAAATAAGAGCAAAAAATAAAATCTGGGTACAATGGTATGAGGGTGGATTTCCACCGAAGTTTCAAAGGGTGAAGCGCACGTTGTGAAAAGAAAATAACAAAATTTAATCGCTGCCGGGAACTTTGATTTTCCTGTGGGGAAAAGGGTTTAGAATAACCTTTAAGCGTCATTGAGCTTCCACAGCGTTTTGCCCTACAAATGTCATTGAAAGTGTACATCAGCATCTAAAAATTTTAAAAACATGAGTTTAAAATTATTTTTACAAGTTTTTAATTAAATCAAAATCTATTAGAACCCGTTACGTCCTTGATTAATCGAAAAATTTGCTAAGATCAGAATTTTGTATTTATAATCTAAAGAGCAATGTCGAAGGCTTCTTCATTTTAGCTCATACATATATTCTGTTATTTTACATGGCTGATATTTTTACTTTAAAATATAATTCGTTGTGAAAATATGAATTTTGTAAAGTCACGTCGTCTTACCGGTATCCCAAAGTAAAATATAAAAAAAAAAAAACAATTTCGGAGAATCCTGTAATTGCTAAATTATTTTTCCTTTTAGTACATAAATAGGATTTGTTTGGAATCAAGTAATAGGTACAACACTGATAATTTTTCCTACAAAGAATTTATCCAGAAATTTCTTCGGAGTAGAATAATAATAATAATAATGATTACATATATGCTTAATTTGTATTAAATGAGGGTCAGTTTACAAAACAAAAGATAATTAGTATGGAACAGTAAATATATTAATTGTTCGAATTCTGAAAAAATGACCCACGCAATTTTATCTTAAAAGTGTAAAATACCTAAGAAAATTTCCTTTTAAACTTTGAACAAGTAAATTTAAAGTTAAATCAGCATAGGTGTTTACGCTACAAAATGATCAGTGAAACTTTAAAATCAAATTATTAAAACAAAAAATGCTTTAAAAATAAATTTAATTTGCTGATTTTAAATGTTTTATAGAAAACAAAATGTGTAATGTCACACTTTTTGTTACCCCCTCCCCTCCCGTTGTCACAATTTCTCGAATCCCCTCCCTCCCTCGAAGCGTGGCATCATTTATGGATGACCCCTTATGTTTGTGTGTGTGTGTGATTTTTTTTCTTTAGTAAAAATGTATTTTACAAACTACTTTAATTAGGGATATAAATTAATTACTCAGTTGTGCAATTGCAGCTTAATTTGTCCAAATTCTTTCATTAGTTCTTATTTTGTTTTTAAAGTTTGGTCCATGTAAGCCCTTAGCTTTTTTTAAGTCCTTCGGTTTTGTCTCGGGAATTAAGTACGAACCATTTAATGTAACATTTTCTTTGATGGCTCTCGCCTCCCTAATGGTCAAAGTAATTGCAGAAAACATTTTATGTCGAAACACAAATTGTTTTTAAGCAATTAGTAATTAAACACACGTCAAAATCTCCAGTACAGATTGCTGGCTTTATTTAGACATTGACTGAAAAAATCTTGATGAAATCAAGCACATTCAAAGACGTCAAAAACGGGAACCAAAAGTCAGATAAGTTAATTTATCTTTTAGTTATAAAAAATGAAAAATGTAAAAATAAATAAATAAAGAATTTTTTTTGAGAAAAGGAGCAATGGTGCGCAGTAAAGTTTTTCGCTCCGGATCCACTGCAGTTTCCAGCAGATTCTCTGCGTGCGATTCCTGCCTTGTCACAACCGGTACAGGAAAAACAGCTTTATAGAAATCCTCAATGGAAAGCTCGCCGATGTGTGTATGAAGAGGTAAACAATTAACATTTTGTACGAAAAAAAAAGGGAGAAAAAAAAGTCAGTAAAAGCACAATATAGCTAAACAGCAGTTTCGTTTTATGAACATAGATCGCTTTGGAATTATTGTATTTTTGAAAACTGCTGTTTTAGCTTTATTGATTTGAGGAAAAATCTGTACGAGGGTATTTATGTTGAGAGTTCCGGAATCGTTCAAGAAATAAATGGCTCGTTGTAATTATAATGGGAACTGAGAAGAGAATGTAAGCAGCAGCTAAAATGGACAATGTTGTTCGAATTTTAAAACACTCCGCACCAGCGTGGTTTTGGATTTTTTTTTCAACGTCAATGAAAACTAATTACATTAAGACATAAATTTATCAACATTACGTATGAGTTAATCCACACATTTCAACATATTTTTCGTTTTTCAAAGCTTTGCCTATTACTCAATCAAAGATTACATTTTCAGATATTATTCAAAAGCACATTATTCAGTTTTCGGAAGATTTTTTTCCGCTAAACTTTAAAATTTTAATACAAATTTGCTTAATGCACGTTTGAAGCAATTTTCCAATACATTTTAAAGCTGTAAATTAAAAAAGTCTTTTAATAGTAAGTATGTGGGGACTTTTACGTTTTACATATGGGACCGTTCATAAATGATGTCACGCTTTTTTCCCACATATTTGACTCCCCCCCCCCGTCTGTCACAAAATGTCACACTTCAACGGAGTCCCCTCCCCGTTTTGTCACATGTCACGCTATGTTGCATAAGCAGGGATGTCACACTTCTTGTTACCCCCCTCCCCTTGTCACAGTTTCACGAAACCCCCCGCCCTCCTCGAAGCGTGACATCATTTATGAATGATCCCGAACGTATAGTAATAAACCTAGAGAGAAAGGGGGAGTGGTGTGGATTTCCTTTTCCAGGTACGTATCGTCATGGGCATGAATGAGGCAATTTTTGTGGTTCTCAATACGGAGAACCTCTATTAACCAGCTCCGAATTAACCGGTCTTCGCTTTATCCGGCCTATTATTTTCAAAATACACAAAAACAAAATAGCTTTTAGTGCGCTAGTTATATGGAAAAAACAGGTGCTAGATACGTTGAGCAGCAACCTTCAGCTTTTCCCATGGATGTGATATTCCTAAGAAATGGCGCTATTATGCGGGGTAGTGCCTTGCTTCTCGTTAGCAGCAAAAACGGGTCACAGACTTTTTTACTAGAGCTTGATAACTGGTATGTAAATCTCAAAGTAATTGTACTAAAACACAATAAATCATCACACCTCCACTCTCTTTTAAATTGCATAATATATATCTCTTTTTTTTTTGCTACCCCCAGGGACGTAACTAGGTCATTTTCTAACTGGGGCAAGACCAGGATTTAGTGCCCCCTCTCCCCTTATATACACAAAAAAGTATATGTATTTACTATTTAGGTAAACACACACACTTAGTCAATTTAGTGCCCCTAAAATAATATGGCGCCCGGGGCATGTGCCCCGTCTGCCCCCCCCCCCCGCTAGCTACGTCTCTGTACCCCCCCCCCCCTCGCTTTATCCGTATTTGTACTTAACCGACTTACCATCGGTCTCAATTAAGCCGCTTAACAGAGGTTCTACTGTAATTAGTTTGATAGAGTCATTTGCTTTAATAATTTAAGAAAAAAAACATTAAGAGAAATTTTGAAACGTCCATTATTGTTTAATAAAAGAATTATCGGGAAATATTTTAATTTCGCTACAAAAAATTGAGTGGGTGTACATGTCGCTTTGCATCCCCTCTGAGCCAATGCCTCACTAGTGGGGCAACGTCTGAGCACACCACTGGCCCCTTCCTGCCGTTTTAGCATCTTCCAACACCTTATTCGAATGCAGAATTAATACTAAATAAAATTAATTCGATACGCTACCAAGAGAAAATAAGGAGATAATGTCAGGCATATGATGCATGACTTGAAAGAAGAATAATAGAAAGAGCAAAAAGAATTTTCGAATGTTCCGAATTCATAACCCGTCTTCAAAATTCAAGTGAAACGAACGAAATGAATAACAAACCCCAGCAATGCATTCCACAAGCAAAATAAAGAATTTAATGCAATTTCAAAAGTAATGAATTTAAATCTCGCTTCTCAGTTCCTGTTTTCAATGACATTTGTAGGTCAAATGAATCTCCTCGAGCTCAATAACATTTAGAGGTCGAATTAAACCCTTTCTCCCCATAGAAAAACAGAAAGTTGCAGCCGGGGTTTTTGCCTTTTATGCCAGTTTTCTTTTTTAAAAAAAATTCTCCTTTTTTTAAGCCGAAGTTTCATTTAAAAGCCGCCCCCATACATTGTGTGTCGTTGCCTTTTATGCTTGTATTTTAAAGTTCTTTTTTTTTCGTGCGGTAGACAGCAGGGATTGGCTTGATGTTGTTCCTCGGCAGCTGAAAGCGAGGTCAAGTAAAGGGTGACTCTTGCACATGTCGAGCAGCCCCGCCAACCATGTGTTTAAAAAGGGATTTCAGTGAGTTAAATGAAAATAGGCGTTACAATGTCACTTGAGGTTAAAATGAAACCTATTGAGGCTTTTCATCTTATGCAATTAAATTCCTCGATTAATGTACAAAGTAGTGAAAGTTTAGTGACTGTATGTCTTTTTTAAATTTTCATTAAATTAAAAAGAAAAAAAAATCAATACGGTTGAAGAAAACGTTTTGTATTAAGCTCCCCTAAAATGAACCACCGAAAGCGCCGAAAAGGTACATTTCCTAAGAGGCGGCTGACGCCAGCGTCTGACGCGATATACTGCTTACTATGAAATTAATTTCAATCATTTCCTTAGAAGCGGCTGGCGGCGGAAGGAGCCGCTCGGCTGGACCGCTCTTTGGGCAGTACTGACCTTAGAGCATGGATTAGTACTGGAGGGAGCAAGTTCAATGCTTACGTTAAGAAAAGCTGAAGCCATGATCTTAAATCACGTGACTCTACTTGCGCCAATGCTTTCAAACTTTTTCAAAGAAACCAGTTTTCTTCCAATACTTCACTGGTCAAAACTCATCACATGACTTTAGATCCCCGCTTCAAGAATGTAGGACTGACGCGGGGGGCCGTGGTGGCCTTGTGGTTAGCACTTCGGACTTCCACTTGGAAGGTCGCGCGTTCGACACCCACTGAAGACCACCATGTATACTTGGGGATATGTGCATGTAAAATCCGTAGAACCCACTACCTCTCCCCGTGCGTAAGCAATCCTAAGGCCTCGGCTAACAGGTAGGGGTCTGGTGGAGAAAAGTACTGACGCGGACGCTCGCGTGTAAAATGACTTCCAAACTAGTGTTTTCAAGTGTTGATGATGAAAAACTAGTATTTGAGCATTTTGACCCTAAAGCTGCACTAGAACCTTAATTGAAAACCTTAAAAATTACTAAGAATAGGCAAATTTATTAATATTTGGCAGTTATGAAAAAGATTATAATTAAGCAGTCCCAAAGGAGTCGCTAGTAATTATTAAACTTGTCTTCAATTTAGCATTTATAAGTTAATTATTTAATACATTGTGCAGTACTGATACAATCCTATATATCAGAGTATTATACTCCCCCTTTAATGTTTTCACGCCTCTAGGGGGCCCGCCCCAGGGGGGTTAATAGGTTGAGAATCGCTACTCTAAAATATACTTATGTAGCATTTTTTTTTTTTTTGCGTAAAGTTACAGTTTTTCTTCAAAGGTGATAGGGTACTGATGTCTGTTTGAAGAATCTGAAAAATGTGCAAGAGCATCAATTAAAACTGCACATAAACATTAAGTTATTATGAATTAGCAAAACAAAATAACATTAAACAGATATTTTACAAATTTGTGAATCTAAAGATTCACTTGCTGTACTTCCTCAACAAAGGAGAACTAGTACTGCTTCTTTATGAAGTATTGATGCAGTTGCAGACATGCGGCCATGCATCAACTGCGGCAGAGATGTCCATGAGAAATGTGTGAGACTTAGCGCCCATGATGAAGAAGTTTTTATTTGGACATAAGGTGTCCATATTGGGAATCGGGCGTAGTTTGACTAAATCTTGTAATAAATAACCAAAGAAAACATTTGAAAGCAATATATGCAATAGCAATCAAAAATATGTTTTATCAGCTTTCTAAAACACTCCACTTTTCAATATTTAAAATAATTGTATCATATCTAATACGAATTTAAACTTACCAGTAATTACGATCAGCACACCACGAAAAATCAAATTTCCTTCAAAATGGCGAACAACGCGCTTTTTTTAAACTTTCCTGGCTAAATTATGTTTTCAACTGCTTTTCTTTACGGACATGTAGTGCTATTTCTCTATCAAATTTGTTACTTTTAAAGATATTAGGGGTGTCCATATTGAGAGCACTGTCCATATTGGGTACAAGTACCTTATTGCGTTTTGATTCCATTTCACTTTAATTCAATCAATCAATATCTAATTTTCGTCAATGTTAAGTCTACGAGAAACTGCATCTTGATTTTTAGTAATAACTTTTTTTCTATTTCTTGAAACAGAAAAAATTTAAATATATTCCGAATCTCTGCTACTTTTGCAGCGCTAAAAATCATTTTTAGTACTGTAAGTCACTATTTAGCGATAGCGGTTTGAAGTTCTCTCGCAGGCGCCAACCTTAAAATTTTTAAAGAATCCAAATCAAAAAATCCTTTTTTATACATGTTCTACGTCATGAGCTCTGAACTATTTCTGATAAAATTTTGTCCCAAGCTAATCTGTCTCTCTGTTTGTTAGATCAGGATTTAAACATGATTCAAATTTCCCCGTCGGCTACAATGTTTTTCTAACTCTTCAAATTAAAAAAAAAAAGGCTTGTGTTTTATATACATATGTTGCTTGAATTGTATTATTCACTCCGAAGTTATCCCCCCCCCCCCCATCCACCCATCCCAAGGGACAGACACACATTTTTCCACCTCAAAACTGTATTTCCGATTTTTATGCATATTTTTCATTTTGTATTTAATTAACATAAAATTATTTTAATTCTTATTATTATGACTTAGTGATATGTTTATAATTTATTAAGCCTTCCTTCAGTGGCGTACGCAGAATTTTTTCAAGGTTGGGAGGGGTTCATAATTTTATGAAACTACTAAAAGAAATTCGAGTATATAATAAAGCATTATTATTTAGGGCTCAAGGGGGGTTTAAACCCCTAACCCCCCTCCCCATCCACCCCTTGCGTACGCCACTGCCTTCATTCATGTTTTCTTTCTTTTTTAAAAACTTTTACGGGAAAGTAGGCTAAAAATAGATCTGGGGAGTACACACAATGTATAGCACTTGCGATCACGAGATGTGATTTTTTAATAGTATTGGTAATTAGTTGTGGTTTTATCTTTTAGAGAACCACGGACCTCTTCATAGGGGAGAAGGAACTATGAAAAAATATATTTAGAGTACAGGCAATAAATAGTATTGTCATCATGCAATATGTTTTTAAAACAGCATTTGCGTACTAGTTATTGTTTCGATATTTTGATGATCATATGGAAAAATTTTGCTTCTTTTCGTCCCGGTATAATTCAGAGCAAAGGTTGATGGAATATGTATTTATTTCGTCGAGATTTCCTGGTAAAAGCAATCGGATTCTTTGCGCACGAGGCTTTTTTTTCTTTCTCTCTCTTCTTTCGTAGCTCTCGCCAGAAGGAACCTGAACAATCAAGGAGCCGAGCCTTTTGCTTCGAAGAATTTATGCCCTTTGCGTGACCCCAGACAACACAAGTTTCCCTCTTTGACTGTAGGGGAAAAAGAACCTGTTCTGATGCTGAGAGGATCGCTGCAGGAAAAGAATAAAAGAAAGAAAAATCCCACAGACGTGAAAAAGAATTCGAATAACATAATAATGATAAAAGAGGGAAAAAGAAAAGAAAACTTCGAAGGGTTAAAAACATCTGGCCTTCCCTTTTCCTTTGCCCCTCAGGAGGGGAAAGGTTATTAGGGAGAGGATGCCCTTTTCTGTGCCCTTCGCATGCCCTTCAAACCATGTGAGTTGATGGAATGTTTTTTTTTTCTTTTAACTTTTTATAAACTTCTCATTTATTTTAGATATGTTTATGGAGTAATTGGTATATGGAACGCAAACTAATGTTTTTTTTAAAATTATGCTGATTAAGTTAAAAAATACAACATAATGTTGGGAACTGGACAAATGATCCAAACCAAAAGGTCTACGGACATAAAATTGCGCCCAGAAGCTCCAACGTTTATAACATCCGGACAGAAGGTCCGGAGGCAGGGACGGATTTAAACCCTTAGATTAAATATAAAAAAAAAAAAAAAAAAAAAAACAAGAAAAGTTTGAAATCAAGCTTTGAACGAACTCTATTTATTTTTAAGCTTGATTTTGTTTCGAAGAACTTGATTTTACTTCTTATTTTGTAAGCTTGATTTAATTCATAGTTGTATAACTCTTTTTGTTCTTTTTTCCTGCACCAGTGGCCTTTGGAAGAGGACAGTTTCGTGCATTGTTCCCTGAAACTGCTTCTGCTGTTTAGGGGTTTGAAATACACTGATGTTTCGATTGCTGATAGAGATATTTCTTATGAAATTAGCCCTCTTTCTTTTCTTCCTAGCTAATTTACTTTTAAAAAACTAAAAAAAAAAAGTCCTGCGCAAGATTTTGTCTGAATTCAATATTAAAAATTTATATATCTTCCATCTCGGAAGTAAAAGTAGTTTCTTTTTTCATTTTTACATTTTCCAAAGCAAATAATCTATAATTGAGCGACCGTATTAGAGAATGAAACCTTAAACGAAAAATCTTCTACGAAAAAACTTCCTTAGCTGTTATCTTGTCTGTAAATAAACTCAGACCTAATTCAACTCTTCCTCTAAATTTTCCTCCTTGCTTACACTTTCTGGTTTTAATTTTTTTTTCTTTCATTTCCTATCTCTTTTCGGTTGAAGTTTCCCTTCAGTACTTATTGACTTCTAATAATAAAAACCTACATCGAGCGCAATTATTAGTTTGAAGATTGGTTTTACAACCATTTCTAAGAAAACTAACAAATTACTTCACTTTTGTAAAAGGTCTACATCGGCATAAGACTCTTTCAGTTTTCTTCCTGTTTTACTAAAAGCTTTTCTGTCTCACAAATTACATTGACCCTTCCTTCAATGGCTTATCTGAGATTAAACTCAGGACAAACGTCTAATGTGAGCATACCAGCGGTGTAACTAGACCCGGTTTTTTTTTTTTTTTTTGGGGGGGGGGGGTTCTCCGGGAGAAGTGAGCTAATTTTATTGTATTGCAGGAAAAATTGGTCAAATTCTAGACAATCTTCACCATTTCAGGGGGTGGGGGGTATCCCCAAAAGTCAGTGTAGCCAGAAATTAATACTGGGCAGAGCCTTAGCTAGGGTTTTCTGCGCCCGGGGACAACTGCATATTTTTCGCCCGCTCCCCTGTGCCCCTAAAAGGAATTGAAAAATTTTATGCTTCCTAAATGATAAATAGCTTTAAAATTAGCCCTTTTAACTTTCATTTTTGTTAGGGACCAGTCACCTTTAAGGGGAAAATGGGACACTTTGGTTTCGTAAAATTATTTGTCTGATTTCACACGCATTCCTGTGCTACATTGGTCATTCCCGATATGATTTGCGCTGCTCCCACTTTTTTGTCGAACATATTCACACCTCTTCAGTTCATATAATTTTCTTTTCGCATCTAAAAAAAAAAAAAAAATTAACATTAATTTGGCGCCTCTTGACGCTGGGCCAGGGGACAGTTGTCCCTCCTCGCCCCCACCTAGCTACGCCTCTGATATTGGGGCTGCATATCTTCATTTAAATGAAATTAGCAACTTTTCAAAATTTTCTTCGTGGCAAAAACTAAAGAATACGCTAAATCAAACTTATCTCTCCTATTTAAAACTATGCGTGCATTGATTATGAATCTCAATTTATAAAAATTTTCGGGGAAGGGACATTATTAGGGAATCACCATTGACCCCCACTTGACATAGACTGACACTTTCGGCTTGCTGTTTAATTTCAGAGATAGCAAAGACCTTTATATTGTTTTTCTTAGTAGTTGTAACAAATGGAATCATTTTCCCTTTTTATGAGGGAATAAGAATTAAGCAAAATATATATTACAATGGTTCATTTCTGTTTTAAAGCTTACAACACCTACAAAAGATAATAAAAGAATTGCCCCGGAGTATTTCAATTCCGTAAGGGGGAGGGGCTCACAAAAAACTTTGCATTTACATTTGCAGACCTCCTGGGCACGCCACTGGAACATACATACGCCTCATGAAATTGTTGCGTAAATTATATAGAGATCTTTATTACCTGCACAGAACTCTGATATATTTTAAACCCAAAACTTTGCTAATAGAGTTCCAAGTTTTGTCGGTATTATTCTTGATGTATTTTTTATTCGAAAACTTAAGAAGAAAAACAAAAACAAAAGGGAGTGAAAATACTTGCTGAATTAATTTATTTTATTTATTCCTTTCTAATGTTTACTCTTGTCAAAAAATCTTCGACCCTTTTAGTATTTATCCTTTCAAAAACTACGTTTCCTACTTATGGTTTTTTTTAAAAAAGATTTGAGTTTTGATAATCTTTTACCAAAATTATATATGAATTGTTTTGTTACGAAATTAACGTAATCGATTTACGTGAGGTTTTTTTTCTTTCTCTAAGATAATAATAAAGTAATAATAGAAGCCGAAGTTACGTAATCCTATTTGTTTTATCTTTATTTTGATTAAAATCAAACAACAATGTAGCTGCAATAATCATAAAGTTGAAAGAAATAATAGGCACGTTTATTACCATTCTTTTAAACCAGGAGTGTCATCACACAGACATTCACGTTCCAACCCCTGTCTTCCCTAAAATTAAAGGCTGCAATCTATTGTCTCTTCATTTCTTTCTTTTCTTTTTTGATTAAAGAAGAACACGCAATGTTTACGTGGATGTCACGTGTTACATTTATTGCTTATCGATAGAACTTTTAAAGAAGTAATGCAAGATAATGTATTTTCCATGCTGATTTCCTCTTCTTCCCCTCTTTTTGGTTCAACGAATTAGGTATTATTATTATTATTTTTAATGTAAAAAACTTGTAAAAAAACCATCTCCCTCCTCCTCCCCCCCCCTTTGTGTGTGTGTGTGTTGCATTTTAAGACATAAAATACTTATCTGAATAAACAAGAATAAAGAAATATTTCTTTGTTATATCTAGTCCAACCCTCAGAATTTACACAAATGATGTTTATTGCATTTTATTCTGTAACTCTTATTACAGTGTACTAATTATTTTTTAACCATTCCATTGAGTTGAACTATATTTTTAACGTACTGTAAATCATTGAAAGGTTTACTTATTTGCAAATGAGACAGAATCTATATGCTTTTAATAACTGCTGTTGGCATTTTTGTTTTGTTCGTACTATATTTTCCTTTCCCAATTAAGTTAAAATTTTAAAAGCATTCCTTCAAAGGCAAATCATCAAAACGGCGAAAATGTTCAATTGTTTGAAAAACAATACCTGCAGATCTTTTAAAAATGTGTTTTAACTGTAAGGTTTTTGCAAATCGTTACCATTTTGCGATCTTTTGAGCATTAAATTCCCCCCAGGAAAAAATGTTCCTCTAAAAATAATGACTATACGTTTTTCAGCGAAGTATTAAATTACTTTCCTCAAGAACTTTGTAAATTAAAAAAACAATATTATACATTAAAAAAAAAGTAAATCGTACTCATTTTTTCTTCAGACGATAAAACTTCCGCAAAAGAAAAGTTTGACCTGAAGTAAAATTAAACTGGCTGCTATCGATTACTCTAAATTTGGAACTCTTTTCTTAAATCTTTTAGCGGCAGCAGCAGTTAATGAAACGACTACAAAGCTTTTAAACATTTAATTCGAATCTTCTGCTTCGCAGGGAGAAATTCCGTTCATTCATAATGCTAATGAAGTGGAGAAATTTTAGCCGCCATGTAAGGGAATAAATAAATTATAAATGTGTGGTTGGGTGGAATTTACGGCGAATATTTCTAACGTGTCACACTTCAAAGGTATTTCGTTGCATTTCTATTATGGCTCATTTTTTCACTAGGCTTCTAGCAAAATCCGAATTTTACTCAATAGTATATTCAAAACTTGTATCATTTAATTTAAAACAAACGGTAGTCAACACAAGATTTTACGCTGCTGTGTTCTCATTTCGAAAGTCTTCAGTTTTTATTGTCTTTCACAGATCACCGTTGTTCTAAAAAAGTTTGGTCGGTATTATTTTTTTCTTAAAAATAATTTAGTTGAATTTATTTGTTAATGAATTATTTATTTATGTATCTAATTTTTGCATACATCTCCAGAAAAACTAATCATGTAATAAAGCAAGGGCGAAACTATTTATTTCAGTGTGTGAAAAAGGAAAGACGAAAAAGTAAGGCTGATCCTCTAAGACGATTTGCAGACGAGAGACGTCAGATTAAGTAGGACAATCTTTTGTGTATCCTTAAAATAGAAAAGGAGTGACAAAAACTACGTCGGATAAACGTATTCAGAGGCAGTGTTGAGCGTCCGAAATGTAACTAATCTTGGTAGCAGCTGGAGAATACACCTTATATTAATAAAGTATACCTTATAGACATTAGAGAATGGCCCGTCATTTTGAAATTTCCCGGGGGGGGGGGGGGGTCGAGGATGTACTTATACATTAATTGAATAAATGAATATATAAATAGGGACGATTCATAAACGATGTCATACTTTTTTCTAGGGATGTAACGAATAGTGATTTAGCCAAATAGCCGAATACCAAATATTCGGCCATGTCTTTCAGGCCGAAGCCGAATATTCGGCCAATGTCTTAGGCCGAATATTAAAATTTCTAAAAAATCGTTGTATTGGAAAGTACTTGTCAAATTTAAAAGTATTCACAAAGTCTAACACCAATTCCACACATTAATCTATAATGTATGATTTACTTCTTGTTTGTTAAGAATCTAGAACTATCTAAAATTAATGTATTTTCTGCATCGTCGTGGATGCAATAAAACAGAATTTCACACACAAGTGAAATATAAATGACAGGTTTTTCATGTAAGCATTAGTATTATTTTACTAATAATTTAATTCAAATTTAAAAAATACTATTGTTTAGTAAAGTTTTACCTGGCTCAAAAAAGTTTCACGAAGATATTTTAAAAGTTATAAAAGTTAGTATTTTTATTTTTTCGGTTTTTTTACATAGCTTTTTTTAAAAGATCTATCAAAATTTAATGCATTTACCTGGAATATATTTTTATTTTCAAAAACCCCAATAACTTATGCTACCTTAATATTCATGACATATTCTTGGTTTTTCTTATTTCTCTCTTACTCAATATTCAAAATAAATCCGTGTCCCGCAAACAAAGTCTGACTTCCATTTTGTTAATACTAATAGCAAAATAAAAGTCTCATGTTCGCCATCCCCTATTAACCATTACCAGCGTTTGGGAACAAATGCTAAGTATAAAATATAATATTATAACTTTGAAATCTGTTTTTGTTCAGTCAAACCAAACCTAAAAACAACGTTTAAAAGAAGTTGTTTTTTTCTAAATTTATTTTTATTTATTAAACTATATGCTAATGTATTGTTTTGCAATAACTATAATACAATTTTAAATGTTTAAAATTCACTAATTTCTTTATTTTTTTACATTTCTACTGCAGCAGAACTTTTCGGCCGAATAGTCCATAAATATTCGGCCAGACCGAATTCGATCTTATTACTAAGTATTCGGCCACGCCAAATATTCGGTCAAAGGGCCGAATACCGAATGGTGGCCGAATATTCGTTACATCCCAACTTTTTTCTAATATATTTGACCCTCTCCTCCCTTTGTCACAAAATGTCACACTTCATCATGTCACACGTCACTCTGTATGGCATTTAGCATATATACTTTCAGTTCAGAAACACAGCACTATGTTATTATAGATCACGTTTCTAATATCATTTTTGAAACTTTTAATGACATTTGCACATTTGTCTACATAATAATAATAATGATGATTACATGTATGCTTAATTTCTATAAAATGAGGAGAAGGTTTACAGCACAAAAGATAATTAGTATGGAACAGTAAAATATATTAAATCTTCGAATTCTGAAAAAATGACCCAAGCAATGTTATCTTAAAAGTGTAAAATGCCTAAGAAAATTTCCTTTTAAACTTTGAACAAGAAGTAAACCTAAACCTTAATCAGCATCGGTGTTTACGATAGAAAAATGATCAATGAAACTTTAAAATCAAATTATGAAATAGAAAAAACTTTCAAAATAAATTTAATTTGCTGATTTTAAATGTTTTTATAGAAACCAAGCTGTGTAATATCACACTTCCTGTTACCTCTCCCCTTGTCACAAACTGTCACAATTTCTCGCCCCCCCCTCGAAGCGTGACATCATTTATGAATGACCCCCATGAGTAAATAATATTTTTAAAGAAAACATCAAAATACATGTATATTTATAGCAATACATTATATTCTCAAAGTAAGAGGGGTCAAATGCCCTCCCCCTGATTCCCCTAAATGTCGGGCTTGACTAGGAAGAAGGTTCAATTGCGCCTTCCTCCTGGACGGGATTACCGCCATCTGGCTCAATGCATGTACCAAATTTCGTTCGATTCAAGCATTACATTGAGCTTTCAGCTCAAGAGGACACACACACACAGAAAAAAAAAAAAGGGGGGGGGGGTACAGAAAAACGCAATTTTTCAATCTAACCCCACTGTAAATCAGTTTATTTTACAGTGTCTTTGGAATTATAAAGTAAACAAATTTACAGTGAGATTGATTCAGAGACAGCTTCTAGCGCATCGTTTTTCTGCTAAACTAGAAACTGCTTGTGTGAAAGTGTGTATGAGTATAAGCGTGCGTATAGTGGAGTGTGTGCACATATATAGGGCCGCGAGTTGCTTAATTTTTAAAAAAAATGGGTCTCTACGTTGGTAGGGAACAATTAATCTTATGATGTGTATCGAAAGAATGTCTACCATGCTAATATTAAATATCTATTTGTCTAATAAATATATTTTATAGAAAGTATATTATTGAATGTTTTCTAATTTATCTCGATTTATAATTGATTTGTACAAATAATTTAATCTCATCAAAGTTTGTGGGGCAGAAGTAAACGTTATTTCTCTGTATGCGAATGACAAGAAAGACGTGAGTCGATATACTCTGATCTCTTAGGCCTATGCTTAAATTCCATCAAAAATAGTTAAAATTAAGAAATGTATCAAAAATCTTCATATAATGTGGAAAAATATTCAAATAACGTACGAAAAATAAATAATGTACAAAATTTGAATAAATTTAAATAATTTCCAGAAGTATTTAAACAAGAGTACTGTCTCTCATTATATGGCGACAACCAATTTATGTTTGCATCTCTCCATTATTTCTTGAGAGCAGTTACATGCCAAAAAAAAATCTGCGCGACTTTCCATTAGGGTCCATGTATGTACAAAATTTTGTTCCATTCCAAGCTGTATATTTTCAGTCCAAGTGGTAGTGAACACACAAAAGTGTTAAAGTAAAAATGAAATCTTTCAGTCCAACTCTCCACTGTAAATCTGTTTATTTTACAGTCCTTGAAGCACATAAAATAAAAACATTTACAGTGTGGTTGGATTCAGAAAGAAGCTTGGAATCCCGTTTTTGTGTCAAAATACTTGTGCGAAAGTGTGTGTGTATTTATGGCCGCAGGTTACTTATTTGTTTAAAATGGGATGAAAAAAGGTTGGAATCACTTCATCCATAGCATTTTGATACTAGAATTTTTATTTCGTTTTGTACGAGGCATTCAGTAAAGTTCTAATTAAAATCAGCTCATCTATTCGAATATACAAATCTAGTTCCATTCAGAGCACTAGGGAAACTATTATCTAAACACTAGTTCAATTTATTGTTGAGAACAATTGTTTTGGAAATTTCTCCTTTTGTTCTCAAACAATGAACTCCTATTGGCCGCTTGTGACATAGTATATTGTATGAAACTGATATATATAGGGAGGGAAATGGAACGGGCACATACACATATCGACCTGCCTGAAGCTGTCTGTTCCTGGAAAGTCCCCATCCCTCGGTCGTCAGGGGGCATTCACGCGAGTTCCACCCTCTCTTCCTGTTGCCAGCAGGGGAGTTCCCCTCAACCCCGTGGATGAAAGTGAGTCGGTGCACTGTTTCGGAGGGGTATTTTACTTTTATTTTGTTCCTGATAGTTCGAGTTCTATTTCTTCTGTCCCCATTTCCACGAGAGGGAGCGAGGGAGAAAGAAAAAAATTAAAAGGAAAAAGAGGCCTGAGAGCGTCGTAAAGTAACAACAAACCCTTGAAGGGGAAAAAAATGCGAAGAGGAAAAATAAGAGAGCGCGGGCAAAGTAAAGCAGATGCAGAGAAGGAAAAGGTCACGTCAGGTGTAGTCCGGGTTCTCTCCCTTTGCTTATCTTGCTTTCTCTCTCTCTCTCTCTCTTTCGAAGCGACGACAACGCAATTCTCGAACATCCAGCAAAGCGGCTATTTCCTCAGCAAAGAGTTCTGGTGTAACTGGAAAGACAAGGCATGAAACTCGACCAGAGGCCATGTATGATGCGGGTTTTCTTGCAAGCGAAAAAAATACCTTGCGTTGCTAAAGGTCATTTGCCCGATTACCGGGATGCGAATTTAGAAACACTACCCTCTACAGTATAGAGAATAGTGTTTCTCTACATGTTTCCACGTTTAAATTTATGCTCCCGAGATAACATAGAAGCAAACAAAAATCTCTTTGTGGAACACTTGAATGGTTTGTCGCTTCTATTTTCGAATTATTTTGGTGATCTTGATTTTACAAAGTTTGCGTGGATACAGAATCCATTTATCGACGAAGATGATGAATTTGGATTGACGAGTATTGAAAAAGAAAAATTGATTGAATTATCTTGTGATACTACATTAAAACATAAATTTCAGACAGTATCTCTGGTTCAGTTCTGGTTGAATCTTCATACAGAATATAACATTACAAAGCTTTGAAAGTACTGCTGCCGTTCGCAACATCGTATTTATGCGAAACGGGATATTCTGCCTTAGCTGCAATGAAATCCAAATATCGAGCTCGTTTAGTTGTAGAAAAAGAGCTACGAGTAGCTATATCGTCCCAAACATAGGCGTAACTAGGGTTGGTGAAAGGGGGGGGGGGTCATACTAAAAATGTACAGACCAAACACCGATAAGAGGTGTAAAAGAGTTGAAAATTTATTAGTCATAAATACTTGTCTCTAAAAATATACTCCGTGTTTATTTCAGGCATCTCCCGGGGGGGGGGGAGCTACCCCCTCGGAGCAAGTCAATTCCTCCCCCTCCCCCTGGCAAAAAAACTTCAGATCACAAGTTATAAAAAAAGAAAGAAAAGAGAAATTACGCTTTTAAGGCACTTTACTTTCAGAAACACTCTCAGGAAAGGACATTGAACACTATCACGAGCGACACCAAAAGTAACTTAAAAGACATAAGACTTTATTTTGAAAAAAATGGGGGGGGGGGGGGGGAGGAGTAACCAAACTCCTTTCTGTTTCCTCTAACATCACCAAAGTATCCCGAAATTGCATTGCTGGGAAGATTTCAAAAAGTTTCCTGGGGAGAGCCCTCGAAGCCTTGCCTCCAGAGTTAGCCTAAGCATTATAGATGTAAGACCAGTTACAAAAATTTAAGTTGCAGAAGCCCCAAATACCCACTCCTCTAACTTCACCAAAGATCTAAACATACATCTACTATATATACATCAAAAAGCTATCATATATGTAAAAAAATTCCTATTAACATCATTTCTAGTCATATATATCTATATATATATATGTGTGTATATATAAAGGGTATGATTTTGAAGCATGCACTGCCCTTCCTAATTCTTAACTCGCTCCCCCTGCTCCGGAGCCAAGGCCGTATCCAGAATTTTTTTCGGGGAGGCCCAGACTTCGACACACTTATGTTAAGCAAAGTTTCAGGGAGGAATATATGATACATTGCAAAAGATTTCTGGGGGGGGGGGGGCGGCCCGTGGGTCCCCCTTCCCTTCTGAATACGGCCTTGATTCACAAAAACATTAAACATTCATTACTAGATCTATTAGTTTATTTTTGTAATTCAAACGCAATAGAAAATTCAATTTTTAGCGCTAAGCAGTCTTCTATGTCCAGGCATTCATAATATTAAAACTGGGAAATAGTGGAATTTTAGGGAAAAAAATCCAAATTCCCCTACAAAAATGATCATCCCCACAATAAATTTCTAAAAATTTTGTTAAATTTGTAGCAAAACATACTTCAGAAGTGGAAGCGTCTGAAATGAATTTTCTTTTCTTTTTGGATGACGAACGTGTCCATCGCTGCAGTGCAAACATTATTATATATCGAAAATAACTAAAAATTTAGCTTAAATATAAATAATACTTGATTGTTTTTAAATGCAGCATTAAACCGTAGCAGTGAGATTGGAAACGTTGAACGGATGATTTCCAAAGTCGTAATGCAATCAGTGATGGACCATAATAAGAAAAAAAAAACATTTAAAATATAAGAGATGAGAGAACATCTGTAAATGAGAATGCAATGCAAATACAGTTCATCAGTTTTCCAATTGGCTTATCTACAAAAAATATTTTACCAAAATGGGTGTTTAGACAGGAAGTCATAAATAAATACAAATTGCCCTTTAAGTTTCTTGATGAGCATCACTTCCTGGCTTGAGGGTTTAACCCATTAGGACAATTGTTGGCTAGGGCTCCTTTATTTTCAGACCCCAGCGCCGGGTTATCAGAAAACAAAACTCCATCATAGTAGAGAATATTTCCCACGAAACTTATTACTTGTGCGATTGTATACCTAAATTGCTGCCTTTGGGTAAAAAAGACATCAAGAAGGAAAGAAAACCATCTGGAGTGATTGAAAGGATCTCTGTTTGTGTGTGTGTTGTACGGTGATTGAAGCCACCTTTTGCTGTAACCCCCCCCTCCCCCCCCAAGGTGATAAGGGGGTTGATTATAGCCAGATGAAAAGTCCTCTTTATTATGAGCTGCATACTTTGGTCATGATCACAACCCTTCAGAGAAAGAGGAAATAAAATCATATGCATATGTGTTTAATTTTCTTAGGGAAAAAAAAAATGTGCTTTGCAAGGCCGTAGCCAGAAATTTTGTGAGCTTAAATGTGCCTCAATAAGTCAATACCCAAAGGGGGGGGTTTGAACCCCCAAACCCCCCCCCCCTGGTTACGCCTATGGTCCCAAATACCAAGATTTGATAAACTTTGTGCTAATAGACAAGCACATCAATCTCATTAAAAACAATAATAAAATATCGTTTTCCATTAGTTTTCCTATAAAATGTATTCATACGAATACATTTTATAAGAGTAAAAATGTTTGTGTCTATATTTTATGAAATCTTCAGGGGGGGGGGGGTGCCAAATGATTAAATATTTTTAAGGGAGGCGTAGTAACATCAAGTTTGGAAACAACTGCTCTACGCAGAACTTTCAAAGGGCGCTGCGATCGATAGGCGAGAGAGAAATGTGGGAGTGCCGGTTTGCCGCGTTTACTCGCGCAGTAAAATGTCGCTACATGAATTGTGATCGTAGCGCCACCTGAAAGTGCTGCGTAGCGGGTAGTGTTTCTAAATTCGCTACCCGGATACCTGAAGGACCTACTGATAAATTGTTTATCTGCTAAAGTTGAAGCTCCCATCCAGTAGGACTACTGTTTTTAGTTCCGTCAACGCATGTTTTAGAATGTATACAGTAGGGGGTCATTCATAAATGATGTCACGCTTCGAGGGGGGAGGGGGATTCATGAAAGTGTGACAGTTTGTGACAAGGGGAGGGGAGGGGGTAACAAGAAGTGTGACATCGTACATTTTGATTTCTATAAAAACATTTAAAATCAGCAAATTAAACCTATTTTATGCTAATGTAATATAGCGTGACATGTGACAAAGGGGGAGGGGGGGGGTCAAATATATTGAAAAAAAGTGTGAGTCATTTATGAACGGTCCCTATAGTATATTCCAACAATTTTTTGGAACTATGCTAAAAATTTTGATGAATATCAATTTATTTCTGCCCCCGTTACCCCGAAGTCTATTATTGCGTAATTCTTTTAGAATCTAAACATATTTGATAGCTAAATATTTTACTTGTGTCTTATTATTCATCTTAGCATCCGTGCGAAAGTTGCTATCATTTACAAAACATTTGTTGGACAGCACTATTGCTTAGTATTTGAATTTAGACCATTCAGTGAATTTATTTTCTCGTTTTTCGAGACAATTTGCTTAAATGAGTTCCTATTTCATCCTCCCGAGCCGTTTGATTGCTTGCAAACCGAAACCTCTGTTGAATTATAGCGACTCTGTAACAAATAGAAAGACACTATAACAAATAATACGAATAATAGATGGCGCCTATTAGACTCTTCCCAGACATGGGAGATGTAGAGAAGAGTTCGTTCTGTCTGTGTAGGAGTGTTGTTGTTCTGTTTTCGTAATGTATAGTTATACCATGTGTGTGTGTGTGTTTTTTTTTATTATTAAAGATGTTCTTTGTAATTGAGATGAGTGGATTTCAGTTACAACTGTGAATTTTACTTCAATTAAAAGGGTTCGTTCTTAGTTAGATTTTTTTTTTACTTCAAATGAAGATTTTAGCGAATTAAATTGGAATGAATAAAACAGTTTTTTGACGATAACAGCATGGAAATATAATTTTCGTGTACGTCTGAAAACACAAATTCAAATTAGTTTTGAATAAACAGTTGTTATAATAAGTCATAAAAAACAGGGTATTTGCATACAGAAATTTTTTAAATGAAATGTCACTGAAATTGAATGCATAAGCTATTGGAAATTCTTTAAAGTTCATACGTGGCTTTTGTATTTATTTAATAACACTTCCATTCCAGTTACGACTTTTTTATTCAATGAATCAGCAAAAAATTACAACATCAAGCATCGAGTTGTGCAATATATTTAAAACTATGATCGTATAATGGTTAATTAATATGTTTGGTGAATTAATTGCTAGTTGTAAAATTGAGCAAGATTCTCGACATAAAACATTGTTAATATCTACTTTTGCAAAGATATGACGAAACTGTTCTGAAACTGTAAATTAATAACTTTCAAACCAGCAAAGAATAAATTTTGGCTGCATTTCGTTGCATAACGCCGATGCTGTTTTCATATTTGCTTCCAGGAGAAGATATTTGAACAGATGGAGAATTATTATAGCTGCATCTGTTTCAATGTCGTCTTGCAAAACAGTGTCATCCACCAATTCATCAGCTGTTACACATGCACTATCTTCTTCATCCTTCCATTTTATTTAGCTATATTTATTTTACAATACTGAATCATTTTTTTAAGTTATTTTAGGTTCAATACTTCCGAATTTGAACAAATAAGAATTGGAATAAATGAACAATATCCTGCCAAATTTCATTCTTAGAACACGTTTTATTACTTATTTATTTTTTAATGATCATAATATAAACACTTGGGTGTCCCGAATTTATGATCAGGGACAACGACGGAAGAGGCTACCTAAAAATGGGATTGTCCTGTTCAAAGCGGAAAGTTTTGTCACTTTTTCTGTTCTGCCCATAATAAAATCAGAAAACTGCCAACTTCTTTTTGTATGATTAGGGGCCGTTCATAAATGACGTCACGCTTTTTTCCCATATATTTGACCCCCTCCTCCCCTTTGTCACAATATGTCACACTTCAGCGGACCCCCTCCCCCCTTTGTCGCGTGTCACGCTATGCTGCATAATGCAGGATGTCACACTTCTTGTCACCCCCTCCCCTCCGCTTGTCACACTTTGTCACAACTTCATGAACCCCCATTCCCCCCCTCGAAGCGTGACATCATTTATGAATGATCCCTATGAACTTCTTCAGCTATTTTACCACACTTGAAAAATATCGTATTTTCATGAGAGAGATGAATATTACTTAATGATAAGAAAAGGATGTGGCATGGAAAATCATTGAAAATTTACTGATAGTAATTTGTTTGAAGTATAGTAAAACGTAGTAAACAAGCAAGATTTGACTCCCTACATTTCTTACTTGCCGTATTAGAAATCTGCTCTGCTATATTAAGAAATAAAATTGCACATTTGTTTTGTTGGAAGAATTTCTCCTGATGATAATACGTCGTAAATAGGTTTCCAATATCAATATGAAGTCCGATCCTAAAAATAACTGTCAGAAACCGAAACGGTGCAACATGTTTGTGCTAAATCAACAAATCTATAACGACATTCAAGCTTCAAGCTTCTCAACTGAAGGTCAAATCGAAGTGTCCAAAAACATCGCGCAGTCCCTTTTCACCGGAGGGTATTAGCGAAGATCCAATGAGAGAAGAGAAAAAGAAACAAAATATAAAAAATATAGATGAGGTGAGGAGGGGAGAGTAGGTTCAAGACGAGAAGGAGGGGAGAAAACGGGGTGGGATATAAAAAATGAGCCTCATGATTATGAAGAGCCCGAAGCAGCACCTGGTTTTGGTTTTTTTTCTTTTTTTTTTCTTTTGAATTTGATCCTTTTTTTTTACAAGTGTTTATCTTCGTGACCTTTTCCTGCATTCCATTTTAAGTCACAATATATGTAGGAAGTTAATTTTTTCTTATATATGTCCCCTCACTCTTCTTTTTTTTTTTCATTTTACATTTCACTCCCTCTCTCTCTCCCTCCTTTTAAATCCTTGATTCGAGTTTCAAGGTCAATAAGGACAGCACAGTAATTAAATCATCCCTAACTTTTATACACAGGTCCCTCTATTTGATTTTTTAAAACATATGCGGCAGTGAGAAGCAAAGGGATGTAAGTGACCCAAAAACGATTCTGAGTAAAACTCGTTCAAAGTTTGGATTTTCTGGGACCTTTGACGTTATATCTAAATCATTTTGGGGCGGAGCAACTGTTACAGCTATCACTAACATCCCTTGCGACAATATAGACTGGTGATCTCCCTACCATCTGCACTAGTTATCTCAAAATTTTCAATTTTGTCACTTACACCCCTTCGCTTTTGGGTGCATCATATGTCGAAAAACCACATAATGAGGGGAGGCTTCATTTGTCACTTGTCTCACTGTTTTTGAACTTCTTGATATCGTGCTTTTGAAAAAATTCCTGCTAAATATAATATAATGAATTCTCAGAAATTAAACCAGTTTTTAGTTTGAACAATG
This sequence comes from Octonoba sinensis, assembly GCA_038502835.1. Classification (NCBI taxonomy): domain Eukaryota; kingdom Metazoa; phylum Arthropoda; class Arachnida; order Araneae; family Uloboridae; genus Octonoba; species Octonoba sinensis. The sequence continues at coordinate 83,578,119 of CM076604.1, forward strand.
CGTGGTTTAACACTAGCATAGGTATGGCATGTGCATGCGGGAGTCATCAGAGACATGTGGTACCTCTACTAAACTCAAAACAATGAAAGCTAATACGAAACTGGCAATATTTTTCGTATTAGATAGACTATTTTCATAGCGCTCTCTTTTTTCCTATTAGTTAAATCCTAAATTTTTGCCTGAGGGAGCATCTGAAATTACCATTTCTTTGGGAATGCTTCTAAACCTCTAGACTTCCTGTAAACTGGTACCCCCAACGCTAAAGCTGTGCACACATTTATAAACACTAATTTATATTAGAAACCCCATGCAATGATTTTATCAATTCCTACAACAAGAACACTGACTAAAGCATCAAATTTAGCTGTAAAATAACGTAATTCTAGTTCTAGTCAAGTTTTTCTCTCCAGGTGGATCTGCGATGCAAAACCGTTTTAAATTTGTATAAGACCAAGATCAGAAAAAATTTGGGGAATCCATTATACTCCTATTGGCCGGCCTTGAAGCATTTAGGATGCGAGAGTGTTTCTACGCTCAGCCAATTATTATTTTTCTTTCAAGAATAAAGTCGAATAGCCTTCATCGTGTTGATAGCATCAGCTGTAATAAGTTCTAAATGTATTTTGAATTCTTTCAAAAGCTTACATCACGCTTTATGGAGAAAACCAGCAGAGTGCAGCTGAGTATAGTAAAAGAAAGAACTAAGAAAAAGAGAAAGGAAACAACCGCACGAAACGAAAACAAAACAAAACAAAAAAAGTTCTCGCAAATGCGCTTACGTTCGTACATAGCGTGAGGATGAAAGCCGGTAGTTTCGATAGCACTCTGCGGTTAAGGTCAGAGAGCTACTCTGCAAATGGCGTGACTGAACCCCGTCTGCGCCCCCATTTTCTCTTGACTTGCTTGTTTATTTCTTTCATTCTTTTTTTCTTATTTCTTTCTTTCGTTATTTAGAATGCTGCCAGTGACAGCACTCGTCCATAAATCCACACTCGTCAGTTCCTGTTTATTAACGAACAACAATCAAATAACTCTAGAAGAGAAGAGAATAAAAATACAAAAAAGAAATGGCGTCATTATAGCATCTATTGTTTTCTGGGTTCTTCTTTTGAAGCCAGTATTTTCTTTCCACTTCTCTTGTTTTTTTTCTTTTGGTTATTATTATATAGCTCGAGGATGAGCTGGCTCAAACTCGTTCAGTTGGTTGCTTTGAGAACAAATGAGAAGCGAATTACAACTTCTACAGCAAGCGGCCATGATCTCGGTACCGATGACCTTAATGATTCAAAAGATTTTTTTTTTTTATCCAGTCATAAGAGCTTTCGTGGAACTTTATAAACGTACTGAAACAATTAAACTTTGCAATTAAAGGAAAATAAAGATTTTTTAACATATTCGGTATTTGCGTTGCATAAATTTAGATCTCAGTAGGGGGCATCAAACTTCGGCTCCAGATCCCTGAAAATTGTAGAATTTATGCTGTTCTTCAAAAAAAAAGAAAGAAAACCCCGCAGATAGATAATGCAAATAAAAGACATACAAAAAGTGCATTTGTGTGTGTGTGTTTTTAAATTTTGTCTAGCATTTTATACAGTCGACTTGTGTTACAACGACTCCATCAGTATTTCAGTATTTGAATCATTATATTAAATGGACGCTGTAGGTATCCAATGAATCGCTAATAATATTCAATAATTCCCTTTCTTTTGTTTGATTGAAACATTATATTCGAATAGCACAGTAAACATATAATATGAAATGCGTGACTTTTTTATATCAAATAAAAGTTTTGAATTAAATATATTAAAAATAAGGATAATGTTGAGATAGGATGTACTCTTCTTTAAATTTAATGAAAGTAATGATTTAATGTGATAATTTGAAAAAGTTGCACCATTAAATACATTTCTAATTGATAACCAGTCACTTCAATGGAGGCAATTCAAGTAACGTCATTGGTCACGTGGCAGCGATTAAAGGAATGTAAACAAAGGTAGTCGTAGCATCGCTTTAGTTCGAGTTCGACAAATTTAATTAAAAACTAGGCCGAAATAATAAAGTTCTACATTACATAAAATTAACACTAAATAAAACACTATAACTTTTGTAATAATTAATTAATTTCTTTTATAATGATTAAATGAAATGTAAATACTGGGTTATAATCAGAAAAAGCTGTGAAAATAGTCTAATTAATTTTAAGGTAACTAATTTTGCTTAGTGAACTCCACGTAGAGCTCAATTGAAAATCTTAGTAAACAAAAAGGAAAAAGTGGATATCACGTGACAACGATGATCGCTCATGGGTTCCTCTAGCGGTGAATTGCCTACATTACAAAAAAAAAAAAAAAAACACATTTTAATAGACACTCACACAAAGTTAGACCCCGAGAACACATTTTACAAAACAGGACACGGACACATACAGAAACAACCTTCATACTTCACTTTCTATTTCCGAGAGACTCCTCGATAAAGTTACATACCGCCACTTATCATTTGTTACACATTTAAAATATACATCATACAGTAAGAGTTTATAATTGAAACAGATTTCAAGCAAACTGAGTTTTTAAGAAAAATAAGCAAGAACAATTGAGGGTGTAGAGCAGTGGTCGCCAATCTGTCGAGCGCGGAGACAATGTCGGTGGATCGCGTCCGCGTTCAGATGATTAGTCTGCACATTATTAAACCAACAATTGTTAGTTGATTTTCTATATATTGCCAATATTCGCATTGAATAGCGTACATCTCAGAAAGATGCGAAAGCTGTGCTAATTTTTTGGCACATAATAATCAACTGAGAATTGAATTTTCTTACTTTTTTTTTTTTTTGGGGGGGGGGGGGGGGATTGCTTCAGTAACATTTGAAAACTTGGTGGCTGCTGGTAAAGTTCTAGAATGCATTTTGGTGCATAAAGAAAAGCACGTTGAAAGTGGAGGGAAAAAGAAAAATATTCCATTTCCGGAAGAGAGGGGCTGTAAAAGTTTCTTAAAATGAGGGTTAACATCATTTTTTTTCCAGTGCGGTAGGTAAATGCAACACTCCGAATAGCAGAATGGGAAAATTCCTACTCATTTGGGTCGAACCAAACTCGTTACATAACCGGTCGTTATATCAAGAGTTGTGTTCCTTCGCATCTCTGTGACGCACCATTAACATTTCACTGCTAAGTCTGAATCAGGATTTCTCAGCAGGATCCATATGGCTCCCTTGGGGCCCACGGAACAAATCTGGGGTGCCATAGGGAAAAATAGTAAAATGGGGAAGCCATAAATTTTGTAAAGAAGTCCACGAACAAATCATTTCAAACTGATAAAATATTCCACGCAAGGACAAAATATTATATTATTCTGATCAAATGATTTACAAGCCTGTAATACAGGGTTCGAAAAATCGTTAAAATTTTACATGCCCAGAAGTTGTTTTATTGCATATTAATAAAAACATTCGAATTTATGGTATAGCATTAATCAGACAAAATGTTAAATTAACAGCATTATATCTATATAAAGAATTATTTTAACGTTAATCTAAATCATTAAAAATTACATTACAAACAAATTTTACATAATAAGTCGCTAAAAGTCAAAATTTAAATTGTGTGGCCAAATTTATTGTTAACACGCATGCCCGTCAATATGTCAATTTTGAGCTCCGGTACAGACGCGGTGATGTCTCAATAAAATACGAAATAATAACGTTTTAGAAAGAAATATTTGATTAAAAGATTACATGCCCGGTAGGGCATGTAAGGGTAGAAAATTCATTCCCGATCGGAGTTTTTACATGCCCGGGCATGTCGGGCAATATAATTTCCTAGCCATGCTGTAATTCTTCCAGATTGTATTCTTCCTTGAAAACATGAACCCCCATGCTCAGGGTCCTAGAAATCCCAGGTGCCAGGTCACCCGGGCGACTAAAAAAATGCCTTGGCGACTAGTTTTTTAGGTGGCGACTATGTTCGCAAATGAAAATATTATAGCTGGCTCCTAAGATTCTCGTATTTTTGTCGGACTCTGCCCATGCGTACTTTACTCAATGACATATTAGTTGAATGCTGTGGTATTTCTTAGACCAACAGATTATTTGAACTTTCTTATATACGGCAAATTAAACGAGCTGCCAAAACTCGAAGTGAAGAAGCCCAGTTTCATAGTGAAAAATAAAAGTTCACACAAAGGGGGCCTCGAGTGTGGTACACATGATACCCATAAAGGTGGCTACAAGCCAAAAAAGGTTGAGAACCCCCTGGTCTAAATATATGACAGTGTTTCTTTTTACAAATGCTTTCACACACAACACTCAAAGTTTTGCTGTATTTTGTGAAAAGATAAAGAACCCTTGCAAACTCACAAAAAATTAAATTCTTGTTTCACCACTTACACGCTTAAAATATTCATCAAGTCAAAGAATTGTCATATTTGACTGTTCTTTTTTTTAGCGATAGAGAGAAGCAGGCCATCATAGACCGAAGGGGGGGGGGGGGGGGTCGTCGTTGCCAATTCCAAGAAAAGAAAGAAAAATAAACAAATATTGTATAAAAACATAATAAAAGAGAATGTAAGCAAAAAGGCGCAGTAAACTCGGCGGGCCGTGTGCAGCGTCGCAGCTGGCCGTTCCTCGTATCTCAAATATCGCTCGTATTTCAAAACAAAACTTCGCTGCTCGACTGCGCTCGTATCTCAAATCACTCGTATGTCAGGGCACTCGTATCTCGAGGTACCACTGTAATATAAAAAGTCATATCCTGGCGAAAGAGCCACATGGCCGTCGAAAACCGCATAGTCACTTCCCGTTCCTCCGCGGTTCCCTAGCTTGTTGTGCATTCTTTCTGAAAATCGGGACTTTTTTTAAACGCCGCGGGGACGCGGGACAAATCATTAAGAATCGTGATTGTCCCGCCAAACGTGGGACGCCTGGTCACCTAAGATTTACCAAGATCTTGGAGATGCTAATAGCAGGCAATAAAAAACCTCGCAGGTGTTTTTCCCTTCCTTGCTGTCGCCATGGTAATTACAAAACGAATTGCCACTGCCAGTGGAATAATTACAGCAAAGATTACGACCCATTAAGGTATGATAAGAACAAGGCACACAAAAAATAATAAATTGAGAGGGAGGGCAGGGGGTTCTTGTGTAGGGCTTTTCTTATGGATGTAAAAACATAGCTGTCGGTTGATCGTGCAGTCTAGGAAAACATAGTATGTTTCAAAAGATGCGCGTTATAGACTATAAAAGGGATACTCAAGAAAAATCGGGTTAGAGGTTAACTATGCCCAGTACGGGAGGAGGCATAACCTTTTTGCATTTTTTATTTTCTTTCAATAAGCCTTTTTGCGGAAACGTTGTATTACTGAAAAAGAAAAAGAAAAAGAAAAGAAAAGGAAAAAAAAAAAAAAACACGTGTAAAAAATTTGAGGAAGATCAAATTATATCTTATTATTTTAGGTGCCTCATGGGTCCCTAAAATTTCACTAATTACTAATTTATTTCATTAATTTATTATTTTCCTCTTTTTTTTTTTTTTTTTTTTTTTTTTTGTCCTGGCATGGCATGGATATTTTTTTGACATTCGGGCATATCAGAGAGGAAAAAACTATAAGTCGCGTAAATTTGTAAATTTGAAATTTTGGGATCGATAAGGAACCGAAAGAAATTTTATTTCCCTCGAATTTTTGCATGTAGTTTCTTTATCAAAGAAATAAGAAAAGCTTCACCTTAATGCTCGAACGAGAAAACTCCCTTTAAGATAGAACAGGGTTGGTCGACTTGTTTGTCAATAAATGTTAACAGTTTGTAGCGATCTACCTCCAAAATCTTTGTCTGTTGGTGAGAAGAAGATTGAAAATAAAATATTTTTGAAACATTGTCTACAGTCCGTTAGCGAAAGCCGAGGCCGTCCGTTGGGAAGATTCTATTCGGCAAAGGGGGTGTTACGTTGAGATGAGAGCTTTTCGAAAGTATATTTTACGCTGTCATTTTTTGCTTTTTCCCGATGATGATATATTCTATTTCCAATTTGAATCTTTAACACAGAAGAGAAAAGAAAAAAAGACGCATAGTTTATTATTTTTTAATAAAGACTAAACATTTCCATTCATTCCCTCACCCCTATTTCGATGAAATAGAAGCAGACCTGACGTATGCGCAAATGCGAGGAAAGTCTCGACTAAGAAAATTAGTCAGTACTCTTGTGCATTTATTAAATAACGAATAAGAGTTAAGAGAAAAGTAACACAAAAATGAATGAAACGCAGAAAGTCGCCCCAAGAATTTACAGATATCCACTAGAAAATCAATCCACAATCGTATCGGAAAATTTATTTGCAGTTATTCTGTAAAACAAAAGAAAAATTAACTCAATCACTGTTTCATAATAAAGAGTTTATAAAAAAGCAGTTTTGAAAAATATCCTTGCCCTGAGAATATGCAGCTCTAGATAAACTAATGGAAAAAATATTCAGCAAGAAAATTCGTTTAGTTGGCTGGCGGCAATATCGGCCAACAGGTTGTTGAACTTCACCAAACAGGTTTCTGACGTTAGTGTTTGATATTTTAGGCCTTAGTAGCTCACGGCTGAGAGAAATCGCTGTAAACTTTTAGATTCTTTTTGTTCTGTGATTATTTGTTTTGTTCTTTGATAAGAAAATAAAGAAAGAAATGGGAAAAATAAGGCTTGCTAGGGGTTTACCAGAAAAAAAATTTTGGAATATGAAACAGTGCAACTATAAAAGTTTAAAAAATATTGCAGTCAGACCGTGGGAAGATGTAAAGAATCAATTAAACGTCTAGATTAGTTTTTCGTGTTTTTGATCTAAAATAATAAATAATCTAATTAACTGAAAATGGGGTGGGCGGCTGAGTTTCCCATAAAATTAAAATAATAAAGTGAATAAATAAATAAAGTTACTGTGATTAAAAAAATAAATTATTATTCTAATTCTTAGAAATAAGCAAATTATGCATTCATTGGTTTGTACGAGTGTGTCTACTCTCCCCCTGCCCCGAAAACTTTTGAAGGAACTCCGATTCGAACCACATGCATTTTGCACGAAATATATTCGCCAGGATACTGCAGTTGCAGTATCATGTTTTAACCTTTGATTTTAACAAAATTATGCCTAGTTGCGAACAGATAATAATGATAAGTAGTAATAACAATCATTTGTTTAATTCTTTGTAAATCTTGTTTTGAATATTTTGCAAAACTTCTCGAATTTTATAAATTTAAATTTTATAACAAAGAATATCAATCAAACTACTAGTGATTGAAATCTTATGCCAATCACTGGTGCATAATCTAATAAATGATCCAGGAATTGACATAACTGATTAATTCACAAAAATATGAACAAGCGCTTAAATTTACATTTTTACTTGAAACATTATTTCTGGAAAAAATAAATTATCTGTTTATCTACTGGTCGGTTTACCCTATTTTCAGATTGCGTCACAAACTAAAAGTAAGCTAAAAAAGAATGTTAAACGAATAAACAAATTAAATAAAAAATAGTGAATGAATAAAATAAAATAATTAATAAAGTAAACAAATGTAATAAATGAATTAAACAGTTAATTAAGTAAATACTCGTGAATAATGTAATGTCGTGAAGTAAATGCAATTTTTGAGATAGTCTTTCTTAGAAATTGCTTAAAAGAGATACGATTTTTAATGAACTTTACTAATAATAAATAAATAAAATAATAAATAATTAGTTAGGCTAATAAAAATTATTATTGTTATTATTTTTATGCATTTCGTCATTTTTTGAATTGTTAACAATGGGAAGCAAAGGAAAAGATATCTCTTGATGAGCATAGCTTCACTGGTAATCTCTAGAATCATTTTTTGATTTATTCAAAATGTCCTATCTGTTACATATAGAACGGCTCTTTAATGAACTGGGAATGAATTGCTGTCAATTTCATAATACCATTCTTTTTTTACATAAAAATTTTATCTTGTTTTGGAATGATGTCATCTGATGCAAAAAGAATAGATAAACAAATAGGGTAACGATACAAAATCGATTTTGTATAAAAGAAACAGGTTGATCTGGTTCTGAAAAGGGGAGAAGGGAAGGGGCAAGGGGGGGGGGGGGTAAGCCCGCCTGACCCTTTGATTCCAGTCATGCTCACCAAACCTTAATACTATTGCGCTGTCACAACAATGATGAAGAAACATTGAACGAAAAAACGAACTTCTATAAATTAAAAATCATTAACAATATAAACACTACCTGAAGCAACACACAAATCGCGTGTGACATTCCAAAATTCTTGCACCTCACTTTTATGGTGCTAAGCAGCCTGAAGAATTCTCGAAAACACTACGTATTTGGCAAAAAAGGTTCTTATGCTTTCTATCTTTTTTGGAGCAAGTTTGATTTGGCGGGCAATTTTGGCGTCGATATGAATGAATTCTGTAAAAGTTGTCTCTCTGCTAGTGCAGTGACAATGCAAGGAAAATAACATTTGCGTCAAAAACTTCAGAAAAGAGATTCTGGTTGAGTTCTTAAATTATGTTTTCAGGAATTGATCTGAAAAGCGTTTTTAGGCCATCCCTTCAAAGCAGTTCTTCACTGGTTAGTCCTGCATAATAAGTAATGTCGTGAAGAGTTGTCGTGGTCAGGCATGACATTTTTAAACGAAATTTCTTTTTCGGACAATCGATTTAAAAATAAATAAATTAAAGATATGAAAGGGGAACCTGAACTAGGGCAGGCATTTATTCAAACTAAGCTCGATTGGCATTAAGCTAAAATGTTCTGTCCATCAATTCTGCACCATTTCGTCCTGTTTTTTAATTTTTCATTTTTCTTTTGTTCAGGTTGTTCCACTTCTTTTCACGAGCAGCAAGGCGTGATGAAGAAACTCAGTAATTTGCCTTTTCTTTTCTGTTTTTTAATTCGATTATCCTTTCGCTTTACCATTATGCGAACGTATGAAAGTGGGCTTCAATGATGTTTCGTGACCTTCTTTCAATACAAATGTTTTTTTCTGTTGCCACTTTCGTTTAACAATTGAAAAATGTTTAAGTAATTCTTTTTCTCGGTTCACGAACCATACTTATCTCCATATATGCATATATAGGCTTGCCATACGTCCCGGTTTGAACGGGACAGTCCCGGTATTTTGCTTTTGTCTCGGTGTCCCGCCCAGTTTCATCAATGTCCCGGAAACGGCTGCAAGATATAAAAAGTAATGAATTTATGTTTTTAAGAATCTTTTATGAAGACATTAAGAATCTTTAAGATGACATAGCATTAATGAGGGAGCCCACTACAAGAGCATTGATTGTATGTAAAATAAACTTTGGCGTTTCTTTGCGCTGACTTTTACGAAAAAGTCAAACTTAACAAAAACATCTTGAAAAAAGTACATTCAAGCAAGAAATATGAATGGATTGAAAACAAATAACATTGTTAACTTATTAATTGGTTTTTGTAGTTAGACAAAAACTTGTAATTAAAAATAAAAGATTTTGTAATTAACTGTTCAATGAAACAATTTTATTAAGTATTTTAAACTTTATTTTATTAGCACTTCTTTCTAGATGGTAGACCAGAAAAAATTCTCATTAAAAATTAAAAAAAATCTTTTTAAGTAAATTAAGTGGCAAAAATGCCTTTTTTATTTTTAAAAGGTGTGTAGACTAACAATTTAGGGTACTAGATTCCCCACTCCCGTTTCTTGCGAGGCTTTTAAAAAGGTTTAAAACTCAAGCATTTTTTTTTTAATTTTTTTAAAATTTCCCCAGACCCCCCGGTATGCCCATCCCATACAAATATGTCCCGGTTTCACTAACAAAAAATATGGCACATAGGACTATATAAAGCTTGAAGTATTACTTTTTGGGGATTCAGTCTTCCTCCTCCCCCTTTCTGCATTCCTGAATAATCGAATTTATTTATCAAAATTGTAACCATTCGCTTGAAAAAACTTTAAGGGGGGAGGGATACCCTCCATATAAAATGCAAAGTGATAATGACACTGTAAAAATAAGATGTATTCCAGAACGGTTAAAAGTTGGCCCCTTCTAAACCAATGAGGACAATAATCGCATTGTTAATCGCGCAATTCGTATATTCGTAAAGCAAAAGTTTGACTTTTACAATTCCTTTTGCATTCATGCTAAAAAAAAAAAAAAAAAAATGGTAACTGCATTTGAGCATTTGAAAATTCAACTACTCATCATTTGTGAAGTTTCAAGTTTTTGAAGTGGCAATCGCGTGTTGAATAAATCGTTGGAACAAATGTAGTTTCAGAACGACTTGTTACTTCCTCATCGTCTCAATGGCACTTGGTGATTTTAATCATGGTCATTTAACAAGTAGGGTTTTAATTTCTATGTTGATGCTTTGGAGTGCCCTCGGGGAACACTCACTGGAGGCACCGTACCTTGGTACTTTCTTTAACTCAAAAATAAATAAAGAAAAATTAATACATTAAAAAGAAAGAGAAAGAATGCAGAAAAACTTATAGCATAATTTCGCGTGTAAACATATCGCTCAATTGATGCAGCAATATTATAATTCAAAAACTATGATATTTGCGTCAATACTATTTAAATAAAGGCACCGGTTATTGCTATTATAATGTAGTATTAACTAAAAAATCGTAATTTTCGAGTCATTGAGCAATATGTTTGCAGAATGGTCTTCATAGTTTTCACTTGTATCATTATGTTTTTAAGCAAGTAAAAACATAAATTTCTTAGAATAATGCAAAATTAGCAAAATTTTTGTGTTTTAGATGAACTGATTGCATACATCAAATGGCATAAAAATGCATCTTTTGCTTCAAACTTTTCCATAGAGGAGGCTCGAGGCAGCAAATTTTACTTTTGACGCATTTTTTTTTTCCCGTTCTTAATAATATTTTAAAACTTTCTGTTACTGCACTTTTTCGCCCTTTATTAAACAATTAATATTTGTTTCATCTATCTCATGAAATATGTTTTCTAAAAATAGCGACAAATTAGTTAAAATAACTCAGATTGGTAAGGGACTTTCAGGTCTTCCTCTGGGCCTTCCTCCTAAAGCTAAATTCGACCTTGGAAACACATGAAAATTTTCTGAATTCTAAATCACCTTACCATTATTATTACCATCATTGCTGAAATGCTTATTCCAATAATACCAAATGATTATGCATTGGCCTAAATGGTGAATTGTAAATTACCTTGCCACTATTTTTAAAATTATTGCTGAAATGCTTACTCCAATAATTGCTCCTACCAAATAAGTATGCATTGGCCCAAATTGTAAAGAGAAAGAGAGAGAGAGAAATTACTAAGGATCGACCGATGCATCGGCCTTGCCGATGCATCGGCGCCGATTGTTCAACAAAGTTGCCATCGGCCATCGGCATCGGCGGCAGATGTTAACTTTAGAAAAACATCGGCCCATCGGCCTTAAAAAACATCTAAAAGCCGATGCAAGGCCGATGTTTTTCGCAGGGACAACTTTCCGGGGACAGGGGTCTTTCACTTTCTTTTTTTCACCGTAGCTCAATTTCAATTTCCATACAGTAACAGGCAGCACATAAGTTAACAGAAAACACAAAAATAGTGTCATTCTACAAAAGTATTTGATAAAAAATTCGGAAAACTAGTTTAAACTATCGCTGACCGAAAACCTTCATTATTAAAGTAGTTCTCTTTGAGCAGAATGCTCGCGAAATAGAATATGTTAAAGTAAAAGTCATAGAGGCGTCTTATGAGTGCTAGTTGTTTTTCGCACTAGGTTAGTTGCCTCATTTTTGTGTCTGTTTTTCTTTTAATAATGACTTAGTGCATTAGATGTCATTGTGCAATAATATTATACCATGTGCTTTTAGTTTGTCATGTTTCTTATTATTCCGAAATTGTAAACAATAAAAAGTCAACTCAATCAATGTACGATAATAATTTTAATTTTTACCAGCGTAATTTTTTTTCCTCTTTGAACCCACGTGTTACAGTTTTTCTGCAATTGTGCAGCAATCTTGTTGCATCTGCTTTTTGTGTGCGGTTGTTCTCTTTATTTCATTTTTACTTTAGTCAAAAATAAGAGAAAATTTTCCAGTATAAATATTTATTGATCGAAATTTTATGTGTCCAAGTTTGACCTGCAATTTTTAAAAATTGAATTCTCAAAATGCGAGTTCGCGCGACAGGATTTAATAACATCTTAATAAAAATGCTAAAATTTCTTTATTTTCAAAGATTGATCAATGAAACTTTTTTTTCAAAATACATCTTAGCATTTTTTATACGATAATTATTTTAATTTTTCCCCGTTTATACATTTTTTTGGCTTCTTTGATGCCACGTGTTAGACAGTTGACAATTTTTCTGCTATTGTACAACAATCTCGTTGCATCTGCTTTCAGTTTAGGATATTTCTTGTACAACATAGAACATAGTGATAAAAAATATGAATCAATTTTTCAGTATAAATGCTTATTGATCGAAATTTTATGTGTCCAAGTTCGACTTGCAATTTTCAAAAATTTAATTCTTTAAAAACGAGTATGGGATACAGGGTGGAACAATACCTTAATAAAAATGTTACAATTTCATTAATTTAAAAAATTGTAACGTATATAAAAATATATATTTTTTTTTTCAAAATACATATTAATTTTTATAAACGATCACGTGTTTTCAGAAGATTATTTGTCAACAGAAAACTGCTGGTGCTCAAAATATTGGTTTATTTCGGTGACCTTACATTGTGCTCATGAAAATATTAAGAACATGTCAATTATTTCAGTGTAATTTTCAACTCACAAGAAAAAAAAATCTAATAAGATTTGTTCCTAAGACCCAGCATTTATTTGTAATGACAAAAAAAATCTCACGTCTATGTTCTTAAAGCAATATTCAGTATTTTTTGGTTATGAACAAGGGATATACTATACAAGGGATAATACTGCGAGCGAAGTTTTTAAATATTTTATTTTTATTTCAGAAAAAGAGCTTAAAATAACTTTTTAAATGAAAAATAAACATGTAATCGTTCCCGCTTTTCTTTTAAAAGCGGTGGGGGGGGGGGGGGGGATCATGAAAAAAATATGAGAGGAGGGGGTTGACAGTTTCGTTGAAAATAGAAACCCACACTATTTGTTAGTCTGTGTCATAACATCTGCATTCCTGCAGGTGTTATAAAGAGAAAATGTTGAAGGAAAGGGAATTAGACCCCAGCCGATCCAATAGTTGTTGAGTATTTTTTTTTTTGCAAAGATAAGAAAAAAGAATTGAAAATCCTCTGATATAGCATTTTTTAATTTTTTAACCTCCAAATAATATAATTACTTTACTAGAATCGCGAGTGATTCTTTCTGTTTTAATTATTATGTAAACTTCCCCCAAACAGTTTTACGGTGCTTGAATAATGCATTTATGCTTTTTTAAACATAAAAATAAATAGTAAATGATTAAGTGACATTTTTGACAAGCATTCTACACGTTTTAATGGTTTAAAGCGACTTTTTTTTTTCCCCTCGGCCATCGGAATCGGCCATCGGCCGATCTCGGAACAATCGGCCAACAATCGGCATCGGCCCATTGGCCAAAAAATGCCATCGGTCGAGCCCTAGAAATTACAAACAACGAAGAATTGGCTAGAAAATATTAAGCATTGTGTCATTTTCAATTATTCGAAGCATCAGAACGTTCCTGAAATTTCATTTATTTAAATTCAATTTAAAGTGTACTAAAAAATTGAACCCTATTATTTGACTCTCACATGCAGAAATTACTCATCTCTTTTCAGAGGAAGAATAAAACCAATGACACACAAGCCATTATATCAGAGCTCTTTAAACCTGAACAAACAAATTAGAGGGCAAAATGGAAAACGAAAAGAATAAAAAATGCGAGAAGCGAAGAAACAATGGGAAATCATTCTTCAACGTTTCACCTGCCTGGATGGTACGTAATTTAAACGAGAAACCCAGAAATCACGTGACATGCGAAACGAGGACGTCGCAGTCACGCCTGGTCACGCGTAAGTTCTTTTTTTTTTTCTTTCACTGCAATTTATTATTATTATTTTCATCCCCCCCCCCCACCCACCCACATTCATATTTTTCTTTTTTGTCCGGTCTTACTGTTGTAATCAATCTGTCTGGAGACAGAGATATAATTTTAATGCATGTTAACTGAGCCCTTTGTAATTTAGCTCATTTTCGAGATAAGTAGACAGAGACAAGGTTTATCAGTTTGGATAATGTGTTGGAAGTCTTTTGTTTTTTAATGTACAATTCTTCAAGGCTCTCTATCATTCTTTGTGTATTTGTTGTTCCAATGTTATCGTTTTCAACTCTCAGAAAGAAAGAAAAAAGAATCCAACAGTTGATTGAATTGCGAACAGTATTATTACAGATGAATTAAAATACGTTTGAAATATTAAAATTCTTTCTGTGGAATACGAATATATACACTTGGACTGAAAGAGTATATATTTACAGGAGGAATGCTGGAAGATTTTTTTTATGCACATATATTAATTTTATCTGTAAAAAAAGTAACTCTTAATTTTTAAAAAATAATGCAGTAACAAAATAGTAAGGTTTACGACACAAAAGGCGCTTTTAAAGAGTGCAATTTGTGTTAATAACTATTTTATTATTTGCTTTGCTGGATGATTCCCACATTCAAAAAACAATAAACACTGTTTTAAGTTACACGGTTTTATTTAAAAAAATTCAAAACAAAACATCGTTGCATTATCCAAACATTCCAAACAAAGCTATCGTTGCCATTCGACAAATAACAAATTTGTACTTTAATAATGTTGATTTATCGTTTATTTAGAGTTTGTAGGAGTGGTGTAGGCTTGGAAAAGAAATGGGAGTGGTGGAGGGCACTTACAAGTGCAAATATAAATATAATTAAAATTAAAAATACCTTGAACTATAAAATAAGGGGAGGCTTGTGTTTAACTTTTAAAAAGTTGATCCTCTTAGGGCCGTTCATAAATGACGTCATTCCCATATATTTGACCCCCCTCCCCCCCTTTGTCACGCGTCACGCTATGTTGCATAATGCATGATGTCACACTTCTTGTTTTCCCCTCCCCTCCCCTTGTCACATTTTGTCACAATTTCACGAACCCCCCTCCCGCCTCGAAGCGTGACATCATTTATGAATGATCCCTTATTGAAGCGAAAAATGGCGCTAAATTAAATTCTTTGCATCTGTAGCTACGGTGCTAGAGATCAGGGCTGAGGAGTCGGAGTCAGAGTCGTGGAGTCGGAATCGGACTCATTTTGGGTTAGAGGTGTCGGAATCGCTTAAAAATGTGCCGACTACCAATATATATTAGTAAAGGAGTCGGAGTTTCAAAATTCCAGGAGCCGGAGTAAGTCCTTTTCCCAACCGACTCTGCAGACCTGGTAGAGAGTGCCTGAAAAAAAAAGGAAAAAAGAAAGAAAGAAAAGGAAAGAAGAAGAACACAAGCCCACTGTCACTGACATTGTCACTTCAATATCTATAAAAGGATACTTCATAGAAGTTGTCTAATAAAACTTTTTTTTCTTTCTTTTTGTCACTAACCTTGAACTCTTCTTTTTTGATTTGCCTGTTTATTGTTCCAGAGGTACAGAAAAAAAAAACACAGCAGCAATAAAACTGACAGATTTGTTCGCTTGATTGTGACGCGTAACCACCGAACAAAGCATGCGTACCGAACTGTGGAGGCTGTGAAATTTTTCCGTTGCACGATACTTCGTGTGCATGGCGAAATTGCTGGGCGGAATTTAGGCTGCGTGAACTCACACACATTTATTTGCAGCTGCAAATGGAAATTTTTCCGGAAATAAATGGACAAGGAGGAAAAAATGAGCATGGTGCGGGTCGAAGCAACCTTTTTCTTTTGCAGTAATTTCAGCTTAGTTTGGTTGGTACCTTAATTTAGCGTTCCCCAACTTTTTCGGGTCTCTTTTGACCAGGGCGCACCGCCGCTGGGGACTAACGATTACGGTTCTTCCATCCGAGAAGGCATAAGCTATCCAGTATTTTTTAAATATCCGACTATTTTTTAAAATATCCGACACTCGATCCGGTCTCTATACAAAAATTTCGGTCATCCGGCATGTCATTTTTTATTTTTATCTATAGAATTTACAGCTTTCAAACAACAGAGCCGGATATCCGGTACACGAGAGACACCGAATATCCAGTATCCAGAAAATCAATAACCGGTTGTTCCTAATTTTGACCTTGGTCTACTCCAAAAGCAAAATTATGGCTTGTGGCAACGTCTCAGCTCCAGGGAATCCAAACGGTCATGCATTAAATTAATTTCTTCAATATTATTTTTAAGAGTCAATATTTATGTTAAATGAAATGAGTCAAAGAAATAATCTGCTTCTATAGAACTGTTTAATAGACAAAATTCAGAATGTAATTGATAACCATTCACTTCAATTACAAAACACATTTTAATAAACACACACACAGAGAAACACAACATTACAACACGAAACATTAACACACACAGGAACAAACTCATTCTACTTTCGCCATTTTCGAGGGTAATCATTATTATTATGTAATCATTATTATTATTATGCTCACAAATGTATTAAAAGTTCAAAACAAAATTAGATGTGTGATGTATTACGTAGTTCTTTGCCTATGAACTGCAAGCATGTATGCTTATGTAATAGCGTAATATGCTTGCAGTTCAAAGACAAAGACTATGACATGTGACAAAGGGGACGGGGGTTATGATGAAGTGTGACATTTTGTGACCAAGAAGGGGGAGTGGAGACGAATATATTGAAAAAAGTGCGACATCATTTATGAACGATCCCTGAGATAAACCAACTGTTTTTGGTATTTAAGGTCTGCATAATACTTCAAATGCTCAAGGCTGACCAGTTTTGATTTAACATTCTTCTCTTATCGATTTTCATTGTACATACGTATTAATATTATTAATACGTATGTTTTGTGAAAATCATTTTGATACACTATGTCACAATGTTAATATGCATAAAATATTATCATCATCATTATTATGCTAGAAAGCTTATCCGATTTCTAAGGTCAAAGAAGCAATTCATCAAACTAAGAGCCTTTTTTATGTGTGTGTGTGTGTGTGTGTGTGTGGCGAAAATTAGTTGATTGGGATAAAATAAAAGATGAAAGTTTTTTTTTCCTCTCAGAACTTCCAATCCTGCTACGACCTCTAATTATGATTGTTACAACCCGAATGTCGCAATCAAAACTGCTGTTAGCAACGCAATGCCTGGTGTTCTACATAACAACTGCAAGAGTTTGCACAGTCGATGACAAATTGTTTTAGCTACAGGCGAACTTTTATTTGCTGGAACAATCTCGCAAGCTTGAGCATCTGCTTGAAACAGCAGTTGGTTGATCAAAAACACTTGCATTGGGAGAGTATGCGATTCACGTTCAAAGCAGTAGGTTGAACTACAGAGAAAAAAAAAAGGTTGAAAAATATTAAACTCATATTTTTTTTAGCTTTTTACAGCAGACAGCATCATATGGAATCATAATATGATCATAAATTTGTCACCGGTATATGTTTACGTGCATGTAAGGAGATAAATGGATCCCGTTTACCTCCAAAACACGTGTCTGGAATTTTGTTTCATATTTGTGAGTTTATTTTTTTCTTAGATTGCACTTTCATTTATCCTTGCCCGATCTTCTTAGCTGGTTTTTAATAAATTATCAAGCCATAGGAATAACCTGCGACGTTGACCTCATAACTATTAGGATTTAACTCCTAATTTTTTATTTAAAATTAAATTATCTTTCTAATTGAGACTTGTACTCAATCTACTGTTGACTAAAAAAGCCAACATTTTAAACAAAATATACATTCGTTGGAGATATCAGATATGATGCAGCGAGATGTAAAGCGCTGTAAACGCCAAAAGAAAGAAGCAAGCAAACTTCGAATCAAATGGGAACCTTAATGTTTTTTTTTTTTTCAAAATCATGATGGAGAGCAGCACCTATCACTGGCAACTCTTGCCACGAAGCAGATTGGTGTTTCTCCTAGCATTTGCACTAGTTGTTTCCAAATTTTCAATTTTCTCACTTGCACCTCTTTCCTTCCAAGCGCGAAACGTAAAAATTTCTCATGAAACATTTATGTCCCTCCTCCCAACAAGCATACATTATTGACGTAAGTAAATGGTTTGTGTGGTTATGATTTGCGAAAGATTTTCCTTAAAAGTTAATGGACTTTTTAAGGATTAAATATATATCTTCTTGTCGACATTAATTAGATATTAGATCAAAATAATTAACAAGTAGAAGATAATATGTCATATTTTGTGAGGCAAGTAGGGAGAAGGTCGTTTGAGATTGGGCGGTCCTCTAAACAAAAATAATTCTCTGCCAGTCAAAGTGTGCCCTGGGAGCAAATATTTCAAGGTTCTTGCTATCTTCCACGCATTTCTTGCCGTTGCTTCTCTCTCCCTTCATCCCAAGGCCGTTCGTGAAGTAGCCTTTTTCAAGTTTAGCAAAAACAGTCTGCCAATTCTTTTTTCTCCGGCCATTCTTTTAATCTTAATTGCCAGATCCCGTATTTGTCGCTGGCTGGTTTTTTCCCCTTCACTCTTTCTTTGTGCAGGTCAAGATCATGGGGAACTTTAAAGAAAGTTACATAGTAAAAAATCAACATCGGAGAAAAAAAATCGTCAGAAAAGAAGGTCAATAAGTGGAGAGCACGTGCCGACTGAATTGCCGCATTGCTGTTCTTTGCTGGGCCGAAAAATTGCACCCCGTCGTCCTTGGAGCAGACGAGTTTTGTAATTCACGAGTAGTCAACCTTGGAATGCCTGCGACCTGATAGCGCTCGTTCATCAGAACAGCCCCCGTAAAACACAAAGTGTATGAAAGTAGGCAAAAAAAAAGTGACCAACAAAAGTGGATCCTGTCTTTAGATACCTTAGAATTTATTTCTCATTCGCCTTCAAGAGGCCGGTGCTTCCCATTTGCCTGATGGCTTAGATACGAGATGACATTGTTGCACTTAACGATGACAAGATTGGTATTTTAAAGGAAACTTTTTCGCTTTTTGCTTGAAGCTGCGAAATGTTTTGCACGTCATAAGGAAATCTGACAATATACAGTAAAACCCCGTTATACCGCGCCTCAGTATACCGCGGAATCGGATATACCGTGGTGAGTATCATGTCCCCCAACGTTTAAACCACTATTTATCATTGTCATTTAAAGGAGATTCATTATTTACCTTTGTAAATAAAGTCAGCCCGAGCACACAAATATTCCGGCTAAAGAACTCCAATTCCCTTATCACACACACTAACAGGTAAAGCCCAATTGTAATAGGCCTGATGTACACCTTTGGGTTTATAACCTATCGCTCGATAGACTGATTGCGCAGTTGAGATATGTGCTTCTTGCACAGCAATTACAGTTAATAAAATGGCACCAAAGAAGAAAAGAAAAAAATTATGCTGTAGAAGAAAAGCACGAGTAGTTGATAAAGTTAAAAATGATGCAACAAAAGTGAGTATTGTTTGGATAATGTGGTTCCGCGGGGGTATAGTTTCACCATATCGCGGTTATGTATAACGCGGGTGCCAAACATGTCCCCCGACACCCACGTTTTAACGGGGTTTTACTGTATCTTAATTTAAAGTAGGGTTTCTCAACCTTTTCTTTGAGGGAGGGGTGGGGGGCAAAGGTCAGGATGAGGAGTGCATCGGATATCCAATATCCAATGTCCCATGTCTGACGAATACCCAAAGGGATCATTCATAAATGATGTCACGTCGCGAGGGGGGAGAAAAATTGTGACAAGAGGAGGGGAGAGGGTAACAAGAAGTGTGACCAGGTGCGTAGGAAAGGGGGGGGGGGGGCTCAGGGAGCTTAAGCCCCTCCCATTAGAAATCATACTGCATAAGGATTTCGGTTATTTTGTGAAAGGTATGAATTTATTTTAATGATCTATAAAAATAATCATTTATTAGTGATTTTTTGTGATTAATATTAATAATAATGAGTGAATACTAATTAATTTTTAATTGTCAATTGGATTCCCAATTAACAATTCCCACAACCCTCCCAAGATTTTTAAATTGCTACGCTCCTGAGTGTGACTTCATGCTTATGCAACATAGCGTGGAATGTGACAAAGGGGGGAAGGGGGCTCAGATATATGGGAAAAAAGCGTGACATCATTTATGCATGATCCCAAAGGATATTGAGCCCTCTGATTTATGAGACCCATAAATTCTGTTCACATTTTTAAATGTCCATTAATTACAAACACGTTGTTCGTTTCAGTCGTTGTTTGAATACGTTCAGTTTTACATTACTTAATAAATCTTTCTCTGGTTTAACAGAGTGCGGGAAATCAAAAATTTTATTGTGAAACTGTCATCAAGAAATTTTCTTAAAAACAAGTTCTTCGTAAATTTACAGATACACTCGGTTTCCCTTCCATACTTTTACAGAACTTTTTTAATGTATAATTTTTTACCCATTAGAGATAATTCATAAATGATGTCACGTTTCGAGGGGGGAGGGGGTTCGTGAAATTGTGACAAAGTGTGACAAGGGGAGGGGAAGGGGTAACAAGAAATGTGACTCCTGCTAATGCAACATAGCGTGACATGTGACAAGGGGGGTCCATTTAAGTGTGACATTTTGTGACAAAGGGGGTAGGGGGTCAAATCTGTGGGAAAAAAGCGTGACGTAATTTATGAAAGATACTTTAGAGGGAATTCAGACTATTTATATATTAAAACAATTGTTTTGATTATAAGGTTCCCGCGCTTCTTTCGCTAGAAATTTAAGTAAAATAATTGGCTTTCTCGAAGTACTTTTCTCCACCAGACCCCTACCTGTTAGCCGAGGCCTTAGGATTGCTTGTGCACGGGGCGAGGTCCAATGATTTTACATGCACGTATACCCAACTGTACATGGGGTATCTTCAGCGGGTATCGAACGCTTGACCTTCCAGGTGAAAGTCCGACGCTCTAACCAATAGGCTACCACGGCCCTTTGCTAGAAGTACTGACGAGTTGTATTGAAAAGTTGATGCCATTTTTTGAACATCTTCTAGGATTCTTCTTGTAGTCTATGTATGGAAGCTTCTGATAAACTCCAACAGTTTCTAGATTAGCCTGAAATGTTGTTTGACGCACATAATTGGGAATTTTCTCACAATCACAATTAGATAAGACAGCAAGAAATCTCGACTCGACGACCAACGAACCAATTGTTATTTTGTTGAGATGCGTGAAAGTGAAACCCAACTTGAACAATATCGATGCAGATGCAAATGCTGCGTTAACCGCTTGCCTGATTATCCAGAGCTATCTCGGACTCACATATAAGTTAACACTTAATTATTATCCCGAGAATACTCGGGCGAAGCAAAACTTAATTCAACTTAAAACCTACAAAAATTCAACCTAAAACCTACAAAAAGTTAACCTAAAACCTACATATATTGTTTTATTACGTTTCCTTGTATTTAATAATATAATAAACAAATGGGATAATTTGTTGCAATATTTTTCAAAAAAAAATGGTAAAGGGAAGCGGTTGAAATTCTGCTGATTGCTCATACTGTTTATTTCTTTTGGGATTTTTGAAAAAGAACTCAAAAATATCAACGTTTGATCGAAAAATGATGTTTGTGAAAATCGCGCCAATCGCAGTTTCGCAGTTTTAGGATGCTTTGACATAAAAGGCGACAACGACTAAAAACATGTTCTATTTTCCCATTAGTGCAAGCGCAGATCATATTTTTACCTTCAAAAGTATGTTTTTTGTCTTTGTCGCCAAGCACCCTTATCCCATCGAGTCACTATAACTTGACACAACGACGCCAAAAACTATCATTCCAAGGTCACGCAGAGACATGGAGGAAGGAGCCTGGGGAAAAAGCTCTTTCATCTTCCTTTTCTAAAAAAAAAAACAAGTTTAATGAAGAATAATTTTTTTTCAATCTCTATAATCTCTTATGAAAGGGAGTGTGTGGACAGATTTTCCATCTTACTTCCCCCTAAAGGCGACCCTACATTTGTTTACTGTTTACGTGTGTTTCAGTTTGTTTATCGAAGATGAAATTTTTCAGTGTTCCTAGATCAATTAAAATGACGATTAGAATTTCGATTATTGTTGGAAAATTGCCAAACATTAACGTTTCAAATCACTAACACAATTATTAGAATTCTCTCTTTTTGAGGAGGGAGATTAGTTCGTGAAAAAAGCTATTGCCATAATGCAGATATATTAGTATACTCGGATGGTAAAATGGTTTAAAAGGGTTCTGGTGAGATTAACTCCTGAAAAAATTTATGTCTGGTGCAGGAGCATGTTTTTAGTTTTTACACTTCATTTATATTTTTCTTCATGGTTAAAAAAAAAGAAAAAAGAATTGTTTGTTTATTTATGCATAGCAGGGCCCTAGGATTAAAGGCAGGTGTAGATTTTCAGAACTCATGTAGAATTTGAAAAATTAAGAAATTATTTTAGCCACAAAGTTTGATTTTCATTATTTGTAAGAATTTTATCGATAGCTTCACAAAGTTTTAGTACTTCCGACGCTCCATTTGCTGCAAGCCTACCTTCGTCAGCGCCTTACTACAAACTCAAATAAGTACTTATGAATCCAGTTATTTGAGTTAGTAGCTATTTTCTGTGTAAAGTTAAACATTATTCGTTTTTACTGTAACACTGTAAAGTTAAAAATTATTCGTTTTTACTGTAACACTGTAAAGTTAAACATTATTCGTTTTTACTGTAACACTGTAAAGTTAAACATTATTCGTTTTTACTGTAACACTGTAAAGTTAAAAATTATTCGTTTTTACTGTAACACTGTAAAGTTAAAAATTATTCGTTTTTACAGTAACACTGTAAAGTTAAAAATTATTCGTTTTTACTGTAACACTGTAAATTTAAAAACATTATTCGTTTTTACTGTAACACTGTCAAGTTAAACATTATTTGTTTTTACTGTAACACTGTAAAAGTTAAAAAATTATTCGTTTTTACTGTAACACTGTAAATTTAAAAACATTATTCGTTTTTACTGTAACACTGTAAAGTTAAAAATTATTCGTTTTTACTGTAACACTGTAAAGTAAAATCCAATTTTTACAGAAATGAGCAATCGCAATGTAATTTCGATACGTAACAGAGTTAACAAATTTCATGTGCTATAGGCTATACTGTCTATACTTTTTTTAGACAACCACATAATTTTTTTTTAAAGGCATCAAAAATGAATAAATTTTAACTTTACATCAACTGATCACCAAAAATCGTGTTTACTAATGGTGGAAACTGAACGCAAAATTTTTAGTGTACTTACGGCACTAACTTATCAGCATAATGTTAAGTTCTTTTCGTAGCTTCCTTGTTTTCTATGAATTTTACATTGCTACATTGACGTATTATTTTTTTAATAAACTGAAGCAGCTCCTATAAAAGATAAATAATCATAGTTAATTAAGTTTTTCACTTCACTTTAACTTGCATTAGTAAAATAATTTATGGCTGCATTTCCCTTTAAAAACGTTTATGTTCTGAACGAGTAGGTTGACCCCAATTTTAACAATTGCCATAATATTAATCGTAAAATGAAATAAGTAAGCAACATTTCCATTTGAGAAAAAGAAAGTAAGAATAATGTTCTAAGTATCGTACGAACGCAAACGCAAGGGAACTTCCTTTACGGAATTTCATTCTGATGCAATAGGTTTGGCACGTTTCATTTTTATTGTTTTCGAAAGATGAGGCCGTTTCCCATCATCATCACTTGAACTTCTTTGTAATTTAGAGCATTTTCTCTCTTGCAGCTCTACTGAAGTGAAACTGAGAGTGCACCTGAAAATTGATACACAATCCTCGCACAATTCTTACTTGTAGTTTGTTTTGAGTTTTTCACATTTTATGTCCTTCGAAATCACCAAGGTTCGTTTGTGTGCCGAATACTGTGATCTTATCGCCTCGTCTTCCTTCGCGTACCATCTATTTTTACATCATTCAGTCTATTTTCACACCCTCTATTTTTACATCATCGAGGGTGCCTCTTTCGAAAGAAAATTAAATTACCTATTTGAATAACTTTTAATGTTTTGAAACTCCAGTTCGTTAAGTTTTCTTAATGTTTGCCTGAAGCCTCCTTCTGAAATAAATTTCTGTATTGTGTGTACGTCCTTGAAATGTGCCAACGGACTTCAAGCTTTAAGTGAGAGGGCATTTTTAAAACAGTAGTTCTACGGTATTGGAAATAATATGGTGCGTGGAGAAAGGGAAGAAATAATTTGAGGGGAGGAGAAAACGTAATAAGTTTTGATTAAAAATTCTGAATTTAGTGCTGTTTCTTACAAAAATATTGCGTGGTAAACTATTCAACTTAGTATAATTATTGGTTAAACATTTTTAAATTTCTCAATTTTTAGGGAAAATGTCGACAGGGTGGCGTAGTGGTAAGACGCAGGTCTTGTATGCCCAAGATCGCACGTTCAAACCTGGCCCAAGTCGGTGGATTTTCAAGATCCAGAAAATCGTCTGCGTCCATGTCGGCATGTTAAAGATCCCTTGAGTATCCGTTTGGCATGGATACTCTCGGATAAATTAAATTCCTAGTGCAGATTGCATCAACGAGAGCTCAGGTGCCCCATCTAGGAGAAACTAAGCGTCAAAAGAATTGCGGCAATGGTACCACACTCATTGTGGTGCCGCTGAAAGAGTTGGTACCAATCTCTGGGGACGCACTAGGTCTGTAATGGTTGATGACCAATACTGCAGCCACATTGGAAAAAAAAAAATTCTAGGGAAAACGTGCACTAGGAAAATTAATAGCAAATTAACATCAAACTTAATTTATACTGCAAAATCCAACCAGTAATCATAAAATATAAAACCTTCTGAATGCACTACAGTTAAATTGTGAATATATTGTTCAATTTAATATAATAATTTTAAACCTATACTCCAATGCCTTTTCTTTTTAAATATATGTGTCATTGTTGCGAATGAGCGATACATATTCGTTCCTTTAAGGAAAAAAATTAGCATCAATGAAAGTTCAGTAAATGAATATTGTTATCAAAGAAAAGCGTATCAACACTTTTATAATATTAATTTGCCGCTGTCGCTATCGCTGTTACCGAATTTTTGTCTAAACACAATAAGTAGCTCTGTTACATAATACTCCAAAATGTTCGAAATGATAGTGTAACAAATCTAGATAAATAACTCGTTCGGTCATTCCAGTAACCAGTTTTTTGGCCTCGCCCATGCTTGTTCAAACACTCTGATGGACATCACCTGAAATCAAGGCCATTATTCTTCTGAGCCCTTGATTCTAAATATGCACTCCACCCTTTTTCACTTTTTTTATTTCTTTGTTTACTTATTCTATTATTAATTTCTGTCTGTTCGTTCTCTGCGCAATTGCGTTTTTTCAGCTCGGAAGATTCCAGTTCTCGTTTTTTTCTTTCTTTGTTATACATTGATATCAATCATTGCACTCAAAGTAATGATTTAACCTGTATATAAACGAAAGATTAGTTGGCTCTATTTTTAAATGCTTTTATATTGCCAGTTATTTTATCAGTGTTTGAACTCATAATATTTGCATTGTTATACAAAAAACAGTCTTCTGAAGAATCTATCGCTTGTTTGCTGTGTGGCAGCAGTAAATCTAGAAGCACATTTTCAACCTGGAGGTCGCGTTCAGGTGCATACAAACATCCTTAAAAAAAACGCTTTTTTTACCCCCCCCCCCCCATCAGCAGTATCGTAGATAATCTATGTATACAGTCTGTAAATGTAAGAAAACATATTTTCTGTTTTGGAAAAAAATAAGCAGTCTTAATATGCTTGTCATTTCCAAAATTTTCTAGGGAGGAGGAGGGAGAGAAAGTATATATACTCAATGTTTATTATGCATAAAAAACAACAACATACATATACAACAAATAGACCTATTTTTCAAATCCAGGGGCGCAATTGCCTCTCCTTCCTGAATCTCAAGCCGCTTAAGTAGTATAGCTCGGCATTCCTAGTTGGGGGGGGGGGGGGGGGGAATTAAAGAAAAGAAAACTCTCGAAATCACTTTAAACCGTCTTTTAACCTATAAAAGCTCTTAAGCCCTCCAAGTGACCTCAGACTCTTTTATCTGGATAATTTTCTAAGACCAAGGAGTGGCAATTTGTAGGTCGACCCTTTTAGCAAAGCAAGTAGGGTCAGATGGGGTAAAGTGGTCATAAAATTCATGATTTTCAACTTTAGTGGATAATAAATGCAAGAAATAATTCAAAAACTAAATAATTCAACTTTTTTGGTTGATATTTTACATTACATTATTAAAGAACGCATTGCATTAAATTTTGGGCACAAAAAAAATAAATAAATAAATAAATAAATAATTGAGTAAAGCAATTTTGTGACGCCTTCTTTTTGGGATGGATTTATGACCACTTTACCCCATGGCGTGGGGTGAAGTGAGTAGTGCATGGGTCATACTTGAAGAAAAGGCATAATGGATTATAAATAAACGTAATATTTAAAAATACCTAACAAAGGCTTCATCTTCAAAAGAAAACAACTTTATTTAAATAAATTGCATTTTTTAAAGTTCTGTATAATCAGAAGTTTTCTCTCATCTTCGTGGCGTCTCGTAAAGTACTTTCGTTCCATGACCTGCTGCATAGATGGTCTTAAGCACATGAGCCAAAACATTTTAGGATATTTAATAGGTATTCCTAAGTTTTAATCCTTAAATATCGTTCTCTAAGTCTGCCTTTTAATTGAACATAAAAAAAGACATAAATATGAAATTCAAAATATTTTCCGTGAAAAAAAACTACAGTTATTTTTTGATTTATGGCTAAAATACTTAAATTACACATAAAGAAATTATTTTTAATTGATCTGAGTTGATTAGAGTTCATTAAAAATCAAAACGGAGAGAAAAAACATATTTTTAATTCTTTCTCTTTTATATATTGTTCGTGCTCAAAATACTGCGAATTCTAAAAATTTACAGCATAATAATCATTATGATAAATCTGCTTAGAAATGAATTATTCTTCTGGGATAACTTGCAAGTTGTGTTGCAGAAAAAGTGTTTTAAGAATTCGTCAACGCTTAACCTTGTAAGGAGCCTGCCCACAGTAACTCCAATCTGAATTGTATTTGAGCTCCGTTGTGTTTAATCCCCTATACTTTTCAAAATAATACAGCATTACTGTAATTAATATTTAACAAACTTCTGTTTTGGGGCTTATTTCAAACAAAAGAAGTGTAGAACCCTACAGTCTTCAAAACTTATTTCCATGCATAGTCAGCCTGCATTCCCTCTAATCGGCAAAATTCCTAGAAAATTAAAAGTAAGCAAAGGAGCTGAGTTATGCACAAGTTAAGCCCTGGTATACTTCATAAATTAACCTTAAGTTAATTTGTATTAAGTTTAGAACAGTGGGGCACCTGAAGCCTAATACTATGACCACTTTACCCCATCTTACTTAACCTACTATACAAAATTATACAGAATAAATCTAGATTAACCATTAGTCAGAAAATATTTTTGAAATATGTGCAAAGTTTTCTGATCCGTCAATTTGCTGTTAATTCTTTTAAACAAAATCTTATAGCGAGAAGTTAAAAGAGGTGCTCCAATTTCGAAATGTTGTATAAGCAAACAACTTGTCCGTTTTCCTCATTTAACCCTATCGCTACGAGTTTTTTTTTTTTTTTGACAACATAGCAATTTTGGTAGAATAAACTATGAGTAGGACACACTAGAATGCTAAAACTAAGATGTTATATTTTTAGGAAGATTTTAAACACTGATTTAGGACCAGGACATATATGCCCCTTCAGTCCTGACAACTGGGACATATGTGTCCCAGTAGTCTTCAATGAGTAATTTTGTAAAGTGCGCGGTTGGCAGGACTGGTGGGAAAGTCTCCCATTAGACAGAGAAGCGTTTCTGTCCCAAAAGACTTTTTTAAAAATTTGCTTGGGGCGTATGTGTCCCGTTAGGCGCGAAAGGGTTAAAGAGTTGCCCTTAAAAAAATAATTTTCAGTGTCAAACTTAATCCTTGATTATTGGAAACTAAAGTAAAAAAATACACCAATTCCGTTATTAATTTCAAAGTTGTAGCTGTTTAATTGCTCTATGGCCATTTTACCCCATTGATCACTTTACCCCATCTGACCCTATACACTTTAGTGTATGACGCAATAAATATCCTTTTAAATTACGTTGAACAAAGCCGTGATAAAGGGTGGAATCTTTTGTGTGCACTCCCTTCGATTACAATGGAATACCTAATGGCTTGCCGTTGAAAGAATGAAGTTACCAAGTTCGTGGAACTAAGTTAATCAGAGAATAAAAGAAAAGGCACGTTTTGTATAGGAGAGAGAGAGAGAGAGAGAGAATAAAAGGAAATGTATAGTTTTTGCTTATTTGTAAAATTCTGGCAAAACTTGAAATAGTTAAATAGCCAAAGTCCCCATTCTCATCTAATCATTCAGTACATTTATGCTGTGATTTGTGATCAAAATGAATTTTTGTGAACAAACCCTCTCCATCCATGTTCTTATTAAGGGTGGCTAAGCAGCTCTTCACAAATTCTCAATTTGTATCACAAATCACAGCATAGGCGCACTGAATGAGTGCAAAAGCATGCGACTGATCCATAATGAATAGCTCTTTTCCAAAAAAAATGTTGAAATGCACCCCAATAGATTGTCCATATCTTTCTGAATTTTCAAGATATTCAACTGAAATTTGTTTATGAGTTGCCCTGTACACTTGGGTTTGAAATTATGAGTTAAAAATTGCTATCATTCGCGCATGCGCAGTAAAAAAATACTTCTTTCAAATGTCCATAATTTATCAAATATTTATTTTACATTTTTTTTTTTTTTTACAAATTTCAGTGCATTGCTTCACTTGTATACATACTGTCAAGTTTTCTGAAAGTTTGGTAACGTCTTGGAAAAAACTTCATGTGTTATTATAAGCCCAAAACGTATGAAGAAAATTGGAGAAAGGCTTACATCTTCGGGAGTATAAGTACAATTTTTACGAAAATGCCCAGACAATGGCAATTAAACTATTTTCTGAAAATACAACTTCTCCCCACCTTTTTACGATGCAAGATCCTCCAAAACATTTTTCTCATTTTTCGATTTGTTGACAGCCCCCTGAGAGCAAATGAATTTTAATCGGAAAGTGTGAACTTATTGTGTACTAGCTGACATGCCCGGCGTTGCGCGGGATAAAATTGCATCATTCGCAGTCCAAGTGAAGCTTGTCCAAAATTCTGTAGTAAATGTATAGGGAAAAATTTTCTTAAAAAATCCATGTAGGAGAAGGGCAACAGTCAATAAAAACCCTATTTACACAGTAAAATTCACTAAAAACCACGATTGCATTAAAACGAACAGCCTAGAAAAATTCCTTTTAG
Organism: Octonoba sinensis; assembly: GCA_038502835.1. Taxonomy (NCBI): domain Eukaryota; kingdom Metazoa; phylum Arthropoda; class Arachnida; order Araneae; family Uloboridae; genus Octonoba; species Octonoba sinensis. The sequence goes on from CM076604.1 coordinate 83,607,567, forward strand.
ACCAAAAATAAGTCCATAAAAATCCACTTTAAAATGCCAACAACAGTTCATAAAATTGCCATTAAAGTAATTGCAACAGTAACTAAAATGCGCACATGCAGCGTGATAATTGTAAGAGTCCATAGAAATCGTAATTAAAATATCTACCACAATACATCTAAAAATTCCCATCAAAATTAGAGCTGTAGCTGTTTTAAAATGCCCATCAGATGAAGAACAATTGTCCCTGAATATTTCTGCTACTACAATAAAGAAAAAAAATCCTTAAATCCTTCTATTTCAATGAAGACAACTATTCCTATTAGTATCAAAAAATCTCCATTAGAATAAAGACGTCAGTGACTAAAAATACCCATTACAATACTGACCTTCAAGAGCTACTGTTCCTAAAATTACCAACAGTCCATCTTAAATTCCCCATCAAAATACGGACAGCTCCTATAAATACCACTTGCAAAACCGTCAAAGGATTCCCTGAATTCAATTAATCGCACTTTTATAAAATTCGAATAAAAACGAAAGAAACGAAAGCATTATTTCCAAAGGCAAATGCACATTTAAGTTAGAAAATGTTTAGTACTGAACCAATCCTGACTCGTGAAATTTAAGTTGATAGAAAGAAGTAACTAAATTCTGTCCAAATAGTGCCAAATAGACAGTAAACAAAATTAAGTAAATGTTTTATAAAATAAATCACTTGAGTAAAATATGGAAGGAAAAATCAACCTCCAGATAAAGTAATTGAAAACCGTCTGCAGTTTATAATCCACAAAATATGCATAAAAATGAAACGAATTTTTAGAATTTGTTTTGCTGATAAAACGGAGACTCTGCCATAAGAAATAATATGTTTCATGAAATTGTTGAACAGGTACCATAATACTAAATCGGCAAAAAACAACGAAGAATCAACCTCAAGAAGTAATTAAAAATCGTCTGCAGTATGCTAAAAGATGAAATGAATTTTTAGAATTTGTTTCACTCATAAAACGGCATGAAATAAAGATAAAACATCATTTTTTCAATCTTACGTTAACAAAAATCATCTAGTTGGCGACAAAAGTACTATTTATTTTGGCGAAAACACGCAATTTGAGCAGATAAATTCAGAGGTAAGCCTTGCTTTAATGTTCGAAAACTACTTTAAATGAATATTGCGTGTGTTCTATTCGTTCTACGAACTTTTGAAAGAGATCATCTTGTGCCGTTTTTTACGGGCATCAGTATGCTGCAAAAATCGAAAAGGTGTGACGTTTCTTCGATGAGATATTCCTAAAATTAACAGTTATGCTTAAATTGGAATAAAAAAAGAACAAATTCGAATTTTAGGAAAAACGCTTCGAGGTGCACGAGGACCTGACCCAAGGTACCTGTAACCAAAATTTCGTATTTCTGGACCATTCCATCTCGCCAGGAGGCGATCGACAGACACACACACACACAAACTTTCGGTTTTATTTATATAGATTAAAACATGACCAAATAAGTAAAAAACGGGTTTTTGCATCAGACGAAGTGTTAAGTATGAAATTCCGAAAACTCTGCAGTGCGCCTAATAATTTTGTCAGGGACTGTAGACAGTGTCTACCAGCCGTTAAAGCGTAAGTTAATTGGAAAACCGGTCACGACAAATTTAAAAATCAAACTACATCAGAAAATATTCCACTGAATCTTGGTGGTCAATTCCAAGAGCCAAGTTCAAATGTACCTCTGCACGATACCTTTATCAAACTTTACTTTTGTCCGTTAAAAAAAAAGAAAAAGAAAATGGCGAAATATTTGGCGCGTATTATATTTCATAAAATACAAACAAATTTTGGCCACACCTTCAAAAAAACACCGACAAATATCTGGTATAACAGGCGTGTATAAGGTATTCAGCACGTTACTAAGCATTATCAGAATATTGTAAAGAGCGGGTTCACCGTTCAAAAGTTTCCGCCTTGCAATTACATTTAAGTAACTTCTATACATTGCGTAAATGATCGTGTACATTTACGGACATGCAGGGCATTCACCATGGAAACCATTCATTATAACCTTTCGACGATGCTAAAAATTGATTGCCAATGCTTCTGACAATGAAGCACTAGGAACGGATACTCGAAACACGCCCAATTCCCGTAGGTTAATATGAAGTCGTCAAGGGGGGTTTCCTTATTTTATTTCGTTTTAAACTCTTTTTTTTTTCTATGAAGAGGATGAATTATATTGAGGCGTAAAGCAACGCACTTTTATGTACGGAATCGTCAAACAGTTCATCACACCATCTTTAGTTATTTTTTTAATTCCAAGACTGATTTTGCGGTAATAATTTTTCCTTTCTCAGTATTACGTTTACAATAAGAAAGTATATAATGAAAAAAAAACATGTATATCCGGTACTGACTCTAGGACGAAGGAGCCACAGGAGGTAAAACATTTTGAAAGCGGCATCCCTCTCCAAAAAGACAAATAATATCCCAAAAAGGCATAAAATGTCCCAACGGGCCCATGTTATGTCCTAGAACAGACTCATTCCAAACTTTCCCACCAAAACTGATTTGTCTTATCATCGCCATCGTCGTTATCTATGGCGTGACACCCGAGGGTGGACTAGGACAGAGTTAGGAATAGTCCTTAGGAATCTGTTCTTAACTCTATGGGCTAGGACCTCCTGGACCCGTCATCTCCAGTTTCCTCTATTTATCTTCCCATTTTATTTTAGTCGTAAAGATGACATAATCCTCCTACAACATTTAAACATCGCAGTAGAATATCTTTGGCCTTCCATGTCTTTTAGTACAATAGAATTTGGTCACGAAAATTTTCTTCAGAATGTTGCCATTGCCACTGCGAATTACATGGCCAACCTAATTGAGACGGCTTTTCTTAATACTGTGGAGTACATCTGGGGAGTTTAGTCCATCAGAAATTTTTTTCCGGGGGGGGGGGGGGGCCCTGACTTTGAAACACCTATGTTGAGGAAAGTTTCGGGGAGAAACATATACTACATTGCGAAAAATTTCGGGATTTCGGGGGGGGGGGGGGACAAGGTCCGTGGGCCCCCCTCTGGATACGGCCTTGGCGGGGGGGGGGGTATCCCCAGACCCTCCTTGTTATTCCTTCATCGCGTGAATTTCATGTATTGCATGAGGAGTGGAAATGATGCTTACAATCGCAGCTTTAAAAAGACTGCAAGGCGCTTTAAAGGGGCACCAAAAGAAAAATTGCGCCCTTCGAAAGGCAACAGGATGCTGCCCTCTCTGCCCGAAAGGCTCTAGTCATCATTGTGTGCTTCATCAATTTTTCAGTTAAAAAAACTGTATTCCGTCGTACTTTTATGCTGCAACTTTTTGCACACTGCATTTAAATAATTCCTTTAAGTAACTAAAAATGCACTAAAACAAACAAATAAATAAATAATAAGGACCGTTCATGTAAAGCGTCAATAAAATACAAAACAAAAGAAAATTTGATAGTATTGTGACACACGATATTTTGATCTTTGTTTGAAAAAACATATGATTTATATAAACGCAAAATAAAGTTTGAATATCAGACAATTTTGTTTCAATTTCATACATTATCTTGTTAAATACAACTTAGCCCTTATTGAAACTAATATGCTAAAATTAAGTTAATCTTTTTCGAGAAATCAGACTTGTTTTGTTGATTCTCTCACCAAGTAAAATGGAATTGGCATTTAAGACATTTAGAAGATTTTATTTAAATGATAGCCCTAGACCTGTTCTCCCCATCCTTTTTTACTCAAGGGCCACATTGTAAACTTTTGGTGGCGAGGTGGGCCAACAATCCAACAATATTTCAGTCTAGATGGTTTAGTTAGGGCTAGCCCAACATTTTGTACGCCCACGATTTTTTTTAAGCTCTTAGTGTAAGTTTTTGAGATTTTCTGGGCGTAGTGAACGGTCAAAATGCTTAAAAGGAAATGTATTATCAAATTAAAAATAGTTTTTTTTTTTTTTCAGTTTGTAAGCTTCCCGCGGGCCGGGCAAAATCTGTTCGCAGGCCGGGTGTGGCCCACGGGCCGTATATTGGAGACCACTGCCCTAGGCGATTGTGATGACATTCATTGGCTAACCAAATCTGCGCAAGATGTCATGCGCAGAGCTGCTGCTTTTGAATACTTTCTCTGTGCGGTGGTTCAAATTAATTAAATAAGTTTTCAATAAGTGACTTGACGAACGAACGGCAACAGTTTTTAGATGTTTTTTCTCAATATTTCGTACGCAGGAGAATGTTTTTCAAAACTGTCGGAAAATCCCATTCCATGAAACACACTTCACACGTTTAGTTCTATCTGTTTTAGGGTAATTCCATGGTGACTAACATAACAGGAGCACAAATATTTTAATATCATTTTCTGTCTCCTAGCTTAATTATTTTCGTAATACCATAAACAGGGTGTTAATCTTCTTTGCACCGATAGGTTGTTCAAAAAAATACAAAAAAAGTGATATCATTATTTTTATTTTTCAGATTTAGAGGGCATTTTTATCAATGTGACTAGCATAACATAATTGTAAACCTAAAGATTTTGTGCAACATTCACAGACACAATTCTCTGAAACTAAAACAATAAACTAATTATTTTCCTCCGATATTATCTATGTGAAAGGTTATTGTTACATTATTAAGTGCAAAATTGACATTTATTTTAAATACATTGCAAAAAACAGTGTTTTAATAAAACTTACCCGTGACTAACATAACATGCAAATACACATTTAACTTTCATATGTTATAGGTAATATTAACACAAATATCAGTATTGTTAGGAGTGCCCACCCCCCTAAAAAGCTGCAGAACCCCCAAATCAGCTAAACAGTCGTCCAAGTCATCCGAAATTATAAATTTCAATGACGCAGTCTGTGCCATGCCCCCTTCCTGGTTAACACCACTGAGTATGCAAAATGATATTATTAAAGATTGACATGTGTATGACACGTATGTTGACTAGTAAACAAAATTTATATTTCAACTTTATAATTGAATTGATAGTCCGCTTAAAACTCTGCCCTATCAGTGTGCTTTATAATAACACCTACTCCATTGTGTGGGTCCTTTTCATTATATAGGACACTAAAATTACATGACCTGTAGATTCCATCGTGTGGCCCTTTTCTACGATGTAGTAAAGGGCCACACGATGGAATTCTAATTATTTAACACCTGCCCAATGCAAGTGAAGGTCATCAAGGAACATCCATTTTGAAAATGAGTAGCAACTTCCCAAGTAGCATTTTATCTTGGCCCAATATTGTAACTTGATTGGTAAAAGAATGGGATAAGACTGGCAAACAATATTGGCTGTAGCTTGGAGGGGATACATTTTAACAATAATGGCCAATATTGCTACTTCAATCTTGAACCAATATTGCGTGCCAGCCTTACGCCAATATTGGCTTTACGCTGTCGAACAAGTTTTATTGTTTCTAATTGCTTAAAAATATAAAAATTGTTATTGTTATTCCTGCATTTAGCTAGAAAAAAAGTGTAAATGCAAAAACTCATGGCGCCATCTATGAGTCGTCGGATTAACCCTTCCTGGTGCATGAATGAGTGAGTCGGGAACTGGGATCGAACTGACGCCCTCTCGTATCACAATCCAACGCTCTAACCGCTGCGACACATCTGTTGCCAGCGGAAGCTATACTATATGTTATCTATTTACGGAGGTGGATTATCTTCTATTATTTGCATTAGGGAGCAATGAAGGTGTATGAAAAGTTATGATAGTTGTTGAAAATGAAGTAGTTTTTATTATTCAGCAACATTCAACAAAGGTCTATCGGCTATACATCACAGAGCAACATTCGTCCAATATTGGTTTACCAGAATGTAGCCAATTTTGCACCAATATTGCTTTCCATTATGAGAGCAATATTGTTGGAGCAGTATTAAACCAATATTGGACCAATCTTGCCTTCCATTATGAGAGCAATATTGTTGGAGCAGTATTAAACCAATCTTGGAACAATCTTGGTTTCCAGGCTATACGCAATATTGCGCATGCAGCATTTAGCCAATATTGGCTGAACATTGGGAAAATCGCTCCAATATTGCCCAAGATACAGCCAACACAAACAATCTTGCGCCAATATTAAGCCAACATTCAATGCTGCTTGTGTTCATCTGTCCATACAATCATAGATTTCACAGTAATTCCGTTAATTGCAGTAAAATCATTCCCAATAAATTGGAGAAATTATTTATTAATAAGAAATAAAATGTATTTCTTTGTTCTTAAAATAATTTTAATGTTTCTTTAAAATGTATTTATTTCACTTATGAGCATGTTATGTTAAGTACTACTACCAGAAAAGAAGAAAATTATTTATGTTCAGTCTCATCCATCTAACTGTACCCATCACATAGAAGACATCAGGGGGGAAAATTTTTAAAAATATAATTGTTTTAGGCGAATAAATAATTTAATTCATGTTTTTGCGACTAACATAACAAGTAAATAAGGTTAAACACTAATTACTTTTGAAGCATTAGTTTAATGTCAATGACAAAAAATTATGTTTTGTGGTAAAGAAAAAAGACCGTGCTTCAATGACAAAAAGAAAATTAAATTGTTATTTTGCAGTTTTACTGATAAGGGGCCGTTCATAAATGACGTCACGCTTTTTTCCCATATATTTGACCCCCTTCCCCCCCTTTGTCACAATATGTCACACTTCAGTGGACGCCCTCCCCCCTTTGTCACGCTATGTTGCACAATGCATGATGTCACACTTCTTGTTACCCCCTCCCCTCCCCTTGTCACAATTTCACGAACCCCCCTCCCCCTCCTCGAAGAGTGACATCATTTATGAATGATCCTTAAAATATGAATATGAAAAGTGAGAAAAATGTGAGACATTCTGAGTAATTGCATATGTTGTATTGACAGCTATTTTTTATAGGTTTTGAGTAAGATTTTACAAAAACTGAAGTAAAATTTTCAAAATTTGAATAAATTACATTTAAAATGATGTATAACTTAACACATATAGAAAAAATCATGTCTCGTTTGACACTTGCATGGAATTACCCTTTAACCTATAGCTGCACAATATACTTGGAGATTTCATGCACTTTTTTGAAGGACATGACGTCATATGTCATAAAAGCAAATGCTGAAAAAGACAATAAAATAAAACTAATGTGTTCGTGCTAGGGTATCATTCAAACGGTACAGCGGCTGCAGAAGGAACGGAAGTTGACGATTTTAAGGGCTGTTGCATCTAAACCATTTTTGCGTGCACAGGCGAAACATTGCCCCTTACGTTCAAGGACTTCCGATTATTGCATTTTTTTCTCATCATTGATATACACATCATTCTGTCTACTGCCCTGTTTAACTTTTATTGGCACAAAAAATGAATTGAGCGATTTATTTTATTTCCTACGCTAGATTCGAAATTTCGTTGTTATTTTATATATTTTTAAAAAATGAGAAACATAAATCATGCCTGACACCAGCATTATAAAGAACAGAAGCGAGCAAAATGGCTCAAGTCAGATTTTTCGGAAATGGATATTTTGGGCAATGCCTTTTTCCCACGTTTTCACGATTTTTCATTGTTTTACATCTCGACAATCGAGAAGGAGAATATGAATTTTATCTTTAAAACTAAATCACGCATTTAGGATGGAACATAGGGAATACCAAAACGCATCGAATAAAGCTTCTTATTCTATTTTCCAAGGTCTTTTCTGGAAAGGAGAACCAGTTCTACACCGCCATTTTAAACTTACATGCACTCGAAGTTGACCTGATATTGTTTTCACAGCCTGATGTAAGGCATTGTTCTTGTTTGCTTTATCTCCCACACATAAATTCTCTCCTTCTCTCTCTCTTTTTCTTGTTACCCCATGAGCCTGTTTTTCTAGGAAAAGCTAATGCACGTATGCATGAAGTGCACAGCTTGGTTCTTAAATTTTCCAAGTTTTACTACGACCGTTGCTGATTTATATTTCAATAAACATTTTCTGCTCAAAATACAAAAAAGGTAGTACAATTTTCATAAGTAGAATTATAATATTCAGCTGAAATTACGTTTTTTTTTTTTTTTGCATAACTAAAGTCATTTCGCACCAGGACTTTGATTTCTTGTTTCTACCAGTTTTTACCAGAACATCACAGCGAAATGCACATAAATGCGTTTGAATCGATAAAGTAAAAACTGCGGTTTCATCCGCTCATGGCAGAATTATTTTCGCATGGTACTTGCGTTGCAACGCAATTGTGAGCAACTTGCGATGATCACAATTAAACTAGCGATGCGGGATATTGTTGTGACGTGTAAAACAATTTCTACACCCTCGTCCCACTTTTTTTCTTTTGAAGACCATTTTATAGATAATAATTAGCTTGCTATCTGATAAAACTGCATATCGTTGGCGTTCTGGTAAAAATCAGTAAGGGTCGAGACACACGAACGATCCGGTTGCGGTCAGGCACGAAAGTTCCGGTGCAGTAATACATTGAGTGAAATGGGCCGACTCACACTAGCGGCCGGCGCCTGACCGCAACCGGATCGTCCGTGTGCATGGAGCCTTAGTCCATAACTCAGTTATGAGATATTATCAATTTAATCTTTCAAATCAATATGAAAAATAGCAAACAGACCCTTAACTCCTACCGTAGGTATCAGAGGCGTATTCGGGGGGGGGGGGGGGGGTATATGTGTGATATCGGAATAGGTCATTCCTCAAAATTCCGATACCTAAAAGAAGATCTTAATAGCATTAATAAACGGTTGGTAAAGCAATATCACAACCCGAGAAAAAAAAAAAAAAATCCTATATACGCTACTGGTATTTATAATGACTTAGGCAACTTTAAAATTGGGTAATTGGTTTATATCATAAAATAACTAATTGCAAATTCTGATTCATTGTAGTAATAACTCAAATTTCATTTGTGGACTTAGCAACATCTCTCAAAATCAATGATTAAATTGACTGCTTATTAAATAATGAAGGTTTCATTTGATTAAAATGATTATTTATTTATTTCTTATTAATTTTTAATTTTCTTGCGCTCTTCTTTATAACTTTTCTGTTTAGGAAATCATGCTAGAGAATTTTAAGAAAGAGCGGGAGAGTAATTGCTCCACCTTCCCCTCAAAGTGGTAACGATAGTGGTGCTACTTGAAAGAATGCCAGTTTCCGAAGAATACACTAGGTCTGCAAAGTTTAGTGACCATACGCAGCTCCATTAGAAAGATAAACCCCCTCTTTGCTGGTACTCATGAGCATTAAACTCGATTAAAATAACATAAATCTGCAATTATACAATAATATTCGTCAACATTGCAGATTTTCATGCATATAAAATTGCTTGAATATGGTATACAGAGAGGTAGAACTACTTTACTGTTTGGTTGAATCACAGATTTTTAAAAGCTAACTTTTTTTTTTCTTTCATTAAAGTTGAAAACGGTCGATGAAAATAAATATCAGATGAATTAGGGATCATTCATAAATGATGTCACGCTTCGAGGGGGGGGGGGGGGTTGTGACATATTGTGACAAAGGGGGGTCAAATATATGGGAAAAAAGCGTGACATCATTTGTGAACGGCCCCTTATGTGCAACCTATCGACATCAAGTATGCTATGCGATTTGAAAATTTACTATTGTAACTGATGAATAAACAAAAGGTTTTTTTCTCCTGGAATTCTAATAGACATGCCATACAATTGTTGTCACTTGACCAACTTTTTATAGAAAAGTAAAATTGTTAATTTCATTACACAATCATATTAGAATATATATATTGCAATATAAATGCAATAAATAAAAGGTTTTCTGTCTTGTGCGTTTTGTTTACTATTCCAAATCAAATTACGAAACTTCATTACAAGCTAATTTCAATTTTACAAGTCTTAATATACTAGCATGAAACAATTCCGTAAATAGAAGCTGAAAAATGTTTTAAGAAACGTCAAAATTGTGCAAAAATCGTTGAACGTTTGAAACAAAGAGATCTTCTAACAGAATAAGTTACTCTTTCGCACTATCTTTGAATTCTTTGTTAACGTAGAGAGAGAGAGAATGGTCTTCCTCTCTTTCCTTTCATTTCTCATAATAAACTCTTTCATTCCATCAGCTTCAAAACAATACATCACTGGAAAAAATGGCGGATAGTCTAGAGGGAACGAAAGAGAGGAAAGTCGTGTTTTCCCCTTGGTCCCTTTTTCTTTTTATTACATTTTCTTTTTGGCGAATCAATAAACTTACTATAGAAGAGTGCTGCCATCTGTTGACGAAATTATATATTAGTAGTGACGTCAATCGAGGTTAGTAATGACGTCATCGCCGCAAGGGCGTGACCCCAGAGATGAAAACATGGTTTCGTGAATCCGCGATCAGATCCAACAGCAAAAATGAAAAATGACCTAGTTAATGGTTATTGTTTGTGTTTTTCGCTTGCTTGTGATCCAAGTGCAGCTTGAAGTGAAACTTGACGAACTTTTCCTGTGGAATTTAAGGTATTTTTCTTAATTGGAGTTGCATCATTATGCAAGTGGAGCAAACAAGTTTTGTTCTTTAGCTTTTCCACTTCACAGTTTTCAAAAATGTTTTGTAATTCTTTGGAGCTTCCTCCAAATGCTCATTGAAAGTAATGAATTGCATTTTGATACGATAAAGGTAATTTTTGCAGCTAGTTTTTAAATTAATCTTATTATTCCCCCCTCCCACCCATGCGTGAATATGCAGCTCTTCTTTATAATGTACCTTTTAAGAGGAAAAAAGTGAAACTCTTATATTTTTTAGCATATTCCATGAAGTTTAAATAGAAGTTAGCGCAATTCTAAGCCATCACTGTATTTTCGGTGAGCTCAGTGGGCGAGACGTTAAAATCTATTGTAAAAAGTGTTTTATAGTTTTTATGTAATATATGTATTCTCTCTCTCGGCGTCAATTGCGTCATATTTGGGAGAAAAAAAGGAGAAGAAAATAATTGTTAGGTCGAAAGTCCAGGTTTTAAATGGTACTAATTTTAATTGATTTAGGTACTACAATGTACTCAGAAAATTTATGGTATCTTATGTGTCTTGGTTAGCTTTTGTAATCCAAAGTAATAGTGTATAATCCTGAAGTTTTGCGAATTTTTTCTTTTAAATTCTGAAATTTTAAAAATGAGCAATATTGCTCATACTAAGTTAAATAACTTAGTGCCAGTATTGTGGCAATTAAGAGCATTAAATTCCGAATTTGCAACAATTATTTTTATTACGCTTTTAACATTTCTGAAATGTACCGCTATTGCTGCCGGTGTGCGGATGGATAAGCACATTGAAAATATACCTTTGGCTCCGCCCAATACTTGTGGTTCAGAAACGAAGCACTGCGTTTATAGATCACTTTTCTAATTTTATTTTTGAACTTTTAAAGACATTTGTGAGCAAAATAATAATAATAACAATAATAATAACAACATATGTAATTAATTTGTATAAAATTTGATTAAGGTTTACCATACAAAAATAGAACAGTAAAATATATTAGTTGTTGGAATTCTGAAAAAATGAACCACGCCATTTTACCTTTAAAGTGGAAATACAGTAAGACCTCGATTATCCGAGATAATTGGGACCGCTAGTACCTCGGATATCGAAAATCTCGGTTAATAGAAACCATGTATAAAAACCTTCCATGCTTGCGAATTTAACTACTTGTAAAGTAAAAAGCAATAGAACGTCTTTTAAATGATAACATTTTGCACCTGGTATTCAATAGGGTCACATGACCACTGTTAACAAAGCATTCATGGATGTTGTCTTCTCAGGGTGTAATATTTCTTCTAAGTTGAGTGCTTTTGTGGGGAAAAAGTGCCTGTAACACGGACAACGAACTAAAATGTGTATAATTTTTTCCAAGCTCATTTTGGAAAGGAGAAAAAAAGGAGGTAAAAAAAAAAAAGGCTTCGTTATGGCCTCGGTTAACAGAGACCTCGCATAATCAAAGCTCGGTTAATCGAGGTTCTACTGTATCTAAGAAAATTTTCTTTTAAATTTTAACAAGAAAGAACTTTAAACCCTAATAAGCATCGATGTTTTCGGTTCAAAATGACCAATGAAACTTCCAATTATGAAAATAAAAAAAAAACTTTAAAAAATTAAGTTAATTTGCTGATTTTAAATGTTTTTATAGAAACCAAAATGGGTAATGTTACTCATCTCGTTACCCCCTCCGCTCCCCTTGTCGTAAACTGTCACAACTTCTCAAAACCCACTTCCCCCTCGAAGTGTGACATTATTTGTGAGAGATCCCGCTTTGCTAGATAACGTCATGGGTCTGCTTCCATTTTGTCCATACATGGCTGCCTGCGGTCATATAGCGGCTGTCCAAACGGGCGAAAAAGTGCGTGTAAGCAGAACTTACATTTTCTGCCACTTCAGTCAATTGGCGCTGTTAGCATGTACTTAAAAGCGAGGATTTGAATGTCTAACCATTGCAATATCATCGCGTTAAAGGCTTGAATTTCAAGAAAGATAAACATTTATGTGTTAAGGGCAAAAGTAACTATCAAAATACGTTGCAGGGACATGTATCTGCCATTAAAACGTTTTTAATACAGAGGAAAAAATAAAAAGATCGTTTTTTTGGTAGTAACACATGCAGACTTTGAAGCTGCTCGTTAAGATACGATTTTTCATACATACGTATACTTGTATATATAATGAACACAGAGAAAATTTTCTTCGCAATTGGCTGATCATATTATGCTTTCAGATTTATTTTTATTTTGAACGACAATAATTGCGCATAATTTTCTGAAATACAGTTATCCTTTCACATTGTGTAGCACAAATAAATTGGCTAGCAGGTTTTTGAAAGCCGTATTGAATAGTTTATAAATGGTTATTAGTTACTTTATTATTAAGCAATTTTCAATACATTCATGTTAATACTATTAAATAACAGCAGTTAAAAGAAAAATGACATAGATTATGATTAATAAAGTTATTTTAAATATATGTGTTAATTGAATTATTTCAATTCCATTTATTGTAAATTTAATTATTACAGAAAAGTGGAACAGTTAGGTTGTGAAGTGACTTAACAAATAAAGATTAGTTGAACAATTATGTAATTAAGTAAATGATTAATGCAACAATTTTTTATTGTTATTGACAGAGCTAATATCATAATACTAATAACTAATATTGCATCGTATAGTATAGCTGACTTCAGTTAACTTCAACAGATGGATTATCATATAAGAGTAACGACTTTTTTTTGCTGGTCTCATCTAAAGCAATTACACTAGTTAAATATTTAGAATAAAATGCTAAAATATTAAGTAAGAAAGGTCAAAGATTGTCCTTTGTAAAAGAAAACGATTCAATTAAATAAACAATCAAGGGGAAATATTTTCAAATATTACAATTAAGTACAATAAATGAGAAATTAAAAATAATTACTTAAAACGCTTCATTATATGCAGTTCAGAGTTATCAAGGTTTTTTTTTTAAATTTGTAACTGATAATACATGGGGGCCAACCCCCTAAGCAAGATGGTGCATACTAATAGGTACGAAGTCCCCCAAAAAAGACAACCCCCCAAAAGGGCTAAAACTGGATGAAAGCATGCCCCCCCCCTGTCCAGGGGGTGTCAAAAATTTCATCAAAAAATTTAATGGCGCAGTCTACGCTATGAACTTCCCTCGTGTTCACCCCTGGATAAGAGCAATTTTTCTTTAAATATCCCTTTAACCCTTTCGGGACGGGTGTGACGTATACGAACCGCCAGCGAGAGCTACCGCACAGCCGGGTGTGACGAATACGTCTCGCTGTTCTAATAGAGCCTTGAGGACGGGTGTACCGTATACGGGATTTCAGATGGAATGAAATATTAGTATTTCTCTTTGATACTAGATGGGGCCCTGTGACTGTTATGGTGTAATATGTCGAGACTGGAGAATGTTGACCTTCATTTCCATAGCATTTTTTTATTCTTTTTTTCTTGGTTTGGTAGGAGGGAAGGATTTATGACAGAGTAGCGGTGGCAATGAGTAATGAAAATAAACAAGCTGGAGCTTTAACTGGATCAGCTCATATAAACACATGCAAATGGTTCTGATCATTCCAAATACTTTTATTTCTTTTTTTGTCGATGTGTAGAAGATATTCAGTGGTTTGCTTCCTCGTCTTCATTTCTATTCGGATTTGGCTAGCGCTCAGAGGAGATTTTCTTGTATCATTTGACAAATGCTTTATTATTAAAACGGCTAAGAGAAAACTAAATTTTCAAAAAGAGGAATACACCCAATTAGTGAATGCTTCATTCTCAAATAGTGATGATAGTTTTGATATTTCAAAAGGAACTGGAAAGTGATAGTGACTCTGATACTGACATACTATCAGACACATAATTTGCAGCATGCATGCCTCCTACATCCCGCGACAGCAGATATAATTTTTATCAATAAAATAATTTGTATTATTTTATTTGTATCTATATGCTCTGTGAACTAAATTGCGATTTTTTTAAAATATTTTTCATACATAACTTTTTGAGGAGAGTCTAGAATTTCATCATTCTAAAATTAATTTTATAGAATTTTTACGGAAATTATTATGATGAAGTTTTAAAATTTATCGTTATAGCTGACAACAAGGTTTTCTTATAATGTACCAAATTTTGAAGCAATTGAATAAAAAAGTAATTTTTTATGAATTTTTTTCCAAAGTTAGGCTTAGCAGCGCAAATCGCCCGTCCTCAAGTGACAATCCATTCTGCTAGAACCCCGTCTGGTGGCGGCGGTTCGCTGACTGCGGCGCCCGTCCCGAAAGGGTTAAACATTTTTTTTGGATGACATACTCCTTGACAACAAAAAGCAATGAGTATTCTCAGTGGGGGGAAGGGGGGCAGGACCGTCCGAACACTTTTTTATTTTACACGATCGTCCCTCCACTTTTCAAAAGTCCCCTCCCCCATCACTATTTCATTACAATAACTTATGCTCTTATCTGTAAGCCTCTCCCCTCTCACTTCTTTTTTCTTTTTTTCTGGACTACACTGAATATTCTCAATTTTTAATACCAAGACTTTGCAACCGGCAATTCTTCGATGAAATCTACCAAAAGGTTTCGGATTCTATGATTTTCTGTAACCTGATTTCCCTTAAATCTTTTCTTAAATTAATGTTTCCCCACTTTTAAATTAGAAATCAGAAATACGCTTTTGGGGTCATTCATAAGTGATGTCACGCTTCGAGAGGGGAGGGGGGAGGTTCGTGAAATTGTGACAAAGTGTGATAAGGGGAGGGGAGGGGGCAACAAGAAGTGTGACATCAGGCTTATACAACATAGCGTATCATGTGACAAAGGGGGGAACTGGTTCCGTTGAATTGGGACATTTTGTGACAAAGGGGGGAGGGGGTCAAATATATCGGACAAGAGCTTGTCATCATTTATGAACGGTCCCTTAGATAGTTTATTTACTTTTCTATGTTTTAAGACTCTATGGTGTACAAAATGGGTGCACTCATGAACGCGTGGGGAATCAACAACAAATCTTAGAGGGAAGTCTCCCTTCCTTTTAGGTATTTCAATTGTAACCCTCGTTCATGTGGCGCGAGTTTAATTTTAAAAAGATACATTACTAGATTTATAATATAGATTCTCTCTCACTCATTCCGTTTTTAACTTTATCATTCTATACAAGCATAAGAAATTTAAGCGTCTCAGAACAAAAAAAATTATTTAAAAGCATAATCTAGACATAATATGAAGTTCAAAGTATACTTTTGAGTGGTAAAAAATTAATAAGTGGACCAACATTCTTATAGCGCAAGTTGCAAAAATTACTCCATACACATGTTTTGGAATTAAAAGGAGCCCCTTTATCAACGCGTAAAGATTTGACCTAAAAAATGTAAGTAATCCAAGTGAGTGTAAGTCACTCAAATGACTTGCATCCATATGCGTACAACTCTATTCATTGATAAAAGGATTCCTCTTGTGCCGAAATATGTTTTCTGAAATTTGGGCTATAATGACGTTTGTTTTCTTATTAATAACCTGAAGTACAAATAAATAAAACCAATGCATAAATAAATAAAACCAGTAAAGTTCGAGACATAAGGGGAAAATGCAAATGTCAGCCCTCACTGTTAAAAAATATCATCTAAAGCATACAATTCGCGATTTCAATTTGCAGAATAATTGAATAGGTGACCATGGAGTGAAAAAACAAATAAAATATACGCATATAAACCAAACGTGAATTTAGAAAACCCCTAAAATTATAAAATGTATTTATTCACTAATTTAATGCTTAGAAAAAACACTGTACTGCTTTCTGTCGTTTTATTTCATTTACGATGAAAAATTTCTTTAAAATAAATATATATAGGTTAGACACAATTAAACATCGGGATACATATTTCCGATCAGTAATGCATGAACTAAAAATTTACCAAAAAGAAATCTTCATGATGCATGCTGCAAACCGGGCAAAAACAATACTTTCGTAATGTATTTCCATACAAAACTAGTACATGCTTGCAGCGCACCAGTGAGGAAAAAAATGACTATCGTTTGAGCGCTTATTCCTTTGTTCTGGCGCCGCGTCTGGACAGCCGCTATATGATCGCAGGCAGCCATGGTCCATATAGCCACAGAAAAAAAAAGTTTCAATTCCTTTTTTTCATTAATTCATTTGGAGCCCCTTTTAGGTCCCATGTGAGAGCCTTGCCGATGTGTTTTATGCAAAAAAGCAGAGGATTTTCATTAGTTAAAATTTATTTACGTTTACAAGGTAATTGCTGACTGCGCGGATAACATATTTCGAATTTGCAAGACAGTTTTCTCAGGAAATATTCCTCTTACAGTTGATAAAGCTAAGTAAACAAGAAGTTCCGTCTAGAACTATACGAGCCTACTTTCCCGTATACACCGAATTCAAATTTATAATCTAGCTATCTATCTCTCTGCCTTTCTCGTCTAGCTTTAGTTCTTAATTGCTTCAAATATACCTTTTTCAACGGTTAATACATATTCATTCAATCATTCATTTATTAAGTCATTCATGTATTTATTCACTCATTTATTCATTTTTTCTTTTGCTTAGTCATTTAATCATTCATTAATTCAAAAATATTCTTGAAAATCCCAATCAAAAAAATTCGTAGGAAAATAGGCTCGTTAGTTCTGGATGAACTTTCTATTAGTACATGTTCTACGCCATAAGAGCTTTCCGATAAAGTTTGTTCCAAGCAAATCGGTCCGTTAGATCAGGAATTATATAGGATTGAAATTTCCCCGTAGGCGGTATGTTAATTTTTTTTGAACTGTTCAAAAATGAACAAAAATTGTTCAAATCAATATTTCACGCCGAGAACTCCTTTCAATAAGCTTGCAATAGGAACTTGGCTCTTGTGCCCAGAGTTTACAGAATTTGCTTCAATTTTGTCCATAGGCGCTAATGTTAAATTTTTTTGAACTGTTCAAAATTGAACAAAAAATTGTTGAAATCAAAAAGTAAAATATGGAAATGAGATGTCCTCGCCGAGATCTTTCGAATGCAAAAAGAATTTTTCCAATCGGACAATTCGTTCAAAAGTTATTAGGGGGGGACAGACCGACAGACAGACAGACAGACAGACCGACACACTTTTTTCCCATCTGAAAACCCTACTTTCAAATTTTTTATTTTTCAATCTTTATTTAATTACTTAACTTATTTTTGACTTTTCTTGATTTCTAACGATATTTTCGCGATACCATTAAGCCTTCTTTCATGCTTTATTATTATTATTTTTTACTTTTACGGGAAAGTAGGATAAAAAAAGACAGATTGAACATAGAATGAAACTCCTTCACAAATGCAAAAATTGGAACAGTAAATTGCAAACAATTCTGAACCAAATGAGTGTGGATTTTCCCATTCTGGCAAATTTGGAAGGCAACATTCATTTGCAGCAGAGAAAAATTAAAAAAAAAAAAAGATCGATCTTCATTTTAAAAAAATAAGGAACGCAAATTTTTCTCTCTCTCTGCCCGTGACGAACGTACTTTGTTAATGCGTAATTAAATTGCATTCTAGAGTTTTGTACAATAATTAAGTAAATTATTCATCTTTTATTTTAAATTCAGTTTATTGGAAATTCTATTTCTTTTATAACCTCTTATTTTATAATCTATATTATCAATGTATTTAATAGTACCATTTCAAACTGTCACATAGAAAATAATTCCTTTCATCAAATTTAAGGAAACATAATTTGTCTCATTAAATATTGTTTGTTATTGGTCTACATTTAAAACTTTTATATTGTATGTTAACTATGTATTTTGAAAAAAAATGTTTCAATAAAATGTAAAGAGAAAGGGGAATTATTCGAATATTATTACGATTCACTTAAGGACCATTTAGATTTATATAGCGATCAGGGTAACCACATTTGAAAACTGCAAATACGGGACAGTAGAGGTGTACCCCCCGTGCCCGGGGGAGGGCAGCCCTAAGGCCACGTGCTAACAGGGTAAAGGAGTGAAGTAGAAAAGTAGTGGTGTACCGACGAGGGAGGGGGGAGGTCGTCCGGATACTGGACTTCGTGATTTATCTTTCAATCCATTACAAAAATACGTTTATTTAAATATATAGAATTTATTTGGCCCGAGTTGACTCATAGGTTCGGAACTAAGAATATGTCAATTACCGTGATGGCTTAATGTTATCTGCCTATGGTACGATGGCAGGGCGTAAAACTGAACAGTATTAGTCAGTATTTTTGAAATTTGGTCAGTAAATTCAGTATTTTTTGAGAAATTACTAAACAATTAATTTAAAAAGAAAAAAAATGAAACAAGCCTTTTCTTTTCTTTCCCTTTTCTTTAAGAACGTTAACAGACACTCCCCCCAGTAAAAAAAAAAAAAAAGCATGCATTAAAATTCTAACAATGCAAGGTAATTTTTGCCCGACTGGTACTTTGATTATAACATTTTTTCAGAAAATTTAAGAGTATAAAGTAGGGTCAGTTGGGGTAATTGTAAACGCTTTTTCAATGTTTTAACTTTTGACCCTTCCCTACCTCTTGAATGAATTCAGAGATAAAATTGTGAGGCATTGTAGACACTACCGTACTTCTTGTGAGTAAATGTGTGCAAAAATTTTGACTTTATGACTATTTGTTAGCAAATGGGCTCGTGTTTACAATTACCCCAGTGTGTTTACAATTACCTCAGAGATCTGGGGTAATTGTAAACAGTGATTTATTTTCGAATAAGGTTGATGCAAATGGAAAATTGTTTCATACACAGTCTGCTTGAAGGCTTAAGAAGTTCCGGAGCAATTATTCTCAATCTGCGGCCAATAGGCCGCATGTGGTCCGCTGAGTTATGTTATGAGTCGGCTCAGAACATTTAACGAGAAATATCTTGCAAAAAATGAAGTAATGCCACAAATTTATCTAAAATTTGTCCCACAGTGTATCAGTCGGTTAAGCTTGGATCCCACAGAACACCGAAAGTGAAGCACAACTGGCCGTGATCAACGCTTGGGAAGGTGAGCACCTCCCGCGACTGATTCCTCTGAGACCAAGTGCGCTTAAGGGAGCTGTGCACGTAAAATACGTCGTCGCTACAAATGTCCACCAAGTTAGAAATAATTTCCGCTGAAGGACCAACCTAGGTGACGATCTCTCATCTGGGAGTTGGTTCAAAATCATTTTTAAGCCCCTCTGAGCCAAGTATACTTCATTCTAGCGGAGGGTCATTAATAATCAGTAGGAGTTTCCTTAATTCATGGTCGCCCTGCAAGGGGGGCTTGTATTTCCAAGTGGCATTAGCAAAAACAACAACAGTTATATAAAATAGGCACAAAAGTGTAATTTACATCAAAGCATAATACTTATTGTACTCCCAAAATTTTGGAAATAGGATAAATTTAAGTGTTTACAATTACCCCAGAGTGCGAAATATATGGGGTAATTGTAAACACCTAACTTGCACATGAAAAATAACAGGGAAATTAAATTCATAACTAAATGTTTTTAGCAGCATTCCATATGACAAATAAAAATGGTTGAAACCGCTTACAACGCTTTTGTAGATGAGCTGGAGAGGAAAATGTAAGATCACTAAATTTTGTTAAACAACTTTTCTCACCGTGGCCATTTTCAAACAATAGTGACGCCTACACAGTTGTTTCGAACCTTATGAAACTGTTTCAATGTCTTCCCTATGCTGCCAGGTTACCACTCACAAGCAGATAAGTTTTCAAAACCACCACAAGTGTAGTTATGAAGCTTGTTTACAATTACCCCAACTGACCCTACTTTTTTAAATGTGAAATCTTGTTGTTCTTACATCATCTCCAAGGTTTCTTCTTCTTATAACGGATTAAACATTCATAATCACACAGCGGAAAATAATGAATCTCTACACATACCAAGGCCGTAGCCAAAAATTTTTTTCGGGGGGGTGGGGGGGCCCTGACTTTGAAACAGTAGTGTAGAGGAAAGTTGCAGGGAGAAATATATGCTACATTGCGAAATTTTTTCGGATTTCGCGGGTGGGGGGGGGGGGGGGGGGGGGCTCGTCGGTTCCCCCTCTGGATAAGGCCTTGACACATACATTTGGTGAATAAAATAGTTTTTGTTTGGTACGAAAGGAATATTTTTCATCATAGTTTTCAAGTTGAAAATATGCACTTTGTTTAAAAAAGAATGATTTATTGAAGCAATTGAACCCTTTATGTACACAACATATTGAATTTCTTTAGAAGTTTCAGTATTGCCAAAAGAAAGAAGACATAAAAAAAATTTGAGTTTTTGAAAAGTTGGTAAATACATGACAATACTTTTAAGATTCAATAAGTTTTGTTTATAAAAGAAACATCATCAATGCAAAAAAAAATAGTTTTGTGATATCAAAGACATTCCAATTTTTAGTGAGATTTTTATCACGTAGTTCAGAACATGACCCAATGATAGATGCATATCTTACGTCTTACGTAGTAGCAAAATGAATTGTTTGCCGACATCGTTATTCTTTCTCGTTTGTTTCTGAAATCCGAATATTTTACTGGAAAAAATAAAATCGATCTCTAATTTCAAAAATAAACTGTCGAAAGCTTGGAACGGAGGATTCTGAAGTGACCGAGTAAACCGCCGTGAATAATATTTATTAGATATTCCTGTTTTAAATTTAATGGCAGTTTTTGTCCCGTCAGATAGTTTTTGCTCAGTAGAATTTCTCAGAGTTGGATTGAGAGGTTTTTCCGTTTTTAGGAGCTCTAATGCAAGTATATTGCTATTTAGTTATTTATTTATTAACTTCTTACCTGAAATATATTCAAATTCTTGTAAAATCCTTTCGTACTGGTCAGCACATTCTCCAACCCAATAATGTATGTTTAAGTTTTATAAAAAAAGTTTGATGCCGCTTCACACGTATCATTTGTCGATCACTCTAACTAAAGGAAATCGCAAAACTAGCTTGAAAGAGAATGTTTCTTCATGAAGGCTTGCTAATATTGTATTTTAAGGGATATCTCTTCTTTGCTCTTCCTTACCTTTATATTTGTAAAAAGAAAAAAGACTCTGCCAAGCAATTGAAAATTACATTTTTAATTTGCTTGTAGCTGATGATATTTTATGTTTACCAACTTGTTTAACTGTTAACTGTATTTCGGACATTTTACGTATGCATGTAAATGATAACGTAATGGAGGCAATTCAAACAACGTCATTGTTCACTTGGAAGCGATTAAAGCAATGTAAACAAAGGAAGCCGTAGCATCGCTTTACTTCGAGTTAGACAAATCTAATTAAAAACTAGGCCTAACTGAAGTTCTTCTACATTACGTAAAATTAACACACTATAAAGTTAATAAAACACTATATAAATAAAACACTATAACTATTGTAATAATTAATAAATTTCTTTTATAATGATTAAATTAAATGTAAATACTGGGTTATAATTATAATCAGAAAAAGCTGTGAAAATAGTCTAATTAATTTTAAGATAACTAATTTTGCCTAGTGAACTCCACTTAGAACTCAATTGAAAATCTTAGTAAACAAAGAGCGGATATCACGTGACAGCGATGATCGCTCATTAGCCCCTCTAGCGGTGAATTGCCTCCATTCTTTTCTAGGAGTTCATCAATAAATTTGGATATAATCTTATACTATTACTATATTTAACATACTACACAATTAAAGAAATATTGTTCAATGAATATCCATGCATGAATCGGAAGTATAATGTGCGAAAACCGAAGCATAAAATTTGACTAGGAGATCATTCATAAAGGATGTCACGCTTCGAGGGAGGGAAGGGGGTTCGTGAAATTGTGACAAAGTGTGACAAGGGGAGGGGAGGGAGTAACATGAAGTGTGACATCATGCATTATGCAACGTAGCGTGACATGTGACATATTGTGACAAAGGGGGGTGGATGGTCAAAGATATAGGAAAAAAGCGTAACATTATTTATGAACGGCCCGTAGACTTTAAATCGCGTACATCACAAATGTGCTAAGTCAACTGCGTATGCGCGTGGACTTGTTCCGATTTCTGCGTTGAGTGTGACGTTTTAGCATTGTTTGTTTACACTGAAACAGTTTGGGACGGTAGTTATCAATATGTTTAGAATATTTTACATCGATTATCTAGAACACAATAAATATAAATAAAAGCGATCATATTTTAAATGAAAGTTAGCAGAATAAAAATATATTAGTAACTCATTCGGTCTTAGTATTGCGATAGAAAAATGTCAAATATATATTTTTTCAAACTTATACTTGATTTTGAGGAGATATTAAACGTATTTTAGTTGAAATCACATTAAAGCAGTCAGGTACTTAATAAGTGTGGTTGAGTTTTTAAAAGTTGAATATAAATTAGTAGATTAATAATGTATTAAGTAGAAATTTATTTAGCGTTAGGATAGAAAAAAGCCTAATCACAGGTTATTATCGAACAAATAATTTTTATTCTGAAGGGATGGCTGAACCTTTTTCATAATTGACTGAAATCTTGACTTTGCTAGTTTCTTAATTAAAAAACAATATTATTTATAAAAGGAAGTTGAGCTATGCTGATAGTTTTTCAAACATAATTTTTGAGTTAAAGTGAAATATTATTGCAATCAATGCTCATTTTTTTTCTTCATTCCTATACGTTGCACAAGCTATAGTCATGCACTGATATTTTGTAAAGTGCAATGGTTGAGTTTTATCCCCATTTTATTGCACACTTTCATAAAAACATCGAAATATTACTTGAATTGGAAATATAAGTAAAATTTAGAAAGTGTGGATGATTTTGAAATGACAGTTCTATGGGATAAACTTTTGCAAAAGAATTATTGTGACAAGTAACTATTTACAGATTGTCAGATTAAAAGGGCAATATTATAAATAAATCTGGATATTTTAAAAATCGCTTTAGAACAAAACTGAACAGACAAAGAAAAATTTATGAAAATGCTATAAATAATTTTAGATGTTTATTATATCTACAAATGATTCTTTATTTTCACATTGCATGCAGAAAGACAAAAAATGTTAATAACAATAATAGCATAATGGAAATGCTTAAACATGATTCAATGTTTTAAATGTAAATTAGAGCAATTTTTAAATATTTGAGGCAAAAGAACACAAACAGCATTTGATGTGAACGCTTTTCTGAATGAACAAATTATTTTGAAACTTTTGTTAACCATGTAAATTTTAAACACGTTGGGCTCCTTTTTAAAAAATTTTATACACGTTTCGTTTTCTGTTTGAAAAACTGCAAAAATATCTTACAAATTTAATGTCGAGCAAATTTTAGCCAATTTTTTGTTGATTTCGTAAAAACATTTTGTTTGTATATATTTTGTCTCAACTCTTATAATAAGTGGTTTGTTAAAAGCGTTCTTGTACCAATGTATTAATTGAAATAAAAACTGCTCATTTTTAGCCTACTTTCCCGTAAAAGTTAAAAAAAATACTAATAAAGCATGAAAGAAGGCTTAATGGTATCGTGAAAATATCGTTAAAAATCAAGAAAAGTCAAAAATAAGGGAAGTAATTAAATAAAGATTGAAAAATAAAAAATTTGAAAGTAGGGTATTGAGATGGGGAAAAAGTGTGTCTGTCGGTCTGTCGGTCTGTCTGTCTGTCGGTCTGTCCCGCCCTAATAACTTTTGAACGAATTGTCCGATTGGAAAAATTCTTTTTGCATTCGAAAGATCTCGGCGAGGACATCTCATTTCTATATTTTACTTTTTGATTTGAACAATTTTTTGCTCAATTTTGAACAGTTCAAAAAATTTTAACATTAGCGCCTATGGACAAAATTGAAGCAAATTCTGTAGACTCTGGGCACAAGAGCCAAGTTCCTATTGCAAGCTCATTGAAAGGAGTTCTCGGCGTGAAATATTGATTTGAACAGTTTTGTTCATTTTTGAACAGTTCAAAAAATTAACACAGAGCTTACGGGGAAATTTCAACCCTATATAAATCCTGATCTAACGGACCGATTTGCTTGGAACAAACTTTATCGGAAAGCTCTTATAACGTAGAACATGTAGAAATAGAAAGTTTATCCAGAACTTACGAGCCTATTTTGCTATGAAATTTTTTGATCGGGATTTTCAATGATATTTCTCAGTGACTCAATGAGTGAAATAATGAATGAATGAATAAATGAAAGAGTGAAAGAATAAATCAATGAATAAATGAATGAGGAAAAGAATGAATTGTAAAAAGAATGAATAAATTATTGAATAAATGAAAATATAAATAAATGAGTGAATAAATACATGAATGCGTAAATGAATGAATAAACACTTGAATGAGGTAACGAATGAATGAATAAATGCATGGCTGAATAAATGAAAGAATGAATGAGTGAGTGAATGAATATGTATTATCCGTTGAAAAAGGTATATTTTCAATAATTAGAACTAAAGATAAATAAGAAAGAGAGAGAAAGAGATAGCTAGATTATAAATTTGAATTTGGTGTATACGGGAAAGTAGGCTCGTATAGTTCTAGACGGAACTTCTTTTAATTTTTAAACATGTTTGTTTATATTTGAAGCAGATAATTTGGTATCCAGAATGTACTCAAAATAATGAGTACTTGTGTTTTTCGAAATTGAGACTGCGCCAAAGATAACCTACTTTGCTTAAATGTGTCCTAAATTATTTACTTAAAACTTATAACTGATAGTAAAATAACAATTACTTTAAAATAGTTTCACTTACATAGTACACATAATTCACTTAATAGAAATCAAAAATGCTTATTGTTAATTTTTAAACATATTTGTAATCGAACCAGATATGTACTAGCATTTGATATCCAGAATGTACTCAAAATAATGAGTACATACTTGTGTTTTTCGAAATCGAGACTCCTTTACTCGGAGATTTAATAAATTGGGAAAATGCTCTAAAATGTTTACTTATTTTTAAGCATCCATTTTTAGCCTACTTTCCCGTAAAAGTTAAAAAAAAATAATAATAAAGCATGAAAGAAGGCTTAATGTATCGTGAAAATATCGTTAAAAATCAAGAAAAGTCAAAAATAAGTGAAGTAATTAAATAAAGATTGAAAAATAAAAAATTTGAAAGTAGGGTATTGAGATGGGGAAAAAGTGTGTCTGTCGGTCTGTCGGTCTGTCTGTCTGTCTGTCGGTCTGTCCCCCCTAATAACTTTTGAACGAATTGTCCGATTGGAAAAATTCTTTTTGCATTCGAAAGATCTCGGCGAGGACATCTCATTTCTATATTTTACTTTTTGATTTGAACAATT
Source organism: Octonoba sinensis (assembly GCA_038502835.1). Taxonomy (NCBI): domain Eukaryota; kingdom Metazoa; phylum Arthropoda; class Arachnida; order Araneae; family Uloboridae; genus Octonoba; species Octonoba sinensis. The sequence goes on from CM076604.1 coordinate 83,633,345, forward strand.
TTTTGCTCAATTTTGAACAGTTCAAAAAATTTTAACATTAGCGCCTATGGACAAAACTGAAGCAAATTCTGAAAGACTCTGGGCACAAGAGCCAAGTTCCTATTGCAAGCTTATTGAAAGGAGTTCTTGGCGTGAAATATTGATTTGAACAGTTTTTGTTCATTTTTGAACAGTTCAAAAAATTAACACAGAGCTTATGGGGAAATTTCAACCCTATATAAATCCTGATCTAACGGACCGATTTGCTTGGAACAAACTTTATCGGAAAGCTCTTATAACGTAGAACATGTAGAAATAGAAAGTTTATCCAGAACTTACGAGCCTATTTTGCTATGAAATTTTTTGATCGGGATTTTCAAAAATATTTCTCAGTGACTCAATGAGTGAAATAATGAATGAATGAATAAATGAAAGAGTGAAAGAATAAATCAATGAATAAATGAATGAGGAAAAGAATAAATTTAAAAAATAAAAATTATTGAATAAATGAAAATATAAATAAATGAGTGAATAAATACATGAATGCGTAAATGAATGAATAAACACTTGAATGAGGTAACGAATGAATGAATAAATGCATGGCTGAATAAATGAAAGAATGAATGAGTGAGTGAATGAATATGTATTATCCGTTGAAAAAGGTATATTTTCAATAATTAGAACTAAAGATAAATAAGAAAGAGAGAGAAAGAGATAGCTAGATTATAAATTTGAATTTGGTGTATACGGGAAAGTAGGCTCGTATAGTTCTAGACGGAACTTCTTGTTAATTTTTAAACATGTTTGTTTATATTTGAAGCAGATAATTTGGTATCCAGAATGTACTCAAAATAATGAGTACTTGTGTTTTTCGAAATTGAGACTGCGCCAAAGATAACCTACTTTGCTTAAATGTGTCCTAAATTATTTACTTAAAACTTATAACTGATAGTAAAATAACAATTACTTTAAAATAGTTTCACTTACATAGTACACATAATTCACTTAATAGAAATCAAAAATGCTTATTGTTAATTTTTAAACATATTTGTAATCGAACCAGATATGTACTAGCATTTGATATCCAGAATGTACTCAAAATAATGAGTACATACTTGTGTTTTTCGAAATCGAGACTCCTTTACTCGGAGATTTAATAAATTGGGAAAATGCTCAAAAATGTTTACTTATTTTTAAGCATCCATTTTTAGCCTACTTTCCCGTAAAAGTAAAAAAAAATAATAATAAAGCATGAAAGAAGGCTTAATGTATCGTGAAAATATCGTTAAAAATCAAGAAAAGTCAAAAATAAGTGAAGTAATTAAATAAAGATTGAAAAATAAAAAATTTGAAAGTAGGGTATTGAGATGGGGAAAAAGTGTGTCTGTCGGTCTGTCGGTCTGTCTGTCTGTCTGTCGGTCTGTCCCCCCCTAATAACTTTTGAACGAATTGTCCGATTGGAAAAATTCTTTTTGCATTCGAAAGATCTCGGCGAGGACATCTCATTTCTATATTTTACTTTTTGATTTGAACAATTTTTTGTTCAATTTTGAACAGTTCAAAAAATTTTAACATTAGCGCCTATGGACAAAACTGAAGCAAATTCTGTAAACTCTGGGCACAAGAGCCAAGTTCCTATTGCAAGCTTATTGAAAGGAGTTCTTGGCGTGAAATATTGATTTGAACAGTTTTTGTTCATTTTTGAACAGTTCAAAAAATTAACACAGAGCTTATGGGGAAATTTCAACCCTATATAAATCCTGATCTAACGGACCGATTTGCTTGGAACAAACTTTATCGGAAAGCTCTTATAACGTAGAACATGTAGAAATAGAAAGTTTATCCAGAACTTACGAGCCTATTTTGCTATGAAATTTTTTGATCGGGATTTTCAAGAATATTTCTCAGTGACTCAATGAGTGAAATAATGAATGAATGAATAAATGAAAGAGTGAAAGAATAAATCAATGAATAAATGAATGAGGAAAAGAATGAATGAATAAATTATTGAATAAATGAAAATATAAATAAATGAGTGAATAAATACATGAATGCGTAAATGAATGAATAAACACTTGAATGAGGTAACGAATGAATGAATAAATGCATGGCTGAATAAATGAAAGAATGAATGAGTGAGTGAATGAATATGTATTATCCGTTGAAAAAGGTATATTTTCAATAATTAGAACTAAAGATAAATAAGAAAGAGAGAGAAAGAGATAGCTTGATTATAAATTTGAATTTGGTGTATACGGGAAAGTAGGCTCGTATAGTTCTAGACGGAACTTCTTGTTAACAGTCTAATTCAGTAAAAATTTTCAAAATGGCTTCTTCCGCATTAAAATTAGTTTTGAGTAAACAACAACACAGAATGAAAGATGATTTTTCCTTTGCAATTTTATTTAAAAAAAAAAAGACGCGGATAAGAAGTATAAAACACATTTTTTAACAGTAGCATGAGGATAAGGTTCCTTAGAAGAGTTAGAATTTTCTCACAGCACGCTAGTCGTATATTATGTCATATATATATATATAGTGTATCGACTATGCACGAACACGGATTTAAATTTCTTGGACTTGATTTAAATTTCTCTTTATGGACGACGACTTGGAACGGATTGATCGGTTGGACAAGGATTTGGTATTTTTACTCTGATTTTTTAGGTAAGAGTGGTTTATTTTAATTGTTTTGTGAGCGAGACTTTTGGTGTGTAGCTTATTTTAGTTTTGAACTGCGGCATGGACGAAACCATACATTTTGCATTTCAATTTTTTTTTTTTTAAATTCTTGTGTAAAAGATTTTCTGGCATATATTGCTGTCGGTGCTAGTGTGTTTTTGCGTGAAGTGTGTGAGGTGCAGTGGCAGATCATGATTTTGTGGGGCCCCAGACGCCACCTGATCTGGAGTCCCTCTATTGACCCTATTAAAAATATGATGGTTCACTAAGAACTTTTTATTTGGAATCAACGAGCATGTAAATGCATAAAAGTATGGTACAGAATAAAAGATTATATAATATAAATATATATATTGTTTCTCAACAAACAAAAAGAAAATCATGCATTCTGGTTTAAAAGAAAAGCAAAATTCGAGACAAAAAAAAGAGAAGAAAATCACTAAAATTCTGCAATTTATTGTATTGTTAGTAATTTTGTCAAAGGCTAACAGCAGATGCGGTTTGGGGACTCTCCCCAGGAAATAGCTTAGAATAAGAAAAATAAGGACGCAGGGAGTATCGTATCTGCGGACGTCTTTGGTAGATAAAGAAGCTTTCGGGCCGCTCTCTCGAAACATTTTGGAAACAAAACTCTTAAAAACGCGATTTTAGGCTATATTTAGTGACGTTAAGAAAAGAACTAAGAACGCGAACATAGATGAATAAGATGCGCGAATATAGATGATGACGTAAATATAGTCTTTGGGGATGATAGTGAAAGGTGGATTTTGAGGATTCTCCCGTGGATATTTTTTATAAATTGAAGTCCTAAAAGTGCATTTAGTTTTGATGAATTTAAATAATACTCATGATTAATATTACTCAAAACAGAAACAAATACCGTCATGGCCTCTGTCCTAACTTCGTCCGTAAACTCAAAAGGCAACATGCATAACTGACAGACTTGCAGGCGAAATCATTGGAGTTGTCATTTTGGAGTTCATCACTTGCCTAATATATATCCTTGGGAGGAGGTGCTACATGGCTTTCAAGGGAGGGGGAGGGGGGGTAACTGCACGGTTATTTTCAAATACTTTACTATGAAATTAACTTAAAAAGTTCCCTCAACTATTTCTCTTTATTCTCAATCGCATATTAAGTGACAATTAGGATTCTATTTTAGTTCTGAGAATGAGACACTAGACGATTTCGAGGCCCCTGATTTGGTGAGGTCCCAGGCATGTGCTTCCTGCGCCCGTGTTTTAATCCGCCACTGGTGAGCGGATCACCATTGCTCATTCTTTGAGATAAACCAGCACTGATGAGTCCTGATTTCATTCTCAAGCCTTTTTAATTAATTTTTTTTTATTTCAAACCTTTCAAAAATGTTTTATTACATTACTGTTATCTAATTATATTTCATTTGGCGAGTAAGAAAAGGTAGGACGTATATCCGATACGTACCAAAAACAATGATAAAATATATCTTCGACTTAACGTTTTCTTCAAATTAGCAATAGTTCTAAATTCGAGATTGAATTTAAAAGAAAAAAGTTCTGTCTCTTGGATTTAACTATTTCCTTGGTTGAACAATAACATTTAAAAGTCCATCGACGGTCGTTAAATCAGTGTTATACTGTAATTGCTTGCAATCAAACAAACGCCAAGAAAAGGAATATTCTTGGATATATGGAATGGATATATAAGGAATATGGTTTGTTCTTGATGTCAAATAACATAAAGAATGACGACGCGCTAAAATTTGCTTTTTTAGTTATAGTCGTTGGCAAAAATCGCTAGTCCTCTTCGCTAGACTGCCAGATAACGCACCTGGCAATTTACTTGCATTCCTAAGTGCACATGGCGGGTCTTCAGCGGGTATCGAACCTCGACCTTCCTGGTGGAAGTCCGACACGTCAGAACGACTGACGTCCGTCACGCTGGTTTCCACCTGATAGTACCTGTGTCGCACACTCTCTCTCGTCATTCGCTTGGGGGAAGCCATGAGGTGCGCAGTCAACAGCTTATAATCCAACTTTGCCCCTGGCCATTAGACGTCTTTTAGCAAAGCGGTTAAAACACTTGACTTTCCACCGTTGAGGTTCAAGGTTTTATTCCCACTCTTGGCAGACCAGCACTTGCGCCCTTCGCCGCAACAGTATCATTTAACTATGGGCCGACGGCGCTTTTTATTTTCATAATACAGGCCCCATGGTGCCGCAGCAATCAGTTTTGGGGTCAGTGGTATACGGTGGTGGTACTGCTAGTGGTGTACCCAAAGTTCCCATTACGTTATGCGTACGTTATAGGTATGTTATTTACAAATTGTACTTTATAAATGGCTCTAGTAGCTTGTTCAAGCTCTTCGTCATAGCTGTTACATTGTTACAAAAAATAGTTACTAGGTGTCAATACTTTTCTAAATTTTAAACGGAATAGTGTGAACTGCTTGATATACTGCATAATTAAGAATAGATAAGATAGCAAGAAAAAAAAAGGCAAGTGAAATTTCTTCTCATCATGTGTGGCTCGACCGACACACAAAAGACCGAAAGCAAATCACATTCACCAAGATGAATTGAGAGCCAAATGAGAAAAATACAAATCTTCCCAACAGGGTATTGAGTATCACCATGGCAACAACAGTCATTCAACTATTTTGGGGGAATTCTCGATCAGAACGCACAACCTCAACGCAGCGCCGGTTCAATTTTTTCCTTTACAAAGGCGGAAATGAAGCCCTTTGGGGTGTTTTTCTTGAAGGTTTGGGCGGTGGGGGTGAAAGTGTTTTTGTTATTCCGGGGAGTTTCACCTCCTATTGATTGCGACCTTCATCAAAGTCTTCTCTGCGGGTTATATTGTTACAAACTGATAATTGAAATTTTGTTTTGTTATCTATGACTTCCAAGTTCTTTACCCTAAAGATTTGATTCTTTCAACTATAAAACTGTTATTGACAACTTTTTTGGAAGCTGGGAAAAATATAAATTTGTGGTGTTAATAAAACCAAAACAATTACTGCCCCCAAGAAATCATCCAAATAAGAAACAGGGGGAAAATATTTAGCTAAATAAGTATATAAATAAATAAATTTTTTGGTTGTTAAATGTAAATTTATATAAATCTGTTGTGCAAGAAATTGATTTAACACTAGTGGAACAAAAATAGATAATTATCTTTCTTTTACTCAAGTCATTTCGATTTAACAAGAACGAAGGAAATCCGATTTCTGAAAGAAACACTGGCAATGTCCCAATGCCCGGTCTACCGGTATTAGTTACTTAGGCCTCCTCCGCATTTACAGACCCGACCAAGACCAGACCAATGTCCCCCACCTCATTAGGGTTGTGATTGATGATCCCCGACGGGCTATACGCGAATATGTGTTGAGCTCTCCGCACTTGCTTTTTCTTCTGTTGCACGACCGTGGTCAGACTTTCGGTCGGGGCAAAATCGGATCTGTATAGTGAGTCGGTGCAGAGAGCGTTCTTCAAGCACAAGGCACTGTAGCCGCACTAGAACCGACCAGACCCGACCAGTTAGCAATGTCTAATAAAGATATGTTTTTATTTGATACCGAAAAATTTGTTCTTGTGGTGAAAGAGCATAGCTGTCTTTGGGACCTCTCCACTGCGGATTATTCCGACCGCGATAAAAAAAATCCTGGCCCCATCTTGAGGTTTTCATGGTTTAACTAGAATCAATTTCCTATCAGTCCTTTTACTATTAACAACTGCAATCAGGGGAATTATTGGCAATTCATACTTCATGTGTTTCTGAATTAATGTCTAACTGAATGGGCTGTTTTTTAAGTATATCATCCACTTTGAATTCATTCGGAAAGTCCCCCATTCCTCAAATTATCAATACCAATTTAATTTCACTGGTTTGCCGCAACAGATTGAATAATAAAAAGAAAAAATGCCATGATATTAGCAGTAGCGTCACTGCGGGGGGGGGGGGGGGGGGTAGGAATTACACCCAAATTAAATTTAAGAGTTCTTTAAATATACATACACTTGCATTTTTCGATTTTACTGGTACCGTTTCAACATCTCTTTGCTGATTAGAAATGTAGTTTAATGCGAGTTGCACCAAATAAATAAAATATAAAATTTCTTGAGTTTTTTTTTTTTTTTTTTTGCACTGCTGTAAATAATAACTACAACACTACAAATTTGTACAACACAGCTGAGTTTTTTTTTTTGGAGGGGGGGAGGATAGTACAAATTTCCGCATTGCTCACGCCCATGCTAGGAACCCCAATGATATTAGTTTTACTTTTTAGAGTTTTCAATAAGAATAAAAAACAAGTAAATTAAAAATATCTAGTGTGCTGAATCTAAACGTTTCTAACTTAACCAAAATATGTGATGTCTGATGTCACGCTCCCTCTCTCTACCCCCCCCCCCCTTTTTTTGCCACAAACTGTCACCATTGCCTGAAATCCCCCCCTCGAAGTGAGAATTTCCCCGTTCCGAATTTACAAAGCATTGGATGTCAATTTCGAAATAAATTTTCGGAAACAAATAATTCTTAAGTGTTAATTATGTGCAGCGAAAAAATGTAATAAATTAAAAAATAAACAAGGTAATAATAATAAGTAGGAATAAAATTATAGATGTGAAATAAGAAAAACAGATATTTCTGCGTTCATCGAAATGCAGAAATATTTGTTCTCTGTTTATAAAACTGCGATTGGAATAAATACGTGAGAATGTGAAAAAGCTTTTATTAATTATTTTATTTATTGCATAATATAAACACTGAAATTTTATGTTCGCCTGTTTGATGTCAATTTTTGTAGTTTTATTTGCGCGTCCAATGTAAAATCAGTACAATATGTTTTGTTCTCTTAAAAATGTTTTTAAAAAAATCATTTTATTAATATAAATAGTTATTAGTTTTTCCCGTGATTTGATAAGTGAGCTTTTATTACACTACAGTACACATTTAATGTGCAATTATTTATTTTTAAGAATTACTTTTTCGCCCCCCCCCCCCTTTTCCACCGTCTTTTTTTTTTTTTTTTTTTGAAATAGGTTGGTAAACAGATAAATAAGGCAAAAAAAAAAAAAAAAACAGAAAATACTGGAACAAATGTATGCATTTGAAAAATTCATGGCATTTAAATAAACCATGGCCAGCAACCAACTTGCTCGCCTTTCATGTCTACCGCAAAAGTCGTCCCTTTGCAAAATACCTCTTCACATTGGAGTTTCTCTTAATAGCCCATCAATCAAAGCCCTAATGAGGGGGGGAAGGTTTTTAAAGTGCGGAGGAGCCCTTAGTTTGGCGCTATATAACACTAAGGGCTCCTCCGCACTTACAGACTCGACCAAGACACGTCCAGTGTCCCCCACCTCATTAGGGCTTTGATTGATGGGCTATTAAGAAAAACTCCAATGTGAAGAGGTATTTTGCAAAGGGACGACTTTTGCGGTAGACATGAAAGGCGAGCAAGTTGGTTGCTGGCCATGGTTTATTTAAATGCCATGAATTTTTCAAATGCATACATTTGTTACAGTATTTTCTGTTTTTTTTTTTTTGCCTTATTTAACTGTTTACCAACCTATTTCGAAAAAAAAAAAAAAAAAAAGGAGGGTGGAAAAGGGGGGGGGGGGGCGGGCGAAAAAGTAATTCTTAAAAATAAATAATTGCACATTAAATGGTACTGTAGTGTAATAAAAGCTCACTTATCAAATCACGGGAAAAACTAATAACTATTTATATTAATAAAATGATTTTTTTAAAAACATTTTTAAGAGAACAAAACATATTGTACTGATTTTACATTGGACGCGCAAATAAAACTACAAAAATTGACATCAAACAGGCGAACATAAAATTTCAGTGTTTATATTATGCAATAAATAAAATAATTAATAAAAGCTTTTTCACATTCTCACGTATTTATTCCAATCGCAGTTTTATAAACAGAGAACAAATATTTCTGCATTTCGATGAACGCAGAAATATCTGTTTTTCTTATTTCACATCTATAATTTTATTCTTACTTATTATTATTACCTTGTTTATTTTTTAATTTATTACATTTTTTTCGCTGCACATAATTAACACTTAAGAATTATTTGTTTCCGAAAATTTATTTCGAAATTGACATCCAATGCTTTATAAATTCGGAACGGGGAAATTCTCACTTCGAGTGAGGGGATTTCAGGCAATGGTGACAGTTTGTGGCAAAAAGGGGGGGGGGGGGGTAGAGAGAGGGAGCGTGACATCAGACATTACATATTTTAGTTAAGTTACAAACGTTTAGATTCAGCACACTAGATCTTTTTAATTTACTTGTTTTTAATTCTTATTGAAAACTCTAAAAATTAAAACTAATATCATTGGCGTTCCTAGCATGGGCGTGAGCAATGCGGAAATTTGTGCTATCCTCCCCCCCCCCCTCCAAAAAAAAAAAAAAAAAAACTCAGCTGTGTTGTACAAATTTGTAGTGTTGTAGTTTATATTTACAGCAGTGCAAAAAAAAAATCTCAAGAAATTTTATATTTTATTTATTTGGTGCAACTCGCATTAAACTACATTTCTAATCAGCAAAGAGACGTTGAAACGGTACCAGTAAAATCGAAAAATGCAAGTGTATGTATTTTTAAAGAACTCTTAAATTTAATTTGGGTGTAATGCCCCCCCCCCCCCCCCGCAGTGACTCTACTGCTAATATCATGGCATTTTTTCTTTTTATTATTCAATCTGTTGCGGCAAACCAGTGAAATTTAATTGGCATTGATAATTTGAGGAATGGGGACTTTCCGAATGAATTCAAAGTGGATGATATACTTAAAAAACAGCCCATTCAGTTAGACATTAATTCAGAAACACATGAAGTATGAATTGCCAATAATTCCCCTGATTGCAGTTGTTAATGGTAAAAGGACTGATAGGAAATTGATTCTAGTTAAACCATGAAAAACTCAAGATGGGGCCAGGATTTTTTTTATTGCGGTCGGAATAATCCGCAGTGGAGAGGTCCCAAAGACAGCTATGCTCTTTCACCGCAAGAACAAATTTTTCGGTATCAAATAATAACATATCTTTATTAGACATTGCTAACTGGTCGGGTCTGGTCGGTTCTAGTGCGGCTACAGTGCCTTGTGCTTGAAGAACGCTCTCTGCACCGACTCACTATACAAATCCGATTTTGCCCCGACCGAAAGTCTGACCACGGTCGTGCAACAGAAGAAAAAGCAAGTGCGGAGAGCTCAACACATATTCGCGTATAGCCCGTCGGGGATCATCAATCACAACCCAAATGAGGTGGGGGACATTGGTCTGGTCTTGGTCGGGTCTGTAAGTGCGGAGGAGGCCTAAAGCCCTCGATCCTAGCTTAAGTAGCGACACCCTTTTCCCCAATTGTCTTTTGCCGCTCTCGACTCGCATTGGATGTTGCTGATCACGTGGGTAAACAGCCGCCATATTGGGGCTTAAAAATCAGTGGGTCTACGGCTTTTAACATGTGCATCTCAGTTCTTATTATTTTTTTTATGATTATATGAGTTTTTTCCCCTTGCATATTAAGCATGCCTGCCTGCTGTGCGTTTAGGTGCTCGAATAATTCGAAATCGGGCTTCAAATTATATCGTTTACCAATAGGTGAACGAAATAAAGACAGACGTAAGATCTGGCTGCATAGAATCGGGAGAGACAAATTGCCTGTTTCATAATGTTTTTTGCTCTATTCCTCTTGCAAGGAATTTTTTCCCCACCTAACTCTTAAAAATTTTTTTGTATAATTAAATTTAATCCTTTTGTAATATGTAATTTTAAATTCTTTCTTAATGTTAAAACTAACACAGATCAATTTTTTAAATTGCATTGATACATGGAATACTGAATTCCCAGGTTGATAATTTTTCGAGTAATTTCTTGTTCATATCTTGCTTTTAAAAAATACAAGATTTTTTTTTGCTTTTGTGTTTTTAACTGCTTTAATTCCAACTTTTCCACACAATTATGCAATTAGCAAAAGTTAACAGTTATTTTTTGAACAATATGAATAGATTTATTATATTTTTGTAGTAATATTTTATTATATTTTTGTTGTAAATAAACCACAAAATTGTGTAATCTACCAAACATTTTAACCTCACCCCAAGCATTATTTATCTTAAAATATTTCTCTTACTCTTCACATATGTTAAGATCAAAGCATAATTCATTGAACCATTCACATTGCAGTTCATAGTAATTTTATGTGTTTTTAATTTTAATAATAGTGCCACAAATAAATAATTCAAAATGATAGTGCTTAAAACAAAATTGTTTAGAATATGTATCCTTAAACATGTTTCATCCATGTTCTGTAATAGCTTAAAGCTATTTTTTCCTTTAAAAATATTTTTTCAGTTTAAAAATTGTAAATAAAGATATTTGTTTAAAACAAAAAATTTGTTTTTATTAATGGAGTGAGCAGATTTTACTAAATGGGTAAGTTAAAAATTTCAAGCTATTTCAGTTATGAAACAGAAAATGATGAAAGTACACACAATGTAAAATTAACTGCACACAATTGTTTGGTTTTTTTCAACCTTCAACAACAAAAGAATTCAGATCAAAATTCTTAATTTTTTCTTTATTACTTAGTATATTATTATTATTGGTAGTGTTTAATTTCACGTTGAATCATGCATTTGTATTTATAATTTGTTTATCTTTATTATTATTGTTAAAAAAATATCTTCTGCCGTGAAAATACCTTAAAATGTGTTTTTACATGGGATATTATTTTTATGTCTCCCATAACAAATGTCCGAAGTCTTTTAAGATCCGTTAAAAATAATAATAAATCCGATTTAAAACGGCTCCCACCCGCCCCACTTTTTTTAAATTAAAAGAATTCAGACTTAAATGCACTTATTTGTACTTAAAATGAAGGATTATATTAATAAAAGTACATTTATTTCAAAAAACGTATAAAGGAAGTATTTTTATTCTATAAATTTTATGCTATCTTTGAATTATATTTTCTCTTTTCAGTTTATTAACGAAAACAATGATCATTATGGAAAAAATCATATTTATGTAATGGTTATATTCTTATAAAATTAAAGAATTAACATTAAAGCCTAATTCGTTTTTATACTGGAAAAAATTATCGATTTTCAGGCTAAAAAAATTAAATCTAGTGCGATTGGATGCATAAATGATGAAGTTGGCTAATATTTTGACAATCGACTCTCATAATTCCATTTCATAAATATGAACGCATTTCAAATATTTTAAAAGGTTGAGAATTATTTTTAAACTGCTTTGTGCATAACAAGGTTTTAATAAAATCAATTTCCACTCTGGTAGAAATTGAAAGGAAAAAAAATATGTATTGTCAGGTATATAAGTTATCTTCAAGAATCTCCTTGAATTTATCAATAAGAAGTTAGCAAGAAATTGCAATCAAGAAGCAAAATATACTATTTTGTTACAGCAGACATAGGAGGACAACTGCCGTTTAGCCCCAAGATGGCGGACGATCCGTCATGTCGCTACTTAAGCTACGATCGAGGGCTTTATATAACACCACTACCGCTTTTACTTATGCGGTTTGGGACGAGATAACGTTACTGTATAATAGCGACATCTGGCTCCAAAGTATAACTATAATTTGGTACTAGATGTCACCAAAACCGGGTTTAGTTACTTTGTTTGCAGGTTTGCGCTAGACGACGCCACTATAATGGGTCGTCGACTGTTTTTAGAAGCTGTAGATAAAAACGCTGCAACGTTTCCTGTTACTAAAACAGTTCTGCTTACATTTTAGGAGAAGGGTGTGCCATATAGTAGTACTATTTTTATGCTACGGTTGCCGCGGAGGCGCTAGCTTTTAATTTCAATTTTTGCTTATTTAGTTGTTTATTTATTCATTTTTATATATCTTCGAAATTATAAACTTTCTGAATAAACAATAATTAAATACACATATCTCTGCTTTTCTCTCCAGCATGCTAGCGATTCGCCTTTCCGTTTCTTGCGATGAGCAGATAGATATAAACGGCTTTTAGTTTGCCGTTTATCCACTTTCATCGTGATTAATTGTAGAAGCTACAGTTTTGTGTTATGTACGAGCATACAATTTAACAAAAAAGTTAAACAGAAATATTATTTTTAAAAAATAAATCAAAGTTACCTACTAGAAGCATAAACATATAAGTAGTGTAATAAATGGGGGTTCTGCGGCTACAGGCGTTGTGAGGTGGAGCACGCCCTCTCCACCTCCTGCCACACCCCTCCTCCGCCTGCTCCCCCCTCCTCCGCCTGCCGAGTTGGGTTGAGTAGGGTTCCTGCTGCTGACCTCGTAGAAGATTACAAAGGTTTTTGAGTGGAGTTGAGTATTTATTTACTGAATTAATTTTAGTAATTAACTGTTGAAAGTAATTTTCGTTATAAATTTAAAACTTGTATTTTTTTTTGAAATTTTTCACAATTGTGTTCTATAATTCTAAAACGAACTTACGATTTTACTTGAAGAGTGTTCTTTCTTCTTTTCAGTTCGTAAACTTCGGCATCGACGTGGACGAATTTGAAAATCTTATTCAAATGATGCCTGACTTGGCCTTTTTGCTGAGCGTTGTGCTCCCACCACCTGGCTTCTGGCTTTGCCCCGATTGGGCAGAGTACTGCAACACCTTCAAACGTAAGTTTTGAAATCTCCTTAATTTTTTATTGTTTTTAAAATGCCCTCTTGAATCTATATATATATATATATGTTTCAAATGCACTATGTGATACTTATACTTTTATTATTTTGAATAGGATGTTGAACTCACTACATCTGTGGCAGGGCCGAGTAGCGCTCCACATCACACCCCATTACCCCTGGAGTGCAAGGGCCCTTTCAGCCTACCGCCTCCGCTTCAAAATCTAAACCTGTGCATGTGAGTACTCTATTTTTTTCTACTCAAGTATAGCTTGTTACAATTCTCAGTTATTAATTTTATTCAGCAATAGTATAATAATATAAATTTTCCTATACTTGTTATAGGTGAATTTCCTTATTTAAATGATAACTAGTTTGACATTATTTCATCCGGCGACGTTTTGAATTGATTTCATTAGTTTTTATTAGCTTTAACTTTTAACGTGAGAAAAACTGTATAACACCCCATGCTTCTTGATTTATTTTGTTTAAAAAAAAAGATTTTTTTTTTCTCTCTCTTTCATTATTTGTGCATTTTTACATATTATGTAGCACTCTTTTTATATTGCGATGTACAACTCTCTGCATTTGTAAAAATTTCTTTTACTTACAGATCATGATTGCTATTTTTGTATACTTGGCATTAAATGATTCTTGTACAGAATATTTACTCATGATATATATTATGATTAATATTTTTGTACTTGTTGCGAAACCCTGTTTTTGTAAAGTTTATTTACTCAAAGATTGTAAAATTTCATTTTTATGAATGTTTACATTTAATTAAGTATAAATCGCTAGAATGTTTAAGAAAAATAAAAAAGAGAGAGAGAGAGAAAAAAAGAAACTTTATATATTTTGGAAGGGAATAGCTTACTGTGTTTTCAGATTGCGAGTATATAGGATTATATTTTGGAAGGGACTTGTATATGGTGTTTTCAGGTTCAGGGATATATTTATTTTATTTTTGGAAAGTGTATGTTGTGTTAGAAGTTTGGTGAGTTACTTCTTCATGTACAGAAAAAATTCACTATCATAAAGCATGTAGGTATGCATATGTAATTATTGGACCTGATGGGAAATCTATCAAGCCTATATATATATATATATAATAGAGGTCCAAATGCTGTTGACCATTTTATTGAAAAAATAATTGAAGATAACAAGGGAAAATTGCTAAAAAGTTAACAACTGTTGTGCCCATTTTCATGAGACCACAAGATCATGATAATTTTAAAAGAGCTACACATTGTATATTATGTAAGAAAGTTTTGAGTGCCGATCGCGTTCGCGACCACGATCATCCTACAGGGCAATATCGTGGCGCATCATATAGCATAGTCTGTGTAATCAAAAATATTGTCTTCTAAAAAAAAAAAAAAAATCTCCATAACTTGAAACACTACGATGCACATCTAATCATGCAAGGTTTTGGGAAGATTGAAGGTCATGATTTCAATGTCATAGCCAACAACTTAGAAAAATATATTTCATTTTCAGTCACTAAAATGTACAAGAAAATTAAAATTTCATTACAATTTATTGACAGCTTACAATTTTTAAACACATCCTTGGAAAAACTAGTTGCAAATCTTTCTAAAGACAATTTTTCTATTTTAAATCAAAATACGTCTAATAATGACATTTCTTTATTATTGCGTAAGGGTGTGTCTACCCTTACGAATATATGGATAATTTTGAAAAATTTCATGAAACAAGTCTTCCTGCAAAATCAAAGTTTTATAGCACATTATTTAATGATTCCATTACAGATGAAGACTATGAGCATGCTAAAAATGTATGGCAGAAATTTAAAATACAAAATATGGGTGACTATCATGACTTATATGTTAAAAGCAACCTTCTCCAATTAGCTGATGTCTTCCAAAATTTCAGGCAGATATGTAAAAGTTATTATGGACTGGATTGTGCACATCTCCTAACTGCCCCGGGATTAGCATGCTAAAAATGTACGTCAAAAATTTAAAATACGAAATATTTGTGACTTCATGACTTATATGTTAAAAGAGACCTTCTCCAATTAGCTGATGTCTTCCAAAATTTCAGGCAGATATGTAAAAGTTATTATGGACTGGATTGTGCACATCTCCTAACTGCCCCGGGATTAGCCTGACAAGCTAATTTGAAAATCAGTCAACAACCTCTTGAATTGCTCACGGACATTGACATGCATTTATTCACTGAACGTGGCATTCGAGGAGGTGTATCGATGATAAGTCATAGACACGCTATAGCAAATAATAAATATCTAAGTGATTACAATTCAAATGATGAATCGAGCTCAATCATTTGCTCCAACAACAAAATTAGTGCCCAATTTAAATAATAAGAAAAATTATATTATCTACTATAAAAATCTTCAGTTATCAATTTCATTAGGCCTTCATCGTTCAACAGTTTATAAAATTTTAAAATTCAGTCAAAAGATTTGGCTCAAGACATATATTGATTTTAATACTGAACATAGAAAAAATGCCTCATCATCATTTGAATTTTTTTTTTTAAATTGATTAATAACTGTGTATGGCAAGACTATGGAGAATGTGAGGAAACATATTGATGTCCAGTTGACCAACTCGGAGAAGAGAGCAAAAAACGTTAGCTGCGGTCCATCCATGCAGTCCTTGAAAATTTTTGATAATCAGTTAGTTGGAGTTCAAAGATATAAAAGTACAGTTACATTGAATAGACCTATCTATGTTGGATTTGTAATGCTAGAATTGAGCAAAATACTGATGTGCACTTTTATTTTAAAAACATATGGTAAAAATGCAACTCTTTTATTCACAAACACCGATTCTTTAACATATCATATTAAAACTGAAGATATATATCAAGATATGGCTCTGCACTTTAATTTATTTGATTTCTCTGATTATCCTGCCAACCATCATCTCTATAAGAATTTAAATAAAGAAAAGGTAGGTTATTTCAAAGATGAAATGAGCTCCAACCCAATCAAAGAATTTATTATGTTGAGAGCCAAAATGATTCCGTTCTTACTGAAAATCAGGAAAAGAAAATAGCTAAGGGTGTGGCTCGCTCAGTTCTAAAACATCAAATTGAACATAAAAATTATAGGGAATGTTTAAAACATAGCACATGTAGAAGAAATCTACAGCATCGCATTCAAAGCAAAGATCATCATTTGTTTACAGTCTGTTCCAATAAAATAAGTCTCTCAGTCTTTGATGATAAACGACATTTGTGTTGGAAGATGGCATTACTTCCTATGCTTGTGGTCATTGTTCCATAAATAGATCATAATATCATGCGTTAATTTTTTCAGTAATATTGTATATATTATTGAAAAAATTAACGTTGATTTTCATTTTATCATAATAAAAATAGTTACAATGTCGTTAATAAATTGCAGAAAATTTGTATACAAAAATTTCAAATAATTTTGAACATGTTTCCACAAAATTTTGAAAATATTCTATGGAAGCCCTTGAAGTAAAATTTAGGAAATCTCTTTTTTGAAAAAAAAAAAAAAAAAAAAAGGTGTTAATATGGAAACGGTTATTTGAAGAAAAAATGCATGAAACGTCCTTTTGTTTTTTCCGATTATTTTAAATTCAATGATGCAGTATTTTTTAATGGATAACATAAATCATTCATGTAATGTGATCAAAAAAGTTGATGGGGTGTGATGTGAGTCACATCGGGATGGTGGTGGGACCATCAACTTATAAATAGAATTTATTTTCTCTTTCAGAAATGGGGGTCAATTAAAATAATTCTAAGTCCAAAGAAAAATAATTTCTCTCACTAGATGGCGCCATGAGTGATCTCACAATTTGAGTCGTCATATGACAACCACAACACACGTTAGAACCGTTGCCATTCTGAAAAAATCTCATAAAAGGTTACGCGTTGCCATTCCGGAGAAACTAAACTTCAAACGCAGTGTAACAAGTAAAAAACAACTCAACTCCACTCAAAAGCCTTTGGAATCTTCTACGAGGTCAGCAGCAGGAACCCTACTACTCAACCCCACTCGGCCTCACACCCCCTGTGGTCGCAGAACCCCCATTATTATATCGTTTAAACGAGAAGACAGTCTGGACCCATTCGTTAACATAGAGCACTGGTCCCCAACCCTACGCCCGCGGGCACCATGGCGCCCGTCGATCGGTCTAGGTGCGCTCGCTGCTTGTTCCAACTATAAAACATTTCAGTTTTCCATTTTAGAATAGAGATCAATGGTCGGCAACCCGTCGATCGCGATCGACTGGTCAATCGCAAGCCCATTTTCGGTCGATCGCGACAGCATTTTGGGCAGTTTATAGTTTAAAAAATAAATAAAATAACTATTGAATTGGATGGCGAGTTTATTATTATTTCTTCCTTCAGAAAATATTTATTATAATAGTTTGTCAGACCATTCACCGGACCCAAAAAAACTTTCTATTATATGGATTGTCAGTCGTCCCTTTAACTATGCTCTTGGTGAGAGTTAATTCAAGAAGGTATACATTTCACATGTGTGTTTTAGCTAAAAAACAAAACAAAAACAAACAGTTTCTTCTATCAAATTCGAAAGAAATAATATATTTGTATTGTTTTGATGCGAGTTAACGGTGTTAGTAAACCATTATTTTAGAAATTTTAAAGTAGGTGTTTTATAAGAATCAGAAGTTGTTCTGACAAGAATTAACCTACAATTTGAAGACAGGCGCAACCCCAACATGCCCTATTAATAATGTATGACCCTACCCCCCCCCCCCCCCCCCCAGTCTCCCGAGCTGATCTTAGTGTTCGCCGAACTTGGAAAGTAGATCTTCAGGCAGTTTAGGTTGCCGACCGCGGATAAAGAGAGTATGAATAAAGGGCCAAATAACTATGAATAACTCTATAATGATAAATGACAATGAATATCATAAACTTAAAATATAGATCACTACCTTGACGATTGCTTGCTGCGAGCAGGAATTTCATCATATTCTTCCAATTATGAAGCGCTGGCCAGTGAAATGCAATGGCAAAGATCACATTGACTGTATTTTATATATTTTATAAATAATGTTTATACATCGTATGTTTTGCAAGCAATTTAGTAATGATTTATTTTACACAAGAATATTAATACTAATTATATTCATTTGTTAATAAATTTTAGAAATTAATTTGTTAATGCATTATATGTGGTGTGTATTATTAACTATGTCAACCAACTAGAAATTTATCTGGAAAAAATAAATGGTGCCCGCCATTCGACCGATAATCTCGTATGTGCTCTTAGGTACAGAAAGGTTGGGGACCCCTGACATAGAGAATTGAAAACCGGAAATCTGTCTGATGCTCTCTATCTCTCGCTCTGGCTCTTAAAACATTTCTCTCTCATCAGAATTTTTTTCCATTTGGTTTGCAATGTAGTTATAAACATTATAGAGTTAGTTAAATAAGAGCATGTAATCGAAGTACCAATTCTTAGGATTAAAAAATATATAGTAAAAAAAGTAATTGGCCGCATATTTAACAGCTATGTGCTGAATAAGAATATTTAGTAAAATATTATAGAATAATTAGTTAAATATTATAGAAGCCGAATATTTAACAGCTATGTGCTGAAAGTAGAACCAGAGGTCATTGTTTTAAACTTTTCAAATCTCAGGCTAATCTTGAAATTAGGAAAAACTACTACTTCAACAGGGTTGTGGGCAGTTGGAATAGTTTACCGGAAGCGACTGTTAATTGCAATGGGGTAAAAACTTTTAAGAAAGCTCTTGATGTTCATTGGGGACTGCTAAATTAACTAGGACCAGCCTAGCTGGGCCCTGAGCCTGTTGCTGGTCGTCACTTTTGTATTTGTATTTGTATTTGTATTTGTATCATAATTACTTAGTGCCAGCTTTTAGGAGCAAATGCTAAGAATAAAATACCGTATATTCGGCGAGGCCGAATTTGATCTTACCGAGTATTCGGCCGGGACGGATATTCAGCGAGGTCATGAAATGACTATTCGGCCAGGCCGAATATTTGGCCAAAGGGCCGAATAGGCCGAATACCGAATATTCGTTACATCCTTACTGCATATTGGCTTACCTCCAATGGCAGACCTATGCAGTGTCGATTGTTAAAAAAATTTGCCAGAAACAAATTCTGATTTTTCTTTATGTTTATTTATTATTTTTTTTTATTTTAGTTTTTATCAAATTTTTATAGTGAGCAATTAGGACGATTAGTTCCGTCCAGAACTATACGAGCCTACTTTCTCGTATACACCAATATCAAATTGATTAATCTATATAAAGAAATATATATATATATATATATATCTTTCACGTTCACATTTAGCTTTAGTTCTTAATTATTTCAAATATACCTTTTTCAACGGTTTATACATATTCGTTCACGTTTTCCTTTATTCATTCATTCATTCGGAAATATCCTTAAAAATCCAGATCAAAAAGATTCGCTGGCTGGAAAATAGGCTCCTTTAGCTCTGGATGAACTTCGTATCTGTACATATTCTACGTCATAACATCTTTTCTAATGTTAAATGTTTTTGAATTGTTCAAAGTTGAATAAAAATTGTTCAACTCAAAAAATGTTTACCGTTGAGAGCTTCTTCCAATAAGTTTGTAGAAAGGAACTTGGATGTCGCAGAGTTTACATATTTTGCTTTTGCTTCATTTTTGCCCATAGGCGCTCATGTTAAGATTTTCTGAACTGTTCAAAATTGAATGAAAAATTGTTCAAATCAAAAAGTAAAATATGGAAATGAGATGTCCTCACCGACATCTTTCGAATGCTAAAAAAATCTTTCAAATCGCACAATTCCTTCAAAAGTTATTGGGGGGGGGGGGGGGGGGGGGAGGACAGACACACACTTTCCCCATCTTAAAACTACTTTCAAATCTTTTATTTTTCAGTATTTTTTTTATTATTTAACTTATTTTTGAGTTTTTTTTATTTTTAATGATATTTTTACTATGAATTGAGCCTTCTTTCATTCTTCTTTAGCCTTGATCTAGATTTTTAAGGATACGATGATTTTTTTCTGAATGAATGAATAAATGAATGAGTGAATGAATATTAATAAACCTTTGAAAAGGTATATTTGAAGTAATTAAGAACTAAAGCTAAATGAGAAAGAGAAAGGGATAGCTAGATTTTCAATTTGATGTTGGTGTATACGGGAAAGTAGGCTCGTATAGCTCTAGACGGAACTTTCTTCTTTCTTTTCTTATTTTTTTACTCCTACCCGAAAGTAGGCTAAAAAGGAGAAATGAAATTATGACCAATTAAAAAGATTTTGCGTAATAATTGTACTCCACGGGATTTTCAATTATTTTAATTTAATTTGTATGTAGTCAACTACTGATGGCGTTAACTTTTTCTCAAAAAAAAAAAAAAAAAAAACAACCTAGTGATTTTTTATTGTTATTTTTATCTATTTTTTTATTCTTTATTGTAAATATTACTTAGACAACTGAGGTATACAAATCAAAATGAAGAACCAAAGAGGGAAGAAAAAATATTGTTTTTCTGACATTTTACAAACGTTTCAATTTTGTATGAAAAAGTGCCATCTCGAAAATGGAAAATATTTATATTTTAATAAATAGATCATATATATTTTGAATATTAAAGGAATTAAAATAAGCCTATGCATTTGATTCAGAAAAAACGATTGTATATTGTTTTTCTTTTTTTTCTTTCTTTCTTTTTTTTCTTTTTTTTTTGTCTCCTGGTAAATGTGTGTATCCGCATCATTACCAGCATTCGTCAATTTTAATTCAATAAGGTCTTTCTTCCACCTATTCAAATTGCTGTTTGAAACGAAATTTCCAGCATTTGATTTTTTTTTCTATTTTGCTTTATATTTCTATTTTATTTCTCATTCGAGTTTCTCTTGCGGAAAAACTGCATGCAATTATTTATCAGTAAACACCTCTATGCGTCTCTATTTTCTGTTTGGTAGCCTCAAAAAGGTACACTTTTGAGATCTGATATTCTGATCAGTACCCGTGGAAGGCTTATCTCAGAAAGTCAACTTTTGGTTGTGAGCATTTCTCTAGTTTTTGCTGAATATTCGGCTTCGGCGTAGAAGAAATGGCCGAATATTCGGCTTCGGCCTGGAAGAAATGGCCGAATATTCGGTATTCGGCTATTCGGCCAAATCACTATTCGTTACATCCCTAATATGCAGCACTATTACATGGAGTAAAAAAAAAGTTCTGCGCGGCACTTGTTAATTATTTAATTTGTATACTTTTTGTAATGTTGTGTATTTACGTTTGATCAATTTTTCTCTGTTGCAGATGTTAAGACAGTATATTGGATAACACAAGCTTCTCACTAATGAATACATTGAAACAGTTCACCTGTTAAAGATTCATGATGACTTATATACTGAACTTTTACGCTGAATGGAATTTATCAGAGGAATTAGGGCTTTATTTGCATCCAATTTCTCTGTTAAATCTTTTCAGGTTTTGATCAACATTTGAGCTTATTTAAAATGTTTCATTTCTACAAAAGTGTCAAGTATTCATGTATCTCTTCTAATAATAAAGTTCACTGTTTGTAAGTGTGCGTGTGTATTTATTCACTGTCTACAGAACAGATTGTAGAACCTACCGGTACCAAATTTGGCACAGATGTTTTTTGGATGCTGAGTGTGCGCACTTCGGAGTCACTTTTACAAAATTCGATTCTGTTCTTTTTTTATTTCAACTTTTGGCATAATTTTTATATCAATTCGCCAATATGAAAAGATCCTTGCACATCTTAACATTATATATGAGTTGAAAGCCCTGACTTTTCTGTGCGTATGAAATTTGTTCGAAGTTTCTTTGTTAACTAGAGTAGGGGTTATAAGTGGTTTTAGCCCATTTTCTCAAGATTTTCTTTCAATCCAAACTGATTTATTTAGCATTTTTCCAAAGTTGTAAGTATTATTAAAATAGTGAAAATTAATTTTTGAAAAAAGCAATGGAAGATTTTTTTTTGTTTTGAAGTCACTTTTTTCAGCAACATTTCTATGTTAAAACAAGAAATTTTTTATCTTGTCCATTTTTTTTCTAGTTAATTATTTTAATTTTAGATTAGGTAGTGTCATTCTTTATACCTAATGCACTATACAAGCGTTTCCCGACCGATGGTTCGTGAACTTCCAGTTTTTCGCGAAAATAATATTGTAATGGCAGAATTTTTAATTGCTAAACTAAAAGAAATAAAGTAAAATGGATGGAGCGTAAAAATGACTTTTTTTGTGAATCGTTTTCCAGATAATGCAGAAAAGTTGGGCACTGGCGTAGTAAGTACAAAATCTGAAATACACTTTTTTCTGCTTTTGCCCGATTTCAAAAATTTGGATCATAAAGAGGTACCGTAAGACAGTATTCACTAATTTTTTATCTTTGAAAGTACGTTTCTTCTATCATTCCGCATTTTTTTCCGAGCCAGCGTGAAGTCGAAAGAAAGAGTCGAAAATAGGAAAATTTACTAAAATGTAACATTTCTTCGGCTACTTTTTCATGTAAAGTGGAGCCGGAAGATATTTATTGATTAATTTTAAATTTTGTTTTCACTGTTCACATACTTTCCTTCAACTTTTCTGCTTTAGCGCATTGGGAAATTTTGAAAATACATAAATTTTAACATTCCTGTAAATTTCCATAACTTATCGAATTTTGTATATTTCAAGCAATGAGTGGAACCAAAAGATATTTATTGATCGATTCAAAATGGGGCCACAGCGAAAATATAGGAGGCCACAGGAAAAAAGATGAAATTAGGAGATGTCCCTTGCTAAGGGACTATGGCTTAATATGAACACTTTCACATAGAAGTAAAATATTCCATATAATTTCGAAATCCTTAATTCTTGATACTATTTACAAGATCAATGTGTGTTTTCCTACATTATTGTAAGATAAACAACTCTCAAAACTCTCATGAAGAAACTCGAAAATCATCTTAACAAAAGAGGGGGAAAATTTCAAGTGCACATTTAATTTTAATTCAAGAAAAATTGCACAGAAATTTCTATATTTTCTGGAATTTTGGTTAGAGAGCTTTTCATTACTGAAGAATTTGGCTGATTTTGTTGATGATGTTAAAATTCGGCTCCTTTTTTTCTGCATGATTCCTTGATAGGCTTTTTTCCTTAGTTCTTTAGGCTTCAATGTGTCAAATTTTCTCAGAAGCGCCTTGCAAGTTATTATTTCACTGTAAGGATACAGTTAGAATATGACACAGAGTACTATTTTGCTTGTTTTGTCACATCGCTTCGGTTTCTTAAACTGAATAAAGAGCTCTTTTTATCTCTGACGCAATTTTCATAACAATTTTTTTTACAATTCTGGATTTTGTTGAATGTAAATTAGTCAGGTGTATCTTTTATGGATTATTTTTAAAAATTAAAAGATGGTTTTATCAATTTTTATGCATAAATTATTAGCAAATACACACACATACATACACATGTATAAATATATACGCACGTGTATACGAGGGGGAGCACGGAAAAATTTGGCAACCATATAGGGGCCGCAAGTAAAAAAAGTTGAGAACCACTGAGTTAGACTACCCTCTATTGATTAAAAAATACTCATCAAAATCGGTTCATTTAGTCAAAAGTTATGGATGAAAAAACAAACAAAATCAGTACAGTTCTGCTCATAACTTTTTCGCTAATTATCGAACATGGTCAAACGAAGGAAGCTATCTATGGGAGACCACCCTCGACGATTAAAAAAAGAATAATCAAATCGGTTCATCCAGGAAGTCGATGAGCATCCAGTGAGAAGTCGATGTTATAGAAGAGCAAAAAAAAAAAAAAATATATATATATATATATATATATATACGGTATGAACTGATAACCGTCCTCATTTTCGAAGTTGGTAAAAAAAGTACAGTGGAACCTCGCAATTGGTACACAATTCGTTCCAGGAGGCAGTTCGAATGGCGATTTTTACGAATTTCGAATTATTTTTTCACGTAAGATACAATGAAAATTGGATTAATCCGTCCCATACCCACAGATGGTTGCTTATTTAAACCTATGAAAAACAAATGTACAGTACTGTACATAAAATTATACTAGATTAATAAAAATTTAACTGCACTTTGCTTGTACTGAGGTGAGCTGACGGCATAAGTGGAATGTAGAGAGGAGGACGAGAAATGGTTGGAAGAGGAGTCCCCTACCATAAAAACATCCCTTCAGGTGTTTTCTCCCTTTCTGCTGTTCTTTCTTTTTTCTATCTTTTTGTATAAAATTTTCGGTATAAAATTTTATAATTGTCATACCCATTTCCTGTACTCAAGTTCAAGGACCCTGTTTTTGCATACTACCTCAAAATGGTGGCTCGGGGCTACATTTATATATAGCATAATTATCAAGCACAGATATTTATACTATATATAAATTTTTATTTTTGAATGAAAGGATCACTCACCAATGATGTCCTGTTTTGCGGGAGATTCACGAAATTGTCATATTTTGGGACAAGAAGAAAGGGAGGGTGGGTAACAGGAAGTGTGACACCACACATTTTGGTTTATATATATAAAAACGAATCAACTGATTAAGCATTTTTATATTATTTGTTTGTATGATTTTCATCTTACGTTTACTTAAAAAAAGTATTTATTACAGTTTTTATTACTTATTTATTTTTACGTAAATTAAAGGTAAGATTTAAGGCAAACTGTTTTTCAAGTTTTAAGCAAGTACAGTTTTCAATTGCTCTCTTGTTAGAATTTTATTACTATGAGTAGATTAATACTTGCACTTGTAAATATGCATCGTTATATGTTATTTGGGCTACTATAAGGTGACATACGAGTACAGGGGTTATGTTTTTTTATTTTACATTTAAGTAATTCCATTAATTAATTCTTTTTTGTAAAACTTTTTGTGATTTCACATACAATACGAGTACATATATATGAGAGTAATTATTTTTGCTATGCTCAAATATCATTGAAACACATAGTTTATTTTAAGCTTAAAAACACAAATTGAAATATGATCTTTATAGCATAGTGCTTTTGTTTCTGAACTGCAATTACAAGCTAATGGGTAATATAGCGTGGCATATGACAAAGGGGTAGAGGGTATGGTGAAGTGTGACGCTTTGTGACGGACAGGGGAGAGGGGGGGCTGAAAATACTGCAAAAATGAATGTTAAATCATTTATGAATGACCCTGAAATATAATTTCAGCTGAGGACCGTCATTTCAAATTCTTCTGGGGGAGGGGGGTGAAGAATATATTGAGATAATGTATATTAAATTTTCTATATGACAAAATACACACACACACACACACACGTATAAATGCATTTATACGGATTTCTCAAGCTGAGGATTAGGGGACATTCGTATGCCATCGATTTCATGCATGTGCGAGCTCAAGTTCGGTCCGATGCATTGAGCTATAAACTAAGTTTATAGGTCAATGGTCCGTTGCTCGATATTACGGGTAACTATAATAAAGGGGGCGACTACCAATCTTTTGCTATGAATCTTTATTTTTGCTAAGTATCTTTATGTTACATGCATCCGTGAAAACAAAACCGATCTAAAATATTACAACCCTTTGCACCTTGGAAAAGCTTATGAGAGCAGGTGGATGTAAAATGGATATTTGTGAGCCTTGTTTCCCCCTCTAAATCCGGTGTTTATAACAAGTTAACTGTATTTGTAACTGAAAATTTTCCTGTGTCATTTTAGATCCATTGACGGCACTTTTGCTAGTGTTTAAAAAGCTAATTTATAGTAAATAGTGACCTGTAATAGGCTCCTGGTTTCCCTTTACATCATCATCAAATTCGTACATGTAAGTACATTATCAGAAACACTTAGTCTTTAAGTAGGAGTCGATTTCAGTACCAGGTCCTTAAGGAACGATCGTACAATTATTTTTTCTTCTAGTTTTGTTTGCTTTTAATTCTAGTCTGTATTATTGATGATTGTTCGAAAACATGACAAACTTGACATATTTAAATGTTTCGTTTTCTTTTCTTTTTGAGATTCAACCTATGTTATTTTTAAAGTAAAATTTTCTTTCTTGAAGAAAGTCATTGATAAGTTATGGAAATCGCGTATTCGATAGATTTTTGACTACCTTCTTTAAAATATAAAATGCAAAGACTTACTTTTCTTGAGAGATTTTTAAAAGCTTTAATATTTATGATGTTTAATGAGCATCATAAAACGATGCTTTTATATTATTACTCCTTTATTCTGATTATATCCTGATTCAAAAGTTCGTAAATATAATTCTAATAAAAAACACAAACTACATTATATTAGAGCACTTTTTTGAATTATTAATTTGGCATCAATTGTTCAGTCTTTTGTAACTGCAGAGTGTTAAGAAAAATATTCTTGCATAATAACAATGGGCATTGAATTCAGGGCTGCCGGATTTTAGCCAGGCCAAAAAAAGCCGGCCGGCTTTTTTTGGTTTAAACCGCTTAAAAAAGGCCGGCTTTTATTAAAAAATGTTAAAATTTTTTTTTCGAAAAAAGTATTAAATAAAAAATTACATTTATATCATTTATACAATTAAATTATTACTGCAATAGCAAAATACTTGAAATAAGAATGAGAATTATTTAATAGAATGATTCATTACAGAAATAGCAAAGAGAAAGTGCTGCTTATTAGAACTTTATTTAGATTCAATGCAATTTAAGCAATTTATTTTCAAAGATTTTTACTAAGAATTCAAAAGTTCACTTGACACTACTATATGCACTAAAGATTACCAATCATTTGCCTTAGTCTTTAACTCATAATCGTTTGTATATTTTACCTTTAAATTTTAACCCGAGAGAACGCAGGGGGTCATTTTATGACCCCAAGCTATAGCCGAATTCCAATTCCTAGAAAACTAGCAACCTGCTCCTTCCTTTCTTATCAGTAGCTGAGTTTTTCCTCCCATCAAACTAGTGTTTAAATGTAAATTTTAATGTTTAGAAAAGAGACGGTATGGTTTTGACATAAATAAGTAAAGAGATCCAAATAAAAATATTAGCAATTTGTCAAATCAATTGCATAAAATAAAAGATGCTCATCTTGAAGCAGACCAGCTGGCCAACGTTAAATTGTACTAGAATGATATTAATCTTAAAAATGTTTAATGCTATGTATGTATAAAAGAAATCCTTATATATAAAAGCGAGCCAACTACACAACACAGACGACTTCTTTTAAATTTTTGATATGAGTAGTGCTATACGTAAACACTAGTTTAGCTAATTAGGATTATGTAAGTAGTGTTTTGTTAAAGGAAAGGAGATACTTCAAATCACTGTTTTCCTACTCTTCTCGCCTTGAGCAAAAGACTTGTTTGTAGTGTAAAACATATGATAGAAAAAAATTAATGAATATGGTTCTTTATTGCAAGTTTCAGTATTCTAACATATTTTAATGTAACTAAATTCTTAACATTAAAATATCAATTTTAAGTGAGAAGTATGTACTTGAATCTGTAGTAGGAGAGCTTTTCATATGCATTAAGGTAAGGTATTGTGCTCGACTATAGAAAAAACCAAATTTGATTCCTCTCCCAACCTGGATTTAATTTCCTTCTCCTTTTGTGTTGAAAAAAATCGATTCTGTACAGCTATAATATTAGGCAAGAGTTTAATGAGAGAGTCTCACGAAATTAAGCACACAAACAGGAAAATGGTAATCGGTATTGTAAAATGCATTCAGGTTGTGTAACAAAATAATTCTGAATCTAATTTTAAATTAACTCCATTAAAAGAAAGATTTGAGCTTCATTTTACACAAATTAACAGTAGCAACATAAATGGACATAGTATAGGTGCAAATAGTAAATAGTATTGTGCCTAATTGAAAAAGGCCAATAAAGACCGGCCTTTTTTAAAAAAGACCAGTCTTTTTTAATAAAAGCCGGCCGGTCTGGCCTTTTTTAAAAAAAGCCGGCTTTTTTGCAGCCCTGATTGAATTGGTTGACAGTAGCTTTGGAAATCAGTCAACTATTTGAAGTCTGTTGCAAAAAAAGTATGCTTCAAAACATATTCACTTTTACTTACGCATCTCCAAAATAATTAAAAGCAAATAATAATGCATAGAAATTTTAAGGTGTATTTTTTTTTCAGGTTGGGTCAAATGGGAAAAAATCATGCTCAACATAATATATGTTTTAGAAAATGCATGTTTAAAAACAGGAATATTTCGATAAGACTATTGGCAATTTTTGCGATTGTCGTCAATTTTTTCCCTGCTGATGACTAAGCGTTGCTGATAACATCAGAAGAATAGAATTATTGGCCAAAATTTGGCAATTCGCTAAAATCACAATCATCAAAACATCCCCATATAAATTCAGCTGCAGAATTAAAGCCCAAAATATTTTGTTTTATTGACAAATTTATATTGGTTTATAAATGTAGGATAAGTAATGATTATGTTCAGTGCTGTGAAGATCTTTAATTTTAATCGAACAACATTCCTTTTTCTTTTTTTAAAATTGATAGATTTATTTTCATATATATTTTCATATGTATATTTCCAGTTCATATATGTGGTCACTCAGGACCTGCTTATGAACTATTGTCCAATATGACACATAGTGTATGAAAGAATATTACAAATACAATACAAATACAAATACAAAAGTGACAACCAGCAACAGGCTCAGGGCCCAGCTAGGCTGGTCCTAGTCAATTTAGCAGTCCCCAATGAACATCAAGAGCTTTCTTAAAAGTTTTTACCCCACTGCACTTAACAGCCGCTTCAGGTAAACTATTCCAACTGCCTACAACCCTATTGAAGTAGTAATTTTTCCTAATTTCAAGATTAGCCTGAGATTTGAAAAGCTTAAAAGAATGGCCTCTGGTTCTACTTTCAGCACATAGCTGTAGTCCATCAACATTTCCAGTTTTAATGAATTTAAACAACTGAATCATGTCCCCTCTGACTCTCCTTTGCTCAAGACTATACATATTGAGCTTTTTAAGCCTAACCTCATAATTTAAGTCTGAAAGACCACTTACCAATCTTGTAGCCCTCCTTTGAAACCTTTCCAATAAGTTAATATCCTTTTTTAGGTACGGAGACCAAAACTGTACAGCATACTCCAAATGAGGTCGTACCAAACTTCTGTATAATGGCAATACAACTTCCTTAGACCTGTTTGAAATAGCATTATTGATAAACCCAAGCATCCTGTTAGCTTTGTTACTTATATGCTACACTGCTGACTGGACTTGAAGTCGTGACTAATCAATACTCCTAGATCAACAACTGCTTCTGCTTCTCTAATGACGGAACCTTGTAAATAATAGGTTGCATGTTTGTTCCCATGACCAAAATGAAGCACTTGACATTTCCCAATATTAAAAGACGTACCCCACTTAATTGCCCACCTAGAAATTTGATTTAGATCCTCTTGAAACTGATTGACTTGTTCCTCCGTGTCCACAATTCCCATGATTTTGACATCATCAGCAAAAATGTTGATGTTCCCAGAAATACTCTGAGTAATATCATTAATAAAAATAATAAATAATATAGGCCTTAAAACTGAACCTTGTGGAACACCACTCAAAACATCAATCCACTGAGAATAATTGCCCTTCATTACTACTCTCTGTTTCCTTCCAGTCAGCCAATTTTTAATCCAAATTGAAGTTTTTCCACCAATACCAATATAAGCAAGTTTGCTAAGAAGAGCTTCATGCGGTACTTCATCAAACGCTTTCTGAAAGTCAATGTAAACAACATCTACGCACTTTTTATTATCTAATGCCGTGGTAACCTTGTCATAGAAATGCAACAAATTAGTTGTACAGGACCTACCCTTCCTAAAACCATACTGAAAACTAGTTAACACCCCATTTGCTTCCTTGCTACATTTTGATTTTGATCAGCGTTTCAAAAATTTTAAAGAACTGAAGTAAGACTCACAGGCCTATAATTTCCTGCCTTAGCTTTAGACCCTTTCTTGAAGAGCGGCGTTATGTTTGCCAGCTTCCAATCCGCAGGCAGTCCCCGAGTTATATGAAGATATGAAAATAGTCAAGACAACATCCACTAATTCCTCTGCACATTCTACTAAAATTTTCGGATAAACATTATCAGGTCCTGGAGCCTTATTTGCTTTAATCTTTTTCAAATGAAACAACACATCATCCCTAGAAAATACAAAATCCTCAAGCTGTGTATTAGCTTGCGTCTCGCTTATGTCAACTGTTGAGATAGTCTCTGTTAAATACACTGGAAAAAAAATTATTTAGAATATCAGCAATATCCCCCTCATTTTGAATCAAGTTCCCGTTCTCATCCACTAAAGGGCCTACCTGAGTATTACAAGCTTTCCCTGAATTAGCATAAGCAAAAAATTTCTTAGGATTCCTTTCAATGTTATCTGCAAGCCTTTGCTCCAATTCCCCTTTCTTATTCCGTACCAAATTCTTGAAAGTACGTCTAGCTTCACAATACAGAATCCTGTCAGCATGGCACTCAGTCTCTTTAACAAAACAATACAAAGAGGGAAATATATCCAGAAGAAGTGGGAGATAAACTCATGTCCTCGTTTCTACGCACAGGCAGAGAGCAAGATGCTTAGGTCTCTCAGCCGTCAGGTCTCCAACACCCTTTTTTTAATGTCATTATTTGCTAATGAAAACAATAAGTTTGTAATAGGCATGCCTCCTTTCGCAAAACTAAATTAGGTGAAAAATTATGAAACTTTTTAACTGTCATCATTTAAATGAATTTAATGCAATAAATCTCTTAGCAAAAACAAATGTTTTTTCATTTTCTACAAAAAACAGTTTGCATGTGAATGATGCACTGATGTAAGCAGAAATTCTTATATAAAAATTACTATACCGATTGATTTTTAAAAATGTAAGTACAAATTTGATTTTTACTTTGCTTTTTTAGATTTTTTCTAACAAATTGTCTGAAATATGAAGTATATTGAAAAAACATAATTGTCCAGACCTCATACTATGAAAATAATTTGTATTGTATGAAATTCATGACACGAAGAAGGAAATTAGGATTAAATGCCCACAGTTGCAGTTTCATGTATTTAGCATGATGCTACAGGGTGGGGCAGAAGTAATGACCCGGTTTTGAGAGGGTATAAAAAAAACGAATACAAGTTGATTGGATTTTAACGGGCAGTCGTGCCTCTATACAGCACCTCTCACTGTATGACTGTTGGGGATATGACAAGCCTGAATATTCTGGACCTAGTGGCTCGGCTTTCTATCAGACACTCTGTACACTTTCAATGGGTTCCCTCCTATGTTGGACTGTTGGGAAATGCGATAGGTGATAGTCTGGCCAAAGATACCTCTGCTGACACCCTGCATGGCAACACCAGATTAACGTACATGGAAATTTCCTCCATTAAAAGGATGGAATTTAATGCACTGTAGAGGGTTCCACCAGCTCATCCATAGTACTTCGGGAAAAGTCCTCTATGGTGTCGTCAGTTAATATATCGAGGAGTCAGCGGGCGGCTCTCTCACCCTTTTTGGCTGCATAAAATCCCTTGCCTTCCAACATGGCGAGATAATCTTCCCGGTGTGTCAGAGGTGCAAAGATGTTCAGGCCACTCCCAACCATATCCTCGTATGCTGGGTTTTTCCCATCTCGAAATTTTAATGAACCCCATTTTATTTTAGACTTTTTAGCTATTTTTGGTTTTATGAAGATGGTGTAGCAAGGCTATACCATCTGGGATTAGAAACAACAACACAACATCTGAGACTTAAAACTTTTTAAATTTTGATCTGTATATAATCCCATTTTTTTTGCATTAAAGTTTTCATTACCATTTCAGCTAGGTGGCGGCGTTTAGCAGCAATACACTGATTCAGTCTATTTCTGATGTTTTGGGAAACTTTTCTGACATTTCAAAGGGTATGGCGGATATTTCCTTAGTCTTCTAAAGTATGGGGTCAATGTCTGTTGCCGTCAAATAACCCCACAGAAAAAGGCTTTCTCTGGGGACTGTAACATAACGTGGAATATTGAAATGCACATGAAGAGCTGTCTGCATGAAAGAATAGAATGCATCAGTGTATTGCTGATACAGGCCGCCACCTTGCTGAAATGGTAATCAAAACTTAATGCTAAAAGAATGGGATTATATACAGATCAAAATTTAAAAAAAAATAAGTCTCAAATTGTATTAGTTTTTTTTTATACCCACTCAAAATCCGCTCATTACTTCCGCCCCATCCTGTATCACACGTGCTGTGTGACAACTTATGCTGAAAAGAGCTAAACTTCCTTGTATTCGAATAATTCTGTCAAAAAAATGTGTTGTTTAAAGAAAAAAGTCTATACATTTTGGAAATATTTTTCTCTTAAATATACTTTTAAATTAAATGTTGAAAATTTTTCTTTCATTAGAATGTTCCTTACAAGATCTGAATATGATCGTGGAGTGAATACCTTCTCTCCAGAAGGCCGACTGTTTCAAGTAGAGTATGCTATTGAAGCGATCAAGGTATTTGGAAGTAATTTTAAACCTTTTTACAGTTAATAGTTCTTTAATGGCTAATGGGTTTTTCTTAGGATTGTATTAGATAGTGATTTTACCGCATATCTGCTACCCTGCGTCTCTTGTCTGCTGGATTTGCATGTCCCAATTCAGTCAGACAAGTACATGCTGTTGTATATATGTATATAATTACGATGAGATATCCAGCATGGATTGCTTTCACTTTTGTAATATATTTATTTATTTTAATAGTAAGATTGTGTTGACACAATTGACTGAATCTGATTTCAAGCACTATTTAGGAAAAAAGAAAAAGGGAAGAAAGAAATGTATGTTCGTTTCCAGAGACATAACTAACAGGCAGATGGTGCCTGTGCCCGGGTGCCAGATTTTAGGGGCGTTAAATCGTCTAAATTGTGTGTGCGTATATAAGTGTGTATGCATTTTTTTGTTATGTATGTCTGGGGGGGGGGGGGGGGCGCTAAAGCCTGGTATTGCACTTGTTTGTAAATGACCTAGTTATGTCCCTGGTTATTTCAGTGCCTTTAAAATTATAGTGCCCAACCCAAGTTCACGGACCTGCAGAACCGTGCGTTTATCAAGCCCATGTTCCCATATTTTCAAGAAAGTTGCCAAAATCTACCATCCTCAGAAAACAGTACCAATTGAGTTTGAAATGTGCAAACGCTTACCAATTCTTGGATCTAGGCTTTATAATATAATGCCACCACAAAACAATAAATCACAAACATATTTTACATGTCATTCCTTCAGAAATATTTTAAATACCTTAGAACAGCAGTTTCCTTCCAAGGCATGACATTCTCGAAAGTACCGTAGCCCCTCGTTATATTGTGCTTGTCGGGGACAGCAAAAAAGCACGATACAATCGATGCCGTTAGAAATAACTCAAAACATACAAGTAAATTGCGTGGACCTGTGCATACCACAAGAGCATGGTAGAAAACAATGTCAAAGATGAAGGTAACCATTTTCTCCCCAGAAAATTCCTTTACCTAGCACACTCCCTTTCTTGGTTAAGGAGATTGTATAATTCGGATTTGTTCAGCCAAGTGTGAATCTTTTCTGTACTATTCAGAAATGGGTGTATTTTTTCCTTCTTGGGCAGTAAACGTCTCTCTTTCATTTAATGGTCGTTAGGTAGTGCTTGAGACTAAATAAATTTGATGGCGGCCAGTGGCCGGTAAACCGAAAAAAAGTTAGTCGCCATTTTGAAACTGTTGGTGGCCACTTTGAACCATGTTTCAAACTGATCCCCTCTTCCCCAACCATGGCTTCATTTTGCATACAAGCATTCGCATACACATACCTCAAACTACACTTTGTCACAAAATTACACAAAGCTCTATTTTTAAGGAAATAATAATAAATTACAAACCTTTTCTAGTCGCCAGTTTTGGCGACCAACATAACATTTTGTGGTCGCCAAATAAAAATGTTTAGTCGCCAATGGCGAGTGGCGACCACTAGTGCTCGACCTTTAGCGTTAGGGTCAATACAAAAAGAACAAGTAAAACATCAACTGGTTTCAGTAGAATCATTCTGCAGGCATGTAAGTTGGGGAGTGGGAGGAGAATTGCTGCAGATTTTAACTGCAGCAAATTCAGAAGAAAGAAAAAGATTCCTGTTCAACCTGCAGAGCCATGACTTTGTTTAGTGGGGGAAAAGGGGCTTTACTCAGAAATGTAAGATTTTTACTTTCGAGAACTAAAATTAAAAAAATTTTCGGAGACACTGAAAAAGTGCAATATATCGAAATGAGAGATATAACGAGGGGTTACTGTATTTGAATTTCGTCACAGCACCCTATTGATCTGCAGTCAATTCTTGAAACTCAACAGAGGAAAAAATATTGAAGTATTGAAAATCCAATGAAAATTATCTCAACTAAACTAAAAAGAGTAGTGTTGTGTTACGTAAGTAGTACTATACACGGCAGGGGAGGATTGGGAAGAAAATTCGGCCCGGGCATATTTAAAAAACACCGGCCCTTGGGGGGGGGGGGGAGTAGCAAGGAACGGAAAATGAACGCTAATCAGATATTATGTATCCCCCCCCCCCCCCCCCCCCGAAAATTTTTGAAATTTACTCCATGACAAAAACGAGTTTTAATAGCTTTTAAAAAAGAATTTTGGTTTTCAAAATTGCAGTAATTTACATGAAAAGAGGTAGAGTTGAAGAATAAACATGAAAAATTATGTAGCCATCGTATTCTTTGTGTATTGAGTTTGCTACAATCCGTATGTTAACATCAAATAAAAATTAATTCTAGTTATGAAAAAGATAAAGGAATGTTTGTTCTGGTTTCCAGTACTATAACTATAACATACAAATAGTAACAGGTTTAAAAAAAAAAACATATATACATTACAATATTTGCTTAAAAATTATTTTCCTTTTGAAGGCCATTTAGTATTTTAAAAGGGGACTCTTATTTACTAAATCATCTATTAGACTTTCCATGTAACGCCTTTTCCACACGACATTTATATAAATGATTTCAATTTGTCCTGTTAAATTGCTTCTTAATCTGTTCTTAATATACTTTAAAATAGAAAAACTCCGCAATCGGCTGAGACAACTGGCTGATTGAGGATTTCTCGAGGCCGATACAACGAATATCTCACGCCGGCCCTGAGAGTAGAAATTCTCAGGGCTGTATTTTGTAGATTGTAGAGATTAAAAATATAGTCAATTTATATGTAGATATGTATTTGAATAATACTAAATGTCTACAAGAAAGATTTATTTTTCCTGTTCATCATAGAAGGGCAATATACGTAATATGTTAATTAGCTGTTAATTACTGCCGCTTTTTAGTGCTTTGCGCCTTGAGGCAATCTCCTCGCTGCCTTATTAGTCTTACCCGCCGACACTGCTCAAAATTAAAAAAAAAAAAAGAGCATCAATTTTGCGGATTTCAAAAGTTTGCACCCCAGGTGGCCGCCTAGGTTTTCTATAGGGACACACTGGCCCTGAGAATTTTTCAAGCCGGCCCCGAGAGATCGTCCTCATAGACAACTTAGGCAGCAGCTAAAAGCGTAAAACTGATGTATTTTATTTATTTATTTATTTTCAAAATTAAAAAAATAAAATATAATCAATTTTGCAGTCCCCAAAATTTTGCACCTCAGACAGCCGTTTAGCTCGTCTATACGGACCAGCAGGCCCTAAAAAATTCTGCTCCCCCTCCCCATGTGGCCTAACGGTGGACCCTGGAGATTTGGCTCCATTGCTGCATTGCACTCTCTAAAGCCCGAATTACGGCAAAGTTTTGGTCCCCGTTTTTAAAATTAACATTGTGAAAGCTGTATACTTTAAGGGAAAGAAAAAGATAGATAGCTATTTTGCCACCGGGCATTAACCCGAATGCCCTCATAGCCAGTCCGCCCCAGATACACACAGGGTTGGTTCGATTTTGCCCGACCCGAAAAAACAAAGTTGAAAAAACCCAAGTGGGTTTTTTCAAAATTGTCACTTAAAATTATATTTGACCTAAGAAAGCTAATAAACATACTGATTTAGACCAAATATAATACAGAATACTTTCATAATGCATACATTATATGTCATGGGTATAAAATTTTGAGGTTTAGCTCAAAAAAAAAAAGTACTTGAAAAAACCCACCTGTGGGTTTTTTCAAAATTCTTGCTCAAAATTGAACTCCACTTATGTAAACAAATAAAAATACTGATTTCGACTAAACATAACACATACTTTCATAATACATACATTATATGTAATAGCTAAAAATTTTAGGGAATGGGCTAAAAAATAAAAACCCACTTCAAAAAACCCAAGGGTGGGTTTTTTCAAAATTCTTGTCTAAAATTGAACTTTACTTATGTAAACAAATAAAAATACCGATTTAGATCAAACATACATAATAACATGTTTTCATAATATATACCTTATATGTCATGGGTATAAAGTTTTGAGGGTTGGCTCAAAAATAAAAACCCACTTTAAAAAACCTACAGGTGGGTTTTTTCAAACTTCATGCTTAAAATTGTATGTAAACAGAAAAAAAATACCGATTTAAACCAGATATATTTTTATCCTGGATGAAAACTCAAGAATGTTGGATGAATTTCAAATTGGTCTGCAAAATCAAAATAAAATTTCTTTCTCACAAAATAATTCTCTATTTAAAAAAAATATTGTAACAAATGCCTTCCCACACCCCCCCTCCCCTCAAAAGAAAGAAAAATTCAGAATTTCACTCAAAATTATAGATATATGTTTTAAGCGAAACTCTAAAGTGGCAGCAGCCTTATGCACCTTGGGCTGAATAAGAAAAGAAGAAAAACCCATACATCTCTATGTCTAAGTATTATTAACACCTTCAGTAGAGCCTCTGGTCAGATTATCAGAGATAATATTGACCAAAGGTACCTCGGATAATCAAAAACTCGCATAACATGGGCTCGGTCCGTTAGACGGTTTGTTTCCCTCAAGAGGGAAACAAGGGTAAACAGGTGAAATTAATGAAAAGGTTTAATTTTTCTTTTTATATAGATAGGTAGAAAAACTTGCTTCATATTTTAAAAAAGCTGAAAGAAAAATGTTGGTCAAGGACGCGAAAAAATATTTTTGCCTATTGATTTTTTATATATTTGCATTTTTTTTTCGCAATGAAAATTGATAAAAAATATGTGTCCCGGGGAACGCATAATAATAATTTTTTTTTTTGAGTTTCCCTCTCCGATTTTTGCATATTTGGCACTCTATAGCGCGATCGCTGTATGTTAGAAATTGCAGAAATTTTGAAAGTAATTTGCTTAAACTCTTTAAACAAAGAATAATTGTAATTAAGTAGACTTAAAAAAAACTTGTTTCTTAAACCCTTTGATGATATTTTATTGAACACTAAAAATAGAATAAACAAGGGGCTAAGTAATTGACTTTTAAAAAGTTAATTTATAGTTTAAAAAACAGAATAGAAAAATTAATATTCAAAAGACAATTATTTTATTTTTTCAAATTTTTTTTTCATTAAAACATAAAATGTTATTAAAAGAAATACAAAAGATTTATTGTTTTTCTCTTTAATTAATAGCATTATGTGTAGGCAACCTCTTACAAATAAAAATGAAGAAAACCTCAAATTTTTGAAAATACCCAGTACAAGTCTGATAAAACCCGAAAAAGCCCAACAAAACCAGAAAAAACCCACTGGGTTGGGTTTTTTCTGAAAAAAACCCGGGTTTTTTCCAACCCTGGATGCACAGGTACCATACTTCATTTAAAATATGTATCTAGAACAGTTTGACGAGCACTACATTTTCTTTCGTCATCAATTATATTCCAGGTGTGAAATGTCTTTGTAATCATGTTTGTTCATGATTGAATAAGAATTTGTTCCACATTCTTAACACAGGTTTGTCTTCAGGTTGGCTGACAAAATTCCCACAGGCCTTAAAAAAATCCTAAATTTATCAAGAATTCATTGAAACACTGTTTTCTTTTACTGAGAATGTGCTTTAATTTAATTTTTGCTATGGTGAAAACCCACAAAAGAGCATGGTTATTAAAAGCTCGCCTTTTACTTTGATAGATTTTCTAAGTGCTAAAATGCAAATAGCGAAACTATGTAAAGTTTTCCAGTTATAAATATTTTTATGCAGGTGAAGAATTGTGTTAGTTCATACAGTCGTTTCAAACCAATTAAAATGTTTAGTTATTTTTTTATATAGAAGCATTTTATTTTATTTTGAGGGTATATTCTATATAGGGAAATATTTTCTAAATTTCTAAATTTTAAATGAATATTTTGTGTAAACTGATTTTGTAAGTTTTCATGACTGCAGAGCCATACTTATGCTCAAAGTTACTTTCTTTTTCTTAAAGAAAAAAACATGCACACACACGCACATTAAAAAATTAAAATTTTAATTAATTTTTATTAATGCAATATGTTATCATTAAATACATAATATTAATCATTTATTAATACTTTAGCTTGGTTCTACTGCTATTGGAATTCAAACTAATGAAGGATGCGTTCTTGCTGTTGAAAAACGAGTTACTTCTCCTTTAATGAAGCCTGTAACTATTGAAAAAATCGTGGAAATAGATAAACACATTGGTAAGTTTCGGTTATGGCTGTAATTTTTAACTTCATCATAAGATCCCTGTATCCAAAGCAAAGATGCAATATTTTCTTCTTTAAGTTATAGAATGATTAGTGAAAATTATAGTGTTTTGCCTATCAATTGATGTATATTGAAAAACTCCAGTATAAGATAGAAATTTTCAATTCAATATTTATGGCCAATTTTCATTTCATTATTTTTTAACCTTGACAATTGTGTTTAAGGTTTAAGTATCATTTTCATTTTATTAAATGAATCATTTAGAAGCCAATGCGGTTTGCACAGCAACTTTTAAAAAAATGCAGTTGAATTGTTAGGAAAATTCAAAAAGATTCGTAAGATCTAGTAAGAAAGTTGTATTTTATCTTGATTTTTGAAAAGACATATGATGAGGAATTGTTCATAAATGCACAGAATTCAATCACTTAAAATTATGAGTACTATCAACTTGAAATCACAATTTTATGTATGTTATTTCCTCAGAATTTGCTTGAGGCTATTTGCTTATTTTACTTAGTTTTTATTACAAATCACATCATAGATACAATGAATGTAGGGTCATTCCATATCTCAGAATTGGTAATTTTAACAGAGCGGTAGAAACAGTAAAATTAACAAGAAAAACGAAAATGTCAGGTGTTTTGGGCCCTTAGTTTTTGTTTATTAAATTCTAAAAAATTGGCAATGCTCTGACATCTTTAAATAGCTGTAGATCAAAAACTATTTGACATAAAGGACTCCATTTGGTGTCAATCTCTTCTGCTTTTCATGATCTTTAAAGTGCTATACAACTCAGCTATAGTAGTTAAAATTTGAATTTTTTATAAAAATTTTAACATTTTAAAAACACTCCTTTTAAAATTTTTGGAAAAAAATATATAATTGGATGACAATGAGTTCTATAGGAAACTAATTTTTTTTATAATATTGATATTTGTGAAATTTAATGTATTTACTTGTTTTCTATGTTAAAAGCATAACTGTATGCTCATTGGGTAATGTTTACATACTACAAAATTACTTTGTAATTTTTGCACTACAAACATAAAAATTTAATATAGAATAACAAATCGAAGAAAATGTTAGTGTTTACATTTAATGACAATAAAGTAGGTATACTAATACATGATATACTTTGAAATTAAACAATTAAGAGATCACTGTATAAAATAACTTACCATAATCAACATAAAGTTAGTCTGTAGAAATCAGGGGAATTAGTAACAGTCCACTAAAACAGCTTGACCCCCATAATATATAAATATTGTATTAGCTAGCCTCCATTGAATTTGAAGCTTTAAGTTAGATAATTAGTAAGAGGAAGAGCACATAACGCGTGGAATCCAATTAATTAAACTTTTCTGTGCTTAATTCATTATGCACTTGTTTCATACATTCAATACATGTATGAATTTCCTTATTTAAAATATTTCACATACATTAGGGACCATTCATAAATGATGTCATGCTTTTTTCCCATATATTTGACCCCTCCCCCCTTCATCACAAGATGTCACACTTCAACGTACCCCCTGTCCCCTTTATCACATGTCACGCTATGTTGCATGAGCATGATCTCACACTCCTTCTTACCCCTTCCCCTCTCCTTATCACAATTTCACGTACCTCCCTCCCCCTCGAAGCGTGACATCATTTATGAATAAACTCTCCCATTTGCAGTAATGGGAACAACTTTTTGCAAAAATGTATCACTTGTCACATTTAATATTTCACTTGGTTGTGAATAAGAAAAAGAAGAAGCTGGCCCTTTTGGATGTAGGAAACTTACTTGATACTCATTTGTAACATTTTTTTCAAGAATGCAGGCAAGCCACCAAGAACCACCCTAAACTGCATTTACAATCCAGATTCAATTTTTGTTGAATCAGTTTGTGTGATATAGTCAAGTACTGTTACACATTCAGTAAACTGGTGTCATTGTAATAATGCTTCACAAGAAGCTGTTTTTCAGAAATTGGGGAAAATGAAAGCAATTTTTGAGTACCCATAATTGTTTTCGATTCATTGAACCAAGGTAACAGTGGTTTTTCAACTTCTTTGTAGTCATCAATTGTGCAGTATTCAAAATCTATAGTCTCAATTGGGGTAATTGTAAACATGGGGTAATTGTAAACAAGCTTCATAACTACACTTGTGGTGGTTTTGAAAACTTAACTGCTTGTGAGTGATAAACTGGCAGCATAGGGAAGACATTGAAACAGTTTCATAAGTTTCGAAACAACTGTGGAGGCGTCACGCTCACTATTGTTTGAAAATGGCAGAGTGAAAAAAGTTGTTTAACAAAATTTAGTGATCTTACATTTTCCTTTCCAGCTCATCTACAAAAGCGATGTAAGCGGTTTCAACCATTTTTATTTGTCATATAGAATGCT
The DNA here is from genome assembly GCA_038502835.1 of Octonoba sinensis. Lineage (NCBI taxonomy): Eukaryota > Metazoa > Arthropoda > Arachnida > Araneae > Uloboridae > Octonoba > Octonoba sinensis. Next base: position 83,674,638 of record CM076604.1, read on the forward strand.
GCTAAAAATATTTAGTTATGAATTTAATCTTCTCTGCTATTTCTCATGTGTAAGTTAGGTGTTTACAATTACCCCATATATTTCGCACTCTGGGGTAATTGTAAACACTTAAATTTATCCTATTTAAAATATTTTGGGGGGACAATAAGTATTATATTTTGATGTAAATTACACTTTTGTGTCTATTTTACATAACTGTTGTTGTTGCTAATGCCACTTGGAAATCCAAGCCCTCCTTGCAGGGCGACCATGAATTAAGGAAACTCCTATTGATTATTAATGAACTCCGTTAGAATGAAGTACACTTGGCTGAGAGGGGTTTAATGATTTTGCACCAGCTCCCAGATGAGAGATCATCACCTAGGTTGGTCCCTCAGCGGAAATTATTTCTAACTTGGTGGACATTTGAAGCGACGATGTGTTTTACGTGCACAGCTCCCCTTAGCGCACTTGGTCTCATAGTAATCAGTCGCTGGAGGTGGTCACCTCCCCAAAGCGTTGACCACGGCCAGTTGTGCTTCACTTTCGGTGCTTTGTGGTATCCAAGCTTAACCAACTGATCCACTGCGGTACAATTTTTACACAATTTTGTTGCATTACTTGATTTTTTGCAAGATATTTCTCGTTAAATGATCTGAGCCGACTCATAACAACTCAGCGGACTGCATGTGGCCTATAGGCCGCAGATTGAGAACCATTGCTCCTGAACTTCTTAAGCCTTCAAGCAGACTGTATAGGAAACAATTTTCCATTTGCATCAACCTTATTCGAAAATAAATCACTGTTTACAATTACCCCAGATCTCTGGGGTAATTGTAAACACGAGCTCATTCGCTAACAAATAGTAATAAAGTCCAAATTTTTGTACACCCTTACTCACAAGAAGTGCAGTAGTAGCTACAATGCTCACAATTTTATCTCTGAGTTCATTCAAGAGGTAGGGAAAGATCAAAAGTTAAAACATTGAAAAAGCGTTTACAATTACCCCAACTGACCCTACCTGGAATGTGTTCCACAGCAAAATCATATAATTGTTTTGGTGTCGAAACTTGTTTTGATATTTCTGTTGCAAACTTGCTTTATAAGCGAGTCTTTTAAAAGTACCGCCAAGTCCATCACAAGCACTTTTTCCATGTGAAGTAGCAAAAAATTGCCACTCTGCTTTAATTCCGAAATCTTTTTGATGGGGACATAAATTGTGGAAATTTTTCCTATTTTTATATTAAACTGAGCTGCCATCAGAAAAGTAGGTGATTTTCTCAAGATTAAAACGTGAAGTTTCTTTTAAGATTGAAATCACCTTTCTTTGAAAAACATAGAAAGCAATTGTATTGTGCTCCAAACAATTCGATATAAAAACATATTGTAAATGTTTGATTTCTCCATCCAATTTAAAATATACAATAAAAGGGTGGAAAGTTGCTTGTCTACTTGTCCAGTGGTAAGACTGACTTCATCTTGCAGCATAAATGAGTAATTTTCTGCAAAGTCACAATTAATAACTACTTGGCCTTCTGTTAAATTGTCTTTTGAATTAATATAGTGCTCCTTCTGTTGATTTGCTATGAAGGAATGTGTCCTTAGTTTTAGGAACATTTCAGTAAAATCTTCAACAAAATCTTCACTGCTTTTGATCATTGTTTTCTTGTTGCATAATCATATTTTTAATCCCAGCGACCTTTTTTGAGGAGTATTTTAACTCGAAGCAACTTTTTTGAGGATGTGTAAAATACGTGTTCAGATGCGTAATGGCGAACTCAGCATCAAATAATTGTACATAACAAGTAACATACTTTGAAAGTTACAGTTTATTTTGATCATTTTACAATACAATATTATCAAAAGCAGTTCTTTTAAAAAATTTTGTTGTTCTCTTAAATGCAGGAGTGATTGAATTTTTACTGGGAAGCAGGGGTGCCCCAAATGAGTAATTTTGGGAGAGAGAACTTTTTAATTCTCTAAATGAAACATCGAATTTTTCTGAACCTTGAACTCTGAGCAGTTTTTAAATGTTAAAAATTGAGAGAGAGAGAGAGAGAAGTGAATAAATTAGTAATTTTATTTGTTCAAAAAATATAGAGCATTTGTTTTCTCTCAGTACTGAAAATAAAATATCTGCAGCATTGCTATTTGTTCTGATTTATTTTTATGAAAAGGGTTATCATTTTAAATGTCTAATTTTAAAAACAAAAATTTGCAAATGTATTTATTTTATAGGTTGTGCAGTGAGTGGCTTGATGGCTGATTCCAGAACAATGGTAGATCGTGCCAGAGTTGAATCGCAGGTTCGAAAATTGTTTAAGATTTCAATTTCATTACTTAGTTTTGTTTACTGGTATAAAATATTACACACTTATTTTCTATCTTATATAAATGCAAGTTGCAATCCAAAGTTTTTTGGAATAAGAAAACTTATCCAGGAGCTAAAATTCAGGGGAGTCGGGTATAGTGGGATTCCTGTCCAAATTTCCCAGATCCCCTCCTCAAAAATAGACCAGGGGCCCTATTGCGAGCTCTTCGGAAGGGAGTGAGATCGGGGGGAAAAGGCGGTTTTTCGACTCGATATTTCTTTTGATATAAAGATTTAATTGAGATGTAAATAACTAAGAGTACAGTCATTCAGGGTAACTTTGAATCACTTCATATTTTTTAGAATATTTGACTTCCAATGAAACTGTAGAACATGCTCAGTGCCACTATCCTGAAAAGTTATAAAATCACTTTTCTTCTCTTTATTTGAATAAAAAATTCAGCAGAACTGTTCAAAGCTATTTATATTATTAAATAGTTCTAAAGTTACAGCTTCGAAGCTATTTTGGAATGCTGCTTTAAAGTTGCTGAAAACTTATTATTCTTTTAAAGTAACATTAGACTAATTTACCAAGCATTTTATCTTCTAAATATAGGGAATTTTTTAGTATTTGTGGGATTATTTATTCAGTAATATTTAGTAAAATGTCAAGCAATTAAGACCCATTGCAATTTCATTCCATTTTCAGGGTAACTTTGAGCCTGCTCAAAGTTAGCCTTAGATTTGTTGTTTACAGATCATAGATATATTTTATATACAAACTAACATTTTATTTCTATTTTTTAAGCATGTAACTAAGGTTTGCATATCATACCATTAGAATATATATAATATGTATTATCTAGTTGGATCATAAAAACATATAATTAAATTGTAAAGAAGCATAGTATACATAACCAGACATTGTATTTAATTTAAAAAAAATAGGGATTTATGATATTCAGGTGTACACTGAGAGTGAGAACATTTGAAAGGTTGCTGTCAGTATGTAGTGTGCATATTATGGCACATGGGTAGAATTCAGTGATAATCAGAATAAATGTTAGAATAGAATAGAATCTAATTCTTTTCAAGATGCTTACTTTAGTTTACAAAGTTATTGCTTTTTTTTTGAATAATTTTCATTTACAAAATTGATATTATTAAATTGCTGATTAGAATGTATATGAATAAAAATTTTCAAGTGATAGTTTTGATAATATGTGAGCATTGATTATGCTCGGTATTATTTTTTTCAAAGTTGCATTTGTTAGTTCTGATGGAAACCAATGATGGTTTGTGGTAGATAACAAAATAGTATGCAGAAGATATTACTCCAGATAGTAATAGAAGGGTTTTCATGATCCTCAACTCTCTGTTAAATGCAAAAATACTTGACTAAAAGTGTCAGATTTGTGATTCTTTTAAATGGTTGTTTTAATTAATATACTTGTGTAAAAATGAGTGAATTTTTTACTTAAATGATTAAAAATTGTTTTTGGCATCTTATTCTTTCCATAAATAAATAATAAATGGTGCTTTTAGTCCTAAATATTGATGTTCTCCTTCTTCTACCCTTTTTGCATGTGATGTTCCATGGAATATGATAAATTATAGAAACCATTTTTCATGGTTTTTACAATTATTATTTCTTAGTTTTTAATAACTACACAATAATTTAGTAGTTTTTCTTTAATTTTAAGCCAACATTAGCATTATTGAAATATTTGTGGGACAGTTAAAAATAGAGAAATTGTGGTGCAAGTTGCCCTGATTGACTGTATTTCATATAAATTCTAATTATTTTGCATTATTGTTGCTATTATTGTTTTTACTTTTATTTTACGGTTTAATCGTTGGCAAGAACATTTTCTTGTGAAATCAAGTGTTGTAAATTTAATACTTTGTATAAAACTTTTGAAATACATTGCATATAAACTGTTCTTACTTTATTATCATTTTTCTTATACATAGTCACGAAATTTATTGTTAGCAACACATTAAAAAAATAATGGGAAGAAGAAAGAAAGGAAAAGAAAGGAAGAAAAAAAAAAAAAACTCCTGCAATCAAAAACCGCAAGATATTAATAAAATTTCTAAGGAAATAAATAAATTTAAAAAATAAATAATAATCTATTAATAATATAAAATAAAGATAAATAAACATTAATAATAAAAGAGCGGCTCTTAAAAACAGCTTTTCCTGCAATCAAAAACCGCAAGAAAATTAATGAAATTTCCAAGTGAATAAATAATTTTTAAAAATAAATAATAATAATGCAAAATAAAGATTAATAAATAGTAATAATAAAAGAGCGGCTCTTAAAAACATATTTGAGTCTAGTTTCAAAGCGTCAAGCTGCAAACGCTGATTGGCGCAGGTCATTCCACGCCTGTCAAACTACGTCATATCTTCTTCCTGAAAGACCACCCCTATCTCACTTTCCGATCCTTTCTCACTTTGCTTGCCGACAAGCTCGCAATACGCCAACTGACTTCTTTCGAGATGAGAACGGTGAGATTTCAAGTTTAACGAATCCGAAGTCTAAGATCTCGCAATAGGGCCCCAGGATGGAGACGACTCCCACCCATAAAAGATTCAAAAAAAATTTTCATGAAAACATGAATAAGTTTTTTTTTTCACTTGTTTATAAAGTTATACATAATATTATTGCAAAAAAAAAAAAAAAAACCCACCTGGGTTTATAGGTTGTTTACTTTTGTGTATTTAAACATTTATATTTTACTGTATAATTCTTATGATATTTTGAATTAATAAATAGAAGTATTTATACATAAACTTAACAAATACATGCACAGTACTTTTTAAATTAAAAAGTGCCAATAGAAAAATTACATTTTTGTAAAATCACTTAAAATTTTATATTTTAACACTTTTTGAATTATATTGAAGTTAAAAAATAATTTAATAATGTTTAAACTGGGAAACAATTACCTTGTATGATACAGATACACTAAGCTGTGAGGAGGGTGTGTAAGCACACTTAAATTTAAGAAAAAACTGCAAGTTATTTTTTAAATAAAAATTTTGCGTGAATTTAATACACAAAGCTAAAAGTTTTGTGCTCTGGGAGAAATTTTAGGCTTTAAATATTTTGGCACCCCTGGTTTTACTATTTCGTTATATGCAAAAAGTAATTTAAATTTCCAAAAATTTTAATTTTTTAAAGCTAAAAAAATACATCTAAATTTTACTTTTGTTTACAGTTCCATTTTTTTTTCATTTGCAATAGTTGATCTAAAATAATTATTGAATGATAAAATACATTTCTTAGTTGTGTTAGAGTTATTTAGATTTTAATTATGTGCTTTATAATGTTAGTTATTTATTTTTTCGTTTTCACCTAACCCCTTGAACTGAAATGACGAGTCCAGCTTGTCATGAATTTTCTTGAGCAAACTGACCATGACAAGCTGCACTCGCCAGAAAATTCATATAAATGTGTGAAACAAACATTTTTTTTTCACAAATTATTTGATCACCAAAATGGTTTCGATATCAATCCCTCCTCTTAAAATTAAGAAAATTAAATTGCGTGCCTGAGCAGTGCCGACTGAAAATAAATGGCAGTCCAACTGGTTAATAGCTGCCCATTATTTTCTATTACGTATGCTGTTTAGAAACAAAAGAAATTATGACAGCTTATGTCATACACACAGGGTATCTGCGCACCTGGAAAGTCATGGATTTCACTTGTGACTGAAATTTGACATGAAAAGTCATGTTTTTCATTGAAAAGTGCTCAAAAGTTGGGGAAATTGAAAGTTTGTCATGGATTTTAGGCTCTGGAACCTATGATAGAAATCTATTAAAACTTTGTTTTTTCCATTTTCCTATATTCAAGGCCGTAAACTGTGCGACTGTGCATTCGAGTTGACTAAAGAATTTTCAACTTATTCCGTCTGTTGGTTTTCTTGCAGTAGGTCATGGCGAACAGAAAATGAAAACACTTTAGCTTGTCTGAAAAGCGTGGTCTTTTAAAGAATGTTTGATTCTTTAAAAAAAATGTAGTCGGAGACATACAGCTTTAGAATTTTGACCAACTCAATCAACGCTGTGTCGTTTTTTAAAGTAAAAGAATCAAATTTTAGAAGAAGCTGATTCAAATGAAAATTTAAATAAAAGCGATTAAAAGTTGGAAAAGGTCTAAATTAATTACTGCCTCTTCTAAGCAATCAATAGATACATTTTTCAAAGCTCAAGTAAGCTAAACTTTAAATTTTTAATTGCTTTCATACTATTTTATGATAAAATTTGTAGTAATCAAACAATATTGCAAATGAACAGCATACTTTTATGCTCTATGTTGTTCAACTGATAATAGAATAATTTTTTAAAACTCTATTTAAAAATTCCCTATTTTTATAAATACTAAATTTTGCTTTATTTAGTCAGCTGCTTCATTGAATCAAAAATGTTTAGAACAAACATGATTCATATAAGCAACGGCGCCCACTGTGTAAGAAACAACTGAAAATTTTTGGCACTTGTGAACAAAGAAGAATGTTTCCAACATAGCCTGTCATAACTTTATTGAAAAGATAATCATATTTAAAATTATTGACATTCATGATTTTCAATGATTTAACATATTTTTGAAAACATGTCCATTACATAATATGTTTATGTTTTTTTCTTTCATTTGTAGAATCACTGGTTTGTTTACAATGAAAGAATGTCTGTAGAGAGTGTTGCACAATCTGTTTCAAATTTAGCCATTCAGTTTGGTGATAGTGATGATGATGGCAATGCCATGGTAAGTTCGTTTTATATAAAATCATTTTTTTCCATCTAGCTCTTTTTTTTTTTGTGTGTTATCGTGATTATTTTAATAGTATCAGATTTCTTGATTAAATCTAATTTTGCATGTTTGAACTAACAAAGCAGTAACTGTATAGTGATCTGTAATATTTTCGATCTGAAATAATAAAGTTATGAATGAGATTCCTTGATCAAAATTTAAGAAAAATGCAGATTGCATTTATATATTGCAGACTGCATGAAAATGATAACATTATTTAAACATGATGTGCAATATGAATGTCAGACATCTGTTTTTCTGTTTTAGTAGTGTAGAAATTTCTTACTAACTGTCCTTTAATGACATGTTAGTATGCTATTTTTCCTTTTTACATATAATCTGTAGCATATTCAAGATTTTTCTTTATGGGGTGGGAGACAAGGTCACGATTAAGAATTCATTCATCATTCAGTAATTTTACTGTATAACTGATATTCAGTGCTCTTTGTTTGACAGATTTGTACTGGATATCTGGCTCTGATGTTTGAAACCTATAAATTCTGTACATATATTTAAGCTTTCAAATCTGTTGTAAATTTTTAATTTCTATATATTTTCAAAACATACATACAAAATAATTAAACTTTAAAAAAGAAATTTTTGTTAGAGAAGGAACTTCAAGCTCTTGCCTCCTTTCCAGATATCCTTGCAGATTATGTGCCAGATTTTAGCGCAGTGGCAGGATCAAATTCTGGAATAGGGATGTAACGAATATTCGGCCAGTATCCGGTATTCGACCCTTTCTCCGAATATTGATGGACTATTCGGCCGAATAGCTCTGCTCCAGTAGAAATGGGAAAAAATAAAGAAATTAGTAGATTTTAATCATTTAAAATTGTGTTATAATTATTGCAAAAGAGTACATTAGTATATAGTTTTAATAAATAAAAATAATTTAGAAAAAACTGCTTTTTAAAAACCATGTTTTTGGCTTGACTGAGCAAAGACGGATTTTAAAGTTGAAATATTGTATTTTATAATTAGCATTTGCTCCCAAAGGTTGGCAATAGTTAATTATGATGGACAATATGAGACATTAATTTGCTATTATTAACAAAGTGGTATCATACTTTGTTTGGGTAGACCGATGTATTGTGAATATTGGGTAAGAGAGAAATGTGAAAAGCCTAGAATATATCATGAATATTTAGATAGTATAATTTATTTTTCTATTTGTGGGTGTAATGGTAGTGCGCTTGGCAGACATTCTGGCATGACAACTAGGTGGGGGGAAAAGAAGAATCTACAAGAGAGAGAGAGAGAGAGAGAGATAAAGCAGTTTTGTTCGTTGCTAGAAAACTAAGATAGAAGAGCAGAAGACAAAGTAAAAATATGATTTGTGTAATGAGTGTTTTTATGTTAATGTGATTGTATGTTTTTATGAAGATGTGTGTTTGCTACTTATTCAGTTATTCTTATTATGTTTCTTTTCTGCTTTGATTTAATTGCTTATTTCCCTTTCTAAAACTACTTAACTACTTATCTTTTAATGCTCTTTTAGAGTCGTCCATTTGGAGTTGCAATATTATTTGCGGGCTGCGATGCAAAAAGTGATCCTCAACTGTAAGTTATCCTCTTGAAGAATAGTAAAGTGTACCATTTAATTTAGTTTTTAAACAAGTGAACCTTTTTTTTTCTAAAACTTGTTTCTCCTCTTGGGCCTATTCTTTGCAGTAAAAGCATTGACATCTTTTTGAAAGGTTTAGTTCCTAGAGTGGGAGTTTTCTTTTAAAATTTTGAGTTATTATTGGCTTTAATTATGATATACAGGGGGGGGGGGGTATGATTTTAATATAATAGGATTTTAATATAAGTATAGCCATCCCACCACTTGACGTGTCATTGGGATGTCATACCTTAGTCTTTCATTTCCATGGTTCATAAAAATAGTTTTTAAATAACTACATACCTTGTTGTGTGCCCTATTTTGTGGCTGTAAGTACAGTAGACTTAACTGGGCATTATAAACTCACATTTGTACAGTTTTATCTAAGTAGAATGAACAATTAATATTTAAGAGAAGTCTTGGGGGAGTTTTCCTACCCTAGTTTATTCCTTTTATTTAAATTAGGATATTTAGTTCAACAAATGACTTCAGCCTGTGCACTTTTGTTTTTTATTTATTCCCTTTGTATTTTGAAACATTAACTCTTTATGTTTAGTCTGTTTCATATATTTTCCTTGTACTGATTATCTATGCAGTTTAAAAAAAAGGTTAAAAAATTAGGAGGTTTAAAAAACCTCCTAAATATATATATTTATGCATATATTTTTTAATGTTAATTTTTCTTATTATTTTTTACTAGCTGTGCAGTGCATTTAAAATTTTTTAAAAATCTTAAAATATTACTCAAGCATTTGGGCTTTACCAAGATAAGAATGGAAAATTATAACCGTTGTGATAGATTGGTAAACAAGAATGCAAAAAGTGAAATTAACCCTTCGTGATCCGCTGTATTTCTAAAATGATTTATTTTCCAAAAGGTCCGAGTAGGAAACGTTTCTTCTTTTAATCACGTTTGTGTAGGTCTATTCTAAACTAAAAATAAGTAAATGTCACATCAACAGTGACTATGATTCTTCTGCTATTCAATCAAGTCACCGCAGCCTCAATGACAGACTGCTTAAGTTTAATTTCTTTAGAGGACAGTAACCAGGTTTGCAGCCCATTTATTCTTTAAATTAGGGACTGGATTGTTGCTGGTAGAGGAAGTAACCCTTACATATTTCCAAAAAAACTAGACAACTTTTGGGCCAACTTTTCTATTGAAAGAATATGGATTTCTTAAATTCATTTTTAACTTTGACTAATACTAATTAGTCAAAGTTAAAAATGAATAACTTTAACTATATACTAATTAACTTTAACTATATACTAATGTACTCTTTTGCAATAATTTAATACAATTTTAAATGATTAAAATCTACTAATTTCTTGATTTACTGGACCAATGTTTAATCCTCAGTGTTTTTCATTTTCATCTATAATTCAAAAATTAATTTACATGACTAATTGCAAGTTTAATGAAGATGTTTTATATACCTTCTGAGAATTTCTACAAAATGTGGGGAAAAGTTTTACCTTATGCTTAGGAATCCTGCATTATGTATTAGTCGGTTTTTTTTAAACATCATTTCATAAGCATAATATTTTGTAACATTTTGTTTTTGTACTGATGTCTATTATTTAAACTTTTTTTGATTGCACCTAATTCACAACAGTATAATTTTTTAGAGTGGAAAATATTTGAATCCTATTCATGTATCTTTGAGGAATTTCTTTTCTTATATCTACAGATTTCATATGGATCCATCTGGTACATATGTTCAATATGATGCTAAAGCAATTGGTTCTGGTTCCGAAGGTGCTCAACAAGCTTTGCAAGAGGCGTACGACAAAGTAATGTTTAAGTTTTATATTAGAAATTATTCACATTTCAAGTCTTCTCAGGGATGTGATTCTTCTTATCGGCGGTTTTACGCTTCTTAAAAATTTATCGCTTTTTTTAGCAAAATTTTTTTTCTAATATTCATCCCATAGCACTTACCAACTTTCATGGATGAAGGGTAAAATGTAAATATTTTAACTCTTTTTGACTGTTTCTCATAGGTAGGTCCTGATTTCGAAATCCGTGCATTTGCTTCAGTAAAACTCGCTTGTTTCTATTACGTGATTTCATCGCTTAGATGTCCATCATTTCCTTTCAGCCCTTTTGTTTTTTATGTTCTGTATTGAAGGACTTGCCTGTGCGTTAGTTTGCTACATCCATTTGAAAATTTCAGGTGAATTGCATCCAAGTTGATTCATGCCAATACTACTCCTAAAAATTAGCATTGTTTTTTTCCAGTCTTTATCTCAGGTTTATAAAGCTTTAGAAGATAAAATTGATCTTAAAACTGGTTAAGTACCGTCACAGGGTAAAAAGTATTGGCATATGTATAGTAAAGTACTGACTCCCTCCTTATATTTGTTATTCTATGTACATTAAAATTTGTCCTTGAAAATATATTTCATGAATTGTCTTTGAAAAAATCAAATACTATTGATTTCTTACTTTTTTAAATGTTTAGGAATGAACATCAAAGTCAATTGGGTTAAGGTTTTGATAATTTATCTGAACATTGAATATTTAATGCATAACTCTTTGCTTGTTTTTTTCTTCGTGTGTTGTTTTGTATCATAATTTTGGATTTCCTCTTTTTTGCCTTTTGATGAATCACATCCCTGTGTGCTATAGATATGCAAATTTAAAAGTGTTACTAATGATCGCATTAGATGCTATTTAATAACTCTAAAATAATGGGCTGTTATTTGGCAACTCTTACATAGTGTGCGTAATAAAAATTACCTGTCATAGTAATAAGGGAAAAAGGAAAAAATCTTACGATAATGTTTACATTCATTTTTTGTCAAAAAATGAAATAAATGCCAGTAGATGACATAAATTCTTCTCTAGGATCAGTTTTAAATACAAACTAATCATACGAAACTTTATTTGCTAAAGTGTGCTTATATTTTTATGCAGACATTTTGTAAATTTGTTTGAACTTAAGGTTCATTTTAAGTGCAGTCACCCAATGGCTAGATATTTTTTCAGAGGAGGGGGGGTTAATAATAATATACACTACTGGCAATTAAAATTGCTACATCAGGAAGAAATGCAGATAACAAAATGATATTTATTGGACACATATATTATGTTAGAAATAACAAATGATTAAATTTTGAAGAAATTTGGGTGAATAGATACTGAGAAATTCATTTGCCTATCACAGCATCTTCTTCCTGTTGTTTAAATTTCATGTCTGTAGCACGTCGCCTTCTTGGTGTAGCAAGTTTAATGGCCAGTAGTGTACATAGTGAATGGGTTACTTTTTTTTTGCAGAATTTTTTGGATGAAAATTTAGGGTAGGGGCTCTTTGAGAGGGTGGAAACACAAGCGGGAAATCAGGCAATTCTCAGGGAAGTTTTAAAATCATCGGATTTAAATCTTGATTTAAATCAATTGATTTAAATGATATACACCCTGCTTCTTAAAAAGTACATATTTCCAAATTATTGCTCAGCATTCAAAAATATAAGAACATGTAAAATCATGGCATAAGGTAGTTATTTCCAGTCAAACATTCCTTCATGAAAAAATTGAGAAAAATAATTGATAAATATTTTGTTTGTACTCGTAGAAGGGCAAAAGATTGTTCCACAGATTCTTATGACAGATATGATTTTTTACACATGTGTTCAGACTTTAAAAGTCAGTTTTTTAAATTCATGGTTTCTGTGCAATATCTCAAAAACTGATTGTAAGAAAAGTTTATCACTTCCTTTTAAGAAGATTGTTATAAGTACTGTAACATAAACTTAATCTTTCTATGTAATGAAGGAAAAAAAAAAAAACAGGTTAAATATAAAGCATTAGAGCTTCTGATGAAAAAGTGTTGCTCCTTATTTCTGGAGAGGGATTACTTTGGAATATTATAATATTCAATTTATTTTTAGTAAAATTTATTTTGGATAGAGGCTTGATTTAAAATCAATAAAAATGTAAAACTTGCATCCTTTTTTAGCATTTACAATATCTACATCATAATTTCCTTTTTTATTTATAGAGAATGACCTTAGATGAAGCTTTAAAATTAGCATTAAAAATATTGAAACAAGTGATGGAAGAGAAACTGAATTCATCAAATGTTGAGGCAAGTATTTAGCAGTTGATTTGTAATGTTCATTTATTTTAAGAATGAGTTATACTTGTACCTCGTTACCTGACTTTCCAAATCATTATTATGCTCATATTTTTAAAATTATACTGCATAAAAAAAATTGAAAAGGCAATAATTCAATTTAAATGTTCTCCGTCAGCATAGAAATCTGACTTATCATGCATTGTGTTAATTTATTGCATCAAAAACAACATTTTTACAGCAAAGGAGGTTTGTAGAAAGAATTAAAGAAAAATATAGAACTTCATTTTTTATTTGATATTGATTAATTTAATTACATTATCAAGGGTAGATAAATGTCGAGGCATTTTGTGAGAAAAGCATGACTTTTACAAGTTTAAATGCAATGTAAAAATAAGCATTTTAAAAGGAGAAAAAACTTGAAAAGGCAATAATTTAATCTTCATCAGTATGCAAATGAAAATCAAAGATTGCAGACATTTTTTATTTCAACATCCAAACGGTGGTTCATTCCTTTTCTTCTTAAAATGATTTGCTTATGTTTTTCTAAGAATGTTTTGTCATTTTAATTAGCTATTTGAAAAGTTCAATCAAGTCACCTTAAAATGTCTATTTTAAATAAGGATCGCAAAAAGCATTATTATTATTGTATAATTCTGTATTTTTGAAAATACTTATGCAATAAATGCAAGGATTATTATTTAATTTTTCCCCCCTTAAAGAATTAGTTTTGGTGTTTGTTCTGTTGTGAACCTCTGAACAAACAACCATCATCGAAGTGCACTGATTATTGACTGTTATTTAGAAGTTGCTGTTTATCAGAGAAGCAAATATTTACCAGTAAACTACTCAGAAATCATTCGTGATAAACTTTGCTAATAGTGCAAGAAAATAGCCCCAATACTTACAGTAAAAGTTTTAGTATTTTTTAGAATTTGATTTTTATTTTATTCATTAACAAAATTTCTTTGAGAGGAAATATTCTTATTCATAAGCTTCTAATATAAAAGGGAAATGTAAAATTTTCTTCCAATTAGGAAATTCTCAGTGTTTTTCATTTTATGAATAATATACTGGATAATTTTATTAGGTGATATCAAATCTATGAAATCTACTACTTCAGCTATTTTCAAAAAAGTTCCTAAATTTTTCAGTTTGCCACATTTTTTCAAAAAAAAAAAAAAAAATCACTACTTGAAATATCTTGTGGAAAAATTCGTAAATTGCACAAACCTTAAAAAGAGAATTAGAGCCAAAAATAAATAAATTTAAAATAAACAAGGCAAGCCTTTTTATAGACTTAGCTTGGTTTTCAAGGGCTTTCAAGAAGAGTGTAAAGCATTCAATTCTCAATAACAAACTTTTAGAATTCTGCAGGAATTGAGATTAGATTTGTCCCATTTTTAACCTTTCTTTAAGTTACCATCATAAAAACATAAAAATGAAAATCTCTTTATGTCAGCAATTTTTTTAATTTGCATTTGCCATTAGAGTCAAAACCTGCCTTATTGCAGTTCCACTCCTTTTGTCATCATATGCTTAAAAATCTGAAAATAAGCTCTTAAATTACTGTATCATTTTATGGGCCACTTTTAGCTTATGATTTTTTGAGTAATTCGAAGAATGACCTTCTCTTCCTGCAGAGCTTTAAGAAGTCTTTATAATCAGAAGATGTTTCTGGGGGAAAATGTAATGCTTTCCTTATGTGGGAACAAATGTCATTTGTAACATTTTTATTCATACTTTTTAGGTTGCTACTGTTACAAAAGTGCAAGGCTATCATATGTTTACAAAAGATGAAGTTGAAGATGTCATAAAAGGAATAAATGTTTAAATTGTTGTCTTAACGTCTTATGTTCTGAATTGTTTGACATATTGTTCTTGATAAATGACTTTTTATAAGAATGCCTTTAAATTATTTTTCAGGTATGTACACATATGATTTTAGTTTGAAAATTAGAGTTCATCTTTCGGCTCAAATTCTTGTGTGTTTGTGTAAGACAGAGGTTATTATTAACAGAAAGGGAAACAACAAATTTGTAATATAGGGAGAGAATAACTGAAAGTACTAGAACCGACTCCATTGATGATGTCTTTAGCTATATATAATTAATGCTCTTTTTTTTTAAATATGGGCAAAAATTTGACTATTTAAAAAAGAAGAAAAAGGACAAACCTCCACTATAATGGAAACTGGGGGACTCTATATTGTTGTTAAATGAAGTTAAGATTCTTTAGCTAATAAAGGAATTTCATTACATAAAGATTACAAATCAAATCTTGTTTTGAACAAGCTGCGGTGGTAGAACCCCCTTATCCATGATGTAAAGGCAGGTGGAAACGATAAGGAAGTCTGCTCTCATTAAATTGAATACTTCCCATCTGTTTTGATACACTTCGAAACTCGAAGTGAAAGTGACTGCAAGCAACCAGTAAACACGCTATAATTTGATGTCGGTGGCTCTCACCTCTCTATAACTCAAAACTGTTTTTGATCTATGAAGTCAGCGTTTATCCCCCAACATTTGTAAATGCAACTCTGTCTGTCAAGGAAATATACAGGGGGAAAAATGATGTTAGATACCGCACATATTTTTTTTCTCTCTCATCTCTTGGTTACATAGCTTATGAGCTCACTTGGAATGTGTTAGTTATAAGTTCATTTTTCAGTGCAATGAGTGCTTCAAAAGAAAGTCAAATCCTTGTCAATTTCTGAAAAAAACAATTATTCAAAGCAGTGAAAAATAGGGATAGAAAATCTCACATGGGCCGAAACCATTGGCATATCGTTATCCAAAGTATTAACCATTTAGACGAACAAAGATTGGATCCTTGCAAGTAGTTCAAAAGGAGGAAGAAAAGGAAAGCACAAAGGGAACAACGTTGACAGATATATATTACAATATTTATAAGCTGATATACGTCCAAACACCAAATTTACATTATTTAAAAATCAAATTTACATTATTTAAAGTTGAAACTCCTTTAAATTTATTTTATAATAGCTTACTGACTCTCTATAGTAATGAAATAATAGTAACAATAGTATTAAACAGCAAGTACAAAATACTGAAAAATAAAGTACTTTACAGTTTGCAGAAAACCAATAAATCACATAAATATAAAAACCTTTTTGTCTGAAAAAGAATGATGACTAAGCAAACTTTAAAAACTAAACTAAATAATGGAAATGAGCCTAATTCTTACTGATATGAAATTAAAGAAATAAATAAAATAAATGTTTTGACTTTGATAAGTATATAGCTTTTAATTTTTAGTTTAAACGTACTTAAAAGTGGGATTGGAAAAAGAACATTTAAAAAAATTAAAAAAGGGAATCTTTTTCTTTTCCGCTCTACTGTTGACAGAGGGGGAGAATAACAGTATTTTCCTCTACTGTTAGAAGAAAAAGGGAAATTTCTCCTTTGCACATGTAGTCCAATTGAACTCAAACAAGATTTTTTCTCTTATCATATCCAATCAAGTTATGAGACCAGTAGCCACACCCCAGCCCATAAAATAGTTTTGGTTTTGATTGATCTGTAGCAGTGCTTTAGAAGCTTTTTCTAAATATCTAACACAGCTTTTCTTCCTATGTGGAGTTATTTATGCTATATTATTATTGTATTACTTGAAGATTACTTATAATCAAGTTATTTGAATTATTTCTACTAATGTTACTTGAAAAATATAAAAAAATACAGTTTAGTTAATGTTGTTTTATTTATAAAGTTACTTTTTTGTTTCAATATGCCAAAACCTAAAAGATTCAATTTAAGAAAAATTTGACTGCACAACAAAGCCAAATAATTGCGGAAAGTGGGCAATTTTCTGAAAATGCACGGAGTCACAAATTGACTCTCTAGATTTGGAGTGCCCCAGAACCAGCAGCAACACAAGAGATTATCATAAATTTCAATGAAAAAAAAGAGAAAAAACTCCAATTTTCCTTTTGCTTTTGGAGTTGAAAGAAAACCTGACGCAGCGCCGCAGAACCAGAAGTTACAGCTCTCTCAATCACACACACATACAAAAAAAAAAAAAAAAAACCAATTACGACTCCCTTGAAATTTCACAAGGATGCAGAAGCTATTGTAACATCTAAGTAATATGAAAAAAATTTCAATCAACAAATTGTCAGGTTCTTTTTTGCTTCAAAAACACCATTTAACCACTTTTCTCAATTGGGAATGTATTAAAATGTGCAACATTATTAGCCATCATAACGTCAACAACTTGGAAACAAAATTCTTGATAATTTATATAATTCAGTTCTAGATGACTGCAAAGAAAACATACTAGGAGAGACTTGATTATAGCAGTGGTTCCCAACCTTTTTTCCCCTTGAGAACCCCTTCTAAGGTCCGAAAGAATACGACGAACTCTATTCTGTAATCGTTGTTGGTCAATAGCTCATAACAAGAAATGAAAATATAACTGCAAAACATCTAAGTTGAAATAATAACTAAAATAACTTTTTTATTATTTGTTCTTTTTGATTATTAAAAGGGAAGTAAACATATTTATCAAAATATCTTTAAAACCTACATTCCCGATAGTGCGAAAAAGTTGTGGAATGGCAAAGAAATTTACGTACAAAATACTGTTTGAATCAATAAAAATCTTTCTGTTTTTGAGTTGAAATATACAAAATTCGCCAAGTTGGGGAAATTTGCAGAAATACTAAAACTTGTATATTTTCAATCAAACTCCTCATTGCGATAATGCTGAAAAATTAAAACAAAGGGATAAATGTGAGTAAAAAAATTAAAATTAATGAATAAATATCTTCCAGTGCCACTTTGGGATCTGTATATGAGAAATTAGCTGAAAATAATGCAAAATTTTACATTTTAGTAAGTTTTCACATTTTCGACTCTTTTTTTTTTTTTTTTTTTTTTTTACAGCCCTTGAGAGGAAAAGTGGGAAATGTAGGAGAAACATAATACATAAGTTCAAAATTTGAAATAAATCAATGAATATCTTTCTATACAAGATTGAGATAAAATTTTTGAAATCACTTAACAGTAGAAATAAGTGGATTTCAAATTTTGTACGTATGATTTCCCTGCCAGTTCACAACTTTTACGCATTATCGGGAAAACAATTTATATGAAGAAATCATTTTTACACTTTGTCCTAATACGTGTGTGAATTTATATTTTCGTTTTAGTTCCAAAAAAAAAAAAAAAACATTAGCACCTACGGGGAAATTTCAATCCGATATAAATCCTGGTCGAACCGACGGATTTGCTTGCCAAACTTGATCGGAAAGATGTTACGATGTAGAACAGGGGTCTCCAAACTACGGCCCGAGGGCCACATCCGGCCCGCGGACAGATTTTGTCCGGCCCGCGGAGAGCTAGCATACTTGAAAGAAAACTCCTTCTAGAGAACATATTTATTTTTTATAGCAAATTAAATTAAGTTTACTGAAGTAATCTATTTTTATGTTGAATAATTATTAATATGACATCTACATTGATATGGTCATGGGCTAACTACTCATAACATTGTTGTAGGTTATTATTTACTAACTAACAAATTATTGAAATGAATCCAACTAACATTTTATACATTTTAAATGAAAAGATAACTTATAACAAGCATAACGACATATGAAATACTAATGAGATTTATGTAATTGAGATTTTCCACTGACAATAGTTTGTAGTTGTGGACTAATTTTACTTGTACCAATTATTAAAAGAGATTTAAGATGCTCATCAGTTAATTTAGATCTGTAAACATTTTTTGTGTACTTCATTTTGGAAAAGGTCTTCTCACACAAATAAGTAGTACCAAAAACAGAAAACAGCCCACGAGCAAATTTATGCAAATTATCAAATTGTGTCAGTGGAAGACACTTATAAAATTCCAACACAGATAAGTTTTGATATTTGTTCTTAATTATATCACTGCACTGTAGATCAATCATTTCCATTTGAAGTTCCGGGGCTAGGGTTTCAATGTCAGTATCAAAAGGATTCTGAAAAATCTTAATTTGATTCGCAATGGCATCAAAGTCCGAGAAACGAGTATCAAAATTTATTTTCAAAGCACTCAAAGTTTCGATTGCAAAATCGATAGGAAACTCGGTCTCAGTGGTGTGGCTAAATATTTCACATGTTTTAAAATGTGAAAAACATTTACTTCGTAGTTGTGATTGAAACAGTATCAATTTCTTCCGGAATGATTTGATATTATTGTATAAATCAGGAAGATGCTGGTTTTCTCCTTGCAATCTCAAATTCAGTTCGTTCACATGTTTTGTCAAATCAACATAGAATGCTAACTTCCACAGTCATGCGTTGTTTTGCAATTCAGTAAGAGGGCGATGCTTTTCATTCAAAAAAAATTCGATCACTGCTCGAAGTTCAAAAAAGCGCTGAAGGACTTTCCCACAACTAAGCCAACGTACGGCAGTATGATAAGGTAAGTCATTTTCTCCAATCTCTTTAATAAATTGTACGAATTGTCGGTGATTCAGCCCAAAAGATCTGATAAAATTAACAGTTGATATGACTGGTTTCAGAACTTCAGACATATCCAAACATTTTCCGCACAAAGACTGTTGATGAATGATACAATGTAAGACTATTGGTTTTGAACCACCGTCATTTTCTACAGCCTTTGACACAAGAGCGACCACTCCTTTATCTTTCCCACTCATGTTTTTGCCTCCATCAGTTGTAATACATTTCAAGTTTTTCCATCGAAGGTTCTTTTGCTTAATGGCCATTTCAACTCCTTTAAAAATATCTGAACCAGTAGTTGTGCCATGAATACTATACATATCAAGAAGTTCTTCATGCACTTCATAGCTTTTATCTACTCCTCGAATATAAATCAACACCTGAGCAGTATCTGACACATCCGTTGACTCATCCAAGGCCAAAGAAAACCACTCAACATGTCCATTTTTGTTGAACAGTTGAGAGGATATATTTTCAGCGATGTCTTCTACCCTTCGAGCCACAGTGTTTGCTGACATACTGACAGTTTTTAATAAATTTACCTTTTCAGGGCACATTTCTTCGGCTACTGCGATTATGCATTCTTTGACCATTTCTCCATCGGTGAATGGTTTTCCACGTTTTGCAATTTCAAGAGCCACACGAAAGCTGGCACGAGTTGCAGCCTCTTGTTCAGTTTTGAGTTTTGTAAATAAAGATTTCTGCGATTTCAATCCGCGCTTCATAGCTTCGAATTTTTCTGTCCGCAAACTTCCTGTATATTTTGAGTAATTTTGAAAATGTTTTGCTTCATAATGACGTTTAATGTTATATTCTTTGAGAACGGCTATGCTTTCATTGCAAATCAAACATAGCGCCTTGTTACTGGACTCAATTACGAAATACTGAATGTTCCACTGATCTTTGAATTTTCTGCATTCACTATCAATTTTTCGCTTCTTTTCCATTCTACTAAATCACACACAAAAGCAACAATTCAAATAAAAATATTGTTACAAAGATGACTTAAACACGCACAAACACGTTTTAAGGAGGTACGCACTATTTTATTTCACAGCAGTGTCATAGGAACTGACTTGTGGTTGCGCCACTAGCCTTCTTATATATTTCACTTACTGCCATCTAGAAGTGAGTGGAAGACACCAGAACTTTATCGAACCAACGAGATTATTCTGTAAGTGCTATTAGCGCCATCTGTTAGGGATAGAAGGTACTACCTATTTCTGCTTGTGTCCACCAGATGTCCTGTCACGTTACTCCTCATGGCTCGCTCGTACTCTACGACTAATCTAGAAATTACAGATAATGACAGGAAAATTAATAATATGCAGTGTTGCCGTTTTGCGGACTTTAGTTCGATTTGCAGCCTTTTTTAAACGTGGCGTACTTTTTCGGACTTTTTTTTTCATGTAAAAAAATACTCATTCGTTACTTGAGTACTCGTTAGGAACCGAAGTAACGATTACTGAAGAAAAAAGTAATCAATGATTACTTGTGTATTTCATTACTTTTGTAATCAATGATTACTATGGCGATACGATGCGGGTACCCCATTATAACGGATACCCATACGATACAGAAAATACATCAGCTTCCCCGTCGCTAATGGCATCTGGCAAAAAAGTAATCATATTTTACACCACTAGTGGACTGATTCAACTTTTTACCACCGGCAACAATTAATGATAATATGGTTTTGGCCCTTGGAATTTACTGGAGTAATCAATATGGCCCTAAGGCTGGAAAGTTTGGAGACCCCTGATGTAGAACATGTACAGATACGAAGTTCAACAAGAACTTAACGAGCCTATTTTCCTACGAAATTTTTCGATCGGGATTTTTAAGGATATTTCTCAATGAATGAGTGAAGGAATGAATGAATGAATGAATAAATGATAAAATAAATAAATGAGTGAATGAATAAAAAAAAATAAATGAGTGAATAAATACAAGGATGAGTAAATGGATGAATAAATACATGAATAAATGAATGACTGAATAAATGAAAGAATGAATGAGTGAGTGAATGAATATGTGTTATCCGTTGTAAAAGGTATATTTGAAGTAATTAAGAACTAAAGCTAAATGAGAAAAAGAGAGAAAGAGATAGCTAGATTATAAATTTGAATTTGGTGTATACGAAAGAGTAGGCTCGTATAGTTCTAGACGGAATTTCTTGTTTCTTTTACGACGTTAGCAATTAAACATTTCGCCATTTTATTATTTTCGCGAACCCCTTTCTCGAACACGCGAACCACCGGTTGGGAACCGCTGCTGTATAGCTCCTACAGCAGTTTCTATCTTCTTTCTTATTAAAGATAAAGATGATTTTTGCCGTTTGCCAATTTATAAGTATTTCACATTTTTGACAGCAGATGTTCCATAAAATTTTACCTATTGGATAAAATTAAGAAATCGAAACAATACCACAGCATTTCGCAAGCAGTTACCTAAAACTTACGTAGTATGATGAGTGAAAGCGGAATAAACCTTTCATCCGAGCTTAAATAGGAAAATAACATATGTGCTAATTCACTGGAGAAAAAAAAAGTAAGTAAATGAAAGTATAAATAGTAATAATAAGCTGGAATAACAAAAATCCGCTATAAAGGATAACATTTCTTTTAAAAACCCCTGTGCAGTATGGAAAATAGTCCCGTAAAATACATGTCAAAATAAGGAAATCAAAACAAAGCTATCAACCGCCTGTGAGACGCAGGAAAAAATTTTTAATTCGTTTTAAAAAAATAATCAAAATCCAAAAAAAGAAATAAATAAATTAAAAATCGGCTGCTTCTCAAAATGCTAAAAACCGCAAGCAATAAATTTTAATTCGTTAAAAGAAAAAATGATCAATAGTCAGTCGGCATGGCAACAATTAAAATTAAAGTTAATTACCGTGAAAAAATAATTTGGAACTGCAGAGAAAAATGCTTATAACTTCTTTTCTAGTTAATTTAGAGGCTTCAAATTTTCGCACGTAGAGCGAAACTCTCTCCGGGGTAGTTTTTCACGCGCTTTTCAACGGTATCAAGCTCGAAACGATGCGATAATTCCTTCCTATAGAAAATGACTATTTTATGAAACTTTCGGCTATCTCTATCTCTACTAATAATAAAGCAGTAAGTATGTGTGTGTGTCTGTGTACGGCGTAGGGCCCAGACCGTCCAGCGGATTTTCATGAAATTTGGCACGAAATTAGTTTGGAACATGGGGGTGTGCACCTCGGAGAGTTTTTCCTGAAATTCGAATTTGTTCTTTTTTTATTCCAATTTATAGCCGAAAGTTTCATAAAATAGTCATTTTCTATAGGAAGGAATTCTCGCATCGTTTCGAGCTTGATACCGTTGAAAAGCGCGTGAAAAACTACCCCGGAGAATTGGAATAAAAAAAGAACAAATTCGAATTTCAGGAAAAACTCTCCGAGGTGCACACCCCCATGTTCCAAACTATTTTCGTGCCAAATTTCATGAAAATCCGCTGGACGGTCTGGGCCCTACGCCGTACACAGACACACACACATACTTACTGCTTTATTATTAGTAGAGATAAAGATGATTTTTGCCGTTTGCCAATTCATAAGTATTTCACATTTTTGACAGCAGATGTTCCATAAAATTTTACCTATTGGATAAAATTAAGAAATCGAAACAAAACCACAGCATTTCGCAAGCAGTTACCTAAAACTTACGTATTATGATGAGTAATGCAGTTCTTACCTCTTTAAAATACCTAAATGCTTGTTTTTATGGCTTTATGAACCACGACCTATAAATTAGAATACTGAAACTAGAGATGGTCTCGTTTTGAATATCTCCGGTTCTAATGCTCCGATTTTACTCAAATTTGGTATTTAGGCAAATTCGTGCACGCTGAATTCAGTTCTGTTGTCAACAGTATAGCATTTCATTTAAGTTTTGGGAGTAAGTGTTCCTTTAAATATGTACACTGCCCCTTATCAAAATTTTATTTCAATACCTTAAAGCAGCGGTTCCCAATCTTTTTTTTTTCGCGTACCACCATTTCTCTTGTAAGCCATTTGCGTACCACTACGAATATAACTTTATTACATAGAATATAATAATGACAGATTATAGAAAAATACTAGGATGACTAGGTAATATAAATCACACCATTTTTGATTGTTATTAAGACAGAGAAAGCGTTTATTAAAATGAAGCTCTATACGTAAAATATATGAAATATATAAAATATATTTTTAATACGTACTTCCAAAATACATTAGAAATTAGTATATAGCACCAGTCCGTCTCTTCCTTTTTTTTTTTTGCCTGCACGCGTACCACCTGCTGGAAGGGCTTCGCGTACCACTAGTGGTACTCGTACCACAGTTTGGGAACCTCTGCTTTAAAGAATTCATTAATGGACGACGATTGACGCCTTACTTGTGCTTTTAGACCGCACGAAGGCCAAATAATTTTGAGTGTTTATTCCCCCCCCCCCTCGACTGTACATTACTGTGCACTGTGTATAAATTAATTTTCATTTTCATGCAGTAAAGGCTCTATCTTCATAAAATGCATATTTTCTCTTTGTTTGAGGGTATTTGGGGAGTTTATTCCCTGTTGTATTTCAGGCAAACAATGCATAAAAGTACAGCACTGTATTTTCTAGAGAAACACTCGCACTTATTTTTTTTTAACCCCATTCCCTTAGCGCTGTATTTTCCCAACCTAAGCCACCTCACGGTCCACATTAGCCCGGTAAAATAGCTTAGAAAATAAAAGTTATTCAATTTTGGACGTTTTTTCGTTTAAACTTTTTCCTTTTGTTGTCTGCGTTTGCGTGACCATAGCATTGTTCTTGGAAATTTTAAACGAATTAGAATCAGCGCGTGACAATATTCGCAACACCTGTAACAATCAAATTCTATTGTTGTGTGCTGAATCAATGTTGTTCGAACTATCGTAACTAGTTTCCTGGATCTTTCGAGAAAATTATTTCCTTCAAAAATGAAGTATCTAGAAGACAGTTTAAGAGTAGATTGAAGCATTTATTTCAGGATGGTATTTAATTACTTATATTTCCTTAAGGAGGTATTCTAGTGTAGAGGCATGAATTTCGCCCGGTTTTTGAAGCGCTGTACAAAGGAAACAAAAAATATTTTTAGTATCCATTTTATTATCATTTGTTTATTGATGTTTTATTATTACATACAAAAATTAACCAAAAAAATAATAAAATTGACAGAGTTATGAGCAGTCAAAGTGGAGGATCCAAAAAAAAAAAGAGGGTGTCATGGCGCGCATTATTCCAACCCTCCTGATGATCTGAAAAATAAAAAACAGACGGATTCTTAATTATTATGGATGCGGCTATCGTATGAACCTTAGACAAGTTAAAAAAAAAAAATTACAAAATGGCGGCTGTTTGAAAAAAAATTTCTTTTTTGTATATTTTTTTAACAATTCCGAATTTTTAAAAATACTAAATGAAAAGTTAGTTTTGGGCAAGGTTCACATGATAAAGGGATGTATAAAGAACATCCTCTCCAAATTTGAAGTAAATCGGTCCATTAGAACTCGAGATATCCTTTACATATTTTTAATCGGCGATTCCTGCTCCATATAAGAAACCTTCCTCTACTTCAAAATGCTCATTCTCCGATGTTCTCTGGTGAAGACGAGCAGTTCTACCCTCCTTTGACGCCTCCGAAGTCCGGAGTTCAGAGCGCTCGATACGCTCTTCGTCCCGTCTCGCTGCAAAAGCATTAGCTGCTGGGCCAATCTTGATTCCCATAACATCTAAGATTTTAAATATAGGTATAAAACCTTCATTAAAAATACTAACTGCGAAGGGGGTGGGGTTGGGACGAAGGTTGGCTTATAACTAACTTAAAATAAAACTAAAAGGAGAATATTCCAACAAAACAAGTTTTTATGTTCTTCAATTAAATATAGATTTAAAAGGGATTTTTTTTTTATTTTTATTTATTTATACCTCATCAATCACCACCGTACCTACCCTGACGAGGGTTTAACCGGATGTGGTGATTGAGAGGAAAGAACAGAAAAATAACAGAAAAGAAAGACATTTCGAGCGACGCCCACTGGGTGTCACAGATCATGTGATGTTACTTATACAAATTTTGAAAAAATAGAAAATAGAGTACAAATTTAAAAAAAAAAAAAAAAAAAAAAAAAAAAAAAACACACACACACACAGTAAATAGCAAACAGCAACAATAATAATAAAAAATGACATAAATATGATGAGCAAATAAATAAGAAAGATTTCAGAGTTGCGAATGAAAGTCCTATTGAAATTATTACGAAGGGAGCTGAAAGTCATCTCCATGAGTGTTTAGGAGGAACATAACTGCATGCAAGTTCTTTCGAGTTACTGGATGAGATAAAATATGGATGATGTTTTGAGAGAAAGTGCTATTGGAATCATATCTGCAATGGAAGGAACTGGTCAAAGGACGCTTGAAAATGTAATGATCTGCCGTACCCGGTTGACTGCAAACACATACTGGAGAATTGATTATATTAAAGCGATGTAAATATGAAGGAAAAGGACCGTGTGCACTGAGAAATTGTACTTCCGATGGATGTTTGCAGCGCGGCTTCAGTTTTACTTTTCGCAGGACATCGTGAACCCTGCGACCAGTTTCAGCGGTGTCCCATATCTGTTGCCAGTTGTTGAGAAGATCTGTCCAAAGTAGATATTTGAGATACGATTTAGGTAAAGGAATTTTATATTCTAATGGATGAGTAGAGTTTTTTGCTGCGGTCTTGGCCAATGAGTCAGCTCGTTCATTGCCGAAGTGGCCTTTGTGAGCTCTAATCCATGCCAGTTATTTAAAAGGGATACTATACAATAAAGATTCTATAAGGGATATCCAACTGTAGGGAATCGGGAACGCCTACTGTCTTTTGTTGACTTGTAGCGGTCGGACCGGAACCGATGCCACGTCAGTAAAACGGCTATAACTCATGAAATAATAGAAATTTTGAAAAATCCTATTAATGGCATATTCTTGTATGTCTAAACTTTGGAAATATAAAAAAATAAATTTTCGATTATTTGAAAATTCTACATTAGAATACCCCCTTAAAGACACATAAATTTGAAAATTATACTGTGTACGTATAATCTGTCTGTGCCACGAGAAAAGCTTGCCGAAGTGTGTGTTTGTGTGTCACTATGGCAATGAGGTGTGTCCCTCATTTTCTCAAGGGAAATTCAAAAGACCGGAGCATTGTCTTATGAAATTAACTTGGAAAAATGGAGATATACCTCATTGCCATAGTGACAGACAGGCACAGACATTTCGGCGTGAGCTTTTCTCGTATCAGACAGACTATAATTTCGAATCAATGAATTATGTATTTTTTATGCTATAAATTTCTATCTATTTTTCCATAGCGATTTCTAAATTTAGGAAAATTGTTCATAAGCGCAGTTATACACACATATATAGATAGATATATGAAAATCTTGATTGGAAATTTATACATACTGTAACGAAATTCATAATCAACATTAAGTTCTTCATCCTTTTACTTCTACTGTTTTACTCTTTGGCTATTAATAGTGAAATATTACTGTTGATTGTAAACTTGCGTCAATACGCAACCTTCTTTAACCCCTTAACGGTCTTAATTTTAAAGAAAACGGTCATAAAAGTCCCTATTTTTTTTAATCCCTGAAAATTATATAAAAATATGTGCATGAACAATATATATATTCATTTTTAATTTGTTTTTATTTTGAAATGTTAAACACTCCAGCCCGAACATGTCACGGGAGCGAGAAATAGGAGGCGAAACCTCAGCCCGTCACGGTCACGGGAACGAGAGGGAAGGGGTTAAAAACTACTTTTCATTTTTATGTCGATAAACAGTGCCTGATTACCGCACAGGCCAACTAGGCCACGGTCTTGGGCCCCCAAATTGTAAGAAAGATTTCTGAAAATATCTCTTAAATGATATTTTTTTGCAAAATGGAAAGATCTTAACTCATTTAAATGGTGAGCTAAAAGTATTTGCGTAAATAAGGTAAACTATGCACAATCGAACCAGTATCTTCATTGATTATCATGCTAAATAGTGTCCTTTAATCGCTGAGGCTTCTCGACGTTTTTTATTTATTTAATATTATAAACAGTACAATTTGAAAATGCAATATGTGTATGCAAAAAGTTTGCTTATTTAATGAATAACACAAAAATCACATTGAATAAAAACAATATAGAATGCAGAATAGTAGGATGTCGTGTCAGTAGGTGATTTTTACCCCCTGGCCAATTGGGTATGAACCCAGTATTAATAGAATAATCTCCAAGCTTATTTAACTTTATACATTGTACCCAATATTTTTACTTTTCATACCATAGAGGGCCCCAAAATAATGTTGTGCCTTGAGTCCCCAACTGTCTTAATCGGACCCTGTCGATAAGAAAGTAAAACATAAAAAAAAAAAAAAAACCCTCTCACTGTAACTTACACTCAGTGAAAACAACATCATGAGAAATATTAGTAAAACGTAAACATGAAAATTAGGTTGTTCTAGGGATTTGGTGACCTAACTTTCTGAAACTCACGCAGATACGCTAGACTTTCCTTTTTTCGGAAATCGGTTTTAAGTCCAAAAATAGTATATCTTTGAGCGAAAAAGATTTTTTCGAAGGAAAAGATTATAATGCGACTTTTATAGAAATCCGAAGATGAAGTTACAGTTTCGGATTGTATTTTTCCATCCGTATCACTACATTGAAATATCTTCCTGGTTCGTAGCACTTGGAGAATACACACGTTTACTTTTATTTTGCTCCGCTTTATGATTCTGTTTCCTAAGGGAACGATTTGGATCGATTGCTCAAGGAAGACGGCCAATAACGTTCTTCGTAAAATATTTGTCAGTGCAACTTTTGACAAGTTAGTCTCGTTAACCCTTTGCTCAACGGATAACACAATGAACAAAAATGAGAAAGAACAATTTTGTTCTTTCTCATTTTTGTAAAATTTTTAATTACCTTAATTACTGCTTTTTACTATTCTTTACTGATACTAATTTGTAATTTCTACAAAATAAATAAATAAATAAATAAATAAATAAAAAAAAAAAACATTAAAAAAAAGCATAGGTTCTTCATTGATGCCAAAGTTTGTGCACAGGAATATTTGAAATTACTTTAGTGTGATTACAAATGCCTTTTTTTGATTTTCTGTATTTCTTATCGATCAAAGTCAAATATTTTAGACTTCTTTTGAAAGTCACTACAATTATTACCGTATTTCACGGAGTTCAAAACACGTTTTTTCGTTCGAGAATTTTTCTCTGAAATTCAGCTGCGTCTTATAATCAAAACTGATATTAAAATGTCCAGTGTTTAAATTAAAACTAGTCTTTCGGCAGTCTCAAAAATGTCGCGAAGAAGGACATTCGGGTGACAATTGTCTGGGATTTTAAAAGAAAGTTCGGTCTTATAAACTCATACAAAATTATTTTTTTGCTATCTGGCTTTGCGATCTTTAATGGTAAACATTAAAAATATTGTTTTCAGAAAAAATTGCTCAAAAATTAAGGTGTGCCTTAATAATCCGTAAAATACGGTACAATTATTACTATTATTCTTTTCTCCTTCTCTCTCTTCAAGAATACTACGTATTTCTTTCAGTTGCCAGTCTGTTCTTTCATAGAGCATTGCCCTTCTCCATTTAAAATGCAGCTTCTGTTTCAGCTTTTACTTTTCTTTCTTTCTTTCTGTTTTTTCTATGGATAATCTCAGATTTCCGAAAAACTGCGACTTTGATCTTGGTATTAATTAACGTGCAGAGCTTCCTCTCCCAGCAACAGAACTGGTATATCGACTTTCGGTTTTTTGTCGGTCGAAATTCAGATCTCTCTCAGCCAGATTCGACCGCAGTTTTTTTCCCTTCGTAGAAGTGGACAAGAAGTTACATTATGATCACGTTAACGCTTATTTTCTCAATAACTGGGTCAACAGACAACTGACCTCCATTTTTTAAACTCGGCCGTTTCCACCCCTGAATATTTTCTTTACCGACAAGGGCGTAGTTTCTTCTGGTGTTCTACGTGACGTGTTGCACATGCATTTTTCTTTATTCTTTTTTTCTCTTCCGATTGAGTACAAGAAGATAGTGAGAGAATTTTGCGTGGTTTTCAACGAGGAAATCAAGTGGCACGCAGAGCAATTTTTACTATATTTAGGTGTTTATTTTTTCTCTTATGTTGTCTTGGAAATGTTTGACGGAACAATTGTTATTGCTACAGGTGTCCTAGTTATTCAGTGAGGCTTGAACTGCCAATGCAAATTCGTGATCAAGCAATAATACCATAGCCCTTTCCGAAGGTGGTTTAAAAAGGTGTTAATGGAAATTGAAAGGTATCCTCGTGACAGAAAGATCTCCTTGAACTGCGCGAGCCTAACGTATTTTTGTTGAGACTCGGTATTTTAAAAACATAGTAAAGTCAAAAACTCATATACATACGATTATATACGCAGTCCACAGTGTGTCAAAGAATTTTTAAGACTAGGTATATAAAATGAAATAAAATCGAGTAATTATATTTTTGTTATTATTTTTTATTCAAAATAAGCTCCTTCGGCTTCAATACATTTGTTACAGCGGTTTAAAAGCGCTTCGAATGCCTATTCCAGCTCATATTGTGGGACTGCCTCCGAAGCTCGCGTCGAAGCTGTTTGTGTAGTGTCAATGTCACCAAAGTAAAAAAAAGTAAACAAATGAACAGAGATTTTGGCAGCGGATCAGCTGGTAGTTAAGGAGTTTTACGAATCTTGATAACACAGATAGTGCCACTGTATAAACTGTAAGCTTAATTCCAGCTGTAGCATTAAAATTTCTTTGACACTCTGTGTACAAACAGCTTCGACGCAAGCTTTGGAGGCAGTCCCACAATGTGAGCTTTAACAGGCATTCGAATCGTCGTTAAACCGCTGTAATAAATGTATTGAAGCCGAAGGAGCTTATTTTGAATTATATTACTTAAAAATAAATAATTACTAGTTTTATTTTATTTTATAAACCTAGTCTTAAAAATTATTTGATACGCTGTGTATGTATTACGGGTATACTACTCATTTTATTTTCCCAATAAAATAATAATCATGTAATAAGATTTTAAGCAGGAAATGCGAAAAAAAAAACTCGGTTAAAGTTCCAGTTAGTGCATTTGCGCATTTCTTTAGGCTGCTTAATTCGGGATCAAACCTAGGCAATAGACTTTTCCTTCAAAGAAATAATAATTGTACAACATTGTCGTTGCTCGAATTTTGACCTAATAATGAGACAGTCCTCTTATAATCAAACGTACTTGCCCCCGTATAATGTTCGTATTCACAAAAATATGGTATATGTAAAAATAATAGAAGAAATAAAACACTTAAGAAAGTTTATCAAGAATTCTTCCCTGACTGGAAATGTGTTGTAATCCTTTTAAATTTTTGTAACAAAACAAAACTGAGAATATTGTCGCCTTGTTGAAATTTGTTACCTAAAACGTTTTATTTTTTCGAACTCAAATAAACTAGCAATCCCTACCACGCAGCAACGTATGGCGAGGGCGAATTGAAACAAGGAAGTATTGTGGCCATTATCGCTATTATCCTATCCACTTTTTTTTTTTTGGTGAAAATAACCTTCTATGCAATGTAACAGGTGTTTTCTCAATTCGAAGCCAGTTTTTGTCCTTGGCGCAGCAGGGATTTTCGATTGTTCAATCAACTTTAATGAAAAAGATGAAATGATTTCACATTCTCGAAGCCGATTCCGTCCCCAATTTCACAAATGTAAGCAGATTTTTGCTTACAAAATTGCT
The DNA here is from genome assembly GCA_038502835.1 of Octonoba sinensis. NCBI lineage: Eukaryota > Metazoa > Arthropoda > Arachnida > Araneae > Uloboridae > Octonoba > Octonoba sinensis. The sequence goes on from CM076604.1 coordinate 83,705,741, forward strand.
TATTTAATTTTTTGGGTAATAACACTCCGAGCCGAATTTCTGAAAAAGCAGAGTAGTCTGCGCCGAATTAGGGCGACGAAGAGTGGAAAATTTACTTTTTAAATGTTTTTTACTGCCCTGTGAAAACAAACATCAGTATTTTTTATGATTCATCATTTTTTTTCAACAATAAGCACAAAAAGCAGGAAAAACAAATGTTAAACTGACAGAAGAAGGGGTTAAAAAATGAATAAAAAATTTAAAACAGTAAACAAATAAAATAATAGTAACAACAATAACAAGAAAGTGAAAACAAATTTTACACAGTGCTTCACTTAATTTCAGCCAGCAGGGTGGCGTAGCGGTAAGGCACTGGCCTCGTATGCCCAAGTTCACATGACCAAACCTGGCCCAAGTCGGTGGATTTTCAAGATGCAGAAAATCATCAGCACTCATGTCGTATGATTACGTGGCATGTTGAACATCCCTTGAGTATCCGTTTGGCTTGGATACTCTCGGCTAAATTAAATCCCAAGTGCAGTTTCGCATCAATTAGAGTTCAGGTGCCGGCATCAAGAGGGAAACTGAGCATCAAAATTCTCAAAGTGGTAATGGCATCCGATGATAGTGGTGCCACTTGAAATAATGGATGCCGATTCCCGAGGAATGCACTAGGTCTGCGAAGGTTAGTGACCATGCGCAGACCCATTAGAAAGAAAATAAACTTAATTTTACGCAGCATTTACTGCCTACTTTTTAGAGAAAAAAAACTTTATAAAATGTGTTCCAAGAGTTTTCCAAAATGTGTTTAACACTTTGGGAAAAGTATATAAATTATAAATTAGAAAATAGAAGTTCGTTTACATAGTATCTTCGGAAGATATCGATTAATACACAAATTGGAGGCTGACGTGCAAACAGCTCATCGACAATAACGATGGGAACATTTCGAATAAAAATAGCCCTCGTAAATCACCCATAAAGGTAAACAGAATTAACCTCATCTCAGCGATTGGTGGTTTTTCCATCGATCCGAAAAGAAACCATTGTTCCACAACATGTGATGACGAAATTATTCAGGATCTAAGACATATTTCCGTCGGAAGAAAAGTCAACCTCGGAAAAGCACAGATGGGAGAGTGGCTGGGCTATCACCGTATTAGTTATTCAGTAGTTTTAGGTCGGTTAACCCCTTAACTGGTTTGCCCGTACGGCGTACGGGCATTGATATTTCCGCCTTTCTTGTTTTATTTTGGCCGTATTATTAATAGACTGAAAGAGAGTCATTCAGGGGCATTTTTGTTTCAAAGTTATAAAATAGAAAAATGCATAAATTCATTAATTATGAAATTTAAAAAAATTCTTTCATTTTCCTTTTATACCAAGTTAGGACTTTAATTATATGCAATAAAAACATGCTTTTTTAGGAACACCTGTGGTAAAAAAATTGACCAATTAAGTTATATTCACAGAATTTCTTTAGATTTTTTTTAAGAATCGTGCTTCTACAATCGGAACCGAAGAAAGGCAAAGAAAAAGTTGCATTTCAATTTCTTATAACAGCTTTTAACACTATTCTTCTTTCGTACCTTACCTTTCTATTTGTGCAACTCTCTATTTGCAAACAACAACACAGCTGTTTGGAATTCATAAAAGCAGTAAAATTCTCTCTATCTTGGCTTATTCCATTTATTATTGTTTGTTATGCTCTATAACGATGAAGAAATATTTTATTTCGTGTTATCCTCCACAGAGGAGTGTTGATACACCTGATATTTAAGTTTTACTAACTTATAATTCTCATTTTATTATATCTGTACTTCAGCCCAAAATGGAGATTTTCAGATATAGTTAATTGTACGAAAATTAATCACGAAAGCATAGATTTTATTTTAATGTTAACAATCAATGTTCGGTGGCCCAAATTATACAACAGCTTTGTTACTTTGCAAACAAATCATTCTGTTTAGTTTTTAAGCCCAGTTTTTATTGTGATAATGTGACTTATGTTAGTCTGACCCTGACGTAGAGCTATTTTATCTTTACTTACCTGATGAATATTTGCAGCTTTTCACGCAATCTAACTTTCACAGCGATGTTCCTACTCCTCTCTTAAATATATAAAATGAAGCTTCTGATTTTATTTTTGGAAAAAGGAAAAATCTCTTTCAAAGCTATTACGCAATTTTCTGGAAATGGATTTTCATTTTATGACGAAAAGTTAGCCACTATTTTGCAACCAAATTCTTACAGACACACACGTATATATATATATATCTGTGACTTGATTCTAAAAAGGCCAAAATCAAAATCGTCATTTTGCGAGAAAAAGTATTCAAAGATATTAAACATTTTAAAAAGTTACATTAAAGTTAAACAAGAAGTTCCGTCTAGAACTATACGAGCCTACTTTCCCGTATACACCAGCTTCAAATTTATAATCTAGCTATCTCTCTCTCTTTCTCGTTTAGCTTTAGTTCTTAATTGCTTCAAATATGCCTTTTTCAACGGTTAATACAGATTCGTTCAATCATTCATTTATTCAGTCATTCATGTATTTATTCACTCATTTATTCATTCATTATTTTGTTTATTCATTTAATCTTTCATTAATTCAAAAATATTCTTGAAAATCCCGATCAAAAAATTTCATAAGAAAATAGGCTCGTTATTTCTGGATGAACTTTTTATCTGTACATGTTCTACGTCATAAGAGCTTTCTGATAAAGTTTGTTCCAAGCAAATCGGCTCGTTAGATCAGGATTTATATAGGATTGATATTTCCCCGTAGGCACTATGTTAATTTTTTTTTTGAACTGTTCAAAAATGAACAAAAATTGTTCAAATCAATATTTCACGCCAAGAACTTCTTCCAGTGAGCTTGTTCATTGGAACTTGGATCTTGTACCCAGAGTTTACAGAATTTGCTTCAATTTTGTCCATAGGCGCTAATGTTAAAATTTTTTGAACTGTTCAAAATTGAACAAAAAATTGTTCAAATCAAAAAAGTAAAATATAGAAATGAGATGTCCTCGCCGAGATCTTTCGAATGCAAAAAGAATTTTTCCAATCGGACAATTCGTTCAAAAGTTATTAGGGGGGGACAGACTGACAGACCGACAGACCGACAGACACTTTTTCCCCATCTCAAAACCCTACTTTCAAATTTTTTATTTTTCAATCTTTATTTAATTACTTAATTTATTTTTGACTTTTCTTGATTTCTAACGATATTTTCACGATACATTAAGCCTTCTTTCATGCTTTATTATTATTTTTTTTACTTTTACGGGAAAGTAGGCTAAAAAGTGGCTTTCTGGTTGTTATTTGACATAAGCTATTTTAGTTTTAGAACTAAAAGAATCGATCAAATATAATATTTTGCTATTAATAACACATCAAAAAGACGCTATTAAATACAAGACACACCTTAATTTTCAAAGAACTTTCTTAAAAAGAACATTTTAAATATTTATCGTTAGATTGTAAAGTCAGCCTAAAATGAATATATATATATTCTCTATTCTCTATCTCTATCTCTACTCTCTACTAATAATAAAGCAGCAAGTATGTGTGTGTGTCTGTCTGTGTCCGGCGTAGGGCCCAGACCGTCCAACGGATTTTCATGAAATTTGGCACGAAATTAGTTGGAACATGGGGGTGAGCACCTCGGAGAGTTTTTTCCGAAATTCGAATTTGTTCTTCTTTTATTCCAATTTATAGCCGAAAGTTTCATAAAATAATCATTTTCTATGGGAAGGAATTATCGCATCGCTTCGAGCTTGATACCGTTGAAAAGCGCGTAAAAAACTACCCCGGGAGGAGTTTCGCTCTGCGTGCGAAAATTCGAAGCCTCTAAATTACCTAGAAAAGAAGCTATAAGCATTTTTCTCTGCAGTTCGAAATTATTTTTTCACGCTAATTAACTTTAATTTTAATTGTTACCATGCCCCCCCCCCCCCGACTGACTATTAATCCTTTTTTCTTTCAACGAATTAAAATTTATTGCTTGCGGTTTTTAGCATTTTGAGGAGCAGCCGATTTTTAGCCTACTTTCCCGTAAAAGTAAAAAAAAATAATAATAAAGCATGAAAGAAGGCTTAATGGTATCGTGAAAATATCGTTAAAAATCAAGAAAAGTCAAAAATAAGTGAAGTAATTAAATAAAGATTGAAAAATAAAAAATTTGAAAGTAGGGTATTGAGATGGGGAAAAAGTGTGTCTGTCGGTCTGTCGGTCTGTCTGTCTGTCGGTCTGTCCCCCCCTAATAACTTTTGAACGAATTGTCCGATTGGAAAAATTCTTTTTGCATTCGAAAGATCTCGGCGAGGACATCTCATTTCTATATTTTACTTTATTGATTTGAACAATTTTTTGTTCAATTTTGAACAGTTCAAAAAATTTTAACATTAGCGCCTATGGACAAAATTGAAGCAAATTCTGTAAACTCTGGGCACAAGAGCCAAGTTCCTATTGCAAGCTTATTGAAAGGAGTTCTCGGCGTGAAATATTGATTTGAACAGTTTTTGTTCATTTTTGAACAGTTCAAAAAATTAACACAGAGCTTACGGGGAAATTTCAACCCTATATAAATCCTGATCTAACGGACCGATTTGCTTGGAACAAACTTCATCGGAAAGCTCTTATAACGTAGAACATGTAGAAATAGAAAGTTTATCCAGAACTTACGAGCCTATTTTGCTATGAAATTTTTTGATCGGGATTTTCAAGGATATTTCTCAGTGACTCAATGAGTGAAATAATGAATGAATGAATAAATGAAAGAGTGAAAGAATAAATCAATGAATAAATGAATGAGGAAAAGAATGAATGAATAAATTATTGAATAAATGAAAATATAAATAAATGAGTGAATAAATACATGAATGCGTAAATGAATGAATAAACACTTGAATAAGGTAACGAATGAATGAATAAATGCATGGCTGAATAAATGAAAGAAAGGATGAGTGACTGAATGAATATGTATTATCCGTTGAAAAAGGTATATTTTCAATAATTAGAACTAAAGATAAATAAGAAAGAGAGAGAAAGAGATAGCTAGATTATAAGTTTGAATTTGGTGTATACGGGAAAGTAGGCTCGTATAGTTCTAGACGGAACTTCTTGTTAATTTATTTATTTCTTTTTTTAGATTTTGATTATTATTTTTTTAAAGCGAATTGAAATTTATTTCCTCTGGCTCACAGGCGGTTGATAGTTTTATTTTAATTTCCTTATTTTGACATGTATTTTACGGGACCATTTTCCATACTGCACAGGGGTTTTTAAAAGAAATGTTATTCTTTATAGCGATTTTTGTTATTTCAGCTTATTACTTTTTGTACTTTCATTTATTATAGATTTTTTTTTCGCCTGTGAATTAGCACATATGGTATTTTTCTATTTGAGCTCGGATGAAAGGTTCATTCCGCTTTCAAAGCTTTGCTTGCTGCTGTTTGTTTCTGCAAGCTACAAAATTTCATCTTTCTGTTTTAAACCGAGTCCCGACGCTACGTTTTGCACAACTTTTTGTCTCCGCAGTTCAACACGCTGCAGATAAAACGTTGCGTATAGATTAGAAAAGTGCGCAGTTTTGAGTCCGGTGCGAAGACTGTGCAGTTGCAGCGATAACTGAGCTAGAAAGCATAGATGTCTTTGAACTGTGCAGACAAATCGGCACATGTAGACGGTAGCACCCTTTTCCGATTCATTTTGTTTCTCAGTTTCAATTCGTCAGGTGACGATGGCCGACTTTCGGCAATGTTCTCAGGAGTTTCTCACAAAATTTATTGCATTATACGAAAGTTTCCCATGCATTTGGAGTATAGTGACAGGGTTGTATAGTGACAGGGTTGTTATCACTATATACACAATGGCAAACCGACTGGTCTTTCCAACACGACTGGTTTTTTTAACACGGGCATAGCCGTGCGGGTACCGCTAGTAGTTTATAAAATCGAACGGAGTTCTGAAATCCCGGAAAATTGTCATTTGAACTTTTCTTCTTCTATTCCCTAATATTTTAAATGCTGGTGAGAATTTTAAACCAAACAGTGGAGTGGACCGCATTTTTACTTAACCGGTTTATCCAAGGGCGTAACCAGGGGGGGGGGGTTCAACCCCCCCCCCCCCCCATTGGGTATTTAGTTATTTATTCATTTTTGTTAATCCACTTGGTGGAAATTATGTCAAGTTAATCGGGTTGTGGGAATTTTTTTTTTTTTTTACTTCGTGTGAACAACATAGGAGACAAGCTGTGGAATTCCCCTCATCTCTTTCCTCGGACAAAATCGTGAAGATGGACGTTGAAGGAGAAGAACGGGCAAGACTCTCGGGGCCTGGAGCACGGTCCACCACTAGTTCACATTCGTGAGAAACTGAAACTGAAACGGAGAGTCACGTGATAAGGGGGGATGCATCTGTCAATCGTCATTTAGGGGCGAGTCTGCACTTGTAGCCAAAGTTGAACTGGAGTTTCTCGGAATTGGTGGAGGGGTTGCTATTTCTTTTGGTTCTGAAATTCCGAGAAAACCGAGGGATGTAAACTTGTTGGGAAGGGGGGGGGGGGTTAAGACGCAACGGGATAGCCTTTTGTATCGTCTATAGCTTGAAAGAAAATCGCAAAACAGTTATAGATGTGCAATGCCTTTCTTTTCTTTTTTACCAACGTGCTGTGAGAGCCATGTGCTTCAATTTCTGCAGTTGAAAAATTCAGATTCATGGCATCACTCATTTAGTATCAAAATGCGTAGCATTTTCCTTCCCTAACTTACCTTTTCAGTTTAATAACAGTAATGTTAAAGGATTATAAACATAATTTTAAGTGACTTCTGCCATAGGCGTAACCAGGGGAGGGTTTTGGGGATTCAACCCCCCCCCCCCCTATTTTGTATTTAGTTATTTAGGCACATTTATTAGGCACACAAAAAAAATTCTGGCTACGCCTTGCAAAGCACATATCTATTTTTTCCCTAAGAAAAATAAACACATATGCATATGATTTTATTTCCTCTTTCTGAAGGGTTGTGATCATGACCAAAGTACGTAGCTCATATTACAGAGGACTTTTCATCTGGTTATAATCAACCCCCTTATCACCTTTAGGAATTTTACAGCGAAAGGTGGCTCCAATCACCGTACCACACACAGACAGACAGCAGAGATCCTTTCAATCACTCCAGATGGTTTTCTTACCTTCTTGATGTCTTTTTTACCCAAAGGCAGCAATTTGGGAACACAATCGCACCAGTTTCCTGGAAAATATTCTCCTCTTTGATGGAGGTTTGTTATCTGATAAATTGGTGTTGTAGGCAAAGCCTTAAGCAAGGGGGGGGGGGGGGCAACGGACCCGAGCCTTTACTACTTTCGAAATTTTTAACCTGTCTGAAAAAAAAAATTTAAACAAAAAAAATAATAATTAGATTTTGTTCTTTTTCCTGTTTGGGAGCGGGAAGGGGGGTCCTCTGTTTTACAAATGGGGAAACGACAAGACGGCGCTTCAAACATCTAGGGCCTAGACTCAAAAAAAGACCCTTTTTTCTCTCAATTCTCTAGACGATAGGTCCCGCTTGTCATCAACAGATAACGGATTGATTCCTTGCCTAAGGACTGCATATGGTTCTAATCACCCTAATCTAACAGGAAATATAGTGATCCTTTTTTCGCAAAATGGGAGCCTCATGGAACCACATCTTCCATAAATATACGTACAACAGTTTGGTGCTTTGTCCATCCTTGCCCGAAGGTTACATTCGTGGAAATGGCGACACTCTAACTACCCATATTGTGGAAGTAAGCCCCTAATGGACCCCTGCTTCTACGATTGCGGGATATGGATGTTTGTGCTGTTATTGCTGGGACAAATCTTAGTTCTTTTATTTTCTTTTTTGAACTAGCAATTCGTAAAATCGAATCAACATAGAAACGCTTCCGACAAGGGGGGCGGGGGGAGGGCTCTTGCCCCTTTGCGGATGCCTCTCCTCGAATCATATTCTCTTTTTTTCCCAACCATTTTGCACAATAAAACAGAGACCTTGATTGACCTTGGCAGGTTTTGTGGGTTCTTGTGGTCTTGCAAAAGTCTCCTTTGATCGCCTGCGCACAAATTTTGATTATGAGTAAAAGAAAAGGTGAAAGTATTTTGTCCTATTTTGGGAAGAAACCCTGAAGCAGGAAAGGTATGATTATTTTTATGTAATTTTATCGAAATAATATTTTAGCTGCCCCCTCCTTTTTTTTTGCAATTTTAGTTTCAACTTTTTATTTCTTCCTCCCATATCGAGAAACTACTTATTAATCCTCCTTTTTTCGGTTTTTAACTTCATAGGGGATGATGTCACACTACTTCGAGTGCGGCGGAGGGGGGGGGGGGGATAACAAGAAGTGTGACATTACACATTTTGATTTCTATAAAAACGTGTAAAAAACCCAGATTAAACTTATTTTTGATGATTGTTTATTTTCATAATTTGATTTTAAAGTTTCATTGATTTCATTTTATATTGAAAATACGGATGCTTATTAAGGTTTGAAGTCACTTCTAGTTAAAATTTTAAAAGAAACTCTTCTTAGGTATTTACTTTTAAAATAAATAAGTGCGGGTCCTTTTTCAGAAGTCAATTAATTATTTTTCACTATTATGCACTAATTATCTTTTTTCTATTTTAACCTTAATCTAATTTTATGCTATTTAAGTCCACGTGTAATCATTATCATTTATTGTTATGCTCACAAATGTCGTTAAAAGTTAAAAAATAAAATTAAAAATGTGATTCTTTAACGTAAGTATTTTATTTCTGAACTGCAACACTGCAAGTACATGTGTTCATGTAATATAGCGTGACACGTGGCAAAGGGGATAGGGGTGTGTTGGAGAGTGTCATTTTGTGACAAAGGGGGGGGGGAGGGGGCTCAAATATATTGAAAGAAAGTGTGACACTGTTTATGAATGGTCCCATAGAGCGTTTATAATAATATTGCGAAGGTGAAAAATACCGTGACACTTTAACTTAGCCTAATCATAAATGTACATTGAACAAAAAAGATCTGAATTGATTAGTTCTCATGGGCTGCAATAGTGGCACAACTCAAAAAAACACGCGTTTCGGACTAAGAACAGATTGTAAATATGAAAATATATTCTTTTCAGCAGCAATACTAGCACAACTCATAATTCAATATTAAGCCTTAAGATGTTTTAAAAGCGTAATTTCTCTTTTCTTTCTTTTTTTAAAAATTGTGATCTGATTTTTTTCGCCGATGGGGAGGGGGGAGTTGACTTGCTCCGAGGGGGTAGCCCCCCCCCCCGTTAGATGCCTGAAATAAACAAGGAGTATATCTGTAATGACAAGTATTTATGACTAGTAAATTTTGAACTCTTGTGCACTGCTTATTGGTGTTTAGTTTGTACATTTTTAGGGTGACCCCCCCCCTTTCCCCAACCCTAGTTACGCCTATGGGTTTATCATCGTCCCCAATTAAGCCGGTTAGCAGAGGTTCCTACAGTATTTTGCTTTATATTTTTTATTTCCCCCGTAGCGCTAATGTTGAGATTTATTGAACCGTTCAAAATTAAACGAAAAGTTGCTCAAATAATAATAATAATAATAAAATACAGTAGAGCCTCTGTTAACCGGATTAATTGGGACCGATGTTAAGCCAGTTAAGTAAAAATACGGTTAAAACGGGGGACAGCAAAAAATGGGAGATATGTTATGCAATTTAAAAGAGAGTGGAGGTGTGATGATTTATTGCGTTTTAGTACAGTTACTTTGAGAGTTACATACCAGTTATCAAGCGCTTGGCAAGGCTGAATCGACTGACTCACTGAACCTGAGATTAGCCAATAGCCCCACTTGATTTCATTGGACCTATACGCGGATTCCCAGACCCCCTCCCCCTCTCCAACATCGGAATGTCACTTTTGTCCGAGGAGATAATCCACAAAAAAATTCACTCGAGTACCGCAGCGCTTGTTTCTTTTGCATTTTGAATATATGGGCCAGATAAAGAGAAGGTCGGTTAATCCGGAGCCGGTTAAGAGAGGTTCTACTGCATAGAAATTAGATGTCCTTGCCAAGATCCTTGGTACGCAAAAAAAAAAAAAAATATTTTGAATCGGACAATTTCGTCAACAGTTATTAGGTGGGACAGAGAAATAGACCCACAGACAGACACATTTTCCCCATCTCAGAACCCTACTTCGTTATTTAAAAAAAAATCATCAATTTATAAATGCATAAAATTTTAACTTGATGGAGAATTTTTACATTAAAGATTTAAAGTTTTGTTTAAATTGATGCTGTTCAAAACCATCGTTTGATAATAAATTTTCCGGTGTTATTAAAAAAAAAAAAAAAATTAGTTTTTGAATGAGTAAAATTTTAACTTTTAACTATTATAATTACATGAACTAAGTTTTTGAAAAAGAAAAGCAATCAGGAAACTATACGAAATGTCCATGTAGATTTTTACCGTAATCAAGCAGTTACTCATACATTGAGCAATTTGCACACTTTATAAGCAGGAGAGGGGGGGGGGGGGAGCCAATTAGATGAAAATGACGTAATACGTTGCATTTTATCCATGTTTTTTTTTTTTTTTTTTTTTTTGTGTTCTTCATTAGTGCACTGGTGCAAACTCTAGCGAATAAATTTCGTTTATGTGTGAATTTTATTAAGATTATATTAATTAATCATTAAACTCTTTTTGTGAATAATTTTATGTTCTTTTGATTTTAAAAAAAATATTGTATTTATCATTAATGTTGAGAAACAATATTTTCTTTTCTTTGAGTGTGACTAAATGGTAGAAACATCCTAATAACCCCTCAATTTTCAGTTCTTAGTAACTAAAGAATTTTCTGTACATTGAATTTTCAAATTGAAAACGTTCGTCAAATTTTACTTTTTATACACTTTTTACCGTATTGCAAATATTATCAGTCAAGTTTTATTTTTCATAAGGGATCATTCATAAATGATCCCTTAGGGGAGGGGGTAACAAGAAGTGTGACATCATGCATTATGCAACATAGCGTGACATGTGACAAAGGAAGAAGGGGGGTCCGCTGAAGTGTGACATATTGTGACAAAGGGGGGGAGAGGGGTCAAATATTTGGGAAAAAAGCGTGACATCATTTATGAACGGCCCCTAACATCTTTTTTTATTGGGTTCTTTAGTTGGGTTTGCAAAGTAGGTTTTAAAAGAAAAAGGGACAATAGATTTCAGGTCAAAATGCGGGTCGATGGACATAAAATTTGCCAGCGTTAAAAATATTAATGTGTTATTATTTTCGTCTTTTACGATAACATACAAATTGAAGCGTGGCTGAATGCAATTCTATCAGCAACCAAAGCAATCTGCCTGGCAGAGGGCCAAGAAGAATCCATTCATGTTCAAGGGAGGAACTGCTGGTATAAGGAATGTGCCGTTTTGGTTCTCGTTCTAGTTCGTTTAGGATACTTGATTTTTTCCGAATTGATGCTATATACCAGTTTATAAATTTTAGATCAACAAATAGGCAAGCAAACATTCTGATTCGCATTTTAAATAAACGCACCTGTAGTACGAACTTCCCTAAAACTCGAACGAATTCGTTCTTTTTTGCCATGCGCTGAAGCGTTCAAATGCCAAAATTCCTTGGTCGAACTGAACTCCTACAAATTATGAAAATCGTGATTAGTTGGAATTTACTGATAAGTCATATTGTAAAAAATAGCAGGTCTAGGAATTGAGTAGAATATCGTTTGCATAATATTTTTTTTTGAATAAAAAAAGTTCTGTTTGATTTTGAAATAACTGTTTTAAGCTGTAAGGAAGCATATGGGAAATAACTTGAAGTCGAAGACGTGATAGCTTATGTAAAAATTGATGGTGGTTACACAGGAGAGTATAGATTAACATTCCAGACGAACTTCTAGTTTTTGTTTAAATATAGCAGGGGTGGCCAAACTGCAGCTCTTTGAAGGATTATTTGTGGCTCTCGATAAATTTACCCGAGTTCTCTTTACATTTTTGTGTTATTACATTTAAAAAAAATATTAGCGTTCCGTATGTGCTTTAAAGTGTCTTTTAAATTACTGACAGCAAATATGAAAGACAAAGTGCAACGTTGTAACAAATTTAATTTCCGCCCAAGTTAAGAATGATATGACTCATCGAAAACTGCGCGTTTGCAATATAATTATGACCCAAAAAGCATCTGGAGAATTTGAATTAATAGAGATGCAAGAAGATCAAGCTCTACAATTAAAATATAAGTCGACGTCGATTACTGAATTTTAGAAATTTGTGCCAAAATCGAAGAAGTATCCTGAATTAAAAAGGTCTGATTGCCGAATTAGTATTTCAATATTCGGAACAATGTACTTATGTGAATCATTTTATTCCACTTTAAAATTCGTGAAATCCAAACACTGATCATTTAAATTCAATATACATATTTTGTACTTTTATTTATATGTTTTTAATAAATATAATTTCTGTAAAAAAATTTTAATACCTTTTTTGCATACCATTTAAATACGTGTTTAATTGCGGCTCACGAAACATTTCAAATTTTTAAAAATGGCTTGTACTATCAAGGAGCTTGGCCACCCCTGAAATATAGTATCAGGGTGAGTACAGATTTTCAAAGTGAAATTTCATGATTTTTCGTGACCTTTTCGGGACTTTTTAGTGACCTTTCGGTGATATATCGGATACTGATTCTGCCGGATATCGGATATCCAGTGACACCTGTATGACGCATAAGTACCAGATATCCGGCTCTGTTGTTTGAAACTTGTAAATTTTATGCATATTTTTAAACATCCCACAACTTTCAATCCAAACTCGTAGCAAGTTTGTAATTCACATATATTTTCAAAACATGTTAATTAATTTAAAAATAAAATTTGACATGCCGGATAACAGGATGTTTGTTGCAGTGGCGGAATCGGATTCCGGATACTTAAAAATCTTTCCAATACTCGATATCTGATGTTTCTGGGGGGATCGGCTCCGTTGGACCGAACATTTTCGTGACCTATTCTATTCTTCTTTTTCGTGACTTTTTCGTTACTGTCATGGCCGATTTCCAAAGTCATGACTTTTTCGGGACTTTCTCGACGTGTAAACATGTTGAGTATGAAATAAAACCACTTTATTTAAAAACAGAAATGTAATAAAACAGTAACTTCAAAGTGATATTGCTATGGGTCAATTATTGCCAAATTATTTATTTGATTCTATATGTCTTTAAAATCTACTAAAAAATATAAAAATTTCGAGCTCGAAAACGTTTGCAGATAGGTTGCAAATTAAACGCAATTCGGTTTTTATAATTTGATTACGTAGAGAAGGAATCCTGTTCTTTTCACAATACTATGCCACATTAAGGTAAATTACCAATTCAAAACTCATTAGATTTTCAAGGTTCTAATTAGGGACTGACAAGCAAATTGACCGATTACCTATTACAGATTAATCGGATGAAGATAATCGGCCGATTAATAATTATGATTGTATTTTTTATTACTACCATTTCTCCCTCACTTTTTTGTTTACAATTTTCAACTTTACAGAATTAGCTAACAATTAATTTCTGTGAGTAATGGTTTATTTTCGCCTATTTCATATTTTAAAAAGTAATCTTTTGTTCCGAGGGTACCGGTGGGTGGAGATCTTCCCTTCCCTTCCCTCATAGGTCTAAAAAGGAAGGTGACGTATTTGTGGTGGCGCCATCTGGTGTCATCTAAGTACATTACGAGCGAAGTCGTACTTCCACCATTGGTGCTCAACTTGAAACGGAAGGCGTTCCCTACTGCCTTAATTCCTAGTCGATTCAACATGGGAGCTTGGATAACCCAAGTGGCATAAGCAACAACAACAAAAGTAATATTCTCGTATTTTATTCAAATTCTGTAAACCTATTTCCATATTGATTGTTAAATAAAATCACATTCTATTAACTAGACCTGATATTTCAAACATTTAGATTGTAGCCAGTGGCTAGTAGACACTTTTAATTTAGTAGCACTATTTTTATTAATAGAAGCCACTTTATCCAGGATTTCTATTCTTTACAATATCTGTAAAATTACTCTTAAAGTATGCTAAAGCCAGACTATGGAAACAAAATATTTATGCATAAGAAATGTTGCAATATAGTACGCATTTTTAAATAAAGTAGAAAAAATGAAAATAAAAATTAAAAAAGAAATTGCATCAAACATCAACTCTTGTGAAAGAAATTAAAAACATGCACATAGAAATTTTTAAAAAATCAAAAGGTACTAAATGATAATACATTTTTTTGTTGAATGATAACAATAAATATTTCTAAAAAAGATTCCATAAACTTTCAAAAACATTTTGTTTTATTATTACTATGCATTATTATTACTTTATTTATTTTGCATTACTTTTGTTTTTACGATTTATATTTCCCTTTTCTTCCTCCTTTTTGGAAAAGTAGGCAAATTTAAATGGGCGGCAAAAAAAAAAAAAAAAAAAATTGCTCCCACCTTTACGACGAACGCTGTAAATTTTGAACTGAATGGAGGCTGTAATTCGAAACTAGTCGTTAATTTGCGCCCAAGAATTCATTTTTTACATTATCTTTTTATCTTTATGTGATATTAAGACCTGTTATTTAGGGAGGTCAGCAGGTGGCAGACCTTAACCCTACCCTAAAATATATAATGTATGTGTTGTGTGTGGCATTTACATGGCATCTTATGTTGCAGATGCGCAAGGCACAGATTGCGGAATCGGAAATTTTAGGGTGATGTAAAACCGATTTAAACAATGCTGTTATAAATTTGTGTTTCCTTTGTTGTATCTTCTATATATATTTTTATAAAATGATATTTTGGTACATTACTCTGAAATTTTTTTTTCTGTTTTAGAGGGGGGGGGGGGGGGAGGGCAGGTACAGCCTCGCTCTTGGAGGAGGGACCCTCTGACTATTGTTAATAAATTAATTCAGCGTGGTTTCTTGTTTTCGGAGTACTAAAAGTAATTTTAATTAAAAAAACTATTCGCCGATTAATCGGCAAAAATTGAACGATTATAAATTAATCGCCAAAGTAACTGCATCCCTAGTTTTAATCACAGAGGTTCCAATGCATTGCTTTCACGCATACACGTTCATTAACATAACTTGACCAAACATAACTGAAAGGCTGTTTAAGTCTAAGGAAAAAGTCACTCTTTAAAGTGTGATTTTTTCTACACCGGGAATCAATGAATTGTCAGCCGCTTATCGGACAGTGACAGCAGTATTTTAAATGGCCACGAAAGAAATTGAGCAGCTACGAAATAAATTGCGGTACCTTTCTAGGAAGCACAAGCACAAGCACTCTCGTATATTTATAGCATCGAAGAAAACTTTCCTGTGAATTGTACGAAACCAGTTTTTGAGATAATCATTAACAACGCGACTTTTTTTAAAAATTACATATTCAAAGATACGCTCTTAGGTGAAAAGTACTTTAGATTGGAAGAAATTACCATAATCACTTAAAATGAATTTTATAACGATTGGTTATCAGTTTCAGAAACAAGTTTTCTCAGCGTATTGGCAGACACATTTTCCCCATCTCAAAACCTTACCTTCAACTTTTTTATTTTTCAATAGTGATTTATTTACTTCACTTATTTTTGAGTTTTCTTTATTTTTGACGATATTTTTACTATACAATAAGCCTTCTTTCATATATATATATATATACATTTTTACTTTTACGGGAAAGTAGGCTAAAAACGCATATACTCTACTTTTGTAACATCAAAAGAAAGGGAGGTACGGCGATACGTCAGAAGATTGGAGAATTCTCTTCTAAATATTTTTTTTTGAAATCAGGTGCCTAAAAAAATGCAATTGTTGGCCATGTTTAATGACGTTAGAGGAAGGGATGGGGTCCAGAGATTTTCCTTCGAAAATGTTTCGAAATTGAAGTCCTAAAATGCAATATTCGGCTATCTTTTACGACATTAACAGATGAGATGTGGTTTGCGGCCAATCCTCCTTCACTTTCCCTAGCTTCTTTTATTTATTTTGAACGAAATGAAAGAAGCTTCCCCCCCCCCCCCCCCAGTTTTCTTTTCCAAAATCACTTGACTGCTTTGGTTTTCTGCTATGAAATTTTCAATTTTCATCGCAATTTTTTTATTTGTCTGAAATACAAACATCTGCGGTGCCCCTGTAAAAAACTTATAATATTTCCGGCTATGCGGTATTTTAGTGATACTGCCTTTTTGTGATTCCCCTTCATTTTATTTGGAATATCATGCCTTCTGAATACTTTAGGAAGTTTTGCTTCCGTCTTTTACCTTCAAACGTTCAGAAATGCTGGTGTTTTCATTATTATATTTTGTGCGTGCGTGTGGTGTGTATCTCTCTCCCTCTTTCTATTTCTTCTTCTTTTTTTCGGACAATTTAAATCATACTTCGGCGGCCCATGTGTATATATTTTTTATATTTTACCGTAACTACCTTGGTAATGATATTTAGATTTAGAAAACATATTCTCGAAATATAAATGCATCAGCTGCCACTATGAGTCTATCACGTTTACTTACATGGTTTTTTAGTTTTATTTTAAAAATTCAACTCTGAATAATTAGTTCAAAAGCTATTTCCTATATAATTATCTAGCAGTTATTGTAACAGCTGCTAACGCTGATTTCTATGACGCATGGAATAATTTTTCTGTTAAAATTTTTCCGAAATGAACATTTTGACGGTTATTAGTCACATAATCTGAATAATATAGACTATACGATATTCCTAAATATTTTTTCTATTTAAATTTCAAAAGAAAGACATTTTTTATGTCCCGCAGTGGACCAGTCGGTAGAAGCTCGATTCCCGCAGATCACCGAAAGTGAAGCAACATCAACCGAGGTCAGTGTTTGAGAGGGGGACAACCTCTCGCGGCTGGTTTGCTGTGGACCAAGTACGCTAAAAGGAGCTGGTGCACTTTAAGTAGGTCGTGGTTTCAATGTCCTCCAAGTGAAACGATACCTCTGGGGGTGCCAACCCCAGATGACGGTCTCTCATCTGGGAGCAGGTTCAAAAATTAAGAGACCTGGCAAAGGGGCGGAAGTTAGACTCCTGCCTATAAGGGCTCCGTTAGACTCAGGAGCAACGCACCCATTCTTCCTCGTTTCGCGGGAGGACACGACACCAACCAACCAAGATATTTTTTCTTTGCAACGGCTTTGACCAAGAAAAAAAAAAAACTGTCCAGTGTGTGGTGGGAGTGGGGAGCGCTAACTTCCTCAAGCAATCTTCGCTACATCCCCTGCCTTCTTTCATTTATTTCAAATAAAAATGCACTAGCAATCACTTTCTCATTTTTCTTTTCGAAAAATGCAAAATACTTCCAACATTTCAAACTGTGGGCATTTTTAGTGATATTAAGTAATTTTCCCTAATTTGTTCTAGTTGAAATATCCTCCTGAATCGTACTTTTGAACTTTTACTTTTTTTTTTAAATCTTCAAATTGACCGACTATGAAATTATCATGTTTGTTTGTCATCTTTTTTTTTTTACATAATGTATTGAATACTTTTTTTTTCTTTAAAAAAAAGATTTGAAACGCGCATTTTGGCGGCCCTTAGCTAGGTATTCATAATAATGCAAATCTGCCAATGTTCCTAAATAATATTTCAAAATTGCATTCAAAAAAAAAAAAAAAAAACTCAAGATTTTTTTTTTTTGTAATTTTTGTTCATTCATTTCCTTTTCCATTTTTTATTTTTCATTTTCACTGCGAAATTTCCTTTGTTTTCGTTACTAAATTGAAACTTCGGCGGCCCCCTTTTCTGAAAAACTGGGGTGTTGTCACCCTTGGCGATGGTTAGAACGAAAAAGTTTCCAAGTTTTAGCTCGCTACTTTTATTATGGGCTTTTCATTGCAGTTTCTTGTCTTAAAATACTGCATACTGATGAAAAAGTGAGCAAAAAATATTTCTCACTCAAAATAAGAATTTTTGAAACGTCTTTAAACCGTTAATTTTCGATACTGTTTATTGACAAGATATGCATACATAAAAAAAACATTTTTCAATTCAGCAAAATTATATTTTATTTAAAATAAATATCTTATACTTTTTTCACACAAGGGAGAACGCTCATTGGTCAACCTCAACACTCCGCACATCATAAAATCCCTACGAAAACGGATACACATTACTAAACAAATTATAGTATAAAAGACACCATACCACACAATATAAATAATGAAGAAAAGTAATGACAAAAGGAATTACATCTCTAATAACCAGTAAATCAGCATAGTCTACAACAATAATAATAATACTATATGAATACTTTAACAAGGGCAGTAAGAAATATTTTATGCGGAAAGCACATTTTAAAAGCATTAAAAATTATGTAAATTTGTCTATTTAATCGATGTAATATTTTGGTAAATAGCAGATGTTGACGGTGGGGTAGGTATAATAGAGGGTCAGTTTATTATGGTTTTCAGTGAAAGGAAACTAAAATTACTTGTCAATAGCTTCATAAATCGAAATATAAATTATATCTTTACATCACAGCTTTCAGGAGTAATAGAATATATAAGGCCCACTATAGAATTTTCTTTTGTGTGTGTGGGATAGGAGTATATATATATATATATATATATATATGAAAGCTCACAAGAAATAACTTATCTATCACATACATTTATTTTAATAATTTTTATTTTAACATTTAATAATTTATCTCATGTCAAACATTTATAATCTAATCAGACATAAATATATGTAATAGCTTTATAATTTTTTTAAAACAAACCCCTATCACTTAATGCTCAAAATTTTCAAAATATGTTTTGGAGAACACTCCAGGAGAAGTCCTCAACTGTTTCATAAAATATTCTGAAAGGTAATGTGTTCCTTTGATTATTTTGAATGCTGGTATAATAGATAAAATTGAGTAGTAACTACTCATTTATAAACGGTACTGCGAATTTTAGTTACTCTTAACGTATTTTCTTTATCCTTTCAAAATAATTATATGGTGGAATTATAAACGAAAATGAATGATAAATTTTATTACTTTCATATTCCACGCATTATTTACACAATAAGCTCACATAATTTTTGAATAAATGCTAATCTTCTTTTAAATTAAACCTTAATAGATAATTGAATATAGGGGAAATTCCCTGTTTGATTATTAGCAGTTTTGTACAACTAAAAGCAATCATTAAGCTCAGTAAATGGGATAATTAAGAATTCTTTTTCAATAATAATTATCATGCCTCAGAATTTGATGATAATGCATTTTCGACGTTATCTCTGTTTTAGAGCATTTTTAAAAAGATTTTGACAGCATTTTTTAGTACTTTTCTCATTTTTTAGAGCATTTTTCTATGTTTTAGCTTTTTTTTTTTTTTTAATTTTCGTTTTCTGATTGAAACTTAGTTTGGGTTATTCATTAAATTTCACAAAACACTTACACAAGAATTGGTAGAGAGTAGAACTGCAAATCAAAACTGGATGAAGATAAATTGAAGAAAAGAAAGTTACATGGTGGAAACAGAATCCAAGAAAAAAAAAACAAAAAAACAAAAAACCCTGATATTCCCTGATTGAGCTCCGAACTTTCCCCTGATTTTATAATTTTAATTGTGAGTTACACAGCATCATTGTCATATATGACAGGGTTCGCGCGATATTTTTTGAAATCCCACTAAAAAAAAAATTTTTTTTTGGGCTTTAACTTCAAAAATCCCACTTAAAATTTTGGTCAAGGAGGAAAATCCCACCTTGTACTTTTCATCAGTGTGAACCCTGTATGACAGTATCACAGAGGTGGAACCAGAAAAATTTTTTTGGGGGGGGGGGGGGGGGGCACTGCACTTTTCCATCTGAACTTTGTGCAACACCTTTTTTTTTTTTTTTTTTTTTGAGGATGTGAAAGAAAAGAAATAACAACGTAATTTTCTAAGTAATATAATCTGCAACTGGTGAGAAATTCAAATCTAAAGTTTTTTTTTTTTTAAGAATGAAGATCACCCTCTTCCAATCATTATTTTATGCTTTTATTATTTTATTTACTCAAGATGCATACTGTTAAAGAAAATATTTTTGAAAAATTTCCAAATTATTACTCGGGGGGGGGGGGGGGGGAAGGGACCCTGGGCTCTCTGTGCCCCCCTTGTTGCGCTACTGCAGTATTATTCGACTAAAATTACCGAACCCCAAATCCGGCACGCTGGAGGGCGAGACTAAATTTTGGAACACGCCAAAAATGGCTGATTTACAGAACTAAAAATGTCGGATTACCGGAAGCATCAACGCTGACACGGGTCATTTTACGCAAAATTGCAATGTCTTCTTAATTCATAGACAAAGTGACTTTTTTTGTTGATTAATCGATGAAAGGGCGCTTTCAACCAATGGGAAACTGGCAAATCAAGCTGACCACGCGCAACAAAAAGACCGCAATCGAAACTCCGGACGCTTGCCGGTTTGGATATTGAAAACGATAATTTTCCTTGATATTTGGAGAAACTTTAAATATCTTCTGATTATTCCCTGATATTTTCCAGAACATAAAACTTCCTGAGAATTCCTGGTTTCCCGGTTGTGTTGACACCCTGAAGTATTTTTGACGTTGAAAAACGTTGCTGGCGTGGTTTGATTCGGGAAGATAAGAGTGTGTGATTTTGAAGAAAGTATATCCATGCTGGATTCTATTTATTTCAAATTTACCCAAACTATATTTTAATTGACAAAAGTTTTTCAAGATACAAAAACCTTACTTTCATATGCGATCTTTGATAATGTAAAAAGACATTTAATTGCTCAGGGCAATTAGAATCCTAGCATTTAAAACAGTCAAGTTATTAAGACACATGTTTACCAGTTATTCGTGTATTGTTTTTATATTTTTGTGTTATTTAGTTTGGAAAGTCATTTAATGACGCTGCTGCTATAATTTTTCAAAAAACAAATATTTTAAAATGCTTTGATGGAATTTTGACTTCAGATCTTAAGTGCATTTTGCAAAATGTTTAGTGCATTTTTTCAACTTTAATGGTATTTTTTTCGGTAATTTTTGGTGCGTTTTTAGAACAGTTTCATGGATTTTTTTTAGGTCATCAACTTCTGGAGCCTGATAATAATAATAAAACTAATTAGACATTTAAAACAACAAACATTATACATATAGCAGCGACTCAATTGCAGGCCTGGCCGATCGCCACCGGTTCAAAGAAAAATTTGACCAGTCACAAAGATTTTTGCCAGTCCAGATTAAAAAAAAAAAAAATCTTATTCAAAAAAATGTAATGGAATTTTGTTTGATATTTTTTACTTTAATACAATAGTTCTCTTTAACAGAGTTCATAATTTTGTTTAAGACACAAATTTAGAAAAATTATCTTTTTAATTGAACTGGATTTTTAATTTTATGTGATTTTTCACAATAGTGTATTTACTTTATACATTTTAGTCACAATAATTAATAATCCTTTGATTTAAATAATATTGAAAATGAAAATAAACATGTTACAATTAACTTATGGAGCGGTTCTTTAGTACATTATGAAGTATTTTTCTGTATGTCCAAAAAAAAAAAAAAACCCCTGGTCCACAAAATGTTTTTAATTTTTACTAGGCCATGGTCAAAAAAGGTTGAGAGACACTGATCCATTGGAAGTGCCTGCATATTAATCGTGATAGGAAATAAATGCACATTATTGATTAGAAAACAACAACATACTTTATATGTAAATGCTTGAATTTCTCAAAGGATGGGAATAAATTCCCCATCCCAGACTCCTCTAAAAAACAAGATTGGAGGTATGTAAAATTTGAATATATAACACAGCATCCACATTTCTCATGAGAAAATTTAAATGTTTGACTAACTGAAAAAAAAAGTATAAATAACAATACTTGGAGAAGCATAACTGATCATGCATATTTTTAAGTAACTGCAGTAATATTTTAAATTTCAAGTGCTGCAAATTTTGCTTGAACTAAAAGAAGAAAAACGTTTCGTAATGTCACAACATTATTTCTCCCCCAATCAATTTCATTATACCTTTGTAGAATGTTTGAACATGAAAGCAGATCAAACCTTTTTTGCAGACTGTTCTCATGTAACAATATTAAAAAGCTTCTGTAAAACAAACAGATACACATCTGCTTAGAATTTTAGATGGTAAGCATGCTTTCTGATAACTTATCCCTACTAAAATTTAACACCCATAATTTTTGTGAATGATTCCTTACATTTTAGTTAAATATGAAGTATTTACATTTTTCATGGTTAAGAAAGATTCAAATTGTAAATAAGTACAAAAATGTAAAGCTCATATTGTAGTCATAAAAAAACAAATCAGTCTTTGCATCACACAATTCTTAATCATTAAAAAAACCAAGCAGCGCTTGAAATTAATTGCATTGAAAACCTAGATGGACATTCAATTATTCCATCACCTTTAATTTTTAAAACAGCAGATGTAATAAATGAAAGACAACACTAATAGTTTCAAACTCATTGAGATTCCAAAGCAAAACAATGCTAAATGAAATAAAATGCACAATATAAGTAAATGTATATATGAAATTAGAAATATTCTATCTAATATAAAATTAAATATAATACTAAATATAAAATACTATTTTCAGCTTCTCATAACTAAAGTGCATTGATAGTAGCATAGCCAAATTTGAAGTATTAAACTTTGCATTCAATTTGGTGAGTTTACTTTTATTTTAACCATACATGGTTATAGTGATTCCATACGATACAAAATTGGACAGAGTACAACTTGATTGTTAAGTGAGTTTTAGTAATTTTACTATAGAAAACAATTTTTTGAAGTATTTTAAATTTTTTAAATAAAGTAACTAACAAATGCTAGTAAAAAAGAAAGCAGGAGAACAAATGTTTCTTTAAAAAGAATAAAGAATTAGCAAAGGGCGTACACAAATCATTTACAAAGGAATATATCTTTATGGTGTAACTTCTTTATAAGAAAGCAGACTCTTTTGGAACTTTTACATTCTCTTAAAACTGTTCGGAAAGAAAGAGTGGGAGGAAAGATGGGTGGGAGGAGAATAATTTTAATTGCAAAAGATTAAAATTTTAATCTGATACTGATTTCATTTTGCAATCAAAAACTTTAAAATTACTTTCAACTTGCTACTTATACTATCCTATGCACAAACAAATACTTTTATGCCCTTCTCTCTGACAAATGGTTTTCTTAAATATAGCTTGCTAAAAAAATATTTCTAAATCTATAAGTCAAAAAACAACTTCATCTGCAATCACAAAACTTTTGAAGACATCACAGAACTTGCACTATCTAATGAGGGGAGAGTTTTCTTCTCCTCTTCATCATCCATGACATATAAACGTGATTCTTGTATAGTAGGAAAATATTGATTCCTGATCTTTAAAAATAAATAAGCACACAAGAGAGGGAATGGAGTCATGATAGAAGCAGCCACAGGAACAACTGCTGCAAGATCAGCCTCTGGTTGCTCCAGTGAAAATCCAAGCAAAACAATGGCAATTCCAGTGTTTTGGACTCCAGTTTCCACTGCAACTGTGATGATATCTGGAAGTGAAAGGTCAAATGCTTTGGAGATGATGGTTCCAAAAATAAAACCAAGCCAAACATTGGCACTTGCAGCAACTACTATCTTCCAAGTAAAGAGCTTAAACATGTAAAGGTTGGCGTAGGTACCAAATGCAATAATGAACAGTATCATGAAGACAGAAACTGGAGCAAGAATTCGACGACAAAATCTTGCAACTCTTGGTAGCCACTTTTGAAAGCATAATCCAATTGCAAGAGGAATGAGCATTGAAACAAGGGAGAGCAAAATATTTTTCACAGGCACTTCAGTGGCAATTTCAGAAAATAAACTACGTCCCAATGTGAATAACCAAAGAGGCATCATACCTGCAAGTATAAGAATGCAACAAATCAAATGCGACAAAAAAGTGTAATTATAAATGTATCCTAAAAATGATAAAGAATATATATCAAGCATTTTGTGAGAGCAGAGAATATATGAATATTTTATGAAAATGATATGTAACAAAGAGCACACAAATGTAAGGAAAATATGCAACATAACAAAAGTATCAATCATGATTTCTATATGAACACAGTTATTATTTTTCTACAAAAAGAGCTTTCTTCCAAGTTCTCATTATGGCTCTAAAGTAATGAAATAAAAAAAAAGTAAGATAAAATTTTAAATGATCTTCTCCCTACATAAAAATTTCAAGTTTATGAGCAGTAAGAGTTTTTGAACAAGACTTAATTAGTTCTAAACACAAATTAGAAAAATATAAAAATAATTGAAGATAGTTTTTTTTGAAAAATAATTAAATTATGTTAAGTTTTACATTATCAACTTTCAGGGGAAAAGAAAAATATATCAAAGAAGAAAATACTTCTTACCAAGAGCAGCTAGATTACTGATAAATGTCATTGTCAAACTTAAATTTAGATTTCCATTTAGCAGAATGGTCCACATATTACTAGCACCTCCACCAGGACTACAGCCAAATGTGAATAACCCAAGCTGTAAAATTACATCTTGAAATAGCAACCTTGCTAGACCATAAGCAACCTAAGGGAAGGTAGAAAACATTTATGTAATATATTTTAAATTTCAATATATACCAGTTTAAAAAACATAAAACATTGTGAGCCCTTTTTTAGTAAGTAATATTCATCAGTGCAAATAGTTAACATGTATTAAAAAAAAAAATTGGAGCACATACATAATCTCATCAACTATGAAAGTTTGTGCAATGCAGCAAACTTACAAAAATAAGTGCTCTCCCTCCTGAATGACAAACAAAGAAGCAAAAAAAGAAAGAAAGAAAAAATGTATATATAAAAGTTATGTATTCAACCTCCCCTCATATCTTCCCTTTGTTCACAGAATATTGCATTGCTTGGTGAAAATATTCTTAGCAAAAAGGTCAATGAGATTTTACATAATACTTGTCTGTCCAATTAAGTCAACTGAGCAAATCAAATTATAGTTCAAAGGAGGCATAAAGACTGGAGAAGTAAAATTTTGATTTTTTAAATTATAATTCTATATTCAGTAGTGTCACTTAAGGAGGGCAGAGGGGGCAATGGAACCCAAACTGAGATACAGTATATGGGGGGGGGGGGGGGGTTAGCACCTGGAAGAACTTTATCAAACATGGCAGGAAGTTGGAACACTTTACATTGAAACAGTGCATTTATTATCCACCATAAGTAAAGGGATTATAAAATCATTTAAGGTCAGGGGTGCACTGACTGCTCTGGAGGAAGGAGAGTGTTTCCCCCCTTCCCTACAAGTCATTGGGGTGCCGGATCCAACCCATTTTTTTAATTATTTGGAATATGATCTGGCAACTGCATGAAAGATTTGGCAAATTGGCATGTGTGATTTGACTTTTAAAACGTAATTAATTAGTAATGTTTGAAAACATACTTAAATTTAAAACTTATTACATATTTGGAAGCTTTGGGATGTTTATTATAAATATGCATAAATTTACAGGTTCCAATCATTAGAGCTGGATAGGCAGTATGGATCAGTCATAAAAAGCACACCTGATATCCAGAAAAATCAAGATTCAGTGCAAGGTGCATCCCTAATCCTGAAATACATGCATAAATTTGAAGAAATTCGACCTTTTTCCGACACATAATTTCAACTTTTCTTTCTTATTTGCAATTTATTTCTTGAAAGAAATATATTGCAATAAGAAAGAACAAATATGTTCCTTAAAAGAAATATATTGTATAGAAATGTCTCTTTCAATATATTTCTTGTGCGTGAATTCAAATAATTATTTGACTATTGAAGAACAAAAGTCCCAAAAAATCCCTCAAAATGTTCAGTGTATCACAACTTATATATATATTTTACAATTTAAAGTTATAGTATAGTGCTGATTAAATACTCATGACTTAACTAATTGCATAAGATTTAAAAAGGAAAGAAAGTCAAAGCAAAAACTGTTGGTAATTATTGGTTACAGTTGGTAGTTATTGGTTATCTGTGCTACATTCGACAAGATTGATTTATATTTCTGAGGTTTATTTAGTTTTACTTATTTTAATATATATGTATTCATTGGCAACATAAGGGCCCTGTAGCTGATAAATTCATGCTGGTGACAGTTTGGAAAACAGTTGCCAATGCAGACTCTTCAACTGATAAATTTACACCAAACTCTCTATTAAATGTGATAAAATTAGAGCTCTACAGGAAGCATTTCAATTTAACCCCCTCTTCCTCTAGAAATAACCTAGCAGTACAATAGAACCTTGCCTTGATCCCTCCCGTATGTATTGTCTTGTTTTCTTTTAGTATCATCATTTTGCTTTATACTGACCCATATTCATCCTTTTCCCATACATATTTTTTCAAATGATTTATTTCACGAACAATGATTGATCGAGGTTCTATCTATGTAACAAGGCCGTAGCCCAAACTTTTTTTCTGGGAGGGAAGGGGGGGGGGGGGGGGGGCTGACTTTGAAACACTTATGTTGAGCAGGGTTCGTGCTAGGCAGCGCAATTCCTGCAACATTTTTTGAAATCCCACTCAAAAAAAATTTGCTTTCGCTTAAATTTTAAAAATCCCACTTAAAATTTTGGTCAAAGTGGGAAATCCCACCTTGTATTTTTCCCCAGTGTGAACCCTGTTTGAGGGAAGTTTCAGGGAGGAATATATGCTACATTGCGAAAAAAATTTCAGGATTTTTTTTTTTTTTGGGGGGGGGGGGGGTGTCGGGCCCGTGAGCCCCCCTCTGGATACGGCCTTGCTATGTAAGACATAAAAAACTAATATAAAGGGTAAACTAGTACTGAATAATGAATTGTAACTATATTTTCTTACTAAAGGCATGGCAGCATACTGCGAAATAAATCCAATTGCAGGTGCAACAGGCTTTCGAAGAACAGATTGAACAACACATAAATCCAAAGCACAGCCCATATTTATATAGTTAAGAGACACAAGAATTGCTACAGATGCTGTAAAGGCATGTGATATAGCTTTAACACGACGCACCACACTGACTTTTAAAGAATTAGAGCTCTGTTTAGCAGTCCCATTAACAACTTTCTGCAAAAATATCTCAGTTTTACCAAGAAAATTTCCTCGTACAGTAAAAGTTCCATTGTTACTTTTCACATCAAAATAAGTTCCGTTTGCCACAGAAGCAATATCTGGATCATATGAAATTGCTTTATATAATCTTTCATCAGGGTTAGCAACTGATTTTTCCGAACTAATTGAAAAATAAATGTGTTGCTCTTCATCTTCCATGAGTTTTTTGACAGCTGTAGGATAAAAGGTGACATTGATAGCCGCAGTTAACTCCAATAGTAGTAATAGGAAGCTAAAGAGCAACGCAAGGAGAACTACTGGACACATGTTTTTGTACACACAAGGATGCGGAGTAAATTTGCGACGAAAATAGGACAGCGAAGAGCACAAACTTCACGTTACACAACTCGACGACGAATGATGAAACAAGAACAAAATACAAGCAGAAGCACATTTGCGACCTGTTTACGTAACGGCGGAGAGCGCTTTTGGTGAAGGCCGGGATTAAGGGCTTCTATAATGTTGGCAACACCACAAAAAGAAAGAGACTTGGGGTTCGAGGCTATAGAACGTGTGTGTGTAGCGCGAGTTATTATTATGTTCGCTCCGTCGGTAATGTCATCATGTACATACATAATGTTGTAAATAATTAAGTCATAATTAATGTTTTTCGAAGTCAACAGATGCGCTTCATTCACGTGAGCTATGGGCTACGATAAAAAAATATTAAAAGAACAGCATATGGAAGAAGGGAGGGGGGAATTCCAAAAGCCATACAATATCCTTTAATAACTTGTTGAGAAAATATTTTTGATAGTTTGAAGTTTATAGTTTGTCTACAGACTATTTCTTACTGACCTCATTTTAAGAAAAATTTGTTGTATTTGTAATTGAATGTCTAAAAGAAAGTAGGTTGGTAGTATTGTCTTACAAGCGATGGTAAGCAGAGAATGCAATCCGCCACAATATCTAGAGCATAGCATATTTATTTCTGATTATTTGCTGGAGGAAAAACCTTCAAGGTTAGCACATGAAAATATAAAATTAATAAGTGATATAAATGCGTGAAAGAGTAAATTGCTATAAGTCTGTAAGAGATCAAATGCTAATGTGAGACATAAAGTAAAAGTTCCAAGGTCACTACATAATAAATATTTAATAGAAGTTGAACTGAACTTTAAAAAAAAAAAAAACTAATTTAAAGGCGAATTTAAGGTATTTTGGTACAGCCTTGGGGGAAAAAAAAGAAGAGAGGGCAGATTGGCGCTGTCATCGCTTGCCTTTGCTACAACTCAACCTTTTCAGATTTGTTTTCTTTTAAGAAGCTTCCCAGCTGATTCTGATTGGGGTTTGCTTGTAGTCATGGCTGCTGGTTGTTGTGGGGCGAAGAAAGAGAAACAAACTTATCATTTCCACCCTTGTTGCAACGGAACAATCGTTCATCCTTACACATGTCAACCAAGCATATATCGCAATGGAATGGTTGTATGTGTGGAAATGTGTTTTTTTTGCTTTGATGTTTTATACTGCCACTTAAACCAATACGAGTCCCCCAAGACTCCCAACTTCCCAAATGAGAGCTAGTAAGATGTTAACCTACTTTTTGTGTCGAAGTGTATTTTTTTATTATTTGAAATATTTTACTGAGTATAATCAGAACCTTTCTTTTCGAACATGCGAGAAAATAATTTATATAAAAGTATTGTAAATTTATTAATTCATTCTTATTTCTATTGACGCTTGAGCTAGTATGGCTGAAACAAAGAAATTAAAATATTGCCTTGAACAATGCTGAGAACCAGTTGTGTGTTGTTTCAAGGCCGTTTATTTTGTGCTTCTAAGTTCAATTATCTCTTTTTTTTTTATCGTATTAAATCTAAAGAATATGTATTGCATTTAATTTTTATTTATAATAGTTAAAAAGTAATATTTCATAAATTTTTTATATCAACAACAGTTTAAATTGTTTAAAATATAATTTAGTAGTATTTTTCTGAAGCTAAGCCTTAAGAAAAAAAGTCTGGATAGGAAGTTACTGAAAAACTGAGAAAAATTGAAAGTGACAATATTTCTTAAAAATACTTATGGTCATAATATTGCTTAAAAATTCATGGAAACAAAAAGTTATTAAGCAGTATTTTGTATTTAAAAATTTGTTATCAATTTTCAAAGTAATATATTTTTTTTCCTCCTATTACAAATTTGAGCAATTCTGGATGAAAATATTGAAATAAGTGTTGCAACCCTTCCATTTTGAGTGCACAATTGAGTTATTTTTTTAAGTACTTAAAAATGCAGTTTCTGGTGCATTCAATTTTATTTAAAAGCTTGAGCTTCCAAGTTTTTTAAAAATTGATACACATTCACGGGTTGTGCCAGAGAAAATTCAAATTTCCAATTAATCAAATGGACCCTTCACAAAATTCTAATCAATCAAAACGAACCTTTCACAAAATTCCAAGCTACCAAATTGTACTTTTTACAGAATTATTTATTAAATAAGCGGCAGATAATAATAATTTTGTTTAATCGCGGTATGTTTAAAGTTTGATTTTTCACAAAAATATAAAAATTCACACACACAAAAAAAAAAGAACCTTGTTAAAAAGTGCTGGATTGACCCATGAAATTTCTATTGAATGGTGTTTCTTCTATTTACGAAGTTATATGAATGTAAAGGCGTAGTTAAATATGTATTTAATTTTTTTTTATGTTCACTACACAATTATTTTAGTTTGAATCTTATTAATTCTTAGGTGGGTCATTCCACATCAATTCAACCCAAAAAAAATAATTTTTTCACCAAAAACCTCAGATTTTTATGAAAATTGGTAAATATGTTCTATTTATAAACATGAAAAACACCACTAAATTTTAATTTTTTATCACACATAGTTTTTGAGTAATGGCACTTTAAAGTTTTGGCGTTTTTAAATTTCCGAGCCTTGGATAAGGTCAGATAAAACGTGTCTTGGAGTAGAAAATAATTTCTCATTCACTGATTTAACCTCCTATCTTGTTGAAATTTTTAATGCATGTTCTTATAACTATGAGGAATTGTAAAAAAAATGTAACAGAACCCCAAGTAAAACACAAAATATTTAAAAAAAATTATATGTTGGACATTATAAAATTTTAAAATTACAAACAAGGTTTAGCGTAAAATGTAATATCTCGACAAGGGAATGAGATAATCAAGAACTTTTTTTCCCCTAAATTATCTACATGAAATGGGCTTTAATTTAATAATATAAAAGTTTTGTGTATTTGCCTCCTTCTATTTACTATGAACATTATAAGTTACAATATAATACTTACGCATATTATGAGAATAAACTACACTTAAATATGTGGGAAACATAGTTCTCTGTGAAGGCATTGTTAATAAATCATCAGCTTTTCAATTAATACTAGGCACTCCTTTGAAAATTGATATGTCCTTCCCGTTGAGGTATGAGGTGGCTCTACTACTGCAAGGATGTGAGGAATCGGCACATCACAGATATCATCTCGTTTTGGCCAGTAAAATGAGGAGGATGGTCCTGCTGGGTGAAGAAACTTCACTGTTACGTCCCCATCTTCTTTGGAAACATTCGTTATTATTCCAAAGTACCAGAGATTGTCGTATTTGCAAGCAATGTAGCGAGAGGGGTATAAATCTTTTTCATTTACATTTAAAGTCAACCCTCTTCTTAAATTTTATGTTAGACTAGGCTCTTCATCAGTACTGATTCTCCTTGCTTCTAATGTTCCAGAAGAGTCCAGTCGTCTATAGTTGTGAAAACTTCTTGTACCTGGAAGTGTATTCAAGTTTTCAAAGCGTTTTTCAAGCTGGCGGCGAATGAGATCTATTGAATCTTTAGAGATGAAATGGAAATTTATTTCTGAAATGGTGGATATGCAGAACTGATAAAAGGTAGTTGCAGTCAGTATTTGATCTTGAAGAGGCCTTTGGAGACTTGCTTTTCTCGCCAACCTTTTAACAGTTCCTCCAATACCGCCACATTCCGTTTTCCCATGGCTTGTAGCGAAGAATGACCACTGGGCTTTGATTTTAAAGTCTTTTTCATGAAGTGAAAGATTCATAAAATTATATTTATTTTTGTACTGTCCTGCGCATCCGTCACTGAAATAGTGAACATCCGTGACATTAGGACAATGTTCCTTAACAAATTCTAACAGGATTTCTTGAATCTTATAAACCATACAAACATCATGATTTAAGTCATCGGAAATTATACAATGTGATGAGACTATTCTTTTGTCATCAACACACATGTTAATTATTACTGGGTGAACAGTGCAGGAGTCTGAGGTCCAATGATAACCCTGTACCTCATCTTGAATAACAAAAGAGAAATTCTCGCTGAAGTCCATTGATATAATGGCTTGATTTGGCAGGCAGTTATCCTTTAGACTTTTAAAATAGCTCGATTGACTTTTTGCAATATAAGAATGTGGGATAAATTTTTCTATTTTTGTTGTTAGTTCATCAATAAATTCATCAATGGTTGAAGTTTGAGTTATCATCTGTGTCCTGTCTGTAGCTACCCACTGTTTGAATTCAATCCTATCTTCTTCCTCATAGTTTTCAAACTTTGTTTGTAAGAATGCTGTTAAACTTTCCTTCGATGGACAGTTTTCACATCGCCTAAACATACAGTTTTGAGATGGGGTTTCACATAAAATAAGATTTTGTAGATCCTTGTGAGTCTCTTCCAGTTGTGCAGCATTTATTAGGAGCAACACATTTTGATGGATGGTACACACACAGACAGAGTGTGTTCCACTAGCACCAGCCAGAACACACCATTTGGGGCGAAGAGTACAAAACTTGGAAAACCCTATTTTTATGTCAGGATGTTCCCTTTTGAAGTTTGCAAACATTTCGTTGAGATTACTTAAAATTAATCTTTTCTTCTCATATTTTTTCCCTCCCAGGCTTACTACATCTTTCATACCTGATAAAACTCGTGACTGCTCGTCACTTTGATAAAAATTTACAACAAACTCCACAACTTGGGGACTGAGTTTCTTTCCTCTTCTTGGTTCAGGTTCAGCCAGAAGCCCTTTTTCTTTGTACAATTTCTGTGCTTGTCTAGCAGAATAATCGGACACTTCAAATGTATCTTTGATTTTTGTTCTTGACCAATTCAGTGATGCTGGAATCGTTAATAGTTGTATTTTCTCTTTTGACGAAAGTTTAGTTACTTCACTTTTTATATTCTCAACAAGTAGGTCCATTTCTGCTGCCTTTTCTTCAGCTTTTTTGTGTAATTTAGGTATTTTTGGTGGCAGCTGCACATCTAAAACTGTTTCAATCTTCTTTTTTACATTTTGATGTAGTTTTTCTAATTTATTTTGTGCATAGCCAATTTTGGAGTTTTCATTCAACACATGTAGTTTAAAAGGTGAACACCCGACATCAGTTAAGGACGAATTTAGAGAATCAATAGCCTCTTCTTTTTGCATCTGGGTTTCAGTTTCAGTTGGCAGAGTAAAAACATCGTCATCCTGCGATTCTTCTACGTCATCATTTGGAGTTGAGAATATAGTTTTAGAGCAATTTGTGCATAATTTTTCCCCAGGTTTTACTTGTAGACCTTTTGTTGTACAGGTCTTGCTCTGCTGGACACTTATTACTCTTAAACTATTTTTAATGGGTTTCTTATGTTTTTTAAAAGGATCACAGCAGGTCTTCTGAAGGAATTCATACTTTGACAAAAATAAGCTCTTATGATGCAAACAAATGTTAATTATTTCTTTATCATCTAATTCACTTCTTATCTTAATCAAGTTGAGCTCCTCTTCAGACAAATCACTTACATTTTCCAGCCCTTTTTTTGTAACATAAGTTAATTTGTGACATTCTGTCTGTTTTAAAAGCCCTACACAACACTTATTGTCCATTTCTGATAAAATTGTATTTCAAAGGAAGATAAATTTTTCTTCTTTACAAGTGCATAACTAAAACAACAAAAATTGCAAACTTAAGTTAAAAGCTAAATTATGCAATTAGTATTCTTGGTTTAGAAAAACTTTGTTTCAAAGAGAAATTTACACGTTGATAAAAAACATGAATCAACTCACACAGACACACACACCAACACAATATATAAAGAATATCTTAAAAAAGTTCCACACTAATAACACTGTGAACTCAAGGGACACTTGTAACTGACTGGCTCATATTCTGTCTCTGATAGATACAAACTGCATGGCAAAGCAGTTGCCTGTCAAGACATGAAAATCTCATGTTACAACTTGTTCAGAATAGGAGGCAGAGTTTCTGCCTGTCTATTTCTGATTCCTAATCCATTACAACATGATTGTTGACTTTTGACAAGTTCAACTATGCTTATATGGGATCATTTAATATTTAACTAAATTAAAAGATATAATTGTTTTTAATAAAAATTTTTTTCTGTTAAATTTTAGACATTATTAATGTATGCTTTTCGTGCACAGTTTCATAGGTAAAAATATTTTATTTAATATTAAAAGGTCTAATTATTAACAATATTCAGCCATTGAGACTGGCACAACCTCATATTGCTCATAATTAATAAGTTGTAACTTGCAGTTGGTCTTAGTAAATAGGAGGAGGCAAATACACAAAACTTTTATATTATTAAATTAAAGCCCATTTCATGTAGATAATTTAGGGGAAAAAAAGTTCTTGATTATCTCATTCCCTTGTCGAGATATTATATTTTACGCTAAACCTTGTTTGTAATTTTAAAATTTTATAATGTCCAACATATAATTTTTTTAAATATTTTGTGTTTTACTTGGGGTCTGTTACATTTTTTTTTACAATTCCTCATAGTTATAAGAACATGCCTTAAAAATTTCAACAAGATAGGGGGTTAAACAAGTGAATGAGAAATTATTTTCTACTCCAATACACGTTTTATCTGGCCTTATCCGAGGCTCGGAAATTTAAAAACGCCAAAACTTTAAAGTGCCATTACTCAAAAAATATGTGAGATAAAAAATTAAAATTTGGTGGTGTTTTACATATCTATACATAGAACACCTGGACCAAGTTTCATAAAAATCTGAGTCAGTGGGTGAAACGGCCTGGATGAGTTGACGTGGAATGACCCAGGTGTTTTAAGAATTATGTATTTGAAGCTTGCAAATTCAAAGTAAATGTTATTATTAGCTATTAATTCCTGTCATTATAAATTTTTCTAAAGAGGGTGGGGGCAAAAGGTATGTTTTCCGAATATATTACATTAATAAAACAACTAAATACACACTAATAAAAATACGTTATATTCTCAAAGCCAGAGGGAAGGGGCAATTTCCTGTAACCTTTTCTTTTATCTCTTGTACAGCTGTTATATACCAGTAAAAGATCCCTTTAAAACCACTAGCTGTAAAAGGCATTCAAAAATAATTTTTTTCTTTGATATGATAGCTATATTGATTTTGTTTTATAAACTAATATGGTTGAAAGAATATTATACAAAAGAAGGAAAATAAATTAACAAAGATTTTGTTCATGAAATGCCTACCAGAGAGAAAAGATTTCTCTCGTAGGAGACATTCAGATCAAGCCCACATATTTTCTTGAATAGCGTTGAGATGATGAAGAAGAATGTTTATAAACTTGTGTACTATTATCTAAAAATAAAAATTAATCAGATCTTTTACCAGTCTATATATATTATATATCGAATCTGGTAAAAATTCTGATATATTTAAAAAAATACACAAGTTTAACCTTAACTTCAGTTACTTTGGTAAAAATTCGGATTTATTCTTTAAAGTACACAAATACTCAACTTCAGCTGCTTTGGTAAAGAATCAGATTTATTTTTTGAACTACACAAGTTTAACCTTAACTTCATCTTTATTTAAACTATATGGACTTGATCCACTTTAGTTCTGAATGCCTAATATATAGTAACTTCTATCCGACTTTGAATTAGAGATACCTGGATACTTCTAGGCATGGCGAAAAATGTTGAATCCATTTAATTTTCATGGTACTTCAATGGAAAATGTTTATTATCACACAAGACGGAATGTTTCTTTTTTCTGTTACAAAAAATTTCACTTGATGGATTCTTCTTAGTACTCTGCCAGGAGGTATTCTCCATTTTGTGGTTGGACATTGTCATGGTTATTATAGTTATAATATAGTACATAATTTTCTCCATTTGCTGTGGATCAATTTTCTAGTGAACAAAAAAGGAAGTCATGCGCGGCAGACATCAGATTTTTTAAATTTTAACTCGAGCTTTTTAAAAATGTTTGTTTCTGTTATTATCCTATCACTTTTTTCCCAGCGCTATTCCATTGCAAAATGCATAGTTTATATTTTGTATTTTTACTGAAAAAATTCTGATATGTAAGATTTTTTTCTGTTACTGATTCTTAAGACAGCTGTCTACATCTTGAACAGTCTTTAAATGTTCTTGTGTCGTTTCAGAATTAATAATAATAATAAAAAAAAATCTTAGAAGATTTGATTATGTAAATGATTCTTTATCATATTCATTGTTACCCTCACTTCTTTCAGTATCTAACTTTGAAACTACAAAGAATATTTCATCAACAAAACTTCACTATTAAAGCAATGCTGTCAATGTTGCGATACTGCATATGTTCAGAGGCAATTGCAATTCTGTAAGTTGCGTGCTAGTTCAAAAAGAGATAAATCATCATCTATATTGTCCAGTTATTCTTTGACTTTTGGAAGATAAACAAACAAATCCAGCATGTCGAAAGTAATTTTTAATTTCAGCATGAATAGCATTTCTTTCTCCCGTCTCCCCAAAATTCGGATCTGCTCTCCCCAAGTTAATGCTTGTTCCGCTTTCATCATTTTAAGTCACAATAAATCTTCTAACGTTACTAGATCATACTTGGAAAGAAGCTCCACCCCATATGTAAAAAATAACTATTTATTGTTTGGGTTAATAATTTCTCTTCTGAGCCAAGGAGGTCTGTTAGATTCCTTTGCCTAAAAAACCAACCGATTGAAAGTAGCCTTTACAGAACATTATACTAATGCTTTCGCATTAGTAATAGTAATTCTTTCAATTTCTTTTTCAATAATTCAGTCTTACAATAAAAAAAAATGCATTTCAAACCATTCCTTAAATTCTCCAGATATGTAATGAATGATTCATTCAAAAAAGAATCTTCCCAAAGTGCTCCTAATCCTGCAGAGTTATTAGTAATGGGATTTCACACAAGTGCAATAATTTGGGTGTTGATTAATATTTTTGTTGAATACATGGGAAGTTTTTAAACTGAAAGTTCCCTCTTTTTTGTAAACCACAGTGTTAAAGATTCTTTTTCAAGCATAATAATTTATTCCTTTCTTAGGGTTGAAAGAACTCCCCACCAGTTTTAGTTTTTGTTATTTTATTTTAATCTTTTATAGCAGTATTTTTAGTGGCTAGGTTGATTGCTCAGTTTGCTGTTTATTTTCAGTAGCTGAAGAGACAAAATATATATATATATTAAAAGAATCTAATTCGGTAACATTTGAAACTGAGCAGGAGAATAGTAAGAATTAAATAGCTCGAGACAGGTTAAAAACAAACCTGTTGTTTAATTGTTACTTATATTGCAAGCAAAAATTTATCAAAACTCACAAAGCTTTGGAAAAATCAAAAATTAAGTTCTGTTTAGATGCTGTGATAGAAGAATTAACTTTTATATAAGTTCTGAAGTAAGGAAAGTAGTAGGACTCGAAAAAAAAAAAAAAAAACATAAAATGTTGTCGGGGACCAAGCAGCAGGATACAATCAGAAAAGAGATTTAATGAAAAAAATTATTAACTGGATTTAACTGTTAAGTATGACTTTGTATCTAAAGAAAGTGCTTGTTTTTCTCAATTTGTATTATTATTTAAAGGCTGTAAAACTATGTAATAAATATAAACCCGTTCACGCACTACACTGATCGAGAAATGTCGCACTGCTCAAAATGCTGGCAGAATCATGTATTGTAAGGCTAAACATGATTTTAAGTTTTTGTTCATAAGCATAAAAGAATTGGAGTAAAGGCTAGCAGAAAACATTGATAAAAATCCCAGAAGTTTTCTGCTTACACTAATGCACAAAAATCTCCGAATATTCAAGTACACTGTTTGGCAAACAGGACTAGAACTTAGTTCATAATTACAGAATTATTTCTGCTATTCTAAGTATCTTTTTTGTAGTGTTTTTAATGGAATTTGTGTCTCTACAGTTGACATGAGCAGGATGCAAGGTAATATACAGCTGGATGATTTAGCATTTTCTAGGGAGGATGTTTTATTTAATTTGAAAAGGATTAAAGCAACATAAGTTCCAGGATCTGATAATATGTAACCTAAAATTTTAATTGAATATGCAGAGGAATTAGTTGACGTTATCTTAAATATTTTCAACTCTTATAACTCAGAGAAGGTGCCATTGGACTGAAAGCTAGCTAACATAATGCCGCTCTTCAAGAAAGGGTCTAAAGCCAAGGTAGGTAATTACATATCTGCAGGTCTTAACTTCAGTAGTTTGTAACATTTTTGACTCTGATCCAAATCAGGATAATGAAATTCCTGGAGACTAGGTTTACTGATTGGTTTGAAGTAAGTTGTTGAGAGTAGGTCCTGTGCAACTAATTTATTGCATTTCCAAGATAAGGCTACATAATAAAAAGTCGGGACTTTAGTTAATAAAAATGGATAGGTGTAATTTATATTGAGTTTTGGAAAGCTTTTGATAAATGTATTGTATAACGGTCTTCTTAGAAACTTGACTTATAGTGGTATAAAAGGAAGACTTGGTTTAGATATTGATTGAATGGGGAGAAGCTAAAGACAATTGTTTAGCAGTGATGGATAACTATGGAAGGTTTTGTGATCTTTAAATCCATCTGTTTCAGTAGATTGTACTTTTGTGCTAATCTTGCAATAGTTTTTTTTTAAAGTCAATTTTAGGGGTTTTTGCATTTAGTCAAAATTGCCTCGTCTCTTTTTTCTAACAGTCTAAAAAATATATAAAAATTTATTCTTCAGAGAAATTAGTGCAAAACTAAACTATAAAATTTAAGAGCAGAAATTCCGAAATTTCCTATTGGGGGATCAATAACCAACTGCATCAAAGTAATATGCTTCTGTAATTCCAGCGAAATGTTAATAAAAATTAAAATAAAATCTCAGCTGTGTTATTATCTATATTAACCTCAAAAAAATTCAAAGTTTGTTGGCTGAGTAACATTTGAAGCCAGATGGTTTTGGGTAATACATATGGGATTCATTCCCTAACAAAGATAGCACCAGAAGAGTGTATGGTTAATTACTTGAAAGCATTGGGGAAGATAGATGCAAAGCAGGTCATAAAACACAACAGGCATATAGTAGATGGAGGATAGACGTAACGACGAAAATCAATGTGTCTGATTTTTAGATCTAAGATCACTATTTATTGAAGACGAGCCATGGAAGGCTGCAATGTGTTTTGATTAAACTATATGATGTATAAATAGTTTTTAATTGAAATTTTAAGCTTACGCATTGAATTTTATTGAGGTTTACATAAATAGACACCAATGCCTCTTCATATATGAGCACATGATTGTAGACCTACTAGACTACAAGAAAGCAGTAATTGACGAGCAAGCGTAACGAGCTTGGATTGCAAAATGATCCGAATAAACTGCTCGAGTTCGGCCGGGGCTTGGTGAGCAATAGCGAGTAGGGGGCAAGCCCCCTACTAATTTAAATTTGTATTATAACTTTTTTTTCTTGATGTAATAATTCCAACCACTTGTTGCACCAAAACGTTTTAGCAGTGTTTTTTAAAATCTTATTTCAAATTTACTATGGAACTTTCTCTGCTCATGTCTCGATGCAATTATGGTTAAGTCAATTGCTTGGATTAATTCCTGTGCCTTTT
This sequence comes from Octonoba sinensis, assembly GCA_038502835.1. Classification (NCBI taxonomy): domain Eukaryota; kingdom Metazoa; phylum Arthropoda; class Arachnida; order Araneae; family Uloboridae; genus Octonoba; species Octonoba sinensis. The sequence continues at coordinate 83,744,726 of CM076604.1, forward strand.
CATTAACTATTCATTCTTTTAACTGTGGGTACCATGATTGATCAGGGGAATGATTTGTTAACGCTGCTGATCTTCATATAGTATTCAGAATAGTCTCTTTACAACCATATCAGATGAACAGATCCTCTTTTCTTATTCACAATACTAATTCCAACCACTTGTTGCACCAAAACGTTTTAGCACTGTTTTTTTAAAATCTTATTTCAAATTTCCTATGGAGCTTTCTGTGCTCATGTATCAATGCAATTATGGTTAAGTCAATTGCTTGAATTAATTCCTGTGCCTTTTCATTAACTATTCATTCTCTTAACTGTGGGTACCATGATTGATCGGGAGAATAATTTGTTAATGCTGCTGATCTTCATATTGTAGTCAGACTAGTCTCTTTACAACAATATCGGATGAACACATCCTCTTTTCTTATTCACAATACTTTTTCCTGCATAATGCAATGTTGTTTAATTCTTTACAGTTTAATGCTTGCAAGATCTTCATGTGAGGGTGCTTTTAATGTTTTGCAACAGAGCCCATTAGTTAGTGGCTCAAGGAGGATATAAATATTCATAAAATGGTGTATATGATCAGAGAAAAAAAAAATCTTGGATAATTGTAGAATAGTTGTAAAAGTATTTACTGAGTGTTTCATATGGGTAGTCGGTAAAATGTGGAGTGAATGAAATCAATCAATCAATAAAACTTTTCTATTTCCAAAGCAAAATATTTGAGGTGCAGAAGGGAGAAGATGAATTTATGGAAAAAATGTAACAGAAGTGGTATAGACTGAATCATCAGTACATATTTTCTTAAAATATTTTATGGGTGCTCAATTTTAGTCGATAATATTCCAATACCAGAACCATGCAAGTCCCAAAGAATCGAGGCCCGAGGTTGAATCAGACTTTGTAATATCCCTAAAGAATGTAAAATTATTATGGATCATACTCTTACTGTTACATGCTTCAACTATAATAATTTTTTTAAACCTTGGTTTTATGCTTTGTTGAAATTATTTTTTCAATCAAACTTTCAGTCCATTATTTGTGACATGGAAGATTGGGAAAGACCGGAAGCTGAGAGGCTGTATTGGAACCTTTAACTCGATGAATCTTGCTGCTGGATTGAGAGAATATGCTGTCACTAGGTATGTTACTCTGTAATTATAATTGAGTATGTTGAACATGAAAACTAATATTGATAGCTCATCTGTATACAGTCTATAATACTTTAAAGTGATTTAAATTTCTTGTATCTTACTTACAAAACTAACAAATTGTGAACTTATTTTACAAATAATTATGCGGTGCAATAATGTAAGCACAATATGAGTACAAATCATAAATATCTGTTTGAGATGTGTCATTCCATATACAATGCCATATGTTCTGAAAGCTTACATAAATTGATACTGCAAAAGTGTCTCATTCTATATGGCAAACAATTACAATTTTCTTTGCTTCATTTATATATATATTATTTATATATATATATGTATGTATAAATATGGTAACACAATTGACATAAGAAAACCTTGAAGTATTAGCTGAGTATGTAATGAAAATCCAGTGTGCTCCATTGTGGCTTATAATGTAAGAAAACTTTCTTGAATGAAAACTCTTTGACTAAAAATCTTCATGTGACAGAGTTGAAACGTTAATTATACAAAAATTATTAATACAATTCAGCAATAAGAAATGTGAAATAAAGCATAGATCATGAAATGCCCCCAATGTATCATCAGATTTGGAATTACTTATTAAAAAAATGAGTTGTGAGTTTTCACCTAAATACTGACAAAAAAAATCCCAACACTAAGAAAAAATTATTGCAGGCTCATGAAATTATGGCAATGTATTTGTCTAGGTAACATACTTACAGGGTGCGGCAAAAAAAAACTCAGACAAAGTTTGACACGTCCTGACACGGACACGTTATACTGTATGCAGCTAATTGTTTTTTTTAATAAGATTCTCCATGTTTTTCTGTATTGATGTGTGCAGTTTCGAGTTTGTACTTATTATTTTTGTTTTGTTCACAAACGTGTTGCAATTTTGGAGCATTTTTTGTGCTGGAAAAGGACAATGTGAAATTGTTTGTTTTTCTCAAAGTACCTTGGGCAGACTGTCTCTGATGTGATTAACCGGTTCAAGGAGATTGGTCACAATTGTCACCGTCTAGGGAGCAGTAGAAAGATCACCAACAACGCATCCTCCTACCGCAGGCTCATCAAGAAGCGAGTGCAATGAAATTCGAGGGTCTCCATGCAAAAAATCGCTCTTGAGATCGGAATCAGGTCGGCGAATAGCCAAAAAGGAACTCAATCTCAATCCGTACAAGCTCCAAAAAGTTCAACTCCTCATGGAGGGGAGCAAGCACATACGAATTCAAAGATGTCGCTAGTTCAAGCGTCGGGCTGCAGGTGAGCATCCTCTTCACGGATGAGAAGCTGTTCACCATCGAGCAGGCACACAACCACCAAAACGACAGTCTGGTCCGCCGAAGCTCCTAACACGTCGGCCATCGTCAAACACTGACTAAAACCACAATCGGTAATGGTTTGGGGCAGAATTGGCCCTAGCAGCAAGAGCCCCTTCATTTTCGTGGATCAAAAGGTCAAGTTAACCAAGAAGTGTATGGTCGCGACATTCTTCAGGCTATCGTACTTCCGTAGGCCCAGCAGCACTTTAGCAATGAAATTGGACTGTTCAGCAGGACTCTGCACCAGCTCACAAGACGATAACTCAGGACTGGTGCCGAGCCATTTTTCAGACATCATCCTGTCTACGGAATTGCTCCCTACTCGCCGGATTTCATTCTGATGGACTACAGCGTGTGGTCCATTTTGGAGGCCAGGGACTGTGCTAAGCTCCACAAAAATTTGGAGTCACTGAAGCAGTTCCTGCGCCAAGAATGGAACCATTTGTCGCCGGAAGAGCAGCGGCCCATCGCTGAAAATTTCAAGTAGCGTTTGGACCTGTGTCTTGCCCACGGAGGAGGCCACTTCAAAACTGGCTGAGTATATCGTTGCTAAAGCTTCATGTTATCGTAATTAATTGTTGTTTTGCTAAATTTCTTTCATTTAACCAAATTATCATAAAAAATGTTTGTCCAATTTTTTTTTGTTGCACCCTATAAACGATTAAGGTTTCATGATTATGGGTTAATGTAAACACGACAAGTCATTTTAAAAATGAAATACTAGTACATTAATGACCGATAGCACTTTTAATGTAAGCATAGAAATGTGCATGCACTGTGTTGTATTTGTGCTGGATGTCAGTTTGTGGGATGGACTTCCATACCTGTTGCACTAGGTCGGTCCATGCCAGGGTTACTACTGGTGACTAAAAAGCAACTATTTGCTACTAAAATTGACCTTGGGCGACTATTTTATTGGAAAATTGAATTAAAAGCGACTTTTTGTTTAAACGGCAACTTTTCCAAAACAGGTATTGTATTGAATAAAAATTGATCCTCTCGGTTCCTGTTCTTTTGTTTTATCTTTTTCAACAAAAAACAATCGCTGCCTTTTTCCTGCATCAGCAGACAGAACGCTAATGACTAGGGGGAGCAATCATGACGTGCCTAGGTAGGCCTAGCTTTCGCTGTTGCAGTTGCGAATTGGCAAATCTTTTCCAGTTTTGACTGACAAAACTTCTCTGAAAGTTGCAGTTAGTCATTTTGGCTTCTAGTGAACATCAAGGCGCCAATTTAACATGTTAATGGAAATGTTAAATTTTTGAAATAAGAAATTATATATTATAATACCAAGCAGCCAATGCTTATCAAATATAAATAATAGCAGACATGTGATTTTAATGATGTGATGGTGTCAAGTTGAATAATATGCTATTTTACAAATTAATGGTTCAATAGAGAATTTGGTGATAGAGGTATTTTTTCATAAAAAAACCATTTATTTGGTTAAATATAAAATAACTAAAACAGCTCACTGAGCTGATAAGAAAATAACTCCAGACATAGTCACATTTGACTTTAACAATAAATCAGTCAATTGCACACAGTACCAAATATAACAGAACAGAAGCCCAGAATAAAGTCATAACTCTTCACAGTTCATTATATACTACAAATAATGCCACCTAGGTGATTAGGTTAATTTACATAATGTGCTGCACGGATGTATGGATTTCAGTTCAAATACTGTCATTTATACCAAGCAGCCAATACTTATTAAATATAACTAATGACAGGACATGTGTAAATTTTCAATGATGTGATAGTGTCGAGTTGAATAATATGCTATTTTAAAAATTAATGCTTCATTATGGAATTTGAAATTAAACATATTGAAGTTTTTCGTTTCAAACATAAGTGGTTTTATGTAAGCACTTTTTTTTTAATTACAGTGCCCCCAGGCTGAACAAAATCACATTTGTCCTGTACATTTTGATTTTATTAAGCGGCTGATTTTAATAACCGACGATTCCAAAAAACAATATGATTTAAGAAATAAAATTACTATTTATGTACTACTTGCTAAGAGTATTAAATATTATTCTTTACAAATGTTTTAAATTAGTAATTAAATAGAACTAATTAAAATAAAAAATCGGTTATCTTAAATTAAATTAAAAAATAATCAGAGATGCATAAATTTTACATTTTTTAAATGTTTCAAGGTTTTGAAATACTTGGTGATTTTGCTTTGTTTTTGCTGATTCATTTACCAACTTTTCTATAGTGTTTGCAAATGCATAAAACTTTCCATACTGTTCTTTATCCCCCCACTTTCTGTTCCAAAGCAAAACATCAAATGCTTATCGAGCTTCAATGGCAGTAGGCAGTGGTTTGTAAATGATTGTTTCGTCTTCTTCTGACGAGTTATTTTCAGAGCTCTTTGTTCTTTGAATTTTTTGCACAATATCAAAGTCCGTTCGTTACCCCAGATAATGTGTCCAAATCTTCATCGATTGCAACATATCTTGAAAATTCTTCAGTTGCTCCTACTTCCTCAACGAGAATTTTTTTGCCAGCACTGGGAAAGCAGGTTTTAAAGCATTTACAAATTGTTTTTATTGTAACTGATTCTCGAGAATTTCGAATGAAATGCATTGCATCGAAGACGGAAATTGACTTTGAGATAACTTTATCGAGCCAGTATTTGATGAGCTGCAGGAATCTATGTCTCAAACAACTTTGTTCACAAGTGCTTTCCTGTAGTGGCACTTAAACGAACAAATCATGCCTTGATCCAAAGGTGATTTTATAATGCTTTCCTATTGATTTGATTATGTTCCGGGAGATTTTATTTTAATAAGCGGCTGATTTTATTAGCCCCTGATTTTAATAGCGACAGGCACTGTATTGAAATTTGCTGTTTGTACAGTAAAAGCAGAAATTAATGGTAAGAATATTTATTTTATTATGAAAATAGTTAAATTTTAACGACTTCAATTTTTTACTATTTTGACTGTAGAGGCTACTATTTTTGGCCTATTGGCTACTATTTTTGTATTCTAAGGCAACTAAAGAAACTTTTGAGTGTAACATGGTAGGAACCTTGCAATACAAGAACAGTTAATGCTGGTTGTGGATGGTGCTGTTGTGGTCGTCAATTGATGTCCCATTTGTTGTCAACTGGAAAAAGATCTGGTGACCTAGGAAGCCAAGGCAATGTATTGACACTCAGTAGAGCATGTTAGGTGACAACAGCGGGATGAGGGTAATCGTTATTATGTTGGAAAAAATCCCCTTGGTTGCTGTTCATGAATGCAGCAGAGCAGATTGAATCGCCATACCGATAAAGAAATTCATAGTCGGGGTGGATGAGATTAATCGGAGAGTGCTCCTGCTGGGTCACAGGAAATTGCTCCCCAGAGTATAACTCTAGGTACAGGACAGTGTGTCTATGATATAGACAGGTTGTTTGCAGGCACTCATTGGGCCTTCTTCTAACCAACACACAGCCATCATTGGAACCAAGGCAGAACCAGCTTTAATCAGAAAACACAATCAATCTCCATTCCATCCTCCAATGAGATCTAGTTTGACACCAGTGCTGTCGCAAACAGCAGTGGTTTGGAGGCTGTAGAATGCAGGCTAGAGGATGTCTAGCTCGGAGCAGTCTTTGAAGTAACCAATTTATAAAAATTCATTGGGCCACTGTGGTACTACCTGAAGCTCAAATTTCTGCTACAGACGCAGTATGATGCGGCTCAGTCATCCGCCAAAGGTGCCCGTCTTTCTTTTCAGTATCGCTATGCGAATGCTTGCAGCCCAGTCTTCTTGGGAATTTGCCTTCCCGTGACCACTGCTGCCGACAATAATGCACAGTGGATACATTCCTGCCAAGTCACTCTGCTAATATCATGGAAAGAAAATCTACCTTCGCATAGACCTATTAAATGATCTTTTCTAAACTCGGTGAGCCTTTGATAATGGTTCCTCCGTCTTTGCTAACTTCTTGACTAACATCAAATGTTTGTGTCAAATCTCAACGATAAATAACTCATGGACTTTGTAGTGCTCATTGCAATCAAAACTGGTTCGCATTTTCATAATGGAACAACCAGCGCCCTTCTTATCCATCTGCAGCAAAATTTGAATAGGCGCCATCTTTGATACATGCAAATATGCTTGCCAAAATTTGTTTGTCTAGCACAACTTCTTGATGTTGGGTGAGTATTTTTAACAAAATAACTGATCAAAATGATTCCGAAGATAATTTTCTAGCTAATGGTTTTGCAGTCCTACAAATACTATCACAGTCTGATTTACCATAGATTGTAGCAAAAATGAATTACACTGCTTTTAAGTTGAAATCATTCTCATGATTGCAAAAATTAAAAATTTTTTTTTTGATTCTGATATTGTTCTTTACATCCATCATTGAAGTAGTATAATTCTTTAATATTTGGACAATTTTCTGTAAGAGACTTTTTTCTGTAAGAGACTTTTTTCTGTGTGTTATTAACCTTACTTACATCATGCTTCAAGTCATTATTGATGACACAATGAAAGGAGACACTCTTCACTTGTTCAACTTTTTTATGATTGTACTAATGTTGAATATAAAATAAAATATAATATTCAGATGCTCCCTGTGCTTCATCTTGAATAAAAAATGCATAATTTTCATTGTGACTCAGAAAAATAACTGATGCAATTAATGTAATATTTTCTTTCTAGTTTTTTTAAGCATCAAGATTGAGATTTAGTTATAAAAGAATGAGGAATAGAGTGCTCAATTTTTCTCATTAAGTCAAAAATGAAATTATTGTTGCAACATTTTTAACCATTTGAGTTTTGAAATAAAATGAAAGCCATTGTGCCACAAAGTAAAAATTTAAGTCGACAAAAAATTAGGCACAAAATTTTCAGACAGGTGTTTCGAGGTTACAGGGAACCCTTTTTTCAATGTTAAAAAATGAGCTTCTTGAGGAAAATTTGTGCCTAATTTTATGTTGTTTTTAAATTTCTATATTTGAGTTTTATTGTCAGATACTTACAGTGATACAGCCTGAATTTTTTTCTGGGGAGGGCTCATAACAATTCTTATATGTTTAATTATTAATATACTAGGATTGGCAGCATGGCCAAATATTCTAGAGGCTTGTTGATACCAAAAACATACTCTGGTTGTGAAGTTGGATACCCATTGTGAAAACATGATAGATTTCGGCATTCCCATCTCATATTCTTGAAACTTTGTCTCCTAGTAAATATTTATTTTAAACTTTTCTGAACATTTAGGACATTGTCTGAGGAAGCATATCCTTTTTGGCTCTGCACAAAATAATAATTTAATTCTTTATATTTGTCATCTGTGCAGCATAAACTGCACCAAAAAATTAGTTTTGTTGAGATAGTGGATTTTTTAAATATCAAAAATTAATATTTGGTGAGTAAATTTCCAAATTTAAAGATTTCTTCTTCCCTTATGTTCTCTGTAAAGAAAGCTCTTAATTTCAAATATTTTCTTTCATTTAATCATTATTTTTATGTATATAAATTCTTTTCCGATGCTTTCTGAAATTGTTAATTCTAAAAGGAAAATGCACAAGCAAATGTCGGGACATAGATCTTTCGACACACATGCACACACAAAAGTTTTTTTCTTCTCCATTCAAATATTAATTCGCTTTTTAATTTTCATTCATTTCATAGGAGCCAAATAAGAAATATTAAGTGCAAAGAGTACACGATTTCTTGTATCATTTGTGGGACAAAAGCTTTCTTTCTTAAATTAAAGAATGGCTTTATTATGAAAAGATAATGCTGTAAATTTCTCAATAAGCATGAATGAAATTTATGTGTGTTTTTAATTTTAAAAGGACAGAATGAATTAATTTTTGTACAGCAATGCAAAAATTTCTCTCAAAATTGCAATTTGATTCAAACACGAGGAAGACCCCCAAGAAAAATGCTCAAAAGTGCCAGAAATTATGTAACTATGAATCAATACTATATAAAACTTTAAATTTTCCATATTTTCTTGAGTAAGATAATATTCCATATAGGGTATAAATTGTTGTATGTGCAATTTCAAGTGCACAGTATATTAATTTCATATTGTCTATTATTCTTATATAAAAAGCAGGAAACATGCATAAAGTCGATGTCTATAATGGTAATCATGTAGGAAAGCTGTTTTGAATCAATTTTATAACACATAGATGAAAGTTAAAATACTGTCATGCTGAGATTTTTTATGCTAAAGATACTAAAAACTGACTCTATTTTCACATCTATTTATATCTATTTTTTTAAATTCTGTGAGTTAAAAAATTCAAATTAACTAATCAGGTAATTCAAATTAAGAAAAAATAATAAAACAAGTCTTCTGAAGTTACGTTTAAAAATATCTTGTTAAAGCTTATATTTTCTGTTAATTTATTTTTTGTCTGTGCTTAGAATCTTAAGTTTTGAAGGCTTGATAGATCCATGGCTGTTAAAATGAACCGTAGAAATGTTAACTCTTATAAATTTTACTTGAGAAAAGTGATTTATTTTATTCAAACAATAGGATTCATTTGATTACTTTATGCTAGGCATTTTGTGTTGTGATTATAGTCATTCGTTGAACATACTTTTATCATTGTAGTGTTACAGCATGAAAGTGGTTGAGGCGAAGGATTTTATTACAGACTGTTCTTAGCTTGTAGGATGGTGGAAACTGAATAATGCTGCCTTGTGTTTTTTAGCCCTTTTTATTGTAGCTCTCCTAAACTTACTGTATATGTTTTTTGGATCTTGAGGAGGTTAGGGTCAAAAGAGTTAAATTCATGTTAATACCAAACTCACTCATATAGCTGATGCTTTAACTTTCTAGCTCTAATGTTCAAGATTGAATAACATTTCATTATTCTAAAAAAATCTTAACATAAAGATGTTAATTACAAAACATTGTTTTAAAGTTCTAAATTATTACCAAAAATTCATATGAATGAATATTTTGTAGTATATTATTAAAGATAATTTGCATTTCTTTATATGGAACATAAATATCAAAACTGTAACCTCACAGAAGTTCTTTCTAATGGCATTAGCTCTAGCTTGAACATTGCTTTTTCATGTTGTGGAATTGTCAATTTTTTAGATATTTTATTTCGGAAAGTGTTTATGTTTGTAAAAATCATTACTGTAAATCTTCATTTTTGATTATTTGTTTGATGTTTGCTATGTTAATTCATTTGCCAATATTTTCTCTTCATTGTTTTTGTTTTGTTTGGTTTATTTCTTTTTATTTTTACAAGCTCAGTCTTGTTTGTCTTTAACTTTCTACTTTATTGTAAAAAGAAAAGTTTCCTCATTGACTCGTGAGTTTTCGGTTTTATGCATTAAAATCTTTAGGATTGAAAAGTTCTTCATTCACATGTACTTCATTAATACAGTCGACCCCTGCTATAGTGAACCTGGGCTATAGTGGCTCTTTACTTAGTGAACTTTTTCAATGCTCCAAACTGAACAACTTTTAAACTAATATTATGTTAAATACCTACAGTGAACTGAGGAGAAAATGAAAGTGTTTTTCATGACCACAGACTTTTTTCTTTCAAAGATAAGCTAATATATGTATCAAAAATCTTGAAAGACGGCAATCTTGATTTTCTTGTCAAATTTCACTTTTTCCTTCTGTATCGCTAGTCTAACAACTGTTGTTCCTTGTTTCCTACTATATAAATAATTTTCTTTACCTTCTCCACTCTTCTAGGAATAGAATGACACCCCTGCCAAATCCCTAAGGGAATCTGATTTTCACCCTTGTTTCCATCTCCTGAACTAATGTTGTCTTTTTATTGTACTATAATTATATCCATATAGCTGCTTCAGACTAAACAGACATTTTTCTTCTCAAAATGAACAAAAACGACTTATTTCCACAAAGAGCAATGCATTTTCAATTGATAATATAAGCAAAATATTCAGACTTATTGAATATGCAGTCACTCAGTCAAAACATGCAAGCACTTTTTCTTATCAAACTAAAGTTTCCAACATGTAGAAAATCTGTGATATCATTGCTACTCATGAATTTTATTTAATAAAACAAATAAGCTATGTTGGACTGCAGAATGTAGAGGAAGATCTTTTCAAAATGTTCACATTCAGAGGAATCTAAGTAAAGCAAAGCAATACTGATGACAAACATCATGTGTGATGTCATCGCTTCTTTGCATTGAGAAGAAGAATGAAATGTCATTGTCACTCTCTGTAGTTAAAAAGTCTCCCAATGTTTTGAATACTTTTTTTTCCATGGAAAAGTAAAAAAACTATGATATATTTTTTAATTGTCTATAAAAAAAATTGAGGAACTTTATTTAAAATCAAAATATATTTAATCAAAAATAACTATTTTCATGTGACAAAATTTTTAAAAAGTACATACTGCTTAAAATTTGTTAATCTAATTTTTAATTAACTTTTTATTTAAGTATTTATAGACCAATTATTAAACTATATTATCGCAATGAATGAATCTAACAATACTCGGTCAAATTATAAGAAGCAAGTTGAGTATAGGGAATGTCCGGTTATAGTGAACTATTTCTTGGATCTATATACCGTTCACTATAATGGGGCTCCATTATATTTTGTTGTTCTGTTCTTACAATTCATTGTATAATTATAAGTTGTATTTACTAGTTTTCACCAATATTTCAATTTTCTTTCGTTCCCACCTAATGAGGAACTGAGCAGTGCTGTTGTCCATTTTGGAGGCTTGTTAGAAATTGAGCCTAAGTGAGAACCACTAAAGTGTTTGCTTAAATAATTTGCTATTATGGATGCAAAATATTTAAGTAAGTATGTTTTTTAAATTGATGGAATAGAGAAGAAATTCAAATTTTAAAGTGGCCATCTCATTCATATTTACTAATTTTCTTTTGGGATAAAGTTAAACTGAATGTGCATGCACTCCATTTATATTAATACTAGCTGTTGCCTGTGACTTAGTTCACATGGAAATTTTGATGTATATGTGTGAGAATTGACAGCCTGATCAAAATGAGATAAATGTGGGAGAACATTATAAAAGGCGTCCTTTTGGGCACTGCATTTCTAGGCTGCAGAAGTCAGAAACAAAATTAAACATTGTTGAGGCTTAAAGGGCTTAAAAACCGGGACATTATGGCACTAAAGAACTTTTTTTTTTTCAAAGTGAGCAGTCAAATGCCCCCTTGTGGGTGCTGATTTTTGGGTGGTAAATATTTTGTAAATTCTGGGCTGTAAAATACAGCATTAGGACGCAAATATACACAATGGTCAGTTTCGAAGAATAAATAAGTTTTTTTTTACATCTTACTACTATTATAAATGCGAAAGTTTGGATGTATGTTTGTTACTCAATCATACCAGAATGGCTGCATGGATCTGAATGAAATTTAGCATAGAGATTATAGTCTGGAATAGCTCATAGGTTACTTTTTATAGCTGAAAAATGTACGGCTCCCATGGGATATCATTATATAAGAATGGTGCATTACCCTAAGATAGACCATGTGGCTTAATAGTTATACTGATTTCCTTTCAATTTCATCTATATGTCTAATAATTAATCTCGGGTATTTGTGTGCTGCATTTTTAAGCACTGCAACTTAAGTTTATTAATTTAAAAAATTATCTGAAGGTTTATGAATTTCTTTAGCTTCTCTGTGGAGATGGGGAAAGTAATGTAGCTTGTAGAAAGTAGTTCATTTTTCAAGGGGGCCCCACCCCCTTTCAGAGCAACAATGCAACCCCTTCAAAAGCTATGGAACTCCCAAAAACAGTGACGCCCTTACCCAAAATCCCCTGTAAACAACCTGCCTAAAAATTTTAATGGTGTAGTCTGTGTCATGAGCTCCCTAGTGGGCACCCTGTATTTGTACTGTAGCAATATAGTGCTCAGCAATGGCTCTTCTAACTATGTTTCAAACAACTTGACTCAGAAGTGCCTACATTCCTTTCAAGTTCTTGGGCGCAAATTTCCTTCAAGTTCAGTATGCAATCCTTTTGTAGTATAAAATTTCATGCTGATAAATAGCATAAAAATTTAAATTTGACCTGCCCAAAATTTCCTGCATTTCTGGTATTGTAATGCTTTTTCATTGCATATAATATTATAGTAATTGATATACTTCTTAAAGTTTTGATCCTATTTTAATTGGATCAAGATAAATGATTTATTCCACCTACTTTTAGAGTGCGTAAAGAGATGTGCAGTTTCTTCTGTACAATTATACACGAAATTATGTATATTATTATGATTTAAAATTGAAGTATTTTTTATTTGCTGGAAAGAAAACAAAAGAATGAAATACCAGTTTTGATTGACATTTATTGTACAATTGAAATGGTACTATGCAGCTTTCACTACTATTATGAAAATCTTTTAAATGCATTATTTTAGTGAAAAATGCGCTATTAATTTTATTTTAAAAAGGTTGATAAAAGTCTATAAAATGATTCAAACAATATATAATATAAACCTCAACTATTCTTTTTCTGTTTGTGTTGTTTTTTGATATGAAACATCAGTGACTTCCCATAACATCTCCATTGATAGATGAATTGCTATGAAAAAAATTGTTCACTACTGGAAAATGTATTTAAACTAGAGCTCACCAAATTAGGCCCAGTCTGAAAAAACCCACTCAGGTTCTTCCAAACAGGCTCACTTTGAAAAAAATCACTATCTTAGTAAAGTGGTTTTTTTTTTTTCAGAATTTTCTGTACATTGAAAACACTTACTTCAGTAACCAAATAAATTTTAAATATCATATTTATCTCTCAGTCAAGACCTCAAATTACCACCTTCTTTTTTAGGTAATTTTGCCTTATTTTGTAGGTACTTCTTAATGATAGTTAAGGGTAAATTTTGACTATGCTTGAAGCTCTTTATTTTATTTAGTTATTTGTTTATTTTTTTAATATGAAAATTAAAATTCTGCAAAAGTTTCACTATGAAATTTAGATTAAAGGGAAAAAAAATGCATGGGAGATTGAAAGACCCTTTTTGCATTGTTGTGAAAAATATTCTTTGGTAAACTGTAACAGAGAATATCTTTCTCAATATCAGTTTTGATGCCAGGTTGATAAGAGAAAATATTACAATAAAATAATTTTTATAAAAAAACAGAACCGACTTCAAATTAAAAATTGCGCTAAAAAGTAAAAAATAAATTCATTCTTTAAACAACATCGATGTGACTTTTAAAACAGTTTTAGAAGTCTGTGCAAAATTAGGATCTATAAAATATTTTGTAATCATGAATCAATTACAAATATATATATTTCCGCGGAATTAGCAACAGTTCCAATATGAAGTAGCAAATGCTATAATGGTAATTAGACCCATAATTTTGCACCGACTTCTAAAACTATGTCTAAAAGTCACATCGATGTTGTTTAAAGAATGAATTTATTTTTTACTTTTTAGCGCAATTTTTAATTTGAAGTTGGTTCTGTTTTTTTATAAAAATTATTCTATTTTTTTCTTTTTAGTGTAAATACATTTTGTATATAAATACTCTATTTTTTAAAAAATCCATATCAAGGGGCAAAACTTCTTTAAATTAATGGCACTAAAAACTAATCATTTGCATGATAAATTCACTTTTGAAGTCTATTTTTATTTTAGCAAACAAACTGATTGGATTAATTTTTGCCACAGAGAAGCCTTCAGTCAAACTCTTGCTGTAATTTCTTTTAATATTATAGCCCATGACAACAAACATGTTTTTAACAATGCTTTTATATTTATTAATAGGTTTCCCAACAAAGAAAAATCAAGCCAAGCCTTTCCAATTAAAATAAAAAATACTTATTTTTCACTCGTAACGTTTTTTCTAAAAAACAAATGTAGGCAAATTTATTTGCAATATTTGAGTTAGGCGACCCTCTATCGATTAAAGAAAAAAATCATCAAAATTGGTTCATTTAGTCAAAAGTTATGGATGAAAAGACAAAAAAAATACTACATTTCTGCCCATTACTTTTGTTCTAATTATCGAATATGGTCAAACGAAAGTACGGGACCTATGGGAAACCATCCCTGATCGATTGAAGAAAAAATCATGAAAATCGGTTCATCCGGTGCGAAGTTATGAGTGGACAAACAAACAAAAAAAAAACGACATACATACAATACGAATGTATAACCTCCTTCCTTTGTGAAGTCGGTTAAAAACTACTTGAGATTGTCAAAAGCAGCAAACTTCAGTGTGATGATAACTGTATTGTGTTTCATCAATTGTAAATAGTCAGAGATTCATAGTGCATTCCCTGTACTTCTATTATGCAACATTTATTACATGCCTTAATATTTGTGGTTAGCTGGTGTAAGTATCAATCAAATATAAACATTGAAACTTATGTATATGATTCAATTTATGTACAGCTTTTGCTTTTAATGTTCTAAAAATTTTAAAAAATAGAATTTTAATGAAAAATGTGCTATAAACTTTGGCGCAAAATAACGCTTTGAAAAAATTTCCAAAAGTATTTTTATGAGTGAATGACACACATTCTTCATATTTAATCTTATCATTTTTTATTTAGTGCTTTTCGTGACAGCCGCTTCAGTCCCATAACTAGAGAAGAATTTCCAAAGCTTCATGTTTCAGTTTCAATTCTTCGCCATTTTGAAGATGGACAGGACTATCTTGATTGGCAGGTTCGAATTTTTTTTTCAAACTTGTTCATTAACTTTTCTTATAAAACCATTTATGTGATTTTAGTAATTTCAAAAATAACCTGATTTCTTTATTAAATTTCAAAATTGAGTTTAAAAATGACATTGGGGATAATAATGCACTTGTATGCTTTTTCCTAATTATTTTCCCCTGGACATGTTCATATTTTGTTCTGGCCACAAACTTAGGTATCTAATTTTTAATTTTCTCAATTAAAAAAAAATATATATATATTTTTTCAGTACATGAAGTTTTGAATTTGCATTTTAATCTCAGGTATCCATTTTCAGTTTGAAAACTACTTAGGCTAGAAAAGTTATTTTAATTGTAAGTTCAGTATTTTATGTTCTCAAAATCTGGCCGTATATAAAACCCATAATGTGTGTATATATATATATATATGTATATCTGGCTATTAAAAGATTCAAAGATGATTTCTTTTTCAGAATTTTTTTTTCTGAGCTTAGACTATTCACTACAGTTACAAACTATTAAATATAACTCCATTACAAAACTATGAGACATCAAAATTTGTTTTCGTACAAAAATAATTTAAGTAACTGCAAAATTAGAATTTAGTAAATATTAATAATACATGCAATATAATTTACAGTATCCATGCTGATTTTTCATATACTTTTATTTTTATGGAGGGGGAGGGAGTGGAATGACCAAAAAAAAATATCATTTTAGTATTATATACTCCATTTTTCAAAACAAAACAAAAAAAAAAAAAAAAAACAAACAACAGTTAAAAACTTGAATCTTCAATTTTATTATCAAACTTTTTTCACATTTCTTTTAACTAGATTGGTATGCATGGTATCCGAATTGAATTCAACACAGAAAAGGGTTACAAGCGTACTGCCACATACCTTCCTGAAGTTGCTCCGGAACAAGGTTAGTGCTTTATCAATAAAGAGGAATATGGATTATTTTGTTATACTTCATGGCCTTTTTGGAAGGGAACAGAACATTTTCCCTATATTATAGGAAAACTGTTGTCCTATATTATAACAAAAATGATTTATGACCACCTGGTAGGGAAAAAAAAAACCTCTTTGTTGAGGAACATTATGGTAAATAAATGGGTTATTTATTATTTGAAGTGCATCAGTCTTATGAATTGTTCATTTAATTCATTGGTTCTGCTAGTTATTTTGTCTTAATTCACCTTTTATACATATGTTTAATGATTGTGCTTTGGTTATTTCTTTTCAATTGTCTCCCTGTTGGTGGAAATCTGCATTTTAACTTTTGCTTTTAATGAAAATTTCCGCACCTGTTAGAGACAATTTCCAAAGTAAAAGATATCATTTATTTACTAAATGTGATATATGTACTAGCAAAATTACCCAGTGTTGCCTCTTACAATAATAATATTGGAAAAAAGTTATCAGCCATTCACATACAAATACAATACAAATAAATACAAAAATGACAACCAGCAACAGGCTTTGAGCATAGCTAGGCTGGTTCTAGTCAATTTACCAATCCTCAATGAATGTCAAGAGCCCTTTTAAAACTTTTTACCCCACTGCAAGTAATAGTCGCTTCCAGTGAACTATTCCAACTGCCTACAACCTGGTTATAGTTGTATTTTTTTCTAATTTTAAGATTAGCAGGAGATTTGAAAAGCTTAAAACAATGACCTCTGGTTCAACTTTCAGTGCATAACTGCAGCCGATCAACATTTCCCATTTTAATGAATTTAAACAACCAAATCATGCCCCCTAATTCTCCTTCGCTCAAGATTATATATATTGAGTCTTTTAAGCCTGACATTGTAAGCCAAGTCTGGGAGACCACTTACCAACCTAGTAGCCTTCCATTGAACCCTTTCTGAGAAGATAATATGTTTCTTTAGTTATGGAGACCAGAACTTAACTGCAAATGAGGTCTCACCAAACTTCTGTATAATGGCAGTATAACTTCCTAGACTTTCTGTTTGAAATAGCCTATTGATAAACTGAAGCATTCTGTTAGCTTTGTTACAAACTATGCTGCACTGCTGACTAAAGTTAAAATCAACACTAATTAATGCTCCTAGCTCGCTAATAACGGATCCTAGTAAATATTGGTTTGCATGTTTATTTCAATGACCAAAATGAAGCTCTTGACATTTTCTTACATTAAAGCTTGATTTAAATCCTCTTGAAGCTAATTGACTAGTTCTTCCATGTCAACAATTCCCATGACTTTGACATTGTCCACAAAAATATTAATGTTCCCAGAAATACTCTTACTAATATCATCAATAAAAATAATAAACAATAACAGCCCTAAAACTGAACCACTTAAAACATCAATTCACTTAGAAAAATTTCCTTTCGGGGGGGGGGGGGGGGGGCCCCGAAATCCCAAAATCCCAAAATTTTTTGCAATATAGCATCTATTCCTCCCTGAAACTTTCCTCAACACTAGTGTTTCAAAGTCAGGCCCCCCCCCCCCCCCCCGAAAAAAATTTCTGGCTACGGCCTTGCAGTGACCAACCTAGATTAAATTAATATAAATTACATCCCCCTCCTGAAGTTATACTTATAATGCGGAGGGAGCTATAAAGGAACTTTATGTAAAAAATTTTATGAAATAAAATTACCAGAGTTTAAAGGAAGTCAAAATAAACAAGAAACCAAGGAAATGTTGTTAAATGAAAATAAGTGGAAATTAGTGAGTTTTAAAATTTAATGATGAAATATTGAAATGCATACTTGAAGAAACATCTATGAATTTTCTGAGAACACATATAGACCAGGAAGAGCCATGACAATATCCTACAATGTCATGTGATGTTA
The DNA here is from genome assembly GCA_038502835.1 of Octonoba sinensis. Lineage (NCBI taxonomy): Eukaryota > Metazoa > Arthropoda > Arachnida > Araneae > Uloboridae > Octonoba > Octonoba sinensis. The sequence continues at coordinate 83,762,655 of CM076604.1, forward strand.
TTTATTTCAAATAGATTCATCCACTATTTGTGATTTAACGATTTTTCTTTTTCTGAAAATGTAAATTGATTTCCAGTACACTTTTTCCACACAAATCTTATGTGAACACAATCTGCATCACTGTTTTCCAAAATCTGTGCTACATAGTACAGTAGGACTTGGATAACTCAAAGCTGATGGGACCACACCTAAATTTCAAATTATTCAAAACTTCAGATTACAAAAGTCTAATTTTTGTAGCTTAATTTAAGGCCCACGAATGCTGATAATGTTTATTTCGTCAAAAATAACGTCCATAATCTTTTCTGGAAAATATCAAGGCAAGTATATAAAACAATTGAACATTATATTTGCCAACAAAATTAAATTTATTTTGTACATAATATAAAAGATAAAACTATAGCATATACATACGAAAATAGGAACATTTAAGTAGAGTATTACTTTTACTATATATTCTTTGGATAAGCACTAAAATTTTATAAAAAAATACCTGCTACAGCTTAAAAAAAATTAACAAATTTTGGATTGCTTTGCTGAATTGAATTACAGCTGAGTCTTTTGATTTTAACAAAGTCTTCCAGGATGTTCAAAGAACGAAAAGTAGTCTCTCTCACATTAGTTTGCCCTTCGATGAAACAACGAAATTCCGTTAAATGAGCGAAGGCTTCCAACGGTGTTGGAATTGGTGGTGATGATTGTTGCTCCTCCTCCACAATGTCGTCATCTTCTTTGGTATTATTATTGTTCAATACCTTTGGACAAAATGTCTTTATCGGAAAGTTCTTCGCAAACATCCATGTTTCCATCCAAATCAATGTAGACAGTTAATCCCATGCTTCTATTCTATGCATCTGGTGCAGGCAAATTTTCTTCAAACTCAAATGGCTGATTTTTCTCTATAAATTCGGCCTTTTAAAAACAGTTTGCAATTGCTTTATGTGTGACTTTTGACTGTGCATTGCCACGCATTTGCACGGTATCCAGAAGTTATTGCTGAATTTTTAAATGAATCCGTTAAAAGGTTTCAAACAAGAAGGCACCTGTAAAAATGCTTGAATTTTTTTATGATGCCCTGATCCATTGGTTGAACCACTGAAGTTATGTTTGTAAGAAAAAAAAAACCTTTACATAATCCATAGGCGGAACGCAGCTATGTGCAATGCAATCATTGTCAATGAACAAGAGGATTTTTTGGTTCTGTTTTCGATATGATTTTCAGCAAAACCAAACTTTAAAAATTTCCGTGGTCATCCCGGCTTTCTTATTGGATTTATATTCCAGTGGTTTGGATTTTACATTTTTGAAGCATCTTGGATTGTCATATTTGCTAATCATCAACAAAGGTAGCTTTTCACTGCCGTCCATGTTGGCTCCAACCAACAAAATGACTTGTTCTTTGCTGCTTTTCCCCCACGCAGTGATGTAGTGAGGGGGGACAGGGTCCCCCACCTTTTTATTTTAACACAAGCGTCCCCCCACTTGTTTTGACTTTTAACATAAGCGTACCCCCACTTTTTGATGTTGATATATGTAAGCGTCCCCCCACCTTTTTTTTCCAGGACCACACCACTGTCCCCCCCTGCAATGCTCTCCCTTAAAGGCTAACATTTTGTCTGGTGTGCATTTGAAAAATAAACCAGTTTCATAAACATTAAAGATGTTTTTGGCTGGTGTTTCCTCAATCATTTTTAAAACTTCGGTTTTTCATTTCAAGAATTTGTTGCTTTTTGATTTACAGCTCTGCTTTCACCACACACTGACCTAAAAGAGATGCCATTTTTTTCTTTAAATCCATCCAGCGAGCCAGTGCTAGCTTTAAAATCTTTGTTTCTCAAGCCAGTGGAAAATTCTTCTGCTTTTGCTCTAATAAGTGGGCCACTCACAGGATGTTTTTTTCTCGTGCTTGTTTGAACACGAGATCCCACAACTCGTTTTCATTTCATCCCACATTCATCTGTTTCAGGATTTTGGGGATCTCTACTTCTTTTGCGATATTTACCACCTTACTCGGAATTTTGTTCTTATTTTTAAAAATGTAGACAGTGTGGTTGATGCTATCCCACAATATTTGGAGATAACACATTTCTACCTCTCTCCTTTTTCCACCACGCGAATTACGGCGACCTTTTCAGAAAACATTAAAGTTTTCTAAGGAATGCATGGTTTGCAGAAAGACATTATGAATTTCAGCTATCGAAATTGTATATCACATTCACTGTAGAAAAGTGAAAAGTGACGATCAAACTAGAGCACTCTCAGAATAAGCATGACGGCACAAAGATGAAAAATATTTTTTATGCATGATCTGACCATTCGAGCAATCAATAATCAGTCACGTGTCAAAACATTGTGAAGGGAAAATAATTAGGCATGATTCACTGTTAACCAGTGAAGTGTTAAAAGAGTACCTGAAGGATGTTCAATCTCAGGGGTCAATACGTTAGGTCAGTTATCACATTCCCAACACGTGAATGAAAGGGGAAAATCTCTCACAATAAAAAGCAGGAGAGAAATGTTGCTAATCTACCATTTGTTGCAAACAAACAAGTAGGGTAAAATTTTAGCAGACAAAAATTAATGGTATGTGATACACAAAAAAAAAAAAACAGGCATTTTATTTACAGAAATTTCTGGAGGGGCAGGGGGTCCGGTGTGCAATAGGGGTGTAACTTGGCTTGTTTGTGCCCCCACCTCCCTCCCCCTTGTTCCTCCCAGCATAAAACCGCTCCCATAGTTGTAAATTTCATTCACGCTTCCAAAATAATACGACATACTTTAAATTTGACCCAGTGCCACTTAATCTCCTGAGCTCCCCTTCCGCCCTCAAGTTGACGCTAGTTGTGCCACTGGTGTGGAATTACAAGTTGTGAAGCATAAACACGAAAGCGTTCAAAATTAAATATTATCCACTAAACATAGTGGTCGAATTGCATAATTTACTATACGTGGTCATAAAGATCAAAATAATTTTAAATGAACGGCAATTAAAGAAGTGATAAGATAGGTAATATTATTACTAAATGAATTATCCTGTTATGAACACATAAATAACATTTTTTCAAAGATAGAGGAAATGTATACATTGTACTTACTTGCAATGTTGCCGAATATTTCTACTGCACATAAAGTTTTAAAACAATTACTCTCTCATCTTTACAATCAGGAGTTACTTATAAAGTTGTGAAAGTTTAAAAGACTATCCAAATTTCATTAGTTTGTTTAGCAATTTAAAAAATATATATTTTTTTTTCTTACAAAAAAAAATATATTTTTTAAATTGCTAAAACATATTTTTTAAATTGCCAAAAACATCTAAATGTCGGTTGGGTTCGGGTTGTCTAAAAATCCTCTATCTGATCATTTCTGGTGCTGTCTCAGAATCTGCAACTAACAGGATGAATTGAAGTTACTTTTCCTATTTGAAGTCTTTCAAAATTTCAGATGATTCTGCTGACAATTTTTAGGAACAAAAATATTTTTTTTTTCGTTTATTACTGGCAAAATACAAATTTTATTTTTAAGCAGTAACAACGTTGAGAAACGGGGAGATGACACTTCAGAACACGTTGGCCAAATGAAAACTGACTACAAACCCAATTTAAGACCACCTTTTCCCGGCGGGCGACCGGTCATGTAAATAAGACAGTTATAAGAGCTTCCTCGGAAATAGTTCTTTTGCCCCTGCTTTTGACCATTGTCCATGAACCGACCTCGCTGAATTCATCGGCATTCTTTCAAGGGATTGCTTCTTCTGAACCCTTTGGGAATAGAGTGCAGTGAGTGAGAATTAAGTTTTGCTATTATCAGTCTCAATGGGTGGGTTCTAATAAAAGAGATTACCGCTGCTTTTTGAGCAATTTTTTTATTGTTTCCTTAAACTACTCTTTAAGGCTTGGGGGTACTTCCATACTGTTTCAACTACTCGTATCAGGGCTTTTTGTTACTCATCCTTTTAGTCCCATGTCATTCAGAATTATCTGAAATACTCTGATGACATTCAGATGCAGAAATAACTTGATTACATAGGCTATTTAGAAGAATAGCAAAGAAGCAAAATAAGAAGTATGCATAGGGGGTGCCAAAATAGCCAAAACCGTACGCCACCCTGTGGCCACTGTCCCCCCCCTTATTAATGTTCTCCCGATCTTTTCTTTTTGGAGCGATGCACCTGTTGGTAACTTGTCAAGAGAAAGAAAGGACTTCTCCCTGTTTGCAAAAAAAAAAAAAAAAAAATTGAAATCAAGATTGCATTTTGCTGGGATGGGCGTTCTAGACTTTTTGCCGCCCCTGAAACAGTGCTACCTGGGGCCGACCCAACAGCTTGCTAGTTACGCCCCCTGCTAGTTACGCCACTGATTTCATGACACTCTATTTGCAAGAAATTAATGACTGTTTTAATACAATTCTGAAATCATTATTGTGATGTTTTAGTTAAAAGAAATTTAATGGCTGTTTTAAGAGTAAATTTGCATCATATTATTTATTATAGTTAATAATTTTTCTTACATTCATAGGATGGGACCATATACAAACCATTGATTCCTTGCTCAGAAAAGGTGGATTCAAAGGTGTTATCACAAGTGATGTTCGTAAATCCATCCGCCTAACTCGTTACCGAAGTGAGAAGATAACAGTCAGCTACAACGAGTACAAGAATTCATGGCGTTCCCGACGCTGCTAGCAACAAGCTCACGCTAGCTTTCCCATGCCAGCTAGCGTGAGCCAATGTGCAATGACTTCCCCGTGGACCACTCTATCCCTAGCACCAAGCCAGGAATTGTGGTCGCCTCACAGAATGGGACCATCTGGGCCTTATGTGCCTAGTATGTTGTTCCATCCTTCTGTTTCAGGCACATGGTGTTGGAAGCCTTAACAACAGCCCTTAGCAGCCCTAACATTTGCTGCTCAATTGTGCCTCAAGTTCCATTAACATCATAGTTTATCATTCATGTAAAACAGCAGCACTGCCTCCCTGAGTACATAACAGTGAAATTTTGCACTCTGATTAATTGTTTAGAATGCTATTATCCCATGCTTAAAATACATTTTACAAAGCAGAGTATAATTTAAATTTTTTTGTTTAAAAATAAGAGTCATATTTGGCATAGGATATCATGTTAGGTTTGGGAGTGTCATATAATTTGCATTCTTTAAAAATTCCGATTTTGCTATGTGTTGAGAACTATATTAAAACTTCAATCGATTCTGTAATTGTTGCATTTTTATTTTTAAGTAATCTTTTTGTGATTAGCTTTGACAACAACCCACAATAATATTTGATAAATTTTCTGTTGGATATCAAGGCAAAGAGTATTTTCAATGCATATTATAAGTAAAAAACGCAAAATTACAAAGATACAACGCATAAGTTATTATGAAAAAAAGTAGGTTAAAATGAATAATAAATTAAAAATATTATTTGTAATTTTATTTTGAAAGTTCAGATAGGTCCTTAATTTTTCAATAATTAAAATTATTTTGAAGCTAATATAATTGCACCTTCATGCCATATTTTTTCAGTTTCTTTTGATACAACAAGAACTGGACATTACAACACAATCTTTTCATGAAAATTTTTTTAATCTGAAATGAAGAAACTGATTTTGATCAAAGTATGAAATTAGACAAAATAAATTGAAAGATGTTTCAAAACAAAAATATTGATTTTGAATGTATGCTTTCCACTTTGCCCTACAATATAACAGCTGCAGCTGCGAAAAATTCCTGCTAAAGTCTATGTTTGCTACTACTATTATAGGAAAAACTACTTTGCCCAAAAAAATTTCTATTTACAATTTTTTCTAGCTTTTGAAAATTATTCCTAAAACAAGAATTTAGGGCTAATGACTATCTGACTCATGTAAACAAGTAGAAATTTGCTTTTAATGAAAAAAATTTCCAATTTTTAAATTGGAAACTAAGCAAAGTTTCACTGTTCACTTGGGATTTTTAATATTAGGGTTACTTACTGATGAAGTTATCTGACTTGAGTGCCTTTATCCTTCTGATGACTTCCTACCAAATGTCATTTCAGAAACTTGCTACAGATATTTTTTACAACGTAAGCAATTTTGGTACAAATAGTTCATTCACTTGAAGAAAGTATATAGTGATATAGTACAATGTTTTTGTTATTACTATGCTAGTCACACTCATAATTTTAGGCAACTAAATATTTGGAAGCTGATGTATCTTCTCCCCTTCCTTATGTTTGCAAGCATTGAACTCTCTAATTTTCTACTTGTGCAAGTGTGGATTACTGTACAATAAAAGATTACAAAATCTGCTAAATGAAATTTTGACTTTATTACAAATAAAATCATGCAATATTGTATAGCTATGGCAACAAACTTGTCTATTATGCTTTTTTAGTGATAAAACAATCTTATTTGTACAGAAATAATCACTCATGCACATGCTTCCTCTTAGAGGACCAGTGCTTGAGACTATCATGAGTATGTTTCATAGCATTAGCAAAAATATGTGTATGTATTACACATGATAATTTGCTTCTCAAAAGTTATTCTGTTCTGTTGTTGTAGCCTTATTTTACAGAGATGCCCACCCGCCCTCAGAGCGATTGTGCATCCCCCTAAAAACTTACGGAACCTCATAAAATGATGCACTTCCCAAATCAGCCAAACAGTCAACCTAGCCCGCCTGAAGCCCCTGAAACACCCGCAAATCTCAATGTCGTCCCCCCCCCCCCCATGGTGGGCACCCCTGCATTAACAAAACTTAATGATTACTTCAAAGTATTTCTTTGGTGCATTTTAATAAGATTCTTCTAATTTGTTCAAGTTCAAATATTTTAATTTATACACATTACATATTTTTTATATGTATGCTTTTATAATATTAATTGATATTCATTGTTTGAAAGTAACTCATAATTTTGTTTGATTTATAACTACAGATTTAATTTAGTTTGTCAACGAAATACATCTTGAGCAACTAAATACATACAAAAGCATTTTGAATCATGATTTAAAAATTTATATGCATATCAATATTTTAGTAGCCTATGTACTTATTATGTTTAGAATATTGTTTAACAAAACTGCCATTTTTAATTTATTTTGCCTTAAAGAATTTGTTTGCATTTTCAAAATGTTGTCATGATTTGCAACCTTGTTGGCTTTAAATGACTGTCTTTCAGACATTACAAAGGCTTTTGAAGCTATTTTGAAAAATTGTAGAACTTGGTGTGTACTGCCTGCACTTTTTTTATTATGTAAAATGTTTGCTCATTTATCATGAGCATTTAAATACTTATTAATTATGTTTTCAAGTTTAATAATCCTTGAACTTGGTGATATTCCAGTGCTAGATATTTGTTATTTTATAGATGCTTACTTGTTTAAACATCTATATAAATTCGTTGCTGTAGATTTTATTCTTTTTAATGCATTTTTAGCCTTGTTGATAATTGATAGCTGATCAAAGTGGTCATTACAACATAATATTTTCTTTTGATAATGTTCACTTCACATTCTGTTATTTATTCTTTTTAGTATTATAGGTACTGGAATACTTTAGCTATCATTGTGAACAGCTATTTTTCTAGCTATTTTTTAAAAATTCTAATAATAAACATTAAATTTGCATTAAAAGAGTGCTGATTCATTCCTCCTTAATCTTGAGATTTTAAACATGTTATCAAGATTTTTTTCAATGTAATTTTTATTAGAATAATTTTAAACTAATGTAATTTTTTATCAAAAAAGAAAAAAAAAAAGCATTAAAAGTTTTAGTAAGATACTTAGAAACTTGGTGTTATGAATGAATAATTTCTATACTTCAGGAAGTTTTTCCAACTTATGGAAAACACATGATGTAACTTAGTCATAATAATTATTAACACTACTTGGAAATTTATTTTCAAACATTAAAAAAAGCAATAAAACAAAATCAATTTTGTTCATGCATTTTTTTATTTAATTATATTAAAATTATAGTACTAACAATTATAAATCAGCACTAAATAAATTTTACTTAGCTCTAAATAAATTGTACTTTATTTAGTGAACAAATGAACATTAAATGTACCTAGTATTTATGTTCTTTTATAAAAATATAATGAAAATGTTTACAAAGAATAGAGAGTTAAAAATTATTGATGTTTTAGAAGTGAACTTTCTCAGTAGGAAATCTTTGAGCATATGTATCCAGGGTTCGCGCTAGGCCGCGCGATCGCGCGATTCCCGCAATATTTTTTGAAATCCCACTCAAAAAAAATTTTTTTGGGCTTAAAGTTTAAAAATCCCACTTAAAATTTTGGTCAAGGAGGAAAATCCCACCTTGTATTTTTCCCCAGTGTGAACCCTGGTATCATTATCACTCTGTCTTACTCATGTAAAAATAGTTATATTTTTATGAAACTTGAACCCATATTCATCCACAGGTGGAAATCAGCAGAAGACGGTAGACACTCGTTAAACACAATGTCATTATTATCACATCTGTTTCATCTTCATCACCCTAACCGAGCCATCAGTCTTTCAAAAACAAAGAGGTGCATACAGACCAAGCTGTGGGATTAAAGTAATGGCAAATATGAATGTTATTATGGACTGAGTATCTGAATTTAGGATTGAACAATCTAAGATTTTTTTAGAAGTTCATTTTCTTTTGCACCATTACAATTATTAATTATATTTTTCAACACTTAGAGCATTTTCATTTTATGTTCCTAAATATTGCATGAGTTTTTTAAAAAAAATAACTGCTTTCTTACAGTTGTTTTTGTTAAGTATCGACATTATACAAATGTTTTAAAAAATTTCAAAGTGTAGAAAACTTTAATTTTTTCTCCTCTTACTGGGCATGTAAATTTAACGTAACTCTATAAAGGAATTTTGAAGTATGACAAATAAAACATGCAATACTTATTGCTAAACAAAATCTTTAGTTTTATCCTTTTAATTTATTTAATTCATATTGTAATTACTTTAAAGCATGCAATTATGTGAATATAATTTTGAGATATAATTAGTTATTTCTTTTGTATGCAATAATGTTAGGAAAGGTTTCAAATCACTGTTCAAATTGGATAAAAAGTATCCTTTATTTTTCTCGTTTTCCATAACTTTAATTAAGATCAATTTTTAGGAATAATAATAATATAATGTTTTGTTTCTTAAGATTGTGCATTATGTAATGGTAATGCATTTTTTGCTGTTCCTGTTCACTTTTTTTTTATTGCATCATAAACTAAACACTCATTTTGCTCTTTCGTACTTATAGTTTAGGATATGAAAATTTTAAATGATAGATTTTACGCCTGATGGTCATTTGTGAGATATTTGAACAACATAGTTAAATATTTATAGTTGTAGTTGCACTACATACACACTTGTAAATTTGGTTAGCCAAAAGTTAAAGCAAAATTAATATTAACCTTTTTTGTACATTAATTTCTAGGAATTAAAAAAAATTATACTAGTGAGTTAATTCATAAACACATTTGAAAAATGAATTTCTTGAAGAAATATCTATACCACTTCTCTCCTAATTTGAGAAGTTTTCGTGCTTACTGCATCCTGTTTGATGCAAAACAATTATTGGAAACATTCTTTTTATGCCTAAATTACATTCAAGACTCACTTCTAGATGAAAGAAATACAGAAGATTTCCAGATTGTTGTAATTGTCAAAGGTTTCAGAAATGTATGATGAATGTTTTCTATACTTCCTTCTAGAATAGCAATCGTGACTGTTTTACTAAAGCAGATATCCATGGATAGAAGTGATGTGTTTATGTACAGCTATATGTATGTGAAATGATATGATCTGTCGTAAAGTTCAGTTTAAAAGTAGCAATTACTTTTAATTTGTTTTAAATTAATTTATCTTATATTGCATTTTTCAGTTCATTAACTATTTAAAACATTTCTTGAATTTCTATTTGATATATTTGCTACATTTAGTTTATGCCTCCATTCAGTTTTGAATTGTTAAATTTCTCCGTAATGCTATTGGTCCTCTTGTGAAGTAAGAGTAGATGTACTGTGCTACTGAAATTTGAGTAAATTAATAAGTAGTGAATAATTGTAACATAATCTCTTTGATATTAACGCTATGATACATAAATTCACTTTAAATGTTCAGATTTTAATCTGCTAATTCCACCCAAAAAAAGAAAGAAAATATGTGAGGAATTTAGTATTGTATACAAACATCCAGTTCATGACGTCAAATGTTTATCAAATTCTTATAAAATGTATGTATTTTTTCCATTCAAGTCAGTCATCATTTTCTTTTCCGTTTCTTTTTAATACACATTATATTATGCAATTGGATGTGCCATTATCTTTGGAGAAAAAACCTCAGCTTTTATGTATATTTCAGGGTTTACATATATATATATGCAGCAGCATTTTATTTTTTTTCAAAGTCCATGGAAAGTAAGGGTTTTCATTGCTGTCGACTACCATGGTCTATTATTATAATTTCAACATGCCATGGTTATTGTTAGCAAAGTTTGTTAGAAAGTGTGCATATTTAAGTTATTGCAATTAAGTGTTTTCTTTTTATAGAAATTGGATTCAACTCTTCAGATAACAATAAAATATTTATTATTTTTTATTAGGATATTAATTTTATACAGAATTTACAAAAAAAAAAAAAAAAAAAAAAGAAAGAAAGAAAATGGACTCTTATAATTAGAGATCTTCTCAAGTTAAGCAATACAAAGAATCAATTTGTAAAAGACTCGATAGTCGAACGTATGATCAAGAATATGAAAAATATTTTTCAGTATACAATTTGGCACAATGCTTTTTTAAAAATTTTTTAATTGAATGAGAGTAACATGTAGATGGGTATAAAATGTCTATATTTGTTTGGATTGTGGAAACTGAATAAGAAAGAGAAACTATATTTAGGCACACAAAAAGTTGTAAAATAAATATATTTTGAGGTTACAAAGAACCCCTTCATGAAGCAAAATATTGTGAGCTTCGAGGAATAAGTAATCTGGTTGAAGCAGACAAGGGGTGTCCCTATGGGAGATCACTGTTATTTTCCAAAACTTTTCTTCATTAAGCAAATTTTGACCGACTGTTCTGTAAATTTAGTATTAGTCTTTTTTTTTTTTTGCATGTATATACTTTTCTATGTATTTGATGACCGACAGCTATATATAGGTGTCGATAACAATAGTCTAGGCATCATATTTTATTTTGTGTGTACAATGATTATTAATTCTCAATAGAGCATATTTCATGAAGTTCGTACTGAGCTTGCATTTTATGATTTGGTAAAATTCAGTTTCATCTGTCAAATTGAGAATTTTTCCCCCAAAAAGAGTTTGGGGCTCCTCTCGAAATAAAGTGAGTAAAATTCGCTATTCCCCAAGCTCATTTTTTTACATTGATCAAGAGATTCCTTGTAACCTCATGACATGTTTACACAATTATTTTTTGCAGCTTTTGTGTGTTTCTAAGCTGAGTTTTCCCACATTGCTAAGTTTTACAAAATTTAGACCATTATTTCATAAAAAAGTTAGATATTGTGTAGGGAAATGTAAAAGTATTGAGCAAGAGTGAACCAGTATGTATTGAAATATGTAACTACTTGATCCTAATATTTGTAACTAATTTTTCACTACATAAATCATTCTAAGATCATTTTAGCTCATTGGCTCAAATGAACCAATCAATAGAAAAAAAATAAAAATTGAATTGAGCTGGATTTGATTGAAATATTTGTTGCAGACGTGCCAACTCTCCTGCATTTTGTGGGAGATTCAGCCTATAGACTGCTTTAACCTATATTTGAATTAAGTATATCAACAATTGTGATGAAAAGTATAAAATCCTAATTTTTTTATTGCTTCCTGAATTCTTGATGAGAAGGCTCCTGCATCTCAATTCTGACAGATTATCAAGTCTGCTGTTGGTCAAATGTATCACATGGACTAAATAAATTGGATAGGTGTTCAGTGATAAAACTTTACTTAAATTTTCACAGGACAATCCTTTACATTTTTAATATGAAGGACATTTATATACTTACTTTGTTCTGTACCATGAAAAAAACCCAATAAAAATTGTTTTGTAATTAGAAAAATTATGATCAAAAATTTTCAAACTAAAATATACCTTAGTTTCCTACATAATGATTATCTATATTTTTCCCCCACTAATTTTATTATCTAATTAAAAAATTTTATGGAAAAATTAATATACTTAAATGTTTTTCGTTTCAGATATTTGATTAATTAACTGTGATATTTTATTTAAAGCTTTAATATAAAGTGTACTATTTAAAACTTTCAATATCAGCTCTTCAGTTGGAGCACAATGCATTTTTATTCTGAAATTTAAGATATATTTTGTTAGGAAATGTTATGTATGATTTTATTTATTTCTGGACATAAATGTCCCACATAATTTTTCTTCTTTTTTTAAATAATTATTTTCACTTCCTGTACCTTTTGTTTTGTGGTTTAAATGTATGAATTTGCATTTATTGTTTTTGTATCACATATACTTAAAAAGAAGTACTAAACACATGTCTGTACAATAACTCAATTTATCATCTGATTAAGTATATGCACTAATAGTGAAAAAAATTCTTTGAAATATTCTATGTTAAATGCAAGCAACATGACCTATATATGCCCTCTAATACTTGATAATTATATCAGTGGCTGTATTAAAATTTAATATTAAGAGCTCAACAATTGGTAAAAGTATTACTAATCTTGCATGGGGGGTTGTATATTTACCTTTAGTTTAAGTATGTTCATTTTTTAAAAAGGGATCTCATCAGCATGAATCGTAGTCTCAACAAAAGGAGCATCAAATATTAAAATCAAATATTTGTTTTTCAAAAAAATTGATTTTTTCCCCCCAAGTCTGAAAATTGTCTTTTTTTCTTAGATGAAAAATGGTTGTAGGTTGTAGTCCAAGGTGTGTGTGTGTCGGGGGGGGGGGGGGGGGATCTCAATAAGAAATTGTTATTTTTTAAGTAAACAATCCTGACACTCTTGTAAGATATTTAAGATCAAAATGAGATTTTATGGTACTGTTAGAAAAAAAAAATTGTTAACATGATTGGCAATTAATTTGTTTTTAGATTTTCAATTCAAATGGGAGAAGTCTGAAAATGAGCTTCTTGTTCTGCATTTGAAAACTGTTTTACTTATGTGAGTATGAAAATAAGTTCTGAATTGTTACTTTACTGCAGTGAAGTATTATTGTTGCTGATACCATTTATTAGTGTTTGTCAATGTATAAGTCTGGTTATTTAGAATCTATATATATATATATATACATATATACATACATATATATTTATACACTATTATATATTTCATGTAAGCATATATATACTGTTTTCTTACATACTCTGCATTGCTAATATTTTTATTTCAAGAAATTTATATGTTCTAACTACTATTTTTTAAATTAATTATTAGTTTAATATGTTGTGCATTTTTTAAAGCTTTGATTATTTAAAGGTTGACTCAAGCTTGCAGAAATGTCTTTTAAAATGAAAGATTTCACAGTATTACTTGTAAACAAACTGCATTTTTGATTTTAAAAATAGTGTTATTAATATGAAAAAGTTTCATTAGGATAAATTTTTTTTAATGTTTATGCATTGCTGCTTAAAAAAGTTGACAAGTAGAAAGGTATTTTATATATAACCAAGTAAACTAATGACTTATTAAGAAAAAGGTTGTTTTTGTACACAACAATATGTCTAGTGACACATGTCTGGATTTTTTTGTATGTGATAGCATTATTGATTTATTAAAGCAAATGTGATAGTTTAAAAAATTTTCTGCAGCTAGAATAAGGGGAAAACAGTATGGTGTCTTTCAAAATTCATGTAGCTATGCATGGCAAGATACAAAAGTAGGTTCTTCTGTTTAATTTAATTTTGGCTTGGTCTATGTGGTTTCTTAGCGTTAAGAAACCCCACCTGGGGCTTATAAAAAAATAGTATTCTGTTCCTGAAATCATTTCTCATTTTTTAAAGAGATAATGGTATCTCCAAGATTTTTGCCATGCTTTTTTGTTTAAAATTACTGTTTTTAAAGTGGAGGAACATTTAATTTTTAGTTCTAAACCAAAAAATATGAAGTTGTTTTTATACAGAAATGTTTAGTGATATAAACTGGAGTAATGTTTATAACCTAAAATGAAACAGTAATTTTTAAATATTTTGGTTTCACTGCCACTAAGATACTAGAATAAAAGTCACTTCTATTTCACTGAAGTTTACTCTTGGCTTACACCATGACTTTCTCCTAGAAATGCTTATGAACTAAACCAGTTTTTTTTTTTAAATGAAAGGTATGCAAAATTAAAAGCATTTTTAAACATTGTCTCTCTTTCAAAATAAAACTTAAAAATATCAGCTTTTTAGAAAATGATTTTCCTTGAATTTCTATTTTACAAAATGAAACTTACATCTTCAAGAAACTTGAATCTTAATTATAAATTTTTGTTATGGATCTTTTTTGTCTATTTTGTCAAAACAAACAGTTTTTTCATTAATAATAAATGTTAAATACCATAGAAAGTCTTAATTTTTTGCCCTTTGGTAATCACCTGAAATTCTACGAGCATATGCTTTTAAATAAAAATTAATTTTAGGATCTCTTTATTTATCAAAGGTCCACCCCTGCATTTGTGAATTTATTTTTGAAATAGAATTACCATAAAAAATACATTGAGAGATTCCTTCATTTAGAATTTCCTTGAAACAACTTTGCAGTAATTCATTTTCAGAACTGCAATATATTTTTCTATCTATTGTTTATTTATTAAATGTTAAAGTTTTGAATCTTTTATGCTGTTTTCATCATTTCCAGTAATTAGTGCGAAAATTGTTCCACTATATGCTTGTTAGTTTATTAACAAGCTTATCAACCAATTCGTTATTTCCTTTTGAATCTGAAAGTAAAATAATTGACATAAAATTGTCCATGTATATGTGTCTTTTAACTTTGTTACTTTTACGGTTTTATTCACCAGCCAACTTGAATCTCCATCAGACACTCAAGCAGTCCATCAAAGCATTCTTCAATTCTATCCGCAATTCAGTGTCTAGTGGTGGCTCAAATCGAGTGGTGAATACTACTACAAAAGAGATGATAAATTTTAAAATTTTAACAGACAATTGCAATGATCTAATATGCTGTTCTCATTTTGTTGAATGTAAACGTTGGGTCAACCTTAAAGATGCATGTTTCAGAGTTTTTGGTTTTTAAGAGAAAGTATGATTTTTGTATTGAATTAATATTTTTCTTATGTTAAACAAATGACATTTGAAGTTGTATTTGTGACCATACAACAAAAATGGTTCATCTTCTCTTGTTATATGTCCAGAATATTCCCAGTGAGTTGATGTCTGTGATTGCTTCCTTCTTGCATGAGCTATTGGTGTAATGAAGTTGAAAAGTGAATAGTTGTCATAATTGCTTCTCTGACACAATGTAGTACCAATAATTATTTTCTTGCATTGTTTGCCTGCTTTGTTTTTTCTTTCACTAAAATGCTTAGAATTGAAACTGAGTTTATCCAACTCTACTTTGACTTTGAGCACTTCCTTTTGCAGAGGAATTTCATTGTCGAACTTCGTTTAGAAAATTTCTTGGAAAAGTGAAGTATTGCAATTATTATCATTGTCATTTTGCTGCATATTTTCAGCACTTACCATTGGTTTAAGTTTATCCAATGGAAAAGCAAGAACATGTAACATGTCATGATCTAGATTAGGTGGTTAGAGAAACATTGCAGATTTTCTATAGACTTTGTACAGAAAACCAATGAATTCAGCATTAATAAAGATGAATTTGTATTTCTCCTGCTCACTTGGTAACAGAAATATAAGAATTACTAGAAATAATTCTAGCAAAATTAAACGAATTTCCATGGTGAGTTTTTAGGTGGATTTTGATGCTTGACGGTATCTGTACATAGTTTTCTGTATGTTTTCAAATTTAAACTAATTTCATTCAAATTGAAATCTTGTTGTCACTTATCTTTTTTACTTGTTCTTTCGAAATAGCAAAATAATTGGTGATTACTTTCCCTGCTTTGGTGTTCACCTCAAGGAAAGCAAATGAAACTGGCTAAGAAGTTGATTTCCTCAAGAGATTTTTTGTAGGGAAGGAGCATAATATAGCTTTTTTAAAAGGCCATTTTTAAAGTGGCTTTGTTTTTAGACACATCTTTATATACTGTTATGAACAATATAAAATTTCAGTGAACTTACTTCAAAAAGGGCTGCCATTACAAAGCAATATATACCATAAAATATATTATTTCAGGAATTTTTTGCTATAACACAATATATTGTACTAAAGAGCTATGAAGAGACCTCGCCCTAGAATAAAAATAAAATTCATGTGACCTCAGTGAAGAGTAATATGCTGTGTGTTGGCTATAAAAATACTCAGTCTGACCAGAATAAAATATATTATAAAACAAATATTTGAGGCTTATAGTTTATTTTTGCACTTTTTTTGGTTTTCTGTTATGAGTGGAATTTTAATTTGTTTCTAACTTTTTAATCAGGAAAGAAAAGAAAAAAAAATACATAAAAGAAAAAAGAATTTTTAATGTTAATGGTTATTTACTTTTACTATTTTAATTGAACTTTTACAAATAGAATATTTTAAAGAATTTGCTTAATAATATACAAATATTTCCACTCTAATGGTGCAAGCATAGCAACTTCCATCATTATGTAAGTTTGAAATTGTTGTCAGAGGAGTACTATGTGTAGAAAAGTGCTATGTCATTTGCCAGTACATTTTCTAAGTTTTCGTGATAAATATTCAGAACTGTACTTAAAGTTTGGGGTTTTGTGGTATACTTTTTACTGTGCCTTAGTGAAGATTTGATTTTCTGTATTTAATTTACATTTCTGACTGTATGACTTAATTATATTCCACAGAATGTTTTATCTGTACAAAAATAAAATTTGATTGTTTATATCAACCTTGTTTGATTCACTGCTATATTTAGTTTCCTCAAATTAACTACTAGTCTGTTGTGGCCATCACAGTTTTCTTCTATATCCTTTATATGAATATAACTGCTAGCCAAATATTTCCATTATGATACAAATCCTTCTTTAAAAAAATAAAATTGTGTAAAAAGAATGATTTTAAAACAAGATAAGCTAATTAAAAGATTTGCTATCAGCAAAGCCTCAAAATGCTAAAAATATTGATAAGAATTTTATTTGTTAACTTGTAGGTGAAGTGGCAACAATACAATACAAAACAGTCTCCGCTTCCTTGGCGCGATTGGAGCCTGAATATAATTAAAACTTTTCCATTGAGATACATTCACAATTTTGTTTGGATTGTTGGATTCTTGAGATATAGGCTTACGAGAAAAAACGTTCCTCTTGGAGCGAAGGGCGCTACAATTTAATCAACATTATTTCCTATCAGGATGTAGGTGTGTTCCAAATTTCGTTTAATTCTTGAATTACAGCTACAGTGCGTGCAAAAACTAACACCTGTGCCTATTGAGGTCCACTTGTATAGAAGCAAAGTTTGTTTGAGTTCTTCCATTACTGCTCGAGATATAGTAATAACGCAAATCGGGAACAACGTTTGAGTGCTTCGCCTATTTCGAATGGATTCGCGCCAGAAACTAATCAGCACCAGTTCTCATCAGGGTCCACGTGTGCACCAAATTTCGTTTGATTCCATGCATTATATTTTGAGCCCCACACACATACAAAAAAAAAAAAAAAAAAAAAGAGAGGAGACATTTTCCAAAAATTGTCAAAAGGCTTCAGCACACCTCAGAACGTGTAAATTCTTCAAAATTCGAAAATAATCACGAATCCAATACTTTCTACCATATATTGGATATAGAAGAAAGTAATCGATACGGCAGAAAGGGATACGCTGTGGCCCCTTTCCCCATTTCAAATTTCCTCACCTCTCCACTGTTTAATTGCAGAGTTTTATAGGAGTGCCTTGCGACAGATTATATTCCATACAGGGTTCACACTAGGAAAAAATACAAGGTGGGATTTTCTTCCTTGACCAAAATTTTAAGTGGGATTTTTAAAGTTTAAGCCCAAAAAAAAATTTTTTTGAGTGGGATTTCAAAAAATATTGCGGGAATCGCGCGGCCTAGCGCGAACCCTGCCATATATTACATGCTAATTTTATAACAGTTTAACTAAGGCCGGAAATGACATTGTTCAAACCAGTTGATTTGATCTTGAGAACTCCTGGACACACGTAAGTAAATTTTTGGTTTTATATTTATTTTATTTTTTAAACAAATTAAATTTTAGTCTTGACTGCAACTTCAAAAGTTACTATTCAGGACATTAAGATGAGATGCCCTTTTAACCTCAGGGTTCGCAAGCTTCCTTTATCATGTTTCTTCCTACTTTCCTAATAATTTTTATGATGTCCTAGTTTTTCACGCAATTTTTCTTTTATTTTTAAAAATATTTTCTTACTTTTTCGCACGTATTTTTAACATTTTTGCACTTTCTAAAAAAGTACCCCCAAGTGTCTAGACTTTCCTCCCAATCTGAAACTCATCCGACGCCATATGTCACCGAACACTTTTTTTTTTCTATAGAAACACTATGTAAACATACTAAAAATGTAGTTAAAATTTTGTCAAAATATTTTGCTTATAATTTCTTAAGGGGAAAAAAAAATATGCTCTCTACTAGTCGGGGTTTAAAGTCTAATGAAAAGAAATTCCAGGAGAGACCTTTATTTTTTGAAACTTTGTATTTTCGTTTTACTTATACTTTATTGCGATAAATAAATAATCGAAACAGTTCATTTTGATAAAAATGATATTTATTGGAAAGAACGAACAAAAATTTTTGTATCCAAAGTTTTGCGTGAGAAGTTTTGTTAATGCTGTCCATGATTTCAACCGTTCAAGGTACTAATTTTGAATGATGCAGAATCAAGTTTAAATTGATTTTGGATTTTCTAATTCTTAAGTTTCAAAGACATATCTTTTTATTAAGGAAGGGGAAAAAATAATAATTGCCAACTACTAATGGCTATTAATCTGGCAACGTTGAAGAAAAATGGTGCTCTTACATTCCATTCCATTTTAGTTGTCCGTTATTTGTGAGCAAAGAATGTGAAGAGACTGCAGTTTTTCGTATCGGAAATGTAGTTTATGTGATGAGTATCTTTTTAGAGCGGGAAGAAAAATATAAATTGCGGGGAAAATATCGGAAAGCTTTCCTCCTAATGCACAGCTGTCTTACTCAAAAAACCGCTGAAGGAAAATTTAATGGCCGAATCTGCGAATTTTCAGTATTTGACAGTTCGCCTTTCTAATGGCTTTGCTCTTTGTTCCAACATGGGAAGCTATGAGCGTTGCTTTGCAATTCACAAAGAAAGTTTAAATATGTGGAAGAAAGTATCGGCAATAATAAATAGTGCAGTCAGCGATTAGGAATAGTTACTGTTTTGTATAGAATGAGTTTTAATGTTAGATGTTTGAATTAACTACATTAAAGCGTTCTCCAAAATTCTCGTTATTGCGGGCTTTTCTCGCAATAACCCGAACTCGTATACAGTTGGTTCCTAGATTAACGTAGACAAGTAAATTTTTTCACAATTTGACCTGAATACTGTCGACCTAATTTTTATGTACAATAATTATTACATTATTTTTATGTACTTTAATATCTTGATGTAGACATTTGTTAATTTTTGGACATTGAATGTCAATTTTCTTGAAATATACATGGTTTGGAGTTTAGTTTTTTTTCTAAAACGTCAGTTTTCTATGCATATTCACATTAATTTGGCAATTTACTGTACTCCTGAAAGTGCCATTCAGTTTAGATTGGGATTTACCTTTAACAAAAACGCTCAATATTTTATGACGTATTCATTAAGTTAAAGTATGCTATGTTATTTCAATACTTCCGATAACGTATCTGCCTTTCTCCATGATCCAAATGGCGCAGTCATTGAAACATTTATCTCCTTCATTATTTGCCCATATATCTATCGAAAATCAAATACCCTTATAGTGCTAGTAGGTTCCTGATGAAGGTGATTCAGTTTACCTTAACTAAGCTCCGATTTTGAATCAATGTAATATCTACAAGATGTAACATTGTTCTGCGATGAGGAACTGGATTATGAATACAGTCCAGAATGTATGGTAATTCAGCGGTATGTATTGTGCATCATCTAAGACGGAAGCTTTTGGAAACTAAACCATTAGCAAAAGTACAATGTCTTCCGTTTTATCGTATTTAAAAGGAACAAGTCTTACATTCATTGAAATAGAATATTTCCATTTCAGAACAAAATGTGGTTAAAATATGATTTTCAATGTGGGGTTACGTGTACACAAGAAAACATTTATGAAATTAGCAATTTTGCAAGTTTAAAAAGTCGAACAAGAAATTGAAGTGAAATAGAATATTTTTACTTTATACGCATTCCTTACCGAAACGTTTTTAATAAATTGTTTCGTTACATTGCAACCTTTTGTTTTATTATAATGAAGCTAAGAAAGGAACATTTTGTTTTATTTCTCAATAGGGGAATTTTAATTGTACAGACATGTTTTCAGTGTACAATAACGCGTCTATTATTATTATTATTATTATTTATTATATTTTAAAATTGAGTGAAAAAGATAAATTAGAAGTTCGAAAACTTCGGAGCACCAATTTTATTTCTGTTTTTTCTCAACGCATGATTGAATGTGAACAATGAGCTATAGATGTTCTTACACTTTTAAACAATATAACCTTTTTTTTTTTGGAACCGAGTTTCTAGTGATCAACTTAGTTTTCGGCGCATTGAATGTTTTAAGACGTCCTTGATACTTTCCCGTCGTTTATATAACTGAAACTGGCTGTAAAGTACCATACAAATAGCTTCTTATTTTGAAATGTCCTTTCAATTTTATATGAAGAACACTTTTAACTCTAGAAACACTTTTTAAACATAATAAAAATGGAGTAAACATTTTGGTCAGGGCTTAAATTCTAATTAAAAAAAATCCAGGAGTGACCTTTATTTTTCGGAACTTATGTTGATGGGTAAATTGTCTGAAGTTCAATCCAATCAGTAAAAACTTATCGAAAGAGGAGGATCTGCGCTCCCATATAAATGAATCCCTGCTTCCGGCATTCATTTTAATGAGGTTTAGCTACATACAGTAAAGAAACACAGTGTAAAGTTTAAAAAATAAAAAACCAAAATTGAAATACTTCATGGTGATTTTCCTAATTATCATTTATGGATAAAAACGAAATTTTGTCGATTTACCGAAATTATATGGAACTTAGCCAGTTGAATGATTTTTCTTTTCAAAAATGGAACCCCAAAATTAACCCCTGGATGCGCACCTGTTTACAGCGATGTAGCTCTAAATTCGCTACATAAAAAGCAGAGAGCATTTTGTAACTTAGCCTTAGAACATTTTACTCTGTGTGTGTGTGGGTATTATTTGGAGAAGCCGTCAGGGTGGCGGAGTAATAAGGCACTGACCTCGTACTCCCAAGTTCGCAGGATCACACCTAGCCCAAGTCGGTGGATTTTCAAGATGCAGAAAATCGTCTGCGCCCATGTCGTGTGATTATACGGCATGTTAAAGATCCCTTGAATATCTTTTTTGGCTTGTATACCCTAGGCTAAATTAAATTCCTAGTGCAGTTTTGCATCATTTTGAACTAGGGTTCCGCCATCTAGGAGGAAACTGAGGTTCAAAATTTTCAAGTGGTAATGGCATCCGCCGATAGTGGTGCTACTTGAAAGGATGGATGCTAGTTTCCGTTGAATGCGCTAGGTCTACAAAGGTTAGTCCCCATTAGAAAGAAAAGATTATTTGTAGACTTAATCTCGCATAGTTAAAACTGAAATGGCTTTGTGATAAGGGCCAATTTTTCTGTTTTTAGGGAAGAGCAGAAAACAGCCAAAGATATAAATTTTTACTATACGTTATAGTAAGTACTACGTACGTTACTCGTTTTATTATGTGTAAACATATATGATTTAGATATGGGACGCTTTATAATGTAGATATTAATGAGAATTACGGGTTATAAACATTGAAAAGGTTTTGTTCTCAGTTCGAATTTGAACTTATTTTGCATATTTCTCTTTGTCTACTGAAACGGCTCATTATTTTACTTTTCTCATAGTAGCTCTGTGCGCCAAGCACAGCACCTGATTCAAATAATTTCCACTTGAAGTTCTACTATAGTGTTCGAATTAATTGGGACAAATAGCAAGAACCGATTTTTTTCTAAAACCTTAGGTTTTAATCATTACACACATTAAGTAGACTGATAAATGTCTATATTAGTATGAAGTATGTCCTCCTTTAGCAGAAATGACTTCTTCAACACGCCTTGGCATTGACGCCACTAGTGTAGCTCACATGCTCTTGACATCATCATCGTGGAATCCCACTTGTATGGTACTCTTTATCATTTGTTCTGTTGTCGTGCAATTCATCCCAAATAAGCGATTCTTGAGAATATGCCGTAAGTTCTCATTGGGATTTTGGTCTGATGAATTAACAGGCCAATAAGTACTTTTATTTTAATTTCCCTCATAACAGTCTGGACGAATTTCGAATTGTGACAAGGAGCCAAGTCATGTTGAAATGTTCCGCCAAATGTTTTCATGAATAGAGCAATCCTATTGCGCAATATTTATATGTATTTGACAGAATTCATCATGCCTTTAAGAGGAACTAAACTTCCAGTGCCGTTTGTTGTGAAAAAACCCCAAAACATCTGTTTAGAAATGTCATCAATTCAGACAAAAAAAAAAAAAAAAACGTTTGTCCCAATTAATTCGAACAGTATAGTATGTGTGCGTACATCATATGTTTCGCTTTGTGTAGAAAGGATAGATTGTAAAATGCTCCTCTAAAATTGTTGCTGCTCTTTATTTATTTCTCTGGTAGAGAAAGACAAATCATGCGTGTAACAGTTGCCCAATACAGAAAGAAAATGTATATTGTATAAAATTTTATGTGCGAAATGAATTCAGGTTTTGAAGTTCAGCCCTCTATCGTTACCATTATACTCCGTATCATGTCTTTTCATGGAAGTAAAAGCAAACTTATTCTTTTTTCCCAGCGTCTTTTCTATCCTTTTATAATTCATTTTACTTGCGATATATATCGAAGGCTGAATGGAACTGCAGTAATAAAATGTTGCTTTTTCCTACTCTTCTAGTATGAAGTAAATCTATAGACTTCCAGATCGAAATGGAAGAATAAGAAGATCTGAAAAGCTATAAACTTGGTGCAGAAAGCAGCTGGGAAAGAACCGATAAATATAAAATGGAACTTGGAATTTTCAAAAGACCAAGTCTTGCTTTAAGTATAGTTTTAAGCAATTCAGTTTATGGCAAAGAGCAGATATAACGTCGCATTAATGCTGTATAGAATTTTCAGTAAATGGAAATGGTTAACCACACACATCATTGCGGTAAATTGATTTTTAAATTTTACTATTCTTAATAGTTACAGTACGAGAAAACTGTTCATATCATAATATGACTTTGAGAGTTAATAATTCAATTATTTTTGAAAGTTATGTTTAAAACCACTCGTTCTTTTGCTTGTTAAACTGGTAATACTGTGGGTTTTCATTACACTTTCTGCCTCCCAAGTGCAGTTTTAAAATTTTACTAGGGAGCTAATTGAAGAGATATTATGTATAATGTATAAAGAGTGGCGTAGAAAAATTTTCTTCTGGTGGTGTGGTCCTACATGTATTTGTCTAACCATGCTGGGATTGATTGGCAATACCTCTAAATACCTACGAATCTCGGCGCCAGGAGTTGACCCCTAACACCACCCACTGGTTGCGCCCCAGCTGGTACATAATGAAGTCTTTTTTCACCATATTTTTAAAAAATTACCTTTACAGAGAGAAAAAAAAATCTAATTCCTACTTCTTTGGTTATGATAGTGTTTTAAATCCCTTCATCTGCACTTCCTCAACCCAAAGAAAGAAATGCCATCCCAATTATTTAGTTTAGCAGCGAAATTGCAGATGATTTCCCTTTTATTTGTTGCACTGATGGTAATGCAGTTAATTCAATGTTGTTTTATCATTCCTTGATTTCAGAAATGGCCTTGAAATCGGGCACCTTCAGTTTAGAATGGGAGATAAAAGTTCCCTTATCATAACTGAACTTCTATGCTTAACCTTTGCCATTAAATGGATTCTACAGCAAAGTAGTAGTCTTAGATTGCTTCATTTGTACTGATATATTTTGATTCTTAAAGACCTTAAGATACATGTCATATTTCAATAGCAAAATTGTCGAAATTAAAATCTAATTAAAAACTTCAAAAATAAAAACATCTTGGCTGCTTTTGGAATTGTCCGTGGACATGCAGGTAGTGTTCATTTATAAAAGCCGCAATTGCAACTCGGGAACGGTTTTATTCTCAAAAGAATGATATGCTGAGACGGGCACTTTCCGAAGTAATATTTTAGGTGCGCATTTGTTGTTTTTTCTCCAGTGTTGATGTATTCCATTTCCGATTTGAATATGTAAAGTAAGGGGGGAGTTGATGGGGCCCCGAAGCTAATGTTTGCCCCTGGACCAAACTTGACAATAGTTGGGCTCTGATGAAACTGGAGTTAGCTGGAGTTTCTAAGATCTTGGTTCTCTCACGTGTTTATTTACACCAAAGTAAACATTGTAAATGTTTTTTTGTAATACGTAATATACGAATATAATATCTCCAATGTGTTACTGCAGCGAAGAGCTCTAAGATATATAATTGTGAGGAAAATTAGTGGGAGACTATAACTCGAAATTTTAATTTAAGGGAAAGTGGGTGCGGTGGGGGACAAGGGGGCTATTGCTTGAAAACTATAATGTATTTATATACAATATGTTTATGGTAAATTCGTTGTTTTTACACTATAGACTATAATTTAAACAAACCCTCCCACTGGAAAGTTTAAATTGATTGGTCTGTTTATAGTAGGTATACGAAATGATTTCTTTTTTAGTGAAGTGAAATTGAGGACTATACAAGAAGCAGAAAAGACACGAAACACTTTTTTTTTTCAAAGGTTGGCTTTTATTCTCAGAAGATAAGCATTAGGGTACAAGTATAATGGTATATGAGAGTTTAAGCTAGTCCACTGCGTCTTAACCATTATCAAATCTGCATCTACTAGGATGGAAAATGCCACCAAAAAAGATTAAGCTCGTACTAAATCACATGGCACCCCATAGAGCAACAAGTCCTTAGCCACCACCGCATTTTCTTTTTAAAATTTTGTTTTATTCATTTACACTTGCAGGCATCGTACAGACACGGTTTTCTTCAAAGCAGTATCTCGAAGTGAAGTGAAGAGAGAAATCAAGTGGACGAACAGCTGCTCTTCGCTTGTACGGTGCAACGCAGTTAGAACTAAAAAGTGAGCAACGAAATTTGGACGTCTGCATTCGAGTGTTCAGAAGGAAAGACAATAATATAGACAAAGAATGAAGCAATATTGAACAAATTAAATAATATCGTACAAAATAATTCATTTACAGAAATGAGATAATATTTAAATTTTGTTAATTCTGCAGGGTTAGCAGATCATTCAACTAAAATTTAGAAGAAAAAAAAAAAAAAAACTGTTAGAACTCAATGTAGGAATTGATTCTTTTAACGAAATAGTTAAAAGCTTAGTTATCAACTCGTTATTTGTTTTCAAATTTTCTTATTTCAAGGAAAGCAAATTAAAAAAGTTATGAAGATTTACTTTCTTTTGAAATTTCTCTCGATCAGTAACCCTGCATAATACATATGATTTAAAAATTAAATTTTCGAACTTATGATACTGCTATATAACACAATCAACAGTACAATTTATTAAGAAAAGAAGATGATAATCTTTACATTTAAAATATAAATTAATTGCAAAGGCTAAAGCTGCAATTGCTGTAATATTACTATTTTGTGAGAACTAATTTTACAGCTCGCGCAATATAGCTCCATCATATAAATCTTGCAAACGCCCTAATAAAAATAAATAATTTTACAAAACAGTTTGACAGTTAGAAATGCCGCAACCATATCGAAAACCTCGCTCACGTGACATTCGGTGGTGACATAAATGTTCTTTACCGTTAAGCATTCCAACGAACTATGTATTTTTTTTAATCCTCAATGATTTACATTTTAAACTTTATTTAAACATTCAACTATATAGTTTGATTGTTCTTGTTAGCTTTTCCATCGCTATTTCGCAAAAAAGGAAACGGAAACGATATTAAACCCTTTATCGTTTTCGACAAAACAACCGCAAGTTCTTTGCTCGTTCAATCTAATAAAGCGGATTTGATGCGTACTTTTCGATTTTAACATTGCTAACAAGATTTGGGTGGAATAAATTAATAAATGGTGTTTCGAACACTGGCAGGTCACATCCGAATAATGAGGAATTGAAGGAAACTAAGGAAAATCAAGCACTCTCGTGTTCCAAAACCCTGTTCTCCGTTTATCAATAAGGCAAAGTAATGAACGATTTTAAATACTTATGTTTTTATGCACTTCATAAGTAAAAACTATGAACACGACGAGCATTTAAATACACATTTTTTTTTAAATATTCGCATAAGCTTTGCTTTCTTACGAAATTGTTCTAGTGTATCTATTAAATCTCACGTACTATTAAATCTGTTAGTAATTTATTAGTAAATAAAATTCACCAGTTAAACATAACACAGGTTATTATAGATTGGGGTTCTTAAGAATAATTTTAAACACATAATGGAAGCCTGTTAAGCTAACATTGATTAATAATTAATTTTGCCAGACTTTTAGAAACATTGTATTTTTTCAGTGAAATATTTTTTATGTGCTAAAAATTGTTCTTATAATAAACAAAATGCTGTATAGTGGTTTATTTAACGATGTTTTAAACTATTGATAAATATCTATTAATCCGAATAAATATTTAAGCATTGAATGAGTGAACTATTCCAGGGAAATTTAACCAAATAATTCATTACATTATTTTCATAGTGAATAATGCGTTGTTTTCTTATTCTAAGATAATTTCGATATCCTCTTGCAAAAAATAGGCATTGCAATTTAGTTTGTTGTTAAGTTTGAATATTTGATCAATGCTTTTTAACAACTCCAAAAATTCGTTTTGCTCAAAATTCCACTTTATTTCATTCTGAAAAAGGCAAAAATGCAACAATTCTAAAATGGATTCTCTACTCACACTAATAACTTGTGCGCAATAATGCGATAAAGTCAAAATAGCTTTTCTGAAACTAAGTGCTAAGTACTTTTAACGAACTATATTTCTGTGGTCTTTGATTTTTGACTAATCACTTATTACTATTTTTTTGTTTGTTTTGTTGTGATACATTCATACTAAAGCTATTTCCGTACAGATTTTAATATTTCTATTTTTCGTTAAAAAAAATCCCACACACATTTTTCCATGTTTGTATCTAATTTGGGTTATATTTTTCTGACGAAAATATAAATTGCAAAATTAACTTTAGTAAAACGCATTTACATTCGTTGAAACTAACTTTTCTCAAACAAGATAAGCTTTTTGCAGTTAATTTTATCTTATTTTTTTGTGGACGATTTTTTAAAAATCTGAATCCTTGCTTTCTTTTTCAGAGTTTTGATCGTTTAATTTCTTTTAGCTCTAGTAACCCCATAAAGACACTGCTACTGTTTTCATTTTGAATTAACGCAATAAACGGTGATATGACTTCAAACATTATTTTTGATTTTAATAACTCACTACTTTGTTTACATTATTTGGCCGAAGTAAAAATTATTGAAAGATTTTGTTCAGGAGCATTCATCTCAATACTGGGCTACATCTAGAATCTTGCTTAATAATTAACTGTTCACACGATGATATCTTAGAGCAGACACCCACTTGAGAAAGCTTATGGCCGCTACTCCATCAAGAAATCGGTTGTTGTTTGATTGTCGCATGACAATCCGTCGCGCCATCGAATTTCAATGAAGTTGGAATACTACTTATCGCTTTTTTAGCTAGAAATTTTGTACACTCAAGTTAACAAAATCAAACCAACGTTGACAATGAATTATCGCGCCAAGGGGAGGTTTTTCGCGTGATTATGAAAAGGGTTGTTCTCGCCATGGTATACTTCCTCTACTGCTAAAATATTGATTGATACTTCATATATCATCAATCTAAAAAGCAGTTGTCTAGAATAAATATTAAGACTTTGAGACAACATATAACATTTATTTGTGCGATTTTTATTTTGATAGTTTTAAATATCGATAGAAAATAATTTCAACGGAAATTGGTTGAGACTAAGGCATTTTTTAAAGCCCACTAATGATCTCATCTTAAGCATGTTCTGAGCTTGAAAATATTGCACAATTAATGATAGCGTGATATTAACTTTTAATAGAGATCACTTGATATCCCTATCATTAAACGAAACATGAGACTCCTCAGTTTAATACGTAACAAGAAGTTCATTTATTATTATTTTTTTTTTGATTTTTGCAACGGATTACACAATTAATAATTGGATGAATTAACAATCCGTAATGTCATTTCGAGAAATTTTATGTAGAGTCTCTTTTCAAGTTTGTTTTAATCTTTGTTGATGATGTGACAATATCAATGGTTTTTAGAAAATTTGGTATAAACTAATTCAAAAAGTCTTTTGATTTAACGACTTAACTTGACTTTTTCCCGAAATAGATTTTTCAGAATGCGTATCAAGCACATGAGCATATTAGTTGCTGTTTGAAATTAATTTTGGGTTTTTCAGACTGTTTAAAAAAAATAGTATGTCACATTTTCTGAAAGAATTCCATCATTAGCGGGTCATATATATCATACGTACGAAGCCTTTCGCTATTACATTAACACATTACGAACAGACAATTCTACCTATTAAGGGACTGAATGTGAATTTGCCAGCATTCGAAACAATCTCAACGGCGTAATGCTTCGCAGCATGAACACAACTGATCCATTCTTTTCTGAACGACTCAGTACTGAGGCTCTTTTTCAGAAAAACACATTCGCGAAAACACTACAATCTTTCAAGCCATTACGCTGCCATGTGAAGCAGAGAATGCAAATATATCTTTCTATAGATTATATATATTTATTATATATAGTAGAAATTAAGGCGAAAGCTGTGCTTGAAATAAGGTTATGCCGCCGTCGCGCCATCTGGTGACGAGAATAATAAAATCTTCAAGCAGGAATGATTTCTTGAGTTGATATGCTATGTACATTGTACAGATCTTCGAATGTATGTATTCGTCATCAGTCTCAGGTACACCCTTTTCATTCTTAGGCAATATCTCCCATGAATTAAATCTATCTGCGCTACCATTTTTGTTTGAACTCTCTCTGATGACAGCAACGTTTTACAAGTTCGTCAGTAAAAAGTGTATCTACTATCAAATATAGAATAATGAAAAATATCGGATATTTTCTTCTTATTACCATAATATGTTTAACAACCAATTAAAAATAATTTAACATCACACAGAGAAACTTTGACTTTAAATCAAGTTTTTCCTCATTTACGTACATGTCGACAGCTGTGAATCAGTTTTAACTTAAGTTTTCGAGTAAACTATGATCATTCAACGATGAAAATATTCATCTGTTTACATGCATGTGAAATTTTCCCTTTCTAAATAAACTTTCTTTCAAGTTTTAATGTTTATCATTTTTATTCATGGAAATCTAGTTTAAAGTATTTTAGTTTAGCTTCAGAGCTATGTTGTGTTAATGTTAAGGACAAATAAAGTAAAATGGTATAATTTGAACCTAAAATTATCGGTTATAATTCCTACGTGGCCGACGGTTTTCCAAACTGTTGTTAACAAGAACTTAACGGTTATGGGAACCATATGTTGACTACATTTTCTGATACGAGAAGACATATATTAAATATATTTAATTGCACCTGGTTTGGCGATGTTCTTGCGTCTTGGCATCATGGCCCCTATAACCGATAAGTACCTTTGAACTTACAAACAAAATATTTTTTTTGGAACTATCAGTTGCTCATTTCCTAATTTGCAGATGAGTAATAAATGCTTTTTTAAATAATATCAAATGCAACGGAACTATTTTTAGGTAAAATGAGAAAATATTGAAGTAGCCATACATGATTTTTGGCACAGAAGTACTTCAGCTTCCCTCAAAATTTCTTCATTCCAAGTAAAAAATTCACAGCTGTTTACAGTATTAATGCAAAACATCAACATCAAATGGAAAAATATAAATTGAATGGAAAAAGTATGACAATAAAAAGAAAAAATGAAAGTAAATATTATTATACATTTACGTAAGAATGTATATACAATATACTGTAGGATTTTTCCTTCCCTATCTAATAACAGATCTTTAGAAGTAGTAAAATAAATTGAACGAAAATCGATAAAACTTTTATCGTCTTTTTCTTCTTTTTTTAACTAGACACACAAGTAACTATGGCATCAAATTCTAGAGCTGTGTAAAATCCTATGTGCTCTCAACAGCACTGGTGGACTATATATATATATATATACATACATATATATATGCATACATATGTATATATATATATATACATACATATATATATGTATACATAAATATATGTATACATATATATATGTATATATATATACATACATACATGTGTATATATATATACATACATATATACATATATATGTATATATATACACACTCACATACATATATGTATATAATAAAGAGGCAGAGGATGGTAACTAATATATGATGAATCAATTTTGAATTGAGAGCAGAAGTAAAATGCACAAAGCAAGTTTGAATGTGGGGGGGGGGGGGGGCGCTTACAGATTTGGTTATTTTTTACAATTTGTATGATGGAATGCAAGCGCAAAAATAAAACCGCAGTATGTACATGCTTGCGTGTTGATGAAATTTTGTCTCAGTCAAAGTCACTGAGAGTATAATTGTTTTTTAAAATAAAAGAATATTATTATTATAAAAGAATATTATAGGCATACTACTATGATTGTATTAATTATAAAAAATAATCAAAGATAAATTCCAGTGAAATTTCTGGACTTGTTTTTTTTTTTTGTTTGTTTTGTTTCACACATCCATTTTTAAATTGCAGTGTTTATCTATACAATTAGAGATTATATTTTTTCGTACTCTGAAAAAAAAAAAAAAAAAACAAAACAAAACATTTTCTTAGGCTTTTTAAAAATTATTATGATTCTAATTTTCGTATACTTGAAATATTCATAATATACTTTAACCAGATTAACCTTCTTCTAATAATAACGAAGCTCATTGTATATTTTCAGTATGGCTATTAGTATTCATTTTATACTGTTATTATTTTTCATTTTATTCTTTTTTTGGTGTTTTAATTTCTAAAACAAAACTGTTGTTAAAACACATCCTTTCGTTCTTGCCACAATACGAATATTCTTTTAGGTAACTCACGAATGTTAGATTTTGACTTCACTGCCAAATCCGGACGAGGGGGAAAAAAACAAAACGATATTTTACTAGTTTTTAGCTAAGTTCTGTATTAAATAAATTGATAATGTTTCATTTTAAAACATTCACGAACTTTCTTAACAATAAAGTTTATGATTAAAAAAAAAATAAATAATAACAATCCGGTTCATTAAGAGCTGCAACATTCGACCACATTGTTAGCAATATTTTGACAAATTTCTCATTGTAATGATTTATTGTTCCTAATTTTATCTTATCTCTACGTTTAGCTGATATTTGCAATATACTAAATGGGGAAGAACATTTTGATTGCTCCGTGCAAGTCTTAAAGATGGATAAAAAGGGAGAAACGTTAATTTTTATCAAAGCTTTGTCACTAAATGTCTTGGTAATAATTTTTATCTTTCTAACAGATATTATCATTTTTCTAAAATGATCTTTAATAATTTTTCATTTGTAAGTATTTCGCGCTCTTTTAAGAGTTGTAGAAAAGGAGTTATTTGTTCTCATTTCTGTTTCTCTTTAAGATCTTTTTTCTCCATCTTTTCTTTTTATGACTCAAGTTTTCAGTAATTAAGCTGCATCTTTTATAAAGTGAGTCATTAACAGAACGATAATAACTGTCTCAAGGTAATTACTCCTTACAGCTGAAAATCCGACAAAAGTTCTTTTTAACTTTTTACTCTTACCATTTCTTTTCCCTCAGCAGCTTTCTCTCCATGAGAAGGACTCTCAAGCACGTTGAGTTGAGATGAAGTTATGTGCTGGTTTCGAGATGGAAGTTGTACTTCTTAAACTTATCTTAATTTAGACGACCTATACGCTGAACAAACTTTTCTTTTTCCCCCAGAAATTTTTAGGAAATTCTTCAGTTTGTCTCTTTTTATTTAAGGAATTAATAAGCAGTAATGCCTATTTTGCGTGGGAATATTTTTCTATTGTTTTTCTATTTAGTATTATTTTTTATTTGGAGGATGAGCGCTTTTAGTATTTTCTTCAATTAAACTCTTCCTGAACTTTTCTTTATCACTTTATTTTTTAAACACGTTGATTTGAAACAAATTCTAAAAGAACGGTAAGATTAATGAAGAAGTTCTTCTAAGAATGGAGTTAAAAACTAATATGAGCCTTGCCAGAATCAAAAGCTTTAAACTTCGATAACTACTTTCTTTCTTGTGTTTTCTTAGTAAACACAGCATAACTAACTACATAAAAATGTAATACATTTCAATAGCTACGGTGACATTTTTATGAAGAAAAAAAATAAATGGCTTGCAATATTTTTGCGTACTTGTAGAATATCATTATTTTTAATTGAAATATTTATTTTTTGAACAGAGCAGGTATAAATAGTTGTGAAACTTTACATACGAAACCTGTGGATGTAGCTTAGTGAATAAAGATGAAACGATGTACTATATTGTTTCTTCTAACATACAACCTTAATTGTTTACCGAAAGTAAAGGAGAATTGACGTACTGAATTATCTATATGGACAATTCTGTGATGTAGTTAATATTCATGCAATCATTTTCGTACAAAATATTTACTCATTCTATTCAAAATTATTGTTCTGCATGTTGTTTTTGCCTTGTTTTCCGTTGTTGTAATTGCAGACTTAACTAATGTTTTTCAAAAGACCTATCGGAAACATGATTGACATTAAATCTCAAGCAATTATAATTTTGATTACATTCAGTAAGGTTTTTAAGCGTTTTGCGTTACTTTTACCTTTTTCGATTTACGTATACTTATAACTGCAGTACCAATTTTCTTTTTAAGAGTTTTTTTTTTTTTAAGTTACAACAATAGCTTGACATTTTTTTATATCACGATTTATTAAAATGCCATTGTGATTATTTATTGTTCTATTTAAAATTATTAGTTAGCTACCAAGCATGATTACGATACATGATTCCAAAATATGTTTTATAAGATATGATTATAGACGGCGAGAAAGAATTCTAATAAGTAAGCGCTTAAATTCAAAATAATGCGGTGGGACTATTGGTTGCTAACCAAAGGAGCAGTAAAAGTTGTTTTATTTATTTTCATACGTAATAACCCTACATAATCATAATTCTACCTTTACAATCGTAATAATTATAAAAGCAGTGTAGTCATCCCACGTGTAGTTGGTATCCATTAAGTAGATTTATAAATATCCAAACAAGCAAAGTAATTTTGAAACCAATCGAACTTATTGCAAATCATTTTGGTTCAAATCGTAGTTAGTTTATGTGGAAAATATAAAAATCTTTTTACATGCTTTCATGTATTTGTTTTTATAAGAATCTCTGTACCGTTATGTACTTAGAAATTAGGCTCTGCTCTTTCTTTTGAAAGAAAGTTAATCGCAGAATGTACCTGCAGTTTTCCGAGCTCATTGTTAATTATTTTAAAAGTTGAATTGGTAAAAATAACGAAATACTTTAAATACATAAAAAATAATAATGACACTGATATAAATATCAATGCCTTTGCAGAAGTTTATTTTATAAATAATTATATAAACAGTTTTATAATGTCAGGCATTCTTTCAATTATAATAAGAACCAAAAAATTAAAATTAATTACGAAGGGGAAAAAAAAACATTGTGAGAATATAAATTTTAGCAAAGCAAAAATTATTAAAAAAGTGACTGAGTTTTTAGAAAAATAAATCGCAATATTTAAGGTTAATTGTGTGGTGTTGATTTCATACTATTATACAACGTCATAAAATCAATTTTTATCAAAGTAATGTAAATGTAACGATTTTATTTTTTAAATGCTATTTTTTGACACTTGTCTTTTAAGAGTGACGCATTAAAATTTCGCGTTATATGTGTTGAATCAGTTTTTTTGGCTTCTACTGTTGCATTTGTGGTGTTGGTAGATGAAATTTTTTTAGTATGAAATTAGAGTTTAAGCTTTCATTGTTAAATTTGTTTTTAATTACAGGAGGAGAAAAATAAATTTTTTAATGATCTATTGATGTTACATACTCCTTTGAAATCTGTGGATTTGTTAAATGTATGTAATATTATATATCTATAATGAATAATTAATTTAATACCAAAATAAAAAGTAGCAGGGAATATTTACAAATGTGTCATTAGTTTGATTTATGCTTATTTTTTTGTCAAAAGGAAAGATTAATTAATTGTTTAAGGGAAAAAACATTGTGAAAGGTCTGTAACACCTTGAACTCTTGAACAAGGTCTGTTCGTTAAAGCAATACGAAATCAAATGAATGTTAAAAACAAAAACAACAGACAACAATAATAATGTTTTCAAAATTTATAACTGTAAATTTCTTTAAAATGATAAATGGTAAATTCATTTAATTTAATACATGCTTAATTTTTCAACAACTCAAAAATTATTAAAATGAATTCTTCAAACATTTTTAAGATGGATTTTTTTCCCTCCTATTTCAAACTGCGCGTCGATTTTATGTTCTCAGAAAATATGAAAGATTTTGCGTCTAAAATTTGAAATTCAATACAGGGGGGGGGGGGGGGGAGAACGCTTATAAAGACTTCTGCTCTCAATGTTTTCCCAGTTTTTTATGTCAAAACATATTTTATTTTCATACTTCATAGTGAAACATTTTTTTTGTCATCTAATCTACTTTCTTTACCTGCCCAATGGCGTTCAAAAAATCTACTTTATGTATATATCTTACCTATGCTATATGAGTTATAAATACACGTACATGATCATAACTAGTTTTTCCTGCCAAAGGGGAAGTTCAAAGTTTTCAGGTGTTCTTGGTTCAGAGTCCTAACTGTCTGCTCAGTCATCGGTAGGTAACTCGGTGTGTGCTAAAGGATGCAGTACACTGTACCAACGGGTTATATGAAGGCTTTTTTGCTTGCAATCAAATGTGTCCATCTGTGCTAGTATGGTGGTGAGAAAGTACGCCTTGATTTTAATGTTTGCAATTTCAGGATGAAAAAGGTATACTTCGTCATCACTAATCCAGCCAGTCTTAGAAACGATGTTGTGCGTGTTGCGGACGTGTTCAGAGTGGACGCTTAAAATCCTTTTCTACTGTCTGTCTTTGAAGTTTTCGATTAGGCTTAAGGCTCAGATTAAAAAGAAAAAAAATGCCAAGCTCCATCTCTGACGTCACAAGCATACCTGACGTCACTTGCGCATGCTCCAGATGACCTCGCGATGTCTAGAGCATGCCCAGTAGAGCTTATATGACGTCAGGGCGGCCTGAAGCGTTCGAGTAGCATTTTTTAAAAATTTTAGTCCTTAGGGATGGCATGGTTATCGATCCTGATCTTTGAGTTTTGAGCATTAATCATTGAGTAAAATGTAAAAATAATTCGTTAATAATATAGCATGTATAAATGCCGTTTAATATCAGAAAGCAATCAGTAGTTTTAGAAGTGGGCGTTATTATGTTCAGAAGCAATTTTTACATCTTGTAAAGTTACTTTACTTAACAATCGTTTCCACTTTCTAATAAATTCATTATCCCTAAACAGAATGAATTCTAAAAGATGATAAAAGAGAATTTTTGTTAGGCAGAATAACTTTTAGGTTAAGTAAAAAAACCCGAATTAATAACACTGTTCTAGTTTTAATCATTAGGAAGTTGTTAGGTAATATATATATGTATATATATAGGCACATAACAGTATTTGTGTGATGCTTTGAAGCGACTTCGAAGACACTGAGAGTTATGAAAATACTATTCTTATTTTTGATTTTCTTCAACTATTACGCTAAGTTTAGCATTATTTATATTACAGTAAAAATGTATGGTAACCATTTGGATTTTTTTTAAAAATCATTCGTGCACTATTGAAATGGCAGATGAAAGCAAAAGATCTTTTTTGTCAACAGATTAAAATTGAAACAATTATATCAACAAAATGACATTTCGTTTTGCTCACAATCACAACGAATTCAAGTAAAACATCATTAGTGCATATTTTAACATTCGTGAATGTGCCGCTGTATTTCTCTTAGTGAGGAATTTTACCATTTCTGTATCCGTTCTAATCACGCCCGCTCTACGCATGAAATATTAAAATAATGTCAGGCGCCATACATTGACATACAGCTGCGATGTTAACGGTAATTCCTGACAAAAACTGGAATAGCTTTGTTCATAGAATTTTATTTTTAATTCCACTATCAATTATTTATTATTCGAACAATGTTAGAATAAAAGCCATTAATTAAAGTGTGATTGGAGTCAATAACATGCAAGGTTTCTTTTAAATGAAATCAACTGCATTTTACCAGAACACATCTGCCATTAAAATTGTTTTCAGTTACCTGTGTATTAGTTAATAAGAGCTCCAACTTTAGCAATATTAATTGAAAATTTCGCACAAGTTCTTCGATTTAAAAAAAAAAGGAAAAGGAAAACCGAAAGAAAGAAATATTTAATTTTTTATTGTTTAGTCTTCTCGTTCACAAAACTAATTGCTCATCAATTTTCATCAAACGATAAAACATTTTAAGTATAAAATAATGATGCTTTGAGCGAAACATTATTGATAATAAAAGAGGTTTATATGTCAATTTTCAAAAGAAAAGGAACTTTTTGATTTATGTAGGTTAACAAAACAAATAAATTTTATTGACAATAGCTAAGGTTTGAAATACCTTCTCTTTTTTCTCAAATTTAAATCAATCGATAAGTTTTTGTAGCGCTTAATAAATACTGAGATGAAAGGATTTCCGTGAATGGAAAATACCTTTTATCCTACTTATAGATTAATCCATTCTAGCAAAATAGACTACCTAGAACCTTCATCATGTTCTAAAGCTGCCAGATTAGGGATGACCAGTATGTCACGTTTCAAAATACAAGATAGAATATTATTCACTACCTTTGCTGAGTTGCAACAAGTTTACTCACGAATTATAATCGACAACACGTTCCCATCCTGGGTAACAAATTACCATAGCAGGTAACAACTTATCATGGTTGATAACGAGTTTCTATGTTTCTGGTAGCAGGAAGATGGGCCACTTTTGCTTGCATAGCTTCAAAGTTACATTATCTAAAGTTTCTTATGATTGTTCCCCACTTGAAACGCTTTGTTCATTTCAAAAAAAAAAAGAAAAAAAACAAAATCAATCAATATCAATGTAGAAGCAAAATAACGAAAAATCACATTTAAATCTGAACCATATCCCATGGCAACAATTTTAATATTGCTTTGACAGATATAATGTACACTTTTGATTTTATTTCCAGTTTTTAAAGTAAATTCGCTACATGATCGATATATATATATATATATATATATATATATATTCATTAGATAATGCTCTGAGAAAATTAAGCGATTCTAATTAAGACGAATTAATTTAAGACAAAATTTTTATCAGTGGAGCTTTGTCTTAGACCATCGTTTCTGAAAACTGGGGGTCGCGTTAAGATGAAGGGCTGTCGCAAAATGATCCAAAAGTAAGAGCCATAATTTATTAAATATAGAGTCTTAAATGACAAGTAAGTGTTACAAATTTCAGTATTGTACTAATAACATATTGTGCCGAGGATCGCAAGGTATTTTTTTCTGCTTTTAAGTGGGTCTATCAGAAACGATATCCTAGACGAATAATATAGGAAAACAAAGTTTTAAAGCAAGACATTGAAAACATTTATTCAATATTTAGTAAACAATGATTAAATAATAATAATAATAATAATAATAATAATAAATGCTTGAAAATGGTTAGGGGAGAGATGGAAGGAATGGGACAGTTGGGCAAAAGTGCACAGTGAAAGTTGCACAATGTTGGGACCAGCAGAAGTTTTTAACTTTTTTTCAGGAGGGGAAGCAAAGAATATAAACTATACTGCATATTAAGTTAAAAAAGCAACAAAACGCATAAAAATATGTATAAATAGGTTATATTTCTGAAGTCATCGGGAGGGGGACAATTGCGCTCTTTTGAACTTCCTAAATGATGGGTCTAGACAAACCTGTAACTGACAATTTTACGTCTGATCAAGAAATTTAATTTTTATGCATGTGTTTAAATAGTTACTTCTACTCTTGCAAGACAGATATTAGAGTTGTAGTTAAAATAGATAATTTTTATATTTAAATTCAAACATTATTAATAACAATATGTGGTTTCTTATTTTTCTAGTAATGATTTATGAAAGGAAACCGTAAAATGTTTTATGCCTTTTATTTATTTTAGTTTGTTTTGTTTGAGTTTTTTAATCAACAAATAAATTAGATTTCTTCTTTTTTGGCTGCTATTAGAAAAAGTCTACCATTTCCTTCGTCTTAATTAGACTTTGACAGTAAATCTTCTTTCTCAGTGTTGTACTTAAATGCAGCACTGAGCGTTTCTCAACCAGGATTACGCACAAAATAATTTCAGAAAAAAAAACTGGTAACTTTAATTTGGGTTAAATTCATATGGTGTATTATTTTTAATACAATCTCCTATTTGCATTAGCAGTTCAGAAATTTCGACAGTTTTATTTATGCAGTTTTCCATTAAGAAAACAAATTTTACTGAAAAAAAATATAACTCCGATATTTTTCTGAGTTTTACCATCGTCATACTGCCTTCAAATGGCTTCATAAAAAGGGATCCTTTTTTAAATTCATTATCATTTAATATAAGTACTGAATCTAAAAAAAATATTTTCTGGAAATACCAGTAGAAGGACGTTACATGGCGTTCCCTGAAACTTGGATCTCAAAGAAGTTCCACAAAAGGTTGAGAAACGCTGCCTTAATGTATATTAAAAAAAACCACCTCAGTAGAATATGCCATATGGATTTAATTCAGTACTTAACTAATAATAAATAAATACTAAAAATAAGCGATCAACAAAATCACAAATATCACAGAATAAAATACATTAAAATGTTGTAAATAATACAATGATAAAAATACCCGTAAAACTCTGTGAAAAAAGCTCAATCGATTCAAAACTTCTTGATCATCTTTGTTACTATCCACACCGTCGCATTTTCGTAACTACGCAGGGACTCATGAAACGAATGAGAAAGAGTCATGAAATGTCACTGAGAAATCACTTGCATTTTGATCACACTTTCACGAAACTTTCATTTCAACTAATGCCAAATAAAAATGACTTAGATAGCGTAAACAATGAACACAACAAAACCATTGTATAAAATGCCCTTAAACAACAAAAATAAAAGCTCTTTACTGAAAGGAAAGTGTGAAATATCATTGTCTGTGGCATTTATAGTTAAGCTATACAACTATGTACCTTTTCACTAGCACTCACCGTTTTAGGATTTTATAGCTCGATCCCAAAACTGGATGCTACAAGTATAAATTTCTCGTGTTTCGTAGCATTTTGTTCTCCAAAGAATAACTTGGGATGAGCTTGGTTGCTCAGATAGGATGAATTTTAAATCAGCAGTAGATACTGGAAATGGTTTTTACTATAAATGTAAGAACGTTTCATTATTAATCAATTCATTAGTGCCCGTTCTTCTGCTTCAAAGACTTAAAAAGTACTCAATTTATTGAAAATTAACGTCGACGCTACGGGAAATTCATCAAATATCACAAAACGATTTATTTATCCTTAACAGATTTTTTTGTGTTTCTCTGCAGTATCGTTTGCATTAATTTTTGATTAAATGTATGTTTTACAATTTGGCAATGAAAATGATTTTTAGAAATCAAAGATTTTTGTCTAGTACATTTTTTTACCCTATGGTTTTATACAGTTCGTCCCTTAAGGCCATAATTCTTATAGATGCTTTAGATAAATGACAACAAATTATTTATATAATCTTTCGATAGGGTATCAAAGCGTTAGTTTAATTTCATCATTTTTAACGCAATTTTTATGCACATTTATGATTAATTTTATCGAAATTTGTTGCTGCATAAAAATATAAATTGCACTAGAGTTTTAGGACATTGCACTTTTTACGATAAATGTTTAATTCGTTACAATTAAGTTGAGAGAATAAACATTTACTAATTATTATTATCATTGTTTTTTACACCTAAATTTGAGCTATAAATTTAAATGTAAAAAATGATATACAGCAAAATAATTTTTTTATGAACTTAATTCATTGGACATTAATGAATCAATTAAGAAAGAAAGTTTGAAATCGTTACATATAATTAAAAGCAATTTCCATTTCCCGAGAAATGCAATTCTAAATATGAGATTTATTTTCAATATTTTTGCGTTGCAACG
The DNA here is from genome assembly GCA_038502835.1 of Octonoba sinensis. Taxonomy (NCBI): domain Eukaryota; kingdom Metazoa; phylum Arthropoda; class Arachnida; order Araneae; family Uloboridae; genus Octonoba; species Octonoba sinensis. Next base: position 83,803,302 of record CM076604.1, read on the forward strand.
AAGTTATTCTTTGGAAAAAAATGTTTCTTGGACAGTGTCACTATATAAGGCAATTTAAAAAATAAAATTTATAATAGCAGAACTGTCAAGTTCATTCAAATAATTCACATATTATAGTAGGAAATATATTTCAAGACTCTTAAAAGTAATTCTTCTGAAGTGCAACTGTTTTCTTTGCCGAACACTATGACACTGAGTACTATTCACCATCATCGTTCTGTAAATATATCAAAGAGTCTATAATAGTAATCAAGCGAAAAGAAGCCATGTAATCCGAAAACAAAAATAACCTCTTAAAAATGCATGCAATAAAGTCACAGTTTGGAATGTTTCAGTTCAAACGTAACAGAATATCCTTATATATATATGTATATATATATAACAATATCAATATTTTAGCATATAGAAAGATGCAAGAAAGTATAGTATCTAAGCATTCTTTCATCAAACTTATTGTAAAATACGTTCTTACAGGTGTAACAACCTGTTGACAGAGCACCGGAGAAAAAATTACCGGTACTTGGTTTCGCGCTCAGCTTGTACCTGACTGGTACATCCTAGGCCAGTAGTTCCCGATGTTCTTTACACTTACTAATATATAGGACTTCTTTAGAGAGCGTCAGGTTAAAAACATTTTTCTTGAGGATGTGCCTTTCTTGCTAAAAGTTTTCCAAAGAGCACTAAGACGCTGAACCCATCCTGTGGACATCTAACAGTTGAGAAAACTATGTTCAATATCGGTCTGAAATGGTTTCCTTCTCTCTTTTTATGATGCTATAAACATGTATTTGCTAAGCTAAGCGAATTTGAACTTCAATGCTATTCTCCCGGAATGATGTGATTGGTGCGATCAACGAGATATTATGTATATAGAGAGCGCACTCAGTTTGGTACAAATGTATGGTGTAACTACTGTTCAAAAACCATTCATCTTTTCAAGTCACGAATTTTCACTGGGTTAATTTTGATTTGCCAAATTTCTTGTGGTAGACTCTGTTAAAACTATTTCTATGGTCTTTAGTAAAATTATTAAATTTGAAATACATGTTAGCGTATGTTAAAATATATAAAAACTTGTAGCAGACGAGATCAAATTTAGAACAGTGTTAAAAGTCCGACTCCGTTTCCAACCTTAAGGGAATTTAATTGAACAATAACAGGATATCATTGTCTTAAGATAGCAAGTTCATAAAATAACAATAACAATAATGATAATAAAAGCAGTTGTCGAATTTTTCACTTTTTTTAGGCGTTGTGTATAAGAATGGACCTACAATCCATGAAACTGGACATGACAAAACGTAACTTTTTTTTTCTAGCGCCTAAAAATGATTATATAACGTATTACGTCGTCTTTTAAGAAGAATATTAACAAAAGTTTGAAAAAGTTCGTGCTCTGTCTGGTAATTTTAACAATAAATAATTTGAGGAAAAATAAATAAATAAATAAAAATGTTTTTGAGGTAGGCAAATTTTATTTTAGCTGTTAAAGATACCGCATGCAAAAAATGTGCCTGGAATATCGCAGTATTATTGTAACAACTTCCACCAATATTCTGTGTACAACGATTGCGCATTTATGAAGAAGTAAAGAATCATTTACAGAAGGAAAAAAAGGCCGTTTTTGAACTATTTGAAATGTTATTCATATGCGTATTATTGAAATAGTAATTTTATTAAAAAAAAATTATGTGCTACTCTGAAATCACTGCTTGGAAGGAATTTCATCCTTAATTGAAATTAACTGAACTTATGAAACACAAAACAATTTCTGTGCCACATGTAGATAGATATTTATGCCTATTATATATATATATATATATATTTAGAGGCGTACTGTGGCAATCCTTCGTGGAAATGAAATTATTCATTGTAGTCATCGGTGAGATGTAGCTAACCGTACATTTGTCTCGAGTTTGTAAGTGCGCACTCCGCCTACTCTTATTGTTCGAAAAGACGCACAAAATGAAGATGGGAAAAGTTCGAAAATGAGAATAATCCATGTAAGTAAGTGTACACCAGTCGGGAACTTCTGCTCTAGTCGCTAAAGAAAATGATTTCAAATGGAAGCAAAAAAGAAATCGTGATAGTAAAAATAAAAGGGAAGAGAGTGCAGTAGGATAAAATACTATTGAAAGGGGGTGATAGAAGGTATTTAAACAGTGGGTTTGAATACTGCATTCTATACATCTGAATGAAAACAAATAACTCTTTACGTTGGTTCCTCAGAATTGTCTTTGGTTGCTGTGAAACATATATGTATATATGTGAGATGTCTTGGACAAAGTCTTGAACCGTATGCAGTTTATTTGTCATGCGAAACAGTTGTGGGTTCGTAATATACTCACACACATATAAATATATTTTCATTCATTGTTTATGTAATATTTAAATCTTGGATAGGTTCTTTGGCTTATGACGTCATCAGAATTTGGCGTGACGTCATCAGTAAAGTCGAGCTACTAAAAGTCCTCTCTTTGGCTAGGAAAGTTGGAAGAACACAACAGTGCAGATGTTAGTAGAGTTTCTTGTGCTGATATGACGGTTGTAAGGTTTTTAAACATCTTCTTCAATATTATCTTTCCTGTATATCTATCATCTCCTGTTGCGAAAAAAGAAAAAAATAGTAACATTAAAAAAATCTCAGCCACTATATTTCATAGTCTGTTTGTGGCTGTACATAGAGTTTATATATCATTATTATCATATGATTATATCAGATATTCTCTAAATCTACGTTCTCTTTTGGAAATTGCGTGTTCCGTTAGTTTGTTTTTAAATTCTCTTCAACAGAAACTTAATTTTTCTACTTTACTTATTTATACACCACAAAGAACGTCGATTAGTTCCTTTGTTTTGTTCTTTACAGTGGCTGATTAGTTAATTTTTTCTCTACTCTAAAGTGCTGATTATATCTACTTGTGTGGTCTCACTATGCCTTGAAAAGAAAGGTAATTTTCTGTTTTCTTTTGAATAGCTTCCACTTGTAAAAGCATCGAATGTTCTCATTTTTTCAATTAAGGAGAGATCTAAGATTGGCTACTACATTGTGTCGATATCAAGCAAAACCTAAGGTATTATCTACAGATCGTAAAATCCATTTTTATACTGGATTTTATTTACACTTTTTATCTCTGTTTTTCTTCTTTGGCCTTTGTTGTTAAAGGTGAAAGAGAAAAACAAATCTGAAGCCCAAAGTTCAAAATTATGGAAAGAAAAGAAAAAAAGTCTTCAAAACTTCTAGTTTTTCCTAATATTTCTTTAAAACTTGAATCACGCTCTAATAGCTTCTGGCAAATCAATACTCCATATTATACTGTTTTTTTTCCTCTTTGCAGAATAAGTAAACTGACGGCATCTTGTTTTTCTTGTAAATATCCAGGATTTTCTGTAAAAGAGAAAAGAGCAATGAATAAAAATATCATACTCATAGGATACGTGATCTTTCTAAATTAAAATGCATTGAAATAACTTTATTTATGCTATGAGTTCATAAGTTTATCTTTTGTTTCGGAATAGCTTTTGCTAGGGGAATTAAAACTTCTAGTTCTTCCGTTTTAGTGTTTTGGGTTAAAGTCTAACTTCATACTCTACCAACGTGAAGTTTTTTTTCCTTTCTAATGGAGCTGCATCACCATTGCATCACCATTGCTGGTCATCAACCATTGCAGACCTAGTGCGTCCCCAGATACTGGTACCAACGCTTTCAGCTGCACCGCAATGAGTGTGGTACCATTGACGCAATTTTTTTTGAAGCTTAGTTTCCCTAGATGGAACACCTGAGATCTGGTTGATGCAATCTGCACTAGGAATTTAATTTAGCCGAGAGTATCCATGCCAAACGGATACTCAAGGGATCTTTAACATGCCGCATAATCATACGGCATGGACGCAGACGATTTTCTGTATCTTGAAAATCCACGGACTTGGGCCTGGTTTGAACCTGCGATCTTGAGCATATGAGACCTGCGTCTTACACTACGCCACCCTGTCGACACCAACGTGAAGTAGTAGGCAAGAGATGATTAAAAAATTTAATCTTTTAAGGTCATGAAGTTCGCCTGTTTTTTTTTTTGGCGCGATTGCAGTGTACTTTCAATATACACCGGAAGTGACGCTTGGAGTAAGGGCATGAACTTCCGCAGTGAAGCGAAATATGGCTAACACTTGAGCTCAGAAGCTCACCGTCGGGATTTGAATCTGGGTTCTACATGACCAGGGTTCGAAATTAGGATGAAAACGTTAGGCGTCATTGGCACCTAGCTGTTTTGTTTTAGTTGCTAGAAATGTTCTGCTAGGCGTAATTTTAAAATCATTCTTTTGAGAAGGTGGTAATCTTGCTTAAGTTAGACTAAATACAAACGTTTATTTTAATCAGTGTCTAATAAGACAAAATATAAGTTAATTCACATGACTATTTTTTCAAGTGTTATTTAAATCTAGTGTTATTTACAAAACGTCATTTGTTACTAAAAATTCACGATTCAAAAATTTGAAAGTCAAGAAGTTACAATAGTCTTCCTAGGTACCGTAAAAACTTAAAATGCAGAAGATTAGATGAAATATGTATATAAAAATATAATTGCATAAAGTTATAATAGACTTCGTGAAAAATTGTGATTGTCAAACTAAAAGTCTTATGAAAAGTTAGGCGTCAAAAGTGACGACTGGGTGTGAAATCGCGGTCGTCAAATTGGAGTTCTTAGTTGCAAAATACGACCAACGACCGCTGATTTCGAACCCTGTGACATTTCCTGATTTCCAATCACTATGCCACAGATGCTTGTATAACACTGAGAATATTTGATTTATATTTCTTACAGAGCATGATATCGATTAATGTATTTTCAAAAGTCAGATCAATGCCGGATGATTCAATGAAAAGCATTTCAATGCTTCTTTTCAGTTATTTTCAAACTTTGGTTAAAAACTAACTTCGTGATGTCGTACAATGCGTGCAAAGCAGATTGAAACACTTCTTCTAAAGAGTATGATTAAAGCTTCTTTTAGAAAGATTGAATAAAAAAAAAGAGCACACTTCTGAGTTATTTATGTACAAATGTAATTTGACGCTTAATTTGTAGTGAAAATACTATTTCTTTCTGAATGGGTTCAACAATTTGCTATTTAATAAATAGCTAAATCAAGTAAAAATATTTTTTATTCCGTCCTCTCCTTCACCAAGAAACCAAAAATTTCGAAGTTACATCGAGACACAATGCTAACATATCAAGTCAACAACTCTCAGCAAGTAACCAAAAATTTCGGAGGTAGATCGCGACACATTGTTAACACACACTGTTAAAAATTTCGGTAAGAAAATAGTGAAATAACCATTTATTTGATTGTTGTTTTACCATATTTAATTACAACAGTTGAATAACAATTAAAAAGATGGTACTCAAACCGCTGATTGTGAAAACAAATCGTTTATATTCTCTGTTTATCCTAAAGAACGTTTAACTAACCGTAATTTTCAAGCACTCAATAAGAATCGGGCACCCATCTTGGTTGCGAAACCTTACGGGTCGTCCACGTTGTTGTTAAAATATGAATAAATATTTATCAGTTCAAATCCGCCTGTGTATATAAAAAAAGAAGAAAAAAAAAGTGGCTTAAGCAGTGGCTACTAAATAGAAACACATACACACGTAAATCAAAAATTGGAGACATCGGATTCCCGAACTGTTTGCGAATGAGCGAAACCATAATTTGAGCTGTTGAAACTTGTTTGTATTTTAATTTTTGCCGCAAATAAAATGATTTTCGTCAATATACAGTAAATTTAGACCAAAAATGATTTTAAATCCAATCAAAAAAACTGAAATCTCAATTTTAAGACAGTTTGCCTGTTGGGAAGGAAGATTTATTGATAAATAAACGGCCGCTTTACGTGGTGTAGATGGCCGAATGATTAGAGCTCAAGTTTGGTATACCATACACCCCATTCCCTCACGCTTCGTTTACGGTTTCTACGTCTCGAAGATTGTACGCCTCGAAATGGTTCAAAAACGTATTATAACGTATAAACGTGGTTATAAAACCGTAAACTTTTGTATTTACGGCTTTTTAACTAAGCTGATTGGAAATGGTTTAAGTCCAGTAAAGATAGAAAAATGTTCCAAACCGTAAATTTAACGGTGAATTACATGGACAGACTGCTGCCGGTTATTTAACCGTAATTTCTTGATGAAATTCCTAACAGTGTATAAAGTCAGTATTAATAGCAGACTAGCTGCCCACGCCTGCTATCGGCAACATGCTTATTTCCAGATGTTCTTAACGCAAGTCATAATCAAATCAAATAGCGCTGCACGCTTTAATGGCCGAAATTACAGTAAACAAACAAATTGCAATTCTCAGATGCTGAAAGCTAACCATGAAGTTTAAATGAAATACAACGCACTTAAAAATGATTTAGAGGCAACATTTAAGTGAAGAATTAAAATATGAAAAAGAAAGCGACAACACAGTTTAACGCTAAGCAATAGTACCAAAATAAAGACGAATGTGCTAACTCGAGCTCAGTGAAAAACATGGTTTCTTTTTCTCTTCACTTCCATTCTTTTCCGTTAGGACAGTAAAAGATGAAAAAGCATAAAAGCTGTAAAAGCGATGAAAGGAACTCCCTTCTTTGCTTTTCAATGAGAAGTGTCATTTTTCATTTGTGTTTCTCGCTCGTATTTTCTAATTTAGAGGGTTTTTCCTCCTCCATTCCTAGGGGACTTATAAAAATTTAATTTATCTGCATTGTTGCTGTGGAACAAGTGCCGGAACCTCATTCTTGAAGTCAACTTGCTTATTAGTTAACTTAGGAATTTTAAATTAAAATATATACAAACTAAAATGTATTTCTTAAAATAGGAACATTTCAAAATCCAGGGAAATACTTGTTGTCGTGTAACAAGCACCAGAACCTTTTTTACTTGAAGATATCGTAGTGTATTTTTATCTATTTAAATTAAAAAATATATAATCTGAAATTTATTTATTAAAATCGTAACGTATCAAAACCATACAAATACTTCTTACTGTGGAATAATTAACGGAGCACGGAGTCTTATTATAGATGGTAATCTGTTGAATTTTTACGCATTTTAAATGAAAGGGGGAGGCATAAAAAGAGAGGGGAAGGGAGAGGATTTTTTTACAAACTGAAATTCAATTTAATTGATGCGTAAGTATTTCATCGTTAGGGTATTTTGAAGGAAAATCATAATAAATGTTTTCAAAAGTAAGTTTCAATATTTAGGGATGGTAGATGTTATAGTTTTATTTTATATTCCAAATTTATTATCTCCTACATCTTTGATTATTTTAAAACCAATCAAAATACATATACCTTTTCCCAAAAACTCAATTTTTGATAAAGATTCATTCTGAATCTCAAGAATTATCACATCGCTTTTGATAGTTTTTTAACGTTCTGCGAACATTTTGAATCAATAATTTGTTAAAATTTTGTTTGACACTCATGTCTGTCCAAACATAAAATGAGTAGCCTTAGATAAGGAGAAAAGGTCAGTACTTTGACGTGTGAACATCACCTGCCTTCACAGTTTTCTCCTAAAAGATTTTTTTGCACAACATGCAATGTTTTTTAAAAACCTTTCTGAAAACGGCACAACGTGCGTAAAACTGATATTTTTCTTGTCCCACGCATTTTTGAATTCTGTGAACAAAGCTTTTAACCTCTGATAAAAGAAAGCAATTTCAAACAAGTGTTTTAGTTATTTTTGAATTCTTTTCAGAAAAGAATTTTTGCTTCGTACTTCAAATTTGCTGGAAAAAAAAAACTACAATGAGAAAACGATCGTTTGGAAAGCCTGGCATGCTTTAAACTTAAAAACATAGAAAAGCTATAGCAAAGTATAGGACCAGCACGGAATAAAAAACAGGCAACAGGAAGAAAAGTGAATAGAAAAATGGTTTAACGATTCAAAAAGTAAAGCTCATAAGAAAAAAGTGAAAATGAAGAAAATAAAGACTAAATGGTAGAACAGGAAGGAAAAAGAAAAAAGAAAAAGAACTCAGTGATAAAAGATGAGGCCATGAAGAAATGAAATAGACCCTTATGACGTCATACATGAGTGGTGGAAAAGAGGCGGAGTTACAGCAGGTGAAAGTTTCTAAGAGAGAAAGGTGTGTTCTTTGCGAAAGTGGCGCACAAACATACACACATCTTAGCTACGTGATTGGACACTGGAAAGTATGAAGAATGATATTTTCGAAGAGCATTTTAAAGATATGTTTGGGTGCCTCAAATGACAAATTACTGTAACCTTAAATGGTTTCACTTCAAAAGTATTGTTTAAGTAATATGAACAAAAAAATGGGCTATAAGAATCAGCTTCTCCAAATAAAAAGCACATTTAAGCATACGTTTTTATATTTCTCTTGGTATTGTGACGCTCAAATAAACATCCTCTAAAATCATTTCAGGCGAGATTTAATTTTAAACTTTCAGATGTGGGAAATAAATTTGCGTTTCAGACAATATTTTCAGAAGTCGAAAGATAACTTTCAGGTTGAAATTTCACTCTTCGGAAGATGGTTTTGAATTATGCAGATAATATTTACAAACATCGTTGGGTGTTTTCTGACCGAAAACGGAGTAGAGAAGTGAGATATAGTAACGTTTTCAATAATGCAAATCTTTAAAGAAGTTTTCAGTTTTTGTCACAGATATATGAATCTTATTGTGAAAAATGGCTCGTACCTTAAATGACTCATCCTCGGCTGGGCAATTATCACATATCTCTAAAGATTTTTTTTCTTTTTTGACTCTAATGAATTTTTTCTTTTAATTACGGAATCCGAAGAATTCCACAATGCAGATAGAAAAACAATATCCGATTTTCAATTAATTGAGCTTTAAAAATATTCAGATTGAAAGCAATCATATTTATTTTGATATTTCAGTGATAAATTTAAATTTCATGTAAAAACAATGAAGTTTCTAAAATTTCTGGAATTTTGTATGTAATTATTTACTGTCTTTAAAGATTTGGAACATAAACGATACTGTAAGTGTATTTTGTTTTTACTAACCCGTATTTAAGAAAACCCTCCTCCCACTCTTATTCCAAATTCCTAATCTTGTCAAAAAATGACATCAACGCGAGTATAGGGGTAGGTTATAATTAAAGTCGCCCCGTTTAGATCTACTTCGCGTTTTAATAAACATACAACTAAATCATGACTCTTGTTATTTGGATAAAATGGCTTATTTTTAAGAGCACCAAGTTCTCGGAATAGCTCCGAGTCAAAATCAGTTATATTTGAAAAATCGAGTTCTTATTTTTTAAATAGCCCTTGTCTCAAAAATGATCCGGTTACAATCTCATTTTTGAGACCACTAAAGATAAAAAAGAAAAATAGAGGTTTCCTCCCTGGAGTTAGAACGCGAACTGACAAGACGAAGTAATAATACTTTAACCACTGCCGCAGGAGAACATCGAACACAGAGGGAAACGTTGAATTATATAGCTTCCAAACGTATCAACTGCGGGTTCTAAAGTATTTCCGAGCCAAATTGCTTCATAGCGCAATACAAAAGAGCGATAGTTATCCAGTCGTTCATTTTGTTTTCTTATTTTACTGCGTCCAATCTGAATCCGACGAACTATTCATCTTGTATTCCTGCTCTGAAAAGACGAACAGACCTCTCACATTCTTCGAGCATTCTGACGTCTCGCGCGACAAATAGTTCCTTCATTTTGATACAAATACTATTATTCTGAAGATGTAATCGTGAAAAAAAAAAAAACTTTATTAATTTTGAACGTAAAATTGCTCTATAAATTTTTCATTTCTTGCAGTTAGTAGTTGCACTTTTTGCTACTATAATTTCTAAGTGTGCATCGGTACTTAAAACTTAGAACGTTGCTTGCTGATTTTTAAGTCAAAAGTACTTAAAAAACTGAGACGGTATATTTTCTTATTTTTAAGCAAGTCAGTTTTAACAGTGTATGTCATTGGAAAACAGCATACGGACCTTAGGGAAAAGAAAAACATGCAATAAGACAATAATGGTCCAATTTTTTACCTATGACTCTTTGCTTCTCTATCAATTATAATTCTTATCACCAAGTCGCTGCCATGGAGGAAACAACCTTTAACGCTACTGTTGGACATTCTCTATCACGCTTAGAACACGAACTCATATTGAGCAAATTCTGTGACAAAGTAATGCTTGTTTCTTCTGGTTTTTTTTTTTGTTCTTCATGTGCCCTTTTCCACTTGGTGATAAAGTTTTCAACGGGCATTCCATTTTGCAGAATTCTTTTTCCCATGGTCCATATAACGCATATACCACGTTTCACTGACATAAGTCTAATAGAACTAGCACTACGTCTGTTTAACTGGGGTAACTTTAATTAAAAAGACATTGCATCATACTGTTTTATACAGGGTGATGTTGAAAAATACGAGACAAGATTGATCAGCACAGAATTTTACAGGTGCATTGACTTATTTCATTTTCGCTCTCTTAAAGCGATAAGAAACAACTCTAAAAATGTTCTCAATTATACCTGGACCAATTACAACAGTCATTAAAGACCGAGGGGAGAGCTTTTCCGCCAATAATATCTTCACTCTTCCTTTTCCACCCCTTCATTTTTCTTCATGAGTGAATTTTTGTTCCTCACAAGGGAGGCCTTTCTTTGTTTGTCCGAAATGACGCGCCTTAAAAGAGTAAGTACTTCAATATTAGTTGATAGGAACCTTTCTTTCAAAGAGATTTCTTGCTTTGAAAGAACTATTAAGGAAGTTTTTTTCTTTCTATTTTCTTGTCCTCTTATAACTTTTTTTTTCTTGCTTTCGCTATTTTTGTTTGCTAGCTTCAAGCTTAGTTTTCTCCAACCAAGAGTTTTTAGGAAGAAATGAGAAAAAGAATGTTTTTTATTTTCTCTGAAATGCAGGGTTATTTCTGCAAAATCACCTTCTAAAGATCAAAGAACGCAAACTTTTTGTTTCCTTCGGGCAGTTATACCTGCTAAGAGACATCGGCTTCGATGCAGTATTGGAATTTCGTGGGCACTGTGTCTTTCTTTACTTCTATAGAGAAAAATGCAGCTGCTATGTACAGCAAAGATAACAGTAGAGTCGGGTTGATTAGAAAACTTTCGATTTCGCCGAAGATCTTTGTTAATTGTTTACAGTGCAGTTGCAGGAATTCTTGCCGTAATAGGCACAAAATTATTTAGCAATTTATGCAGCATATTCTAAGCAACTGAGAAATAGTTGGAAAAGGTGGTTTAAATGGTTCAAACTTTTATAAAAAATATGAGAGCTGTTAAATGGATAAACTATCACTCAAAAAGAAGCAAATGTTGATCTCTTCAATACATTAGGCTTTCGTTGCTCAGTCACTGCCTCAATGAGTAAGATTTAATTAAATCATACATGCAACAAAGAGCGTTTCTGAAGATGTTGCCTTATTCAATACTGTGAGCCCTATTGCGGAAAAGTTAGGGCTATTATGAGTTAAATATCAAATTGCTCTTTTAAATTAATATATTTTATAAAATGCTTATTTATGATCGATGATGTTGGTAACATGAATTATTCAAAGAACAGTATTTCAGAGTTTTGCCAAAAGAAGTAATATAAAAATTTTCTGCGCCTTAATGATCTGATATTGTGACAGAGATAGATGCCAGTTTTTTTTGCCATTCGGTAAACGTGAAACAATTCAACTTGTTAATGCAAGACCATTGAAACGAATAAAACTTTCCGAAACTTCTCAACGGCTTTTCAAAACTGGCAAATTAATATTTTAAACACAGCAGACAGTTTCTTCAGATGTAAAAAAGCTTTGAAATTTTATATACATGTGAAATGTACAAAGTTCTTTTTTAATGATATCGTTGCCGCTTTTTTATCGAGTGTAAAAAATCGTTTACACTCATTTCATATCTCATTTTACTTGAAAACTCTAATGTTTTCTTGACTTGGTATAAAAAAAATTCGCCACTCTATGATTAAATCCCAAAATGGAAACAAATTTAACGTTTTACCTCACCAAGTAATACTTTTCAGACATCTTAAATGTGTCAATAAGAAATTCTTAAGGGAAAAAAAACCCTTCTGAAAAGAGAACTTCCATTATTATAATTACAGCAACGTGATTCGTATTTAGAATAAAAAGTGCTGAAATATTTTTCTTGAAATATCTTTAATTCTGTCAGCTCAAATGGCATTTTGAAGTACTCTTGTTACCTTATGAAGCAGATGTTTTACTTCTCATTTAAGTTTTTTTTTTTTTTTTTATAAAACCTTGAATTTTAGTTTGTAACCTACTCTTTTCAAACAGCATGGTTAAATTACGACACCTTTTAAAAACCGATCTGAAGTAAAATGTAGAAAAAAAACAGAGGGAGAAAAAAAAGAGAAGATTTTATAAGAAAATCTTTTCTTCATTAAGAATGAAAAGAAAGTGGATGTTGGTCTTTAATTCTTTGTTTTTCTTTTCTTTTTAAGTTCTTCTTCAGATGTTCATTATTTATGTATAGGATTTAACGCAACAGGAATGTTATTCGTTACGTTTTTTTAAACCCTTTTGTAAATGTTTTTTTATACACTCGAGACAATTAATGTTCTAGGATTTAACTTTTTTTTCCTTGTTTCGTTTTACTTAGACTTTTTCTTGCTTGCTTTCAAATAAAAAAAACTCCTTAAAACACTCTTTGAAGACAAAACACAGAATATACGTAATAGGATGGATAGTAAAAGAAAAAACAATTACTTGCAGAATTATGCAAAATGGAAAATTCCACAAAATATGAATAAATTTAGTCCATTGCATGAATTAACCATACTGTCTCAGTAGTGCAGATATAAGTTTTATTTAGTTAAATAATACACAGACAATATGCATAAATACTAATATGAATGGCTATGAGATGAACTAAATAGGGAGGCATACAGCCTTATTTTGAACTGAGCTGGTAAAATATCTAAAACTAGACTCACTAATCCGCCTTTACATTCTGCTATCAAAACTTGCTTTGCAAGGCTGATGTAAGATTACTAACGGCTGTTAGAGTTCCATCATACTAGTGTAGTCCACTAGTGTAAACCAAAAGTATAAAAATAGTAGACAAAAGTTTAAAGAAAGATAACATATATAAATGCATTTGAACTGTACGTGTCAAGGTTTTTGTACCCAAAACCGTACATTATATTTTACAATAAATTAAAGTGTTTGTCTTGTTCTAAACAAGATAAAGTTTAAACTCATACTGATCAATAAAATATAGAATTAATAAAATATTTTTGGCGCTAAATTTATGCGTCTACTAAAGTTATTTTGGCGACATTTGCTGATAAGGTTCACACTAGCATAGAGACAACTGTCGCCTTTTCACCATGCTGGTACTAACTCTAAATATTACTTCTACATTATCTTATTAAACGCCTACAAATGGTCAAAGTTTCCTCCACAGAACTTCATTTTTAATCATCTTGAAAATACGGCGAAAAATCAGCGCGAGAAATTTTGTCGGAAACTTCTCGAAGGAAAAGAGTAGTCTTAAATGCCTTTCCCAATCTATAAATATATATTAATGAGTGATCGCCGACAGGCTTCGTACGCTTTAACGATTAAACGACATTACTACTCCGTTTTCTCATAACAGCTCATGAGATGCAGACTAGCGCCTTGAATAATTCAGCGAAAGATGTTGTAAGGATGTTCCTTTATTAGGTCTTATAAAGTGCAAACATTAAATTAAAGAGCTGTATTAGTTCGGAGGCACTTCGCTGCTTAGCTCCGTGGCTTTAATTGCCGGAGTCCGGTTGGGCAGGATGATGTTCTCTTGATGGTAGACATGGTTTGTGGTTGTTTCATGAGGTGTAAGTTGGGTTGCAAAGTCTGCAGTCAGAATTTGTGGGTTCATTAAGTGGACAATGGTGGTGAGGTAGTACTCGTATGAAACGCTTCAGCTGAAAACTTTTCAGCTCTTAGCCGCAGCTAAGAGCTGAAAAGTTTTCAGCTGAAGTTAAGTTAATGATGAAGTAAGTATATTCAACATTTCCGATATCTAGAATGATCAATTTTCATTTTTGAAAACCGGCATTAAATTTTTACTGAAGATGTATGAGTATTTCTCTATTTTAGAAAGAAAAAGAAAATCAGTTGATTTAATGGTATTTATTTCTCGCTTTCATCTTTTTTTCCTAGCAGAATTAGTTGAAATCCATTTTGCAAAGCACTTTTCTAAAATTATATTATCAAGATATTTTTCAATATTTACTATCGAGATACATTATAAATATCTATTGACATACAAGTTTCTTTTATGTTAATTATAAAGTTTAAAAATAGCAACGCATATTAAATTTAGAACAGATTCCCAAATGAATTACATAAAACCATTAGTGAACATACACAGTGTGTCAAAGAATTTTTAAGACTAGGTTTATAAAAGGAAATAAAAACTAGTAATTATATTTTTTAAGTATTTTTATTCAAAATATGCTCCTTTGGCTTCAATACATTTGTTACAGCGGTTTAACAACGATTCGAATGCCTGTTCCAGCTCACATTGTGGGACTGCCTCCAAAGCTCGAGTTGAAGCTGTTTGTACAAAGTGTGTCAGAGAATTTCTAAGACTACAGCTGAATTAAGCCTACAGTGGCGCTGTCTGTGTTATCGAGCATTTGTGAAATTCCTTAACTATTAGCTGATCCACTGCCAAAACCTCAGTTCATTTCTTTACTATGTTTTTTTTTTTTTTTAAACTTTTATGACATTGACACTATACAAACAGCTTCGACGCGAGCTTTGGAGTCAGTCCCACATTGGGAGCTGGAACAGGCATTCGAATAGTTGTCAAACCGGTGTAACAAATATATTGAAGCCGAAGGCGCTTATTTTAAATAAATATACTTAAAAAATATAATTACTAGTTTTTATTTTATTTTAATAAACCTAGTCTTAAAAATTCTTTGACACACTGTGTAAAAAGTTTCTTTCTCAGTACGCTGTCAGTGATATTGTTAAAAATGAATAACTTTTGAAATTGTTCGAAGAGGGAAAGGACTTTCCGAAGTATTTGTACACATTTTACACGGTGGTCTGTTGGGTTCGTGCGTATAAAATATTGTATAAAGCTTCATTTTAGAAGATGTTTTATTCTGTTCACAAAAAATAAGGCTCAAGCTTTCTTTAAAATTTTCTTGGCCCTAAATTTGGCGACGACAGTTGCAAAAAAGTTCCCAACTGGTAGTGAGAAATTGAACCATTATTTTAAAATTGTATATTACTTTCTTCTTGGTCCATATAAAGTATAAAAAAAGTTTTTATGAAATGGGTCTATTAGAATGAGACTCACGTAAGTCTAAACAGAGTAACTTTAACTATAACGGCACTGCATTTTTCAAGGAAGGGTTTCAATTTGTGAGTTAAACAATAAATTAAATACAAGTAAGGAAAAGTACAGAACCAAATTTACGTTCTTTTCTAATTTAATAATGTTTTACAAAATGTTTATAAACAAGAATTTCTTATAATTTTTTAGCAGCGATATCTTTTTTCTTGTGTAACGAGCTTACGTTTCAAATCATTACACAGCAAATAACTTAATTTGAGGAGAAAATGAACGAAGTTATGATAGGAAAAAATCGTTAATCCAGAAACAAACAAAGAAATACGCTTCCACACATAAAAACAAGGGTTAAAAAAATGTTAAAACTCTTACAGAAAGAGTTTAAAAAGCTTTATTAGAGCAGGCGATAGATAATTTTTCCTTCCAGTTCTCTCGGCGTTCAAGACTTAAAACTCCAGTACCGTAAACAAAGATATAAAAAACAAAAACAATTGAGGCACAAATCAGATTTAATCGATTCCTCTTATGATTGGTCGTTCCATCTTTTCGTGCTAGCCAATCAAATCAAAAGCAGGCATCCGTGAACCAATCAGCCTTTGATTCAACGAGGACATAAAGTAAATTGAATTGTTCCTGAATCTGGCACCTCATCAGGAGGTTCTTAGGAGCGGATTATATCCGATTCTAGAACGCTTCTTAAACGAAATCTGCAGGAAAAAAAGCTAATCCTACCATTCCTTGGCTGAGGCATGCTTATCTGGAATTTTCCTTACCCCTTCCTCCCTCCTCGAGAGAGATTCTGATTGCCCTTTTCTATACACACACCACTTGAAGGACAATGAGGTTTCCATTTAATGATCTACCTCGTAACAACTGGCTTAACTGTTGTTTCGTTATTGTTCGTTGTATGAAGCTCTGATAAAGTTTGATAATGCTTAAGCTGCCACGGGAGCTTAATTCACAATCTGTAGTTATGGAAGACTTCATGCTGGGTATTTTTAAATTCATGAAGAGTAAACAGAAGTAAGGAAAGGAAAATGAAAAGGCCTTTTGCTTTTTAATAGCTCAAAGAAATGATTGAGTGCGTATCCCAGGCCGTCATTTAGGCGATCAGGGAACGGGGGCCTCCGCATCCCGACTTTTAGAAATACATAAAATTTATACATGTTTTTATATATTTTGTTGTTTTTTACCTATAATAGGCATTCAAAATATACCTGCCCCCATGGAAAGTTGTGAAATTACTGGCCTGGTATTACCTCTCAGTATGAGAAATAAAATAACGTAATTAAAAGTGTAAATAAAAGAGATAAAATGCTATATTAGCAAACAGCCGTTTCGAGGATAACGAAAAAAGCCTCTTAGACAGGCCGAGGGGGAAAAAAGTCCACAGAAGCCTAAATGTGGAGAAGTGAACAAAACAGATAAGACTGGACTCCCTTATATAATATTGTGATATTCTCTATCTTCTCTAGTCAGAAAAATGCGCCAATATATCGCCTTTTGTTATAGCTTTCATTTGCATTTTTAGTTAAGGTGAATGATTTTACTTTATATTTCAGCACAAGAGCTTCGAAATTGCGGTGTCGGATTTAATTAAAATAAGGGAGGGGGTGGGGGATGTTTGTGCGTCTTATCCTAATCATGAAGAAAAAAAGTCTCTGCTATTAGAAAGGTAACTGTGCTGCGAATGAGTCTAGCAATTTGAAGACCACAAAAAAAAAAAAAAAAGAAGAAAGAAAAAAAAGTTTGTATGCTCATTTAAATGTCCAAAAAAGACAACAAGACAAACTACTTAATTGATTTAACGAAAGTTTGCTGGATTCGATTACTTTAAACAGAGAACGGGTTAGGTACTATAAAGAAGTTAGTTCGTGACTTCGAGTGTTTTCATTAAATTGCAAGTTAAGTTTTCAACAGTTAATTCACTTCAATAAAGAAAAAGTTATTCCTAATGTTTTTTTAAACTTTATGTACAAGCAGCTTTAATTCAACACTTGAAGAGTCTTAATCTGGCAGTGACGGATCACCTGCTTGAATGTCATTTTTTTAAAAGTTAATTTGGAAAACCTGGCGTTATTAGTAAGTTATCGCTTTATTATCAAATGTCATACTCTCCAATATCTCCACAGGTTATTACGACATACAAAAAAAAAAAAAAAAAAAAAAAAAAAAAAATACAGAGACCGTTTATGATTGGCTTGATGATATTTTAAGATTTTAGGTTTGGAGCTTTTAGGGGGAACATCCCCAAAGGAACACATGTGAAAGAAAATTAGTAAATTACCTCTTCATTTCTTATGATTCAAAAGAAGAATACACTATACTGAAATCATTAAAAAAAGATACACAAACATTTATAAAAATTTTCAATAACATACTTCCATACATGTTCAACTACTTTATTTAGGTATGCTTTTGGAATTATATCACGTTCACTCTCTTATATTACATCATAACTTTTCCGACACATTAGATTCATTTTCCTCCGCGTAATTATGTATGGCAGTTAACAAAACCAGTTAATGGTTATGGTGCTCATCAGAAATTCCAACTCTGTCTGAAATGAGTTAGCACTGCTGATATGAGTTTGTGTTATTATTTATTATTTATACGAGTTAATATCTATAGCACTTTGATGCGTAGAAAAATAAAGTTACAGCATATTATTAGTTTAACATATAGCTCGAAAATGGACATCGTTTATAAACTATCACCATTATCCGCAGCAAAATCATAACGTTTACGAAGAAGTACTATGCAAATTGAATTATTTCCTGTCATAGTGACTGTAAAACAGTTCAGAAGCAATTTCATTTAAACTAAGTTATTTAAATTTGCACTTACTAACTGAGGAGATTTATCTATCACCATATTGAAGTTTCATAAATCTAGTTTGCTTTCAAAGAATAAAGCATGAAATAAACGAACACTGCAGATCAATTTTTTCCCTCAAAATGAATTCAGAGGGAAATATTTCGTTTAGCAGTGCGTTGTCATAAAGATTCTCTAGTAATATTAATAAAAAAAAGTCAAAATTATAAAAAGAAGCTTGCCCATCTACTCTTCGATCCGAAAACTTCTCGTGTTATTAATGAGGTTTTAACGATCTGGAACATTAACAAGCTTTTCGACCAACTCTGTGCTTATTAAAGCCCCAAAACGAGATTTTTCATATTTAACGTCGCTTTTTACCCCCCGTTACTCCTGTGCCGATGCCCATTAGTAACCGCACAACATCGTCACTAACCATTGGCACTTCTGCATTAGTTTATTAATGTTTTAGAATGCTGCAGTAGTTACGTACAGGGATTGTTTATCAAGTACTAGTACCAAGCTCCTGAATAGAACGCGTACTGGGAAGGCGCGCCATTTTCTTCTTTCTCCTCTTCGGTTGCATTAAAGATTTTAATGAAGTTCTTTCAAAGGCCTTATATCTGTCAAAAGATTGAGTGTCCCATGATTTATTACTCTCGCTGTTGCAATCACATACACTGCTTACGAAGAGAAACTTTCTTTGCTATATTAGGAAATGCTCGGGCATTTTTCGATTGTTCTCTAGGCATTTTATCTATCTGCTACAGATGAAAATGACATGTAAGCTAAGATTAAAGTAGTGTAATGATTTTGTAATTTTGGGAACATTTAAGCTTTAAAGTTCTAAGTTTTATCTTTTGTAAATGTTTATTTAACTACTTTGAACCACTTTTTTAAGCACTGTATATCTTTTTCTATATATCAATATTTCTCTATATGACCTTTCTTTTTCTCTCTCTCTCTCTCTAAATTTTTATATATATATATACATATATATACACATACAGGGTAAGCATAAAATAAAGTGAGGTATTCAGAGCCCTATATCTCTTACCGTAGTGAATGAAAATTGACACGACTCGGTGTACATGCACAGTAGAGTATGCGGTTTCGATTTATTAAATAAAAAAAGTTACCGCTAAAGGAAACTTTGGCGCTGCAATCGTAATATGTATGATGAATAAATACCGTACACTATCTATAAAAACACTAAATAACAAATTTGAGGCCATTCATACATGATGTGACTTTTTTTCCAATGTATTTCACCTCTATCTCCTTTGCCACAAAATGTCACATTACAACATACTCTCCTTCTCCCTCGCCACGCTATTTTACATAAGCATATATACTTGCAGTTCATAAGCAAAGCACTACGTTATAGATCCCATTTCCAATTTTATTTTTGAACTTTCAATGAAATTTTTGAGCATAAAAATAATAATGAATATATGTGTATTCAAATTGTATCAAATGAAATTAGGGTTTACAACAAAAACATAACCAGTACAGAATAGTAAAAAATATTAATTGTTCGAATTCTTTAAAAATAATCAGTGCTATTTTGTCTTAGAAGCGTAAAACCTAAGAAGATATTCTTTTAACTTTAAACATTTAACTACAAATTTAGTTTAAACCTTAAATTGTTTTTTCTCTCAATTGAAATGTGTGGTGTCATTTTTGCTACCCCTTCCCCTCGTTACAAACTGTCACAATTTCTAGAACAAGCGTTGGGGTCCCCCCTTGAAGCGTGACATCATTTTTGAATGATCCCTTTGTAAGTCACGAAAAATGCGGTTTATTTTTATTTACAAATGCGACTAAAATGGCGAATTGAGACATACGTTTTGCTGCAATGGTGATACCGTAATGTTTCGAAGGATATTGGCATGCCAGGAAAAAAAATATCGGAAGAAGTCATTGGAGCACTCTACAATAGTTCCTGTTGATTAGGGGTCGGCAACTTTTTGATAACAGTAGGCAAACTTAAAGGTTTCAAATCATTCAATGTGCCAACAACGTAGCTTAAGTGTTCAAATGGTAGACAGCTTTTGGCTGAACGTTGCTTCCATCTGAGAGAAAATTTGTTTATAGGAATTACTTGAACCAGAAGTCGAAGGAAAAGTGAAAGCAATTTTCTTCAAACTGATGTAGAACGATGTCCAGCAGCTGAGAGTAGCAGCATATTTTTCTAAATTCTCGACTTCTAGACTTTCGGAAAAAAGTATCGATGTAATATCGAATGAGTAATTTCTTTAAAACTGATTATATTGGGCATACAAACCTAAAAATCAGTAAGACTGACACATCTCGAGAATATGCTTTCAAGAACATACTACCAAAACTTTAAGGTCATAATAAATTAAATTAAATTTTTTAAAACAAGACTATTACGAGAAATTAGACTCTAAATAAATTATTAGCTTTTCTATGGCAAGCTTGAAAACTATTATTCAAATTTTATTCCACGATTTTCGCAAAATCCTATTTTTGCCAGTAGGGTGGTGTAGTGGTAAGGTACTAGCTGTTTATCTGAGTATCTGTTTGGCTTGGATACTCTCGGCTAAATTAAATTCCTAGTACAGTTCGCAACATTTAGAGCTCAGGTACCGCAATTTAGTGGGAAACTCAGCGTCGAAAATTCTCAAGTGGTAATGGCATCCGCCGATAGTAGCGCTACTTGAAAGAACGGATGACGGTTTCCAGGGAATGCACTAGGTATGCAAAAGGTTAGTGACCATACGCAGCCCCATTCGAAAGAAAAAAAAAACTCATTCATTATTCTTAAAGAACATCGTTTGTGCATTTTGTTTAGCTACATTTTCTGCATTCAGCAAGCGTTATATAATTCATAATTATATATGCAGGCACATTATGATTTTATTAACGGTTACATTATATTTATTTTCTAATTTAAAAATGGCATTAATAATTTGTGATAGCACAGCAACATGGATGGGGCCACTATTTGAACTCAAATGGCGTAGAAGGGCCACCATTGAAAAGTCCTCCTGACGTTAATTAATTTCCCTTCTGAGTAGTTTAATCTTGTGACTAAAACACAAACAACTACCGAGAGAATAACTCCCTTTAGGAATGAACAAAAGTTCCGGATATAAGCATTAGATTCCACGTAATCAAAGTTCTCCCGCTCTTAGGTCTTTCATGGCGAGATATGGGAGATGGCTCCAGAGACAAAGACAGAGATCTCCGGGTTTTCCATTGCACGGTTTCGCCCTTTGGCTACGCATGAAAAGCTGAAACCATAAACATTCATTTAATAATATCTGATAGGAAAGATGAAATATTAGCGACTACATCAGACAAAAGGAATGCGATAGCAAACAAAAATTCCGGTTCAATTTGCTGTCCAGCTATTTAATCGGTCGAATATTGCGCTTCGCTCTTTAGTTTTGAGGGGGTTGGTCAAAAATTTATGAAAAACAGACGTGGTCTCCATTTTAAATAGAACGGTTGTTTACAGTGAATGTTAAATCTGAGATATGGAAGCTAAACACGTATCCTGGTCAACGTATAATGAAATATCACGTCAAGAAAGTTGTGAGCAATTTAGCCGTATCATATATAACTTAAGAAAGTAATTTTCATGTGTGCTGTAAATTTCAAAGAGAACAATGCATTAAAACACAAAATGGGAAGTGTTAACGTGTGTTTTGGGATCACATGAAACACTTATCCCTAAAAAAATAGACGTTCGGAATGTCAACAAAGATAATTTTTATTTTTTAAACTGTGTAAATGTTTAGTTTTCAAAAGAAGCAATGACGAAATGTAATTTTTAAATTGAAAAAGTCAGAGATTGATAAGGTAAACTAAATTGGTGAAATTTAATTGATAAATGGGAAATATGATTGAGACTAAGTTATAACAGTGAGTAGTGATGAAATTTATTTTTTATCTCTTTTAAGCAAACTATGATGAAGATTAGTTCATAAAAATGATGTTGAGAAAAAATTATTTACTACAAGGAACGAAAGATGATGAATATTATTTTATAAAACGCTCGATGATGAAATAGAACCTCCAAAACGGAAAACCTATGGAGAAAAGTTTAAAAGTTGGTAATGGCGAAGCTCAAAAAAAAAAAGGAAATGCAATGAAGATTAGTTTCTAAAAAGGGCAATTAAGGAACTTTTTTTAAATAGAGAACTTATGCTTGTAAGAAGAGATAATGACGAAAATAAATTGTCAAAGGAGTAATTTTCCTTCTGAAAATGAAGTATGAAACAGTTCAGGACAGATTGCAATAAAAAAAATTACTTTTTAAATATCACAGATAACGAAATAAAATTTCTAAAATGAAATATAAGTGGTGACCGACTTAATGAAATCTAAAACTTAAAAGGAGAAACGACAAAATTAACGTCGCACCGGAAATATGACGTAATTTCGTTCCTAAAAGGAGAAGAGGATGTAGTTTTATTTCTAAATGCGAACAATGGCGAAATTTAACCCTATAATGGATAAGTAAAAATTTGGACTGTAAAACAAAATATGAATAATTTTAGTGTGATAACGAAACCCAAATTTAAAACTAGGAATTGTAAAACTAATTTCTAGAACAGAAGTATGAGGAAATATAAATTGTGAAAGAGGAGGATACGAAAAATAATACTCGTTGATAAAGTTTGTCTCTAATAGGGCCCTTTAAAATTTTATCTCCAAAGTGCATTAAGGATAAATTTGACAAATAAAAGATACGATGACGAAATCTAAATCTGAAATAAGGAATGATAAAATCAGTTTTTATGAGTAGAAAATAGGACGATGCAAATTGTATCAGTGCTTTTTATTTGCATAATTTTACTTGAAACTGGGCGATTTGAAAATTATGTATTGCGTTGACATTATTAGCGAAAATAAATGATACGATGACGAAATCTAAATCGAAAACAAGGACTGACAGAATTCATTTCTACGTTGGAGATACTATCACGTTTATTTCTGTGTTTCTTGTGTGCCTGAGAAAATTTTACTTGAATCGAGCGATTTAGAAATTTTGCTTTCTGCTCACAGAATTTAAGCCGGACCGTCATTCGGGGGTTCAAGAGGGAGGAATTGCCCCCTTCCCTCCTCGCCGACATTTAGAAACACATTGCATTTATACATGTGTGTGTACGTGTGCCTTGTGTTTCTGTAAAACTGAGCATATACTTCCCTCCCTTCTATGGAAAACTTTTGAATAACTGCCTCCTGGTTTAAATGTACATTATAAAAATTTTTGGTGTAACTGAACACCATTTTTGGTGTTCAGTCAATATAAAGTTCAAAAATATTCAATTTTAAATGTATTTTAAATTCTTTTAAGTGTCTGTCTAAAAAAATACAGACAGCAGAATATTACCAAATTTTTAATTGAGTTCTACGTGGAGTTCACGAAGAAAAATTAGCTATCTTAAAATTAGACTAGTTTCATAGCTTTTTCTGATTATAAAACAAGTAATTTACCTTTGAACTAATCATTATAACAGAAATTTATTAATTATTACAATAGTTATAGTGTTTTATTTAGTGTACATTTTATGTAATGTAGAAGAACTTTATTTAGGCCTAATTTTTATTAGATTTGTCGAACTCGAAGTAAAGCGATAGTATAGCTCCCTTTGTTTACATCGCTATCACGTGACCTATGACGCTGTATGAATTTCCTCTATTGCAATGAAATTTCGATACGTAACGGAGTTAAAAAAGTTCATGTTCTAAGAAACCTTATACTGTCTATATTTTTTTAGAAAACCACATAAAAAAAATTAAAGTACATCAAAAATGAATAATTTTAAACTTTACACCAACTGAACACCAAAAATGGTGGCAACTAAACGCAAAATTTTTACAGTGTAGTTGCTGGTGTCGAAATGTAGCTTCATAAAAAGCCGCAGATGAAATTTTGCATCTAAAAATGGTCGATGAAGAAATTTATTTTCTAAAACAGGGTCATTAGCTGAACTTTGAAAAATTCTGCTGCTTAGCGTGCTAGTGGTTTCTACTCGTCTGAGCGCAGCATAACAAGTAGGCAACGAGCGTAGAATTCTCACTTTTGGCGTAGCCCCTCCGTCGCCTGCTGTCAGTTGCACCCGAAATAGGCGATACTGATTAGTTTCGGAATGCAGTTTTGTTTCCGAGTGTGCCGACGCTCCTTTCCATCATTAATAACACGACATCTTTAATCTCCATCACAATAACTTTTATCGCCATCATAACAGCTTGCGTTCCATTAACATGAGCACGGGCGCATTCACATCTCTTTTGATCGTTAGAGCTCTTCCATTATTCTGGCGCACGTTCTCCGATGTTCGCCCTCCCCCTATCGTGTGTTCGATGTAAACAGATTCTCCACAGTACTTTGAATGAAAAGTTTAATTGTAAAAAAAAAAAAAAAAAAGCACAAATGAAAAGATATTGATTGGGCTGCAATTTATTTACTGACGTTTGATAGGAATTTTATTGGCGTTTGATGAAACTTCAATAATGACTTGGATGTGTTATTTTACTTTTTCTCTCTTTCAGAATTCGGTATTTCCCTTTTATTTGAAAGAGCAAACGTGATTATGCACCTGCAAAAAGCTCGCGAAATAGCAAGACCTCAGAATTTTAAGCAATTGGTTCGATTTTAAGAAGGCTCCCCAATTCTAATTTTTGGAAGCATAAATGTTGCCACTGACTTTTAAAAACAAATTTTGAAAAAAAAAAAAAAAAA
This sequence comes from Octonoba sinensis, assembly GCA_038502835.1. Lineage (NCBI taxonomy): Eukaryota > Metazoa > Arthropoda > Arachnida > Araneae > Uloboridae > Octonoba > Octonoba sinensis. The sequence continues at coordinate 83,828,172 of CM076604.1, forward strand.
AAAAAGAGAAATCGTTTTCATGTTCCGATCAATTTGTTTAGTTAATTTTTTTTTTCAGAAAATTAATATCGGTATTTTAAAATGCCAATAAATATGCCTAGGATTCATTTCTATTTTTCTAAGTGTACATTAACTTAGTTGAAAACATCGAGCTATAAAATTTCAAAAAATTTGACATCATTAAAAATTACTTCTCTTGCAAAGGGTATGGATTCAGGAAAACCAACATAGTGAGATACAATTTTTTGCAGTGTGAAAGCTGTAATATAGTTGTAACTATGGCAGGTGGTCAATTACGGTGAGTATGGAAGAGCACTCCAGGAAAGAATATTTGAAAGAGGTTGTATATTTCTTTGATAACAGAGCAATGAGTCCGCCTGGAGTCACCACTGCTGTGGTGCGAACTAGCGACAAACGGCAGGATCAAATCGGACTGAATGTTAAGTCCAGGGGTTTTCTAGTTCTCTCGTAAACTAAGAGTTATATTTATTGCAAGTAAAGTGCAATTAGAACGTAAACAAAGCACAATGTTTATTGCAGGCAGAGGGCATAACAAGACTATAAGGTTTTCTTTTTTAGCGTATTTCAAACAAACACACATTCTTTTGCAAATTCAACGTGAGTTGAGGGTTAAATATAAAACCAATGCTGGTGAAAAAAGATTTTAGAAGATTTTTAAAAACGTTAAGTCCAAAAGTACATAAGAATCTCCTAGAGATCCTTTATCCGGAGTCTGATGTAAAATTACCTTGAAATGCAAAACGACAGAAAGTGTTTAAAAAAGGAAATAACAGAGAGTAAAAAACAGAATATTTTGTAAATTGTTTGCAACACATGTGCCGCTGAGTTACTATTTCTGGTACATAAAGTCAAAAGTGAGTTCAGTTGAGTCCGCTCTGCTGGAAAATTATCTTTCATATACATTTCCCACCAAATGTCCGGAGTCGGAAAGGCATAACTGGCCGCCAAGGAGCTGAAGTTAAATTATACACTAACAATATGTAGTGCATTTTTGACAATTTTAAAACTGGTAGTCACAGATTTCAAGTGTTCAGTTTTACGTAATTTAACAAATCTTCCTCTGTAGTTGCACAGATTGTGGAAAAACAAGAATTTTATTGAGAAACTGTCATCAAGAAACCGGATTATTTCATTTGAAACAAGTTCTTCGTAAATTTACAGAAACACACAGTTAACCTTTTACAGAATTGTGTACAGTGTAAGTTCTTCTGTGTATACTAATAGCATGCTTTTATTTACATAACTTTTTAAGTAACTCGAGATAATTCAAATAATAATTGGAATTGAATTATGAGAAGTCCTTAATTATTCCACAAAATGTTTAATGCACTTAAAAACATCAAAGCACGCGTAATATTATAACAATCTAAAACGATATCTAACCTCAGATAATAACATTTCTTAATTAATACGAAATTACATTTCACGGCAGAAAAACTGAATTACAAGTGCAATTTTCAACTGCAAAGGCACTGATTAAAGCTAATTACGGATGCCTTTCTTTTGCTCAGATATTGAGATGCGTACTGTAACATTTGTTGTTTTTGAAACGAACAATTTAAGAAATTTGCTGGCAGCAATCCTCTTACTGCTGAGCTTTTATAGGAATCTTCCCTTTGAAGTTCTAATTCAGATCTTATGTAACAATGGCATGCAGAAAAAACAACCTGCGGTGGATTATTTTGTCATTACACGTGGCTTATCATAGAGGTATTAGTGATCTAGCCGAATAAAAAAAAGAACGGTCTCATTTTTCCTTTCTAAGATAGATCCTCAGAAACAAAGGAAATTCGATTAAAAGAAAGACAATACCCAAGATCAAAGACAAGTGTATCGATAAAAGTAAAGAAGGAAAATGATTGTAAACGAAAAAAAAGTAGACAACATTGTTTCCATCCATATTTATCATATGTTCAATGATACATACATAAGGTATTGTTCAAACTGAATTAAAACGGAGTTTCATGAGATAAATTGCTTTCAATCCTGAGTGTTCATGCTATTCAAAGTTTGTCTGTTTGAAAGTTGATAGCGTAATTGTAGTTTAGCTCAGAAAATATTAAAAAGAATCATTTTATTATTTTATTTTATTTCAACAAATCAGAAACTGTTTTGATTGGCGTCCATGACATTCTTAGATATAATACATATATGGAGTTATTCTATGAACTGTAATGCAATATTACGTGAACTGTTCTAGATTATGAACTGTATTTTAAAATATAAGCGCCCCCTTGCGTAACAGCTGAACATTAACCAGTCGATGAGATGATGCAAGAAAGGGCAGAAGTGTTCTGTGCTAATGCATATTTGCTCCAGAAAAAACAATTCTTTTACAGATTACTTTTTTTAAAGATATTTTTACAGACATGCGTGGGATTTTGCCCTTTTCCTGTACTAAGACTAATGTTCAGGTCATGAATGAGTTGACCGGGTATAATGTAAGGGAGGTGGCCGCATTTTTCCCTTCTGAAAGATGGTAACACTATATATATATATACATATATCATAAGCATACATAGAATAATATTTTTTTTTTTGGGGGGGGGGGGCCGAATTATATTAGTATATAGAAATGTATTTCGAAAGGGCGCAAGACAAAAAATAAGAGAACATTCTAAGTGTTTCGAAAAAGTAAAATCTGTATTTGAATTAAGTAATTTTTAATTTACTTCGGGATTGGCCTGAGCCGCCTTGCCCCCTTTCCCCTTTCGCTCTTGGCATAGCGGTTTTTGTGTAAAACCTGATATGTTGATTCCGGCTAATGGATGTTTATTTCGGGTCATTTCGGGGTATTAACGCATAATATTATGATACGCATAATATTATGATCATGCGCATGATACTATGTCAAAAAAATCTAATTTAATTATATGTAATTATGATAATAAGAACATGACCATATTGTTTAAAAATTCGCTTTGATTGATTGAAACATTACGGTAAGAACATGGTATATTAATTTTAATTAGCAACGAAAACTAGAAAGATATGTCATGATTATGTTCGCTAACTTACTATAAAATAATAATTTAAGCTGTCGTAAACACTATTACTCCGACATAATATACATATTACTTGTGTATAATAATTGACTTTTTTGAAGATCGTTTTAATAACTATAATATCAGCTTCAGACCTGTCATTTAGGGGAGTCAGGCCTCAGAAATATAACGTATTTATGCGCATGTGTGCGCAGTTTGATTTTTAATGCAAAATACATTGGGTTTATACATGAAACCACTCCTTCCCCTGTAAATTGTGAAAAGGCGGGCCTGATCAACTTCACTCTGTTAGTAATAGAAATTGAAGAATTGCCAATGGACGCAATTCATCGCTAGAGGGACTCATGAACGATCACCGTTGTCACGTGATATCTACTCTTTGTTTACTAAGACTTTCAAACGTGGAGTTCACTGGGCAAAATTAGCTATCTTAAAGCTAATTAAACTATTTTCACAGCCTTTTCTGATTATAATTTAAAAGTATTTACATTTAATTTACTCATTATAAAAGAAATTTTTTAATTATTACAATACTTATAGTGTTGTATTTAGTGTTAATTTTATGTAACGTAGAAGAACTTTATTTAGGCCAGGTTTTGGATTAGATTTGTCGAACTAGATGTAAAGCGGCTTCCTTTGTTTATATTGCTTTCATCGGTGTCACGTGACCAATGACGTTGCTTGAATTGCCTCCATTGAGTCGACAGTGATGAAATTATTTTTTTAGAGACATTTCACTTACTTAATCGTAATGATCGACCTTGCATCACAAATTACCTTTCAACTCAACAATTCTCACGGAAGGCGCTGTAAATATTATTCATTTAAAAAAAAAATCTGTAAAGACAGGAAGGAGAACGAACAACTGTCGAACAGAACTAATCGAAGTACATTCCGAAAAGCACCTGACGTAAAGGAAAAGTGCTAGCAGACTTTTCAGTAATCGAATTAAACTTTCGCAGAAAAGCGTTCCTTAATGATCTTAAGAAGAAAAATATTTTTATTTAATAAAAGGCAGATTACGCGTCCATGGATTCTCTAAGTAGATAAAAGTATTGAAGCATTTGAGAAAACGCCCTTTTCCTCACCATTATATTTCATTTCTTCTATAAACTCTACTACTCTCTATTTTTATCACTATGAAAAATTTCTAAAGAATACTTTCGATCTTAAGTGCAACCTCTTTACAAATACAGGAAAATAGATTACTGACTGCGGAAAAATTTGCCTTTCGGTTTAAAAGGATATTTTTAATGCTGTTTACTTTCAGTTTTTATGTTCTAGCACCTTCGCAACCATTATGTTTGTAGTTATAGGAGATAAAAATTTTCTGCTTTTCTTCAGGTATAACATATATTTTTCATGCTTGTCATAACCATTAGATTGGTTTTTGACACTGAACAGAAAGTTCTTTCCTGCAATGAGCTTTTTTGTTCGCATTTTATTGGTTTCACTCCTTTAATGATATTTTGTTACGCGAACAATCATTAAACCTGTTTCATTTTCAAAAAAAAAAAAAAAAATTTTTCTTCTTTTTTATTCTTTTTTTTGCATCTGGTGCTTCAATAATGTGCAACTGCAATGTACAAAGAAAATGTTGAAGCATATGATGAAAATGACTAAAAATTATTCAATCCTTTCCTTAAAAATTTATAGTGTTACAATTGAAAGGAAAAAGTAAGAAACATCAAAAGGGAGAAGGACACATTGAGGTGTTGTTTACAAACTCTATTTTTTTCGACGTATGCGATTTTAAGTGATTTAAAGTTTTCTTCATTGTTGTATATCTCACATAATTGGTCATCTCACAAATTTTTAAACAGCATTCTACTTTGGCTAAAAATGTTGAAGTAATAATAATATTAATAATAATAAAAAAGTGTCCAAATGTAGGAGAACTTAGAATTTTTTGAGCACATTGAACATTTAAACCAAATGACGAATTTTTCAGTTTTATAACTATGAAAATAGAATATGACGTATCATCCCATAGTTTAAAAACTAATAACCAATCAGAAGCGTATTATCTGCTCCATAGCGGACTTTCTGAGAAAGAGCCGTTTTATGATTTCTGTGAAGTTGTTAATAGCTCTCACCCCCTCTTTAATGGCTCCATCCTAATTTTGGGCGCAGCTGGGCGAAAAGAATCAAATGGGCCGCAGCCCGTACGTTCACTTAACTAGTTCCGTAATTAAATCGAGTTCCTGCAGACAAGAGGAAAAAATGTCTGTCGTTCAGAACTTCCATTTCGACGTTATTAGTTCTGTGTTAACAGAATATGCATTGTTTCAGATGTTAATTGCTCTAGATTTTGAGATAGTGCATACTGAATTGAATAATTCATCTCACGTTGGAGCTCATTATAACAAACTAGTATGGAAAATTATCTGTAAACTACATTTCCCACCAAATGTAGGGTAAAAAGCATTTAAAATAAATATTTCTGAAATGTTCCCGTTTTTTTTAAAAGTCGTATTTATATAATTTGAAAAATTGGAATTTTAGTAAATATTTTAATTTTATTGTATTAAATGAAATGAATGACAATTAAACTTGAAACTAGTTGCTGATTTTTCAAAATTTCATCCCATTCTCAAAACTAAGCAAAAGAAATGGCATAAAAAATATTATTTAAATTGATTTGAGCAGTTCTTTTGCCCTTAATAATCCATTAAAATTTTATTGGCAAATAAATAGATTAATAAGCATATTTATAGATTAATAAGCATATTGAGCTTCTTATATATTTTCATTCACCAGTATTTGCTCATTTGTAATGCATGGCTAAATAATGAAAGGATTTCCCCCAAGAACCCATTAAAGGCACACACCATTGAAAATATGACGGTTAATTAAACCTTTTTTAACATAAAGGGCTATCAGTGCAAACTACAACTGCTGACAATATGTAAACTTCAGCTCAGCTGGAAATGCTCCCCTTATTCGTTTTTCTTGATCATGTTCTACTGTCATAAAATTCAGCAACCATCAAAAAGAAGTTGTTAATTGAAGAAATATTACTAGAAGTGATGTTCGAAAGAATTATGGTCTGACAAAGGTCTTGCTTACCCCCTCCAGAATCCTGCGGCTTTCCACATGAATATCACAATGGTGATGGTTATTATTACAGTATGACACTTCTGCTGGTTTCAGCAATTTTTCTTGCTGAATCGCAAGCAATTTTCGCCTACATCTTTTGTGTTTTCTTTTTTTGCTGTGAAGATTTGTTCTTATTAATGGAAGTTATGACATTCTTTTGCTCTTCATGAAAACTTTGATTTCCTATTCTGTAAGTGACTTGTTTTATAATGACCCCTGCTTATCAGTTGCTGAATTAATCGATATTTTTATTAGAGAATTAATTCGTTTCCTTCATTATAAGCAAGATTGCCGAAAAGAAACATAACCATCAAATTTCAACCACGAATTACCCCATATTAACCCATTTTAGTGGAGTTATAGGACACAAAAGCTTGTGTCAACTTAATAAAGGGTTCTGAAAAAAAGAATCGCAGATGCGTATTTATGACAAATTTGTAGCTAATTCTGACACGTCATTTTTTAAATTTACCTCTTCCTTACTTTGATGATAAGTATTTCTTAATAAAATATTCAGTTTGATTAAGATTTTTGAAGTATGTTTGTGAACTTCAAACCTTTTGCTTACGATACACTGGTTCCCATTATTAAGAAGCTTGCTATTATGTGTTCAGCCATAACATTTAGTACTTGTTTCAAGATGGCTTACGCTGGCGAGTTTTGAATGTTTATTATTATTTTTAAAAAAATAACTTTACAAAATCGTATCTTAAGAATGAGTGTGAAAGAGCGTATAATCTTGAACATTAAATAATTCAACGAGCTATTGAACAAGGACTAAATATATGACAAGAATGATTTCATACATTTTATTTTCGGTAACATAAAGACTACGTGGGTGCAAGAAAGGTAACCTGCTTTTTAAGAAAACTGTTCTTCGTGTCATTTAAAATAATTTTTTACTTGTCCTTCTTCAAAATGCGATGTATACTTCCCAATTCTACTCTATACATTATATTGCAAAGGTCCTAGTGTTTATTTTGTGAGGAGTGTTTTATAGAGATTAAGAAAAACCTGCTACCAATATATAAATAATAAAATAAATGAATATACAAAGTAGAATGAAATAAATAAATAAAGTTAAGTTTTCATAATTAAAACGTTAAATAATTTCCAACTTTTGCAAATTCACTAATTTTTCTCTTGTTCAATATAAGCAACTTTTAGCCGCAAAGTTTTTTTTTTACTGCTCCCAGTTGTATAAATTTTTATAGCCACTGGGGATAAAACCAATTTATGTAATATATATATATATGTTTTATTTTTTAAAAACGCATACTACTAAGAAAAAAATCTGCCAGCTACGAAAATTTAAAGAGGAAAATATTTTTTTTTCAGTAAAATGAGCATAAAGAAATATTACGCTTTGTAAAACCGAAATGAAACCAATTCATTTTCCTTACATTGCAATGGTTAAGCCCCCAACATTGCTGCAAGGACGCCTGCAGTAAATGAAACAAAAAGCCGAAGACAAAAGGCCTTTGATAACAATGTATTACCCATTTCGTGCCAATTTGTCAGCTCCCATTTCTGTGTCACTGCACCCTGATACCTGCTAATAGAGACGTATGCAGCCCATTAAAAGCCTCCAACACACCTTTTGTTTGGATAGGAGGGAGAATCCGAAGAAAAATGGTCATTCGGTATCACTTAATGTTCCCTAATACAACGGATCACATTCCGCGCATTATATAAACATGGCCGCTATATATATAGGGTAGCGTGTTCGCTCATTGCGAATCTTTCAACGTGTATTGTTTCCTTTGTTCATAAATAGTCATTATACGAGGTATTTCCGTTCTTGAAATGTGACTCTGCTTTGTGACGTCAATGCAGGTGTTGACGATAATTATTTTTGGCCGTCGTTTATTAAGACAGAAAATAGAGCCAATGTACTTCTAAGTTATAGCACTAAGAAGCGATTCTTGTAATTATAAGAGGAATGTCGCACATTTATTTGTGTTTATAAACAAGTTAGGATACTGAAATAAAAAATATTGATGGCAGACGAATAGGGTTTTCTGAGTAAGTTGCGTCTTACGATTAATGTGTGTAATCATTTCAGTTTCATTAATAGATTTTTTTTAACTATACTTTTCTCTTTTTTATTATAGACATTAGTATTAAAAAAAAAATGTTATATATATTTTAACCAGGGAACTAGAATTACACATTTTCGAGTTTGTTGCGCTCCAGCTACTCCCTGACTTCTAAGTATTTGCTGCAACTCTATTCCAGCTCTTTCCTTGAATTGTTTAATAGGATTTATTTATAATTTTTAACTTGATAGTTTTATTTAGGTTGGATATAACAATTGAAAAGTTATTCAGCGACAAGTTGTTTTTTGCAGTGGAAAATCAGCTCTCGTTCCTTGTCGATATTCACTCAAAACTAATTTTAATGCAGAGAAGGATAATTTTTAAAATTTAATGCAAAAAAAAAAAAAAGAATAAATGAAAATAAAAATAAATAAATCGGGAGGAGCTTAATTTCTAACAGGAGTAAGAGCTTAATTTCTAACAACACAAAGAAGAAGAAGAAAAAAGGGCCGGAACCCAGTATTTCTTGGAACTTATCATACAAAAAATAGTCTGCATTCGGTTTAATATGTCACAGCAAAAAAAGAAAATCCAAAAATATAAACAGTTCATTGAAAATAAAAAGAAGTTTTCGCAAGCTTCCATGTAAATTTAAGCCCTGTCATTTTAGAAAACAAGTATTTTTTAAACTGAAAAAATGACATATTTGGCGCACATGTAGGGCTTTGTTTTACTAATAATACACAGGAAAAACGCAAGAGATTATTCAGGTGTAAATTTTAGTTACATTCTGTATTTTTAATATGAATTATTTTTATTTCCGATGGAAACAATTAAAAACAGATGTTGACCAAAAATGAAACAATTGGTCAATTTGCTTCATTATGGAATAACTTTTTTTGATCTTAATATTATTTGCTTAAAATTAGATGTCTTAGTAAAATGTTATTTTAAAATTTTTTTTTCTATTTGTTTATTATTTTCTTTTGAAATTCTATATTGTGGAAACATTTGGCTGAAATTCAGCTGTACAGCTTGCCCCTCCTGTTTCGGAAGACTTTCATATTAATAAAATGTTTTGAATTTAAAATTTTCCAAATTACAAACATTAATATAGTTGTAATTAACTGTAATATAAAGCCTAAGTGCTCATGTGAATGCATTTGATGTAATTTTTTTAACATCCAATATCTTTGCTTTAACACGACAGATATGTTTTGTTTTAATCAAATTATTTTATCTGTTCAACAGATATGTTTGAAATCATTTGAAGAAAAACCAAATGAGAGAGATATGAAGCTGATGTTGCAAATTCGATAATGGTAAAAAGAAAAATATGCTCGTTTATATCTGGACGATCTTCTTGTGTACGTTCTTTAACATGTGTGCAATAATTATATATATTGTAACAGGTTCGTCGTACTTTGAACCAGTGACTAACTCCTTGTACAAACAGTTATTTATAAGATATTTTCACTATGTACAAATTTTCAAGCACACAAAAGTATATCACGAATAGAATCAAGCACGAAGTTTACAGCACAATGGCTCAGACTGACATGTTCTCGCTAAAAGACAAAAACTGAACAGAAATCCTCGCCAGAGCTCCTTTTATAACACCTCGGATAACGTGACATGAATATTACAGAAAATTATAGGAAAAACTAGCATTATCTAACGTGATCGGAAAGTCGCAAATCTTGGCGGAAAAACAACATCGGTACCCCTAATTTCGCAACAATATGTATATGTGTAACACTTTAAAAAAGAAAAAAAATATACGCCAGACCACAAATAAAACAAATGAAATTCGACCGAGCAATCTAAACTCTCAAGACTTTTAATGTTTAAACTTCTGTTCCTTATCTCGTTTTCTTTTATTTTTTTTTACGTTTCCCCCCTTTTTGATAGTTTAGCCCTATCGAACATTTAAGCTCAAATTTGATACATTTATAGTAAACGGAAAAAAAAAAGTTTTTAATCATGTTATATCACTGGATATGTTTGCAAATTTGCAAAAATAATCACGTGTTCCGTTTTTTGGTGAAAAAAAGTTATAGCGACAACGATCAAACGCTTTTAGGCTTAAAATCTAGCAATAAAGTAAGTTTTGAAACTCATCATACTTTAATATATCGAAATACAGGAAACTTTTCCTGAGCGAAGCAATTTCGGGTAAATGTTTCATTTCTTCAGAATTACTAAAAATGAAAATAGCTAGGTAAAAAGACACTCCCATTTGAAAAAGGAAGAAAAAAACTTACTCCAAAAAAAAAAAAAAAAGAAATTGAAAATACTGTATGTTCCTATTTAAAAACCAAATGGTTGAGAAAAGAAACTCGAAACTTTGGAGACTGAAAATGATTTACGTATTTTTTTTTTTTTTAGCTTTAGCAGCTGCGATTTTACCTTTTCTTTGAAAATTTCAAGTTTCGTAATCGTAACAGGTATAAAACATCCAAAAAAATTCAGAAAAAAGGTAAAAAAGAAAAGATTTTGAGCAAAGGACTTGGAAAAGTAAGGATTAAGTATAAAAAAATAAAAGTTCAAAGTTTTTGACGAGCGGACAGTTAAAAAAACTGAGCTATCTTGTGATTCTTCACGGACTAGTTGCGACCTCCATAATATCATGGAGAGAAAATGGGGAAAAAATCTACAGGGGGAAAAAATGTCGGAATTTTCTGGAACTATGAGGCTAAAGAATTTCCAAAGAGTCATCGGTGTGTAGCGGCAGTGACGTATATCATTGGAGAAACCGGTCTCTTTAACCATAACCATTATCAATGTGCCAGAAGTTAGAAATATTTTATAGATTTTTTTTAGCTTCTAGGTTTTTGAATCTTTCAGTTTGAAGTGAAATAATTCAGCGATGCCTCAAATTATAAGAACAAATGTCTCTTCGCAGACTTTAATACTAGTTTAATTTTTAGTTAGAATTACAAATTTACAAAAGGTTTAACAAAATCGTAGGTATGAGGAAGAGATGGAAGGTACGAGGTACCAAAAAAGTTTATACATTATGACCAATTTATCTAAATATGCTCAAATAAATAAAACATAGGAACGCTTCGAAATCTGATGTCGATATTTTCAGATTCGCAAAAAAAAAAAAAAAAAAAAAATCGTTTATCTATCTTTCTATGTACATATATTTAGAAAAATTTAAATATTTTCTGGTGAAACTTATTACCTTTCCTCAGTGTAATTCGGCGAATTCACGTAATTATATTAAATGATTAAAAATTATTATATTAAGAATCGTACTTATATTAATTTAGACTTAAAATCAAATAAAATATACAAAATATACATTTTGCGCGATTTTCTGAATTCCTTTATAAAGACTATAAAATTAAGCTTAAGAAACTTGTAAACTGTATTCACACATGCAAGAACTCATAAAAAGCTTGTTAAAGCAATTGTAACAGCAAGAGATGTAACCAAAACGATTTAATACTGCAAAATAATCTGTTCAATTTAATCGAATATATTTCCAAGAGTTGATTTATTTGAATAGTATGAAAGTTTCAATAATGGATCAATGAATTATATAATATTGGTCTAGGAACTTTAAAAACAATTCCTTCTCCTCATTAAGGCATAAAATTTCAAGTTATATAGCAGCATATTAATTTCTTAAATAGCACTTTGTTTGCTATTTAAGAAATCGTAGTCAACTAAATTCACATTCAATAACGTAAAAATCTGGTTAAAGGATTTGCAATAGAATTGAGTTTGCTGTAGCATGTAGTTGAATTTCATCAAATGCACTAAAAAACTCCTATTCTGTCGGTGGTCAAGGGAGTTCACTGGATGGTATACTCATAGCCCCCTTAACTAGATGCCTAGCGATTTGCGGGGAAAGTTGGCCGCGGATTTTAGTTACCTTTTCCCGCACCAGGAACGCTACTTATCTGCTATAACAAACCGCGATCTTTACATTAGTTTGAAGGGTAGAAGATTGGTTTTCATTGCTATTTCTTCTTTTTTCCTCTAATAATTTAATTCTTTTGAATAAAAACGGTGCTTTTCAGGACCAATATAACTAAATGAAAGATGGTTTACTGCGTTGTTCCATTTTTCACACCAAATTAAGTGAAAGAAAAAATTAGTTGCAATCGGACATTAGTTTGCGTAAAAAATGGATCTCCGCTATATCAAGACAAGTGAACTATTATTATTATTATTATTATTATTATTATTATTATTATTATTATTATTATTATTATTATTATCTATGTGTGTCTTTCATAACGTCTATTTGGCAAAAAATAAAAATAAATAAATAAATTAATAATAATATAGTGCAAAGTTATTTTTAAATAAATGTACATTGTTTATTATGTTGTTCAATCTTTACTGTAGCTTGTCCTTGAAATACGAATGATTATATATTATGATGCATTTTATATTATGCAAATATTAATTAAATTGAGCTTATCGATTTTTTTATCAAAAAAATTTAACTAGTTATACGAAGGCATATATGGATCAATAGGAAATAATTGAAATTAGTAAGGAAAGAAATTCAAATTATTATTCATGCATAGAATCGAATTCTAACCATATTTCAAGAACATATTTAGTTCTGTGGATGAATTAATGAGAATAATTTGGAAGTAATATTTGTCCTATTATTCATGTTTAAAATATGACTTCAGTATAATGCATTATAAACTGTAATTATTCACATATTTCAACATTTTTATTGTATGTATGTATATTTTTTATTTATTTATTTATAATTTTATTTATTGAAACCAAAAGGACTAGTTTTTCATTCGGTGGGGGGGGGGGGGGGGGGTAGATCATATTCTATGATAAGATTAAATTTGATTCTATTATAAGAGTAAAAACTTGATTTTTATGCAAATTTTTTATAACTCGGCTAAATGAAGAGTTTGGTTCCAAGTTCCCCAATTTAGGGATCATTCATAAATGATGTCACGCTTCGAGGGGGGAGGGGGGTTCGTGAAATTGTGACAAAGTGTGACAAGGGGAGGAGAGGGGGTAACAAGAAGTGTGACATCATGCATTATGCAACATAGCGTGACGCGTGACAAAGGGGGGAGGGGGTCAAATATATGGGAAAAAAGCGTGACGTCATTTATGAACGGCCCCTTACCGTCCTCATCGTTCTGCTCGTTTTTTGAAGCAATGATTTCTTGGAAAATATAAAAGATAGTACGAAAATATATTTGCTACTTCAAGTACACTTAAAAGCTTTTAAAAACTTTGAACATCTTTTCAGAGTCTTTGCAAAACTCTTGACTTTTAAAATTCAGGGAAAATATTTAATTTTCAAGATTACTATAAGTAAATAATAATAATAAAAAGAGATTCTTTATTTTTCTAAAACAGATGAGTCCATATAAGTATCTACTCAAATACGCATCACATGTATAGCTTTGCTGTTAATCGATCATGTAAGTTATACATTACATCTTCTCAAAAATTTTCAAAATGCTCCAAATAAGTCTTTAATTATTTTATCTATAGCATTGTTCTCAAACAAATATTAAAATTAAAAGTTTTAATCAAGAACTGGATTTTTGTTTGTTTTCTTACAACGGTAAAAATGCTCAATTAAAATTAAGTGTATTATATTCTTTATGTATGAATTGCATAAATAATTATTCTCTTCTTTTTTCACTGCATTTTTATCTATTTATTTATTTTTTTAAAAACATTTTATAATGTTTAAATGTTATGATCAACTACCTAATTAAGTTGTAATAGAACCTTCGATTGTAACAAAATTAAAATTTCATAAGTTATTCGATTTCGATTTAAGATATGAAAGTATTTAAAGCAGTATTTCGTAATTGAAATTTGATGCATTGTCTGTGGTACAGGTTGGCTAAGAACGCGAGTGTACTCGACTTTTGCAACTGTCCTTATGGAAAAAATGCCAAAAAAATATTTTTTTAATGGAAATGCTTAAAATTTCTTCTTTCAACACTTGTTTATATATTATATATCAGGGTTCACACTGGGAAAAAATACAAGGTGGGATTTTCCTCCTTGACCAAAATTTTAAGTGGGATTTTTAAAGTTTAAGCCCAAAAAAAATTTTTTTTGAGTGGGATTTCAAAAAATATTGCGGGAATCGCGCGATCGCGCGGCCTAGTGCGAACCCTGTATATATTCCATTTAACTCGAAAATATTCATAATAACAAAATTAAAAATAGGTGATGACATGCAATTATAATTTTAACTACATTTATAGATTACAGAAACAATGTTTTATTTTGCTGCACAGCACGTCTGCAAATTTTTAAAAAATAATTGTTTCTTAAGCGAAGTTTCATTTTACAGACTAAAATAATTAAATCATTACTTTAACGAAAATTCTGTTCATTTGTGTAACAAAATTTTTCTTTTAAAATACCTACAGTTAGGGGAAAGCCACTTTAATGAAATAAAAGTTTTAAGTTGATGCTCCGTTAAAATGTTCCTAGACTAACCAGATATCAAAAATAAATAATATCACTTAATTTCCTACTGTTTTACTGCACCATAAAGTAAGAGCGAAAAAACAATGTAATAAATGAGTCATATTATTAAATATTTTTTTAAAAATTCAAATGATTTTTTTAAACGAACAATTTTTACCGCTTTTTATCGCAATTTACCAAGCGTTAACAAGTAAAACATCGTTTTCCAATAGCAAATAGGTAATGCCCTCTAGCGGCGTTTTCGTTGTCAGTGGGAGAAAATCGTTGCCGGTAGGGTAATGGGTTTCGCTCCATTTCAGAAGGCATCTAGTTAAGGGGGCTATGGGTATACTTGGTGCGTAAATGAGAAGGTTCTCCCCAACTAAATATAACTTCTTTCTCTGTGTTATAAAACTCCATCCTGTGCTATCAGTATTGAACCAGAATTTATAAGCGGTTTCCGTAACCAAGCACACGAGCTCAAAACTAATCATAAGTAATAAATTGCATTAAATCAACGTTTGGATTCGTTAACACAGAAAATACAGTAAAGCTTGGTAAACAAACTAGTTTTGAAGCATTAAACTGAACAGAATGGTTACAGGAGTTTACTGTATTTTCAGATTTATTGCACAACGATCCGAAATGACGGTTTAAAGACGGTAGCATGACGGAACTTTTTTAGTGTAGTTTCCAAGGGATAGCTCAATTGAGCATGAACAAATTTCAAAAGATAAGTCATGGATTAGTCGAGAAAGGCTGGAGAAAATCTTATATTTGGAGCGTAAAATTGCTACCTATTGCAAATGCTAGACAGAAAAGTAATTCCTAGCAAAAGTACTCCAAACTCATATTTTTCTCTCAATCTTAGTTTCTTTTGTGAGTTTTAAAAACAGTGTTATGCTTAGCGATAATTCGCTGAATTTCGCAAAATGTATAGAAACTATAATTTCTTGAGAAGTATTCCATTTTATAAAATTCTTTATGTTCTTAATGTTCGAGCAAACTGGAGGTATTTCAATCAAAAATAAAAATCCAGAAAAAATTCCGAATATCTGTGCGAATAATTTCGCTTATCAGTTGAAGAGTAGAGTAAACAATAAAATACTGAGATATCTGAATCAATTTAGTCCGTTTTTTATATTTTAATACTCCCCAAAGGGAATAAAAGCTTCGCAATTGACTTGAGAACATTGCAACACACCTTGTGTGAAGAAATAAATCCTGAAAACCAGCTTTCGAAAGCGTGTACAAATATCTCATTACTCAGGGGATGATAGTGATGTTTTTAAGCTTTTTTGGTCCTATTTTTCAGCGTCTAAACTCGAGTATAACGATTAATTTACAGCATCTGAAAGGATCACCCCTTCGAGCAATATTTTCAAGCGGTAGTCTCAGCAATTACATTAAGGATTTGAAGTGAAGAGGCGTTGGAGAAAGTGCCTCAAAGGAATTCTTAAGTCTTGGCTGTTCTGTACTTTAATTCGAATTTTTTTCCACAGCATAAACGTAAGAAAATTTATCTCGTCGTTTATATTAACAAATTTTAGGCGCTAAGATTTTCTAATGAGAATAGTAATCCTTTCTTCCTTCCATGAATAGTTTATTTTCTTACATGCTCTTCAAATATTGCTCGAGGCTTTTCTTTGAATTCGTGTATTTCTTGAGCATATATTATGAATGGAAAATCTGGTTTAAAAAAAATAAATGCATTACTATTCACCGATAAACACATTATCAAGTACGTACTATTCATAAATCTATTTATGTTTGATAGATGTACAACATTCTCTTTATCTTATATGCGTAAAATATATTAAGATATTGCCGACGCAGTTGCTTTATTTTGTTTGATTTGCTGCTACAAATCAGCGCAATGACTTTTTCTTCTGTTTCCGACAAACAAAAATGTAATGTGTGAAGCGGAAATCCTAATTGAAATCTTCATAGAATTCTGACATATTAGCATATTTCATTACAGCACTGTGTAAAAGATTTAAATATATAACACAAATACAGTAATCTAATAGGTTTTTCTGGGCATTAGACATCAGGTTTGCTACTCATATTGAGCTTTTTACATTTGGTGTAAAGACAGTTTGTAATATTTGCTTTGAAAGCATTTCCTTTATTGTTTTATTTTGCGCTAGAGGTGAATGGTACTATAGATTTATTAGATCAGTAATGTTCCTCTTTGAAAATTATTGAAGTTTTTCTTCAATTAAACATTTCTCTATGCAGCAGATTGCAATGGATTACAGCATCGTTCCTCAATCAGGGGCTCGCAACGCACAGGGGAATAGAATTCATGTACAAGCCGGTAGTACAATTATCAATAAGGTAAGAAACATGATTTCATTAAATAAAGTATCTTACATTATAACTAACAGTTACAAAATTCAATATCATGAGAATAAAATACTTTTACTAGGAGGTCTAAAGGCCTTTTATGTATTTTTTTGGTTTTCAAGGGCATCAAAGCAATAAAATGGATGAGGAATGGTGGGTTAAAGAAAGGTTGTTATAAGCTCAACCTTGAAGCATACATTTTGTTTCCCAACTGGCTCAAGATCTCTTATTAGCTTTCATTTATGTTTTTTTGAAGTTTATTTTATATTATTATAATTTTAAGTGTGTAAAATTTACGCATTTAAACTTTTTACTCTTTCTGGGGATTTTTCTTTATCAAAGCCATTTGGAGTTATTATTACATTATAGTACTCAAAGCAATATTTAGAATAAAAGAGAAATATTAACGCAGGCCGTAAGAGCGCAAGCTAGGTCCTTCTGATTTTATAAGTTGCAGATGGAAGAAATGTTAGTGATGTAAAACTGATGTCATATTTGTCTTTCTTTCTTTCTCTCTTACATAGAATAACACAGTCAATACAGACGCGCTTCGAAAAAAAGAATTCATTGCAATATTTCTTATAAACACCGTCTATGTGTTCATAGATTATTAATAAGGCCAAATTAATACTTTTTCTAAATCATTTTTAATAATATTTCATGTGTGTGTATTTCTTTTTTTCAGGAGTTAAAGACATTGAAAAAAAAATCAACAGATACTATAAGAATTGAAATAACCTATGATGAATTTACAAGAAGTTGATTGTCTTACCTTTCTCTACGCACGGGTATTCGGCCGATTTTGGGGGCATGCGGCGCTAGTAGGGCCTGTTGGCGTCCTTCGGGCGTTTCAGCTGCACCTTGAGACGCTTCATTCCTATTTGGAAGCCATTCATAGCCTGGATGGCGGCCTGGGCACTAGCGGGGTTGTCGAAGCTCACGAAACCTAAGGAAAGAAACACAAACGTCAAAAAGGGATTCACGATGAAGACTAAAAGGGCCTGTTTAGCTACTCACTAGCTTCTGCTACTTATTTTGTTGATGTTGACTGTCAAGAAAGTAAAAATATTTTGTTTCTGATAGAAGCCGATGGTGTCCTGTACAGTCCCAGAAAGGCGGAAGCATATGCCATCCGCCTTTCAGGGACTGTACAGGACACCATCGGCTTTCGTGACAACCACCATCAACATTTATCAATTTTAATACTTTTTGATTCCTGTTGAAGAAGAATTGTAGGATTTATGATCACAGTAGAACAATCCGAAAGTTAAAATGAAGTAATTTATTACGTCAAACACAGTCAATTGATATTGAAAATTTAAGAATGAAATACTTCTTTTTAAAGGAAATTTAAGCAAAAATGCAGCGTTTTTGAATTTCTGTCTAAAATTAAGTACTTCACACTCAATGGGTACTTTAAGATATTTTTCTTACTATTTGTAACCAATTTTAATGAACTGGGGTTTAATTTAACATGGGCTGAAAAGAGGCTTACATTATGTCACTAAAAGGAAATTTAAAATGATGAATGTTTAAAATATTTTAAATTTATTTTCCAAGATGCTCACAATGTCTGTCATTATTCCCTTTGGGCAACGACACCAGGAAGCAATAGGGGGGAAAAAAGCTGAAATTCCCCAATCGGGGATTTTCCCCATTGTTTACGTCTTTATTTTATGACAGGGTATTTCTTATCATTTTCGAAACAAAGAGAATTTTTTTTACTTATTTTTAGACGGGGAAACGCTTAACAGACTTCCCACAACCAAAGAAGAAAATATTATAGAAGTCCAGGAAAAAAAAATACGTATCAATTGCCACGTTTTATTTCTGAATTTTATGAGGAAAAAAAAGTGGTATAAAGGGAAATTTCCCCTTTGAGGCAGATAGTGGAGATCACAATTTTTTGCTGTGGTATGGATAAGTCGTAGTTCCCCTTGGTGCAATTGGGGTGTTGAAATGGAAGGTTATAATGCGCATATTCGTGAATTATTGATACTCCCTCGTAAAATGTGTTTCCACGAAGTCATCAAAATAACTACACGCTGCTAGGGAATATTCAAAATTTCTTTCGCTGTATTGGCAGGAGTTGTGTTTACGATCAATATTTAAATGCTTCAGAAGTCCGTAATATACGGCGGAAAGAAAACGACCAGCCTCCCCTCACAGCGTTTTATAAACTTACTTTCTCTCCTTTTGAATCTTTATCCCGAATTATGGAAATAATGAATAAGCTTCATTAAAGTTATTTCCTTTTGTTGATGCCAGAAATTAGGTCGAAGATAAGAATGTTGGTGCATAGATTTGTTGCTAAAGGTTTTCTTTTAAACATTAGGTAATTTACGTATTTACTTTGTTCATTAGAAAAGCAGGCGATTTACTTAAATTTACATTTTTTTCTTTTTATTTAAAGAGATTTTTAGAAGGATAAATAGTTCTAAAAAGCAATAAATGAATCATTATTCTTCTTCTCTAATAATATTATTATTTCTTGATGCAAGTGGCTGGATTTCAGTTGGACACCACTTGATTGCCACTGGAAGTTAGCAATCGTAGTTTCTTTTCAAGTAGATGCTTCGACGGGTATCAATAATGTATAAGCAAGAATATGATCGAAAACCGATGACGTTGAAAACGGGACAGTAATTATTAAGAAAGAGAGTAAACGCTTGAAAGCTCGTCTATTTGTCTAATCACCATTGAGTAATTATCAAATTTGAAGAATTTATTTTGGAAAAACCAATGATTTTCACTTTTTTGTTACGTATGCTTTCTCTCGAGCAATTTGGAACGGAACAAACTTTTAAATTGTTTCTAAATCATGAAGGCAGATTTGTCGTGGTTGTTGTTACTAATCCCGCTGGCATAGGAAAGCCAGGTCCAGAAGATCAATAGTCTACTGGCTTAGGGTGGTATGCATCTTCATTTTGGAGTGAGGAACCACGAGAGCTGAAGACTGACTTGACCTCAAATTTTGTAGTCTCTTAATTTTAGATCAGATCCCAGATGAGAGACCGTCACCTGGAATTGGCACCTCCAGAGGTATCGTTTCATTGGGAGGACTTTGGAGCTACGACCTATTTAACGTGCTCCAGCTCCCTTTAGCGTACACGGCCCACAGGAACCAGCCACGAGAGGTTGCCACCCTCCCAAACACTGACCTAAGTCGATGTTGCTTCACTTTCGGTGCTCTGCGGGAACCGAGCTTCTACAGAATGATTCACCGAGGGAGTTAAGGCAGATTTAAATGGCATAAATTGAAAGGATTGTTTATAGATAAGTAAGACATAAATTAAATTTGAAAAATTGGAGGAGTAAAAATATAATGGAAGGATGGAAAAGGAACCGATTGGTTGGAAAGGTGAATTAGGGGAAATATGAAGAAAACAGCCGGTAAAACAAGATGCTTTGACGAAACGTTAAAGAGAATTACGGAGGAAAATTACACAGCTCTGTTTCAAGCAAGCGTATAGATTAAATAGATCAGAAATGCATACATAGATCGGTGAAAAACATAAAGAAATAAAAAGATTAATTGACTGCCTAAAAAATTAGCTAGGTTGGATCGATTATACCGACATAAAATACATGCATGAACGAAACGTATTCGGAGGTATTAAATAAAAAGAATATACATATAGAGACGTTTGAGAAATGTGTTTATTCAATGAGTGCAGAATTTCCAATTTTATAAATATTTAGTTTCAGTTCCTGTTTAAGTTACGTTAACAATGACTTTGTGGATCATTTAATATTACACACTGAAAGTTTTA
Source organism: Octonoba sinensis (assembly GCA_038502835.1). NCBI lineage: Eukaryota > Metazoa > Arthropoda > Arachnida > Araneae > Uloboridae > Octonoba > Octonoba sinensis. The sequence goes on from CM076604.1 coordinate 83,848,896, forward strand.
TCTAATTAAAATATCATCAATTTGTAAATTAGGCAATTTTAAAATTTGTGTAATTTTGTAAGTGGAAGCTCTTGATTTTATTCAATAAGAATTTAACTTCTTTTAGTTACGTTCACAATGGTTTCATGGACAATTTAATAATGCACACACAAAGCTTTTTTTAATCAAATAACTCAATTGTAAATTATGATGGTAAATTATGATTGTAGGGGGAAGCTCTTGAGATCAATGAATAACTTAACTTTTAATGAAAAGAAATTTAAAGTTTTACATCACATATTACTAATGTGGAACATGTTATTATTTTTCTTTTTTTAAGTCATTTTGGAAAATTTTGAAGACTCCAGCATTTCAAGAAATTTTACTGACTAATCCTCTGAAGACGCTGTGCTCGCTGTAATTCATGGAGTAGCTCTCGGTGTATCTCACTAGTTGAAATCTAATATAGTGAAGAGTAAATATTTCATAATCTGGAGAAGACCCCTGTAAGCTAACAGAAATCTTTCCAGAAACCAGGAATTGATGTTATTGGAAGCGGCGAACTGTTTGCACGATAACATTATATCTGCTCTCCCGCCGGTATGATAAAGCAGCATCTCTCCAGTCACTCTCCCGCTCCGTATATCCAAAGCCCATTTCACCTTGGGAAGGGATAACTCGAATCAGCCAATCATTAAACGGCAAAAGAGTCACACACCAGATTGGATACGGGGAGTGGACCTCCCCCCCTCCCCGTAGTCTATCCATTTATACCGCCGTCTAAACCTCTCAAAGACGGAATAAATATGTTCATTTCGGTGAAGCGGACGTCTAAATTGCAAGATGGCGTCGAAGTAAGTCGTGCGGACGAGCGTGCATTAAACTGCTTCGTGAGTCATGGTTAAGCCATTGAAGAAGGCCGTTTATATTTTGCTTAGAAGTTGGTCATTTCATTTACATAAGCAGTGGCAATATTTATTGATATACTTTATTTTTAAAGCACGTCGGGTCCACGCTCACACCAAACTCCTTTCCCACGTGGTGCGAAGAGAGGATATATCTAGAGAGGATAATAATGTGTACCGCTCCATTACGGAAATCTGTTCGCAAAGCGAGTTCTAAATTAAAGCATAAGTCATTTTGAAGAGACTGCCCCAGTAGTTGCAAAGCGTATTTGAAAGTTCTTTGATGTAGTAGTGGCTTCTCCAGCCGCATGTCTTTAAGGCTCATAAATGAAGAGTGTACGACGGACCATCATGGTAAATTTATGGCCGGAAGATTGCTTGTTTTTTTCCAAGAGTGAAGGGAAGTTAGGATGATAGGGTTGTGTTCATCATGTGGGGAAAATTGCTGAAATATTTTTCCAGGAATGGGTAAAGTTGTTAGTTCGAAGGAATTGAGTTTATAGTTTCGTAGCTTAAAAAGAAATGGAGAAGGTAAAGACTGGTAGTTCTTGATGGATGTAATTTTAGAGATTAAGAAAAACTGCTGACCTATAAAAAATAGTTTATCCCATCCGTAAACTGATGAGAAGGCAAATATATTTATAAATTAAAAGACTAAGTTAAAGACGGATAAAATAACTAATGCAAAGTTAGGCATAAAAATATACAAATAGATATTATTTTGAAAGTAAAAGACAGTTGTAGCTAAATGTTAAAAGGTCATATTAAAGGAGAAATTTTGGTGCAGTTTCAGAAATAAATCATTACAAGTAAAGACACATTTGAAAAAAAAAAGGTTTGATGCAAAACTTAATAAATGGACCAATAAGAAGGAGGGTAGATGTATAAATTTCCAAATAAATATGTTAAGCATAAAAATGTATGAAGAGAAAGATGTAATTTTAACATGAAAAAAAAAAAAAAAAAAACTCTTTAATAGGCCAATGAAAATAGCGTAAAACAGGTAAAAATAGTCGCTAGAGGTAAAAAAAAAAGAGACAATTAAATAAATTAAAAATATCAAGCAGTTATAAATAACTTTTAATTCCGCTACATCTTGTTTCAGCTACATGAAATTATAACGTTAGCAAGGGCTCAGTATTTTTAATTAAATTGATTGTTTGCCATGTTCATGGATATAAAAAACGAGCAATTTTCCGGCCGTAAATTTACCATGATGGTCCATCTTACACTCTTCATTTATGAACCTTAAAGAAAGGGGCTGGTGAAGCCACTACCACATCAAAGAGCTTTCAAATATGCTTTGCAACTACAGGGGCAGTCTCTTCAAAATCTCTTATGCTTCAATTTCGAACTCGCTATACGAATAGATTTCCGTGATGGCGGTACACATTAGTATCCTCTCTAGATATATACTATCTATTTGAGATGGGTCAAGAACCTCAAAGTTTTATACTGCGTCAGACAAAGTTTGTTTAATAATTTTTTCGGTGCAGAGCACTATCAGAGAAGGCTGCCTTCCTGGAGGACTTCTACGGATGGCTTTTATGCAAAAACAGATCTATTTGTCTGTCAACGTGGTTTATTTAGTTCGAACACGTATCAAGAAAATTTATTTACAGTTTGAAAAGTTTGTTAGTGCATTTTATGCTAAAATCCTTTGTAAAAATTGTATAGATTTAAAGGTTAACCACTTATTGTATTTTTGGCTTAACTTTGGTTTAGAGAGAGAAACCTTTGCTACAATGGATATCGTTCATGCGAATTTTGTGTGGTATACGAAGAAGTTTTCATTGCGTTTTCTCAAGAGATGTACCTACTAAATTGATTGTTTATTTTCAATGAATTTTAATTCGAGTATTTTTGTTTGTAATTTTCAGAAGAGCACTTAGTAATTACTGAAGAGGCAGCAGAATATTTATCACAGTATTTTTAAGAAATTACAATTGTAATTTATTTAAATAACTTTCAAACTAATGTTTATTTGCTTATGCCCAAAGATTAGAAATTGCTTTCCAGACTATTCCAAAAGACAATCCATAACTGCATTGCAGTACAAAATTCGTAAACTTACTTTGTACCCTTCTTTTGCTCTCTCTTTAGCGAAACTACTAAGCAGCGCATTCCTTTTAAACTATTTTGTAACCATTTCCAGATTCAAAATCTTGTCATCACAAGAAATAATTAATATTCTGTTTAAAGTTACTTTTTAACACTTTGTGACAATACTATTTTAAAAGACTTTAAAACTTTTATATTATAGTTGCAAATCCATATTTGTGTTCGTGCATCGTGTTGATACTTACGGTTTACTACTTTACTTCGCTTATAATTTACCTTTATGTTGTGTGCTTTGGCGGTAAGCTAAATTGGGTTTTGAAAGTTCTGAGGAACATTTTTAGATGTTTTAATGCCAACTAATCACATTATTAAGCTAACTACGCTAAATTAATGGTTTTTAAAGATTTTTAGAATCATGTGTAATGATTTCTTTTAAAACTAAAATTTGAAAGCAACCAAAATACAATAAAATTTCTTGGAAATGACCATTATATGGACCAGAGTTTCTTAAATTTTGTTCCGCGGAACCCAGGGGTTCCAGAAAGATCGCTCAAAAGGCTCCATGAAACTTGTAGTCTTTTTTTTCAACATTCAGGGAGCAAAGTAAATGTTTTAAGAAATGAAAAAACATTTATTATCAATGTACATCCATTGACTATGTCGGTAGAAGAATATGACCGTTTCATTGAAATGTAATTTATCTTTGCAATTATAAGCACTATCTTCACTGGGGGACTTGCCTCCTTGTAAATTTTAAAGTGGAAAATTACTTCCTTAGAAAACTGAAAACTTGCTTTTCAAAATATTAATGTTCCCCAGTACTCCCTTGAGATTTTGAAATTCGGCACTTCTGCTTGCAACAAAATTAGAATTAAAATCTTTAGTGGAATTTCGGTGCCGTTTAAATGCATATTTTCTCGATTTGTCTCAAAAGGCATTGTCTGTACTTTTAATGATCTGAAAACCAGAGTTGATATTTTTGCCGGCAAATAGTTATTTTTTCAGGATATTTGATAAGAAAGGAAAGAAACCGGGCAAAAATGGAAAAAATACTTATTGTTCTTAAATAATGTACAGGAAGGTCTATAATTTTCTAAGGTTTTAAATATATTAATTATTGGGTAAAATTGGATATCTTTATTTTGTTAGTTAATATTACAAATAAAATAACTAGTTAATGAATGTCTAAGTTACTAATTTAGAAAAAGAAAGTAGTTGAAATAAACTCAAAATTATACAATGAAATACACTTTTGTTATATCTTATGAAGGAAACTTAAATATTTTTTTTCCTTTTGATTTTAGAAAAAAAAAATAGTTACTTTCATCACTTTCTGCAATTTGGTTTTTGTATCTTTACTATTCAATTCATGAAGTTTACTATTAGTAGTCAAATGCCTACATAATAACATCAGTTAACAAAGTACAATGATCCCTCTCCCTCCCCCTTACGGAATTTATACATAAGTATTGCCATGTATCAATGCTTATCTTGAATCATATTTAGTTTGACTTTAGTGCTCAAGGGTTTGTTTCATGGTTTGGCGTGCAGGTTGTTTTTCCTTGCTTAAATGTACAGATACATCATTGCTTAAGACTTCTTACCGAAGCACTTGCTCTGATTGGTAGCTCTGTCGATGAACACCTTGGCACTGATGACATTTCCGAAGGGCATGAACATCTGCATGAGCTCGGCATCACCAAACTCCTGCGGGAGATGGTAAATGAAGAGGTTGCATCCCTCCGGACCTGAGGAAAAGAAGACGTACAAAAAGAAGCACAACATCCAACACCCTCTCCTCAAGCAGATTAAGCAATTTGACTGCCATGAGAATTTTACACAATGGAACACGCGATGGAAATTTCGCAGTGGCTTGTAAGCTGAGTTGCCGAGTAGATAAATTATTCTTTAAATGTGAATAATATGTATGTTCATCTGACAAAGGATTTTATTTTAGTAAGTTCATGATAAAAAAAAAGAAATTTTTTGGAAATTGCCGGTTAGTATGTATTAAATTCAATCAGAGTTTCAGTGGATTTGGCTAATAGTGGGCTTATGATGACCAAAAGATTAATTCCAGTGCTTACAGCCATACGTATACATCATAAGAAAGCAGACTATAAAATTAGTAGCCTATTTTGTCGTCCTGGGAGCGAAAACTATTCGAGCGAATATTGTAAAACATAGTATTTCTGCCATCGTTTACAGTGTCTTTTATTGTTAACACCCAATCACTCAACAACTCGAATTTATTTGATTTTTTGAACTCGAGATATTAACAAACAAATAAAATACACGAACTTAAGATTTTAAAAAATATTTTTATAAATACAATTACCAAAGCGGGGAACGAGCAATATTTTGCTTAGTCTACACTCTACACTATGCTGCAGAGGGTTAATCTGTAAATCTCAACTTCCTCAGTAGTTCTTACCTGGTCAAATCATTACAGGCTAAAGTAAGCTCCAGAAGTAAAGTGAAGAGGTATTCAGCACGCGATATTAATCTGCATGTGCACGTGTAATTGAATGAGTTTATCTAATGCAATCTCAACTAAATATTCATGCGAATTAATAAATGTTAGGGAATTATAAATGAACGACTAGGGATGGCATCAGAAAAAAAAAGTTAGGATTCCTAAAAGCTTATGGATAACGAGCCCTGGATGGTTTTAATTTTCTTTAATAGGAGTTGTTTGAGAAATGAGAAATGTTCAGAGACATGACTAAAACCACGAAAAGGGCTGTGAAATACTTTCACAATTAATATTTCTTTTGTGAACCGTGCGCATGTGCAAAGAGTCAAAAGAGAAGAAGAGAGGTTGATGCTTACCAGGAATGTACGTACCTTCTCTCTGAGTCTGAGTGACTACGGCAGGCTGTGGAGTTAGGGCTTGACCGAATTGGCCAAAAGGAGTTGGATACGCCGCTGGAAAAAGAACACGACTGATGAGATACAAAAATAAAACTAAAAATTCTGCTGGAATGTATGTAAAATCTACTCGATTAAATATCTGCATAAAATCAAATTAGTTTTCTTTTGTTTTTGTTTGGGATTCCATTCGCCCTCGTTTCTATGAAAATAGGAGTAATGAAATCTAATGAAATTTTAATATGTAACTGAGTTAACTAACTTCATACTTTAAAAAATACAATAAAACTCTTCCCAACGGACAACCTTCAAATGCGAACGCACTTATAGGCGGACAGTTTTTAATTTCTCTCTAGCAAAGTATTGAGCCGAAAAATCCCCTTTTTTGAGGACACCTATCTATTAGGGACAAATATTTTTCCCCCGATGGTGTCCGCTATAGAGGAGTTTTACTCTATTATACTGTCGATGTATTTTTCTAATATGAACTCATAAAAACTAAAAATGTATTAAAAGAAGAATCATTTTCTATTTTGGTTTTACTAAATACCAAAAATGGTAGCAAATATGAAACAAAACTTTTTACAACGCAAGAGAATCCTTTTATGCAGTATTTTGTCTACACTGCCATGCTCAAACTGAGACATTGTCTATTTAAGTTGTGCGCTTCCATGTATTTGATTCGGAGACCACTTTTTCGGAAGTTTCTCATTTACATTTGATCACAGAACATTGTAGTTAGGGAAAATAAGTGATAGAACCACCTGGTGTCAATAACTCTATTTCGCCAAAAAGATACAGACTCTGTTCTTAGCACGGCAGTATAGCAGATATACAAGGGAAAAAGAAAGAATTTTTCTTACTGCATAAAGATAAATATAGGTATATGGCTTTACACACGCAGCAAATTCATAATTATAGTTTAACGCCGGGCTCCAAGAACTGAACGTTTTAATCTGTACAGATATATTTCTTAAAGCAGTTTTCGGAAACTTTAAAGTAGTGGCGAAATTCAGCATGCAAATGTGAAAATCCAAAGGGATTCATTCATAGCTCAAAGGAAGTTGATTACATACCTCGAAATTATCTTCGGAAACGTGTAATTAGTTGGCAAATAAATTGCAATCACGGTATCATGCATATTATCGCCGAATTCATTAGAGGAAATCTCAAATTATTGAAACACGGTACTTCAGTGAACTCCTGGTGGAAATGGCACTAGAAAAGTTATCTGGAGAAATCCAAATCTTCTGCCCGGATAACTGTTTAGCGTTTAATTTCTGCTTACATTTCGTTCGTTATTTGAAGCATGCATGAAAAAAGAAATCCTAAAATGTAAAACTTTCAAACTAACAGGAAGATGCTGTAATGGACGATCGTATCTTAAGTCAACTGCAATAGTGACATATCACATCTTTGGAAAGAAAAAATAATTAATTTTTAAGGAAGTGAGAACGAAGCATTTAACTGCCTCTAATGATATTACGTAGAGTTCTGCTGGGGTTTCATCCAAAGACCCTATATATGCAGGCGTGGATATAAGGGGAGGCAAGGAGGTGATTGCCTTCACCTCAGAGTCAAATATCGTTGAAAATTATGTAAATACAAAACTAAAAATGTATAGTTTTTCTTCTAAGAACAAATTTACCAGGAAAGAAGTAAAATTCCCCCGCCTCCTCAAAAAAAAAAAAAAAAAACTTCGCCGAAATGTGTCTAAGCATGTCGGGGCATTCGAAAAATAGTGGAATCGAAAACGAAACTAAACTTACGTATTCCTGGATAAGGTTGTAGGCTTGGGTAAGCGGTGGGTTGAAGTGCGTCTCCATTAGGTATGGCTTGAGCTGGAAAAAAAAATATGATCCATTAAAACAAATTTATTATCAGAAATCCTTTTGTTAAATAAATCCTAGATTTGAATTGCTATAGTCCTTATTCGAAAGGAATTATTTCGAAAGGAATGCAGGCCCTTCTTTTGCCAGTGCCGATTTGGAGACAGTTAAACAGATCTTTCTGTTCTCAAAATGGCAATTGATTAATATATTTACCAAAAAGAAAAAAAATTGTGAATTCTGGTAATTGCGAAACTCGGCACTACAGAAAGGAAATTGTAAACTAATTAAGCACGAATATATAAGGAAGCAACGATCGCTCTACCCTCCTTGGAGCGAATGAAACTACATTTTTTTTCAGCACCTGTTTCCAATGAGGTCCGTCTGTATATCAATTTTTCCACGAATTCTTCCATAGATTTCTTATAATATAGCAGTATATTAGCCACGCCAAATGAAAAAAAAAAATTAATGAAATAAAACGCTTGATTGATGCATCTCACCTTCTTCGACGGGATCCACACCAAAAACTGATCAGCACCACATCAGAGTCCATGTGTGTACCAAATTTTGTTTGATTCCATGAATTACGATTTCAGTTAGATTTTTCGCAGAATAAAATAAATAAATAAATAAATAAATAATAAAAAAAAAAACGTGACTAGATGCAATCAGACTGACAAACATACGGACTGTAATTTTCGAAAAAGGGATTTAACACCCCTTAAAACATGAAAATTAGTCAAAACTCAAAAATGAAAAAACCACGAATCCAATAATTTCTTGTGTATAACTCGGACATAGAAGACTATGTACAAGAAAGTAAAAAAGATGTTATTAGGGCTGCAAAAAATCAAAAGTAATTGCTGCAATAAAGAAGCTTTAACAGCTATGAGAAAAAGGTAATGAAATAATGTACGGGGTACATGAATGCCCTTGTTTACTTAAAACTGAAAATGATTTGAAAATAATTTGATGCTTCAAGTTATTACAGTTACCTTTATTTATGTATTTATCTACAAGATTTACTAAATATTTATTTCTTCTTTTTAATGCAGTACGCTTATACGTCATTTTATTTCCTAAAATTAGGGATGGACTTTTTTTCAGCATGCACACTTGTTTAGAACTGTTTGCATCATCAAATAAAAACTATCTTCCGTTTAGGAAAACTGAGCCTGTCACTTGCGCACGATTCTATTCAGCAATGGGGGGGGGGGGGGGGGGTAAAGAGATGATGAACACTCTCACACATATTTTAGGCGGGAACTTGTTTTTTCCGTTGCTCTTTTATGTTGATACATTGCATTTTCGATTTACATTTTTAAAGCAAAAATAAAGGTAAATTTACAGACACCATTTAACGATTTACTGACACTAAATGGAAAAAAAAGACAATTATGTAACCAATAATTTATTACCATTGCAACAACTATTTATAATTTTAATTATCCTTTATCTTTTACTACTTTTTTTTGTAGTTGTAACTTTTCCCTACATAGTATCTGCGTAACATCTGGAATAATATGTTAGCCGTGGAGTTCACATTTATGTTGTGCTAATGGTGTGTGTGTGTAGGGTTGAATGAGAAAATGTAAATGTATCACTTTGTAAGATATCTTCCATTATTTGCTTTAATTTCTAACTTCTGTTGATGACTAGGTACAATTTAATTTCGAAGCATCAAATGAAGATGTTTCGAAGTCTGCTAACTATTTTAGTTCTCATACAACTATTGTACCCGTAATTTTATTCATTGGACTCAATGAGTACAACCTATTAAAGTGGAAAGTATGTCATGTACTCAATACCTATAAATATCATTACTTCATTAGCTGATTTCAACTCTGGCTTTGTGAAAAACAAAAATATTGACCCCAGTGATGAGTTGGTATCAAGTTAATGACGTAAGTTACAAATTATAAGAGTTTTTCGATATAGACCATTGGATAGATGATCTTATCGTCAATATTACATACGTTAAAGATTCATTTTCATTTTATAACAAGCAATAATGCAGTTAGAATTTTAAGGAATAAAAAAAAGGGGGGGGGGGGAGAGCACAAGTGTTTAAAAAAAACCCCATTCCTTCTCAAGGGGAGAGTCTAGAATTGCGGTTTGAAGGAGTTGAGATTAATATTACTGTGAAAGAAACTCATTTCCTCGCTGCGAACCATTTCCAATTTAAAACAAATTTATTTTTTCTTCATTAATTCTCCATCTTCTTTCCCAAAATCCAAATCCCAGCGTCGTCATTAAAAGAGTAATAATAATTTTCCAATTTCCTGCCCGGAAAAAGGGAAGGCAGCTTAAAGGTCATCAGCGTAACTTTTTATTAATTATAGGATATTACATTTCTTTCAAGAACTTTCTTGAGACTTCAATAATAATTTACTTTTATTTCTCCTTTTTTAATAAAAAGATTTTTTTCCACTGCCCGTATCTCCTTCAGAACATTAATTTCGCAAATTTCAGTCGAATGTAATTGGTCAAATGAATTTGACTTACATGCATTTTGATTTCATTTGAGTGTTGGAATAAGTACGGAGAAAAAAATCAGAAAAAAAAAAAACTATTTTGCAGAACAAAAAAGGCGAGATGCATTTCATACAAAACTGCGGAAACAAATGACCCGAAAGATGGGGTGTTGGGGGCAATGGGGAAACCACTCGAACAGCTACAGGAATAGTTTCTGATTCTTTTTATTACTTTTGCGTGGATGAATATTCTAATTATTTTTATTTGATTGCGTTCAATCCTTTAGTAATTGGAATTTCGCTAGGTGCCCTAAAGTAAAATTGAAAATCCCCGTTTCATGCAAAATGACGGGCCGGCTGAAAATCATTTGGTCGTTCTTCCCGCTCCTGAGAAAATGAAAATTTTATTGATTTAAAATGTGTTAAATCGTTGAAAGGAAGTGCTTTTTCGTTGCCGCTGTTTCATTTTTGAATTAAGTCTTTCTTAAGTAATTTTTGAGAACGCTGTTTAGAATTCTTCAATTTTTCAGAACGCTATTTAGAATCTTCAGAACAAAGCTTTATTGCTCTTCGAGAGTTGGAAATTACATTACTGGTTTTAGTAAATTCAGGTTTTTGACTTCAATCTGAAGGAAGTCAAATGTTGGCATATCTTATTAAACAAAAATAAAAATCTGTGCATGATTCACGTATTGTTGTACTTTGTAAGATTTATATGATGATTTCATTTACTCTGTTACGTTTAGCATGCATCATTAGACGGAGGGGTCACACAGGACCCCTCTCGTCTCTTGCTGTTCAATAATTCAAAGCATATTTAACTAAACACAATGCCATGATCTGTCTTTCCATAATATGGCACTACAGTAAAACCCCGTTAAAACGCGGGTGTCGGGGGACATGATTGGAACCCGCGTTATAACATAACCGCAGTATAGTGGAACTATACCCCCGCGGAACCATCTTCACAAAATATTACTTGCTTTTGTTGCATCATTTTTAACTTTATCAATTACTCGTAACTTTTCTTCTATTGTATTTTTTTTCTTCTTTGTTGCCATTTTATTCACTGTAATTGCTGTGCAAGAATCACACAGCTCGATTGCGCAATCATTCTATTGAGCGATAGGCTATAAACCGTTTTCCAGGAATGCTAAGGAATCTCGAATACAAAGGTTGATAGCGCTGTAAAAGAAGTTACCCACGCATAACTAGACTTATGAAAATGGAAGATAGTTAAGCATTAAACTGAGCAGTGTCCTGGGTTGAAAGGCAGAAAAGGCATGCAACAGGTGTACACCAGGCCTATCACAATAGGGCTTGCATTAAACTGAGCAGTGTCCTGGGTTGAAAGACAGAAAAGGCATGCAACAGGTGTACACCAGGCCTATCACAATAGGGCTTGCAGTGTGAGTGTGTGGTGGGGGGAGGGGGAGCTCTTTGGCTAGAATATTTGTGTGCTCGGGAAGGCTTTATTTACAATAGATATGGAATCACCTTTAAACGGCAATGATAAAGGGTGGTTTAAACGTCGGGGGACATGACAGTCACCGCGGTATATCCGATTCCGCGGTATACTGAGGCGTGTTATAGTAGGGTTTTACTGTGTTTTAATGCTTATTTTGCCATTTATGCATTAGCTTCATAAAAGCATAAATAATGAACCTTATACCTGGGAAGACTGGAGAGTCCAAACAGCCCTCTAAGGTATTTTGCAATGAACAAAAAAAAAAAAAAAAAAAGCTTCGCTTCTCTTAATCGCTACAATATGATAAAGTATCATTTCATCTTCGTTTGACCTTCTTCTTTCTCTCCCTGGTTGGTGTCGACAGCTGCAAAATCACGAGTGCACTTCGAAGGAGGAATAAATTTTAGCAACAAGAAACAACATCGCCGTACATCATAATACTCCGTTATTTTAGTCATTAGAGAAAAAGGGTCTCGCAAATGAAGTCACTCAGGAAGATATTTCAAAGGAATTACACTCAAAAAGTCGGATGGGGTCACAGTGGCATCTTTCTATTTTCTAGGCATATAATGTTTTTTGTTCTTTCTAGTGTTACATTTACAAGAAATTCGACATCAGACGTATGGTGTTACTATATACTTAACCAACAACCGTGTGTTCATATCAAGCTATTACAAATTGATCATTTTTTTTTCTTTCTAATGGGGCTGCAGTATTGGTCATTAACCATTGCAGACCTAGTGCGTTCCCAGATATTGGTACCAACTCTTTCAGCGGCACCGAAATGAGTGTGGTACCATTGCCACAATTTTTTTGACGCTTAGTTTCCCCTAAATGGGGCACCTGAGCTCTCGTTGATGCAATCTGCACTAGGAATTTAATTTAGCCGAGAGTATCCATGCCAAACTGATACTCAAGGATGCCACATAATCATACGACATGGACGCAGACGATTTTCTGCATCTTGAAAATCCACCGACTTGGGCCAGGTTTGAACCTGCGATCTTGGGCATACGAGACCTGCGTCTTACCACTACGCCACCCTGTCGACACAAATTGATCATAAGAAAAATTCATTTCACCGTCGGTGTCAGTTAAATAGAATATATCTCTGACTTTATCGTTTGGCGCCTTACCTGAAAGGTTTCAATCTTTCCCCCAGCGTAGGGGAAAAATTAAACGAGGAATTTTCTATTGACTTCTGCAGATTCTTAGTTGCTTAATGTATAATAAAAATCAACTTCGCTTCTGAACTATTCCGTCCCAAACAAGAAGGCCGGCAGTATCTCCAACTTTTTTTTGCCGTTTTTGGTTTTCTTCTTCGTTATACTTATTGTACGGTACCTTACCAGGTTAAAAAACGTAAATGATATTCGATAGGTATAATAGTAACTAAGTTTGCTGTACAATTCTTTAGTTAAAAAGAAGCAAAAGTAAAAATTTTAAACAATTTTTGTCTAGTTATTTAGCTGTCTTTTAACCCTATAGTTCCCAAGGCGGACGACGATAAAAAAACTGGACATTACAGGATTAACCCATCCTCGTGTTGACTGATTGGTACTTTTACTGACGCAGTAGAAACTTCCCCTCCGTCTATACGAAGGCAGAGTTACTGAGTTATTAAGAGCCAATTAGGTTAACCGCAGGTTTCACCAATCCGTGGTCTCGTCCATACCTGTCACCGTAAATTTAAGGGAAGGGCGTAGGGGATTAATCCTCTAATTCCCAACTCCGCCTCAAGGTGGACGACGATAACAAAACTTGAGCATTAAAGGGTTAACTCTCTTTCGACTCAGAAAGTTGTGTCGATTGTCGAACAGTAACCCAAATCATGGACAGCAAATGTAGAGGAACAGAAAAAACAAAACGTAGGAGAGAGAATTGCAGCAAAAATTTCTCTCAATCCTCTGAAATTTCAAGCTGTTTAGGCAAAACATTTATAAAGTACGAATATTTTTATTACAAAATATTTTACAAAGGAACTAAATACTTTTCATACAAGCTCGCTTCATTCGAAATTGCGGTCAGAGTAAAAAATTTTAAATCATCTTTGCTTCAATATTTAATTGCTTTCCAAGCTGCACGTTCTTTAGACTCAGGAAGTTATTTCTGTTGTCCGACAGCACCATTAGTGTTGGGAAGTATATGTACAAGAACATGAAGAACAAGATGTAAAAGCGAATTACCTCAAAAATGCCCCCCAATGTAAAATTTTTTATTGTGTAGGTAAAAATGTATTAAGTGCGACTTGCATCAGCACTTTAAAAAAGGGAATTTAATTTAAGCTAAATACATTGAGATTCGAGTTGTTAGTTTCGTTAGAAAAAAATTGTCTTATATTTTAATTAATGTCAGACAAGACATATATAAAAATTATTAATATTTATACTTAGGAAGAAAAAAAATCATTTATAACTCGATAATCACTTTTACCAAAAATTTTCATCAAAATATTCACTTTTTTTTTTTGAGTAAAAAATAAATGTCTGAAAATTTTAAGAATTCGTAAACCGTCCAATCAATCAATCCGTAGCCTTAATCATTGCTAATTGTACGGAGAAATTAATTTTGATTTTCTCTCATCTTTTATTTCTATTTCTTAGAACTGAAAACTCGAAATATATTCAGAATCTCTGTATTTTCGCGATTTTTTGGTGTAAACCATAATTCTTATTGGCTTTTACTACTTTATATTAAAAAGTTTGAATTTCTACTAAAATTGAAAAAAAAAAAAAAAAATTGTGGAAAAGAAAGTGGTACCATAAATAAAAATGATCATTTTGTACATGTTCTGTTTCAAAGTTAAGTCGCTTAAAATTTGTTCGAAACGAATCAGACTGTTAAATTAGAATTTATATAGAATTCAAACTCCGCCGTAGCAATTTAACGTACGAGGGTAAAAAATTGGCAGTCAATATTGGGAAAAATAGATTAACTCCACCGCCAATAAAGAGATAGATAGTTCCCAATGAAACGAGTTTTTTGATATCTTATGCATAGTAACAACTTTACACAGTAAATTAAAGGAAGACAATTAGAAACGTAACGAAGACGACTCCTAATATCCTGCCGATGGAATCTATCTTTCTGCATCGCCTTTTGTTCTCGAAATTTCCGCCGCACGTGCATAACGACGGACGAATATCCGTATTAATCATTCCAAAAAAAAAAAAAAAAAGAGTACTCTACTGCTTTTCGCCATATTTGGTCATAATAAATAGATATAGGTATTCGTATGTAGGGTAGACGCCAGCAGTTAAACGAAAATTGATCAAAAAAGATACCCTAGGGGGTGAATTAAAAGTGCAAAAACATAAGATAATAGGCGAAAGTCCAAAAAGAGAAAAAGGAATGAGTACAGCATTTTTGAAATTTAATTTAGAACTTTTTTATTAAGTGCTTTATCTCTTTATGTATGAATTGTTTTCCGTGTGTTTTGTCTATCACTACTGTATAACGTCAAGGAAACAATTATTATGAAAATGACATTTGATTTTGAACTATTAACGCTATTAGCCAAATTTTGATAATTTTTTTTAGAGAAGTCTTATTTTACCGAAAAACTTTAAAACTAAAATTTATATTCTCCAGTTGCACTCCAGAATTTATTTCTGCTGTGTTTCTGAAAAATTTGAAGTAATAATTTCAACATTAACCCCTCATTTTATATAAAAATAATAATAATAATAAAAAGAAGACACCACATTTTAATTATTATTGATTTTTAATGAATTTTGGTGTTTTTCAATTTTTTATTAATATGACTTTTAACTATGAAATTATTAACTTAAGAAATCTGCATAAATATTGTATTTATACATTTACTTTAAAAGGGAATTTGTAACGTTAATTGTGACCAAATATGTCTGAGGGGTTTACTCATCCTTTAGCTGTCTGCGCTGTATTAATCATGAGAAAACAATCTTCTTTCAACTCATTATCTTCCCCAGGTCCGAGTTATTCCATCGTATTACTACGCCTCATACTATGCAGAAAAATAAGAGGTTTTTCTTCTTTTTTCTATATATTTTCCTTTTCTACTAATTTATTTTTATCATCTTCTCATTTTGAGATTTTATTTTCATCCAGCGCTTTATTTTTTTCGCCATTTCCCCATTTTGCAATTGCCTTTATCATTACAACTGCTTTGGAAAAGACATAGTGAGGGAAAAAGGGGAAAAAATGCCAATTTGAATGCGAAAAGAGGAGAAAAAACTTTAGAATTAAAAGAAGGAAATTAAAGGTCAATTATTTTCTAGATTGAAGACAAGAACGTAATTAAACTTTTAGCTCTCCTTTTTAATTATGTTTTTCCCGTTATAGATCGTTACAATAGAAAGGGATGAAAATAATTCCATTGGATGATATAAATTAGAAAAATTAAGAGAAATAAACAATTAACGAATTCAGTTTCAATGTCATAAATATATTGAGATAGATCGAAAATAAGATTTTAAGCTACATATGAGAGTACTTACTAAAAATAATTGGCATTATTAAAACATTTTCTAGGTAGGGAATTATAATATTTTTTGTCACAAGTTATGTACGTTGCAGAGCATTTTAATCCTGATTTCATAACTGTTATTTTCTTTTACGGTACATAAAAGGTATGGGATGGAAATTACTTTTATTTCCAACAGCTTTGTTTCTCCTTATTGTTGCATTCTAGATACATTTATTATTAAAGTTTGAAATAAATAAGAAAAATTAAAATTTTTTTTTGAATTTAAAAACAGAGTTCCATTAAAATTTTTTTGAAAAATTCGAAAATTTTCTCAACCGCAATTTATTTAAGTGGTATGTGATTCTCATCACTACCTTTGCATTCAATTAAAAACAATGTCTGAATACAAAATTCTAAGCAGCTGATTTGAATTTTCCAGAAAACTTTTCTTCAGTTATAGTTGTTTACAGCTCCGTTATTACATACGAAACTAGACGGCTGTTGATAAGTTTATTAGAATTTAACATATTTATATAGTTTTATATATTTTATGCTGCATACACAATCGAAGCTGAATGAAGTGCTAAAAAGCGTAGAAAAATTGAGATTATGAGGAAAAAGCAAAGTAAAAAATAGCTTATGTTTAGGTAAATAAAATTAAAATACATATTCGTTAAATAAAGTAACACGAAAAAGATTAATAAATGCTTGAAATTTATTGCAAAGGTTTTTTTAATTTACAGTTCAAAATTCAATAGCATTAATAAATAGGCGGGAAAATTAATCCCTACGTACAGATTATTTATTCAACAAAATAAAGGAATTTTGTGCACTAGTACACTGTAAACAATATAATTGCACGTAATTAAAGCAGAAATGAGCATTAAAATGCAGACATATGTTTCGGGATTGCTTGGAATCCCTTTTTCAATGCAATAGTGGGGCTTTCAGATGCCAAAAACATCCAAATGAACCCTTAATTACGTGCAGTTATCTTTTTTACAGTTTATTTATTCGATGCCTGATAATAAGCAGTTCATTCAAGGGTATCAGTACAAACTGTTTACTGTCTACTGAATTTTACACAAACCGTGACGCTTTTACCATCCATGCCTTAACAACAATACCTTCACATGTTAAAAATCCTTTCCTTTTCTACCACACGATGCCCATCATAGCGTATGAAACAGCAGCGAAACGTCTGGCGTAAAAGATATAAACACATAAAATTCTTTGGAGAAACAAAACCGTCATCATTGGATATTGGAAAGCATATAATAATAGCCATCATGTTCCTGACATCTTGTAACATTTATAGTCTTAGCGGAACGTCCTTATGTTCCTGTATGCTGCGAGACGTAATCTTTAGGAATATGGAAAGGTTGTTCCCAGAGGCCACATATCGGGGAAGGAGCGAAAAAAGCTTTCTTTTTGGGGTATAACACTTTTTATGAAAGGTCGAATTTCAAATTTTCGGTGAACATTACTCGAAGTATATATTTGAAAGCCATATAATTCTTTTGGATCGTATAATTTGCCTAAAAATTTTCGAATGTGTCTGAACGTATTTTATTTGTTGAACTTTCCAGAATTTTTTCTTGCAATTATGTCTAAAGAAAACAGAGGTCAAATTTGCCTTATTCGACATAAAGTAGTTAAAATTAGAAACGTTTGCTCAATAAAAAAATGATTTTTAAACTCTGATGGTGAATGTATATGAAAACCCCTGTTCCAAAAATTGACTTTTACATTTTATTACGAAAAAAAGGAGTTTTATTTACAATTTTAAATTTAGACGTCAATAATATTTGGTGTGCATCCCGTTCACAGCATTTTAAAGTCGGTTGGTAAGACGTTCTTCGCCGTCAAGAAGTCTTATGTTAGTTTGGACATTACATTGCATTCTCTTAATTTTTAAATTTTATCGCAAAATCATCACACACACACACACATACAAAAGTGCAAGTTCTAGCAACAAATGTAAAGATGACATTTGCATAACTAAACGCAATGTTTCATAATGATTACTTCTAGCACTCATTATAATTCATATAATTTCTGGTATTATAACTTTTAACAAAACATTTCACTTTCAATATCGGTAATTGATATTCTTTATTAATGAGTCGAAGTTCTTTGTGTTTGTTAAAAAAAAGATCACAAATTCTATTTATTTATTTATTTATTTAGATAAGGCTGTTATTAATAACTCTTTTTACAATAGATACTATGTTGTGACAAGTTCATTCAATAATGCATTTTATCCTATAGTTGCTTTTGACAACGTTCGTTTTTGTATAGGGTTTTAAAATTTCAAAGTTGTGTACACTTTACTTATTTGTGGATTTTTAGACCAGAAATAAATTGAAATTGAACACGAAATTTAAAAACTTTAATCATTTCTGAGATTACAATCTTATTTGATAATGCTTCTATGGCATGGTTTTTTTTTCAAGACGATAAAGTTAAAAGCTGGAACTAATACGTCTCCAAGCGTCTATACTTCTACAAGATGCAGGTTTAATAATCAAATTTATTTATGGCGATTTTAAAAAGAATCCATGGGTGGATATATAAAGAGTAGGATGGGACATTGTAATCCAGATTCAATTTCACGCGTCATAAAAGGTATTATTTTCAATGCTGAGGAGTGGTGTCCTTTGTGGACACACAGAAAGAAAGATAAATTGTTGCGTTTTAAGACTTACTTTTTTCTTAATTTTTAAGAGGAGTGCATTTAAATTCTGATAGGTTCAGTGAAAGAAAAATGGCGTTAATTAAAGATGGAATAAGCAAAGAAAAAAGTGACATTAAATAAATAGTAGAGTATAGCGCAGGTGTTTCCGAAACTTTTGAGGACCCTGAGCTAACGTTTGCAAATTCTAAATTCTACTGAAAGCAACCCTCCTTCCACCTATCGAAAAGAGAAAAAAAACCAACAACCCTGCAATACAAAAATAGTAAGAAACTCAATTCTCGGTTATTAATCAGCTTTCAGTTGATATATGATGCGCAGCACCAATTAGTTTTCACTGCTGAGGTAGCCATATTGGGGAGAAAACATACGTACAGAGTTTGGTTCATTTTGGTTGCATTTGCAAAATATGATGATAACAATTGTAGCGAAAAATTAAGCGTTAAGTGCTAAGAAGTCTTTTTACACTTCTTGCACTAAAATAATGAAATTCTTTAAAATACTCTTGAATAGGTAAAATTAGCTAATATTTCCATTTGGATTTAAAAAAAATCTGTGTTTCCCAACTTAATACCATGCCCCATAAAATAAAGGTTCTTAACTAGTCATAAGTGTGCATGTTAAAGAATAAAAAGTTAAAAATGAACTATGCTCTAAAAGACATTTTTACTGATTTATATTAATTACGATTTTTAAAAATTGCGAAAATCATGCTTTAACGCCAATAACTTAAAATGTTTCATTGCTGCTCCCTCCTGAAGTAAACAAATTTGAGCCGAGAGCTAATTAATGAGAATACTGATGAAATTTTGGAAAATCAACTAACAACCGTTGTGTGATAAAATCAGCAAACTAACCACCTGGACGCAGCAGCGAGCTACTAGTAGCTCGCGATCGACAGTCTAGCGACCACTAGTATAGAGCATTCATACAATATATTTCCTTTTCAAAGCAATGACTATTTATTAAGTAGAGTAACTGAAAGTCAGTTTTGATGGGGGGGGGGGGGGGTGTTGAAACATCGAGCATAAACACATCTTTTCGTGTGAATAAAGCCTAGAAAGTTCAGTACTGTTTAACTATTTTATGGGGTTTTTTTTCAATAACATTCAAACTGGTAAATAAGCCTTTCCTTGTTTAAGGGATCACCGAAATTGCGATTATACTTATTACGCCTTAACATATGCGGTCGTTAGTCGTGTTTTGCAACTCAAATTTTCAGTATGAGGACTGCCATTTTCCCCCCCCCCCCCCCCATGTTTTTGTCATTTCTGAAGTTCAACTTTCTATAAAAATTTTAATTCGACACTTGCAGGTATTACTCACTTGTCATTTTAAGCATCTAATGTATAAGTTACAGCGTATACCTGTATGAATTATATTTTCGTTAGATTATATGATTGAAATTCGTCGTCAAATTGTTGTTTCATTTTTCTTTGTCTGATTTGTTACAATCGCAAGCCGTGAAGTTACGTTTTCGATTTTTTTTTAAATCTCAAAAACTAAAGAAAGACAAGAAAAAGAAAGGAAGAGAGAGAGAGAAAATCATTTTTATTTGTGTCTCTTTTCTTGATTTTTTTTCAATTTTTCGTTTTCTCCCTTCTTTTCTTTTTTATTCTTCTATTTCATTTACCGCACCTATGAGTTGTTCCCAAGAAGAACATTTAGGCAAATAATAAAAAAAAAAGCAAGATACCGTTGATGTCGAACTTTACATCCTAATTTCAAACCTTTTACCTCTGATTGCGTCATTATTACATGCCCCATCAAATACTTTTAAAAGGCTATGTAAATATAATTACCAAAAAAAAAAAAAAAAAATACGTCATTTAGAATGAGTGAATGTTTTGATTCAGGATTGTCACTTTTGATCTATGCAACAGGATTTGTGTGTTGGTTGGCTACACTATTCATGCCACCTCCTCTGACCTTTCCGAGACCTCCCTCGCCAGTTTTAAATTTAAGAAAAGGAAAACAAACCTTATCAAAGAAATTATGAGCTACATCGTTCAAAGTCGACAACACTGAATATAAAGGAACAATACAATAATCGCATTAAGGAAATATCCCTTTTCAGAAAAAGCCAGTTTCAAATTTAGGAACAATAAGGACTTCTGATATACAGTCAGACCCCGATATAAGGTCACTCCGCACATGGTCACTTTTCGCAGGGTCACTTTTCTTCACTCCGCAGGTCACTTTTCTAAAGTCCCGGCTCATTGAATATCAAATGTGTATGAGTCGGGTATGAGGTCACCCCTGCTTATATGGTCATTTTCATAAAGTGCTGGGGACCTTATATCAAGGTCTGAGTGTATTAAGCTTTGTAAATAAAAGCGAATCTATAAGATAGTGCAGTGAAAGTCAAAGCACATAATAATATGGCTATATGACAATGTCGTTTCCTTAGAAAATGCGTCATTACCAAGTACGATACTTTATTTGAATAATACGTCCCTTTTATGCCTGTACTTTGTTATAATATGGAACATTACTTCCAACTAGTAAAACAGTTAACTAAAAATTAGCATCTTCAAATGACTTGACCTTCCAGAACAAATTTTAATTACATACAACAAGCGCTTCTTCAAACATGTTAGATATTTCTTAACTTACATATCTCCGCATAAATCCCTTTTACAGTAATCTCACAGCAAGCTCTTTTTGGCGTAAACCAGTAGTTTTGACAGAGTATACGTATATAAATGCATAAAGCAGTTTAAAAATGAAATGAAAGAAAAAAAAAAAGGAATTCTCATCCAAATATATCCGGCAAGGGAAAAGTGAAAAGTAATAGCTGTTCCTTGACAACTTGTAGCGTTTATGGCTGAGGCGTATAGCCCTTGCTTTCTCATGTGCCGTGCAATGTAATCTTAGTAGTAACAGAGTGGCTCCCTAGGGGTACATAGCGAAGGAAGAGGGAAGAGTTGCGTTTTAAGAGTATCTCGTGCATTAAGAAGGGTCAACTTTTCATCGTGAGGCTGCTGGGATATGCGAGAAAGAGCGTCGTTGCCTTTAGTGCGAAGAGAAGTGGTGTGTTATACTGAAGAGGAAGTCTTATTTTCAACGCTTGCTAGTACACTGTTCATTATTTCTGTAAAAATGTCGAAAGAAAGCCGGGTGTTTTTGTAAATTTATAAAGAACTTGTTTCAAAGTAGTTAACCAAGTTTCTTGATAAGTTTTTCAACAAAATTCTTGTTTTTCCTGCACAAATACAAAGAAAGATCTGTTAAGTTACGTAAAACTGAACATTTGAAATCTGTGACTACCAGCTGAAAAATTGTAAAAAAAAAGAAAAAAAGCATAAGTAGACACTTAAGACCTGTGACTACCAGTTTATAAACTGTCAAGAAAGCACTATATTTTGTTGGCGAACTGTTTTTTCCCAGTTCTATCTTGCAGCCTATAGTCTGTGTAATTAGAATAGGCGCGTCAAGGTCGCGTTTCCTGCTTCGTTGCCATGGAAACTCTGAAAAAGATAACCGCGCCAGAGTCTTTTCTTTCTTTTTGCACTACAGTTAAGGCAATTGCATGACTACACCTCCGATTCAAAATACTAGAACAATTGAGAAAAAGTAATAAGAAATAATTTATTTTCCATTCATTCATTTTTGATACTAAGTAAATGCAATTAAATGTCTCATAAATTAAATCTAGAATGTTTAGATAAGATTTTAACGATTTCAAAATATAAAATACAATAAATTTGCTATACAATAGCTTTCTGAAACACATCAAAATAATAGAATAAGATTTATATTGGTTCAAAATATTAGAATACTTTATCTGGCGCAATCTATTTTTGCCATTGAGAAATAAATCTGATTTGAATCCGCCTATTATTATTCGAACTAAAACAACAAACTTGCTTATCATGTTCCCCAAACCTAAGTGGGGAAAAACTTTCTAGAACGGAAACCATGACGACCAGAAGAGGAGAAGGTTGAGTTGTGTGACCTTGACGCGCCTATTCTAATTACACAGACTATAGTCCTCTGCGGCCAGTCCTTCCAACTCAAATGGCACCTTTCGTCGGCTTGAGGCGCCGGAATCACTACAGCGTGGCTCAACTGAACTCACATTTGTATACTAGAAATAGTAATTCAGCGCACTTACTGGCGCTACTACTGAACATCAACTGTTGTTTATAGAACGTTCTCCGTTTTTCATACTCTGTAATGTCCTTTCTGAAAAACTTCACAGTTCCCTGTTTTTAGTTATCGGTAATTTTACGTCACTGCGATACAGAAAGAGATTCTCATGTATTTTCGGGCAATTTTTTTTACAGTGTAGTAGTGTTTCTCAATTGGTGGTGTTTTGTTGATCGACAAAAAAAGTTTTAGTGGACTGTGAACCTTTATATATTTAATACATCGGCCATGTGTAATTTCCTACGTCATATCGTCATACAAATCTGTCAACTAACTTATCAGTTTTTCCCAAAATGTTGCACCAAATAAAATCTTCTACAGTTATGACAATGCATGAAGCTAAACACAAAATTTGACTTCGATTTTTTGCAGAAACTATTGCTTGGAAGCATTTTCGAAAAATTTTCTGTTCTGTTCTCTCAATCTATTTGAGCTTTTTGTGCATGATCTTTACAGAAGAAATATACCTTCGTTTCATAGCAAACGCTCATTTTATAGTACTATATATATTGTGCGCAACTTGTGTGGTTCGCAATACAAGTGCAAGATTTTTATTGATCCACAGCATAATCTGTGAGGGGAAGTGGATATTCGAGTGACATTGTAGTGGGAATTGAGTTTGCTTTGTGATCAATTTTCAAGATTTATGCTGTTGTAAAATGCAGTTGAATAATTTTATGTCTGAAGCTACATTCACACCCATAGCAACATTAACAAAAATTTTCGGCGTGCTTCATTGGTTCTACATAATTCCCGCCCTAATTTTGACTTATTGCCATTTCTTATTTTGTCACTAAAAAGATTCTTTCACGCAGTGGATCGTGATTTGTTGATTGCGCTCTGACGTCACTTAGGGGAGATAAATCCTTGTTTTTAATTTAACAACCGTAAAAACGGTTTATTACGAGAGATACATATCGTCACCGTTGCATTTTAGTGTGAATAACGATTCTTCCTAAACAAAGCTTCATTTTCCACCGGATTCTGCAAATTTCCCATTTCTTTAAATCCCCGGAGCATCCCTAAAATTTCCTTCAGCGAAGGTTAAAGTTTTAAAAGTACTTATTGCTCATCTTTCATACTTGCACTTAACACATTTGCAAAGGTAGCAAAAATTTAAAAGCTTTTTATTTTCTAATACGAGATGTGCAATGGAATTTTCAGACTACCTGCATTTAAACGCATGCAGATTCAAGATCTCTACAACTTCAAACTACGGGTCTGTAAATTTAATTTCTAAATTATTTCTTAAGTATACCGTCACTCAAAACAATTGAAATTTAATATTTATAATGTTTATTTCAGAAAACGTCTAGCGACGGAAAATTTCTTTTCATTTCCCTTAGGCAAAAAAAAAAAAAGACGCTTCTAAATTCAAGCTTTTGTCAAATATTCTGAAGAGTTTGTAGTTCATAATGAAATGTTAAAAGACTGTTGATAAACAAACTACAACTGTCAAAAGAAATACATAAGCATTTAGACGAGGTGCAGGCTTAAACTCTGTTGAATAAACTCACAACTTATTCCATTTGCGAGAAGAATTTCTGGAAACGCAGTAGCTCCTATTCAAGTAAAAACCGACCTTCAAAAGCTCTTTTGGAAATAAAAGGATATGAAAGCTTCTAAAATTAAAGTCCATAGAGAAATTTGGAAAAACTTTAGTTATAGATTTAAAGTGCGAAGCGACGAATGTTGGTATTAGACCCAGAGCGATTTACTGGATTATGGAAGAAGTGAGAATAATTTCTTTTTGGAACAAAGTTTGAATGTATTATGCCACAGGCAAATATATGTAAGTTGTTTTTCGCCAAATGTTTGACGTCGCTTTGTTTTGAAAGAAAAGCTGTTGGGAAATAAGAGGAAGTAGCGTTTTAAAAGCAAAAATTCTCAGTGCACATTTGGTAAATGGTAGCTGGAATAGAGTTTACATAAAATGTCAGGTAATATATACTACGTTAGATTTTTTAGTAAACAAAATGGATATGTAATGCGATGTAAATGGATATGGGAAATTTTAGTAATGAACTTGAAGTACATTAAAAATATTTTAGTATTTAAAAAGTTCGAATTCCAAATTAATTGTTCTAAATTTTGTATAAACCACAGCTGGTTTGCATTGAGTTGTTGGCTTACGTAATTGCATTTCGACGATAAAAATCAGAGGATTTTATCAGAAGTTATCAACTTTAGAACTTAGAAACTGTAAGTACACTATATTTTAAATCCATGTGCACGCACAAATTGTGTTGAGCTTTCAATTTATAGCTTCTATGATTTAGATTTAAGCTCAAAACCCAATAAACTTTGAAAAAGTCAGGGAACTATGAACAGAAGAAATTTGAAATGGGAACACAAGCGTTGTCAAAGATTTTGTGAAATTCGTATCAGTTGGCTGGTAAATCATTAAATGTGTGTTAATTTCACAGCGTTTGACTTTAACTGATTGTAGCCGGATTTGCTAAGGAGATTTTTTGAGTACTGCATATTATTTGTGCACAAGTTAACAGTAAAAATAATAATTGCACGCTTAATTTTAATGCTTATTTGTGCTTAAATAAGCGTGCAATTATTATTTTTACCGTTTACTACTTCTTGTTTTGATTTTTATTTCTTTTATCAGCATCTGATTTGCTCTCAATGTAGCGAAACGAAGAAAGAATAATAAACAAAATTTTAATATACACATATAATTGGCAACAGTTTTATTACTGTTTTCCTCTTCAGTTTATTATTAATTGAAGAAAAAAATTAATAAAGCATAATTGTATGTTTAAAAATAATTCTAACATTTGAGTTGCTTTTCTAAAAAGCAGGCAGAATACCGTCTAATTGGTTTATGACATCCTATGTTAAAAATGGATTCTCTAATAGACGAGTGACGTCATTGGAGGTAAAAGATACGCTGAAATATTTGAGCAAACTACAGTGAGTAAATGCGCTCTAAAATGTGTCGTTAGTGATTAAAAGCAAAATTATGTGAAAAGTATAACCTAGCACATTACGTGGCGAAATTTCGCTGTGTGGAATTTTAGAATGGTTGCACTTAAGAAAAAGGAAATTTACGTAATGGTGTGTCAGTGTTCGAAACTCTGGGAATATCGCAAGATTTAACGAGACTAGGAAGCGAGTGGAGTTGAGTTGTCATAATGGAAAAGGATAACGATGTCGTTTGGGGTGAATGAGAAAATTTCTTACTGAAAAATAAGTTAATATTTCAAGTGCTGGGTAGGGTAAATGATTTTGAAAGTCTGCTGGAAAATATTGAATTATAATATCAGAATGACTGAAGTGATATTTCTTTTTATGATATAATTTGCTTTAACTTTTACAGATTTTTTTATTGCACATTATGAACCGTAAAAATTTAGTTGGCTGATTTATGGTAGCACTATATTTAGTAAATTATACTTTTAAAATTGGAGATTTAATTAAAAATTCCTTTAGAGACTTATTTTATGAATTAAAATATGCATATTAATTTTACTCTGAAAATGAAGGTATTTAAGAACGTAATAACTTCGGTTTTTGTTTTCAGAGGGCAATTATTAATAAAGGGAAAACTTTATTTTGTGCTAAATTCGAATTTCATAAGAAAAGCAGTTAACCAGTACAAAATTGAAAACTTCATGCACATGATAAAAATGATTCTATGAATTTATTTCCTGATTTCCTTAAATGTATATTACTAGCTCAAATACAATTTTTCTGGACATGCTTAGGACAGAGGTGATCTGCGTTTTTCATTAATTAACTGTTTTATTGTAAAAGTGAGCCGGCAGGGTGGCGTAGTGGTAATGCACTGGCCTCGTACGCCCAAGTTTGCAGGATCAAACCTGTCCCGAGTCGGTGGAATTTCTAGCTACAGAAAATCATCAACGCTCATGTCGTATTATGCGAGATGTTAAACATCCCTTGAATATCCGTTTGGCTTGGATATATTCGGCTGAATTAAATTCTTAGGGAAATTTCGCATCATTAAAAGCTCTGGTCCCGCCGTCTAGGGGGAAACTGAGCGTTACAACTCTCCACCGATAGTGGTGCTACTTAAGAAAAGGATGTTGATTTCCGAGAAATGCACTAGGTCTGCAAAGGTTTGTGACAGACGCAAAATATTTCCGTCGCCGTCGGCGAGAATGGACCTTTAGAACGAGTGTACAACGGCAACATCTATTCTGATTGTTTCCAGTTGCTGTATGTGAAAATGTTCTCATATTTACTGAACTCAAACTAAAGAAGAAACAAAAATTGCTTAAAAAGGCAGAACTAAATACATCAAAGCAATTCCAACAACCAGCCATGACAACATCGACATGACCAAACATCGAATGGAGAAACATCCAAAGCGGAAAGGGGTGGTACTTACGTGGATAGTGCGGCATGCCGTTGGTGTACACCTCTCCCTGTCCGTTTGCTTGAGGTACACTAAAGGTGGGCATGGTGGGGGAAGGCAAGTTAGGGATTGCTCCATTCACACTTTGAGTCCCCGAACCTACAACAAAAAGCCTTGGGTCAATTTTCGTGTCCTCTGCTTCTTAACCCCTTAACTGGCGATGCTGTCTTTTTGCGGTGCAATTACTTTTTTTTTGCCTATTCAGCGATCGATGAACGCCGAGAACGTATTGTGCGGATCCGGTAAGAGGAGCTCTGACCTTGACAGATTGCATTTCTTCTTGGGGAGCTAAGTGAGAGGGTGATTTGTTATTGGTGAGTTTTGTCCATCTCCACATCAATAACAAGCGCCCTTTTCACTTATCTCCGCCGAGAAGAAACAAACGTTACCGAGGCCAGAGCTCATTTTACTGGAGCCGAACAATATGTACTGTTTTTGGCTAATCGAGTGAAATTTTACGCGAACTTCAGTGAAAACCCAATTTTCTGATATCTAAGTCTCTAAAATCTTCAAATGCAGTAAAATTGTGTTGGTTTACGAAACGTGAGTCTACCAAGCCGTACGCGATTAACACGCAAAATTTGTTGTATCTATTACAAGCTTCCCCTCGTTTTAGTCCTTAAATGTGAATATGTTATTTTTATGTGCTGGTCACTCTTTTTCAGAATAAAACTCTACTTTAGCGTTCAAAAATAAACAGTTAGATTTATTAACACTATTTGACACGCAATTTATTTTCAAAATACAAAATAGTGGCGAAAAAATTAAATAGCTGGATTATGAGCCAAGAGTCAGCTATGCTGCTTAATACATAATGAGAAAACATTTCTTTCAGCTTTAAAAATTAGTGTCTTCTATTTAAAGTAATAATTTCGTGTTTTCAAGCTGTAAAGAGGCTGTGTAGCATTAATTAAGGATTTGGAAAAATATTGCTATCTTTACCAGTCTTAAATCATTAGTAAATTAGTTCTTTAAGATTAAAATAAATTTTTTTAACCACCATGCAAGTGGGCAATCCCGGAGTTACACGTTAAATGGACGAGATATCTCGTCAGAAAGCGCAGGGTCGGTAAATTTAAATTTTAATGAGAATTACAAAGAAAAATTTAAATTACTAATATTATCTCGGAAAGGAGTTTTCATACACTTTTGAAAATGATTTAATCATTTGTCATATTTTTAACTCCAGTTTTTTCTTTCCAATTTATCATTGATTTTTAACTTACTATAAGTAAAATTTTTATTTGAGAAACTCAGTTAAAAAAAATATTTTCCTATTTACCAATTCAAAGCGTTTTACGATATGGCTTAAAAAGAGTAAGATAGCTATTTTTTGAAATACACATTACCTCTTAATTTTTAAATAATAAAATAATTAAATGGAAATCTTCTGAAAGAAGTTTTTGTTACAAATTTTGTTGCGTCCTAATTTAACAATTGAAAGTTTTAGTAAAAAAAAAAAAAAAAGGCAAGAAAAAGCCTTTTAAGAGTAAGCTTAAAATTTAGAAAATTTTCTGGATATGAAAAATGTATAAATTTTGTTTAGTTCAAATAATTTTCTCTTTAAATATTTTGTATGTTTATGAGACTGAAGTTATCTTTTTATGTACCATGCATTTAATTGGTCCCGTCTTTGGAAACTTGTTACAGGAAAAAACTCTGATTTGGTGTGAGTAGCGTTACGCTTTTTCAATGAAATCTTCTAATAAACCACATTTAAGGGGTTAAGTCTTTCTACTCATTGGCTACCGCATTTGCTTCTAAAACGTGTAAACTACATTTCAAAACCGGCTGAAACAAATGTGTTAGAAATATGAAACACTCATTTAAATATGCGAAAAAGAAAATTTCTGCTGTTCTAAAATAATTTAAAGTTTCTTACTACTAAACTAAAATTCATAACACCTAATAAACTAAACATTCCTTAAAAAACATCGAAAGTAAAGTAATCAAACAAAAGTAAGAAATATATATATATATATATATATATATATAAACATAAAATAATGACGAATAAATGTAACGTTAGTTTAACATTGGAAGCTACGTTGAAGTTGTAAATAAAATGTCTAAGTAACTAAACGAAATTTTCTATAAAAATTTTGCTATTGCATTGCACTTTCGTGCGAAAATTACTTTTTAATAGAAAATAAAGTAATTAAATAACAGTAAATAAATAGTATTTAAATAATTTGGTCTTACATTAAATGCTCAGAAATGGTTAAAATCAAAATTTACTACTAAAAGAAATTTTGTAATAAAATTTTTTACTATTATAATACATTTTCGTACACTAAAAATTTTAAATATATTTTAGAGTATGAAAGTAACATAAAATTGATGTATCATAAGAGAACAAAAGTATAAGTTTTTAAGGAATAATATCTATATTTTGAAACGGTACTAGTATAAATTTTGCTATAATTTCTTTACTATTGCATAAAGTTTTTGTGTACTTATAATTTACAATGTATATTTAAATATGAAAAAAATGTGATGAACTACAACGCAACAAAAATATTAACTTTTAAGAAATAGCGTGGTTACTTTGATCAGAAAAACATGCATTGTCCGAAAAGCCTTTAACTGCTGCCTTTCTAGCGGAGCATTTAACTATTTTTGTGAATAATCACGCTGAAATCAGCAAGCAAATGCGGTACTTTTGTAAACAGTATGCAAAAATATTTATGTGTGGTATACTTGAGGATTTTGGCTAGAGGACTCTAAAATAGCGACATATTTGTAACAGCAGGGATTAAAATGTGAAAAGCCACAACATCAGAGCAACATCAAAAAGACGACATCTAGATAATAATAAAAACATTTTACATATATGCATAAACACATAAGCAGCATGCATTTACAGCTAAACTCACCAAATATTGCCAATAAAACTGCTAAAAATGTAATCTAATAATACAGCTGCTTTGCTATAAAAAGAACAATAATGTTAACATTCATTTTACAAAAGCATAAAAAAAGGTGTTCCAGACAACGAATCTTAATCAAAAATTTAAATATATCAATTTGGATATTTGAGTTACAGTTCAACCATGGAATTTTGGACGCTTCTGGCGCATGGTAGAAAAGAACGAATCCATTCGAGTTTTAGGGAAGTTCGTCTTGCAGGTACGTTTATTTAGTACGCGAATCAGGATGTTCGCTTCTCTGTTTGTTGAAAGTAACTAAATTTATAAACTGACATACCACATCAGTTCGGAAGAAATCAAATATGCTAAACGGACTAGAGCGAGAACAAAAAAGGACGCATTCTTTATACCGGCAGTTCCTCCATTGAACATGAATGGATTCTTCTTGGCACTCTGCCAGGCAGATCTCTTTGGTTGATGGTAGAACTGTATAGATATTCGGTGTTTGCATGTGAGGAATACTGACTTTCTTAACTTCATATATTGTGAGTAATGTATTAAGGAGAATAACTGTTAATCATAAAACAGCAGGTTATATTTGTATGTAAAATAAAGTAGAATATAAACTAGAGCAGAATCATTCCGTTTTGGGGGGGGGGGGAAGGGGGAGGGAGTCGGGTAAAAAGATAAGTTAGGAAAATTGTTTTGAAACCTTCACTAAGTATTATAAAGAGCATATAGTGTTTGTAAAGTACGTCTTGGGTTTGCGGAAAAATAAAGTATGTGTAAAAACCACTTAGTACAATGAATAAAAAACAGCATTTGTAAAAAATCATTTAGCAAAGTGCAAAATAATGCAGTTTATGGTGAAATTCCTTTATTCTAGTGAATATAAAGGTGTTTTTTTTATTGGGGGGGGGGGGGGATGTAATGAAGAAAGATGTTTTGAAAAATTTGTCCTTATCATAATGAGAAAAGTTTTAACTTTCTGCTTTGAGAAAAAAACATTTTCACATTTTCAAATCCTAAACACCAAGTCAACTCGCAAAAACTCATATTTTTATAAAATTGATATATTCTAATATTAATAGAAGTTGGATAAAATGTAGCTATTTTTGTGAAGCTTTTACAAGTGATAGAATTCGTAGAACGTGTTCATTGCCAGGGAAAACGTCTTAAATTTTAATAACCGGACGCTTCTAAATTCATGTTTCTTATGTCATCAAGAAAGCTAAACTTGATAAAAAGGAAAGGTCTACTAAATATTTATCTTCACCCTAATTAAACGAAGAACTCTAGTTCTGTATCAATACATTTTATTTTTAATATTAAAAAGTCAAAAACCTCTCAACCTGGTAAATCTGTACTTCAAACTTATAGAAATACTTGTAATTAAATAAATCGAATCGTATAAAAATCCTCTCGTTCCTAAGCAACAGCTACAGATGATTTGTTTGCGACAATGAGAAATATCTTCGACCTTAAAAACACATGCATCGTCAGAATCCTCCAGGAAATATAGACCTCGTGTTTCTCCCACCCTTCCTGTTTGTGTTGATTGACCGGCCCCATTAGTCGGCAAGCTTTATTAATTACATTAATACAACGTTGAGCCTGAGCGGTGACACATAAGCAGGGGCTGTCATTTCTGTTAAGCCTAATGAATAATCAGTTTACGTGGACGGCAAATGGATGTCCATCAGGCGTCAGACAGAAATTATTGAATTCGATTCGACAAGCCTCCCTATACTCAAATCTGTTTGCCGTTCCCCTACGTTCCAAAGTTTGAGGCCATTTGCATAAATGATTTACATCGAACGATACGCCCGCGAGAAAATTTTAGGCTGACCTTTCGTTTTATATTAGATTGTCCTGCAGGAGTTCATAAAATCATCGTTTAATTGTGCAATTCTATGCAAAACCGGATTGAATTACGTCTTATGAAATATAAAATGTGTTACAAATGTTACGAAATTTTCCGCTGAAGATCTGCACCAGTTTTCTGCAGAACCAAGTTAGGTAGCAAATATGAACAACATGCCTCAATCTTTCCGGAAAGTTAATAAACTACAAAGCAAGTTCAAGGCATGTCTAAACTAAACTTAAAAAAATCTTCAGTCTTTACAACAGAAATCTTCAATATACAGTCTTCAAAAAATTAAATTGTCAAAAAGCTCACAAAAAGTAATTTTTTTTAATAAAAACATTTTTTTGTTTAAAGTTGAAATACTTAATGTCATTGCATAAATAACTGTTTAAAAGTAGTTTTCATAATGAAAATTAATTAGATTATCACATTATTTGTGCATTTATTAGGAAATATTATTTCTGCTTATTGGAGATTTTACTTTAAAATAGCAATTAAAACTATAGTAGTTGCTTTAATTAAAAAAAAAAAAAACAAATTTCATTTACTTATTTATTTTACGATTAATATTATATAACTAGGGGGCCCGAGCCATGCTCGCTATCGTTAGCCAACTCCAAGAAATGCAAGGGTTCCATTCGGATTGCCTCGCGATTCAAGCTCGTTGCGCTCGCTCACTAGATAGAACGGCATTCTTTTCGCCTAGCAGGTGTTCCTTCATCAGTTGTACCGCAATAAACGCTTTCCCTGTTGCAAAAAGAAGTATAATTTAATAGGACTATTAAGAACTCAATACCTAGTCCGTTATGATTATCTACGAGGCATGGATACCTACCCCGACGTATGAATACCTACACCCGTTCCATAATTGAAACTGCATGTAAAGGTCCGAAGTAATATGCCCATTCGTACAGCGAATCGTATCCTAAGGACAAAGCTAGAAATTCTAACAGCAATATACGTATAAAAGGAACATAAGGAGTTAAAAAGGGCAGAATGTTTAACCGATAAGTATTAAAAAAAAAAAAGAAAAGAAAAGAAAAAGCTAACTTATATTTATATGTTGCAAAAAGTAAAGAACATTATCATTATCATTCTTTGAAAGCAATGAGCTAGTGAAAACACTTTCGGCAGTAATATTAGCTCTGCACGTATATATTTCTTGTTATATTTACACATTGCACACAATATACAACATGAACATTCACTATTAGAATTGGAGTTCATTCTTTTACATTAAAAGTGTAAGAGAGTTAATGCACAGTGCCGAAAACAAAATCTCACCTATGGTACTTACACGATTATAAATAGCAAAGAGTACAGATCTTTTAGCCTTTTAAAGTAGCAGAGCATTAGAGAATACTTTTATTGTGATCATTCTTATTTGCAGGTTTTACATTTACATGTTCAAATTTATGCAGCATCATTTAACAGAGGAAAAATGTAAGTTGTATTTCGCAAAGGCGAAATGCACGACGCTGGGATGTTTGTAAGCAAACGAAGTGTTGCCAAGCGGAAAAAAGAAATAAAGGCCCTTTTACCGATACGTATTAACGTTATATAATGTATACAGATTTTTACATTCAATACAATGTTTTTTGTTTGAAAAAAAAAAAATCTATTTAGCCATTGTATATAAGCAAAAGATAACTTATTTGTGTATCGCTGTCCGAAAAATAACTTATTAAAACATAAGTTTTGCTTTTAATCAAAACTTATACTCACTTATTAGAGTGTTTACATTTTAAAAATTCTGCTTAAATTCTATATTAATAAAAAATCACCAGTAAAAATGTGCTAAAGAAATAGGTTTTATCCTTAAATAAAAAGATTCGTTTTTTGAAGAGCATTGAGCTAACACCATTTTACGATTGCCATCTAGAATGAATTTGATTAATTACGTTATAATTAATCAAAGCATGCGACTAACGCTGCAGTTTGATTCGTAATCTGTTACTCCAGCTGTAAAGAAAAGAAAATTGACATGCATTGTCGCAAAAGAACAGACGAGAATTTACGGTATGAATTGAACTTCCATCATTTCCTGAGAGATAATGTTAAAAGTCAACGAATTCTTCCTGATTAATCAAGCTTCCAATATTCGCAAAAGAATGTCGGGTAAGAGAAAATAAAAACGTTCACGACTAATTTTGAACAGATAACAATACTCGCTTCATGTGACATTTACACACAAAGCTTTCCAGAAAGTAAAAAAAAAAGTTCCACCGGTTCTTTTCCTTCATAAATTTCCAGAGTTTGTGTTTGAAAAGAATGTGGTTGATGAATTTTGATGAGGTGTAGAAATAAGGATTTGTTCCTTTAATTTTCTTTATAATAAATGCGAAACAATTTCGATTGTTTATTTTCCGAGTATGATTTACAATACAAAAGCTTAATTTTAATGCCTGAGTTATTAGTTACTACAAATTATTATTATTTTTATTTTTTTATTTCTTGATGACCTATTCATTCGAATGAAAGGCTATGTAAATGTATTTTCTTACATTTATATGCATTCAGTGACGTGAATAAAAATTAAATCAGTCACTAGTTTCTCAGATAGACTCATTAAATACAAATTTCGAAGAGCATTAAATTTAATTGAAACACGGCTGTTTAAAAAGGTTTGGAATTTGTTTTTATTAATAACATAAAAGTAGAATAAAATTGAAATGTTTAATTAATCGTAAAATGTTTAATTTGAATAAGTAAAAAGTTCTCCTAGAACTAAACTTTTTTTCTACTTTACCAGCATCGATTTTAAACAAACTATCTCTCTCTCATTTGTATTAGGTTCCAATTTATTTTAAACATAATCTTGATGATGAAGATAATTACCTCAAATCAAAATAAATAACTTTTATGTCAAAAAAAGAAAAGAAAAAGTTAGCCGTTATGAAAACGATATGAAATTTAATTTATTAAACCGAATAGTAACATTTGAGTGATTTCCAAATAATAATGTTCTTAATAGAAACATTTTAATATCAAACCCATTTGCTCTAAGTTATCTGCATTCAAGCAAAAGACGCCAACAAAACCAATTTGACAGAATAATGCAGTTAACTAGAGTTACTAATTAGTTATTTCAATCTATCAACTATTATTCAATTTAAAAGTTGAATCTACTGTAATAGTTATAAGATTCTAGAATGGTTTTTAATACTACTCATAACGATTAATAATTTCAAATTGGCTGTATCTGAAGACTAGTTTTTGACTTAATTTGATTGAACGTCATTGACATGTGTGTGTGTGTGAGAGAGAGAGAGAGAGAGGAAAGAAAGAGAATTCCAGAACAAATCTCCTTCTAATGCAAAATTTTAAAACTGAATAGGTAAAAAGGTCATAAAATAAGAAAATTTTCAAAAACTTTATACAAGCATTTATTACTACGCGAAGTACGCTGAGATTGAAATTGTTTATTCAGTAAAGGAAAAAAAGGAAAGAAAATACATTACTTTTTAACCAAGGGTGTAAAAAACCGAAAATGAAAGTTGTACTTCTTAATAACTATTTGTACCAAAAATAAAAACGTCTGAGGTTTTTGCTTGCACATGAAAATCCTGGAGTAAAGAAGAGATGTCCTTATATTAGTAGATTATATTTTAAAAGTTTTTTCCATAAATTTGTCTTCAGAAAAAGTATCTGTTGCATCAATATTTATAGAAGATCCAAACTTCCTTGTAATCCTGAAACACGTTTATTTATTTATTTATTTTGTAATTTGTGCTGGTTTGGTCCATTTATTATATAATGATAATCGTCATAAATAATTATGTCATGAGTTTTGTAATTTTTCAGTACCAACCTTAGAAGCAAACTAAACAAAACCAAAGTATATTTCACTTTCTCCATCTATCAAGCAAAACCATCTACCTTCAAAAAATCATACGGAAAATTGAAACGCAAAGAAAGACAGCCAGAAATGAATTAATCTCTCAATGTAAGAACTCCATACCCTTATCTATTCTCCCCCATCCTCCCCCAAAGAGAAAGAACTTTTTGAGTACCCTTGTCTCTGACATTGATGAAGGGCTTTCGGTTGTTTCCGAAGAGCTGCTTGATTTGCCCCAAAATTAATTTCATTATGACTAAAATTCAGTTGCATGAAAATAAAATGGTGTCCTGTGTCCTCGAAAAAATTGTCTTTTACATTTCAATGTGTGTCATAAATGTCACAGGGGAAATTTGTCGTTTATATCAACTTTTAGCACTTTAATTAGCTCAACGGGTTAATTAAATTCGTGATTAAGTAGTAAATTAGAATATTAAATGTACATTTCCTTTCCAAAAGTACTAACATATATATAACTAAACATATATATAAAAATGCACAATGATATTTCCCTTTTTGTCATGCTTATCATCGTAGGTTTTTTTTCTAGTTCTTCATATGTATATCATTTTTAACTAACTAAGTTGGTTTTTCTTCTCATTTTCGTAACTTCGTACACTTCTGACCTCATTGGCTAAGATTTTAAGATAGAAAGGCAATAGTCCCTCACACAAAAGTGCAATATGCGTAGATTTTTTAGGAATTAATTGATAAAACGTAAAATTACTGCATTACTCTCTCTGTATATATATATATATATATATATATATATATATATATGTATATATACATACATATATGGCGGGGTGGCGTAGTGGTAAGACACAAGCCTCGTACACTCAAGTTCTCAAAATCAAAAGTGACCCAAGTCCGTGGATTTTCAAGTTGCAGAAAATCGTCAGCGCCTATGTCGTATGATTATGCGGCATGTAAAACATTCCTTGAGTATCTGTTTGGCTTAGATACTCTCGGCTAAATTAAATTCCAAGTGCAGTTTCGCATCAATTAGAGCTCAGGTGCTGACATCTAGGGGAAACTGAGCGTCAAAATCCTCCTGTGGTAATAGCATCCGCCGATAGTGGTGGCTACTTGAAAGAACGGATGCCAGTTTTCGGAGAATACACTAGGTCTGCAAAGGTTATTGATCATTACATATATATATATACACGTACTGCTATCAAAGTGATATATTTGATACTTTATAAACGGAAGATAAGCTTTCTTCTTGATTTTATTAACATTATATATGAATTCACTCATTAGAACTTTAATTATTAAAACATATAATTTCCCTTATACGCAAATAATTATTTTTTCAATCAGGAATTGAACTCCGATACGGTTGAATCCCCAATATTGTTACATTTGATATCATATTTAAATTTATTCACGCTGAATTTGAGTGTAGACCTGTAGATGAAGCGAAATTTTAAAATTAAATATCTTGTTACGCATTTTATACCGAAGATATCGTGTTTTCGCGGAATAATTTAATTTCCTCATATTCGGTAGCGCGCTGTAACTGCTGCATTCTCCGCGTTAAATTACGAAACCAGAGAGGCGAGACCAAATATTCTCCTGTCAAAGACTGACTGATTACTAGAACAACATGTCAGTTTCATGCGTAGAATGTATTAAACTTGTCATGCCTCCCTTCCCCTAAGTTATATATTGTTTCAAAACAGGCTTGATTATGGCAGGCAAGGAATTTAACGGTTCCAGAGATGCGTTCGAGAAAATAAATGCTCTTGCAACAACCTGCAGCAACTGATAATTGTGTGTACAAAATCGATAGCAAAAATTAAGATTGTTTCGCAATATTGTATCTTAATCCGAGATTTAGAAATAACGTATCATTTTATAACTAATGAACTGGCTCGTATACATTTTCCCATTAATTAGTATGTAACGAATAAACTTCACTTTGTCCTATAACATAAGAGCATAATATAGATATATCGCCCAAATACAAGAAAACCATAAGTCAAAAAAAAAAAAAAAAAAAAGCGCAGTAAATATTGAATTATGTTTGTTTTGCTGAGTTCTTTTTCATGTACCAATGGCATGTCTTATTTGCATTGCTTTTTGAGTTCTTCAAAACAATTTATGTGATAACTGGAACTGAATTCCAAAATTATTCCCTGAAATTGTGCATGTATTTAATGTAGTAAACAATAACGCCATTGTAAGATTATGACATTCTGAAACGTTATTTAACCTCTTATACATGCGCATTAAAAAACAAAAACGAGATCTTAAGATTACGGCTGAAATTTTCTAACGCCTTTTCTGAGAAAGTAGTAGGTTTTGCGTTGATATCCTCTTTAACTGAAAGTGCGATATATATAAATATTTCTGAAACCTTGTTTGTATTTAAGTGCAAAAATAGATATTAAACGAATTAAGTAAGCTTAAAACGAGTTAAGTAAGCGATTAAAGTACGCTTCATGGGCACACGCATCTACTTATATACATATGTATTCATTTAAAATAAATAAACCTTCTATATTTAAAAATATTATAATCATTATAAGAAGTTATTTCTTCTAGCATTAAAACATTTAATTTATAACTACATCGTTTATATTTTTAAATTTTACTAAATAATTTTGGCACTCATTTGTTTCGCTACATTTCATAATACACGTACTTATATGTAAAACGTTAACGATGACGGAATTGGTTTGTCTCTTTCTCTCTCTCTCTCTCTCTATATATATATATATATATATATACATATATATATACACACACCTCTAATAAAGTATTTATAAGAAGTCAAGTAATGCTTCTTATCAAATGACTGGATGCATTGGTCAGACTAATAGGAGTTTACATAAAACAAGAATTAAAAATGGATTATACGCAAGATCTTTTTTTCTTTTGCCTGTATGCTTTTGTTTTTGAACAATGAAACATTTAGTTTTAAATATGTTCTTACCAGTTAATGTTTAATAATTAATCAGCAATTTTCCCGTATGTGTGAGCGCCCATTTGTGTTTGTGTATAGTACAAATAATATATCTAATGTATAAAATGTTTGTGGACATGTGTAACTACAACTGATGCCAGGAAATATGTATGAGCAAGTACTAAAGTTCATCTACTGTTAACTTTTATTTATGTTAATTATTCATAAAAGAACAAAAGAATAAAGTCCCCATTTAGAGCATCAAGGCTAACGGACTGCGGCTTAAGTATGTTTAAGACAGATGAGTTAAATAATATATGTCTTGTCCATTTTTTCCCGTTTTTATTCCCTACGTAAAGCTTTTTATAAATGTTTGATGGGGAAGATTCTCGTCACAGTGTAGCATTTACTCCTATATATATCTGTTACTGGGGCTAAAATACCCAGAACATCATTCTTTCCCCTTCCACTAACATCTTCCCCACCCCGCCAACATCTGTGTCTCTTTTTCTCTAATAAAGATACTAAAGCTCATAAATTCTTGAACAATATAGACTTGAGAAAGCGCCTTAATAGGAGATGGCGTTTGTTTTTGTGTTTATTATTTTTCCTTCTTCGGCGTTAAGAGTTGGCGTTTATCACAATAAGCTCGGAAATGAGAAAGATTATTTCCGAAGTTTAAAGGATTTATTCGTTTGTTTTCCTTAGACTCAGATAAGATATAAAATACTAGCTTTAGTGTCCATATTACTTAATAAGGTGATTCGGCTTGGGAGATATATAATGACATAAGCATTTGTAAGAATGCTTTATGTCTTTATTTGCAGTTATTTTAAAGCTTGATATAATCTCAGAAGCTCATCTCTTTGTTACTGTAAGTAATTCAATGCATAAAACACTTAGTAATCCATTTGCTATTCTTATATTTATAAGTAAATTGGACACAATTACAATTTCTTTGAGGTATTTACATTCTTATATTTTGAATAAATTACTTATCAAAAATGAAATAAAGATTATAATGAAAATAATAATTTTAAACAAACATTGTTTTTAACAATACATTTGCATTTAATGAAAGGTTAACTTTTGATGCAATACTTAATAATAGTAAATGACAAAAAAAAAAAAAAAAATACAGATTAAAATAAAGAGCAGAATTTCAACCAATTATATGTAAAAGAGTAAAAAATTTGATAAATGTTAGCTCATTTTCCCGAGAAAAGCTTTGTTGTTTGCAACTAATTTGCAATGCTATATGCGATCGCAATAATACGCGTTTCGCAACCCAATAGCCATTTGTTATTTACAGATAATGAAAATAAGGAGAATGAAATAAATAGCTTTATCATATGAAAATAAAACGGGGAAAAATCTTCGTTTACATTTTTATCACTAGTTTTATGCGGTGCTAAGGAAATGATAGACGTTAAATTGGAAGAAAGCAGGAAATTGTAATAAAAAAATAATTTTACGTTGGTTTACTTGCACAAAGTTAAATTATTATTAAAAGCAGGAAATGTTCGTGGAATAGTGCCGTGCAGCTTGACTATTACCATTTAACATTTTTAAACTTTAAAAACTTTTTTAACTTTTGTAAGGTTTCTAGAAAGAGTTTACGTACATTTATTCTGTAATACAAAAATTTATACATTTTTAAGATTAAATGACATATCTCCCAATGTAATTCAAAGTATTCCAAAATGGCAACTTCTTATGCTCAGCAGAAATTCGAGTACTTCGTTCGCATTTTTTTTTTTTTGCTTCACAAATATTTCTTTCTTTTCAGATCACAACTATTATCTTTACCTATGTTTCAATAGTTCAGCTGAAACACACGAAAGGAATCCCTTGTTAAATTATTCAAAGTACAAAGTTACCGTTTTCATAACAAATGTGCATAGCGCAAGCTTATTCCACATCATTCATTTACGTAATCAGAGTTTCATTATGCATTTGATAAATTTTATTCGCTGAGTGTCTTAATGTTTTATTAAAAACTGATATAAAGTTTTTTAAAAGGATGTTTAAAGGTTTTGAACATGACACATAATTAATATTTCTTTCCTTGTTGACTGAAGTATAGTTCAGTTAACAAATAATTTATAAACATGAGAAGGATATCCTGTCCTTGTTTCTTTAATTCATAAATATGATAAAGCCCATCGAAACCTCACAGAGAACAAACATTGCAATTCGTTGAAAAACAGTTCCGTACACATTGGTCACTAGAACATTTTTAAACAATCACTATTTTCCCCCTTCAATGTGTTATTAGTCTTTTTTTACGAATACGTCAGAGGTAAAATTGTTATTTATCGTTTTAGAAGACACAAAAATGAAGTGACTAACTCTAATGCAACAATATTACAAACATAAATCTTAAAAGTATAAGCAATGTTGGTCATCTTTCGAGTTGTATGTGTTTAGCTGCTACCAAGTGATACACTGTAGTTTATGAGGATGCTCAAGCATAGCCTTGAGTAGTGTTTCAGATTTCACAAGATTGCACATATGCCAGTACGTGTCTACTTTATTCTTGAGGATTAAGACGCTGTATCCGAGAAGGCGTCTTCCGAGAACGAATTTTCCACCATAAAGGAAGACACAAGCACCTCATTTGGTAAAGAAAATGGATACAGAAGACCAAAGCAATCACCATTCTTTTGCTTTAATGTTCCAGCAACATATCAAGGTAGAAAATTGCAAAGGAAGCGGAGGAAAAACAAACGATAGCCGGCTTTTGTTGGCTGTTGCATACATATTGTTGACATCATTAGCCGAACAACAGGCATATTTTTGTCTAAGCGGAGTTTGCTGACGTCTTCCCACTATGGCTACAGAAATCGAATACTCCAACTTACCATTTGTTTCAGGAGTGATGGCAACCGAACAACGAAATTCGATGTGGAATGTAATGGATTGGAGAGTAGACGATTGTTGTTTATGACCTCATATATTTCTGATGATATTTGTAGACACTTTGAAGGATTTCTTGTTAGCTGAGTACTATGCGTGATATTATTTCCACAATAGATATTGAATATCTTATAAGAAAGCAATGTTTTATGATTTATTCCTTTACCCGAAAACCAATGTACTTCTTTTGTTACAGTGTCATGTTCAAGAAAGCAATAGCGAAACTATTGTCAACTATTTTAATTGCTCCAAAGAAGTAAAAAAAAATCTCTGAAATGTCATGTGACCTACTTTGGGAATATTTCAAAACTACTATTATAATATTTTCACTTCATGATGTCTTTTGTTTTCGAAAAATATTTTCCCCCTGTGTAATTCCCTTTAGTTGGCTGTAAAGCACGGATTAGTTTCAGGGTTTGATTCCTTATATTTTCTTAAAATACCATACTTCCACGTTTTTTTAATACAACTTAATAATCTTTTTTTCTTCTTCATTTGAGCAATAATTAAAGAAATGAATGTGAACCTAAAAATTTATAGACTGGACGACGAATTATATTATTAAGTATAACTGGGTGAGTTCATAGATTAATTTTAAAATCTTTGCTATGGAATATTATTTGCCTTTTATAATAAGATGATTTCGAATATGTACATATTTGGTATGGCAAAATGCCAATTTTGCTCAAAAATAAAAATTATGCAAAAGATCGGAGATTATGCGGTTTCTGCATCTTTCGCAACTTTGCATATTTTATATGGCCCTAATCATGCTTAATCATATGACCATCGCCAGTATATTAAGCTAGTTTAACTGAAATCTATATTTATTTTTAAGAATAATAAATAAATGTAATATGCTTGTGGGACTGATATGTTAAGTTAAAGTGGCTACTAGTCGCATGTCCGCCCCAATAGTTGTAAAGAAAAAAAAAAAAAAAAAAAAAACAACGGAGAATATCACACAAATGTGATTAGTAACGTTATTACGTTGAAATGATTACGTTAATATAGTATATTGCGTTTGTCGACCATAGGATTACACAAGATCGTAGCTATGCTAAGCTCGTGCAGTGTGAAACATTTTCATGTTTCTCTTTTTGACGAGATTTCATCATCATCGTGTAGATATAGCTTAATATCTTGGCGATTGAACGTCGGGGCCTGCTATAATGCAGAAGTACCTTAGTTTTGCTCAAGTAAACGTAAATAATAATAATAAAAAAATCCTCGTAGTCAAGCTCTCAATTATTTCAATAGTGCCTGAGAAATTTGGCTTTAAAAGTGTTGGAGCACCATAAGTGATCATCAAGCAACTTACCTGAGGTTGGGGTGATGGCAGGGTTCGCTAGTCCGTTCGAGACCGTTGTCATCTGAGGCAGTTGCGCGATGGCGAGGGCTGCCATCGGATTCATGTAACCCCCTTGTGCGGCTGCAGCCATGAAAGCGGCTTGCTGTTGCATGATCTGAAAGCAAAACACAAAAAATTAATACAACGAGTCAAAACTCAGAGTTGATCACTGTAACCACGGAATTATTTTGAGAAAACTTTGTACTATATTTTTCTGAAATTAGAAGTAAAATAAAAAAAGCTTTCACAGCCAAAAATAGTGCAAATTTTAATATTAAATGTAAAATTTTTCAAGTAGGGTATTTAACTGGTTTAACTAATGAATAATAAGAAAGAAAATAGGGCTACGAGTTACATGATTGTTTTAAATTAAGAGAAATCTGTTGCTATTTATTTATTTTAATGATAATGAACACGAGTATTTTTTTTATTTGTGTGTTCATAAACAGTTTTAATAAGAGGTGGG
This sequence comes from Octonoba sinensis, assembly GCA_038502835.1. NCBI lineage: Eukaryota > Metazoa > Arthropoda > Arachnida > Araneae > Uloboridae > Octonoba > Octonoba sinensis. The sequence continues at coordinate 83,892,392 of CM076604.1, forward strand.
AGGGGTGACAATATCAATCAGGAGGATCCTATTTACTGTGTTTAATCCTATTTTCTGTGGCCAAAATAGCAATTTCTAAACGTGTCTAATAAGCAAAACTAAACAATTCAGCCGATAAAATTCAACTCTTTTGATTTGTGAATTTTAAGGAAAACACTGTCAGGAGATCCTTTGTTCCAGCAAAAGAATAAGCACGACATCAAGCAATTTTAAGAGGGTGCTTAAGCCCTTTTTTTTTTGCCGTTGTGTAGTGTCACTATTGTGTTCTCACTTAAATCAGTTGGCATCTAATTTACGCTTATTGCTAATACTGTTTTGTATTTAAAATTGTTTCTTTAGACTTTTTCTTTAATTTTTCGCAAATTAAGCATTGTTTTTTGTTCCGAATCTACTGAAATAATTAAAAAACTCTTGGCGATTTTCCATCTCAGGGGAAATTAGTTCATTTTAAAAATAGCGAACAAAAGAGCTTGTCTAGGAATAAATTTTTAACTCTTTTGCAAATATTGAGATGGTATTCCATTTAGCACTAGATTAGTAAAATTAATTGAACCATCGTAAAAAATGAAATTCTGAAAAATGTCGATTTACTCAGTAAAATTAATATTTTTTTACTTTTTGAAAAATATATAGTTGAATACGCTTATTTCAAACTTAATAAACATACGTTCATCAGTTTTGGTGAATTCTATGGATATTCTCGGTTTGTTAAAATTTAAAAAAATGCTTATTTCCTAAGTGAAATATAGATTTTGGTTGTTGTATTTACAAAAGTAATGCACAAATTCAACTGGTAGTTAACATTTTTTTTTTTTTTTTGCTTTTGTAGGGAGAGGTATAGAACGCATCTTCATTTTCATTTACGTTTTGAAACGTAAATCTATAGGTTCATGTTTAAATACATCTTCGCAAGTAAACTAGAAATATTCTTTAAAGATGTATGGATTTTAGTCACTTCATAGAAATAAATGCAAAGTGAGTAAACAATGTGAGATAATGAAAAAAAGTATAAACAGGATAATTACTTTGCCAAAATATACAGAAAAAAATTCTTTTGACGAAATTATAAAGGCTGAAAATTCCCATATCGATTTATGTATTCGATACCTGCCTTTATTATGGGACACAAATTCGAAAAATATTTCTATACTGATCAAATGGCGTTTTTTAAAAAAGCCTTTCAAAAAACGTTTTTACATAAAACTTTACATACACTTCACATTGAATACACAACGAACATTCATGCTTAAACATTAGGATTTACAACACAAAATTACTGGAATTCATGCATTAAAAGTTTCAAAACTCAAAATAATGATTTAAATAGAACAAAATAATTGCCATGTAATTTCACACATTATTTAAAAAACAATATATAAAAAACATTCCTATTGTTTTTATAGAAAATGAGTTTCATTGTTTAAATATGAGCGTGGGAGAAACTTACTATCACTATAGCTACAAGTCAGAAACTAAAATAATTAATAATGAAAAATAATTCAAGAAATTCTTAACTTTCACTACCACCATAGGTTGCTAAGAACAAGCGCTTGTTGTTATAAGAATGGACAGCTATATTTTATGCATAAAATGTTTAAACATATTTTTACTTCTTGGGTCAAATTATACATTCAGGAAATAGTTAAAACTGTTATAAATGATAAGTGAAAAGTTTTTTGTTTCCACTAATTTAATTTTCAAAAACTAGGGATATTCTTCTAGAGTATTGGCCAACGTATTTTTCTATATACTTGCTGTTGCCAATTCTCTCAAACGTAAAACAAATTCTTGAAAACATATCAAAAACTAAATTCTGAAATAAATATTGAATTGTTTGACATTTAATTATTCTGCAGAAAAATAATTTTTTAATAGCTCATAGTGCATAAAATTTCGCAAATTTTATGTCAACCATAGACCAGAGGTTCATCCCTGAAACCGTTTTGCAGTGCCACTTTCACTAGCGCAACACGCAAAAACATGGACTAAACTACAAGAGTTCGCATTGGAAATTTAGCTCATGTGTGCTCTACGACGTTATTATCTTTGTTTTGGAGAGGAAAAGGCATATTTATATAGAACTAGTTCGTTTATTTGCAGCTTTGTGTAGCTCTTTCAGAATGAAATTTTTTTTGCACTGTTATTGTTTTTGTGAGCTCTTTTCTGGAACATTATTTAACGTTATAGCTTATTTACGGTAGTGAAAAAGTTTTAAACTACTTTTAAATATATATATGATATACATATTTAAAGTGTTATCTTAAGTAAGACTGATATAAAAATAGAGCGAAATATATTTTGTTTTTACTTAATGAAATTCTAATGAAACGGAATTTCAAAATAATAGAAGCAGTTTCCCATAATGCAAAAAAATGTCTGAAAATCATTATCAAGCAGCAGAAATAAGTGTCCGGGATAGAGAGTGACGTCAGCAACTGTAATAGCCAAGAAATGGGGAGTAACAACAATTGGGGAAGTAACAGCAAAACCATCAAAACTAGTTAATGTTTTTCCTCGTAGGGGGCGTTTGAGGCACTGTCTTTCAATTCCTCTTACTAATCTCTCCTTCCCACAGTAATTTGCAAGAAGATAATAAACTAAGTAGAAAGAAAGAAGTTTTATCTCTATTTTTGACAAGAAAAAATATTTAAACGAATAAACGCATAATTTCCAATCAATCTAAAGAACTATGCATCGTGTAAGACCTTGGCTTAACTTGGCAAATTAAAAATGAGATATCAAGAGCCGCAATTGTTCTTAAACAGTGATATATAGTTTTTAATTTTCTGCTGCAACAAAAATAGTTTTCTTGCAGTTTAACCTAACTTCTAATTTCGACGCATTATCCTCCCACAATAGATACCGTTTAGTTTTTAACCATCAGCATTTAATCCACGCTCTTAACACCATCAATGAAATATAAGTGCTCGTTTTTCACACACAAAAGAACAATGCTTATCCTTTTAAAAGGAGCCGTCCCTAAACCGTTTATCAACGCAGGCATAGTTATTTTTACAAAAGCCACTGAAGCTCTATCTGCGATATTTATTAATCAGTAGTACGAAGATGTTTTAGTTTTTGTATTATACGCACGTAAAAGATTCAGCAAAAAAAGCAAACTTCTCCGACGGCTGTGATAATTTATGTTGTTTCTGACAGTGTATTATAAGGAAGAAATAAAAATTTTCTCTTATGCGTTGAAAAAGTTTAGAGAAAAGAGAAAGGATATAGGTTATGAAAGGCGGCAATTTTTTCAGCCTTTCATCTTTTGTTTCATAAATAATGTTCTCTCCGGTTGAAAAATACACATATCCTAGTGTACAGATTTTCTTTCATTAAGAGATATAGTTTTTCTCGACGTGCAACAGCTGCAGAAACCTTTTTAAAGTGGCGGACTCTCGAAGATGAATTAATAAAGTGTTTGTTTAATGATACAATTGTCTCCCAGAAGACCCACGAATGAAGATTAAAATTACATTGTCATTTTAAGCTTGTATGATTAATCCTGCTTAAACATGGCTAGCATATCTATTAAGTGTTTACGAAGCATTACATCTCTCTGCCTGTAACTTGACGTGTTCATGGTATATGTATATATTTATTTTAATAACTTAGTTTTTCAATTTTAAAAAATAATATTGAGATTGTAGAAATTTATCTATTCGAAATGGATATGTAATTACTCACTTCATTGTTTATTCAGATGGTGGAAACTTATTGGTTTTTTAAAGCTAGTTTTAAATGTGTGTTTAATTTTAGTGACTGTTGGTAGTAAATTATTTTTCTTTATACAATATATTTAGTTTTTATTTAATTTGTAATTATAACAAATGAAGAACTCAAAATAAATACTGATCGTTGAAGTTAGGACACCGGTGGGTTATTAGCTGTGGGTAACCGAATGAACAACCATACTATAACGGCGAGCTAAAGGAAAAATCCCTATCAAACGAAACTTGCTTTGCAATACGCTGGGGAGTGGGTGGTTACAAAATTTTCTGTTCACGGCACTTCTGGCATAAAATGTGAGTGTGGTTGCCGATAAAAAGAAGTTCAATGATTTATTTTAAAAATTTCTATTTTAGTATTAAAAATGTTTTAATTAAGTTACAATCACACAAGAAAAAAAAAGGAAGTGTTCTTCACATAACTTTTTAAGCTATACTCTTTAAGCTGTACTCATTATTTTTATTATTAGCTATGTGCTTGAAATATTTCCGCATTTCTTAGAAAGTGTTTAACTTTTTGTAGAAATTTATAATATACTGTTTTCTTTGATGAATAAATATGGAACGGTTGGCAATCCGTTTTGAAACAAATTAACAAGAAGTTCCGTCTAGAACTATACGAGCCTACTTTCCCGTATACACCGAATTCAAATTTATAATCTAGCTATCTCTCTCTTTCTGTCTTTCTCGTTTAGCTTTACTTCTTCATTACTTCAAATATACCTTTTTCTACGGTTAATACATATTCATTCAATCATTCATTTATTAAGTCATTCATGTATTTATGCACTCATTTATTCATTCATTCTTTTGCTTATTCATTTAATCATTCATTAATTAAAAAATATTCTTGAAAATCCCGATCAAAAAATTCCATAGGAAAATAGGCTCGTTAGTTCTGGATAAACTTTCTATTTATACATTTTCTACGTCATAAGAACTTTCCGATAAAGTTTGTTCCAAGCAAATCGGTCCGTTAGATCAGGAATTATATAGGATTGAAATTTCCCCGTAGGCGGTATGTTAATTTTTTTGAACTGTTCAAAAATGAACAAAAATTGTTAAAATCAATATTTCACGCCAAGAACTTCTTCCAGTGAGCTTGTTCATGGGAACTTGGATCTTGTACCCAGAGTTTACATAATTTGCTTCATTTTCACCCATAGACGCTAATGTTAAATTTTTTTGAACTGATCAAAATTGAACAAAAAATTGTTCAAATAAAAAAGTAAAATATAGAAATGAGATGTCCTCGCCGAGATCTTTCGAATGCAAAAAGAATTTTTCCAATCGGACAATTCGTTCAAAAGTTATTAGGGGGGGGGGGGGACAGACCGACAGACAGACAGACCGACAGACCGGCAGACCGACCGACACACTTTCCCCCCATCTCAAAACCCTACTTTCAAATTTTTTATTTTTCAATCTTTATTTAATTACTTAACTTATTTTTGCATTTTCTTGATTTCTAACGATATTTTCACGATACATTAAGCCTTCTTTCATGCTTTATTATTATTTTTTTTACTGTTACGGGAAAGTAGGCTAATAAAAACGATAGTGCGTTGAACAAGCAAACCTTATTAACTAAATTGCAAAAGGAACTGGGATTAGATATTCTTATGTTTCAATGAGTGGTTATTTATATAATCGAAACGTGGAATCCTGATTCATTTTGTACATCCGCACCGTTTACTTGGTTCCTAACTAGAACTCACTCCGAATTTAGTGCACAACATTCAATGAGGTGCGAAGTTTATGAAATGGGATCCAAGTGATAAATCCTTTGCAATATTCAGGTTATTGCATATCTTCCGGTTTGAAACATTTCCATGATTTTATCATAAAAGCTTACGAGAGAAAGATTAGCGAAGACCGATTCGGGAGAAGCCTTACCTAGGAATTTAATTAAGCCTCATGGTAATGTATATGAATAGAATGCTGCTTTAGCGAAACTTACTAAAATATATTCTAGTTCAATTTATATTCATCGATCAGAAGTTCTTGATTCATTGCGTGAAAGGTGTTTCTCGTTTAATTGCAACTGCAGTGATAACGAGCGACGTGTATTATGCATCATCCATCAAATTCCATTCAAATGTTTGTTCCGGTTTGTTGAAGGTTTATAGATCTGAGTATTGCATTTCTATGAAAGTCAAAAAAAAAAAAAAAAAAGTTATTATAAGAGCGTTAACAATAAACACTAACAACAGGCGTTCTTATAAAGGATAAAAGCAATTATATATAAAAAAAACCTATTCTGAGGTAACAAGCAATGTTTTTAACGAATGTCATTTCACACGTTGCAATACAGAACCTAATGAACTTCTTACTCTTTTCTTACGTTTGTCAGAGAGTAATGCTTTCTTCCAGTCATTAGCACCAATTAGTACTTAACAATTTTTTATCTGGAAAAATATTTTCCCCCAAAGGGTTATTTTTAAAAATTATATGAATTACGCTTTTATAGTATCGCCGTTACATCTAAACGTTTCTTTATTAATAAAAAGGCTTGGTGTTGCATAGCAGCAATGCCTGCTGAAACCATGTTTCAAAGATTCTTGCAATTAATGCTTCATTTCATTTAAATTCTAATCATTCGCCTCCTCCAGTGCCCAATTGCTAATTTGAGTATGATTTCAAATATTTTCCTTTAAACAAAACTTCCATTGTGCGATCGTACAGTTATAATTATTTTTCAGCCGTGCGTCCTACAGGGAAATGATCAACCATTGTGTTATGATTGTAAAATAATGATAAATTCAGACGGTAACAGAAACTTTACGTATCAGAAGGAAGACAAGCGAGGAGGTGGAAATAAAAATAAACATTTAGAGCGAACTAATTTCACTGTAAGATTGCAAAATTAAACAGGTAAGTGGAAACGGAAAAATTTATACGCATACATTTTTAAAGCGTCGCTACCATAGATTAAAAGATAGCATTTTAATTAAATGGAACTTTTCCCTTGGGAAAACTGGCAACAGGCAAATGGCGAAATTGAATCGATACGATTTTAGCTCACTGCTGAAATAACGAGAAATTCTTTGGGAAAAGCAAATTACCTGACGTTACCTACACATATAAACCTAATTTGAGAAAACAGAGACAGGTAGAAAAAAATTAGAGCGTTTGAGTTGCGGTTACAGTTATTTAAGAATGCAATTACAGTCTGGAATTTCAAAAAATTATTATTGTGGAATCGAATGACTTGCAAACTCCTCCACAAGTCTGGTCTGCTAGAAAGCGCGGGAAACCATTTTTATTAACGTATTGAATTACCGGCATTAAGATAATCATTAATGGAGGGTCGTTACTTTGTTGAAAAATATTCAAATTTATTGTGCCTGCTAAATTGTTTTAATTTTTCATTTTTGAAGTCAAAAATTGTATCAAATTTTAATATTAAATATTTATTAAGTAATTTAAGTATTTTATTTTTATTTTTGCATCATGAGAGCTTCAAATGCCTCTTCCAATTCGTCGGATGTTGAATTCATTTGAAACTTTAATGTGGGAGAAATATTAATGAACTAGCTTTTTAAAAAGCTGAGCATTCAGTTTTTGATAAATTTCTGCCTCCAATTAAGATATTTAATTACTTAAACATTTATTTTTTTGCTTGATTATCAATGACAAACATTGCTTTTGTTATTTATTTCTTTTTTCATATAAATTTAACGGGAAGATTCGTAAAAACTCCTATTACTAGATATGTTTTATTCTAGAAGTTTGTTTATTTGGCTTACAATTTATTTCTGTGATCAAATACTACCGGATTGAACTAAACAATTTCGAATCAAATTGGTTGCTTTAATCTTAGAAAGCTTAGTTATTTCCCTTTGGTACATTAACGTTACTTTTAGTAAGATCTTACTATCGTTCGTCTTTAGCCTACTTTGTAAAAAAGTAAACAAAAAAAGAAAAAAAGTATGGAAGAAGATTTAATGTATCGTGAAACCATCGTTAAAAATGAAAATAAAAAGTAAAAAATAAGTTAAGTAATTAAATAAAAAGATTGAGAATAAAAAGTTTGGAATGTAGGGTGTTAAGATGGAGAAAATGCGTGTCTGTCGGTTTGTTTGTCCCTCCCCGCCCCCCATCAATTTTGAAGGAATTGTAAGATTTCAAGGATTGTTTTGCATTCGAAAGATCTCGGCGAAAACAGCCTGTTATTTTAGTTTCTGACTTGAACAATTTTAGTTCAATGTTGAACTATTCAAAAACTATTAATATTTGCAGCTACGGAGAAAAATGAAGCAAATTATATAAACTTTGGGCATACAATCCAAGTTTCTTTGATCAATCTTATTGAAGGAATATCTCAACGGGAAATATTTTTTGGTTTGAGCAGTTTTTGTTCAATTTTGAACACTTCAACAAAATGTACCATTAGAGTCTACGGGAAAATATGAACCCCTTATAAATCATTATCGAATAGACGGATTTTCTTGGAACAAACTTTATTGGAAAAGCTTATGACGTAGAACGTGTACAGGCAGGAAGTTCAACCAGAATAAACGAGTCTATTATCCAATGAAACGTTTTGATCGGAATTTTTAAGGATATTTCTGAATGAATGTATGCATAAACGAATGAGTGAAAGAATAAAAGAATAAATGTGAAAATCAATCACTAATGTATGATTGCTATATTATAAATATGATATTGGCAGTGGCATACGCAGAATTTTTTCACGGGGGCGGGGGGGGGGGGGGGTCATAATTTTCTGAAACTACTAAAATAAATTCGAGTATATAATAAAGCACTATTATTTAGGGCTCAAGGGGACGGGGTTTAAACCCGTAAATTCCTCCTTGCGTACGCCACTGGATGTTGGTGTATACGGGAAAGTAGGCTCGTATTGTTCTAGATAAAACTTTTTGTTAACTTATTAGTTTAGTTTCTCTGATTCATAAACACAAAAATACTTCAAATGCAGCTATTTTGATGGTAGTAACCTCAACTCATCTCTATTGAAAAATGCAATTGAATGATTACATTAGTTTTTTTTTTGGTATATTCAGTGGTTCATATAAAAAAAAGAGCAATTACAAATAAAACTTCTATTTGTGTTTGGTTTAGTATTGTTGTAGATATAAATAAGTTGTATGCTTAAGTTTCTCTCTACAAACAATGTTTAATTTTTTACAACTTTATTTTGCGTTCGAATTTCAACTTGATATTTTTGAAGTTCCTTTCTTTCTTTTTTTCAAAATTGATAGTTTTGTAGTTTCAGTTGCTATCTTGTTTGATAATGTACATTTTTGAGTATTTTTTGTGTTACTGGTTTACAGTAAATTTTGCCAAGTTTGGGCATTAATTTTGTGATTTGTTTTTCTCTATCTTTATTTCGTAAATTCGATTTTCTCTCTTGCAACAAGATCATGCGTTAAGTAACCGAATATGCAAAGTGCCAGGAATTTATAAACCCTAGGAACTTTGCAGCGGTGTGCTTCATTTTTACAGCAGTTCAACCATGCTGGGTTGTTTTTAAGCGGCTCGTTTTGAGTTTGCCTTTTTTAACCGAAGTTACAGCCCGTTAATCTTTCTTTGAATACATTATTTAAGAGATTATTTATTTTATTTGAGTTCATCACTTGAAAATATGTTAGCCATCAATAAATGTCATATAATTTTTGCTTAGGCGTTTCTCTGATATTGCACTTAAGAAAGATGACATTTCTTGATCATTAAACTTACGTTCTAGTTGGAGCTAATAATTTAAAAATTCTGCTATTTTATGCTTTATGAAATAAAGTAATGAAGTTAAGTTCTTGCAACTCAACATTTTATTTCATAGATTTGGGAATAATTAAGCTCTGGAAATCACATCTTCTGTGACTAAATTTTCACTAGCAAATTCTGCTGTTGCAATTGGATTACTGCTGCGAGCTTAAGCGAAAATGAAGAAATTTCCTTTGCAATTGCAGAATAACGTCTTCAAAACTTTTTCCCCAAAAAGTTAAACTGACACAAAAGGTTTATCGGCTATAAAACTTACTAAGCTATTACATTTAAAAAAATGTTCTATTAGAACAAGATGTTGAAATCATTTTTCATAACTTTTCTTTTTCTGCATAACTTTAATCACATAAGTGAGATTATTATTTAATTATAGAAAAAAACTAGAGCCTATTATGGTATTTCTTTCATCAGATATTGGCTAATGTGCAAAATGATTTAACAATATAGGTCTATTTATCAGTTCTGAGTAGACTGGATTTCTGAGCTTAAGGTCAGAATTACAACGATTTGGGGTATAAGGTGAAAGAAACAATTGTTGCATGCTAATCCAATGACATCAAATACTGAAAATGAAAATAAGAAATAGGAGATGGGCAATCTAGTTACATAGCTTAGAATTATTTTTTGCTTAAATGCAGGTATAGGTTATGCAAAATGTTTCTAAGGATTTTCTTCAGAAATGTATGTCTAGGAAAAGTGATGAACGTATAGAAAACAGCAATCTGCAATCTCGATTCCAAGGAAAAAGCTTTTCGGTTAACTTTTCCCTCAAGCAAATTTTTGGGACTTCCTTCTCCTTAGTTTAAGCACATTGTAAGGTCAATTTACTCGCTCCATAAAGGGCATTTTTGGTGCAATATTTAACTAGCATTTTTAATTTTACTCTTTCAAATGAGTTCCGTAAAATTGTATCGTTTTTATAAGGACACCAAACTTTCGCTACGGTGCACTGCCATGAAAATAAGTAGAAGCCTTTACTTTGGTGGATTTCGAAACCATCTTATAACGTTCTATTCTTTAAAATCGTCTTACCAATTTTCCATTATGCTTTGGGCCAGATACTGGTTTCATTCGATAGGCAATATCTAAACAGGTATGTGTGTGTGAAATAACTAAAGAAATGTTTCAGGCATATATGTGTGGAATATCTAACATCATTTTAATGGTTATGTATGAAGCATGATGTTCCATGCAAGTAGCATTTCAAGTGTTGTATCGTTGATTGATACTGAATATTTTAAATTGTTTCATTCTGGTGATTGAAGTATCGCGATTGGGGCAAATTACCAACGTCAACATTGAGAAACTCTGGGTAGATATCCTATGATACATTTGATGTCTATTGCGCGTAGTGAAGGGCATTTTTGTCTTCTTACTGTGATGAATTAAGCGCGAAAGCTAATTTTGGTAAGAAATTTATCACTGTCACTTGATTGGTTGGAAGGTAACGATTTTTATAAACGGGAGAATTACAAAATATTGTCCAATATGGACACGTTTTCAATCAACACATCTAAAGCAATAATCCACACAACACATACACAATTATGGGAGAAGGGGCGTTATTTAGGACTCATAGATTAAGAGCTGACTAACGAATGAGACCGACTGAATACTTTTGGTGACAAATTTTTGAAGATTCAAGTGCTAATGGTGCAATTTTGACATGACAACATGTTGGTGTCATGCCCACTTTCACTTCCCTTTACGGTTATCATTATGCTATCAAATAGAGCCAATTTGACTGTGTGCCTGCAGCGTGTAAGATTGCCCATTTCTTTGAAAAAAAAAAGAAGAAGAGATGTAAATAAATGACAGAGAGAAGAAATAAAGAGGGAAAGACACACTGTGTGTGACATACATTGAGATCTACCTGTGCATATGCACCGTAAGCACCGAACTGGTTGAACATGAAGGGATTCAAAAGCCCCATGTTGCCAGCCATCTGCTGCATCCGCCTCAATTGTCTTTCTTTTTCTGTGTCGGCGAACTTCACGACAAGGCTAGACGATGCACCCTGGAAAATAAAAGAGAGAAAAAAAGGTTCATTACAAACGGTATCATGTTGTATAAATTGTTTACATTCCTGTGGCAGCTTTTTTCCCCTTTCTAATGGGGCTGCGTTTTTGTCATTAATCTTAGCAGACCTATCGCATTCCAACATCCATTCTTTCAAGTGGCACCACTCTCTGCGGATGCCATTACACATAAGAATTTTGACGCATAGTTTCTCCACTGGGAGGTGGAGAAACTATGCGTCAAACAGCTGTGCTCTGACAATGCGAAATTTAAGTTAACCGAGAGTATCCAAGCCAAATGGATACTGAAGGGATCTTTAACGTTTCGCATAATCATACAACATGGACACTCGTTTTTCTGCACTTCGAAACTCTACCAACATTGGTCGGGGATTGAACCCACGATCTTGGGCATAAGAAGCTAGTATCAAAACACTACGCCACCGTGCCGGTTAATAAGATACTTAATACGATACCTAATCTACCTCTCTCTACGTATCAACAATTGGTGAAATTCTAAAAAATGCTATTGTTGGAAGAAAAAGGCAGGACCAAGAGATAGAAAAGTGACGAAATTTTGTAGTTGGATATTTTGAAACTTACAGGGTGAGGCAACTTTTTTTTTCTAACCTATTAGTACTCTTTTTTTATGGATATCCCATTAAAATTAATAACTTTGTTTGAGTTGTAGTCTGAGGCTATTTGATCTACATCATTCCAGTAATCAAGAAAAGCAGGAAAGCTTTTTCTTGATTTCAACCCCTTCTTCGACAAGAAACACTTGAAATTTAGGCCTTTGAGACCAGGAACCCTACAGCCCAGATGAAAAAGTATTGCCATTGTGTCGCGACTACTCCCGTGATCGTTTGGAATTTAAAAATTCTTCAATAAAACTTCTTATGTTATCATTTTATACATGATTTTACATGGGCATTGTTTATGTAAAAATCATCTTTGCTTCTTATTAGCTTCAATCCAAAGCAGTAAAGTAAGGGTTCAAGAATAAAAACACATGTATCTACAGTTTTGTCTCAAATTTGTGTCTTAATGCATTGTTCTTTAAAAAAACTATTAATGTACTGATAAATTAATTACCAAAGCTGTTAGACCCCTTATTTGCACTTAGCACTTAAATAAAACTAATTATTAACAGTTCTCTTAATTTAAGCTCTAAACAAGTTTCTTTAAACTTAAAAAGTAAACGGTTACAACTAGGAAGAAAACATATTTTTTTCTCCGTTGACGTTTTACATTCCTCCACTGATGAACGCTTAAGTGAGTTTGATGGCATTCAGAAATTGGGAGGGGAAGTGCAGATTAGATTAAATGAGGACAAAGTGATAAAAGATGCAGATACCATCCAACTATGAAAAAAAAACGCCTTAGTGCATGAAGAGTGAAATGGACACGCTGTGACAGCATCTTAGATAGCTTCTTCAAGTCATTTTAAATGGAGTCTAGGGGGTGAAAGAGATCTTCGGCTTCCCTGTATGGAGCAGGAGATTCAATTGATAATGAAACCTACGCATAATAGGTATTTTTAGGAGCGTATTAGGCTTGCTTTTAGTATCGAAGAGGTAATTTTACTTACCTCACATTGGTGGAAAAGCTTTTATCTTAACCAAAGATGAAAAAATGCAAATTGATGCGTCAAAGTGTGTTTACTCCACTTAGAAATAAAAGCCCAGTGCTATTAAACAAAATGTAAACCTTCTTCAGATCGAACTATTTACATTAGTCTTTCATAGTTTGTAAAGGTATCAGAGATGAAGTTTTAAACGAGTACATTTTATGAAAAATATTGTCATTGGAGGAAAAGTGAAATAGAATTTGGAAGGGTGAAAAAGAAGTACAGAGATAAATTGTACAAGTTGCGGTAATTCGCCAATGTTTAGCAAAAGATTAATGAAATACAGAACATATAAGGAGAAGCAGATTTAAATGTTAACCTACGCTTTTACTCATGAAGTGATAGAATTAAGTTTCACGATTATTTTAACGAACATCCAAAAAACACCAAATTTTAATATAATTTTCAACAATTCCTAGTTCCTTTTTTAATAAGTAAAGTTATTTATTTATTTACTAATTTTTGTAGTGGACATTATTTCCCTTCCTGGGGTGGGGTGAGGGGGAAGTATCAAAGTTGTTACATGGGAGAAGTTTTGTGCACACACACTGTTTGTAATAATTAAATAAAACATAATAATAATAAAAAGAGTAGGGATCTAAACAGGATTCATCGTTATTTGTGTAAAAACAAAAGAAACTTTTATACGTGGGATATTTTCCGTGGAATGATCCTCAGCAATTGTTCCACTTAATTTGAAAATTTTAACATAGCGTGATTAAATAAATCAGTGATCTGGAATTTATTTTGAAAGTAATGAATGTTGTTGTGGACATCGTTTTCAGAGGTCTCGCTGTACTCGAGCTTAAAGGGAAACTGTAATTATTTTTTTCTAAAAAAAACTATTAACATTTTGAATTTTTTCTATATTGCAATTTTGTTTGAAATTTTCTTCTTCATAAAGCGTACTCTATTATCTACTTGACTTGAATTTGAAGAGTGGGAAATGATCTTTTTTTTTCAGTATTTCTCAGAAACTAAGTAAATCATAACTTTTTCCGTTCCAGATGATAATCACACGCGTGTTTTTTCTAGTGCTCACTTCAAAAACTTTTGATTTCATTTTGGCACGATTTTTCGCTTCCTCTACACAACTTCTTTTCAAACTATTAGATTGAGAGTGTTCTTTAGAAGACGCTGTAAAAAAAAAAAGAAAGAAAAGAAAAAAAAATTGACAGGAAATTGGGTTAGACTTTTCTGCACGGAAAAGAGCAGCGAGACCCTCAATATGTTTGATATTTTTATTTATTTTTTTGTCTCTTTCATTTTGTTTGGGGAGGTTCAAAACATTGTTCTCGCTTGAATGACTCACACCTTGAAAAATGAATTTAATCTAGTACCTATTTCTTCCTAGAAGTCATCTTGTTCCGAACCGCCTTTTTACTAGTTCTTTCCCAACCCGCCTTTTGTATTGTCGAATGTTATTAAGTTTGTTACGTTTCAGAACTTACTTTTGGAACTAAAGTTTCAAAATCAAATTAACCTGTAGATGCTTTTTTTCTTCTTTTTGATGATTATAGACTCATATACTCCGGTAGTCACAAGCACACACACAAGCACAGACAAGCAAACAAAAATCCACGTACATGCAGATATACCTATATTTTGGCTTCAAACACGTTTTTCGTCTAGAAGCTCCTTTTTTTGCATTGGAAAAGGATATTCTTTGCAACTTCGAAACATGTGTCTGCAATCTTTTTACAAAATTTATGATTAATTTACGTTGGGTTTCACCGTTAGATATACGTATCTATGAACATATGAACAGTCAAGAAAAACAACAAGCCTTTGACTATTATGACGCTGGACAATTTTTGGCATTTCAAACTACTGGGGATTTTCTCGAAATGGGTTAGGAGAGGTGTGGTTCTGTTTTCAGGAGAGCTGCTATTATAATTTTTGTTTTGCGATGCATTGCCAAGGTGAGCATTGCCGAGTTGAAAACTGAAATAAATTGTATTTTTTCTTGTTTTTTTCGGCATGGTAACATTTTAACACTATTCTTTTCATCTAAATTTCCTTATTAACATTTGTTACAAAGAATATTTAATTCATTTTGTAGTTTCCTTTCAAAATAAGTCAGTGGAACTCCTCTGCAATTGCACTTTCTTTTGTAAAAAATAATCTTTTATGCCTTTAAATTTGTGTTAGTATCACACATTTAAGGCAAATACTTTTTAACTTTATGAATTTGGCTCGGATATCATAATTTATTGGAATTTCATCCAAATATTATCATTTTAAAAAAGAAATGAAGTAAGATGTTAGAGCGCTTTGAAACACATTATTACCCCACTTCGCGCTGTCAAATTCATCATTCTTTGAAAAAAATGCACTCATAGATGAGATATCAGTACACAATTTGCTAAACTTTGACTGCATCAGATAAAATACGCATACATTTAAGTTGACACTTTACTCACTAACTTCGAAATATTTCTGTATAAATAAGTGAAGGTAAAATTCATAAATTAGACAGCTTGTGCAGCAAAACACTTTTCTCCGAGATCAGCTTTTAAAGCCGCTCAGACCACTATTGAACAGGTTGACTTCCACTATGAAGAATCACATATTATGATGGATGATGGACGAAAACATAATTTGAATTTTTTGGCGTCTACATTTGCATGAGCTTTTCAAAAAGCTTTAGATCTTCTCTGCTGATATAAATGTCCTCTTAAAGTTGTTTCGTTATTTTTTCAGACGAAAAAAAAGTCAAGGGTGGTTGGAGGTACGTGATTTTCTAAGAAGACGAATAAACTGATAGAGGAAGAAATTGAAGAGAGTAAACAATTTTGGATTTTTCAACCCGTCGCTTCAATGCATAAATCATAGTGCTTAATTTATTCTTTCAGTTTTTGCCTCTTTTTATCCCCCGTAGGCAAAGGGGCGTAAATAACAAAATGGCGCAGTTCTTTCTAAGGTTATGCGTTGAGAGGAGCATTTCAGATGGTTTTCATGCTGATTCGAGGGGGTAAACTTTACAAATGACTTTACAAACGATATGAATGTTTCACCAAGAAGTTGAAAGATGAGTTGAAAATATTTAGACTTCTTTACAGGATTTTCATACTCAAGTGCTGAAAGGAAAGTCGTTTTCCACTTCCTGCATGAATTGCAAATGTCCTTTAAAGACATCATCGTTAAGTTATAACGCATATATTGTATTTTTTAAGCAACCTGTGGTGAATAACAAGATATTCCGCAAACTAAATGTATTTCTTTTGTGTTTAATGGCAAGAATTTTCAGAAATAGAGCCCTTAAGCGATCCAGCATGTTTTTGATAAACACATTATAGCTTTACAATGAGATTAAACTTATAACACAATGTTTAAAGATGTGGTGATGAAATTTATAATGTAGCTATGTATAAGAAATACAATGCAGAAGTTTGAATGAAAATTATGTACACGTGTTTTTGAGTCACAGTGAACTTATTTTACAGTGAAAAGGAGCGGAAATATTTGGAGAGGAGGGATATGTTTTGATGGAGTAAATGGATACAATTAAAAGAATAATTAGTTTGTTCGTTCGATACTTATAAGTTTAAAATGCATGTTTACTTGGCCTGAGGGGACATGAAATGTAAGTTAACTTTACTCCATATATTGCTGTAAAATTTATTGAGAATTTTACACTGCATATATATACAGTAAAACCTCTCAATAAGGGACACTAAGAGGACTGGAAATTGTGTCCCTTAAATAGAGGTGTCCCTTCCTCGGAGGTACATAAATTGATGCATACACGTATAGTATATTAACTTGGTTCAACTTTTCAATAATAAGCATGTGCTACCATTTAAGCTTAAATACTGAAAATGTTTCATGCATACAAATAATAAGTTGAAATTAATGAAATTTAAAATGTTTTCATTAAAAAACTAAAATTTTAGCATAAATGTCGTATTGGCAAAGTTTTGTAGCTTACAGAAATATATTTAAAGTAATCTATGAGATGGGTTTGTTTTAAAGTACGAAGTACGGGAAATACAGCTTAATTTAAGTTTCGTGTACGTTTTCCAATCCTTGCATCAAAAAGTTGTTGGTAGCCGGGTACTGTCTGTCAATGCAGAGCATACATGTATTCCATAGTACAAGTCAGGGAAAAGCCTTTACAAGTAGGTTTTGGCTAGCACTTTAAAATACACTTGTTTCTTCGGTCATGCTTCTAGGACTCAGACTAGTACTTTCAGAAGTTAATTTTTAGAAAAAAAAACCCCTTCAATTTCCAGTAAATTTTTCTTATCTATATAGCTTGAATTTTAGAAATTTTTCTCTGTGAATGTCCCTTAAATAGAGTGTCCCTTATTCAGAGGTACATTGCGGTCCCCATTCAAAGGGACTGGGACTTGAAAAAGTGTCCCTTAATTAGAGGTGTCCCTTTTTCGGAGGTGTCCCTTGAAGGAGGTTTCACTGTATATATATATATATATATATACTCACACATACATATTTGTGTGCATTTAAATTGTAATAGTGTTTGACGCAACGTTTTCATTATATATGTAGTTCCATATACGGTTCGTCCCCACAGATGTAGATGAGCATTCGATATCCTAGCAACCTTACCCAGTAGTGCCCATTACATTAGGTGGCAACATTTAGCTGTAATTGCACAGATTAGTCGTTCCGCTTAACTGAAGGGCTCCAACCCTAATAACACAGCGTTGACTGCTGCTTATTGCAGCCTGCTGCTATGCCGCAAACCTTGTCACACCGGGCGTAAAATTAACAGTTGATACTGCGGTTCATTACAGTGATACTGCTTACAGAAACCAGGATTCTGTGTTGATGTGATGATGGTACACTTCACCGGAATACCGTGGATTCTTTGCCGTAAGCCTTGTGGGTATTAACACATGAGAATCAACTGTTGCAAAATGGAATTGGCATAAAGACAACCTGAAGGGAAATTGGATTGATTATATTGAAAATGAAGTAACAGCCGGAATGAAGATTTGAATAGAAACACGGTAGCCAGGGTGAATGCTCTGATTGTTAAACTACTTATATTGATGATATTATTTAAATTCTTCCCTGTTATACAGAAAACGAGATACAAAATTTATCAATAATAGTAATTATTCATTAAAATTTACTTATTATTGATTTATTTATTTACTGCACATGACTGAAAGTTTTGAAGTTGTATTTCTCAACTGACTTTCAAATTCTAGCAGGAGCACAGATATAAATTTGGAACAAACGATATTAGGGCACAAAATTGCGATGCACACTGGTATTTTGAAGTTATAAGAGATCCTCTTTCTTAACTGCTAAAAATTGGATCTACATGGAATAACTAACAAATTTCAAATCAAGGAACATATCCTAAATACATTCAGTGATTCGGAAGGCAGAAATACATTCAGCAATTCGGAAGGCAGGTGGATAAAAACTTTCAAGATAAAAAAAACGTATTTAGAAATGCATAATTGAGGATACGAAAATGTTTGTGAAACTTTTGAAAAAATATTAAAGCTTGACAGTTAAATCGTTCAAATTTCGAAAACTTTTAAGGAAAGGAACATGTGCGTAACGTCAAGACAACGTTCCATAAAAAATGCTGAAAAATGAACAAAATACAAAGCAAATGTCTTTTTCCTTTAAAAAATTTCATTTAATTAACTTGTTTATCGCAATAACTTCAAACTGATTTTTTAGCAAATACAAAATATATTGAAATTCAGGAGAGAAAAATTCATTCCATGTATTGTGAGACACTGTATTATGCTGGTGACAGGCATTTCTACTCATCTTTTCATGTAATATACAGTGTAACACTATGTTTATAAACTTCTTCCTTCAACCGTTTGCCTCATATGATCATATTTTGCGTATCTTCCACAGTTGAATTCCGACATTTGAATGATAAAAATAGGTTAAACTTCCAAGACAACTCTGCTTAAAATGTGGCTCTGCACAGCTTGATAGGGTCAGTTGGGGTAATTGTAAACAAGCTTCATAACTACACTTGTGGTATTTTTGAAAACTTAACTGCTTGTGAGTGATAAACTGGAAGCATAGGGAAAACATTGAAACAGTTTCGTAAGTTTCGAAACAACTGTGGAGGCGTCACTATTGTTTGAAAATGGCCCCGTGAAAAAAAGTTGTTTAACAAAATTTAGTGATCTTACATTTTCCTCTCCAGGTCTTCTACAAAAACGATGTAAGCGGTTTCAAGCATTTGTATTCGTCACATGGAATGCTGCTAAAATTATTTAGTTATAAATTTAATCCTCCCTGTTATTTTTCATGTGCGATTTAGGTGTTTACAATTAACCCATATATTTCGTACTCTGGGGTAATTGTCAACACTTAAATTTATCCTATTTCCAATATTTGGGGGCGGGGGGCAATGAGTATGTTTACAATTACCAAAGAGATCTGGGGAAATTGTAAACACACTAAGGTAAATGTAAACAAAAGCTCATTCGCTAACAAATAGTCATAAAGTCAAAATTTTTGTACACATTTACTCACAAGAAGTACAGTAGTGGCTACAATGCTCACAATTTTCTCTCTGACTTCATTCAAGAGTAGTGAAGGATCAAAAGTTATCGCATCACTGCTAGAATTATCTATTAACAATACGAACACGATAACATTATCAAGAGCACGAATAATAAAAAAAATACCTTATTGGTTCTGATTAATTTTATTTTAAAAAGAACAATAAGTGTTAATAATTTTGTTAATGTTTCGTTATCTGATCTGTTACTAACGTAATGGTGTAACATTAGCTTTAAATATTGATTAGAAAAAAAATTATAACTGACACGCACCTGCACATAATCTTATCCATATATATATTTCACTTACGTGGATCAGTTACGATTAAATTTTGTGTTACGATATGATACTGACATCATGCAAAGAACAAACTATGGT
Source organism: Octonoba sinensis (assembly GCA_038502835.1). Lineage (NCBI taxonomy): Eukaryota > Metazoa > Arthropoda > Arachnida > Araneae > Uloboridae > Octonoba > Octonoba sinensis. Next base: position 83,912,410 of record CM076604.1, read on the forward strand.
AAAACCATATTTAAAAATTTGTTTAATGATTATTAAAAGAAAAATAACGTAATATTTGTATTTATTATACTAACTTACGGACTTTAACAAATTTATTCCTATTTCTTAAAAAGTATTTCCATTCATAACTCCATTTTTAATTTTCGATTCTTTGGAGCGGAAACGCCTTAGTCTGTTTATATCGAGCGATCTTTTCTTAAGCCTTTCGAATTATAACGATTTTAAAATAATTAATTTCTTATTCTTTATTGGTAAACTTACAGCCAGCAGATGTTCTGCAAGGGATCAGCTAGTCTTTTGTAATATATTTAACCTTTTGAAAAATGCAAAAATAACGAGTAGCAAATTTTTAGAAAGTGGGATAATAAGTGAGGAATATTTCAGTAATAATTTTTTCTGTTCATTTATTTCATTCTTGGTTTTTATTATTCATTATTTCAATTCTCTATATTCAAGAAAACTGCACCACTTAATTACGAGCTAAAATTCCTATAATAAGAGGCGAAGAAACTTTCAAATGAAAAAGAAAGGGGGAAAAAATCTCTTCAGAGAAGCAAATGAAAAGAGAGGCCATTTCAGTGGTGATAACCTGCATGTAAAGACTTTCTAATTATAACGACAGAGGGCGCGCGGGACAATTACGTCGCCTTAAGCGCCATCATATGAAAGAAATAACATTTACTACGCAATTTCTTTCTTTTCGCTTTCATTCACTCATGACTTCCTACCCCCTTTTACGTTTTTTCCCTTATTCTAATTGGGAAGCATTTTACAAAGGGATCAAAAACATGGTCCCTATGGCCTTTGTACTGAAATAGTATTAAAAAAATCGAACGAGAAATTGAATGGCGGAAAAAACTGCCTAAATTACCCCTGGCTTTCTGCTTTCAATTAAAGTTCCCGAGTTGATCACATGTTCTATAATTGAAATGCCTAAAACTTTTCAGCCCCTCTCCCAACTTTGGCGTGGGATTTGAAGCTCAAAACAGCGATAAAGAGCGCCCTCTCTCCTACCTAATCATTAGCATATTGATTCGAAGCACTTTGTGAAAAAACACATTTTAATTGACTTACAGACAGGAATTCTAATTTCCTAGCTTTTTCTGAGCTTAAACACCGAGCTCTTGAATAAAAAGAATTTGACAAACTGAAGTATTTTTTCCTTCTTTTACACTACAAAGCTATATCCGGCAAAATGCCAATAAAATGCAAATGAGTAAGAGGGAAAAAAAAGCGATTTTCCACCGTAGCTTCAGTTAAAGACATCTATAGGCTGCAGGGCAAAAATAATAAGAACATTTTTCAATTAATTTCTTCTGTGTATCATCGCAAAGGCATCGAAGCACGGAAATAATCTTTGCTGTTTTTGTATGCTTTTTACGGCCGTAGCTTAGTAGAAGTCCCTAGAGCTTCACGATGGCAAAAACGGTACCCGTTAATTTAATAAAGGACACAATTCCAGAGCCCGTTAAGTGTGGAAGGATTATATTCTAGAATGTGCGAATTGAACGTTTCTTTAAATGTAAAATCAACAATATTCTCTGAATATAACATTTAAGCATTTTCCTTATTTTCTACCATAAAGAGGATTTTTTCTAGGTGCTTTAGATTATTGCACTTAAATGCCACCGGATAATACCAAAATTTAAAAGCCAAACAAATGAAACTTTCTCAAATGTCAAACAGATCTACTTAGTAGTTGGTCTTACTTCAGACATTGGGGAATATGTGTACACTCATGTCCATGTTTGTCCCACAGTGGACCAGTCGGTAGAAACTCGGTTCCCGCAGAATACCGAAAGTGAAGCAACATTGACTGAGGTCAGTGTTTGGGAGGGTGACAACCTCTCGCGGCTGGTAGCTGCGGTCCATGTACGCTAAAGGGAGCTGGTGCACGCTAAATAGGTCGTGGCTTTAATGTGCTCCAAGTGCAACGATCCCTCTGGGGGTGACAATCCCAGGTGACGTTCTCTCATCTGGGAGCTGGTTCAAAAAATTAAGAGACCTTTCAAAGAGGTGGAAATCGGACACCTGCCTACAAGGGCCCCGTTAGACTCAGGAGCAGCGTACCCATTCTTCCTCGCCACGCGCGAGGACACGGCAACAATGTCCATGTTTACTTTCATTAAAATAAGAATATTAAAATTCAGGTATTAGTTAACATGAACATAGTTAAATAAGTGGAAATGGAGCTTCAGTGTTTATTTTAACAATGAAGTCAGTACCGCCCCTAACTTGACGTTTAACCTGTGACATAGAACTAAATACTCATAGCATTAATTTGGAAAAGTTTGTACTTTGCGGAAAAATGAAACTTAAATTTTTAATTAGATTTTGAAAAAATATTTTATGTCCTAAACTATACAGTGTAGCATATCAGTTAAAATAACAGAAAAAAATGCTGCAAAAAGATACATAGTTCATGTCTTTATCTCAATTAGGAAAGAACTAAGAGCAATTCAAACAACTCTACTGCTTTCCATTCACTGTTTTTTAACCCTTTTTTACGAAATGTACACCCCTGTATATAAAGAACGAATACTCATATGCGAGAAAAATTTCATATTTTTCTTGGTTTGTACCAATAGTACACCTGTACCAAATTTAGAGAAAATCCGAGACGGAGAGGTTCAAAATTCTTTTTTTGTGTGTTGAACTGACATGGAATGACCCGCATAAAAGAACTGAAGATTTTTTTAAAGAGTTTTATTTCTTATTTTCTTTTCTTTTCTTTCTTTCTTACTTTTTTTTTGTGTGTGAGGGATAGGGTTCTTTATACTTACATCTATTTCATTTTCTTCTTCTTCCTTTTAGAAATGCTTCCCTTTCTACAATCTCTTTGATTCCGTAAACTTTAGTGAGCTACATAATAACGAAGTTCGGAATAAATGCTTTCAACACGGTAATTAAAACCTTTCTAATTTGGAAATTATTACTCGATAACATGAATCACTTACCTCATGAACAATAACTACCCAAAATGGCAAAACTTTGGATAACAATTTAGAAAGTTAAATTTTATGATCCAGTCTCTTTTGTAGATTAAAAGACGTCGTTTCTGGATCTTTGAAACCCAAAACAAAATTTTAACTCTTAAAAATGAAAATATTTCTTGACTCATGCATTTCATAAATGTTATGATCCCTTTTTTTTCTTTATTTAAGCATTGTGTTTCCCAGCTTATTTTAAATGTTACATTAAAATACTTTACGGTTAAGGCTTTTTGGAATAGAACGTCAATAAACAATAAAAATTATAGAACTTTTTTTATAAAAAGAATAACGCGTTTGAACTTAGACTACCTAAAAAAAAATTATTTTGAAAGTTATAGATTTTACACTGTGATAAAATTATCATTGTTGGCACGAAATAATAGCAAAAATTTCTTGTTCATTGCGTTTCTCTAAACTTGTTTAACATTCAGAAGCAACATTTTAATGCCATTTTTAATGTTTTTTTAAGAAAGAATTCGTTAGGCTTCCAGGAGATTGGACCAATTGATGAAAGCTGACGGGGACGCCTTTATTTGTAACAAGCTGTAGTGACTTAGAGAAAGAAGTTTGTTATATTGAGCAATATTACTTGTTGGAGGAAAAATACAACATCAATTTTGAAACATTTTTTGTGTATAACTAGAATTTTAAGGAATCGATTCCAAGTTAATGTTTTTTACTGATATTAATTAATTTAGGATAATGAAACCGTTCTTTTTATTGGTAAAATATTTCGTCACACTAGGGCAGTCACAAAATTTAGCACAACAAGTAACCGATAAATATTTAATTATTTACTTTTTGGTTCTTATTAGGAATCAATTCACACTCTAACGTTTTAAATAACATTTTCAAAATTAATGAATCTGAATCCGTTTACTCTGTTGGTATTTAATAACTTTATTTATAAGTTAAAACTCTTTCGAATTGATATTACCCGCTAAGTTTTGATCTGGTCAAAATTCACCATATGAATTATCCATGAATATGGAATTATTTATTCACTGTACTGATCTTTATAAGCAATACTGAACTAGTTCGGAAGTGTTGATTTTTTTTAAAATGATTCCTACAGTTTTCTCGACAACATTATTCGTTGCAAAAAACAATAAAACATATTATTCCAGTTTTATGTTCCACGTAACTTTGAGCACTATAAAATTTTAAATAAGAATGTTCTTTAAAAAACAATCTGCAAATTTGGAATCTTCCTCTACGTAATAAAGCAGTTCATTCCATACCTTTGAAGTATTTCCTCTATAATTTCTGTTACTCAGATCAACGTTATTGATTGCATAAAATATAGCAACTTTAAAGACACTTGTCTCAAATAAAAAAAAGTTAAAAAAAAAAAAAAGATTTTGAATGAATTGGTTATATTGATATATATATAGGATAACGGAAGAAAACAATTTTTTGACGCGTTATCTCAACTTGAGCGTTATGATATTCCAAGTAAAAAGTCTTTCATTGTTGAATTACGCACTAAATTTCCTTAGAACATCAATCAATATTCGTCCAAAATTTGAAACACTTTTTATGTTATTTGTCGTTACTGTACGACATGATACAGCAACTTTAAAATATTTACCATTAGAAAAAAATGCTCGTCTTTAAGAGCAAGTACTGCTCCCGCATTTAGGAAGTGCATCTAAATAAGCAAAAGAGTCATAAATATGCAAAAGGGTGAAAGCATGGTCTAATGTAAAAGAAGGAGACGTAAACTGAGGTAGCGATAAAGACTTTCCGCACTAGACATCTCAGACAGTTGTAGGTCGATTAAAACTCAATCGACCCTCCTATATAATACGTTACAGAAGAATTTCGGTCTCAAAACTTCGAGAAAGTTGAAGTGAATTATTAATACGGCGCTCTCAACCAGGAAGCAGGACTACTTTCAGACGATAAAAATCAGGAGTATTACCGATATAGATAAAATATAAGAAGTAGAAGAGGGGGAGGGAAAGGAAAAAATTGTTTTGGAAAAAGAGGAAAAGGAAGTGCACACCTATCTCCTGAAGCCTGTAGGAGGAAATTTTGAGAGAGATAATATTTCCTAAGATGATGGATAGAAGAGATATCGCTTATTTCCTTTGTTAGATCTTAAGGGGAGAGTTAGAAAATGAAACTTTGGAGATGGAGGGAGGCGTTGGATGGAAAAGAGAAGTATTGCTGGCTGAAACTAGCTACTTTAATTATTATAAACATTACTATAATTATTATAAAAATTAAGCTTTACCTTTTCGCCGAAGGTATAAGATAGAAAATCAAAGTATAAGATAGAAAATTTAATCGGATGATTTTCATCCTAGACCCACTGGTTTTGGCATTGATAAAGGTGTTCCATGTAACACGCTGATGCAGTTCGATCACGGAATTTTGACATTTAGACGCTTCTGTGCGTGGCAGAAAAAAGAGGAATCCATTCAAGTTTTAGGGAAGTTTTGCAGGTGCTTTATTTGGTAAGCGAATCAGAATGTTTGCTTCTCTGTTTATTGAAAGCTGCTAAATTTAGAAACTGGCATATAGCATCAGTTCGGAAGAAATCAAGTATGCTAAACGAACTAGAACGAGGTCCATTCCTTACACCAGCTCTTCCCTTGAACATAAATGGGTTCTTCTTGGCACTTTGCCAAGCAGATCGCTTTAGTTGATGGTAGAGTTGTATAAGTTTTAATACGTACTTGTGAGCTTGAGGAAATTGATTTTCTATTTTATTGTGGATAATACGTTACGGAAAAACATCATTAAAGACTTTTTTAAAAGCATTTTTGTATAAATGCTTTTGATTTAGATCATTTGTTACAAAACATTATCAACAAATAGCTCTTCAAACTTTCGTGATACCTTATGTACACAACAGCTTGCCCCAGACAGCGGTTCACAATGAACCATTGGTGGGTCGCGGACTTTTGAATGGATGTTATTAAACGTAATTTTAATCAAAAAAACATTTTTTAAAATGAAGATTGAATTATTTTCAAATATGTGGCGTAACTACAAACTGCAGAATAATTTTTTTTTTTTTGTGGGAAATGTAAGAGAATTGTAGAGAAATTTGAAAAAACATTGCTCTAAAATTTAGTTTTTCCTGTTTAAACTTTATTGCATGTTTAATTTCTATTCATGCTTACAGTAAAAAATATAATACACATCATATATCCATTTACAAATTTTCGGATTTTTTTTTAAACGAACATTTTTTGTTTTAACTTGAAACCTCTGTTTTTGGTTTTAAGAACAGTTTAGTTTTATTTTAAACTGAGCAAAGATTACAAAATATTACAAATCTATGAAATCCAACGCTTTTGGAATGAAGTGGGCAGCTATGGATTGGTCATCCAAAAATTGGGATTCAATTTTCAAAAGTTATTTAGGATACAAGAAGATATGCTTTTTTACGTTCACTATTAACATAAACAAACCGAAAAGGAAAAGCAACCGTATAATTATTCAAATTTCATAGCAAATTCGAAAATACACAAAAAATTACTATGAATATATTATTTTGATTCATCCATTGAGTGCGGAATAAATTAACATTACACATGTCCCGGGAAAAATAACAAAACAAACATCTCGGGCGTTTCAATTAGATAAATCAAAATTTCATTTTATTTATATAAAAACAGTATTTTTTAAAAATCTGAATTGAAAGTTTCAACAAGAAAAAGTAAAACTATAGCGCATTAACATTAAGCAATTTAAAATCTAGTTTTCGTAAGTAGAGATTTTTTTTTCTACCAAGAAAACATTTTTTGCCTGTTATTGTTGTTTGCATTTTTTTTTTTTTTTTGCAGTGCTTTATCATTCCTAAACAAGAGTTCAAATTAAAGAACACAGGCAAACTTTTTCGAATTAATTTGAATAAATAAATATAAATATGCCTTTCATCTTTGCTATAAATATTCATGTTTTTTTCAAGGCAATTTTTTAAAGCAGTAGTTAATGGTACCATTGTCCTAAAATAGTCAAATTTAGCTTGCTGCTTAAAACGAGGGTTGTTTTACGGGTTGCCAATCAGCACAGAATATACGGATCTTTAACCATCGTGAGAAAGTTTAATTTTTAACAAAAATGGTTGTGGTGAAAATTTTCTTTGGTTTTCCCTCCTACATGTCGACTACAGAATTTTGACATTTGGACGCTTCTACGCATGTCAGAAAAGAACGAATCCATTCGAGTTTTAGGGAAGTTCGTTTGGTAGGTGCGTTTATTTAGTACGCGAATCAGAATGTTAGCTTCTCTATTTTTTGAAAGCAACTAAATTTATAAACTATCACATAGCATTTGTTCAGAAGAGATCAAGTATGCCAAACGAAATAGAACGAGAACAGAAATGGCACATTCCTTATACCAGCAGATCCTCCCTTGAACATAAATGGATTCTTCTTGGCCCTCTGCCAGGCGGGTTAAATTCCACACTGGTTAATTTGATTAATTTTCAGTCTTCTTAACTGTAACTTCAAAAATTACTACTCGGGGCAGTATGATGCTTATTTTACCGCCAGTGGCACCCAAACTCTTAATCGCCCTAGATACAGAACCAAATTTGGCGCGTTATGATGCAATTAAAACATTTGTAATAGAATATCGTGACTTATATTTTGAAAAAAGGAGCAATCGCTCAAATGTTCATCCCGTTTGCCTAAAACCTGCTCAGTATCACGACGCATGACACGGTTACACATACATTACTTCTTCTGATGTCATATTCATCGTACCTTTCTGAACATTATTTTAAATAATACAATATGAAGCACTTAGAAACAAAGTTGGTGTAAGTGACAAAATTGAAAATTCGAAGATAACTGGTGCAACTATGATAGGAGAAACATCGATCTGTTTTGTTGCGAAAATTATTGGTGGCAGCTCTAACAGGTGCTGCTATACAATAAGATTTAGGAAGTTCTACATGATATCGAACTTTTCACGCCGCGTTTTACTCAAAATATTTATTTTGTCAATGACGTCTATTTCGTCTTACTGCTTGATGTACTTTGTTTTTCTCTATTCAAAATTATTTTCGTTTTCAGTGCGTGAATAACACCGTGTTCTAAAATTATAGATAACTTTTAGCTCCCATGATTGTATGTTAAATTATAGCAACTATATAAATTATATTGTAACTTAAATTTATCCAGGTAAAATATAATGCTATGCTGATTTAAAGTCCAGTGGTAGACATGCAATTGCATAAAACACGAATACATCAAGACTAAAAATCCATTCGCTGATATCCAAGAGCATAAAACATAAAACCTGTCTATCTTAAAATCCAGTTGTAGATACCCTTAAGCATGCAACAGTAGGCTATTTCATTTAAAACGCAATTTGCAAGAAAAAAAAAAAGCAAATCGTACAAAATACACTGTGACTACATGTATATATGTGCACGAACACCATGCTTCTTTTTTCGTATGTTTAAAGAGGTTTAGGTCGTTGCTACTCACTCGGAAGCATAGATCATTCGCCAGTTTGGTAGATTTTGCTTATGTTTTCTATTGGATTGAGGCTCAGCCACAACAATTTTAATAACTTTTTTCTTCTTTGGAAAAGTTGCACTCATTTGTTGCTTAAGATTGGTATATTTCCAATACCTAGTCTTTCACGGATTTTTAAATAAATAAATAAATAAATAAAAGAATAAATAAATAAAATAAAATAAAAAACAATGCAGAAACTAAAAAAAATGAATAAGTACATGGTGACTTCATGTTCACATCGTGCATCAACATCATGGCTCCTCTTCCGTGTGTTTTTAAAGGGGTTTAAGGGTCATTGCCACTCTTTCGGAAACATTGATCATTCGCCAGTTTGGTGGATTTTGCTTATTTATTTTAGTAGATTGCGGCTCAGCCGCAACAATTTAAAAACGTTTTTTCTTCTTTGGACTAGTTACACTCATTTATTGTTTAAGATGATTGTTTAGTATGATTCCAATATCTAGTCCTTCACGGATTTTTAAATAAACAAAGTAAAATAAACAAATACACGAAATATGAATATTAATAAAAACAAATCGCAGCAACTAAATAAATAAATAAGTAAGGTTGTGATGGTGATTTTTATTAAAATCGCAACGAAGTGACTGAAATGATGACCATGGTTGCACCATTGATGAAAATAATAAAAACAATGCATTAGTTTTAGCGACCTTCTGTTCTTATGTTGAAGCGAAAACGTAAAATGGAATGCGAAGCTCAAGGCAATGCATGAAAAATAACAGAAAACCAGGCCCGTCATTTGGGCGATAGGGGGTCAATTGCCAAATTTTAAATATCCGGAATCTAATATTCCGCCACTGTGTGAAAGATGCGGTTTTCCTGAATATCAATTTTGATTTTAAAAATTTAATTAATTAGCGTAATTTGAAAATATTTATAAATTTAAAGCTCATGACGTATGTATTCAGAAGCTGTGAGTAAGAAATGCATGTAATTTACAGATTTGAAACAGCCGGATATCCGGTACGGACTCCATAAGCGTCACTGGATACTCGATATCCAGCAAAATCAATACGCTGGCAAGAATATGGGAGTTTTGCCGCTCCGTATTAATTTATTATTCCCAAAGACACGGGACCATTTCTCAAAATAGGTACAGTCCTGGAAAATCCGGGACATTTTGCAACTCTGGTTGCAATCCTCTTGCGCCGGAGGAGCGATAAATTTGCTATTTTACAGGATCTTGTACAGTTTATGCAAGTTCCAATTTGCTTAAATCATTATTTGTATTTGCTTGTAAAATCTTCACTAAATAAAAATTAATCTGTAATAATTTTTTGCACGTTTAGGAATTAATTTGTCTAGTTGTACTTTTATAAAAGCACTACTCTCGAGTTTTTACAATAATGAACTAATATTGTTACTAGTACCAGAAAACAGTTCTCCACTCAATTATAATCTCCACCCTAACGTTGCTTTATCATTTTTTATATTATTTATCTTATTACAGACACTATTTCCAATTTAATTATTATTATTAAAATTACTCTGGCATTATTTCGTCATTTAAAAGTTTTGCAATGCTTACAGTACAGTGAAACAAAAAATTTGAAATATTTTAAATTCTTCCAAAATCAGTTTTATGCGATTACGGTAAAAGAAAAATTTCCATCTCTTTTGCATTTTTCTTGAATTATTTTTGCCTCCTGTATCCTAAAATGGCATTTCTGCATTAGAGTACGAGTCAGCATTACGTCAACATACAAAAATCCCTTTTCAAATTGAATGCTTCCAAAGAAATGCCAAAACCTATATGGGGAATATTGCATAGCATTTTACGAAAACGTTTAGTCGGTTAAACGCGCATTCGTTGCCAGATTTTTTTCTCCCAAAATTGTTTTTATTATGGTTTTTCATTTTAACATCGGTGCCCTTACCTTTTCCTCGTTTTGTTCTGTACCACCACGTCGATGCGTATACATTTATATAAACTAAACGTCAGCGAAAAACGAGACTTTGATCTCATTTCTTACAAAAGTTCCGGTATTAAATTTCCTTCCCTGTTTTTTCTCCTTTTTTGTACTTTTTAGCTGCGCAAGGAAATTTTTTTTTTTTTCCCCCCATTTATTTGTATTGTTTTTATTTTATCTAAAGCTTTTTTTATAAGAGCGGGGATTTTTTCTGCATTGAAATTCTCACTCATTTTATTTGCTTGCGTTTTTTTTTTAATTTTTGCTTTTATTTTGAAATCGAAGCTTTCCTTAATTAAATAAGTACTTTCTTTCATATTTTTACAGACACATGATGCGCTACTATTTTTTAGCCTACTTTCACGTAAAAGTAAAAAAAAATAATAATAAAGCACGAAAGAAGGCTTAATGTATCGTAAAAATATCGTTAAAAATAAAGAAAAGTCAAAAAAAAGTGAAGTAATTAAATAAAGATTGAAAAATAAAAAATTTGAAAGTAGGGTTTTGAGATGGGGAAAATGTGTGTCTGTCGGTCTGTCGGTCTGTCCCCCCCTAATAACTTTTGAACAAATAGTCCGATTTGAAAAATTCTTTTTGCATTCGAAAGATCTCGGCGAGGACATCTTATTTCTATATTTTACTTTTTGACTTGAACAATTTTTCGTTCAATTTTGAACAGTTCAAAAAAATTTAACATTAGCGCCTATGGCCAAAAATGAAGCAAATTATGTAAACTCTGGGTACAAGATCCATATTCCAATGAACAAGCTTACTGGAAGAAGCGCTTGGCGTGAAATATCAATTTGAACAGTTTTTGTTCATTTTTGAACAGTTCAAAAAATTAACATACCGCCTACGGGGAAATTTCAATCCTATATAAATCCTGATCTAACGGACCAACTTGCTTGGAACAAACTTTATCGGAAAGCTCTTATAACGTAGAACCTGTAAAAGTAGAAAGTTCATCCAGAATTAACGAGCCTTTTTTCCTATGAAATTTTTTTATCGGGATTTTTAAGGATATTTGTTAATGAATAAATGAATGAGTGAAAGCATGAATTAATAAATAAATGAAGGAGTGAAAGAATGAATCAATGAATAAATGAATGAGGAAAAGAATGAATAAATGAGGGAATAAATATATGAATGAGTAAATAAATGATTAAAGACATGAATGAGTAAACGAATGAATGAATGAATGAATGAATAAATGGCTGAATAAAGGAAAGAATGAATGGCTGAATAAAGGAAAGAATGAATGAGTGAATGAATATGTATTATCCGTTGAAAAAGGTATATTTGAAATAATTAAGAACTAAAGCTAAAGGAGAAAGAGATAGCTAGATTATAAATTTGAATTTGGTGTATACGGGAAAGTAGGCTCGTATAGTTCTAGACGGAACTTCTTGTTTACCATTTGCGTAGTGATGCTTAATATTTTGCTCAACTTTTGATATAACGTATTATACTGCCTAATTTGTTCTTTTTACACTTATTTGCGAGCATTAATTGCAGACAGTGGTGTAACCTTTGTGGTGATGGGGGGACGGGGACTCTTACAAGGTATAGCATAATTATTGAGCTTAGAAAATAAGGGTGAGGGAGACTCTTATGATAAAAAAATTTGGGGGACGATGTCAAGTTAATTTGATTCTTTAACTACAGATTTTCTGAACATAATTTTGGTGCAAAATACGCGGAAAAATAGAGTACTTAAGTTAAACAGAAGTAATAAAAATAGCATATCACTTGCCATAGTTTAGAACTAATTCTTTAGTTTTTATATTTACTTCGCTGCTAGTGCAAATAATGCTGGTTGGTTTAAATTTGTACTTTTTATTTAGCAATAGAAAAAATATTAATAGATATTTTTTCTATTGTTAAATGAAAAGTACGTACCACTTCTATTATACTTTTCATCTGACAGATTGCTTGATATTTTCAAGAAAGTATCAAAAAGGTTATAAAACAAAATCTTTACCATAAAATTAAAAGATTTCGTAATATAAATTCTCTTCTTTAATACAAGAACTACTTTAGAAAGAATAGCTATTTGTCACAGGCGAAATATCCGAATAAGTTTTGTGGAACAATAGTTGAAATCAATGAGACATGAAAATTACGCCACACAATTTTAGAGGAGAATATATATGTAGAATTGATTAAAATAAACATCCAGCAAAACCGAGATATTCTTTCATCAATATCATTTTGTAATTGATCCCATTTTAAAGCAGAAATGACAAAATAAACATTTGAAGAAATTACTAACGAGAGCAAATTAACGTAACGAGAATAAACTTGCTTGCTTGGATGTTTTTGAATGGATTTGGCTCAGAGAAAAAAAAATCCCTCTCAAAACTGTTATTGCATTGATGATTTAGACATAATTCATATTCATAATTTGCTTGCAAAATAATGGATCCTCCATCGTTTTAAAATGATCGTTGTTTACCAAAAACAATTTTAATGATCTGAAATTGTTTTGTGTTACATATTTTTGCTACGGCAATGAATCAAAACTCCTGCCACCATATTGGCTAATTTTTAAAATGGGATAAGTGATGAAATCTAGTTGTTGTTAATAATTTATGATTCCATTGTTGCAGAGTGTTTTTATCCATCACGCAAGCAGAGGAATTTCATTGAAAAAGTAATGGGTTTTGAAATCATTTCAAATACATCATAAACAGATTACGAAAAAAATATTTCGTTCGAAAAAAAAAAAAAAAACTGCAAGAGTGCCATAAAAAGATTTTTAGATCCGTTATATTATTTTTTAACGGATGAATACAATAACTATTTGGAAAGAGATTTATGAAAGAATTGATTCTCATGAAAATAAACTGGGAAATTCGTGTGGTTGAAAAAATGTGTGATACTTCTACTAGTTGCTTTTACGCAATTGTATGTCCTGATATATTTTCCCATCTGTGTGCGCATAAATTCATCTCATAGATTATATTTATTTTTAGATAAATAAAATATATGCATGCATACGCCCTCCTTTGTTTAAGTTGTAATGGAGAACGTGAAAAAAGAATTTTATTGGACAAATTTTATATTTTCAAAAAGTTTAGGTTTGATTATAATTTAACAATTCATTTTGTTAGCCACAGATACCAGGAAGGATATTTTACCTTTCACTTACCCCTCAATTATGAAACTTCAAAGTATGTTTGTTTGTTTTTAATTATTTACAAAATTTTATTATACGTACATTTTTTGCCTGATTGTTCATTTACCTTCTTTTACTTTGAACGCTATACAATCCCATAAGCCTCACAGAGTCAAACAAGATTTGTCTTAACACGCTATCATTCATAAATATAAAATATTAAATTGTATAAAGTCGAAAATTAGAATCATATTTCAGTTGTTTCATTTTTAAGTTCTTCGAACAATTCAAAATTGAATGAAACATTAAAACTAGTCGACCCGGGCGGAATTCCGCACTAATTTGGGAGAAAGGACATTATGGAGATTAGAAAAAAAGCAAAAGGGTGTTAGCACAAAAGAAAACACGTAATTGAACACATCAGTACAAATAGCTGTTACAATTTTTTCCCCACTGTTATTTAGATATTCAAAATAATCACAATAATAATGATAACTACTTTTATTAGTGGTATTCGTTGCATTAAAGTACGCTGACGAAAAAGTTCCATTACTTAAAATGTAGTTACTGTTAGTTGGTTAGGCTCTACACATTCATAATATAAATGAATGTGTAGAGCCTAGCGATTGCATAAGTACAATACATAGACGCAGCTAAAACTGTCCAAGTTGCTACACAATAAAAACAGAAGAGTTTATTGTTACGCGGGATGTTAAACATCCCTTGAGGATCCATTTGGCGTGGAAACTCTCGCTAAATTAAAATTCACGGTGCAGTTTCGCATCAATTAGAGTTCAGGTGCCGCTATCTACGGGGAAACTGAGAGTCAAAATTCTCAAAGTGGTAATATCATTCACAGACAGTAGTGCTACTTGAAAGCATGGATGCCGTTTTCTGGGAAATGCATCAGGTCTGGAAAGGTTAGTGACCATGCACAGGCCCATTAGAAAGAAGCCCCATTTATTAGATGGTTTATAAATACCAATCTCTTAGGGATTAAAAAAAAAGAAAACACCTAAGGTGGCGTAGTGGTAAGACGCAGGTCTCGTATGCCCAAGATCGCAGGTTCAAACCTGGCCCAAGTCGGTGGATTTTCAAGATGCAGAAAATCGTCTGCTGTCGTATGATTATGCGGCATGTTAAAGATCACTTGAGTATCTGTTGGCTTGGATTATCTCGGCTAAATCAAATTCCTAGTGCAGATTTCATCAACGAGAGCTCAAGTGCCCCATCTAGGGGAAACTAAGCGTCAAAAAAAAGAAAAAAAAAATGCTACAACGGTACCACATTCACTGCGGTGCCGCTGAAAGAGTTGGTACCAATATCTGGGGACGCACTAGGTCTGCAATGGTTGATGACCAATACTGCAGCTCCGTTAGAAAGAAAAAAAAAATATGCCAACAAGGGCACACACTCAAGTCTAAAAAACATAGATATTGATATTTACTTTACTTACTGGCATTGTTTGGCTTCCGTGTAACGCTCCGATCGCAGCTTGTGCTTCTGAGTGGGATCCGAATTTCACGAACGCGCAACCTAGAAGAAAAAGAAAGTCTTTCAACAACAAGGGCAATGGAAAAACATTTCAAAGTTAAAACTTCGTTAGCACATCTTTCCTTTACATTTGTTAGCAATTATGTTAAGCTAGTGGACAGCATAAATTTGCTTCGCTAAGCACTACATTGTCAGTTTTTGCTCTGGCACATTGCCCGCACTTTTGAGGTGTCAGGGGCGTGAAGCAAGTAGAAAAGGTATAAATTTAAAAAATTCTCTTAACAAATAATAAATTAAATAAATAAAAAATGGGCAGAAATACTAGAAAAATTAAAATTGTTTGTTGTCAGCTAAGTTTCCGTTTTTTGATCACAAAACTTTATAACGTTGTATAAACATGCTAAAAGCTTTATTTTTTACTTGAACAAACCATGTGAGGAATAAATACAGACGTTTTGACTCGCATCAAACGAAACAGGGTGCAAATAGGAAATTGAAAGTAACATCGAGGAAAAAAAAAACTCTGTGATAGGAAGTGTACGATTAGGATTAGGAAGTTCCCATCCACTGAACCTATCACAACTTTTAGAAAGTGGAACCGCGCAACGGTGCGAGGCGCACGTTTTGAGAACGAACAGTTAAACTCTCATTGCATATTATCTAGTATTTTGCCACATTGGCAGCGAATTCTCTCCTTATTTATCATCACATGACATTACGTAGCTTTTCAAAAATTTCTATTGGCATTGATGACGGCGTCATGTTTTAAATAGTAAAAAATATATCAACGAGAAATTTTAAAATGTAGATATTCTTTAAACAAATATAAATATTGATTTTATTTCTTCTTGTACTTGGTGTTAATAATGTTTACTGCATCGAAAAAGTATGAGCCGACCAAACATTTTTCTTGAAAGAAAGAAGTAGTACATATCATTTTAAAAAAGTAAAGAAATTGGGAGAAGAACTTTTCCGAAAAATTTCAAAGCTTCGACAAGTTACAACAACTCTGAAGTGATCTTAAGATAAGAGATGCCTCGCTTTAAAAGAAGGAAACTTGTCAGGAACACAAGATTTGAAGTGTACTTATCCCACTTGTGTGAAATGAAAAGGGTGAAATGAGATGAAAAAAAAAAGTTTACAGGCACTTTAAAGATCTAAATAAAACAAGTATTTCAATACTTCGTCTTGATGAATTCCAGAATAAATAAATATTGGTAGGAACGTAACTTTTAATGTGAAAGTTTTTAAATTGCATTGAAACACTTTTTCCATGAAGTAACAGTTCGAATGAAATGGAATTTTATTTAAAAAAATAATAATAATAAAAAATAAATAAATAAATAATTAAATTTAAAAACAAAATGCAAAACTTCTAAGAGCATATAAGAAACATCATTCATATTTTGGTTCAAAAGACGATATAGCAATTGGTTAGAGGCATAAAACCGAGATGGACAAATATTTCGTTGTGTATAAAACATTCACGTTAAAGTTGTATTATTGTTACATGATTCAGGCGATACTATTTATGGTTACAGATATTTGGACGGCTCTGCGCATGCAGAAAAGAGCGAAACCATTCGAGTTTCAGGACAGTTTTTGCAGGTGCATTTATTTAGTAGGCGAATCAGAAGGTTCGTTTCTCTGTTTGTTGAAAGCAACTAAATTTCTAAACTGGCATATGGCATCAGTCCGGAAGAAATCAAGTTTGATAAACGAAGTAGAATGAGAACAAAAGGGGCCTCAGTGGCTGAGCGGTCAAATCGACTGGCTCCGGTGCCTCCCTGCGCGGAGAGAAAGAGGCGTGGGTTCGATTCCCACCTTGCCCTGGGTGTATTTCCTTCTTTGTTTATTAAAATCTGTTGTGCTGTCTTGTTCTATATGTCATATTGGACGAGAGTTTGAGGCATATCCTTGAGAATAGCAAATAAACTCGAATATTTATGTGACCTGAAATGGTCGTAAACAAACAAACAAACAATGAGAACAAAAACTGCACTTTTCTTGCGACAGCAGTTCCTCCCTTGAACATGAATGGATTCTTCTTGGCACTCTGCCAGGAAGATCGTTTCGGTTGATGGTAGAACTGTAATTCCGTTTTTGACAGACATGGCACAGAATCTCTTTTATGCTTCATTTACGGTACTAAATATTAAAATAAGGCAATAAATTGTGGTGTGTTTACACATCTGTATGGCTACTTTGAAAACTGCAGAGGAACTTTTATCTAAGAAAGAATATTATAAATGTGTATGTGTTAAAATATGCCGTTACTGACATGTACAATTTTTTCCTGTGTGCCACCCTAGGTTTTTACATAATAATGCAAAATATTTATTTTTTAGATTAAAATTTATCTACTACATATTTTTAAAGTAGGCATGAAAATGCATAAGGGCAATAAAATTTATTAAGTTATATTAATGTCCAGTATGAAACAAACAAGTTGTAACAGACATGACAGAAAAAAGTAACTACCCTTCTTCCATGTTATTGTTTTGGCTTAAAAAATAACTGCACTGGGGAGAATAGTAATCTAGTGGCCGTTCATAAATAATGTCACGCTTTTCCCTCATATATTTGACCCCCCCCTTTGTCACATGTCACGCTATGGCTCATAATGCCTGATGTCCCACTTCTTGTTACCCCCTCCCCTCCCCTTGTCACACTTTGTCATAATTTCACGAGACCCACTCCCCCCTCGAAGCGTGACATCATTTATGAATGATCCCTTAGTATCTTTGTCTTGAATACTCGAGGATAAATTAAATTAAAGTGCAATTTCGCATCACTTAGAGCTCAGGTGCCGCCATCTAGGGGGATACTGAACGTCAAAATTATCAAGTGCTAACGCCATCCGCCGATAGTGGTGCTACTTGAAAGAATGAGAGTCGGTTTCCGAGACATGTACTAAGTCTGTAATGGTTAGTGACCATGCCCATACGCAGCCCTATTGGAAAGAAAAAATATTGACTTAGTAGTGACGATACAGATAGGGATTAAGCATATTATCTCGAACTTATCACGAACTAAGAAGCCTGATTCGAGAGAGGGAGGAGACGATTACTCATGTTTTCGACGGTTACGGCTTTATTTTTACAAGCATTCAGAGTTCACATAGTTAATTGCGTATTGAATTCTCAAGACAGTTAAAATAATTAAAACTGCCGTCACTTCCGTTACTTCGTTGTCCATTTTTACGGATTGGTTTTCATAGTTTCCCCAAAGCACTCAATCACTATTATTGGCCGTTTCCTTAGTTAGTGCGCGCATTAAAAAAAAGCTGCGGAACTAGTCATTCTATTAATTTCTCGAAAATTGCAATAAAAATGGAGAAAAATATCGAATAGAAAATTTTAAGGTTTTCTATAAACCGGATGAAATGTTCTACACCGCACTCTTTTTGATCCGCCTAGAGGCATCTTGAACAGGCCCGTCATTTCAAATTTTTTCGGGGCGGTGAGGGGGGCAAAGAGTATGTTCCCAATGCATATTATAGGTAAAAAACAACAAAATGCGTCCAAACATGTTTAAACTATTGCATAGTTTTACATTGATGCAATGCTTTAAGCATGCTTGTACGTATTATGTTGTTTTTACACATGCATATGCATTGTGCACACACATTTGTGCATTTGGTTTTTGTACACATACATTGCTTTCTAAAAATGAGGGGTGAATTGCTCCCCACGATCCACTAGAGGACGGGCCTGACCTAAAAACTCAACCAACATTAAATATGTTTAAAGCGTGAGTCTTCTCAATCTTTCTTGTACTGCAGTTGGTCAGTTAAAGTTTACTAGGAAATTGGTGTCGTTTTCACGATAGACAGTAGCGGATTTAGGCTTAGGCCCGTGAGGCCCGGGCCTAGGGCGGCAAATTTTGAGGGGCGCCAAGATTTTTAAGACGGTTAAAATTAAAAATCGATTGGGTTTCCTGTAAACTGTAAGACCAAATTTTAAAGTTTATTTTATAGCGCTCTTACTATCCAAACATAGAACCATTTTGAGGGTAGAATTTCTTTATCAAAATAATTAATCAGGCTAGTGCTAAAATCTGAAATATCTAACAAAAAGATTTTTAAAAACTTTTTTTTAATGCTAGGGGGCGCCATATCGTCTCGGGCCTAGGGCGCCCTCAAACCTAAATCCTCTACTGACGATAGAGCAGGGTTTCTCAATGTTAGCCATAGGGCCACCTTGGGGGCCATATTCTGATCAATTTTACAAGTCTATAAGATATGACCATCTTTCCTGAAAGCATGAACATGCTTTCAGGGAAAAACTCGATGATATATCAGTTAAATGCTGTGGTATGTATTAGACAAACAGTTGATTTGAACTTTCATACTACGTCCGTATTAGTCGTGAAAAGAGCTAAGCCACATTTTGGGTAAAAAATGTTTACACATTTCTTAAAACTCAATTTCAAATAAGATATGAATGAATAATTGTTTTAAAATCAGAACACAAAGCTTTATTGCCTAGTTTTCCAAACAGCAGTCGTGTGGCTTAGCTCACTTCTCCACTAAGATATCGATGGTCAGCAAATTAAATGAGCTGTCAAAACATGAAGTGAAGAAGCACAATTTCATAAATAAAGATAAAAATTTACACGAGGGGGGGGGGAGGGACATGACAAGATTTAGTACTCATAAGTGGGCCACAAGCCGTAAAAGGTACAGAACCTCTGTGTTAGAGGAGCATTAACCTATGCAATCAACGAACTTACTGCTGTTATTAAAAACAAGGTTATTTTCGAAATTATTATTTACAAGCTGAACCAGCAACAAACAAAGCTGCATGTTCTTTCGAAACATCTGTTTAAAAGCATGATATTAGCAAGCAGCGCTAAAATTAAATATTTGCAATAATCTGAAATTTGCTGTGAAAAATTAAATAACGTATACGGTAAAGCAGTTTCATTGAAATCGCTTAATTAGTTTCATGAAGAAGTACCACGGAGTTGGTGTTAAAAATATAACTAGTAGCTTTGTTCCATTGAATTATTAATCTAACTTTCTCAGAAGAATTTGTTTCAAAGTTCTAATTTATTCAATGACTTAAAGTTTAATACTTACGTTAAGTTGTCTTTTCCTGCTTCCTTGACACTTTTTTTTTAAGGTTCCTTACGAATAAATAAATTTCTAACTGTTGAGAATTTTTAATTGTATCTAGAGTCAGTCAAGCGATAAGTCAAAATAAATATTTTTTGAACAATCATTTACAGTGACTTTTGTTGCTTGTGTTTACGTTAGTGATGTTTTTGTATTTATTCACAATATACTAAATAATGTTCAATATACGAACATAAAAGTTAGAAAATAATTCTTTAGTCAGGCGTGGAAGGTTTCGCTATATTCTGGAAACTTTTGTCGTTTAAACGTTCCATCGTATTGTTTAAGTTTTGAATTAAGTTAAGCGATGCTTCAAAATTTTCGAAAACTAGTGACAAGTTAATTTGATTCTATATTTTTGACTTTGGCGAAATTATGTTCGGAACAAAGGAAAAATAAATGGCAATATTAACACAGAATTCATAAATTTCTGGAAACTGTTCGATTTTGGGGTTAAGACGGTAAATACCATTTTTTCTTCGAACCGATAGTTTCCAACTTTTTTTCCGCACGAAGAGAATCGAAGCTTTTTACGACTTCTGTGCAAATAAGAGAGAAGAAAATCTGCGAAAGTTTTGGGAAAAGTAAACAAAGAGGAAAATGGCCAAGAAATAAATAAGTAAATAGAAGGTGTGAAATAGAAAAATACCTCCACAAAAGTCTCTCATTTCAAACTTTGACAAGTCGGTCTGTATATGCTTCAAGAATCTCTTGGGAGGGACTCGCCTACCCACAATACAACTGGCTGAGGACGTGTCAAGCCTTGCACGGTTTGAGGTGTTCTTTATGCGGCTTGCTCGCAGGGGATAAAAGGGAAAAATACCAGTGAAGGGAGTAAAAACAAGTTTAGGTCCGGGTTTTTGAAAGAAAAAGTAAATAGCTTTCGTTTCACTTTCGTTGGCTTGAAAAATAAATGTGTAGAAGGAGAAAACATATATTTCAGTATTAAGAAATGAACAAGTCAAGTTTACTTATTGATATTTTGCTCTTTCTTACTGCAGCTTGCTAGAATATTTCTGAATATATTGCATTTGGGTTACAAAGTTTTATATAGTTTGGGGGATTGAAAAACAAAGAGTTTTTTTTTTTGGGGGGGGGGGGAGGAACCCTATTAAAACAAGGATAATAGTAGATGGAACTGGTGCCTCATGCGAGGTAGGAAAATAGTTGAACGTCATCACATAGGTTTTAAAAGCCGTTATTACATCTATATATTTTTTTAATCATTGTTCATTTGAATCAAAATTAATATTCTTTTTCGAGCAAAGAAAACAACTGTAACTTGTATTGTGATTTTTTTAACATAAAAAAAGGCAAATGCTTCGTGTTGCTGGTTAACTTTGGGACATTAATTCTCAGGAGAATTTTTTGCAAATACAATTAATATTACTTTTAAATTTTAGATAACGCACACACGGTATACGTATATATATATATATATATATACCCACATTCAATAAAACTTTGCTGAAAGAGAGAGTGACAGTTAAGAGAATAAATAGTTATTAGACTTTTTATAGTAAAAATTCTTTTCGTTTGGTGGATAATTTCTCGTTTTTTATAGTATTTATTTAATTGCCAAAAAAAGATAAAAAGTTTTAGGATGTAAATTAACTCATTAATTAAATAAAATGCCGAGAAAGAATAAAGAAAATTAGTTATAAAGGTAAGAAATTGAAACCCCACCCAAGTTTTCTTCATTGGATAAGAAGAAATGAATCAAAGAATTAAAGAAATTAAATTTTGCTGCAAAAGAAATTAAAGCGAAATTCGCAGTTAAACCAGTCAGCTCTTGGATATTTCTCTCAGAGGCATCATCAAATTTTCTTTGTTTGAACGGAAACTGAAAGAGAAAACAATCTTACAGGAAAAGCTCTGTGTACCAAAGCTAAATGCCAAGTAAAGCTGAATCATTATTCAAGGGAGAAAAAGGCAGCGTATCAGCTCGTAAATTCAGAAATCGCTTATTCAGATCTTTTAAGCTTACTCACAGAACGATTCAACTTATTCACCTACGAGGGAATGAA
Organism: Octonoba sinensis; assembly: GCA_038502835.1. NCBI lineage: Eukaryota > Metazoa > Arthropoda > Arachnida > Araneae > Uloboridae > Octonoba > Octonoba sinensis. The sequence continues at coordinate 83,934,578 of CM076604.1, forward strand.
AGTACGAAACATCAGCTCTAGTCAGCAAGCTGCGTGAGACAGAAACGTCCCGGCATAAATTTTCCCGCGCTATTTCCGGGAAAAAGGAAAACAACGCGGAAAACTACTGAAGTCAAAGATTTAGAAAATCGTAGTTCCCTAACAAATGTAAAGAATCTCAAGAATTTTAAGCGTGGGTACATATGAATGTACACGCTACGTAGTTCTGAAAGGGCATATATGTGTTGTTTTCCATGCGTGTACTTATATGCTTATTTATTTAGTTATTCCAAAGCTTTTTGATGAAAAATGCTTCTGAAGTTCTTTACTGCAAAGTACTATTTCTGCGGTTTTACTTCGTTCAAATTTTATATTTCTTGGCAAGCATTTTCATTTTATACGAGTTTCAATATATTTTATAAATTTTATATAAGGTAAATGACCCGGTAGTGGACACAGTTAAGAACATTTTCGTACTCTTTTACGTGACAAAATTTTTTCAAGGGACTTACATCAATATTTGCATAATTAGCTTACTCGCCAACTATTTCTCTAAAAATTAAGTACCTATAAAATGTCATTTGATGAAAAATTACGATTTTTACGTCAAATTTACTAAACGCTTAATTTGTATCTATAGTGGACATTTATAAGACACGTATTTGCATTAGTAGTGGACAGAAATTAATATCATCTATTTTATGCTGTTAACTTGGAGAAATAATTTTAAAAATGACTGAGATACCATTCATAAATGATGTCACGCTTTTCCCCCATACATTTTCCTCAAATCCCTAACCTTCTTATTGATCGGCCTTAGTAAAGAGCAGCAAATGTGCCCGTTGTGGAAGCAGCTATTAAATATTATGATCCATTTACTTGCATAGATGCTCCACGCCAACTTTAGTTTGATTAACCAGCACTAGGACTCGTTCGCTATAGGTTCTGATAATTTCATTCAAGTTTAATGTTACATTCGCTTATTTTAGGAGCTTAAAGATCTAAGTGTCCACTACCGTCTACCTAAGGCTTCGGCTAAAAGGTGCAAGGGTGTCCGATGGAGAATGGAGATGGATGGTCCACTATCGGGTCATTTAGCTTACTTGTACCTTGTTGATCGATTGTGACATTTTGTTTACCAAGTTTAGGACTGAGAAAACGGCGGCATTTCAAACTACGGAGGAAACTTTCAAGAATTTTAAACTTTGACGGTACATACCTCCATACAAAAAGTAAGCATATTTATTTTGTTATTCACTGAAATATCCCACACAAATATTCATATTTATTACTAAGTAACAGATACAGAATCATTAACTTCGCTTCCTTTCTCTTCTCAAGTGTGTCAATCGTTATTTTACGACTTCTTCCTACGAGCGTTCAACGGAAGACTGGAATTCTGAAGGCAGAAGTTTGACTCCAGTCCTCATAAATAGATAGTAGCACCGATATGTTTCTATCCTCACAATTTAGGTATAATACTGAAGGGAAGATAAAGTCTACAGTCCCTAACTCCATGGTAGCAGCTAGTGACCAACCACTAGATTTTAGGACACTCGCGCTCCATAGGATACGTGCTATGCATCAGTGGGTATTTTGCGTCGAGGGCCTCGAATTCGGAATTTTCTGATCTCGATCTGCCCGGTGCTCAGATCGCTTTCGTAGTCTTTTTGTGATAAATATAGAATTTAGTGTGTTACTTCTTACATCATTTTCGTAGGTTTGAGAATTTGTGCACCTAGTCGATATTTTAAAAATTGTTTTTTACATGCCCGTTTAGCTTTTCACGCTTTTTAGAAAAATTCTATAAATTTCTGTAAAACAGCTAGTTTACTATTTCAAAACAAGTATTCCTTATGCGATACTATATTACCAATAGAATAATGTTTTTCACCCAACTTCAACCGGCATAGCACAACAGATAGTTTTTCCTTGACAGAAACGCACCTTCTGTGTGAAGGGTTTTAAGACCCTTCTGTAAAAAAGTACTTAATTTATTTTAAACTAGGGAACATTCTAGATACTACAAACATATTTTACGATTCTTTATCTTGGATTTAGCAAATTGATTACAAATTTTACCTCAACAAACTATAAGCTTAAAGAGGATATTGAAAGTGAGTTAATTATTCTTTTCCTTTGCAAATACGTTTTAGGAGATAAATATCTTTTATTATTCCATGTTTTTTAAATTTTTCTAAAAGTTGAGTTAATATTCCTTATAAATAAGTTTAATTTTCACCTGACTCATTCATTACATTAATATCAGCAGGACTTAAATTAAAAAAAAAAAAAAGAACGCAAAAATTAATACTTCTTGAAAAGTGATGTCATCAAGTTCTAACTAAAATTATGTGCTTCTGATTCGTACAACTATATGACAGATTATTCTTTAATTAACATAGTTTTTATGAAGTGCAAAATTATAAAAAAAATTAATAGTAACAAAACGATTTGTTCCTGACTCTGTATTTTTTTCCAGTTTTGTTATAGCATTGTTTCAGTAATTGTAATTTAAAAATTAATATGAATGGCGTATTACATACGTATTGTCATTATACAGAAGTTTGGCAAGACCTCATTTGGAATATGCTATTCAGTTTTGGTTTCTTACCTAAAGAAGGATATTACCTTATTAGAAAGGGTTCGAAGGATGGCTACTATGTTGGTAAGTGGTCTTTCAGACTTAGATTATAAGGTTAGGCTTAAAAGGCTCAATACATATAGTCCTGAGCAAAAGAGAGTTAGAGGGGACATGATTCAGTTGTTTAAATTCATTAAAATAGAAGATGTTGATGGGCTACAGTTATGTGCTAAAAGTAGAACCAGAGGTCATTGTTTTAAGCTTTTCAAATCTCAGGCTAATCTTGAAATGATGTAAATTTACTACTTCAATAGGGCTATAGGCAGTTGGAATAGTTTACCGGAAGCGACCGTTACTTGCAGTGGTGTAAAAACTTTTAAGAAAGCGCTTGATGTTTATTGGGGACTATTAAATTGACTAGGACCTGCCTAGCTGGGCCCTATGCCTGTTGCTGTTCGTCACTTTTGTATTTGTATTTCTACATGATATTTACACGATAAATGTATTACAAGGTGTTGTAGACACAGAATACATAGATCCATAGTTTTAGCAAAGCAATCTGGTATTACTTTCGTTAAGTCACACTTATGTAGAGATCATTTGTCAAGCAGCTTAAGTAAAAGAATATGCGTGTAATCCCACACTAAATTTATGACTTTGACTACATTCTCTTTTTCTGTAAAGAAATAAAATAGAAAAATCTGTATGCTTATGTGGTATTATGTACAGATTTTGGGAAAGAAAAACCAAGTTTTTGCGCAGGAAAAAAAAATCCCCGAGAATAGAATAAGGATAGGCTATAAACGTCGTAGAATTAAATTTTACTAAAAAACGAGTGTAGTTCAACATAACAGAACCGATTTAGGAAAATCCTGGGAAACAGCTCAACTTTACTCCCCCTCTCTCGGGAAAAATCTCTTCAACATTTTGTGAGTATCGTTTCATCTTTCCAAGAATAAAATAAGAAGCAGGAAAAGGAGATACCCGGGGTGGGGAGATTAGGCCTTACGATGACCAGATATTTTCCAGACGTGTTCAACGATTCAACAATACGTCACTTCGAGAGTATTTGCATTGAAAAAAGATCAGCGCAAATGGCCGGCGCTTTTTCGAGTTTTGTTTCCGTTTCTCTTCCTACCTTCGCTAAAAGGAACCGAAATCCAATGTAGTTTTTCAAGAGATGATGCCAAAAAGAAGACACAAAGCTTTCCTCTTCTTTGATTTTTTAATGCTTTTTTTTGCTCAGTTTCTTCTTCTTTTATCTTTTGAAAGTATGAGGAGGATGGGATGCAGCAATTTTCGTTTAACGGGCTATCTAAATAGATTTCTCACAGGTTTTATTTGAGTTCGCTTTATTTGAACGATGCAGTTTAGAGTTGTCTTTTGTGTTCGTGGCAAAAGCCGAAAGATCCCCGTTTCTTTGTTTCAGAACCACAAAAAAAAAAAAAAAAATCATTCGAAGGAAATACAAACGAATATTTAATTTAGGACAGGATTCTTTGCTTCACATAAGCTATTGATTTTTAAAGCATTGCTACTGAGAATCAAATAAAGTAATTTACCATCCATGCATAAATAATTGAGATCACTCCTGAAATGTATTTATATTTCTTCAAAAATAGGTATTTAACACGTTGACTGCCGACACACTGACTGCCAGAGCTGATGTTTGTAGTTTAGGGATCTCCAGACGATAGTTTGATTTAATTAAAACGTATTGTACAAAACATTTTATTAAGTAAAAAATTACTGACTTTCTATAGATGTATTTAAAAATGAAAAAAAGTCGGCAACAACTAGACAACTTTTAATTTGGGCTCTCAACAAGTTCACCTACTACGAGTTATCTCGTATGTTGGCAGTCAACGTGTTAAAACGTTTTAAGTTCTAAAGTAGAGTTGAGATGTAGGTAACAAAATTGGAAAATTATAAATAACTAGCACAAATATTGTAAGAAACACCCATCTGTTCCTCCCTTGAACTTTGCACACGTTTTACTCAAAATTTTTCTTTTGTCCCTCCTTGGCACCTCATCGATTCAATTTAGGTGTTATATTCATGAGAGGGGAAAAAATCCATAACGAAATAGTATTGTTTCCTTAATTTAAGTTCTTTTACGAACTTTTATTTCATTTTTTACTAAAGTTTTTACTACTGTTGGGTTTCAGGCAGATCCTCTTCAAAATGTGGAATGCTCCGAAAAAGATAGACGTAAGTATGATGTTATTCATTTCTGTATAATTTTGTCTCATATATGACATTCATTACATGTCAAGTCGATGAATAATAAAGATATTTGTGGTTGGAATTTGAAGAATTTTGAGCAATGTTCGATTCTTTAAGCTAATGCTTTTTGAAAATTCAAACAAAATTTGGTATGCGAGTGGACCTTAATAGGAACAGGTGCTGATTGCATTTTGCCACCATTTGCTAAAAGGGGTGGACCAATCGAACTTTTTATTTATTTTCCGTGGGTGCTGTAACTCAAGACATAATCCGTAGGAGTAAAGGAAATTTCGTACACACATACATCCTGATAAGAAGTAATTTTGGTGCTATTCGAAAATAAGGGGGGTGGAGCAATTAAACGTTTTTCTCTCTAAACGTATATCTCAAGAATACAACAATTTAAACAATTATATTCTGGCACCAATCGCGCCAAGGGAGTTCGTTTCGTATTGTATTGTTGCCTTTTGACCTGCACGTTAAATAATAAAATTCTTACTAATATTTTGAGCGTTTTGAGGCTTCGCTGGTAGACCTGTTAAACCTTTATGCTGGTAAACCTTTTATTAATATCATAATAAAAGGGATATTTGGTGAGCAGTAATATTCATATGATGGATATAGAAGAAAATTCCGTGATGGCAACAACAGGCTAGTTTTGAGTTATATTTTAAACTCAAAAATAAATGTTTTATTCTTTTCTTTTGGTGCCTATTTTTTGCAACACGATACACATAAAACAATAGATATATATTTATTAATAAATAAATAATCTGTGAGCAACTTTTAAAAAGTTTTATCACACATGTACCTATTTATAAATTAGCTTTAAAAAGCGATAAATAATATGATTCCTATGAAAACTACTCAGAGTAGGAGCCGGAGCAAGTACTCAGAAGTTTGAGCGCAGCTGGACAGAAGCAACTCAGAAAAGTTGCTGCTCCAGATTCGTGGTACAAATAAGGCAATAATATTACCCTATCGTATTTATTACCGGGGACTGAATTAACAACAAAATAATGCAGTAATCTTAAATTCATGTTAACGTTGAGACAGATATTCGCGTGTTGACCATAATTCACTTATTTAAAACTAGTAACGATACAATCTTCAAAACTATTTACAAATTGAAACTTCAGTTTGATTATGTTAATGTCGAAAACTTAATTTCTTTTTAAAAGTTAAACTTGTAAAACAATCGACATCGCATCCCTTTTAGTTACAACAAAATATTCTTTGAGATCCTTTTGATATCTTTCCAAAAATGCAGTGAATAAGATAAAGTCGTTAAATATGGGTAACTATAGCCTTCTGCATTGTAGAAATTATGTGTTTCACACATTTTATGATGATAAAATATAGATATCCGGATTGAATTGTAACAAAATATCACTTGAAATATTCATTCTTTACAAAATTGAAAATATTCCCTCCTCCTGAGCAAACAATGCCAAACTATCGTAATATTTAATAATTAAAACATCCATTGTTGAATAAATCTGACGCAGACATATTAGCAAAAGGCTCCGACTAATATTTCAAATAATTCAAAGGTAACGATCTATCCAAAGCTGTGTAATATTTCATTGGATCGCATATATTTTCTTAGCACAAGTGAGGGGAAACTTAAACACACAACCGCGAAACGTTATCTTTTCAAAGGGTAGATGAATATAAATGAAGCGCTTTATTCTGCAACTGAGTAATTTAAATTTTTAATATTCAGTTTTTGAAAGCTGGGGAAATGGATTCCCCAGGAGCCATCATGGTATGTTATCTTCAGCTGTGTTATCGGAGGAATAAATTTTAAGACGGAAGTTTTGAGAAAATTTTATGGAATCGGTATGCAGAATATATTAATATATTTTTTTATATTCTGGATGAATTGATTTTCATTGCAGGAAGAGAAACGACTGATAAACTAAAGGCGATCGTGGAAGAAGTGGTTAATAGGTCTTTGCTTAAAACGCGTTGGAAAACAGCTGATCGTTGGGAGAAAAAAATGTTTCAACTGAAACTTAAGCATTTTACTTACTAAATAAAATATGTTAATTTAAACATGCATTTAATTTCGAACATACACAGGAGAGAAATGAAACTATTCTTTAAATTTTGTGCATAAGAATATATTGAGTAGATTGGATGATGGTAAACACTAATGACAGAAGAAGAAATGTTTGTGCAAGATGGCTCTCACTAAATAACAAAATAATAATATTAATAGTAATATAAAGTTTCTGGTCCGTACTTCCGAATTTCGGAATTCTCTAAATTACGGAAGTTAGCGAACACTTCACTTTAATAAATGCTTATCCTATTCTAAGAATATATATTGTACAATATGGCGCAGTACAGTACAGTCCCGAACATTCGGCCTACTGTGGAACGAAAGGTGGCCGAGCTTGTGAAAATGCCGGGCAACCAGGTGTGGAGTTAAAATGGAAATAAAAATGAGTGACTTATCAGAAATATTGTTTGCTTGAGAATAATACAACAGAGAATAGTAAACTGCCCAAATGCCTTCAAAGGAAAAGTACGTACTTTATATACAAGAAAGTTAAAATTAATGAATGAACTAACAGTGTACGGTATTTTACTTGATAAGACAGACATGAGAAAAACACTTTATGAAGCTACACACTAAAAAAATACCGTTAAATTTGGTTCTCTTTGTCAAAGTTAGGAAGTAAGTCCGTAGTCGCAACGGGTTTTTACGGTACAGTTGTTCCCGCACGGTAAAAAACCGTTACGACTACAGCTTTACTGCGTAACTTTTACGGTTCTCTACAAACCAATCCAGTTGCCAGTTTAAACCGTAAATTTTATGCTATTTTTTTAGTGTATAGTGAAAATCATCTAGTCGACTTTGCAAAAACTGGATAAATTTTTTTCCCCGCAAAGAAACGCGTCGTATCCTAATTTTTTGAGCTGCCAGGTCTGGCCGAATAATTCGGATTGCCGATTTTTCGCGTGCCGAGTTTTCAATAATCTACTGTATATTGAACTGTGACAATTTGCAAAACATGTAAACTAAGAAGGTATTTAGTGTTATAATGGTCATCGCATACATTTATATTGATGTTTTTAGAAGACATATTGGTAACTGCAGTCAAGTGAGACATACATTTTTTGTTACACAAGTATACTAGTTGCATGTTCATCTTTTCTAAGCGTTTTATTTTTTGCAACTGTAGGATATACAACTTGTTATCGACTAGTTAAAAATTGAAAATCGTTAAAATTTCACTGACAAAGGTACAGCCAAATGATAAATCTGCGTATCCATGTAAATCTATTATGCGACTGAGCTAATGATAAATGCATTTAAAAAACATTGAAGTATAACACAAGAAAGTCGAGATTTGAACTTAATTTAGGCATTGTAAGAAATTTTATATATCGAACAATACAAATTATTTTTTTTTTCAAAATATGCCCATAAGATCAAATTATGTCTAAGAACAAAAATGAAAAAGATCGTTATTTCCACACAAAGTAAATTTCTCCAATTTCAACCCTTGTTTATTTCCGGGAAAATTATTCTGAAATGTCTCTTCAATATCTGATTTCCTGGAGAAAAAATTTTTTTTAGAAACTTCTTTCTTTTATAAATGAACTTCTATTTCTTATGGTAGCTTTCTTTCTTTAGTTTTATGACCTCAAAGTCTATCTAAGTAAAAAAAATCTACCAATCTTTCTTAATAAAAAAATTAGCTTCACAAAAATAATGTCATTAATTCTGTTTTCTTCGACCTGTTTTAAACTGAGTTTGAATAAAGCGTATCTGATACAGGGCTGTGTGTTTACATTTAATATGAAAAGAATGTGTCTTAACTTATCGCTTTTTATTCAATTAAAAAAAAAAAAAAAACGCACACACACACACACACACAAAAATGTTGTTGCAAAGTTAAAGTGTTTTTTTATTATTGAATCAATACAAATTGTGAAACCTCTATAATAATGGTAATAATAATAACAATGATAATAGCAGTAATAAAGAAAGAATGGCACTAGTAATCGCAGTAAGTAGTAGTGAAATCTGGATAATGATGATGATAGGGGGAGGTGGTGCAGTTGTTGTTGTTGTTTGTGATGATGATAATGACGGTAGTAAGTAATAGTGAAACTGATTGTGATGATGATGAAGAAGATAATAATAACAATAATAATAATAATCCATAGTAAATAAATTAATGAATAAATAAACACATATTGATATAGTGTAATTAGAAGTGAAACCTCAAATAAAGAGAAGAAGATGATAATGATAAGAACAATAAAATAATAATAAGAATGTTAGTAATAAGTGTAATTAGTAATACTGACCTGGAAAAGCATTTTTTTCGCATTTGATTTACTAAATAGTAGGAAGTGCGTTCAAATTTTACTTCGAATTTTAAAGTAATTCCAAAAAGATTAATCCATCTTTTATTCAAAAGGAGCCATGCATTTTTGCCAAGAGTCGCTCAATTTAGCCGAATTTACTAAAGTAACATTATATTTTCTTTAAGGAAAGGAATATAAATGAGACCCTTTCGACGTGCTCTTCTCCGATTACGTATCTCTGAAGCATAATTCAAATGTCTAATATTCAATTTTTTGAAGCGTCTTCAAAACGAAATCTTTTAAAATAGTTGCTTTAAATTTCATCTGAAATAATTTTCGGAGCATATTTTTCGAAATCGTGTAACAGATATCATATTTTCCATTTGATAAAATGATTTATACTGTTTGAATTGAAACTAAGATGCTTAAGTAAGGATAATATCCAAGATGTTGAGATATAAGAGAAAAATGCTTCGCTATACAGTTGTTTCGCCAGAAAGAAAAGTTACAGCTTCCTTAAAACAAAACTTCCAGATTAAGTTAATGCTAAGATTGTGTCTGACTTCTTGCTTCCTCTAAAATAGAAGTGAACCAAATTTTTGGGAAACACAATGCTTCAGAAAACAGCACAGATTCCTTAAGTTTTGAAATGCATAATTCCTCCAATAGAAAATAGAAGAAGCCCTCTTCGAAGTGTTTAATACTTTGTATGTATTTTACAATGAATCGAAATCATAAAACTAAGGAATAAAGATGTGTGGGGGAGGGATGGAAGCATTTAGTTTAGAGGCAAAGGGTAAATGCCTCTAAATATGAAACCATAATTGCCCCCTCTCAAGTAGGTGAAATATTTGTCTTAAACGCATTACTGTTGGTATATATTGTTTGTAGCCTGACAATATATACAAACATAAAGTAAAATTAATTGTTTGCAATGCATTGTTATTGTATGCAAGCATAAATATATTATATATATATTGTTGTAAAGGAACCAAATATAAACGATGTTAAGAAACAGCTAAGTATAATACAGCTGGACCAGTCCTGCTGGGCCCTTATGTACATATACATACACGCACACACACACACAAACACACACACACACATACATATATATACACAATTATATATATATATATATAATTGTATATATATATATATGTGTGTGTGTATATATTATATATACACATATGTGTGTGTATTATATTATATATATATATATATATATATATATATATTCAATATATATATATGCCTTAACCTCTTCAGACCCCAGAACTAAGCACAAACAATTTTGACTCACTTTATTGGTTCTCTGATTAATAATTAATGCCCAATTTCCATATTTTCCATGTTTAAATCGCAGTGAACTATCGGTTAATAATTTAAAAAGCAACTAGGGTATTTTAGCTTTCAAATTGCAGGAACAGTAGTTAATAAACAGTATTTTAAAATGTACCCAATTGGGTACACTTGGAATGAAGAGGTTAATAAATTCGATTTTTTCTCTGTATACACTGAATGAATAAATGATAAACGAAATTGAAAAACTTAAATCAGCTCTAATTCATTAACGTTCATCTGAGGAGTTTGTTTGTTTTATAATTCTCTCAGGGCGGAATTTGCTTGAAGACCCACAAAAGCTTTGTTCCTGCACGACTTTTAAATGCTTTGTGAGTTTTTTTTATATTTAAGCTATTTACTCATTAAAATGAGTTCTGAAGACTAATGTGATAATGTAATCGCAAATGTTCTCAGTGCGCATCCAATCAGGTGAGGAAAAAGCAGCTATTTGGAGAGTTAGTCAGAGAACATGTGATAAAAATAAATTATGTTTGCGCTTGAATTAAACTAAGTCACAGATTTCTGTAATTGACGCTATTTTCAAAGTTTTTTCATAAAAAAATGTCTTGCTCATCTTCCGATGTACTTTGATCGTTGTCTTGCAAGGTCATCATGCTGAAAACCATATTGCAAAAAAAAAAAAAAAAAAGGAAATGGTACAAAATGTATATAAATATTTTCAAAATTTTTACTGCACACAAATTCGTGCGCAGATACCAGGGTCGGCAATGAGGTAATTAAGCCCCCTGCCAAGAGATAAGTATTACTAAAAATTACATAAACATCGAAAAGTAACATAAATATCGATTCCCCTTAAAACGAATTTTCCAGGAGATAGATAAAAACCCAAAGTAACAACTTCCCCAGCAAAATCCTGTAGAAATCTAGACTAGTAGCCAATATGAATTTTATTCAATACTTCAAATTTCAAGTTGAATGATTTTTGTTCTTTTTGCAAACATCGTATTCTATGTCCTTAATGCTTTACATTGTATATTGAAGGAATACATAGAATCTTTGAAATGCGCAAAATGCAAGATTTCTTAAAAACTTCTTTAACCGTACAAAAGCATCGTGAAATGCGTGTCTCCCGAGTGATAATATAACCATTAATCACATTTATCCTTACATGCAAAGTAAAAGATTTCGTGGAACACGTTTTGTTCTGAGCTTTCGGTAATCAATTAAAGCGAATTCAATCTCATGTTTCAAATCGTAATCTAAAGTTTGTTTGAATAATTAAGAAGCCGAAACGTTAAAGGAATTTTGATACCGAATATTGATGAATCTTTCTTTGTCCTAATGGTTTGAATTATTTTTAAAAGTAGCTGCAATTCGATCCTGGTGCTGCCTTATTCATTTTTAAGCGATTGCAACCTTTATGCCGCAATGGAATGTTATCTTTCTTTACCGGGATGCGCGTTTTCCGTAATACGTTCTTTCAGGACGTAATCTTCCATTTATTTCAACGAGTTTTCAATACTTGAAACATCGAAGAAAGTTTTCAAGTGCGAATTTTATGTAGTATATCTTTCTCATATAGTATGCTTTAATTGTTTTTATCACCAAAGGATGTTAATAAATGGATTTTAGAAATAACCTGCACTGATGTTAATATTTCTAGAAAAAGAATATTCTACCTATTGCCCTTAAAGATTTATGTCAAAATTGCTCCATTTACTTATACAGTAATCTCTCACAAATACTCACAAATATAGGCTGCGGGGTTGAAATTATTTTAATTTATCATCTCTATCTTTATGCCTATCTATCTATCTATCCTTACGTTCATTAATCCATTTATAATTTTCATTAAATATTTCCTTAAAACTTATTTATCAAAAATCAGAGCGAGGTGCACAAGTTTGGCTTAGATTGCCTTAAACTATCTCATAAAAATGGAAATATGTCAGGAAATAAAACCGTGCGAAATATATTTAGTTCACTGACAAAGGTTTAGTTCAAGAATGGTCTGAGTTGAAGCGCCAGACAAAATTTTTCTTTCAGCATTCTGACGTCATCATCGCTAACAGCCAATTAACGCAAGGTCTACGTCCCAATTGAAAGTGCTACTACTCCTTTGCATTTTATTAAATCACTCTCCGACACAGACGTTATTTGGACATACGTCAACGAATGGTGAACTGATTGAATTACTTTACACGCTTTTCAGCGCGGACAACTATTCAGGATTTCCAGTCGCGTTCAGCTAACTCTGAATTCGCGCTCATTTCAGAATTCCAAGAGAAAATTCCAGAATACTGCACGTCGTAGGTGGGAAATAGGGACAATTTAGGGATGAACGGCTATGATGATGAGCTAACTGTACCGAGCGAACGTTCTGATCCATGATGGAAACTTGCTGTACCGGAATAGTTACTGAATGTACGTAAATAATTAAAATTAGCCTGAACACGGAATATGAGTTAATATATGTGTGTGTGTGTGCTAATTATCAATTACTGAATAGTATATATTAGATTTTTTAAATCCAGGGCTATTACTGCAATTACACTGTCTGTTAACAAATAATACTTTCCAATTAAAGTGTACCCATTCAATCTTTTTTGCTTTAATTGAGTTTTAAAACAATATAGTTAAAGAATTTTGAAAATAGCGCAAATTTTACTTAAATAACTTTTTATTGATAAGTCTCATATCTTTCACTTGGATATCGCATGTTTTAGTATTAAACAAGCAGTTTTCCCCACGAAAAAATAAAATAATGTCTTAAAATTCCATTATTGTGGAGAAATGGCATGTTGCTTCTATGTAGCAGCCAGATTAATCATAATTTAGAATTTGTTGTTTGAAGTAGTGTAGTAAACGCACTACATTCCTTATTTTGCAAGAATATCCAAGAAAATATGGGGAAATAATGCCTCCAAAAGAAAAATGTTTCAGTGATGCATTGAGCTCCATCGCTTTATTTCTAGTTGCTTAATACCCGAAATTAATTAATACATTTTTCAAAATTAAACAGCGATTTTTAAGAGTGCATTCACACGTATGGCGAGGGTTACAAAGTGTGTCTATCGCAATAGACTGTTGCTATCGTTATTAAGCTATTAGCGAGGATCTGTCTGTTCTCAGTGACATCACAGTGCAATTATCAAATCACGGTCCTCTGGCTGAAAGTAACTTTTAATATCAGAAAAAGAAATGCCAGTGCGTCAACTAGAAAGCGCGATTATTCATTTCTTTGGAAGGAATGACGCGCGCTCAAAGGCTAAGACATACTTTTCGTTGCTGTGTCCATGGATGTGAATGCACCTTAAAAAGGAAGGTTTTATTTGGAGGGAAGTAATATATGGCTGTGATGATGGTGTATATTTTCATATTGAGCAGGCAAAAAAAGCTTGGTCTACTATATTACATAATCTAGATATTTGAGAATATTCCCATTTTACGTTGAACAATTTCTTGTACCCTCCCCGCCAGTCCGGTTCACCTTCTTACTTGCCTTGTCGCCTCCTGGAAGCGAGCAGGATGTGATCATTGGGAATCTTGTACGACGGTTCTTTTTGGACCTGGTGTAGGCTTTCCTATACCAGGTGGATTGGAAACAACAACACGTTAAACAATTCTGTGGAATTCAAAGGTTGAGCGTATGTTAGTAATGAATTTCCCATTTAAAACCGTTATTGAAGACTCTATAGTGTTAGAATTAAATATTCCGTAGATCAAATAAAGTATTTTGAGCAAATGAATGTAATAATTTGTGCCGGGAATGAAGTAAGAAAATAAAAATGAAATAAGAGCAATTTTAGCACTAAAACTCGATAAAATCTGCATAATTTGTTTGCAGGTATTACAAAGCATTTTTGATCACATTTAATATAAGTATAGTATGTGTATTTCATATAAAAGAGCCGGCCTGGTGGCGTCGCGGTAAGGCGTTAGACTCGTACGTCCCAGCTCATAGGATCGCGACTGGCAGTGTCGGTGGATTGTCAAGATGCAGAAAATCGTCTGCGCCCATGTTGTATGATCATGCGGCATGTAAAAGACCCCTTGAGTAGACATTTGGCTTGGATGCTCTCGGCTAAATTAAATTCCTAGTGCAACAGAGTCCGGGTGCTCGCCCTTTCAGGTGGAGAAATTGGACGTCGAAATCCTCATGCGGCGATGGTACCACACTCATTGTGTTGCCGTTGAAAGAGATGGTAACGATTTCTCGGGAACGTACTAGGTCTGCAATTGACAGAAGCCATCATCAGCCCATTAAAAATTAAAAAAAGTATGTGCACAGATTACTGACGTGGTCGTTTTTATGAGTTTTCTTAAAATGTTTCCTCAGTAACTTCATAAAACGGATGCATTATTTTTATATTTTTAATGATTCAGAAGCATTGTATTAATATACGTTTGCTTTTTGTTCTCCACAGTACTTGTATGACTTAAACTACTGATTAACATTGTTAGCTTATTTTTATTGTACAAGATTTCCATCGACTTACAAGATGGCCCAATCTGGTAATCAGGTAACATAAATGTACCATTTAAATACTTAATAATAAAATTGTTATTTTAAATTTGGAACTTGTAGCAGTGAAACTTTTTCTTCACATTGAATTCGTAGTTTAAGAGAAAACTTGTCATTTTACATGCAGGTAAAGAATACAGTAACATGTTGAAACGCAGATGTTTAAGACATCCCAAGAGTAATTTAATATAACTTTGTTTCGAACATAAACGCCGAACACATAAGACACTTTTGTACCGACTTTTAAAAATCAAGAATGTTTTCAACCTCCTCCGTAGGCAAGATATGGACATAAATAAGCGTTTAGGGAAAGTTATGGCAGCAGTACGAAAAACTTTGAGCGTAATTTTAAGGTCGATAAATTTCTTGGTCTTGGAATATCTCGTAAACATTTACCACCCCAAAAAAGTAACATTTATTTCTGTGGACTAAGTTTTACTGTTCCTGTTTATGAATATAAGACACAAACAGGTTTTGAGGGAAATAAATGTTAAAGAAACGTTTTTCATTTTCACATACTTCCGAAAAGGAAATAAAAAAAATTTTGTTGCATGTTGCTGAAATGTTATTAAATTTCTAGGAATGAATATTTTGCTTCAAAATGTTCGCTAAAGAAAGTTAATTAAATGCATTCTTGGATATTAAACTTTTCATGACATGCTAAATATGTCAGGAATATTACTAAATAAATTCCTTGATTTTTCTGCAGAAATTAAAAAAAATGAATGAATGTTATATTTATGAAATTGGAGTAAAGAAGTTGTGTGTAGAAGTGTTGCAGAGGAATAATTTAATAAGACGCTTCTAAGAGAGGTCCTCCATGTAAGCTGTGCTTTTTTTCCTTTATTTCTAAAAATCGTACTGGGAAAAATACTGTGCTTAATTAAATGATATAAAATTTTAGATAGTGCTAACGACAACTTCGAAACATTATATTACGAAATGTGGGATGTTAAGTAAAGATTAAAAATATAAATAAATATTAAATGTAACGTTTGTAACGGGCAATTAAGAGAAATGTTATTTCGAGAATATTTTTTATAGTTTTGTGCAACATATTTACTCGATCGCTTGTTAGATAAAAAGCAGATTCTCAGCTCGTTATAGTATTGCAAAGTACTTTTTTTAATTTTGCCACTAGCGTCAATTTAGTCTAGTTGATCAAAGAAGCATAATTTGTTTTTCAATAATGCATAAATAAGAAAGTAAAAACGTGAGTTTTCAAATTATTACGTTAATTTTTCGTGAAAATTATAACTTTGAAGGTACCCTGTAAAAAAAATTAGCCCGAAAATACATAAGAACCTTCTGGAAATCATTTATCCGGAATCTGATGTAAAATTACAGGGACTTTAAACAAGACACTACAAACACTTTAAAAAAGGAAATTACAGAGAGTAAAAAGCAGAGAATATTCTGTAAAATGATTGAAACCTATGTCTCGCAGTAGTGGCGCCACATTTGTACGCTGATTTACTATTTCTGGTACATAAAGTCTAAGGTAAGTTCAGTTGAGCACACGCTGCATTGATTCCTGTGCCCTAGGCGCCAAGCCAATTATGCCTCCGGAGTCGGGAAGGCATCACTGGCCGCCATTGGTGCTTCTTAAAGTTGAAGCTAAATTATACGCCAACAATACTTAATGCATTTTTGACAATTTTTAAAGTGGTAGTCACAGATTTCGAGCGTTTATTTATGCATTTGCTTACAATTTACCAATCCAACACAAACCATAGAAAACAGAATTCCTTCTCTTTGTGTGAGAAAGTTTGCCATTTACAAATATTGATTCCAGATTCATAACACGAATTACAATATTCGGTGACAGGTAAAGCACAGTGCAAAATTAAAAAAAAAAAGAGATTATTAACTAAAAACATTAACCATTTTTTTGTATGAGTATATTTCATGTCATTACCATGTACAACTTTTGTAGTATTAAGCATGTCGTTTTCGGTTCCATCTTTCCGAATCCCCGAGATGAAAAAAAATAAACATGAAACAAAGAATGCATTTTGAAAAATAAAATGCGAGCTTAAAAGAAAGCCAATTAAAGAGAAAACCGAGCATTTATCTGATAAAAAGGTTTAAGTAGACGAATAAAGCGTGAGGTAGGAGGTATGGAAAAGGGCACATATATTTGAAAGGCATGACAACAAGTGGGATACATCAAGTGGAGAGGGCTTTAGGAGGGAACGCAGGCCAAGTCCTTTGCTGCTGTTTCTTCTTACCTTTGCTCTGTCCATCAGGCCCCCTTAGAATGGTGCATTCTTCTATCGTCCCATAAGGCTGGAAGAGTTGTCGGACATCCTCTTCACTTTGCTGTTTACTGAGCATTCCCACAAACAACTTCCGGTCTTCTGGAACGAGAGGGGGGGTCGAGTGTTCAAAGACTTGTTTGTTTTTTTGTTTACACTGTAATGGGAGGAGGATTCACTGGGAGAGAAGGAGAAGGTAGACTAAAGAGAGAGAAGAAAGACAGGATGGACAGACGGACGAATGGTAAACAGAAATGAAAGGGGAAAATGCCCAAAAATCAAAGAATGGCGGGCCTTTATCATAAATGCTTTTAGTCTAATGAATTAAAAAGATCCATATGGGTTCGTACCTAATTTTGCCGATTTGTCTGTAATTCATTTTGTGAATCTGGAATCATTATCATCATGTGTTCAATCATAAGTCAAAATTCACACCACAATCTACACTACACTAAACTAATATTTTCTAGCTTTATTGAAGAAAACCCAACTAGTACAAGCTATTACAAAAACAATAGACTTACTTTTCAGATTGTCTATCCCACGCTCTTGGATTTCGTCGAGGTTTCCTGACTTAGGTTTTCAGGCATCTGCAATGACTGGAAGATTACGATTAATTTTGTATCGTTTCATAGACTTCAGTGCACATCTTCTACGAAAGGAATAATTAAGATCTGGATATAGTGATCCTTTCGTGGCAGATCTTGGATGCCGATGAAATCTTCTTGAACCATCAATCCTTGCGGATGCCTGAAAAGCTAGGCCGGTATTCGCAAAACAACAGATGAAATTCAGGAAAATGAAGAAAAGATAGATAAAGGAAAGAAAGGTATTGAGGTAAGGGAAGGTTTACAGTAAATCACTTCAAACACAATAAAAATCTATGTATTGAAAATATTTGTTTTAAAGATATTTGATATTTTTGCACATTTGACTATCCAAGTTTAATAACACTAATTTATGCTACTTTCAAAGATTTTAATGATTCGAAATATCAGTTTAGAATTACGCTGTAAATATCGTACAAATGTGAAGACCTAGTAGGTTATTTCATTATTTTGTGTATTAACAGTAGTAGCAAACATGTTCACTTTTTAACACTAACATTTTTAATTTTGGGGATACTCTCTTACTGACTAGACAGTAATTTTAT
This sequence comes from Octonoba sinensis, assembly GCA_038502835.1. NCBI lineage: Eukaryota > Metazoa > Arthropoda > Arachnida > Araneae > Uloboridae > Octonoba > Octonoba sinensis. The sequence continues at coordinate 83,952,937 of CM076604.1, forward strand.
ATTTATTAACAGGAAGCCGAATATAGCATTTCAGTAAACTTTGAGAACTGACCAACTTCTAAAAATAAAAATATCGGGAAATTTTTAGCTCGAGACACATTTATTTTTGTAAGTGAAGTATTCCTTTCTCTGTTACGTAATTAAGCAGGGCTGGCGCATAAAATTCACAAAAAAGCTTCATAATTAGGCAGGACCGACAGTATGCGAAATTCAGACCCCCCCCCCCCCAAATATTGTACAATAATACACAGAATTAGTTCCTCAGAGAGGACGGTAGCTAAGCCTAAATTGAATATGCCTCTGTACTAGCCATTCTACCTCCTTTTTTCAAGAAACATATATTTGTCACACTAAATCAATCTTTTTTGCATTTTACTGAGAAATTATTCTCTTAAGTGGGAAACATTAACATATACGAAAAACAATTCTGTTCTTGAATAATTTTTTCTTATAAATGGGGTTTTCCTTTATCAGTTATATGATTAAGTGGAGCCCACAGTATGTAAAATTAAAGGGGAAAAAACCATTACAACTGAACGCACACTATGTGAAGTTCAATAACTAAATACATATATAGAGAAAAAAACTAAATAATTTAAAAAAAACTAAATAAATAAAAACAGTTGTTACATTATCAAGCGGTGCTGAGAGTGGATAAAATTCAGAATAAATTGATAAATAAAAAAAATAAACCGTTACAATAATAATAAATTCAATAAATAAATTAATAAATACTTAAAAAAAGGAAAAAATTGAATACAAAAATAAATAAAAGACACTCGTTACATTATTAACCGAGTGGGGCTGACTGCATAAAATTCAGAATAAATGGATAAATAAAGAAATATTGCTGGAATAAGCAGATTATGGGAAATTCAAAATAATAATAATGTAGATAAAACAAGTAATAACGATATTTAGTACCAAAACTTGTACAACAACAATAGACGCGTATTGAAATTCATTTCCTTAGGGAGGGCGGTAAGTGAGCATAAACTAAAAAAAAACTCTGTGCTGGTAATTCTACATCTAAATGCATTCTCATTTATATGAAATGCAGCATTTCACAATTTTCATGAAAGAAACTTACATGAGTGCATTAAAAAACTCGTTAAAATATAATTTGTTTTTCCCTTCAAAAACAAATTAATATAAAATGAAATAACCTCTCGACGTATTAGCCGTAAATTATTCATTAATGATTATAAGTTTTTATATCAAACCTATTTGCTTTTATGCAAATGATAATATCCAGTAGAGGAATGCAAATTCTTTTTGTTCTCCGGATTTAAGATTTCTGTAGAGCATTAAGAAATTAAACTTTTTTCGGATGTAGAGTCTTTTTTTTTCCTAACCAGAAGGCGACGAAAGAAATAAGGAGCTACACGAAGGGAACAGTTGCGTAATGAATTTCAATGCTTTGAAAATAAGCTATGGTAATCAAATGCACTTATTAAACCTGCCGTTGTAAAAAAAATAAATAAAATAAACGCTGTAGCTCATTGAAAAACATTGCGTGTGGTCCCACATTAATCTTGTAGACAGAATTAAGAATAATCCCCGAGAATATAAAAATGGCGAAAATAAAAGAACATTTCTGATTGAATTAGGGACAAATATTTTTTGATTTAGAATTACTTTTGTATAAAAAAGGAAGACATTGAAAAAGGAAGAAAAAGGTATTGGATTTTTTTTCTCTTGCCTTTTTAAAGTCGTTTTTCCAGAAGCTGAAAAGTGTACTATCTAAAAGCTTTTTTTAAATTTAATATTTTCGCTTTAAAAAGAAAACCATTTGATTTTCATGCTGTTTACTAGATAAAAATATTGTTCTTTTTTTGAAAACATGTAGCGATATTAAAATGGTTTATAGATTTATGTTTTTACAGAAATGTCATATTTAAATTAACTTCATTTTTTTCTGTGAATAAAAAATAGCGAGACCTAAAATAATTCTTTTTCACTTTTATAACAGAATTTTTTTTTTCCGAATTTGCTTTGAATTTGAAAAACAAATATAACAGTTTTGCATAGTTTAGACATTAGAAGTAAAGATTTTATTTTTGTGTATAAGTTACCGGCGAAGTATGAAACGCCAGCATTCTATAAGAACGCCTAGGCATTGTATATAATGCCGGACGTTTTTAGGCAAGGTATAAAATATGAGAAGTATTACATACTTTCCCTAGGCATTCTACAGAATGACAAATGCTATTTAGGCAAAGTATGAAAATCGTCCAGATGAGGTTATTATATAAATGATGTGCATTTCCCAAAAATAAAAATGTTATTCTAAAAAATATTGAGAGTGCATTTAAAAAATATTCAAAATGCGTAAAGAAAAATGAAAGTTGTACGAAACATAATTTATTTTTTTTATTAAGGGAAACAAAATTTTCATATGCAAAATCAGGAATTAACCTACTTGTTGCAACATGGCAGGCTTGAATGACATTTTGAATTACATTTCATGACATTTTTCGCGCAAAGACATTTCATATTTTGTCAGTTTCTTTTACACATACATTCGAAACGAATCGGAGATGTATTTTGTACTTGCCGGTTTCTCATTTGGCATTCTATAGAATGCATACGAAATACGTGAAAAACAAATCGTTTTATACATTGCCGGCTAGTTGTAGGCATTATATAGAATGCTGTATTTCAAACTTTTCCGGTAACATGTCTAAAATATAATTGAGAAAATCAACGTAATAAAAGCATAAATAGCAATAAACTTTCACACTCATGTGCTGGGGTTGACATGGAATCCTTTTATCAACGTAAAAATTTTGGGCTTTGGTGGACATCTTTTGGCTTGCTGTAAAAAATCTGAAAGGCCAACAATCTTCTCGGATTTCTTATAGCACAAAAATGACATCCTGCAGCAATTTGGGGAACAGTCACTGAGCGACCCCCCCCCCCAAAAAAAGACGCATTCGTGGTCTCGTGGTGATTCCTATATGGACATAATAACTCGTTTACGCTAGCAGATTAAATTTCGTAAAATACGTAATGAATTTAAAAACTATTTACGTATTTTTATTATTATTACGTAGTAAATTAAAATGCGTAATATTAAAATCTAAAAACCATATTAATATGGTTAAAGGATGAAAATCGAAGTACCAAAATATTTACGAACTACTATTATCATCACAAACAGTTAGTCATACTGTCTGAAAGGAAATTCAGGCATATTTTCATCTTTTTGACAAATTTTTGAATCAACTCCTTAATTATGCAAGGGGAGCAACAATTGCAAAATCCCATAGCCAAAAAATTCTGAAACTATTCGTACGTTTTTGTACACGCGAATGGAAAATCATATTTCCCAACACTAGCGACTTCTCTTCGCTTCAATAACTACCAGAGCCTTCTGCAGCTCTCAAAGTTTCCTTCTAAATGGGGATTTTTTTCTCTCCTATTTTCCCCTGCTTTTTTCTCCTATTGTTTCTTCTGTTCAGACAGGAGTCGTAAAGTTTGGAGAGAAAGTAAAACTAAAGGGCCCGGTTACCTTTTAGAACCCAAGCGACTACACGCTTCAGCAACTTTTGCCCCAATTTATCACCAAGGAGTGAGTTTAGGTTTCTCCATCCCCCCCCCCTTTTTTTCCTCGGTAAGGTTCAGTTTCTTCGATGATTTGAAGGAAAAAAAAATCTTTCTTTTTTTCGTCGTAAAGGTATATGTGCGTGCGAAGAATGTAGTTTTGTTAACGAAGAAAGTATAAAATATATGTACATTTAAATAAGAAAAGTTCTTAAGCTTTACGTTGCTCTCGAAGCATAAGAATTCGTTGTCGGACGAATCAGAAAAAAAAGAAAAGTGCTTGGGAGGAAAATTTGTAAAGCGTAAAATTTTAGTGGGTGCACAAGGAGTTCATGATTATAGAATTTCGCATTTTTATTTTTCAGCGCAGCAAAGGATAAATTTTATGGAATGAATTTAAAAAAGTGTAATAGCGTTTGCATTTAATTGATCCGTTTGAGGCTAATAAGTAATTATACGAGTATTTTTACATTTTACACCCTTAAAAAATAAAATGATCAGTGAATGCGTTGTAAGAATGTTTCATAGAATAGCTTTGAGCCAATAAAAAATCAATGTAAATAATTTTTTTTATATGGCTTCCTTATAATGCTTTTTTCTTTTTCTACAATTTTTATTTTTTCGAAGAGAAATGTTTTTCTCTTTCTGTTTTGAATTGCAATTTGATTTTTTTTGCATAAAATTGGAAGCCTCTACACTGAACTGCATCTGAATGATTTTTTTGTAGAATGCACGATAAATTTAACACACAATCAGATAATTCTTTTAGATTGTGTTCTTACGTTTGTACAATGCACGGGCACATTGGTATATAAAAGTTCCTGTCTGAATGAGCAGTAATATGTTGTCTAACTATGCATGAAAAATATGGGGGTTTAACTATTAAATTTATGAAGTTAATTTATTTTCTTAAATTATTAATGCTTGTTTCTGTCTCCCACAAAACAGTAATTTGACACAATATATGTAATATATAAAGTTTGAGAAGATAAAAATGTTAATTTATATTGACTTAGACTAAAATATTTCGATCTACGTTTCAAATGAATCGAAATATATTTGAGGCAAATATTAGTTTTTTCCCAGAAGGCCGAAAACATCCCCAAATAATGTCTCAAATGCGTTTGATGATTGGAGTGCTGTCGGATTACTTGATGGCGCATGTAGATCTGAAAATTGTTCATCCAAACATTCAGATAAAATGCGCTAGAGATAGCGCGGTGCATATCGCCCTGTTTTAAATACAGGTTTTAGACTGTGCATTGTGCAATATGTATAATGGGCCATTCCATGAAAACAGGTACATGGGTGGTCAATTTTAAAATCATATTTATGTGGATAATTTTGGTATGTATTAAAAGATAAAATGTCAAATTTTATGTTTTGAGCAAGAAATCAAAGTTTATGATTTCTGGATTGGCAACTCTTTATTCTAAAGATGGTTGCCTTGTGCAGGCAAGTTCATTGAGTTCTCGAACGAATTTTGCACAATTGTTTTGGATAAAAGAAATCAACTGAAACTCCTGATGTCAACTTTATAGTTAAGCCTAAAAGTTAATTATTTGATTTTATTAAACTTTAAGATCTAGGAGATATCTCAATAGCTATACTAGCACCCACAAAGATCTTATTTTTCGTGTCCCGCACGTGACGAAAAAGATGAATATTTTCATTTAGGTTAAAAATGAAATGTATTTATTTTGTGTAAATGACATTTCTAAAGCAGATTAATGTAGTACACATATCCTATGCTAGTTCTAGCTTTTAAAGTTACTTTACTTGTGAAAAAATCTAAAAACAAAACTGTCCCGCACGTGACGCATTACATGTAGGAAACACAACTCCAATTTCTAAATGTTGATAAGAATTTTATTTCAACATAGCTAGAATTCTTTAATGGTTTTTTGTTTTTAAAAATGTGTTACTCTAAAGAAATAAATTTTACACTTTCTGATATTTATGATAGATTTTGCTAAATTATGTATTTAACAGAGCATGCATTTATAAAATTTTACATTTTCGTTACAGAATTCCCTATCATTTCAGTGATCATTTATGTTTCAGAACAGATTACTCAAATCATATACACAGACAAATAAGAATAAGCTAGTTTAAAATATTAATAATAAATCAACTACATTTTTTGTCGATGAGTTGTTTAGAAGAGCATTATTTTTGATTTTTTTCAATATTTGATACAACATTGTAACAACATAGCTTAAATATTATGATATTTATTTTAGAAAGTCTATTTAGAATTAGAGCCCTTTTATGACTTTTTGCACAACAATTTTCCATAATATTTTAACTTTTTAACATTAATAAAATTTGTTTTTTATTGAACGGAAATGAATAACGGAAGGATCTAAATCAAGTGCTGAAAGAATGAAAAAGATGAGAGAAAAAAAGGTCCACATTTCCAGAAGGAAGAAAATAAAAGGACAAATGGACTGAATAAAGGAGGAAAGACTATATGACTAAAGCCGAAACAGAGAAACAAAAGCTCTAATACTACAAGTGGCCAGAGCACCCTGATAGAATTCACTATCTCTTTAAAGACGTTTTAAGAAAGATATCAGCTCCCGCTTTATCTAACAACAGAAATTGTTTAAAATTTTGAAAAAATATTAAAACTTTTTTTCATCTAGTCTAATTCTAATTAAAATTTTACATATTTCTCGGAATGATCAATTTGTGCATATATTCTATTCAAATAAATGCTTTGTGTTTTAAAGTGTATAACCAATACATTGCTTGGTGTTTTCATTTAATTTCCAACATTCTAAAAACATGCATTACATGAGCATTTGAAAAATGTCCCGCACGTGACTACTGTGTCCCGCACGTTACACGATACACTATAATTTTTTTCAAGTATTAAAATTATTATTTCTCAAAACTTTAGATATGTTTTATTCACATTGGAGCCTTGGCTTTCAATTCCTATATTTTATTTTGTCACTGCATGATTAATAGAGCAGAAATTCTAGCTGATTCATAAAGAAAATTAAGAGAGGTTGATTTTAAGTGTCCCGCACGTGACACATGAAGATTAATTTTATTTTAAACTAAAAAAATATTTTTGAAAGATAAGTATGTGCCAAAAGCATTTTTGCACCATAACTTAAGATTAAAAAAAGTAATTGCTTCCACTTATTTAAAATCTTCTGCTCTATGACAAAATTTTGGTAGAACTAGTGAGTTCGTCCCGCACGTGACGGTGGAATGGCCCTAATACGGAACGACATTTTAATCAAAAATCCAAATTTAAATGTTTATGGTTCATCAAAACAAGCATTTTCTTCTTTGCACGGCATTGCTAACAGAACTAAAATAATAAAACACTGAAAAAAGATTTTTAAATTTTTTGAAACATTTTTTTAAAAATTTAACTTTTTAGATTTGTGATGGGATGATGTTTCTGATAGTCAATTACAAATCTAATACAGTGACGCAGGAAAGAAGATTGTAGGAAAGGCTCTCCAGATGGTATGGGAGAAATTCTAAAGACCGGTCAAGAGAGAAATGAGCGATATGGTAAAACAAATATAGAACCCTTAATGTCTTATGATTGTAAAGAAAGCGTAATTTTCTTTTCCAAAAAAACCCCTCTCAGTAAAATCATCAGTTTTACGATGTTTATTACAAAAAACTCATTCGCACATTTTAAGATAAGTATAAAAGTCTAACAATTTTATATTTTTTTCAATATTAAGTGTAACGATTTTCCCCCCTATTAACTACCTTTCCTAACTTTTTGCTACGAAAAATTGCAAATTTCTGACGAAGTCTATTTTGATTTTTACACACACAAACTATAAAAATGGCCTTTTGCGCAGAATAACCCAAATATATATGAAGAGTGCATCCATTAAGCAACTAAACATCGTCATATATTTTAAATAAATAAAAAAAGTTCCTTGATGTTGACATTAGGCTAGCTCTGTATAGTCATATTAAACCACTCTTTTATAATTTCTATTGAATGTAGAAAGTTAGATTTTCAGAGTTGCTACATACATTGGAATGTGGGATCATGAAACAGGGTTGTAATAGGAAACGGCAATGCTTTTGTTTTGGAAACCAGTGTCTTAACTTCTATCGCCTGGTTCCCTTTTAGCCACTAAAGGCAGAGCTGACTTCAGTATCACGTTACAAATACAAACACAAAAGTGGCGACCAGCAACAGGCACAGGGCTCAGCTAGGCTGGTCCTAGTCAATTTAACAGTCCCCAATGAACACACCCCGATGAACGTTGTGTGTGATTGTGAAAGCAAGTGTTCTGATTTCGGAAGCTCCCCAGTCTCCAATAACCATATTTTGTAGAATGACATAAATAATTGCATTCATGATAAAGTCTAAAATGTTTATTTAAAAACAAGTTATATTTATGCAACACAATTATATACGAATGTTACTGACGATTTTTAATACAATAGACGCATTTCGAATTCTAAATTTTGTCCAAAATTTAAAAAGTGGCTCATATTACCGCTTTCTCCGCTACACATAAGTCAACAAATAATTGAAATAAAGAAATGATACTGCATCATTTTTATTTCTTCGTGATTATTACGTGTATTTCAGTTGATAATAAACCTTTTGCATAAAAATTTCATCGAAAATTGAAGGAAAAGTTCTTTCAGCCGTTTTTTCTCAGAAAATGAAAAATTTATCGTCGTTTCCCTAGTAAACATTTTAAGTAGCCATTTAACCGTTTGTGAATAACTCAGTTAACAGCAATGAGAAGCGATCGTGACCAAAGGTTGCATATTATCTTCACAATGGGAAGAAAAAACTGATTAATACTTTTTTTAAATTACTGCATATTTCTCTATCTTCATATATGAATGTCTTCTATCCTAATTTATCTCATATTTTCTATTCCTAATTTAATGACTAATAATAAAAATAATTCCTTATAATTCATTAATGCGATTGCAAACGGTTGAAAAAAAGTCCATCGGTCTATTTTTTCGTATGTCAGGGTCCTTTTTCTAACATCAACATTTCTTCTCTCTACCGGCTTGGGCTTCATCTTATTTCAAACATATATTTTCAACAGTTAAAACAATTTTATAAAAACAAAATTCATATCTTTTGCGCAAAAAGAACTAATTACTAAGATACACCAAATTCATGCCTGTAACCTGTTGAGTTTTTTTCTCAATAAATTCAATTTTTTATACAAATAGTATGTAAACTATAAAGGAACCATTTCTCTTCTGAAAACTTCCTCCCCAAGAAAGAAGGAACATGAATCTTATGGTTTTTCGGAACAAAATTAATCTCAAAAATTTGAATAACACTTTTGTGTAATGACCGGATTGTGTAGAGGGATATCTTTATATCAAGTATTCATAGACTTATCTCAACTAGTCTTTGTAAACATTGGCTGCTAATAGAATGAGTTTTTTTTCTTCCTTTATTTTCCTTTTAGCCTACTTTCCCGTAAAAAGTAAAAAAAATTAATAATGTGTGAAAGAAGGCTTAGTGTATCATGGAAATATCGTTAAAAGTAAAGAAAAGTCAAAAATAAGTGAAGTAACTAAATAAAGATTGAAGAATAAAAAATTTGAAAGTAGGGTTTTGAGATGGGGGAAAATGTGTGTCTGTCGGTCTGGCTGTCTCCCCTAATAACTTTTGAATTAATCTTCCGATTCAAAGATTTTTTTTTTCGCATTCGAAAGATCTCGGCAAGGACATCTTACTTCCATATTTCCCTTTTTGGTCTGAGCAATTTTTTTGTTTAATTTGGTACAGTTCAAAAAATCTTAATATTAGCAAAAATGAAGCAAATTATCTAAACTCTGGGCATATGATCTAAGTTCCTATGAAGAAAGTCATTGGATATTTGAAGTAATTAAGAACTAAGGCCAACTGGAGAAAGAGAGAGACAGAGATAGTTAGATTATAAATTTGAAGTTGGGGGAATAAACGGGAAAGTATGCTCGTATAGTTCTAGACAGAACTTCTTGTTTTTTTTTTTTTTTTTTTTTTGGCGATGGAATCCCGTTTTACGTAAGCTTAGCTGTTATTATGGCTATGCCCGACGAAAATCACAGCATTTTTTTTGCCAGACGAAACAACCCACCCTCATACACTTGTGACAAAACTAATGAAATAATTGATTTATATTTTAAAAACAGCTCTGCAACATCTGCGAAATAAGCTATAAATTTAGCCGAACTCAATTACATGAAAGCATTGTCAACGACGTCAACCTAACATAAAACTGTATTCGATTCTCTATGATAGGGAAAAAATTGAAACCACATTAAACTCCTTACATGCATTCTTTTCTTTCTACAAAAAGTCGTAAACTGAAGTCAGGAACTAAAACTAAAGGATTCTAGATTCTTTTTTAGAGCGCGGGATCTTTCCACATGCTTCAGCGAGTTCGGCAAGGACACCCTCCCTCCCTTTCCGCAGTGGTCCTACCTCAAACGGCAATTTATCACCTAGAAATTCCAACGTCTCCACCCCTGTTTGACTTTTTATGACCCCGCCTACTATGAGATTGGACGGTTAGTGCCTTTATCTGGTATTCTCTCTTTTTTTCTTTTTTTGCAACCGGAGGTGTAGGCGCAGCTTTTGTGAAGAAGTTCTGGCAAAAAGAAAACAAAATTCCACCCAACTAGCTGCTGCGGACTTAAAATTCAACAGCTGGCATTGAGCTTCGCCGAGTATCGGTTTTGCGAGTAACTTCTTGCAAGTAGTAAGTGCGAAAAACTAAAAAGAATTTGGGAAGAAAAAAAAAGACATAAGAACAATATTAAATTGGCTTACGAAGACATTAAGTGAACTCGCTGGCTATCTCATGACTTTTTTTATCAGTTTATTAGCTGCCAGTTTGTTGGTTGTGTAAAATTGTGTTCGATGGATACTTTTATTGGTAACAACAGCATCTGTTTCGTTTTAGAGTTATTTAAGTTATTAATGGGAATATATGCTAGCTGGAAATAAACGTCATGAATGCCTTTAAGTATTCTGGAGCTATAAAACGAGCAGTAAAACTTGAAAACAACAAATTTTATGTTTATGTAATAGAAGATTTGATAAACCCATATAATTTATTGTAACTTTAAAAATGTTACGTCTATGCTATTAAAAAAACATAAATGACTGTAGTCCCGTCACTTAAATTATATGCTCTTAATTTGATCTACATGAAAAAATGTTCAGAAATTTTTATGAATTTGTTCAGACCGTTTAGTAAACTTTATTAATTCAGCCTGATTCTTCTTCAATCAGCCATCAAATTTCGTCAGGTGATCGGATGGAAGACGATAAGTTAATTCGAGGCGTACGAGAATCAGGACTCTCGAAGTTTTGATCCGAAGGGCTGCGGAGGGTTTCGGCCATGAACAAAGAACTGGAATGCGACCCCCTGTGACCGAAAACTTCCTCAACTCACATCGACTTTGTTCTAATTTAGCCAATAATAAGAAAAGCAACTTCTACACTGACAGCGTGCAATTATTTATTCGAAGAAATTTTCCAGTTGGTATAGATAGACAGTAGCAAGGTATACCATCCGTTGACGATTTGATGACTATTTTCTCATGTCTTGACCTCTACCAAGACATTTACTACTAACCCCTCAACAAACGTAGTGTCGTCATGGCATTATAGTCAGGCAAGTTGGACAGTGTGATTACAAAATTGTGATATTCTGCGACAAATTTCGCCTCCCTCACTGTGTAAAAAATTTTTTTTCACGAAAATACATGACAGCCTTCTGAAAATCACTTATCCAGAGTCTAACGTAAAATTACAGATTTAAAATAAAAAACTACGAAGTCTTTTAAAAAGGAAATTACATTGAATAAAAGACAGAGAGCATCTGTAAATTGATCGCAACAAGATAATGCTGATTAGTAAAGCTGAAGTTAAGTGATATGTCAACAATACATAATGAAATTTTGGCAATTTTTAAAGTGGTAGTCACAAATTTTAGGCGTTTATTTATGCATTTGTTTACACCTTTTATACTTGTAGTCACATATCTCAAGTGTTGAGTTTTACGTAGCTTAACAACTCTCTCTCTGTAGTATTACAGAGTGCGGAAAAACGAGCATTTTATTGAGAATCTGTTATCAAGAAATCTTATTATTTGATTTTAAACAAGTTCTTTGTAAATTTAAAGAAAAACTCAGTTTCTCTTCTGTGCTTTTTCAGATTTTTTTTACAGTGCAGTGCTGATAAATCACCGCAAGTGGAGCGGGCAGCAGAGGACAGGTTAGCGACCAGTCCAACATGTCTTACTGAGCAGCATATTGTCATGTCACCAGTTCAGGGGATAACTGCTACTAGACTTATTACCAAGGCCGTAGCCAGAAATTTTTTTCGAGGGGGGGGGGGGGGTGACTTTGAGACACTAGCGTTGAGGAAAGTTTCAGGGAGGAATATATGCTACATTGCGAAAATTTTTGGCATTTCGGAGGGGGCCTGGGCCCGTCGCCCCCCCCCCCTCTGGATACGGCCTTGCTTATTACCATCTATTGATGCTGCGAGGTACTCTGACGGCTTGCAGGTATCAGTTAACGAAATTTTGTAGATTATTTCACTTTTCTCCAGTCTCTGCCAACTTCCTATGCAACAATTTCTGTAAAATACCTACGGCCTATCAATAGTAATAGTTATGAAGAACATCCGTAAGCTGCTTTTCGATGCGGTCATTTATGGAGAGACGTCCGTTAAAGTTTATATAGATGTTCTCACGCAATCTCTTCGATGCAGACATCTAGATAAATTTTGTGGACTCTTTTCGACAAATGTGTTTCTTGTATAAAGTATTTAAAAAAAATTAATATCCAAGATCCCTCTAGAATACTCCAAGAGTTTTGTTTGTAGCGATTAAGTTTCAAATTCTACAAAAATAAACTATATTAGAGATACGGTTTTTTTTCAACACTGATTGGACGCAATGGTTCAATTTGTTAGTGAATTGGCTAATACAACCACAACCGATCACTAATTACCTCAAAGTTTCTTCAAATTCATCACAATGAGTAGAATATTTAATGGCAGAGTGCATGTTTTAGATATGTAATAAAATTTTGCTTGGTTTCTAAATGAAAGAAAAAAAATCCTTTTTTTTCCTGTTTTTAAATTTTTTTGTGATAAAAATAATTTTCATCGGTTTGCTTGCTGAGATTCAGGCAGACATAATTGTCATTATTCTATATTATAAATATTTATTCTTTATTAAGTGTATTATATCAAGCACTATAAACTTCCCTTTCAAGAATCCTCCATTCTCTGAACAGGATAAAAAATCAGAACGGATTTGAGATCACTTACATTAATTTTTGTTCTAAAATTTTAAACAACTCAAAAATAATCCCAAAAATTTGAATAAAAACGTACGTAGGGTTTTAGGAATCAGAACTGACAAAGAATTTCACTTTTTGTCTTTCCAGTGAATATATCATTCGCTTCTCGTCTGTGTTTGAATTTACTCTTGTAAACATTGATCTAGTTCGCTTGGTTTTATGTCTTCAGGTCCTTTTGTCTGCATTTGACTTTTTATAGTTGAAAGCTTTTCGAGCAAACTTTGAAAGCTCTAGATTAAATAGCTAAAGTAATCAGCAACTGAGATTCCTGTTTGCATTCTTAATGAGGACTTGTGTCGATTTAATTGGGCAAAAGAAGTTTTTTTGAAAGTTAAATTCTATGGACGAAGGTAATATCTTGCATGAAATGCCTTCATGCCTGGTGTGATAATTTCAATTTTGTCGTTCCATCTACAGCTTGATATCATTGAAAGAAGTATTGAACGTCGTATGCTTCTGCAAAACACTTAATGAATATAATCTTCGATTTGTATGATCAAGAAGGATTTCTACTGAATGAATTTGCCAGTGGAACTGGTAGAAGTCTTGCTTGCTTTTTTCTTACACACTTGGTAATTTCTGTGTATCAGAAGATACACGGAACTACCAAATTCAAAGGCCAATTTAACCGATTACTACAGCATTCTTCAGCGTTAGTTGATGAATATCTTCTAAGAATTGAATGGGGCTCGAGTTAGTGACTGCCTGTTTAAACAAAGAGGCACAATCGAGACAGCGAGCGTTCTCTGCAATATCTTATATTACTGATCCGTAAAATAATTCATGGCGTCGAATATATCCCGTGATAAAAGTTATATAAATAAGTTTACATCATTACTCATCATGTTTTTTACTGCCTTTTCGAGTAATTCAAAAACTAAACATTAAAAGCACACTACAGATAAAAAACATTCTGTCATTATAAGATTTTCCCCAATTTAAATACTGAAAATTAAATGATTGAAAATGTGTGTTTTTATGGGAAATGATCTGATATTGGTTAGTTTTGGTGTAATGTAATTTCGTGTTTGGAAAGGAAAGTCTAATTTCTCTCACGTCTTGGCAAACACAAGAGTATTGTAACACAGTAGATCCTCTATGCATCGTTCCGCATCTTTTCCCGCATGTATGGTTTTGTTTTAAAGGTTTAACGATATTGTCTTGCTTTATATTGACCTGCGTTCGTCGTTTTACCATACGTATAGAAAATGAAAGGCCTCTCGAGAGACGATCGATCAAGGTTCTGAATTATTTTAGAGAATTTCTCCATCACTTTAATCATAAAATGCTGATCTTTTTTTTAAAACCTGCTTAGAGTTAATTTATTTAAGATCGGAGCTTACTTTTTGAAAACAAAATTTCAACATGGAGAAATAACAAAAGAGGAGAAAAAAAGCACACTATTGTAAGAATAGAGGGGGCAGTTCACTTTTAGTATAAGGTCTACCGGAGAGTTCTGTCCTTTTCTATTACAACACGTTATATATTTCATGTTCTAGCATGTTTGGTTCTATATTTTCATAGCTTAATGTATACATACTGAAGTAGCAAATTGGCTATAATAAAGTCAATTCACATTAGCCGGCAATGTTCAATAGGAGGGACATCCTACTGCATCATGATAATGCCAGGCCACATGCTGCTTTGAGGTCTTGTCAAAAATTTTCAGAACTAGGCTGGAAATTCTACCGCATCCATCATATTTCCAAGACATAGCACCCTCCGACTACCACTTGTTTTTGTCTTTACAAAATTTTTTGGCGGGAAAGAAATTCAAAAATGAAGAAGATATCAAACAATCACTGGTTGAATTTTTCGAATCAAAAGATGAAACATTTTTCAAAAATTGCCCCCACACTGGAAAGAAACCATTGATAATAATGGCAATTATATTATTAAATAAAGTTATTTGGCAGTAAGAAAAATTTGTATTCCTTTTATTCCAAAAACGGACAGAACTTTCCTGTAGACCTTATATGTTTCTCAAAAAGTCGAGACAAAACGTTAGCAGTGACATAATTTAGAAATAACTTTCAAGATCTAAATCAAAGACGTCCTAAAATGAAAAACTAAGAATATTTTTACGGAATCTGAAACGTCAGCTTGGTTTATAATCAACGAAACGCCTTTCAATCGTTTTTTTTTTTTTTGGGGGGGGGGGGGGGGTTATGCCCCTGCTGAACTGGAGGTGCGAAGTGTTCATTCAGTATTATTTCTCTGTGGGGAGAGGGTTTTCTTTTCGTTGTTTTCCTTTTTTTTTTTTTTTAGAAATGGGGGCTGTTTTGAGTAGTCCGAAAGAAAAGTTTAACTGCATTCTTTTTTTCCCTGTACTTAATTTGAAATTTTATTAACCCTATTTTCTGAACTTCACACTGTACTTAATTTGAAATTTTATTACAATATTCTTTGAATTTAACAGACATTCTTTCATTACTCTTCAACTAATCTGCAAGACATTATATATTAAGAAAAAGTCATAATGATATTTATTAGCTACTATTACTGCTACTTTAATAATAATTATTTCTTCACGTTTCCAGAATTTTAAATACCTGTCAGCAGGCATTTAAATTTTTCGGCAGGCATAAAAAAGGTAAAACAAAGCATTAGAACCTGCTCTCATCATTATTCTGTTGGAATAGTTGAAAGAAGTTTTAAATATTTGACACATAATGGGATATCAGAAATTTTTTTTAAGATATGATTATAAGATGTAATCTGATTAAAACTAATGGTTGCTATTAAATATTTTTGATAACCTTTTATGACTTTCATTTATATCTACTTTAGACATACATAAACCCATCATCGGCGTAATCATTATTTGTTTCAAATCAGCGGATTACGAATTTAATGGAACTCTCCAGTTTTGCATGAGAAAAAAAATCGCTTTATACTTCATCTGATATTGAATGATAAGATTTTGTTCTTCATTATTTTTTAGGAGAACGAAAAGAATTTGCTCTCTGAAAAATAGGAGAGAAGTGAAAGATAAATCTTGTTAAGCTCAGCGAAGCTCTTAAGATATTTTACATTAAACCTGAAAAAAAGTCATAAAAAGCTTTTACAATCATTTTATACAACTGGTCGCTCGAAGAAATAGGATTATCGTTGCGCATAACTATCTGCATTTGTATTCTTTGCTGAATTTCAGGTACATTTTTACTTAACTTTCCTTTTAAATAAAGGAGAGGCATTTTTCCGAAAAATGCCAAACTTGGAAATAGCACTCTCAATACACGTGTGCTATATGTGCACACATACACATATGCGCTAAAAAGAAGACTCACTGTAAAAGCTTTTTCCTTTTTTCCCCCCATCTTCGCTGGAGTTTCCTTCTGAAAATCTAAAAGAGCTTATAGTGCGGTATTGAGAAATAAACTTATCTTTTTTTCTCCCCATCTCTAAATTTTTCAACGTCAGGTTTTGCACTCTTTTTTTCCCCTTTTAACTCGTATAAATATTTAAGTAATACTATTTCACGCGAGAATCAGTGAAAAAAACTTACATATAATTCTTCGTTTGTCAGTGCATTCTTTTTAACAATGTTTACATAAGCCGTTCGCTGGAAAAGCTATAAAAAGTATTAGATTTCCAATAAATCACATTACCGCTGGTTTTCTTTATTTTCTTTTCTTCTCCTTTTTACTTTTTTTCATTCGGTATTTTTTCTTCCTGTTCTTCCATTTTTTTTCAGCGTTATCTACAATATATTTTTTTTATCGAGATGGGGGGAAAAGAATTTTTTTTCCCGCGATCTATAAAGTTCTAGGCTTTAAATTGGTAGATTCGATATGGGATAGAAAAAAGTCGTTTAATTCTACAGACGATGCAAGATTTTGAATTGGCTGCTAGAGTGAATGAATGAATGCGTGTACGGAAGAAGGCTGAAGGAAACAGAAAAAAAAAAAAAAAGAGAGTGAAGGAAATTAAACGCGTTCATTCCACTGTAAAATGGTTCAGACCTTCCAATTAAACTTTATTAGCCGGACGCCTGCCTAAGAATTGGAGAAAAAAGAGAAAAGACCGATTTTGTGGATGAGGACCCAGTAGTGGAAAATTACTCGCATATCAAAAGAACTACTTCTCCATTCTTTTCTTCCCTGTCATTCAAAAAGAATGATGAAAGCACAAGAGAAGCCCATTTTTCCATCACAGATTAAAAATATTCATTCTTTTTAACCTTTTGAGCCCTGAGGTCTACGTATGTGTATCGTTGTTATTTTTATGATAACAGATAAACTTTATTTTTCGGGGAATGTGATCTCATTTCTAGAAAGCTGAAAGATGTAACATTAAAAAGATGCCAATAGATGGTGAAGTGATTTTTTTTTTCTAATGGGCCTGCGTATGGTCGTTAACCTTTGCAGACCTAGGGCATTCATGGGAAATTTGGCATCCATTCTTGCGAGTAGCACCACTATCGGGGGATACGATTACCACTTCAAGATTTTTGGCCCCCAGTTTCTAGTAGATGGCGGTTCTTGGTCTCTAATTGATGCGAAGCTGCATTAGGAATGCTGAAACGAAACTTGAGTTAGTTAAGAAATTAGTGTTTTTCTTTTATTCTTGCAAAAAATGACTTCGTCAGCAGGGGTAGTTTTAAATTTTAATTATTCATTTATAAATTGGAGTAGAAAAAAAATGCGTACATGTTATTACATACTAATGGACACACCCATTTTATTTCTTTTGTTTTAAAAATATACTTTTGAAAAAATTAAAAAAGTGAACACTGGAATATCTGTATAGAAAAGGTACACTATAAAAAATTCTAGTTCAACCTTTCCCCAAAGAAATGGAAAAATGGTTAAATTTAGCTGCAACCAACGTTTGATACTAAAGTTGAACCATTAGAATGGCTCTTAGTTTCCACCTTAATGGTGAAACCACACTATTATAACGGTTCAACTTAGTACCAAATGTTGGTTGCTGCTAAATTGCACCATATTTCCATTTCTTTGATGAAAAGTTGAACTAGAATTTTTTACAGTGTGAGAGGTACACGGTAAAAAAATCTAGTTCAACCTTTCAAAAAAAAAAAAAAAACCCAAGGTGAAAATGGTGAAATTTAGCTGCAACCAACATTTTGGATAAAAGTTGAAACGTTATGGTTCTTTGCTTCCCATTTATGGTGAAACTAGGTGAAACTTCACCATTATAACGGTTCAACTTAGCACCAAATGTTGGTTGCTGCTAAATTTCACCATATTTCCATTTCTTTGGTGAAAGGTTGAACTAGAATTTTTTACAGTGTGAGAGGTACACGGTAAAAAAATCTAGTTCAAACTTTCAAAAAAAAAAAAAAACCCAAGGTGAAAATGGTGAAATTTAGCTGCAACCAACATTTTGGATAAAAGTTGAAACGTTATGGTTACTTGCTTCCCATTTATGGTGAAACTAGGTGAAACTTCACCATTATAACGGTTCAACTTAGTACCAAATGTTGGTTGCTGCTAAATTTCACCATATTTCCATTTCTTTGGTGAAAGGTTGAACTAGAATTTTTTACAGTGTAAGAGGTACACTGTAAAAAATTCTAGTTCAATCTTTCACCAAAAACATGGTGAAAATGGTGAAATTTAGTTGCAACCAACATTTTGGATAAAAGTTGAACCATTATAATTGTTTCTTGCTTCCCATTTATGGTGAAATTTCACCATTATAACGGTTCAACTTAGTACCAAATGTTAGTTGCTGCTAAATTTCACCACATTTCCATTTCTTTGGTGAAAGGTTGAACTAGAATTTTTTAGTGTAAGAGGTAGGAGGTCGTTCATGACTGATGTCACACTTTTTTCATCATATTTGACCGTCCTCCCTAATCTGTCACAAAATGTGCCATTTCAGCACCCCCAAGCTGCTCTTGTCATATGTCAGGCTATATTGCACCAGCATATGTATTTACAGTTCAGAAGCAAAACGCTTTGTTATAGATCATAATATTTTCAATTTATGTTTGAACTTTAATGACATTTCTAAGCATAACAATAATGATGATTTCATATGTACTTAATTTGTATAAAATGACATTAAAGTTTAGAACAAAAAACATAGATAGTAAAAAATATTAATTGCTCGAATTATTTAAAAAATACCCGCGCTATTTGTCTTAAAAATGTAAATGCCCAAGAAGATTTTCTCCTAAATTTTAAACTTTTTTACTTAACCTATAGTCACAATCAATATCTTCGATCCAAAATAAAAGCAATGAGAATGCATAGATAAAAAAAATATAAATAACTTATATGAATACTAGCTATGTCGTCTGGTTGTTGATGTTTAATTCTCAAGTTCAATTTCTAAAAGATGGCAAAAACGTTGAATACTGAAAGTTTTTTTTTTCTTTCTAATGTGGCTGCAGTATTGGTCATCAACCATTGCAGACCTAGTGCGTCCCCAGAGATTGGTACCAACTCTTTCAGCGGTACCATAATGAGTGTGGTACCATTGCCGCAATTTTTTTTGACGCTTAGTTTCCCCTAGAAGGGGCACCTGAGCTCTCGTTGATGCAATCTGCACTAGGAATTTAATTTAGCTGAGAGTATCCATGCCAAACGGATACTCAAGGGATCTTAACATGCCGCATAATCATGCGACATGGACGCAGACGATTTTCTGCATCTTGAAAATCCACCGACTTGGGCCGATCTTGGGCGTACGAGACCTGCGTCTTACCACTACGCCACCCTGTCGACTGAATACTAAAGTAAGCATTGACATTGTTCAACTTGTTACTGAAGAAATTAAAAACTTTCTGATTTTTCAGAGGAGCTGTGGTTTTGAAACAAAAGAAAAGAAGAACACGCTTTAATGAATACATAGCGGTAATAAAACTATGGTAGTTTTAAAATTAAAGGTTTCTTTAAAACAAACTATATTTCTTATTTTGGATCTGCTTAAAATTTCTAAAATAAACACATGAAACAGTAAAAGAAGGAAGGATAAACTCTCCTCAGGGATACCAAGAGGAAAAAATGGATAAATGGAATCTACTGAAATAATGGAGGCAAGAGTCATTTTTGTCCCCCGCGGTTTGTAAGAAACGACGCGGTCCATTAAAATCCACTCAAGCTCTGGATGTGAATGTGTGCTACCTTTCACAAGGGGGCGCTAGCTGTCCACTGAAATGGAATTTTTTCGTTGAAAGCAGCGCGAGAGAACATTTTTATCATTGATTTTATTCGTGGAGATATATTTGTTATAGCACGAAAATTTGATTTTTTTAGTTATGTTTTGTTTCATAATAGTTTTGTTTGTAGTAACGTGAGCATATTTATATCGAGGGAAATAGAGTGAAGAATATAAATGAGAAATTTGTATCTGTTATCAAGAAAAAATTCCGAAAAGCAATTGAAATTAGCAGATTAAAATCAGTCCCGTCATTTCGGATTTTTCCGGGGGCGGAAGGATGAGTTAAAGGGTATATTCTCTTTGCATTTGGCATTATAAAAAGCAACAAAATACAAGCACATTAATAAAAACCATTTTATTCTTTAAAAGTCAAGGTGGCGGGCATTTACCTTTCCCCTGACTCTACCTACCCTTAATTGACGGGTCAGGACTAAATAATTAGTTAATATAACAACCCAAAAATACAAATGCAAATTAAGAATACTTTCAAAACATTATTTAAGGACAGAAGCGTTAAATTTCCTTAGAAATTATAAAACATGTAACTTGTCCTTTTGGAGCACATTTTTCCCCTTAACTGTTTTTGTTCTATTTAAATACGGATAACTGCTTTATGCACAAAAAAAGCTATTTAACAACGTTTCAATTTTAAAATATGTTACTTACTCTATTGTGTTTTAATTATTGGTGAAAATTTTTATAGTTTCACCAAATATTAGCCGTTTGTACCTTTAACCATCATGGTCTTTCTCTTAATTACTAGTTTCTGTGCTCATAGAACTGATTAATGCGTTTTAATCCATTAGCTCTTCAGAACTATTTAACGTAGAAACACAATTTAGAGCAGCATGAAAGGTGAGTGGAAAAAGATCTCATCTATGTCTCAAATGAACTAAAAGTTTGAATATTAAAAAAAAAAAAAAAAAAATCGCATTCCAAAGACGTGTTTTTTTTATTTCTTTTATTTTTTGTTATTATTTTTTTCGAGTTTTCAGGATTTAAAGGATAGATAGTAAAGTCATTTTGCAATTGATAGTTCAGTACTGTCATTTTGCAGTTAAGCTTAAATTGCTTAAGCAGTATGACAGTGATATCTATTGTACTATTTATTTTCCGTTGTCGAAACAAGAAATGGAGAAAAGTGCAAGACTTTAGTTAAATGTCTTCAAATCTACGGATCAAGATAGTTAAAGGCTTTAGCTCTTGATATAGTTAGAAGTTTGTAGATGAAACCAAACAAGGAAACGCCGTTTTCTCTAATATTATGGGCTTTCAAATTTGTAAATAACATTCTTTCAGTTATTTAGACTTTGTTGTATTTATACAAACGATACCATAAAGAGAAACACACATGGTGCGGTAGGTGCGGTTTTTAGAACATTTTTGTTTAAGGTAAGGATATCTGAATATATGAAGAGAGATTTGACTCACTGGTTTCTTTTCCCCATTTACTCGACAATTTTGCCAAGCCCCCAAGCAAAAATAATTAACAGAATGAATATGAATAAAGGCTATGAATATATGTGTGAAAAAAAAAATCGAACATGAAAGGAACTATAATATATTTTCCTCTTTTTTTTCTCTCTCTCTTTATTTATTTATTATTTTTTTTTTTCAGATTTTTTATATTTGAGGGGTTTGAGAGAAATTAGAGTTTGAACAGTCGTTGTTCTTAATTCACTTTTTGTTCTACTCTTTGAGGCATATTTTATTTCCATTCATTTTCACGATACATACTTTATTTAGCGTGATTTATACAATAGTAGTTAAATATAATTCATTTATAAATATTTTACAGTTTTGCTACTAGTATCAGGTAAGCAAATGCACTATAAAAATAGCGTGACATATTTCAAACCAAACATATGATAAGAAATTTGTTTTCAAAATTTCTGATAATTTTAAGCAAAATATTTTATGCTATGTCTTTTGTAACAAAATGTCCTCTGTTGAGAGACAGAGAAAAAAAAAAAGCAATGTGATTTTAGATATGAACTGAAATGCGTCGAAGATAAAAGCTTTGTTTCACAAAGAAACCGCACAAGAATTTCAAAGTCCAGTTTCTTTGACGTCCTAAAAGGTTTGTGTCTTTCTTCTTGTCCCCCCCCTTCCATGCATTCTATTCTTGGACTAAACCGCAACGGACGTAGAATATTTTGTCGATTTGTGTCGGGAGAAGAGTAGGGAAAGACAAAGGAGAAAGGAGCAAAGCAAGGGGAAAAAATGGTATGAAAGCGTCTTTGTAGTTGTTATGCCTTATGGGATTACGGACATGTTTTCCGGGATGGAGAAAGTACTCTACTGGGAAAATTGATGGATCAGAAAACGACAAAATCCCGAGAAGAGGGGAAATAACAGAGAAAAACAGTTGCTTAAATAAACATGCAAAGATGAAACGAATAAATAAATAAGGGGCATGGAGAAAAAAATGTGAACACTATACCCTGTTTTTTACATATCCATTTCCGGTTTGACTCAAAAAGATCGGAAAGAAACAACATTGGGTGATTTGTGTTTGTTGAAAAGATGCCTTTGATTTTGCTTGTCATTTTAGAAGGTTGATTTTTTTCATCGAGGTAGTAAACGTTCACGGAGATTCAAAGAATTTCGATGTTTTTTTTTCTGAACTGGAGATATTGGATTGGTGGAGTTCTGGGTTTCTGTTGGAAAAATGACATTTTTTTCCCTCCGAAAAAAATAATCATTTAAAATAGAAGCATTGATCTGCATACTCTGAATTTTTGACAATTTTTTTCGGGCCGACTAGTGCCTTTCAGGAAACTGGAAAAATTGATTCAAAGATAGGTCAGAATAAATTTATGGATAAATCATGCTCATGCCAATAATATAATTGTCTGCTTTTGCTACATATGAGTTATTAACGTTTTCAATATACGATTTCGGTGGGAGTTTTAGTTACGTTATTAGTGTAGATTTTCTGGTGCTTAAGAGTGGTAATTGTAATATTTCATATTTTATCCCATAATTAAACGAACTATAGCCATTTTAGGAACCTCCCTATTTATAGGACGGTAGGAACAAATGGGTTGAACAAATAAGAGTTTGAAAAATATAACTAAGAACTGCTTAAAAACGTAAAGATTGCTCTCAGTTTTTCTTCCGTGAATAAAGTAGTGTAAGGCACTATCACTTAGAAATATTCAGAAATAACTAAAAAAATTACAAAACTCAGAGATGTATAAGTAGCATTGATTTCATCTTCAATACTGCAATTCTTTTCTTTGTTACATGGCAATAGACTGACTATATGGAGACCTAGATGGCTGCCAAGGGCTAAAAGGGGTTGGCAGGTTCAATTAAAATTAAATATTGGGCAGGATCAATTAGAACTGAATGTCCGCTACAGATTTTCAACGTTCATTAACACAAGTCTTTGCATTTTGCTCAGAAGTTTGATCCGTTAACCTGCTACGTATTCGCTTGCTTATGTGGACTATATGGAAAAAAAGATTAGAAAACCAAAATTGAACAAAGATGTAGGATTTTATTTAAACGCACGATTTCTTGAGCGAACCACACCCAATCTGATATGCATCAACTTTTTTATTTCATATTAATACAATTTAATGAAATAAAAATAGCGGTCCATTGTAAATAAATCTTTTGAAATTCTTTAGGTTTGTGAAAACATTTGTAGAAAAGGTATAGAAATTTCAAAATCAGACAAAATAACTAAATAAATAAATAATCATTTTTGTAACTAATTAAAAAAAATATGTTCTCGGTTCTGTTTTCTGTTACGCTTACTTAAACTACTTGCATTATTTTTGAAAATTGGCAATGCTGGGAAAAAGTTTGCTTTAAATAACTTTTCTCATTAGCACGTGAAAGAGAAGCATTATTAAGAATAATTGGGCAACGTATATGATTATCATCATTATTTTTTGCACTACACCAACATTTCTAAAATTTATTTTACAATACTTACATTTTTTGCATTTATACATTGGCATTCAAATGAGGTTCATTTAATACTTTTAAGTGCTGGTTACAACGCAACTTTAATAAAGCTTTTGCATTAGTTTTAGTGCATCGCTCTTCATTGATTCAAACAATAATTGGCAAAACCACGAAAAATATTACATAAGAAAAACATTTTTTTGAGTGAAGATAACTTTTAAACCTCTTTTTGTATTCATAACATAACACAAATTAAATTTAGTTAAGCAGTTGTTTTAAGATCTCAAAGACCTTTTTCAGTTTGAAAACGAAAGAAATTTCTACAAGTAACGAAAACGAAGAAAAATTGAGGATAGTTAGAGGGAGAAGCACAATACATATGCAAAAGTCCCATAGTTTTTCGGAAATCTTACTCAAAAACCATCAGCAAAGATAATTCTAGAAAAATAGATAATTTAGATTATTGATACCTCTAAGATTGTTACATCTGAGGATTACAAACATGATATTTCTCAAACTGTTTAGCAACAATGCATTGGTAGCACAGGTTACTCATTGCACCCATTTTGGAAGACAATATTTCTTCTAATTAAAGATATGCAAACTATGATTTTGTTCCGGTTCTGGTCAGTGTAAAAATCAAGACAAAGGGAATTTTTTGAACCTAGTTTAAAAATCATTGTTCAAAGAAAATAGGACCAAATTAACACTTTGAGAAACTGGCAAAATCATAGTTTACCGAAACTGGGATAAAATCACTTCAGGAAATTTTACGAACAACGTCAAAAACTTTATGAAAACGTTTAAGAGCATTTCAAGACTACCATTTTCAGTAAAACAAAGCTTTAACTTTTTTTTTTGTCGTCTACTGGTTATTTTATCACTATTACGCTACATCATGCCGCTATTGAAATGGAAAAATATGTAAAAGACAAGCGAAAGGACGTTTTTTGGCTTTCCTGCGTAAGAAGTACTGACGCGGTGAAAACAGATTTACGTAGTTCTCACGGGTGCAACGTCCTGTTCGTAAAATTGATAGTTATGTGTCGGCAATAATAATAATAATAATAAGAAAAAAAATAGGCCTTTATATTATGATTTCCATGAATATTATATTTTATTTTCAAGTTGTTTTACGGAAGAAAACTCTTTTTAAAAAACGAGATTTTGAAAATTTGTCATTAAATAAGCTTGAAATTCTTCTATTTTCATTTTGAATATGATGTGTAAGATTATATGTGTTTTGAGAACTACGCAATGGTTTAAAATATTATCATTCACGATTACATATTTGAAATGAGCACAAAAACTGTGAACTAAACTATCAGACATAGGTAGAGTTACTTCATTAGTGACAATGTCATTATAGGAAAGATAGAAAGTTGCGATAAGATGCTGGAAATCTAGCAAATAAATAAATATACTAAAAAGGAAAATAAATAGAGAAATAAACTTGTAACAATAAGGAAAACAAAAAGTAAATAAATCAGCAGTAAAAATAAATATATAAATATTAATATTAAACATAGCACGTTAATATGAAACTTACCATGAGAATCATAGATATAAATATGCCGTTAATTGCAAAGTCAATTAACGGCATTCAAAATCTTAGTAAAGATACTGGCATATCAGAAATAGAAACTTAATATTGTTTTATAAAAAAAGAACGACTTTCAAAACTTTTTAAATAACTATTTTTTTATACATTTAACTTCAGTAGCACGTTTTAAGGTCAAATATTGGAGCTGGACTCATGATGACATTTTGGTACTCGAGAGCAGCGTACAACTAACTGATTTGTGCAACAAAAAAAGCGTCGAAAAAAACTTACACCTGTACCTCCCATGCGTTACTCGATTGATTTTTGACTATTGTAATTCGTGGAACAGACGATTTTATTACTTTAGTTTTGAAACAAGTAAAAGATGAAAATGTCATTTTCTTTACAAAATGCCTTTTTCGATAAATTGATGAGGATCTTTTGCGATCATTTGAAAGTTTTAATCACAAAACTTTTCTCGAATTTGTTTTTGATTTGGTTTCATATTGGCTATTTTTACGGGTCAATAGAAATCTACCATAACAACATACACTCGTGCATTTAGTAAGAATGAATCCGAAGCTCTCTTGGAACCAAAATGACAGATTGGTCGCTTTGCGTCTACGATGGATATTGCAAGACGGACGGGAAAAGTGGAAAGAGTGGGGTTGAGAACATGACAATATCATAGCAGCAAGACTACTAAAGGAAAGACTGTCAAACCAATAGCACCATCATGACCAAAATATAACATCAACTGCATGATTAAGAAGACATTTAAAGTGAAATGAAAACATTGGGGGCATAAAATAAGAACATTGCTTTGATAAATAACCCAGCGTAGGTAAAATAATGGTTTCAAACAAGTGGTAACTTTGATCGCACGATTGCACTCTGTGCTTCTTTCGATAGCCGGCTCTCTTTTTTCCAATCTGAAGATCCAGGAAGGAAGAGGATAGCCATTTTCTGTAAAACATTCAGCACAACAATTTCGAATATTCATCTAACCTTTCTTCCCTTCAAGTTCGTGAATAGAAATGAATGAAGAATAGGACATCAGAGAATTCTTTTGAATGAAAAAATAAAACGATTGAAGAACAAAATCCATTGCCATCGATTCAATTTCGGCGCTTTCAATACAAGATCCATCGTTCTTTTCATATATTCGCTCATCAGTCTTCCTTATCCATACTTTGGGCCATTTTATTTTCGATTCCATTTTGCAGAGCATTATTTTCTAACGCTTCACCGATTCCGGCTGCCGTAAAACTGGAAGAACTGCATTTGACCCCCCCTCTCTTATTTCAATGTTTAGGGCATAAAGGTTTGGTATCAAACATTAGTAATACAACATGCATGTGAACTGAAGCTTGAACTATTTTCAGGATCTACACAACAGTGTATGTAAGATGCACATTTAAATAAAGAAATTCATTATTTTTATCTTTCAAATTTATAATATAACCGCATTTGGTATAAATCTAATTTTTAAAAAGAATATTTCGTATTTGCAAAATAGATTTAAAATCATTTTTTGTTGTGACGCTTAAAATTTAAAATCTGCGCATGGACCATTTTTAAAGGAGCTATGCAACTAAAACATACAGTGTTATATGTATTTACAACACATTATTGAGCAATGCCGTGGTTTTAAATTAAAACTTTTCATTCACCACTATTATCAAGATAGTTTAAAACCGTAGGGAAAAAAAAATGCTGCAATTTCGAATGTTAAACAAATTTATTTAAAAAGTACTATTACATAAATGATTAATCCTTTATATATTTTTTATTGACATATGAAACAAAAGTTTGAAAATAAATTATTCAGAATTTATTTTCTCCCATAAATAAAGTATATGTATTAGTTTATACATAGACATCTTCAAGAGTACAGTGGCCTTAGGTATACAAATCCATAAGAAAAGAGGTTTTTTAAGAGAATCTATCTCGTTCTTTCTTCATTGTTAAAAAAAAATCCATTCCCGAAAAAAAGAAAAAGGCGTGAAAAGTGGAAAGCAACTCTGCTTTAATGCCGGACACAGCATCGGGACCCAAATTCAGAATGGGTACCCAACAAAGAATATTGATTGGGGTTGATTGATTGCTCTGTATAGTGGTCGCTATGCTTCCCGCAGTTGATTTATGGTCTTCACATTTTTGCCTCCAGTTTATTTCCCTTTTGGGACACGCTATGGAAGTTTGGAAGGGAAAGTTATTTGTTTTATTGACAATTTCGAAAATCCCTAACATTTCAATTCCATGAATGAACTGCTCGACACGGAAGGAATTTTTTCGAATGTTTCCGGAATAGAAGAGAAACTTGGTTCTTCCTGTTGCATTTATTCAAGATCTTTTTCTTTGAGTTATAGTTTTATTTTGATGTGTTCTAACTATTGCTGTAGAGAAGTATTTCTCACTGATTCTTTTGCTGGTATCCTCTTTTACGCGTTAAACAAAGTTCATGCTCTACAAAAAAAAAAAAAGAAAGAATGGTACGCTTTTATTAACTGATTTATGTGCTTTGTACTTCACTGAAAAGAAAAAAAATGTTATGTTGCACAAAAAATGGTACAAATTTTCTGGCTACAAAAAATGATGCTTAATATCACTACATTCTGGTGCACCCATACAAGTGAGTTCTACCTTTTTAGCTAGCAAATTTGCATTTTTTTTTTGTGTGTAACATACTACCAAGTTCTTCACAGTGCAGCCGAGGGACTCAAGGCATGGGATTAACTTACTATACCTTACACACCTTTGCCAGTAGGAGAATGCAGGTCAGATTGCGGTATAGAATAAGACTTACAGTAGATTGCTCATCAAAAAAATTCCCCTCCTAGTTGAAGCCAGCACCTTCTTATGAGCTTGGCTGGCGTGCGAGAGCCACGGTTATCTCAATACTTGGCAGTAATAAATTAAATAGAATATATGATTTGTGTTGCTTATAAGGAACTTCCAAGAAAAATAAATAAATAAAAAACTTTCGCAGTATCATTAAATATTTACACTTACGTGTATAATGAAAGAAAACATACAAAAAGCAATGCATGCAAGTTGTGAAACCACATTTTAAGCCTAACTTGCAATAGTGTGCATTTAAAGAGAACCGAACGCAACAGTGACATACGACAGAGCAAAACTTTTCAAAGTATGTCATTGGTTCCATCAGAATTTCATAACCACGCCCTCAAGTCATTAAAAGGGAGTTTGCCCCCAGCCGACACTGATTGCTTGATTGCGTTATCGAAGGCACACGCCATCGCTGTTAGAGTGATAACTATAGCAGAAGTCTGTTACGACGGAGAGAGAATGTCTTTTTCGCCATTGGTGTGAAAGTACCCTAAGTCTTTTGATGAATACTTTGTCTTATACTAAACATGACATAAAGCAAATCATATCTACGAAATCAAATGCCCCCACCTTTGAAAATAAGTTTTTTTGCAATTAAGGATGCAACCAGATTTTGTAATTTTATGCATTAAGAAAGACAAAGTTAAAAAATTAAAATTTCACAAGTGAAGAGAACTAATAACTTAAAGTAAAATTAAGTAAAAGTAATAATAAAACATAGTTCCCAAATACCTTTTAGGAGTTAAAAAGAGAGAGAGAGAGAGAGAGAGGATTTTGCTTTCACCCTCATTTTTAAAAAATTATCAGGAATGGGACAGTTGTTACTGACACAGCATATTGTCATTATTGGGGATACTTATAACATTTGATTCTCCTTGCATAAGCAATTCAGAAAGACTGTAGCTGTCACAGCAGGATAACGTTTCCTCAAACGCTGTGTGCAGAAGAGAAAGAGAAAGTAGTTTGAGAAAGTTTTTACCCAGCTTTTCTAAGAAATTGCTGCATAGGAAGCTGTCTAAAGATGGGACTGTGCAGGTTTCTTGCCTCGAACCTCTCCCAAGAGTAGGGTGAAGACTAAAAGAGGATTAGTTCACAGACTTAGTTGAGGCAGAGCTCCTTTATCCGCATATCATATTATATTCTCCTAAGCAAGCTTACAGGTGTCCATTGGGATTGGACCACAATAAGCGTGACGAGGAACTTGGAAGATCTCGGAGATTAGAAGATTAAGATATGCAATGCATTAAGGAGTTTACTTATGTATGTGCGAAATATAATTAAGAGATAGAAATTACTTATGTGAATAACTTTGTTCATAGTTTTTTTGATCATGTCAAACTATCAAATTATACTCGTGCATAATAACATAATAGGTTATAAGAAATATTATAATGAATCATAATGTTGTGCATAATATTTAAAAAAAAAAAAAAAAAAAGGAAAAAACAGTGTAGTTAGTCGTTTATTATTATTTTTTTTAAACAAAGTTCCAGTATTAAACAAAAGTTGGTTCCGCTGTATTCACTTTAAGTATAGAAAGTAAATAAGGATTTAAAATATCAGTAATACCAAACCATAAAAGTGGGGCGGGCATAATTACGACTTACGGATTAACGGCATAAATCCTTTTCCCGACCGAAAAGCCAAACAGTTGTTCAAATTTTATCTTAAACTATTGATATCATTAACTACACGTTGTGGTGTGAAAGTGGTGGAGGTGGTGGGGGGGGGGGGGGGGTAAATAGCGGTAAAAAGGGAA
Source organism: Octonoba sinensis (assembly GCA_038502835.1). Classification (NCBI taxonomy): domain Eukaryota; kingdom Metazoa; phylum Arthropoda; class Arachnida; order Araneae; family Uloboridae; genus Octonoba; species Octonoba sinensis. The sequence goes on from CM076604.1 coordinate 83,983,032, forward strand.
GAGACGACAAATTTTTTAATTTTAAATCTGTTATTAGAGAATGAAAAATTAGAACACCTTATCAATAATCTACTCTATTAAATAATATAATAAAAAGTGATTATTGCAAATAATTTTAGTTTTGTTTTTGAATACTGCAAATAAATATAAAGCAGTTTTGATTGTTTTTAAGATGCATGAGTTTTTTTCTCTTTTATTTCCAATTTTTGATAATTTTTTCAAAATTTTTATTGATGATGAAACTTTTCGTAATAAATATTTCCATATTCATACATACCGCTACTATTTCATTATCAACAGCAATATATGCCTTATTAACAACCAAATGGAAAAAATATTCCACCACATTTTTAAAACTAAAATGCGCAGCTTTGCAAGCCTCTTCCTATTTGGTATCACACTCAAGAAACAATGTGACAAAAAGTTTAACGAAATAAAAGCCCGTGAAAAGAAAGATTACCTCGAAGGCGCTTTCTGCTGGAAAAAAGGAATCCCTCTGATGAAGCACCTGCCTTTCAAACTTTGCGGGTTAAGCTATTTCCCCCGGGGTGGCGTAAAAGCGAGAAAAGAGGATTACTGAGTGTTGCGTCGGGGGAGGGCGGGTCCAAGTGACCATAACAAATTTCTGAAAGGAGAGTATGAGTGCTACTGCCACCCAAGGGAGTGACACTGCTGTCACCTGTGACTTTTAGCAAACGATGCTTAATGAATTTCACGACAAAAGAGATTAGCTTAATTGCGGTTAGTCATGATTTTGCCAAGTGATTAGCCATAGAAGCTGATTTATAAAAATATTAAGAACTCATTGATTGAGCAAATTTATGCAGGTTTAGAAACTAATCAGCCACAAAAACTGATTTATAACAATATAAAGACTTCATTGATAGAACCAATATTTGTACAGATTTGGAATGTAATTAGCCGCAGAAACTGATTTGCAACTCTTTAAAGACTTTATTTATTGAACAAATACTTTGGAAATGATTAGTCATAGAATCTGATTTATAATAACATTGAGACTTCATTCATTGGACAAATATTTAACTGAATGAATAAAAAATTTATACTTACATAAAATGAGAAAGATTTTGTTTTACGACTTTCTTTTTGGATAGTTTGCGTAGGTTAACTGATGAAAGTGCTATAATAAGATATAGTGTTCCATACTATTCATATATATATTTCTTATGACTTTAATAAAGGAATGAAATAAAATATGCAAATGGTAAAAGAAACAAAACTAAAATGATATTGATTAAAAATGTCAAGTTATATTTGGGTACAGTTTATCGCTTTGAGCAAAATTAAAGCGTTCTTTTTAGAAGCAATGAACTGTGAATAATAATCTTGAAATATTTGCGTAAAGTAATGAAACAAAAATACAATAATAAAGCACAAGGGTTGAATACAAAACAAAGAAAGCGTTAATTTCCTGCAAGACAATATTACAGATTATCTCCTATGGTAAGATACAAGCTAGTAATTTGAGTACTATGTAAAAGCGATAAGTTCTGGTTTAACCCTCTCATGTATGCATTTATTTATTTGTGTTATAAACAAAAACTTCATATGCCGCAAACTAATTTAGCATCTCAGGATTGTTTTATAATACTTTGTTTTTAGAAATTTCGTCCTGTATCGTCAAAAATCCGTGTTCTTGTATGAAGACGTTTTGTGCTTTTTTGCCATATTTATTCAATATAATAATAAACATGGCAAAATTGAATATTAAAACTTCATTTATAAGGAGTAAGAAGCTGTAAAATAACAACAAACTCCCCAGTAATGTAAAACGCTTCAAAATAACTAAACAGAATTTGATTCGAAACTAAGATTTTCTCTTCTTTCTTGAATCCTCCATGGATTCCCAAAGATATCTTACTCTTTTAACAATCCTGAATAGCCTATGAAACATTTTGTGGTTTCTAAGAACTGTTTGGAGTGTCTAGATGAGGACGACATGCAAATTGCAGCACAAAAACGAATCTGCATAAAAATTTGAAGCAAAAATATATGTCACCTCATATGAGGCTTTCATGCATGAGAGGGTTAATTGTAAAGATAACTAAATATCGAAGTAAGCAAAAAAAAACAACGAATTTAAGCATAAAAGCTGACGTATTTCAGAATTACATGGAATTGCTTCTTCAATGCATGACAGAAGAGAGCAAGGGAAGTAAAGACTCAACAAATGTCCCACCAAGGAGAAGATTCCCGCCAAAGACAAAAGTCAAACAGGTGGCGCCATCTACCAACGATGCACGCTAGCATACACGGAAAAGAGAAAATTAACCAAGAATTAACCAAGTTTATGAAACCAAGCCTGTGGAAAGTAACGAATTGCCGAGACATCACTGAATTGGAGTTATTACTAACTATCGTAAACAAAATTTTGTACGAAGTGAAAATAAACAATAATAGATCAAAACACACCAAGAAGTAAAAGAGTCAACAGAAACGAAAGCAAACATAGCATTTTGTCCGTTTCGTTAAAAAGAAAATATTCTTTATGAAAGGCAAATTTTCAAAATGTTTACTGTACATCCCAATTCAAATGAATCTAAAGCTTGAATCCCTAATCAAATATTTTTAATCGAAGACGTATTTTTCTACTTCACATCTTTTTACACTTTTGAATGCAATAACAAACATGACCAGAGAATGAAAATGCCTCTTACGCCATTAAATAAACTAATTTATAATTATTAGTCTTTTGAAAATATTTTGTATAGCTTTTGTTTCTTTTTTGACGTAGGATGAAATAATGCAAGATTAGTTAAGCGATTTTTTCCTGAATTATATTTTCCATAAAAGGTTTGTGCAATTCTTTTTTCAGCAGTCTTTTAGAAAACTTAAATACATCTATTAACCATTTGAGAAAATTTGGAATAATTCTCTCTCGTCTTTAGTTTTTCTTTGTATTGTCTAGAGGACAGAAAAGGCCTCAATTCCTGATAAATTACATTAACAGACGGAAATAAGTCTTTTGTTACGGCTTCGACGCAGACAGCAGCAGGTAAAAAAGCGCTAGCGAATAAATTTCCGACGTGAAATTTTTGCACCGTTTCCGCTTTATTCTGCTGTTTCGAAGCTTTTCTTGAATTTTGCGAAAGAAGACTTCTTTGAAATTTTAATGGACTTTGGATTAAGGAATATGAATGTTTTTATTTTAAGCTTTTTCAGCATGGGAAAATTGAACTGGAGCAAATAACATTACTTAGTATTTGGAACAGTTGAAGGATTTTGCTTCTTCAATTCATTCGCAGAAAATAAATGCGACAGGAGATTTCGCAAAATGCAAAGACTTTATTTTCGCTTTATTTTGGGCTTTGTGAAGTATAGTAAGCATTTTGTAATACGATAAAAAGGCTTGTTGCTTTTGTTTTATGATATTTACCAAATTATAAATAAACTTGAATGATTTCAAAATAATGGCTTTTGGCTTAAAGGTAAAGCACAAACATGAACAGTAAAGGCTTGAAACCCCCCCCCCCCCTTAAAATTAGAGGCAACGATTCTTCACGATTGGAAAAGTCAGAATTTCATCGATATGTGCTTCAAAACTATTAGGCTGTAGAATAAAAAACGTTCAAAGCACAAAATAGCAAACCGAGAAGAATTGTCGGAAATCTTTTCGTCCATCAGCTCGCATGTTTTTTTTTCTTTTTTTAAAAATTGAATAAGGTACTCCTGTAACCCCGTAACACGTCTCAGCCAGTTTTAGTACTTCTTTATGCCCCCAAGAAAGAATGTTCAAAGAATGATTCATTTTATTAACGAACATGGAACTAACGAACATTCAACTTTTTGTAATTGTTTTCGCTTTTAATTGCTAGTTGCATTATTATTATTATTATTATTATTATTATTATTATTATGACTGAAAACTGGATATCTTGTTTTGCAACCACATAACAACGCGTAGCCTGAATTTTTTTGTTCTGTGAAACCCTTAATTATGATCTGTGATTCAAAAGAAAGTAACTGAAATATCGTTTTCTGCTTAAAAAGGATTCAGACTCATTTTAGATTTCGTGTTGAGTATACATAAAAAATCTCTCTCTCTCTCCCCTCCCGCTCTCTGTATTTTGGTATTCTACCATCCAAAGTCATAGTTTTCAAATGTGTATGAAAATGGCGTTATCCTGTTAAATGCAACGTATCGTAAGATCTTCAGTTCTGAATTTTCATGCGGGACCGACTTATTTAGTTTGTTCAGTTTTGACAAAAAAAGGTTAAGACATCTTTATTTAAATAGCAATGCAGATGCAACGCAAAAAAAGAGTTGCTGTAAATTGCTTGTAAAGTTCGACCACGGACTTTTGGACGCTTCTGCGCATGGCAGAAAAAAACTAATTCATTCCGGTTTTAGGGAAGTGCGTTTTGCCGGTGCGTTTATTTAGTACGTGAATCAGAATGCTTGTTTCACTGTATTTTGAAAGCAACTAAATTTATAAACTGGCATATAGCATCATTTCTTAAGAAATCAAGCATTCTAAATGAACTAGAACAAGAACAAAAACGGCACATTCCATATGCCAGCTATTCCCCCTTGAACATGAAGGGATCCTTCTTGGCACTCTGCCAGGCAAATCGCTTTGGTTGATGGTATAACTGTACATCGTAGCTTTCTATTTTAGTTAAATAGTTTGCTAGTGAAAAAGTGGACTATGTACAGTTAAAATCACTTATAGAACGCATATCATGAGGCGTAAAACTCGCGCTTTACGAGTCATCGAATAGTTCAAAAAGTTCCTTCCAATAAATATAAAAATAACGAAAATCAAAGTTGTTGCACAAAAACATTTCATATATATTCTTTGGACTAATTTTATCACATTGTTTTAACAGAAAAGAGAAATTCCATTAGAAATAACCCAGAAAAGTTGCTTTTAAAATATTGTTACATTTGGTTTTTAAGAAATTGAGATTAAAATATAATTTCTACCACAAACTAGCGTGCCCACAAACGACTGCTCTAGACATTTTAAATGCTTTAATTCATGTTCTGTTTTCTTTTCCTTTAAACCGAAATCAATGTCTACTGCCTATCGCAATTACTAACCCTTATTAAAATCACCTGTCATACAAAGAAGGGTTTTGGAGAGAGAGGGCGCGACTGAATATTTCTAATCATAACAAACAGAGTGAAGCAATGCTGGTCGCTCGGAGAAATTGATGGAAAATCAACACTCTCTTGCCCATTTATATTAACCAATACATTGGCGGTTAATATATCTTGACAGATACATTTTAAACACTTTCCAGTTTTCTTTATGCTTATAGTTTTAATCATAATATTTTGTTTTCAAATTTTTAAACCTCTGTAACATACTAGAATCTTCATTTACAGTGCACACAAAGAGCGACGGAGAGCCAACGAAAAATGTCTCCAACGTTGTAGTAGACTTTTTTCCTTTCTAATGGGGCTGCGTATGGTCACTAACCTTTGAAGAACCTAGTGTATTCCCCGGAAACCGGCATCTATTCTTTCAAGTAGCACCACTATCGTCGGATGCTATTTCCACTTCGAGAATTTTGACGATCAGTTTTCCCCTAGATGCCGGCACCTGAGCTCTAATTGATGCGAAACTGCACTAGGGATTTAATTTAGCCGAGAGTATCCAACCCAACCAGATACTCAAGGGATCTTTAACATGCCGCATAATCATACGACATGGGCCTGTCACTAACAAGAGGATACATATATCTCTTCCACAGCACAATAAACAAATCATGGTGAACTGTAAAGAAACTTTTAATGACGCAATAAGAAATGCCAACTAATCAACACGACGGCATACTAATTAACTTATGTAGAACCACAGACACACGCTGAAATGCTTCATCCCAGTTGCTTGGTGAGAAAGCATCATTACAGTCATTAAATGTGATGCCCCCCCCCCCGTTCATCAAAATCCATTTCAAACGACTGTGAACGATGGAAATTTAGCACCATATTCACGCTTATTTGAATCGAAAAATCTGACTCAATAGCATGACCATAATATCACGTTCAACACCGACGAAAGTCCATTTTCAAGAACATAATTTCGTTCATGAACTATCAGAGATTTCAAGGCTAGAACATTTATCAGCTATAAAGTGGATGAAAACGAAGTTAACAATAGAGTGCATCAAGTTAAAAAATTCACGCTCTTTTCAGGAGTCCAAAAATAAAAATAAATATCTAATTTCATGCAATAGTTTAAAGTATAAATAACTGATTACTCTAAAATATAATTGCCACATTTTATTTTGAATCAGTAAATTTTATTCCAGTGTTACATGAAATTCAGAATCTCAACAATATTTAAAAATTAAGAGAGAATTAACGCAATGAATTTTTAACCCAACGTCATGTCACTTTTTTGAGCGCCATTTCATTATTCCTGTATCTTCATGAATAATTATTTACTCACGTGACATTTAAAACATGTTCCGAAGTGCTTGTTAATCCACATTAATTGGGAGGAGGTGGATTAGAAAAGTTTTGAATGAAGCTGCATCCAGGACACATCAATTAGTGATTTGCCTCAGGCGAAATAGTTCTAAAAGGGCTTTAAGCACGAATTTCCTTTGAATGGCATTTTACAAGTAATGTCTGGATATTGTTATAGTGCTCAATTAAAATAAGCAAAACAAGAAAAGCAAATTAAAGAGTTTTTCGGTTTGTTGTTGTTAGGGCAAAAAAATTTTTTTGTTTTTAACTCATTTGAAACCCTTTTACAGTAGAATTTTGATGCATCATTTAAAATTTATTTTTTACTCTGGCTTTGCAAGCATTGAATGTATTGTTCTGTTTAACTGTAATACAAAAATCATCAAGTGTAAATTAACTACCCTTCCTGACAAGTTAAATTTTTCTTTTCCGGATTTTAAACTTTTCTCGTTTTATAATGGTGTTCAATGCATTAAACAGCATATATTCTAAAGCTATTGAATACGTATATAGTTTTCTGCATTTTGAAAATACTTTTAATCTTGTCGCAGTGTTTAGGCAAAATGAGCCAAGTCGAGAAGTATGACTAAAACAAAATTTCAAACTTGTCCAACATTCTATGTATGTATATATATATATGTATATAGTTTAATAAAAGGAAAAAATTAATTAAACCAACATTAAACTAGTGGGTATGTAAAACACACAATACAGCACGGAATACAAGGGACTGAATATCCGATATCCATCAAAATCAATATCTGGTGTATCTCTAATGATGACCTTGCTCCCCTCCGTCCTGAACCGAAATAATGGGTGCGCTACTACTCCAGATTATAAAAGATAGCGAAGATAAAGAATTTATGAATTTTGCAAATGCATAGCTAAATGATCTTATCTGTTACTCACTGTAACACTGTGAAACATAAGTCAAAATACTGATGAAAACTGTCTATTATGAGCAGTTTTCATTATAAATCTTTTTTGGTAAATTTGCATTATAAGCGATAATTAATGTAATAAAATAAAAGCCAGTTGATAAATTTAGAGAATTTTATTGTTTATGGATATTTTCTTCAGTAAAATGTTTATAAGTCGAACATTAAAATGTCTTACAATGTAAAAGTTTTTGGGATCAAAATTTATACAAAATGCAAATTTCTTCTTTGGCATGGAGCATACTGCTGTCTTATATTGTCAGCAGATTCCATTAATGCTAAACGTTGATAGCCAAGACGAATAAAAAAGATGCATAAGTTTGCGTTTCAAGTCTAATGCAATAAGACAACAAAATAAAAGCCGCTCTAAGTAAAAGTTTTCCTGAAGGAAAAACACGGGGAAAAAAAGCAAAAAAAGCCGAGCTGTACTAAACGCCGAGCTAGCACATTATGGCTTCAGGCGGGAAATAAAATTGGACTAAAAGCAGAATTTCTTCCAACATGCGAGGCACTGATTCGACTTTTACTTAAGCTGTCATATCCTCTTTTGGCTCTAAGAGTTATTTTTAAGAGCCGGAGGAAGATTTTGTAGTCGGATGGAGGTAAAAGTAATGTTGAAAAAAAAGAAAGTCGTAGTCTAAGTGAGTTTCAGAGCCATCTTCATCAAAGAAAAAGCGAGATGGGCGGGTGAAATTCATGTCACTTGAGCACTCCTAAACATTAGTGCTAGAAAACGTCAAAGCGGAATGCGGTGCAATCATTTTCCCGCTGTGTCTTGATTTTCAGTGGATACATATGGCTTATAAGGAAAAAAAGAATCACGTTTTAAAAACTTTTGGAACCTATCTAAGCAACTGTGGAACACTTAATTGTTCTTCCGATTTATTTAAAAGCAATTTTATTCATTGTGTAACTTAGTTGTTCGATTGATTTATAAAGAACCAGTCTTGCAATTGTCTATTAACCCAACTCGTTCTGTGATTCACTTAAAAGCAGTTTAATTGAAAATGTAGTACCTTATTGTTCGTTTTGCTCAATGACAATCAGTTTACTTAATCATGTGAATTATTTAATTACGCTTTACCTGTTTTTAATTCGATTCACTCAACAGCAGCGTATGAAGTTACAGGTCACCTAATCGATTATTTGATTCATTAGGAAGCGTTACTTACTTATATCTTACCTATATGTTTATTTTATTTAACTAGAAGCAGTTTTGCTAAACTAAATGCTTCATTGTTTAATTGGTTCTTTTAGAATAAGTTCATTAATTGTGTTTTGACTAATGCCGCGAAATCCGCTACAACGTCAAGGAACTGCGAAAATATTTCGTTGTATTGGAATTTTCGTTATAACGGAATTCACATCCTAATGGCGTTTATAACGGGACTGTGAACATTTATTTCGGTACAACAGATATCTCATTGTGTCTGCACTCGCTATCACGAGGTTTCATCGTATTTCATTTTACTAGTTCAGAACAGGAGGCTTTCACACCAAAAGCCTGTGTGTCTCCTCCGTAACAGACTGTTGCTACGGGCGCGAGGGCGAGGTTCAACAATTAGGTAGGTCCAGTGGCATGCTCAGAAAGATTTTGTCTTTGTCACGTGTTGCTGCTGCGTTCGGTTTGAAAGCACCTCGTCAGTTTACGTCATGCGCATTGCCTAATTATTCCTTTCATTCCCTTAGAAACATTTTTACATTTGGCTGTCGACTATTTTTTTTCAACTAGACTCTTAATTGTGTATTATCTAATTTTTATTGCATCAACGAAGCTCAGTTTACAAGGTCGTAGATTTCCTAGCTATTAGTTTAAATAATTTTCATTAAACATGCATTATTGGATAAACTTACTCATTTAGAAGCAGTTTAGGCAATTTTACAATATTTAAATTGCTAGACAAACACAAACTTATTCAGAAAAGATATACTTACTCTAACAACATGCTTTGATTCACTTAAAAGCTGTTAGTTTAATTGTTGTAACAGCACTACCGAGTTGTTGCTCCCCAACTGAGGAGGTTTATTTGAGTTACCTTAGTTGTGTCGGGGTTGTGTATTACATAATTGCTCGTTTCAATTACTCACAAGCAGTTTCCTAGTTGGATGCAACAACTGTTCATTTGATTTACTCAGCAGCAATTTCGTATTTGAAATATTACAAAACTGTCCATTTGGTTCACTTGTCAATACCACTTAGAAGAGTTTACTTGAAGTTGGCGATTAGAAAGATAAAGGTTCTTAATACGCAATAGAAAGAACAGTTTAAAACTAGATTTTCCACAGCACATCTTTTGCTGAACATGCGTTTTATCCACGGTCTAAAATATTATCATTAAATTTGTGTATTTTACAGAAAATGATTAATAGTTTATCAGGTAGGTTGTAAGAAATACATCAATAGAGAATATAAAATTATTTCAATTTTGAAAAGGTTCAATTTCTTTTAAGTGCGATAATTTAGCGAGAAGAAATGAACCATAAAATATGCACGCAGCTTGATTAAATAATAGAAAAGCGGTCGACGAAGCACAACATTTTTTGAATAGAACATCAACTGTATTTCCAATCAACTATTCAATTCATTAACTTTCTTATTTTATTCAAATTGCATAATTTTAGCCTGACCTCCCTCTCACTTCCTTTAATTAAATCGAGAAAGACTTTCTTTTAACCTCGGATATTGGAATAACCTTCTGAAATTAATTTTATGTTTAATTTCGATAATTAAGTAACGGCGTTAGCATCACGAGAGAAAACTTTTGACAGTTCCGCTGTTAAACTCAGTCTCCAATTTAAATTGCTTTATTTTTTGAAATTTGATAATGGAAAGGTAAATGAGTGCCTTTCATAACTTTTTAATTTTAGGATATGTTTATCAAAATAAAAAGAGAAATAATGAAAAATAAATGAAAACTGGATTTTGTAAAATTATTTCTTATGTACTAAATATGTATTTCAGATTCTATAAAAATTAAAAGTATTTTTGCTGCAAGAAAGTTTATGTTTGTAAAAGAAAATGATTTAAAGCAAACAGTTCTGAAAAGAATGTTTGTTGTTACGTAGAAAAAACTACTTGTCAACTTGTGTGCTTGTGGTGTAGCACCGAATTAAAATATTTTTAGTTAACGAGAAAAAAAAAGGGGGGGGGGGGGGGAATAGGCATCTTGGTCTGATTGAAAGAATTTGTTATTGTAGTATTTCAATGCAAGCACAGCTATATATTTTCCTAAAATAGATCTTCATTGATAGATAAGAGGTTGTGTATGTATCTATCTATGTACCTTATACGTTCGCAGTAATGTTAAATAGATCCTCATAGATAAATAAGAGGTTGTGTATGTATTGATCTGTGTAACTTATACGTTCGCAGTTTACACTAAGTTTGGCATCGGGGTACTTTATGCCCGGGAAAGGTGTTAGGGGGGGGGGGATTAGAATGTTAAAAACGTTACAAACCTTCCAATTTTAACTTCACATCCCAAAAGTTGCGAAAAATAGCTTTTTTTTCTACGAAAAAATTACCGTATAATTTCAAATTTGGTACCATTGAGAAGCCCGTCTATATTCTACATATATCACGGATGTAAAGGGAAGTTTTAGGAACTGCTGTTGTTACTCAAACGGCGATTTCAATAAATTGTTGTTCTTATTTTAATGGGAATTTTTCAGTAACTCTCTTCTTATTTATATAGAACAGACTGCTGTGAACGTGCATCATGTGCTATTTTAGTCTTCCTCCTACAGGAAATGGCGCAATATACGATCCCGTGCAAAGCCGGCCATCGCAGCCTGGTAAATATATAAATAAAACAAAACAATCCGACTTAGTTTTATACGTTAAGTATTTTCTTTGTAAACAACTTTTTTTTATAATCAAAACGTCGTATAGTTATTAATAAATAAAAGGCCTCTTTCACACTTTCAGTTAATAATCGTTTCTATATATATGTCGTTCTGTCTATATGTTCAGTTAATCTACATTCTTTAAAATTGTCAAAAAAGCCACGCTTTATATAAAATTACAAGTTGGACGTAAATTTACAAATAAAGGTTCATGGTAGAACTCACGTTCTTTTTATTGCAAAAGTTCTAAATGATCGTTTTGATACAAAAATTCGCAGACATGCATTTAAGAAGTCGAGTTGACGTAATTTACATCTATGATTGATTTTTATATTTTAATGTAAGTAAAATTTTGTACAGACTATTTAGAAATACTTCTTGATTGAAAATTGCAATTGTCTTCTTGCAGTAGAAATTATCTAAGAAGAAGCATATAAGATTTATTAGATTCTTATTTCTAGATTGTTCGTGTTTATGCCAAGAAGAAGCGAAATATTAACATTCTGCTTCAGGATGATATTCGTTTAGTAGAGATATTTTTAATGTTTACCTTTGATTTTAGGACTTTCATAGAAATATAAAGTGTTTGGTTCGTTCACTGAGGTTTGTTTCTCATGGTAGAGATTTTGTTTAATAGGTTGACTTTTTATTGTACTTATTATCTACACGCACAAAAAAGATTTTTCAAAAATATAAATGTTTCCCAAAAGTTTAGTCTTAAGAATTTAATCTTTAATTTTAGATTTCCATTTTTAGAAAGCCTTCTTTTGAGAAACTATTAAGTGAATGAGAAAAAAACAACAAAAACCTCTAGATTTAGGTGAGTATTTGCAATGTAACTATTTAAGTAGTATATTTTATGCAATGGATTTGACACTTTCCACACTAGCATAGATACACACATTCACCAACCGAGAGAGATAGAGAAGAGAAGAAATTTGCAAATACGAATACATGACAGAAAAAATATGGTTTCCGTAGCTAGTATAAAGAATGAAACATTCAAAAAGGCTTTTTTCCTCTTCAAATTAACGAAATAGAAGTAAACCTAAATTATTAGAAAAGTGACAAAAGAACTGCATTCATTACAGAGACAGTGTTTCTAGATTTAAATGTTGTATCACATTCAAGAAAGGTGAAAGGCACAGTGAAAAAAATGTAACAATGTACAGTTTTTTATTCCGTTGTTTCTCATTCTTTCGGGCTTTATTAGCTGAATTACCTACTGTAACACAAAAAAGTCGAGATGGCGCTATTTCGTTGAACAAATTTTCATTACAGAGACAGTGTTTCTAGATTTAAATGTTGTATCACATCCAAGAAAGGAGAAAGGCACAGTGAAAAAATTTAACAACATACAGTTTTCTATTCCGTTGTTTCTCATTCTTTCGGGTTTTATTAGCTGAATTACTTACTGTAACACGGAAAAGTCGAGGTGGCGCTATTTCGTTGAACTAATTATCAACTTATTAATGCATTCATACGAACATAACTGATGTTCAACCCCCCGAAACATGTGTAGATACCCATGTAATAACGAACAGCCTTCAATAGTGTTATCGTAGCACATAGCCGCCTACTGAAACTTAAACTGACATTAGTCAAATTGAAATGATTCCGAATATAACCCGAGGCTACAATTCACTTAGCTTTCCTTTAAGTAAACATTAATTAGCAAAGATTACGGTCTTGCGCACACATATACACGTACATATATATATATTTATACATACATACACACACTTAGAAATGAGGAGAGGAGACCAGGTCCTTTGAGAGGGAGGGTTGGAAACTGTTCAGCCCTTCGTCAAGTGTTTACTTGGGACACACTAGGCCAAAATGGATTGAATGTGTACTTGAGGCGATTCCCAAGCCTGAATTTATGCGTGGTTAGATTAGACTAAGAGAGTCACGAATTATAGAGCCGAGAGCACAGGAAGGAGGGAGGTTTCAAATATTAAACTACTAGCACGGTCCGCCATGTTTGGGCACAATTAAAAATGAAATTTTAAATTTCTACGGTTTTCTGATGAAAAACATGACATGCTTTTCATTTTGTTTCTATTTCAGTTGTGGAAGAAATAGTCGGGCATTGTTGAATCTGTCTGAACCATTAAAATAAATTTTCATTAACATATAATGGCAGTGGCGTATGCAGAATTTTTACAAGGGGGGGGGGGTCATAATTTTCTGAAACTACTAAAAGAAATTAAAGTATATAATAAAGCACTATTACTTTGGGATCAAGGGGGGGGGGGTTAAACCCCTAAACCCCCTTGCGTACGCCACTATATAATGGTGTGCTTCTTTTTCAGTTGCAAATCGAATTAGCTGTCAAAACTGCAAACTACAAAAATATTAGGCATGGCATAGTTTTTTTACTTGCTGAAAAATCTTTAAATATGTGTGCTATTAAATTTCAAAATTATTTCTCTGAAAATAAAGAATTCTATACATCATAAATAAGGACTTTCAAAATTAAAATTTTGAATTATTACATTTTGAGCAAAGCAGCAGTAAAAAACGAAAAATATGGACTTAAAAACTAAAACAAATATACCTTGATATTGCGTAAGTTCTCATTTACAATACATAATAATAAATTAAATATTTATGTTTCATACGAGTAAGGACTTAAACAATTGCATTTGAAATCATAAGCGTTAATGAACGATGAAGCTTAAAACTTTGTTAATACAACAAGATGTCTCAATGTTTCTAAGATGAAAATTGTAACAAGTCTTCACAAAATGTTTTTAATTGCATTAAATAATGCACATCCCAGTGAATGTTTTATAAAACAACGATATTCATATTTGCTTTATTTGCATCGCTTTCCTGGTAACAACTATTTTTCGATAATTTCAAATGCCAAAAAATTCTGTATACCTACGCTACTTTAAAATGTGTGGCCATCAATGGTGAAAAGGATAACGTCTCAGCCGAATATTACTGAACTCCTCGAATCCACTGAAGTAGAAAATCTAAGCATGGCAGGGGTTTGAAGGCGAGGAGGAACTGAAATATAGGGTGTAATAAGTAGAGATTGAACGAGCGGTGACCGTAGTGGTTTACCGGATTCGTGTTTAAGACTAGTCATGATAATTGCATTTTCAATTTCAACTCGATAATTTTAAAACGATGATGAAGAGGGCAGAAGTTGTATTCGTATGTTCATCGAAAACTAAATCATGTCCCAAAATAAGTTTTGGGATTTTTTGACTTTTTGTAGCTTTTGTAAAAATACGTGCAGTTCAATCCTTTCTATCAAAATTTCTTTTAGAGAAAAGTAACTTTTTTGAAATTGTTAGTTTTGAAATGCAATAAAATCATTGATTAAGTTCTCAGAGCAATATAACAAAAATGGTGAAGAGCAATAGAAAATTAGTATCCCTTGGAGAAATAATATATACTTGACATGCTTGCATGCTTGTTTTATGATTCTTTTACCAATCTTTTAGAAAAAAAAATACTTAATTTTCTCACTTTATGTACCAATAACCCAGTGATGCAGTCCTGCAAAAAAAGGGGGCGGGGGGGGGGGGACACCTTCTCCCTGCTTCCTCCCTCGACTACACCACTGCAATTGCCTGTTGTGACACGTAAAAGCAATACCAACCATATTCTCGTATGCTTGGGTTTTACCCATCTTGAAATTTTAACGTATCCTATTTTATTTTTGAACTTTTTAGGTATTTTTGGTTTTACGGAGATGATGTAGCAAGGGTAAATTATCTGGGATTAGAAACAACAACAAAAAACAACAAAAACAATAGTTTTACTAGACCTTCTTCTGATAACATTAATGACTTCGCGATTATGATTTTAGTTTACATGGACCATGGTTGTATTTGTTATTTTTTAGTGCAGCAAATGGAGTATGGAGGAGATTTCCTTCTCTATGCGCAGTTGGTCGTAAATATTTGCTATCCAGCGAAAAGCAACCTTAAGTCAACAAATGAAGTGTAAAATGCGCAACAGCAAAGCCAACGCGATTTATAACACGGCTAAGAAACAAAATGTTGCTCTTAAAAGGAGTTCTAGGGCTACACGTTCAGCACTTGTATTCTTCCGAGTTCCAGGAAACTTCTGCTAAGAAATGCGATGCAAGAATACCTATTCATAAGATATTATCTATTCTTGAACAAAACCTTAATAACTAATATTTCAAGGCTTGTTTCTTTGTGAGTTTAAGGAGGGGACGGAAGATCTGAATTCAGTCACAATAAGTCAAGTCTCTTTTTTCATATTCTGAGTACTTGAAATTGGTCAATTCATGAAGCAAAAGTCTTTCGTTTTATTATTTTATCTTTTTCACTTGTACGTATGATTTAAATAGACCCATGGTAAATGTTTCCTAATAAATATATCTTTATTCTCCTGCAACATTTTTTGACAATTAAGTTACAGTTTAATGACTGGTATGAAAAAAAACAATCAAAACACAGAGAAATAAATAAATAAGTAAATAAATAAAACATAAAATTAAGGTAAAAGTAGCTCTGACGAAATATGTCGTTATAGTAACAAAGTTTTAAAATAAGTAAATAACTTGTTAAGCGATCTATTAAGTTTTTTTTTTTTAATTATGAATGAAATAAGCATCTTGGCTAACGTCAGATTTTAAGCTAGAAAGTCTTTTGAAAACAGGATTTAAAAGTTGAGACAACTAAGGTTTTCTCTCTCAAGGTTTACTATCGGGTGAAAGCATATACCTTTGTTCGCTTATTTCAATGCTAACATTTTATATGTTTTAAATTTACGTAAGCTTTTTTGTATCGGAAAAGAAGGAACTTAAGGTTTGCAGAGAAAAGATCAGTTGTAAGAACGCATCAATCAAAATGCAAATTAATCGTAAAATGTGCATCATTTGGGAAGAAGAATATCCTATTCACTGGTGTAGAATATTTCTCGTGAGGCTCTTTTTCTTAGTTTTTTCCTCCCGAATCATACCAAACTATTTTCGGCGTAAAAAGGATCCATCTAGAGAGAGTAACAAATGAATCGTTTTGATTCCACGCAGCGATTGATGAATCGGTCAGGTCCAATGGCGACAGGCACTGAAAGCAACGGACTGATCACATAATCGATTCGGTAATAGATTATTTTCATTACTGTAAAAGAACGCCCTGGGGATGGAAGGAAGGTCTCCGCGCTGGTGATAAATGCGGCGACAGATCGACGTAAAAAGGAGCGATCGGCCGAAGAAAATGATGCCCCAGATACGAAGAGGGGGAACCTGTTGACTGCTTTCTTGACAAGAGATGCATGGATTTTTCAGGAAGGTCGAACTTCAAAGTCATACCCAAGCATTGTCAGGAGAAAAGCCATTGTTGCTGCTTATTTGACCAACTAGACAAATATCTACACATTTGCTAATTTTGGCTTTCAGATTTTTTCATAGACAGTACGCTCAAATCTTTTTTTTTTTGTGCAGGGGATAGCAACCGTAAAAAAGAATACATATTTTGAAACTTTGTTAGTAGCTATGGAGTACATTATTTGCATTTCATCGTGCGAAAAAAGTTATGCGGTGAATAAGAAAGGTCAAAAAATACACCCGGCGCGCAAAGGAGATCGTTCAACAGTTTGAATGTACTGTCAAATCCTTTTGTGCGGTCTTTTTTTATGCGATCTGTTTCGTGCGATTTTCTTTCGAGTAGTCACAAAGTTTAAATATCGCACCAAACAAATAGCATAAAAATGGACTGCCCAAAAAATGGTTTGAATGTATAATCTATGTTAAGAGGGTGTAATTGAAGGATTTTTTCACTTATTTCTTGCCAATTTTCCATCAGGGAAATTTAAAAGTAATGAAAATAAATAAAAGCATAAGAAAAGGCTTATTATCAAGCAAAAATGTTAAATGTTAAGAAATATAATAAATAAATAAAATGTTTCATTTCTGCACAACAGATGTTCATTTATTGTTCATTACGTTGTGCTATAACAGCATTTTACATTGTTGTGTTTTCTGTTATACCTTAAAGTGTTAAATAAAAGATCAAACATAAATTTTAAATTGAAAACGGATAATATTGTTTAACATAATATTTAACTAACGCTTTATCCATGTGCAAAATTTACACATTAAAGATTTATTTTTCAAAAATTACATGTAGAGCACTCACAATGTTAATTTTGGGCCCATTACTGATTGTTCATGTTGAATATCAGCGAATTTTTATGTTGTAAATCCTGCAGTTGTTTTCCTTCTAAACTATAACGAAATTCTTTAAAAATTTTGTTTTCCATTTGCCTTTCGCAATTGTTAACGAATGCTATTTGTACCGAAATTTTATAAATTACTTTTTTTTATACTTTCAATAAACTAATTTGAGCGCTAAAGCGCTTTTAGTAACTCTGTAATCTAATCAAATTTGATTAAATTACAGTGGTACTAAATCAATTCATTCTGTAACGCTGTAATCTAATGAAAACTTCCCTTTCAACGAATAAATCCTTTTATGCTGACGGAGCAGGATATTTTGGAGACACAGAAAGGTAAATCCAGTATAAATGATAATTAGAAAAATACTGAGAAAAAAGTATGTAACATTTACTTTATGCGTTCATTTAAATTGATTAAGAAAAGTTCAAAGGAAATATAAACAAACATTTAGAAAATATGTAATTGAGTTAATCACGAGCTTTTCATCATAGTTTCTCACTTTTTTTTATAAATTCATTATCATCAGACTATTATTCTTTACCAAGTATATTTTAGAAAGCCTGTCTCAAACATATAAAATTTCATTCTATTGTTCAAAGTGGTTCCAATTTAAAATTTTACTAAAATGATGCGTGGTAGTTCATTATGAAAGTGTACATTTCCTTAGAGGATTTTCTTTAAAACTACACTAAGTCACCATACATCTGCTTTTTACGGTGATACTCTGCTAACTGTTCGTGTTATAAATGAGTTGGTTGAGTAAAAAAGAGGCAGGTGACCGCATTTGGCACTTTGTGACGTGGCTACTGTACCATTTTAATTGCCAGAAGAGGCATTCGGTACCCGCAACATCCCCAGGTTCATTAAGCAATATATAAATGAATTTATCCCGATAAATTGTTGCCAGTGGTCACGCCCAAATAAAACAAGCACATAGAATACAATAAAAAAAAAAAAGGATTGGTTTATTATTTAGCTTCGCCATCCATAAAATTCTATTATAGAGTATTCACTAAAACATTAAAATTACTGTGAAACTTGTCCAATAGGGACATTAAAAGCAATATAAAATCTAATTTACAGGGGACATCAAAAGAACAATTAAAACAACGTTAAAAAAATCCCTCTTCACGAAACATCTTTTCAATACCAACACACCACTCGCATCGCGCACCGGGCACACGTTTATTGATGTGAGACTATCCCTTTCTCATAGGCTCCTTTCTGAAACTTTGTCCACCGCACACACTTGACAAGAATCTTTCCTCACGCACCGGCACTCGCACTCCTTCTAGTAGAACACATTTTCAATCCTTGTCCAGGCTCACGCATCAACCCGGCTTCGCTTCCACCACTTCACTGGCGCTACTTTCACCACCCTTCTCTTTCACCACCTGCACTGGCGCTACTTTCACTGTCACTGTTCAAACGTTTTAAGCACTAAAAAAGCACGTGCCGTCCTCCAGCCGATGTCATCACAAAAACAAACTTCCCATCGCTGCCGGTCACAGCGAAGATGCAGAATTTACAAAAAAAAAAACATCTTAAAAAGTAATTTACATTATAAAATTATTAGTTATGTACAAATTAAATAAATGCAATGCATATCAATATAATATTTTTTTCACACACTTTTTGACCAAATTGAACGCAACATTTTGACTACCCAAGGCAGGTAACGCCACCTACTAGCAACTATCTGAGCAAAGGACAACTCTAGCCGCCTGAACTCCATTTCAACTGTACACTACCCTAGCTATAAGCATCCAAAACTTACTTCAAAAATCACAATTAGCTATAAAATGCAAAAACAACCTAAATAATTTTGCGAAGATATGAATTCTGTTTTATTTATTTGAGTTTTAGAAGGTATATTAATAAAAAGCTCTTTAAAAATTTTCTGATGATGCAGCCAACACATATCATTGGAATAATTTTGACTTCAAGGATAGATTGTTTTTTAAAAGAAAAATCACCTTTCGTACTAATTTTAATACAAAAAAAAAAGTCGTTTTTGAATTTTTAAAGACATTTTAATAAAAAAATTGCAGAACGACAAATTTCTGTACTCTGGCTCTGCTTTTGCTGCGAACAAAAGAAACGTTGCTCCACTGCTTTGAGCTCCAGCAATAAACATCATCATTATAATGGTTCAACTTAGTACCAAATGTTGGTTGCTTCTAAATTTTGGGGGAAAGGTTGAACAGTATTTTTTTAATATTGTTCAACCTTTTCCCCAAAAAGTGGTGAAATTTAGCAGCACCCAACATTTGGTACTAAGTTGAACCATTATAAAAATGTAGCTTCACCTGATTTCACCAAGGAATGTGAAACTAGGAACCACTATAATGGTTCAGCTTTAGTACCAAAAGATGGTTGCAGTTAAATTTCAGCATTTTCCCCCCCAATTTTATGGTGAAGGGTTGAACTAGAATTTTTTACAGTGTGCTTCACGCTCTATCCTTTAAAACGTATAACGACATTCTATAGTACAATTATGTGAAATTTGCTTAACCCTCAATTTAGTAACGTTCATTGTAATTGGATTTTAAAATTCAAATGAACGGTTATTAAACTCTGATAAGAAAAAAAAAAAAAAAAACTTGTTGCAATGAGATACTAGATTTTAACCAGGAATCTTAAACCAGTACATCATTTACTGAAAAGACTCCGGTAAAAAGTCATTGCGACTGTTTTCAACAAAGCGCGATTTGATTATCTTCCTTTATGCTCATCAAATATGTATTGTGGATTCTTTCCATTGGGTTCTCTAATTACAGTTCAGTCATTCCGCAGACATTCCAGAGCCCTCTCCATTATTCCAAGCAGAGCGACATCCCTCGCAATCGAGCCCCCAATCTACCATATCCCAATACCGTTATCGATGTCTTCGCGGAATTATTTTCATTAACGATTGCTGCGGAAGAGCCCCAGAGGGTTTCGGCTGTGATAGATGCGACGATGGATACGAATGAAAAGGTGCAAACGCGCGTGAAGATTATATCTCAGATGCAACTGTGAGAAGAGCAGCCATCTATCATGAAAATGGACGAAACCTGTTGATTGCTTTCTCTCCGTGATGGAACCCAAATTCTCCCCATCGATATATCAACGGGGTAAATCCCCAGGGAGACAAACTATGCTCCAAACAGAGCATTTAGATTTATTGGTAGATGAAGGAATTGGGTCTTCCAAGAGCTGAGGGATATTTTTCTTGTCCGCTTCCAGCACTCGTTTGAACTTACAGCGCATATTTTTATTTATTTCTCCGAGTACATTCAACTTTATTTCTTTTCGTACTCATACCAGGTTTATTCCGCTGTGATTTATGGATGATCAATTTGAATTCATGCACTGTACTTGTTGTGAGCATGGAATATGACTGTTTCTCTTTGCTTTGTTTGTTTGGGCAATTTCTATCTGAGGAGTCCATTTCTCATGGAGAATGAAGGATGGAGTTTTTAAATTCAATGGAAAAAGGAATGCATCTTTTTTTTCTCTTTTTCGAAACGGAACACTCAATAATTCTTCGTATTTACAATCCGGACTGTTTATATCAAATTGTAAAATCGGAAAATACTTCAATATTTTAGAGAATGATTAAATATGAAAAACATTCTTTAAAGTAATGTTTCATTCTTCGAAGAAAGGATTGAGTTTATAGAATGGAAAATGTATTTATATCTATCTTCATTGATGTATGTCGTATTTTGATTTACTATTTTAAAGTTACAGAATCATGCTACTTTTATAAGGCATAAATAAGGACATTTTTTACTAAGATATTACAGTATTTTGAAGCATCTTTATGCATATTTTACTTAACGTTTTGGAATAAAAAAGTTTTTTTTCTCTTATTATTTGTTCTAATGGTGCTGATATGTATGTACTATAGCTGAAAAGTCCATCCACTGGCTTTAATAATTGCATTAGAGATACAATCTTTGGTGAATAGCACGTTGCGATATTCTTGCATTTCTCTTATGTCTGTCTGCCCAACATTTGCTAAATGAGAAGGAGAACACCAGGTAATACGGTAAAATAGTTTCCTATATTTTCATTTGTCAAAGTAACGTTTTCAACAAAGCTATTTAAATGTGAGGTTATATTTAAGATCCAAAAGCATCCCTCAAGAACCAAGAGAAAATCTATTTATCCGTAATATTTTATTTAACTGTGAATCATCGAAGGTTGATATGCTATAAAATATTGGAAAAGTTGCCCAAACAGGGTCAGGCAAATAATAAAGCTAATTCTTTTTTTAAAAAAAAATCCTGAAATTTCCGCTATACTGAACAGCATTATTTAGAAATGCCTAATCATTTGATTAAAAGGTTATAGTTCAGCTCCATTACTGGAGAAATATTTGGGTAATAAAATATTTTTACCTTTTTTTTTCCAAATTTGAAAATCAAGTTTCTAATTTGAAACTGTGTGGATAAAATTCGATGAATTTGCTTTTAATATATACGCACATGTGTTGTTCCTAAAATATCAGACGTCATGACATCACAAAAATAACGAAAGAAATTATTTCCTTTTTCAAAGATAAATTGCTGCCAGCTTGTAAATAACACATATTCCCTAATAAGACTATAATGAGAGGTATTATTAGGATGAATAAGAGCGAATCCATCAAGTTCAAAACAAATGCGAGACCTTTAAAAAACGTCATTCTTCATAATCGTTTCTTACAAACGCGGACAAGATGTAAAAGGAAATTCTGTCCGACAGTTAGTTTAGAAAAACACGCGAAAAATTGGAAAATTATTAACGTGAGTTCGGATGATTCATATTGTGTTTTCTAAAAATCTCTTTGAATTGATTGAAACATGAATGACAGAAATTATTTTTCGTTTAAGCTGCCAACAGAAATTAATCTTTTAATTATGGTTCCAATGCCCACTCTCTCCTCTCTCTCTCTCTCCTCCTCCCTCTTATTATTTATACTATCATCCCATTGTCCTGGGAACGCCTGAATTTGTTCCACGGATATTATGAGTTTTTAAAAGAAAGCCTGTCCGGTTAACCTGTCGTTTTTCGAAATCATTACAATTTTTGTGGTTTTTGATCCTCCTGTCGTAAGGTGAGTACTCCGTTTGTGCATTTCTGACTATAAAACCAAGTAACTCACTTCAAAGGAAATGATTTTGAAAGGGTCTTTACGAGAGTCAACTGTTTATATTTTATGTATACAATGTAACCCCTCAAATCCGAAATCCCGGGAAATCCGAACGAGTTTTTCTTAACAAATTTAAGTTTGAAAAACACCAGCAAACAAAGAGAAACTTTTTTATTTTTTCATAAAACAATTACTATAACCTTCTTTTATATAATTAGTTGAAAAATTAACAAAGAAGGACATTTTGCATACCTAACAAACTGTAAATATGTCTAGTCTACTTACTTATGTCATGCCGGATTGAAAAATGGTAAAAGTTGGCTATTGAAATTTTCGAGGTTAATCACTTTGCAAAAACAATGAAATAACAATAAAGACTCACAAAATAGCACTTTAATTTTTCACTTGAAATCAGTTATCTTCAATTGTCGAGGGTTCCTTATTATGTCGTAACGAAGGTTCGTTATTATGTTATGGATATTTTCGGCTAATCCGAACAAATTGAAATCCGAACAGACTACAGCCCCAATTAGTTCGAATTTTAGCTGTTTCATTGTATTTTTTAAAAAAAAATATTTCAGAAATTGTGCGTAACGAAAACAAACTGTATGTAACAAAATTATAGCAGAATGGCAAAGAAAGTATTATCGTTAATTTCCTCAGTTCACTTTAATTATGCATTATTCCTCTTAAAATTTGCAATCAGTGAGAAAGATAATGTACTTTCTGAAACGGAATATTTACAGATATAAGTAGCGTGCTAGTGTTAAAAAGAGGAAATATTCGACCTTTAACTAGGCCACAAGAGAATACTAAATTCTTGCAACATTACCTTTCATCTTTTTGGAATCGTAAAGTGAAGATAGCCTCTTATATAAAATTTATTTCACATTTTTCGTGGTAAAAGTGGATAAAAGTTATTCTGCAACAGAAATTTGATATTTCTTATATTTGCAGAGAAGAAAAATGGCCAACTTGGGCGAAGATTACTGGGCTGGCCGAGCTAACTCATATATTTCTAGCTATAAATATGAGCTCGTCGAAGAAAGTATTCCTTATAGACGCACACTATGCCGTCGTGCTAATCGTGCTGACGACAGTTGGGAGTTTAGGTTGCCATGGTGACGTTGATGGTGACAGACGACCCCAGGGAGGTGCTACTGGACACCGGAAGGTCTAAAAGCAACTCGAAACGCTGAACCTGCCTTTCCACCCACCATGTTTCTGCCAAGAGAAAGTGGAGCTGCTAAGCATTAGGAGATTGGATTCTTTGCTTTAATTCAATTACTTAAATCGTTTTATTAGTGAAATTTAGGTGGCGACGGGGTGTTTTTATTTACATGAACTTTGATTAGCGAAATTAAGAAAGCACTAGTGGTTTTATGCGTAAATTTTGTTCACAAAAATAAGTTTACGTACTCGGAGAGTAAAAATATTTCGTTTGAAGTAACACTTTTGGAATGTGGTAAAAACAGCATTGTAACGCACAAATATATAAATTAAGCTCCATACACGATTTTATGATGTCAAATATCAAGCAGTATCAGTATGTATTATTATCATGATAAAAAAGATCTGCGGTTCAAGGGTGTTGAGGCACCTCTAAAGCTGAAATGAAACTTAATTTACATTATAAAGCAAAAGTTATAATAAGGTACTCTTATTTCGCCTTGTAACGTAGTTTCAATCATATTCATTTTCCTCACAAAAACTTATAAACATTTTATTCTTACTACATTTATTTTGAAAATTTTAATTAACACAGACGGCAGTACTAATACGACTAATAATAATAATAATAATAAAACATTTATGACGTAATTATCTTTGCAATAGTTTGCTCTATAGTTGAAATGGATGCGAGGTGTTTCAATTTTTGATGCCTCTTAATTACAAGTATTTTGATGAATTTCATATCAAGTTTTATAGTTCAAATATCGTATTATTTCAGTAATTGTTATTGTTATTTCATTCATATTGTTGTGGTGAATGATAGCGGTTATATATCTCATGTGTAAGGCATTGTTGACGCAAATCACATGCTTACTTTTCTTTAAAATGGCACAACAGAAGACATATTATCTCATATTTTCATAAAACAATCGAGACATCTAATGTCAAATATCTGCTGCGAAATTCTTGAGGATACAAGTATTTCTTTTCGATTAGGCATCGTTGACATAAGTTAGAGGCTTGGTTGTCATTAAATCAGAAAATGTAGCATAATAATTTATTTTGTATTTTCAAAAAAAAAGTCAAGATATTTTATTATTCGGTCATTCAGGTACACCTTAACTCTTGGGAGATATGCACATTATTAATAAAACCCCTTAGAAGAATGGGCTGCACTGTACCCTAATGTCACGAAGGGTCACAAATAGGTCCTCAACTGAGATAAGTTCTAACAAAAATTTCGTGGAAGGTTATTGTTCCCAAGAAAATCTTAATAGCGAGATTTAGAAAACTTAATGCTCACAGTAAAGCTCCATCTAGTGGCAGAGCGTGAGAACTAATTTCTTACTGCTTAACCACACGGGAACCGTACATTTTCCTGGGATAAATGACCTACTCCAGACATTTCTTCACTAGACCCCTACCTGTTAGCCAAGGCCTTAGGATTGCTTGCGCACGGGGCGAGGTAGTGGGCTCCACTGATTTAACATGCACGTAATCCCCAAGTGTACATGGCGGGTGGGGATCGAACGCACGACCTTCCAGGTGTAAGTCCGACGCTCAAACCACTAGGCGTAAGCAACTCCAGGCTATAATCTATCTCTGTGCCAAATTTCATCAAGGTCCGTTCAGCCGTTCTGGCATGATTGAGAAACGAACATTCATCCAAACATTCGCATTTATAATAGTATCGATAAGATTAACATTTGAACTTGTTAGCTTTGAAAGATGCATATGTATATTAAAAAGGCTTTAACTGACACCTTAAGGTCAGCATTACAGTCCGACCTCTATATAAGGTCACCCAGAATATAAGGTAATTTTTCTAAAGTCCCGGCTCCTTGAATATCAAATGTTATAATCGGTTATAAGGTCACCCAGCTTATAAGGTCATTTTCGTGAGGTCCTCAGGGGTGACCTTATATCGAGGTCTGACTATTTTGTTTTGACATTCATTTAATACATTATATTTTCTCTTTCATTTTGTTCTTGGTATTTCTTCTTTGAATAAAAATGGTAAAAGATGTATTTAGTATTGAACAAATATTGTAGATTGCAGATGTAAGGAGTATAATAAAAGTATAACGGATCAAGTCGTCGGGAAAAAAAGGCTTCGAGTCAACGTCAAAAGAAGAAAAAAAAACTATTTTCAATTTATTTTATTGATAACACTGAAACTCATCAATAGCTCTGCAAAGAAAATGGTACATAACTGTTTTGTCGTTTCCTAGTTATTCATAGATGTTCCAGAACTACCTATTATTTACTTAAAAACCCTAACGTGTACAAACATGTCGTTCAGACGACATCTAAGCCAGTTGGAAATGAAGGAAAACCGACACTCCCAAGGGGTTCTAATCCCTTTCCCACCTTCCCCTGGTGACCTGGTTGCATCCCTGCCTCTCTTCCAATCCAAATCCTCCGCACTAAAGCCCCGCCATATCGGATTCTGTTTAGTCCGTCCGGCCGCAAAGAGAGATCGGATTATGTTGCGAGGCCCCTGACTATCATCCTCATTAAAAGGTAGGAAAGCGGAATTAGTTTGATTGGTGTTTTCAAGAATTAAAGCGTCTCCGTCTTCGGAGACGCGCATACATATTCATGATGTTCCGAATGGAAAGGCGATCGCAACTTGCCTTAAATGTGCAACCGTAAAATGGTTCGCATTTTGTACTACGGAAATTTCTAACTAAAGGTAGACTATAAAACTAATGTTAAATAACCTATCATTTTAGGAAAAAATAATGTTATTATGGCAGTGAACTAATTAACTGCTTTATAGTATGCATGCACACAGGGGAAAAACGCATTCCTTGAACATTTAAGCACAAGAAGAAAAAAAAAAGTGAATGAAACTTTCATTAATGTAATATATTTGAAATAATATTATCGAATTTAAAACGAAAAAATAAATGCGTATCGACAAGACTAATGGAAAGGCGATCCCAAATTCCCAAACGCACATATATATTTGTATATACAATATACATAACTTTCCGCATTGTCTCTAATTATATTCTGATTTCGCTTTGTTTACATACTAATAAAAAAAGTTACACATAAAAAGGCAGTTAAACCCTAACATAGATTAATTTATGCTTAGAAACTATGATTAATATGATTATATGCGGAAAAATAATTCTGTGAAAATAATTTTTAAAAATATTTGTTCGTGCAACTCAAAGAAAATTAGCAAGAAATAAATAGGACATCAATCATTTCGGCTTTCAAAGACAAATGCTCGTTTAGTGGTGAATAAATATCCAAGAAACGCATGAATTTCTCAGATATTTATTCAGTACTAAACGAGTATTTTTTCATTGAGAGCAAATAAAAAAACTTTAAGCCTCAATGCAAATGAAAAGCAATATTGAATTGAAGAAATGTACGATAATATTCTTCATTTTTAAGAAAATTTATTTCATTAACATTGAAGATGATTTATTGCTTCTTAATGTATAAAGACGTTTAAGTAATATGTTGGCAATGAGAAAAAGAAATATATGTTTGAGATTTCGCAAAAGTATTAGATGCTTACATAAAAAAGGTATTTTATGCTGAATAAATGAATAAATAAATACGAACAAAATAGAGTGAAATAGACGGAAACGTTTTTGACAAAAGTTTTATAACATATATATTTCTTACATTTTGGTTCATTTTATTATAAGCGGCACAATGTATGTGTGTAACAATGCGTTTGAATTTTGGTTTTCATATAACTCGATTAAAACCTTAAATAAATAATTGTAAAATTTGTGTTCCAAACCTTAAGCCAAAGCTGTTTGAAGTTCAAAACTAAACTTCTTCCTAAAATAACTTTCGATAGTTACTAGCGGAATGTTGAAGAATATCAATAATTTCCCGTGTGCACCTATGATGGCTGAATACGTAATTTTACGCGGTTTATGTTTTAAGGTTTTAGGTTACTGTGTGTAAATTTTGTAATGAAAATTGTAAGCATATATAACAGTAATTACAGTTATTGTACTAGTAAATAATTAGAGCAAATATCTTACTTATAAGACTGGAAAGAGAAGATGAAGTTCAAATTTCTGACTTACCTAAAAGGAAAAAAGGAATATTAATATAAAATATTGATGAAGAAATGGTATATTAGAAAGTCTCAAATCCGAACGTCCGAATTTCGGAATCATCCGAAATTCGAACGCTTTGCAAAACAGCCGCATTGATGAAAAACCCACTCTGATGAATTAATGCAAACTAACAGATGGTAATATTACCTCCAAACGGTGGGCAAATTAAATGCGCTAAAGATTCGTAACTTTTTTTTGCATTGTTTTTTTTGTAGTAAAATTTTAATATGTAAAAATATCCGCGAAATATCCTGTTGTTTTCAGTGTTGCAAACATGCTCCCAACATGAAAAACATGTTTACAAATTCACGGAGTGAAGATATCTTACTTTTATGAAGAGCAAAGTCCTAGTGATCGAAAGTTCGGAGAAATGCAGAATTCGGAATAACCGCAGTCCAGTGAATTCCGGATTTGAGACTTTGTACTGTAACACATTTAAACAAAAGAGTAATACAATAAGCATTCTTAACTTAGATCCCATCAGTTCAGACTTCGCATATTTTAGAATGTATTTTTTGTAAATAAATAAGTAAGGAATAAAGCGAGTAGAGTGACTGAGAAGCTCAGCACCAAAAGAGCAACACGGATTAGTAAGAGTAGAAGTAAAAAAAGAATGTTGAAATTCTATGACAGGCTGAAAATCATGGCTAATATAATGCTCATTAACTTAAGAAAGTAAGATAAAAATATCGTACAAATTTATGCAATTTTCTAATGAATGTTAATTAAATTATTTTAAGTAAAATAGAGGCAAATATGATTATTTGTTGTGTTATACTTTAGTAATAATCACAAATTGAGATTTAGTATAGCAATAAATAATTAAAACACAAAAGTACTGTTTTTGGAAAGTTTTTCATTAAAAGGTATTTTCAAGAGGAAAACTAAGTTGCAATTGAAATAATTCAAATGGATATCTTTATTTTTTGAAAGAGTCAAGATTCTTAACTGTATTCTCAACTGACAAATCTCTGTTTCACGAAATGTATAGCTTTAATGACTACCTACTCAAATCTAATTTCTTCTGAAATCGAAACCATTTTTAAATATGAATGTGCTATGTAGAACGTGAATGTGCTATCGTGAATGTGCAATGTAGAACGTGAATGTGCTATGTAGAACGTAAATGTGCTATGTAGAACGTGAAATATATTTACAAAAGAGTTCTCATGAAAATGATTATCATCAAAACTTTAAAATATTTTTAGACATTTTGGTTGCATTTAATATTTTTACAATCTATGTAAAAAACATTAAGAATAGGTAAGTGGAACCGAATGTTCTTTTTCTTTCTAATGGGGCTGCGTATGGTCACTAAACTTTGCAGACCTAGTGCATTCCCGGGAAACCGGGAAGCATTCCTTTAAGTAGCACCCCTATCGGCGGATGGCATTACCACATGAGAATTTTTGACGTTCAGTTTCCACCTAGATGGCGGCACCTGAGCTCTAAGTGATGCGAAACCACACTAGGAACTTAATTTATCCGAGAGTATCCAAACCAAACGGACACTCAAGGGAACCTCAACATGCCACATAATCATACGACAGGGGTGCTGACGATTTTACGCACCTTGAAAAGGCACCGACTTGGGCCTGGTTTGATCCTGCGAACTGGTGCGGTAGTACCGCGAGGCCAGTGCCTTACTAGTACCGATGAAACCGAATGTGTGTATTCGTATATTTCCCTCTTAAAAACGTAAGTTTTTTCGAATGTAAAACTTCATCACTTTGCAGCAATAATTGTAGAAAAATAATCAGAGACAATATTAGACACAAATATTAGAGTTACCGCTAAAGCGCTAAATCGCATCAAATGCCCCGAAATTAAAAGGTAGAACAGAAAAAATAGGAGTCTCCGAGTACTCCACGGGGAGTGAAAATTTGACTAAAGAAATGATATATTTCAAATTTTAAATTTCGGGTTCAAACAAACAAAAGGTACATAATAATAAATTCAGTTATAAGGTACAAAACGTACATTTTTGTTAATTTTGGGAACTGTTTAAAAACTATTTATTTATTTAATTATTTATTTTAAGGAGCCTCGTTTACAACAATGAATGTATGTCTGGGTCCTTGGGAGACTTGGGGGAACCAGATACTACTCAGCGATAACCATGACATTATTATTATTATTTTTTTTTTTCATTTTTGCTTAAAATCGTTATGTTTTCCGAATGCTATTAAGAAAGATTGGGAATATGAAACTTCATTTAAACGAAATGACTTCCAAACTCAAAGCTATGAACTTCATAAAAAACAAAAGCAAATAAATGACAATCTGTGCAATATCGAATAAACAAATATAATAAATAATATTTCCCTCTTTGCTTTATAGGTCAAAAAAGAAATTGTTGCGCGAAGGGAAAAAGAATACGGAAGGAGCCCCGTTATTTTTTACGATCCGTAACTGTTGATCTCCGCGGCCATTGGGGGAATGGCTTTCTTCCTGTTTTATGTCCTGGGTTAATCCTTCTGCTGGCCGTTGCCCGGCTCAGCATGAGGGGCATTAAATGGGGCGAGATTGGCTTCAATATTTCTCCGCTGGTCTCAATTTCTTAGTGTCTTCTGCCACTTTGGGGGATGCATTCCGAGTAACATCCCCCGGAGTGTACGTATGTTAATTGGGATATAGCTCGGAAGGAGTACACTCTCCTTCTGAGAAGCTTAGATTCTTGCTTTGGCGAGGGAATTCGGGCAGAAATTTCCGGACAATGGGATCTTCAAGCATGTGAATGTAATGTGTAATGCCTACTTTTCAAAGGGTGCACAAGATCCAAGAAATGTTGCCGTTCTTTTCGTTATTTGAAGAAGTAATTTTAATAAATAAATCTTAATCTTCCTCGAGATCAGTAATGCTAAACTTGTGGCAAGCGGGTCGTTTGCGGTCTGCAAGGCTTTTGTGAGTGGCTCAGTAAAAGAAAAAAAAGGTTGACAATCAATATGTACACACACATATATATATATATATATATACATATATATATAATATAAAACCCGAAAAATACAAGCAATGTAAACTCAATCTGCAAAAAGGCGCGAGAGGCGCAGCATACTTAAGCAGTTGTAAAATAGTTTAATGTAAAGAAAGAAATTAAAATTAAACGTGTGGGTATGTAAAATTTATTTTAAGAAAATTCAACTAACAAATTTAAATTTGAAGCGTCAAAAGATAAATAACAAAAATTCTAACGGCAAAACAGCAAATGAAAAAAACCTGCCTCTTCATCAGTGGGAGTTCTCAGAAACCTGCAATGCCAATATTTCGGTATACCGCTCCCTCCCACTGATGGATGGGCAGGTTTTTTCATTTGTTGTTTTGCCGTTAGAATTTTTGATATTTGTTTTTTGACACTTCAAATATGTTAAAATTAAAATTTATTAATTTAATTTTGTTAATTTTTTTTACATACCCACTAGTTTAATTTTAATTTCTTTATATATATAATATTATTATTTCTTTATGTATATAATATTCTTTATATATATAATATTATAAACTATATATATATACTTTTTGGATGGGGCACATGCTCCTTGTACCTTTACTAAAATCCTTCACTGGCAGTACTTAATAAAAAGAACCTAAATGTAAAGAGGCGAAGACAGATAACTAACAGCTTGGGTTTTAAAGAGGAAAAAAAATGATTTAGAGCAAAAATTCTAAGAAAATATCCAATTTTCAGAATGTAAACTTATTTATTATTTATACCATACGTAAAAACTTTTTTTTCTTCTAGTGCTTTGTTCTCATTAAGTGGGAAAGAAAAAGTTCAAAACGTATTGCACGCTTCATACATTATGGACAAAGAATTGAATCTTTTCACAATTTATAAATACATCCTATTACCACACACATTAGTTGCTCTTTTAACTGTAAAAGCCATGTAAAGCGATCTTCATAAGAAACACGTATTATTTCGTTGAAAAGTATTAAGAAAGAAAAATGTATTATAATAGTCTTATTTAGGCGAGTCGCAGCTTTGACGTTCTAAGACCAATTTAACCCTCTTGTTCTAATATATTTTTAAAAAAGAGTTTTCCTCCTTTTGTAAGTTTTAAAATAACAAGAGCACAGAAATGCTCATCGGATTAAATTACGAAAATTCCTTGAATAAAATTACATCGGATAGTACTAGGTGAGAAAGAAAAACGGTTGAAAAAAAAGTATAGAATTTGGTTCGGCTCAAAGCTCGGCACAGTTCATAGCCGCCATAAAAAGGGTGGAAAAATAAAATGAAATAAAATTAAATTGGAGCGTTTTTGCCCTCAGTCTTGGAAAAATGAGACTCGTAAGGAAAAATACTGGGAAGGGAATATAAGAAAATCCTTTTTTTAAAGTTTCAGAGATCAGAGCCTTTTCTAGAAAACTGGTAGTAACGTTAAATTAAAGTTTTATCCCTCTGCTTATCAAAAGAAAGTTTCGCACTTCCCGCCGCTTTTGCAGTTTCAGGTATAAATTCTAGGCGGCAGTAAAACGTAAGGATATTTCGTAAACTTGTACGAAGGTAAGAACTTAGGTTTAAGTAGGAATTGTTCGAATATTCAAATGCAAATACTATAAGAGGAATTTCATTTTTCAAACACTTTTAGGGAATATAATATATGCATAAGTTAAAGTAAATATATATTTTTAGAAATAAATAAACAAATAAATATAAATAAATGAAAAAATAAATAATAGTAATAATAATAATAAACGGTAAAATAAAATGAAATAAAACCATCATGAAAATGAGCTCGTCCAGTGATGGAAGTTTTATCAGAAGGTGGTGCGCCCAAAAATTGTTATGCAATGTTTGAAAATGTTTTTTATTTTTATATATTTTTTATTTTTTAAAAAATATCTTAAAGTTTTTTCTTTACAAAATAAATAAATAAATAAATAAAATGAATAAATAAATATATAAAAAAAGGACAATAAAATAAATAAACAAATAAAACTGAATGAAAATATAAATAAATAGATACAATTAGTTTACTTATTTACTTTGCTTAAAAGTTTTACCTTTTATTAATGCAATTTAAAAAAATAACTTCAGAAAGAAAATATTTTTCTTAACAGGTTTTTTGCTTTTAAGTTTTCGTTATATACTTATATATTATATGTTACCGGAAATGTATTAAATCCAGCATTCTATACAATACATATAATATCGAATGCCGCGTCTCCTACATGGCATTTTACAGAAGGCCAACATTTCATACATAGTTGGTAACATATTATATTATGTAATTAGATAGTCAGATAAATTGACAGGTATGGGCAGATACATATATCTATCTATCATTGTTCGTTTGCATTTAGAAATATCGAGACCCAGGACAGCATTTAGGAGATAACATAAAAGTAAAAAAGAAAGGGAGAGCAGACTAAAACGATACTGAAATGTAGGGGCTCTGTACATAAAGGACATACTGTTCCCCTGATGTAAGCATTTAAAAAAATAATAGAACTTAATTTTAACAAGTTTTCTTAGACAATAACAGAAAAATACAGTATTTTCTCACTTGCACCTTGTACCACCCCAGTTGCGTAGAGTACTGATCATTTTTTGTTTTATTGTGAATCAAGTTTTTTACTCTCTGATCCGAAGTAACGCAGTTGCATAAACTTTCAAAATAAAGCAGGAAGCACTTCAAATTATAAGCGATTAACTATGTAACCATTTGTCACCTCATACGTCAAGCGAAACTGAAATTAAATTCAAAACTCGATAAAATGATGAATAACAGTTCTTGTTTTTCACCAATTGGTACACAGCCCGTCAGTATCAATATGTATGAGCAGAAAACAAAATTGTCACGCCGTCGTAAAAATCTAATATATTGTACCTCCCAGCTTGAAATTCATTTTCTGGCCGCACGAGGGAAGCTTTCTGGTGGTTTTACGTTACCATAAAGCGACAGCGTTCTATGGCGCGAGAAATTCTCCAATATAAGCAAAATATAATTAACGCCGTTGGGCATTTCAACCGATGATAACGCCACTACTTTCTCATTTGGTGATATGAAAGTCAAACCTCGTTCGCTGCCTTGCTGGAAAACTTGGTTACTCGCAATGGTGCAAGTCACTTGGTAGGGTTATTTGTTTTGAATATTGCTGGTCTTCAATAGGAGAAAAATTTTTTGGAAACAGTTGTTTCAAGCTTTTAGGGACATTGGTGCTACCGTAAACTTTCAATTAGTTTCCAGCAGGACCGATATATTCAATCTCGAATATTTTTGACATTGATAAGATCAATATGTGTTCGAATAAATGTTATTTTACTAAAAGAGGTTGTGCCCAAATGGTTGTTAAAAAATGGCTCTAAGGTTTGCCTTGAAACCTGAGACACACATAAAATATAATAACTTATTTTTGGGTTCGAATTACATATGTACATACAGATATGTTCACGACGAGCAGTTCTCATTTTCACCATGTTTTAATTTAAGAAACATATTTATTCAAATAACCTATGTTCAAGAAACTTTAAATAATCTATAACTCTTGTGCTCTACTTGATAACAAAAAAGCAAATAAGGAATGTGTAATTTTTGACAGAAGTATTTTTGTTCCTTAGTGGGGGACATAATCTTAGAAATAAAAATTCGGATTAGTAAAAGTTATCAGTATTGAAAGGTAAAATGGAAGAAGTTTTTATTATAATAGGCTGTCATCGTTTCTGTTCGATATTTGTAACCTTCGTGATGCAACCCCTTACTAATTATATAGTTTTAATGTTATTACAATTCATATAGCCCATGAAAATTCACGTAGGCACAGGAAAAGTCATGTAGTTCCCTTCACCAAAAAGAAAAAAATAAGAACTGTTATTTAACAGTGTCAACCCATTTTCTCACCAATTATGTGAAAGCAGCATTAACTTGAACTTTCAATTATCTTAACTATAATAAAACTAGAAAATGTGAACCACATAAAAAGTGTTAAGGTTACTCAGATTTTTTAGTGTAGTTTATTCTTAGATAGAGAAAAGAAAAGAAAAGTGAATGTGTAGAATACACATTCATAAATTAAAAGAATAAATTTTTTAGAGCATTTTTTAAATTTAGCATGATATTATTTCCTAGTTATTCTTATACAATTTTTTGTTCTTTTAGAACTAATAGGATATTCCATCCTGTTTAAAAATTTGGAAACAAAAGCTATCAATCTAAAACGATTAAACAAACACTTTCTAAAAGTTTTTATGTCTTTGATAGTAGCAAAAATTAGCGTTCTAAAAGTTTTAAAATATGCATGTATCAACATTGGACACCAACATAAATTCCTTGAAGAATTGATAACGTTTACACAAATGAGCGAAACTATCTCTCCCTGTGCAGTTGAGTATATAGATTTTCCGAAGACTTTTTAAAAATTATATGAAATTATGTACTGCTTCTAAAACTTCAAATTTCGAAGAAGTTGAAAGTTCGAAAGAAGTCAAAATAATGCGGAACATTACAGTCGACAGACATAGTGAATTGGCGTGAAAAATATTCATTGAGAAGCTGTTAATTTTAAATACTCTTTTACTGATAAAATGCAAATTACATCAAGTTTTACAATATTTATAATTATTCGAACTGAAGCAACTCAAGCTAATCACTACAAAATTAGTACAAATCTCAGATTCAGGCATTTTCAATAAGGATTTGATGTAATTGATTTAATTTTAGAAACAATAGATTTTTCAACGAAAGTTGACTAGAGTCATAAACAGTACATATTTGCTTGTAAATCATGCATAATTCCTGCTTATGACATGTGTTTATCGCATATGTTATGCATAATTCATCATTCTGACATAAAGTGTAATTCAGCATAGCTTTCACATTTAGTTCATTATGTTTGCATATCATAATCATGCATGTATAATTATGCATACCTAAATATACCTGTCACGCTCCTAATGTGTACGCGTAGTTTATGTTCGTCGTTGCACAGTGGTTTGAAGAGTTAATGAAACAATGAAAATACCTTAACCTGTTGAAATAGAAAAAATATAATTTTTTTATTTAAAAGGAGCACATATGTTTTAAAAGTTAATTTATTTAAGATTATTTTTAAAATATTCAGCATTTTTATTAATTATTTTGAATAGTTGAATTATCCTTAATTTTCTGAGCCGAGAAGAAATATTACTTGCATTTTTATCGCAAGTTAGCAAATTACACGTAGTGAAATATAAAATTAATGTTTAATGATACTTCCTTTAGCGTACAAATCGAAAATTCCATCAACGGTATCTCATGCGAAAAAAGTTTACCTTTGATGTTTTATTAGTTTTTAAGTAATGATCGGAAACACTATTCCGTGTACCTTTCATTTAATTTGAATTAAGGCGAAAAAAAGAAAAATATACTCTTAATTAACTTGCAAAATTTTTACTGAATAATATTTAAGTAGCTTACAAATAAGATTTTAAAAAGGATCAAACAGTTATCCAATTGAAGTACTTGAAGTACAGCTTGATGGTTTCTATTAGAATGCATTATGTAAATACATCCCAAGGATTAGCATTTGTGTCGCTTGAAACGAAAATTTAAAAAAAAAACTGAGATTTCGAAAGTTTGTGAGAAAATGATTGGGAGTAAATGATGAATTTTTAGTATTTACTTTTCATCCAAATATCTATTCATTTTTTATCCAAGTTGAAAATACATACAAAAATCTTCTTCCTTGGAAGAAAAATGCAGAATTTATAAAAAATACCATCTATTATTAGTTACCAATATCTTCATGATTTGCTTACACATTGTTATTTACTATTTATAGGCATTTAACTGAAACAAACAGTATTAAGTTAGACGTATTTAGCTAGAAGTTCGATGTATTTTGCAAGTTAGCTGTATTTAGCTTAATTGCGCTTCAAGCATGTCAAAAAAATACATCACAACACACACACAACATTAGTACTCTATCAAAATTTGAATCCATTCGTGCAAAGTTTTGTAGTTTTATCTATAATATGGAGTTTCTTAGGGGGGGGAAAAAAAAGGCTTCAACAATAACTTCTCTTACCCTTTTGGTCTTTATTTAACGACGTTTTAAGTTAAGGAGTTTTCTTTACAAGGAAATAGTATTGAATGTGATCCAAGTTTTCAACAAAAATTGATCACCCGGTGCTTTGTAATTGCACAGTCAACGCAAAAGTAATAAATTGCAATTTATACATTTTTAAAATTATTATTTAAGCTAATAAAAACGTAAATTTTCCTTGTAATGCTTATTCATATGAAAAATTGTCATTTGTTTTGTACCAAACGTAATAATCAACATGAGTAAAGGGACGTTTATAAATAATTAAAACAAGTGACATTTTATGTTGGTCATTCACTTTATTCACGTATTTATTGTTTTTCTTTTCGGAATGTTTAAGTTTCCATTTGTCTTTATATATATATATATATATATATATATATATATATATATATTATTCAAATGTAATTCTTTATTGATTTTAAGGTTTAAAAAAAAATATAAAGTACATGAAAATGTTAAACACATTTTTTGATAATCATTATTTCATTTTTTTAAACGAAACTAGCATTCCATAGTCACAAGTGACTTTTTCATCAATGCTTATTTGTGAATATCCTTAACTGAAATACTGCTAAAAATGCCATTAATATGGATAAACTCCCATAAATACAGATAACCACTCTTCAACTCTCTTTAAAGAGAAACCACTGACTTAAAAATACCATTTTTGAAAATGCCATTTTCAGACGCTCCGCTAAAATCGGACATCAGGAGAAAGTTTTGAACATTCCAGAACTAGAATCTCTATGCATCCACACTACTACATATATTCGAAATGCACCCATCTTTCCGAAGCGAACGAGAATAAAAATATGATGAAGGTATCAGATTTCGATTTGTTCCAAGAAGGCCTTCATTACCATAATTACGAAAAATTTCGCAACAGAAATCGCATCTTGATGTCCTTTCTATACGAGGCCTTGTTAGTGAATGCCTTCCTGTTCCAAGCAGAAGAGCTCTTCCGTTCTCCTTGTTCCAACCCTCCCTTTGGAGTTCCATTTCTCTTTGACTTATGCACCGGTATATGCAGAAACCCGCCTTTGCTGCTATTTGTCATGTGGACGCTTTAATCAAAGCATTTCGTCGCGATGGGAATGAATGTTCGATGCAGGAGTTTCGGCAGAACGATAAGCTCCGGGGTTTTGTTGATTGCAGATCGATTAGGAGAAATTTTGCTGTGTGTTCATAGATATGTATATTTTGAAGACGTCGAAAGCTGTGCGCGAAATCCCAAAGAACATTTATTAAAAGTCTCACAGTTGATGATTTGTTTCCACTTCCAGTCACTCTAGCAATCAATATCAGATTGATGTTATGAAAAATAAACATCGAAATGATCACAATAAAAGCACCTTAACTTTCGGAGTCTGTAGATGGTTTAATGATTTATTATTAGTTCTGTTTGGTATGGAGTACTAGCTGTGTTTGGTCAGAGACACCGAACAGTTAGGCCGCGCAAGTTTCGAATCATAAAATAGGGATTAATAATGAGCTTTATTATGTTTTAATAGTAACTACTCCAGTCTATACTAGTTTATTACTCATCATACCATTGTAATCTCGGGCCATGCAAAAGAAAAAAAAATCACTGAACATTTGTATTTTTAAAGAAAACATTAAACATGCTTACAAATTTCATTATTATTTTCAATATACTAAGTACTTTGATTTAGTAAGTGTTTGTGTTCTATAAACTTTAGCCGAATTAAGTTCAGTATTTTAAAAAGAAAATTTTCATTGAAACATAGAAAAAAAAAAGTAACAACAACTTTGTAGTTGATCATTTTGTATTTGAATCAAAATTAAGGTCATTAAAAACAGTCACTTTATAATATCACGCTAGACGCCCTTTGGCTAGTACCTGGATCGCCAATGACTGTTTTTAAACATTAGTGCTTGTTTTCTTCACTTTCATTTTGATACTGTCATTAAAACTTGAAATATAAATAAATAAAGAAAATAAAATAAAAATTACTAAATGAATCAAAAAAGAAAAAAATAAACTCTTTTTGTAGTGTGACACAAAAGTCTGTTATTCTTAATGCAGAAAATTTTCACATGTACAGGGCAATGAAATACATACAGAACGTTTATAAACACTTGTAGATAAGAAAAAAAGAAGTAAGAAAAAATAAGAGTATATCCTCTTGTTTTTTTCAATGGTGTTTGTTCTCCAAAGAGTATTTTCACTTTTTATTGGTTAAGTTTAAACATTGGGGTTTAAATTAGAATTTATTACAGTTTTAGTTTAGAATTACAAGTCATAGTTGTCTTCATTGCTTCTGCGTTCCTTTGTTGTTTCCTTGGTTGACTCAACGAAATATAATACACGGTAATAATTTCATTTAGATAGAGATTTCCCTTCAATTCATCATTTTTTTTCTTTTTGTGGGAATTTTTTTGCTCCTGGAACTCTATACCGAAAACAGCAAGTAATGTTTTATGAATTCTGGTTATTTCTTTTCTGGAGTACGGTGTCATTTTTTACATTGAAGGCTTTTTTTGGCTGCAGCAGCTATTGTGTTTTTGGCCTCAATCTGTTTTCACGTAAGTTTTTTTTTCATTCACTTTTACACAGATAGCATAGTCGATGTAAAATCTGTATAAAACATAAATAATAAAGAATGAAAATTTAAAAGAAATTTCAAAATGAAAATTACTACTTATGAAGAAATTATAAAATGGTGATTTTTTCTCATCTTACTGCTTTTCCGCATTTTTTAATGGTTTCCTTTTCTTTTGTTTTATTCCCTTATTTTATCTCAGTAAGCTTTTGGATGTTTTTCCTGTACATCCCTAAAGCAGTTTAAATCACCGAAATTGCAATTAAAATTTACAGATTGCAAGATAAGGCAAAATGTGAGGAGGCGTTCATGACGTATAACTACTTATCAATTTAATAAATTTTATTTAAGATTTAATCGAGATTGAGCTCTGGTGGGTTTTCGCTTTCTTGCTTTATAGACTTGAATTGGAAAAGCATTACTTGTGACAGGAGCTATAAAGAAATTAAGAATTGTGTGCGTAAGTGGTCTGCGAGTGAAATTGATCGAAGTTAATCTTTTAAAACAATTTAGTTTCGATGTAAAATTTCAATTTTAACTATTAATAAGATATATCAAACGGTTCTTTAAATTAAATAACACGAAACTTGTTCGTAATTTTTATTTTCTTAAATTTAATTCTCTTCAAGCATGCAGTACATTTTCTGCCTTGTTTAATTTTTGTCTGGTTGTTTCGAAGAAAATTGATTTATATATATTCGAAAGAATAATTTTATATGTTGAGTTCAATAAATTAAGTTTTTGTTGATACCGTAAGATGAACCAACTTAAATATTAAGTTGCAATTTATAAATAATGTGAAGTCTTACGTTCACAAATAAATATTTTTCTTTTACTGCTCCATCTTACACTAATTATTTGCTGCTTCGTAAACAAATTAGTTAAGGGAAACATACGATTAGACAGAAAAAAGTAGGGAAAGAGAGATATGGATAATAAAACTAATAAATACACTGTACGGACAACGAACTATTCAGAGAATTATACACCACTTTTTCTTTTGAGTTAACTAAATTCTGTTACAAATAAATACGGCACGATAACTGTGCATAACGTATGTTTGAATTGAATAAATTCATGAAACATTAGTACTTATCGGAGAAGACCACAATTTTTATCTTACATTAAGTACTTAATGACTTAAAAGTTGTGATTATTTGCTGATAGCTTGAAATGTCTACTGCATTTGCTGATTACAAAACACGTAAATGCTATAGTAATCTTGTAGGTTTGGTAAATTGAGTGTTACGTTGACTTATGTTCAGTTAGTTAGTTAGCTTTTTAGCTTATTTTCTCGTAACAGAAAAAGAAAAAGAAAAAAAAAAAAGGAAAAAAAAAAACATGAAAGTATTTCAAGAACGGAAAAAATGTCGCTTTAAAGAAAAATAAAGCATAAAATAAAATGAATAAATACAAGAAAAACTTTTAAATAAAGTTTTTTAGAGTAGAGTTATGAGATAGTGTAAATTTTTTTTTTGGCTTTGAAGAGAACAAATAGCTCAATGCGGGGGAGTGAAGAAATAAGTTAATAATTAAATAAAATGAGAAATTAAATCTTTTGTTGGTAGATTTGGTACAGTTGAAAGTAAGCTCGTTTAATTTCGGATAAATTCCTTGTTTTCACCATAAAATGCAAAATGGATAAGTGCAATGTCTTTGCCAAAAATTTGCAGAAATACAAGTGCTTAACGAGAGTGAGCTTGGGTTTTGGATGGAATATGTCAACGTAGTTGAAGAGATAATAGAACATATGGTGAACATAATTTGAAATATATTAAAGATAAGAAAATGTAAAGAAAACTTTCTATTATTTTGAGCATTTAGCGTCCTTTCTTAAAAATAGCAGCAAGAGAAATGTAGAATCTAGTCTTTTTTGACAAATGTTAGTGGGAAGAGCAATAAGAATTGACGAATCTAATACGCTTATCGGTTTTTCCTTTTGTTATCCTCCTAAATTTCTCCCTATAACATGAAATATAATTCGAAATTTATTTCCTCTAAACTAAAGGTTTTTAATTAATAAACAAAGAACCCAAAGAAACATTTTTTTAGAGTTTCAAAAACATACATATGCAATAGAAAAGAAAAATTATGGGGTATTTTCATCTCTCTGTGAAAAAAATTCACTATTCCTTCTCTATCACCGTTTAAAAATTATTTCGGACCTTCTGGTCGTACTAAATACCCATCGTATTATGCAGTGATGTTGAAACAATATACTCCAAACATTTGAATTCTTAAAACAGACGATTATCACATTTTTTAATAGATGGGGGGGGGGGGGTTGAAATGTTTCACATGCCGCTCTATTTTACCGCTCCAATATTCATTTTTGTAGAGAACGACACATGAGTTAAACCGTCCGTCAGTCTGTTTTCAAACATAAAAGCGTTGTTAAGGAAATTTGGTCTTAAGAAAACGTAACTGGTACTCTCTGCAAAAATAGAACAGTTGCAAAGAACTAAGATTAATAGTAGTTTTTAAAACTAATAGGTAGTTAAGTCAAATAAAAATAATAAAATGATTTTTGAAATAAAAATTATGAAATGAAATTTTAAATACAAATCAATAATGAGCTAAATGGAATGTAGACATCTTTTAACAGATCATAAACAAGTTTCTCAGTTTAACTTTTCCCTGCAACAGTTATAAAATAAAATGAAAATATGATTTTTTTTTTCGGAATTCAAAAGCTTTTTAGAAAGCACAGGAAAAAACAGCTCTAAAAAGTTTTTATGCCGATCGTCATCTAAAAGTATTTTATCTCTTTTTTTGGAACTTTTTCTCATTGATCTTGACAAACGTTTTAGTTAAAATGAGGAACCCCCTTTTGATTCAAAATAAACAAAATTTCCGGAAAAAGAAAGTTTGCAAGCAGACTCATTTTTTAAGAACACTTCTAAAAAAATCCCATTAAATCACATACTCTTCGTTCAACTTTTGATTGTTTTTTTCAATCTATACTCCTTCTAGTCTCTTGTTTTTGCTTTCTGCGTCTAACTGGTATCATTAATTTGTCTGCGTTGATTTTTCTCTTTTAAGTCAAATTTAGCTGACAGCTACTTTTTTT
Organism: Octonoba sinensis; assembly: GCA_038502835.1. Taxonomy (NCBI): domain Eukaryota; kingdom Metazoa; phylum Arthropoda; class Arachnida; order Araneae; family Uloboridae; genus Octonoba; species Octonoba sinensis. The sequence continues at coordinate 84,025,489 of CM076604.1, forward strand.
AGTAACTCGTGTTTCCCATTTTCACCCAATTTCCTTAAAATACTACAGTAATTAAGTTTGGAAGTAAATGAACGAAAATGAAATATACTCTGTTTTCTATAATGCTATAAATATTCGATTCTGCCGTTACGTTGCTAGCGAGAAAAATTTTAAAGCTGCTAGCACCGACTAATTGGTTCACCTGTAAGCAATGTATTTTTATTTATCTATTTATTAAAAAAACCCATTTATTTACTAAAAAAAAATCTATTTATTTTTATGCAGAGTGGTTACAATTAAAGTTACTTAGGTACTACTACAATTAAAGTACAATTAAAGTTACTGTTCATACTTAGGTGGAACCCGTTCATATGTCATTGAAACTTGGAATATTAGTTATGAACAAAGAAAAAAGAAATCTGCAATATGAAACTTCTAATTCAAAATTTTTCCACCAGGTACAAGGGAGATGCACGAAGAACAAAAACTAAATTAGAAACAGATAAACTTAATTTTAACACACAGTTTGTTCAATGTGCATTCCGAGGGGGCGTGACATTCTTAAGCCGCGCCTTTTGTAAGCACTTTACCACCAGTACACCAGAAATATGTTTTTCTTTATTAATGAATTCACGATTAATTATCAAGAAAATAGATTTAAGTGATTACTGGTGGTGAAGTGCTTAGAAAATGGGGCGTGGCTTAAGAGCGCTGCTCTCTTTAATTCCCTTTAAAGCAATTACATGTTCAAAAAGCACACACATGTTATGAGCATCTTTAATAACATCACGAAGGGTTTATCTTTGAAATGCAGCAACCTTTGGGTGAGACTTGCAGTTGACAGCGAATTACGTAAGCACCCGGAGTAAAAATTTGAACAACTACTTTCTTTTATTGTAGATATTTTTTCTCCGGTGGGTCATATAACGTATTTGCCAAGTTACAATGACATTCGTGTATTAGAATGAGGTGGCTGGACTTAAGTCTAAACAGGGTAACTCATAACTACACTGTGTTTAGCAGAAATTTTATAATTCCAGCAGACCTAAAAATTAGACGCAAACTGAGACTAGTTGCATATGTTTGAACAATACTAATAATAAACAAAAGTTCCGTCTAGAACTAAACGAGCCTAAACCAACATCAAAATTATGACTATCTCTCTTTCTTTCTCCTTTAGCTTTAATTCTTAATTGCTTTAAATATACATATTTCAACAGCTCATTTGTTCACTCATTCATTCATTCACTCATTCATGTATTCATCCATTTATTCACTCATTCACTCATTCATTCATTTATTCTTTACATTTATTCAGAAATATCCTTAAAAATTCAGATGAAAAACCTTCATGGCAAAATGGGCTCTCATTTAGTTCTGGATGAACTTCCTATCTGTGCATCTTCTGCATCCTAATATCTTTCCGATGAATTTGTTCCAAGCAAATCCGTCTGTTTGATCAGGATTTAAATATTATTGAAATTTCCCCGTACTCACTAATATAATTTTTTTTTTTTTAACTGTTCAAGATTGAACATTTTTTTTTGGTTCTAATCAAAAAATATTTCACTCTGAGACCTCCTTCTAATAAGCTTATTAAAAGGAACTTGGGTCTAATGTACAGAGTTTATATTATTTGTTTTACTAATGTTAAAAATTTCTGAAATGTTCAAATTTGGACGAAACATTGTTCAAATAAAAAATAAAATAAAATATAGCAATTAGATATGAAAACCCTACTTTCAATTTTTTTATTTTCAATCTGTATTTAGTTATCTTACATATATTTTTGACTTTTCTTTATTTTAACGATACAGTAACCAACTTTTCCTACTTTTTGTCTTGAAACTTTCATAGGAAAGTAAGCCAAAAAAAATCGAATCTTAGAAAAAAGCTTCAAAGTTCATAGTCTCGTACTCCACATCCGATATTTTTTTGTGCGAAATTTAATGAAAATCTGTAGAATGTTCTTTGCGAATCGTGAAATACAGACACATATACACGCAGACAGACATACCTTCTTTTTTGTTATTGATAAACATATCTTGTTTTCGAAGCGATACTTTCTGACATTCCCGTGCTCAGGAAATAATTTTACGTTTTTGTTTCCTGGACATTTAGAGAAGTAGGTTACGCGTCTCCCGATTCATTAAATTGTGGTTTACAGTATAATACATCTCTTCGCAAAGTATTTTCAACGTTCGAGTAAAATATAAGAAAAAATGTATGACGGACAAAAGTTGCATGTAAGTGTTTTAGGTTTACAAGCAACTTTTGTCAACGCAAAAAGTTTTTGGTTTAAGAATATAAGAAATATCTTTATCAATGGAACTTTTACTACTTTTTGCGAAGATAAAAAGGTTTTTTTGTATCTCCAAAACCCGTTTATGTAATTTTGCTTCATCGTCTAATAATTTGAAGCAATATTTTTGTAATGTTTTTATGTCACACATTGCTCGCTCGTTCAGTTGCTCATTTGTGCTTTAATTTAACGTGAAATTTTATTTCTAACACTTGTATTTATTTAGCTATTTAGCAAATAACAAAATCCTGAGAAAAGAGTTTCGTGAACCTAAATCAGTAGACCACAACATTAACTCATAAGAGTTGTAGCTCGCGCAAATATTTTGAGAAAACAGAAAAAAACCCCCCAACATGAATTAATTTTATTATACGCTTCATAGTAATAGACGTCTTGAGTTACGATCAAAGTACCGGTGCGTTAAATGTTGAAACATTCTTATGGTAATAGACAAAAACTTGTAACTTAGACAAATTTTGAGTGTTTCCAAGTTGAAATATACGTCCAGAAGTTCCACTACAGCCACAAATAAAATGCTATTTAAAAAAGAAAAGTGTTTAATATTGAATGCATTGAAATAAAACGTATATCTTCTTTCTCTGCATTTTCATTGCAGACTGATGCTAACGGAAATTGAAGCATTTGCTTTCAATTTTCATCCAAAACAAATAAATTGTCATGAATTCAAACTTGCACTTAAAATCTGGTGGACACAATTATACAGATCTGAATATCTTCCTTTTGAAACGATTCTAAATCAATACAAAGGAACAATAATGGAATTCTGGAAATAAAATATGGAACATTAAAAATAATCTAAGTAAATTCGAATGTTCAGTATTGGGTGTAAAATACAATTGTTCAAATAATGAAAATTGAAATGGAATTCTTAGAAACATATAATACATTCAATTTAGCATTTTTGAGTGTTAGGTTTTTTAATTTGCACTGCTTATGAAATCCAAAACAACGTAGGAAAATAAACGAATTTTAAACGAAAAGTATATATATTTTTTAGTTGCATGCTATAACAGTGATAATAATTGAATATTTTATAAAGAATTGGAAGTGGATACATAAATTCAAATATTTACGACATAAGGAGGATAAGTGTGTACGTACGTAAAATTCAAATGTATTTCTTTCTTTTTTTAATATATTTTTTTCTACGGCGCCTAGTTCAATCGTTCAGCTCCTAGCAATTTCCTTAGCACCACATTCGGAAGAATTCTATGAATATTTAATTACTGAACGAGTAAAATAGATTCCAATATCTGCGAGGTTCTTGGGAATTCCCAATGCAGAGAAATAATAATACTATGCAAAATAAGATACTGTGTTGCGTATGACGTCATGTGCAGCGTGACGTCACCGGAACTAGTTCATTCTGGTTGGCCTGTCGAGGGAAATCGTCTTATGTTTGTTTAACCTGTGTGGGGGTGTGTGTGTGGCTTCAAAATTTGAATTTTGACTCGGGTTTTGGGGATGAAATAGAATTTTATTCATTGTAGAGCTTTTCTTTATCATATGAATTCGGATTTTTTTTCTAATGAAGAATTCAGCAACGATATAAAAATGATTTGGATTCATATGAGCTTTCAGGTTGTCTGAATTTCCAGAACTGGATTTTGGTCTAAAAATACTTCCATTGAGCATATGGTTTATAATTTTATTTGAATCTGACGCCAAAACACATTTCAAATGTCTAGAATATAATTTAGGAGATGCATGTATACATACTATTTTATGTGGCTTACGACTCAAAAAAAAAAAAAAAAAATTCTTAAACCAGTGATAAATAACTGCTTGAGATTAAGTCTTTTGACAACAAACTAAAAACATCAATTTGCAAAAAAGTCAATTTTATGCTGTCAGGTAAAGAAAGTAAAAATAGCTTGAAGTTAAATAGATGTGAAAGGATGCATTATTTTGTTTTGTTTATCAATTTTAAACATAATCAGTAGCAAAGCTATTGAATGTAGATTATGAAAGAAATCAATTTATTGAGAAAACTAAATCTGCCTCTCTGTGCCTCTAAATCTATCTTTCACACACACTCGTATATATATACAGTAGCCTTTCACTCATACCGTCAGGGCACGGAACAAGCCAATAATTTTTAAAAAATGCGCATAAATGAAGTTCACTTTGTAAAGTGTGTTGCCGGTAAATAATATATTTTTGGTAAAAACAAGCATATTTTTGAAAAACAGAAATTTTGAAAAGAATAGAAGGAAAAAAACTGGCGTAAAATTTTCATCGACGCATGACTGAGAGATGCATCTGAAACTGAAGGATACATTAAAGGTAACATATATATATATATATATATATAAGTACTTTAAGAAAAAAAATGTAAAAGGAAAAGTAATTTTTAAGAGACTAAAATATAATGAACGAATCAATGTGTGTGTTGAAAAGTCTTCGTTCCAGAATGCTTATTCATTTATGAAATATCCATAATACTTTATGTTTTAACTACCGCCTGTAATAATTACGAGGCTTATTTTTCAATCTCTTGAACAACTCACTAAGAGGGTTATTGTTAAATTTTTACCTAATACATCAGATTCACGGCTTAGAACATAATGTTCTCCTCCATCATCAGAGTTTTGATTAAAAATATATCTAAGAAAATGTACGTCATCACGTTCAAAAGATGTACCCATCCGGAGCAGATTTAGTGATTCCCCGATATCGGGAAGAGAAATTCCACCGCATCTAAGAAACCTGACATGTCATCCTTTAAAATGTTCCGGCCAGTGGTACCAAGGCAATAACACGGAAGGCAACTACAGCTGTGAAAGTGAGATGCGGGGGAAAGTAAGTGCTCTCAAAACTCTGAGCCACAAATCACGGATTTAGTATTTTTCCATCACAAGTTTCTGTTGTGGGTGTGTGTGTATGTTACCGCTCGTGGTGCGATACGGTTCGGTTGTTTCCTTTCACAGGTAAAAGGATACATCTCACCTCTTCGGTTCCGGCAACCGATTCCTTGACAATGGCGATTGCTTGCCCACAAAATATGGTTAATAAACTGTTATTTATAAGGCCCTTAATGTTTTAAATTGGATCTGTAACTCACGGCTGGGACAATGGCAGGCTATTATGTCGGAAGAATAGTCTTTCTGGGGAGGGGGGGCGGTGGGATGAAGCAAGGCTCCCCCCTACTACTGTGGAGAGGAGGGGGTAGATGGATCCATTCTCTCTTGGTGCAGATGGAAAATGCCTTCATCTGAGTTATTGGCTTCCAGCATGTGATGGTTATGTCAGGATCAAAAGGTTCCAGATGTTGAAGATACGAAGGCCCTATTTCCTTCCTCCGGATCACATGTTTTATGCTTGACGTTTCCTGGCGAATGAGATGGCATTAGTGCAGGAATAATGGCCGGTTTGTTTTCCTGCTTGGCGGAGAATGTTTGCAGCTATCTCAATGGAGCTCTTGGCAAGAAAGGAATAAGAGTTTCTTATGGACAAGGAAAACGTTGATTAAATATATCACCTCCTTGTCTGGAGTCATCTTTAACATCTTACGTGTTGTTTCAGAATTATCTCGATTGTGTTCGTAGCATTTTGTTTAGTCTTGAAAAGCTCTCATACTTGTGAGTAGTTACGTTGCTATCACGAAAGAATGCTTTCGTTCTTCGTTATTAATCAAGTGCCTGTTAATTAAATATAAAGATAAAACTAATTTGGTACGCCCACACACACACACACACACACATATATGTCACATCTTCAAATCTTAAATGACAAGGAGCTTACAAAATAATAATTATAATTAAAAAAGGAGCAAATGTCAGTAAATTTAGATTTACTCACTGAGTTTTTCTAGGCGTATTAATGGTTTATCTTTATTTATATTGCTTCGTTATTCTATATATTGCTAACAATAACTGGGACTGAGATGTCAGATTATTCCTAAATAAATGTGCACGTATTTAAAAATAATAATTCCTTTTAAAAGTACTTTATCCAAAATGTTATCCAACCTTAGATAAATATGAATTATAAGAACGAAATTTTTAAAAAAGTGGTTAAAACTATCTCTAAAAAAGTGGTTTCTCTTCTTTATAATGCTTCTCAAGAAGATTAAGTGGATTGTAATTTGGGAATATTTTTCAGTAATTCACATTTTATTTTTTAATGTAAAAACAACACACTAGACACAATAAATAAATATTGCTCTTTAAATGAAATCAGAGTAACTTAATTAAAATTTTCTTAAATATGAAACCTTATTTAAAGTAACAGTATGAAGTCTTTATTTTTTAATGTAAGCGATTGATAGCAATATTCATTGATAAAGAATAAAATATATAATCAAAGCTTTATTTATCACTTGATTTCAAGTAGTATTTTACCTCCATGAAGCAGATAAATACTACCATTTTCATTTCAAAACACTTCTTCAGTTATAGAACGAATTTTCATTTATTTTCAGAACATCACAGTTTTTGTTTGAAAAATGTCCAAATACAACACCTGAGATTAATAGCATCTCTTAATTTTAGAAGGTAATTAAATAGCTGCTAATTAAATTATTTTATTAATTACGATTAGAAGTTTTATAATTATTCAACGCTTGAGCAGTTCAGTCAAAACTTCAAATCACTGAAGCGCTCAAGTTTCATGTTCTTCTCCAAGATCCATTAAAAAATTTAGTTTTAGGATCTTGAAAATCTTCAAAACTTTCGCACATCTGTTCAACTTTGCAATCATTGACGGCTCCTAGTTGATTAATTGAAATCCACACACGGGAAGGTGCGCATGACGATGATAAATATTCTGCCGAGAAACTGCAATCGCTTTCCTTGATGATGACGTAATAGACAAAAACGAGCGATTTATCAGAAGCAATTAATTGAATTGAGTCTTGAAAAAGAAGCAGAGTTATTGAGCTGAGAAAAATCTCAAACGACGGGCGATGTTTCTAAATCGCTTTCGTTTTCCGTCTACAGAACAAAAAGAGGTAAAGCTTGGGGGAGAGATGCACTTTCCCATATCCATTTGGAATTTGAGGTCCAATCACGTACGAGCAATGATGCTGAAGAGACCTGTTGCGATTGGATACTTGGCGCTTTCTCATTTCTTAATGGATGGTGCATTTTCCCTTTTCGACCCTTTTCTTCATTCTTCCTTTTTTTTTCAACTTCAGTATTTCTTTTCTCTTCTTTATATTGAATTTTGACTGGGGAAGTTTTGAAAGACTTCCATCTCACTAGTGGCAACACTTTCATCTTTTCCAATCTTCTGGTTTGAGCACAAATTTCTTTCCTTTTGGAAAAATAATGCTTTCTCTATAAATAATCTTTGATCATAACAATAATAATCACGTTTTCCCAAACCCAATCTATAATTAATACAATATTGCTTTCTCACAATGAGACTCAAGTACATTATTTAAGAACTCTTAATTTCCCAGTATAGTATCTAAGTGTAACAAACCAGTAAATATAGGCTTATATTATGCAGAGGTTACTGTGTGCGTAACATAAAAAAAATCTGAATTTATGTAAATAAATAAATAACATTGGCAAACCGATTTCTGGAGCTTCTTTCGTGAGTTCTAAACCAAGTTAGAGGAACCACTGTCAGTAAGAAACTTAAATGCTACAGAGACAGCCTCAAGACCACTAAGGATTTTCCACTTATTCAACCAGAATTGGTCCGAGATATATTGAAAATACTAATTAAGTAGGGGAGAAGGGAGCACAATAGGAAAATTTTACAAAATTCGGTTTTCCAAATTTAATAGACTTTGCATGCCTTAAAATGTGTCTTATTTTGATAACTATACAATTAGTCATTTTCTAAATATGTAATTAGAACTCTACTAGAATTTAAAAAAAGCAGTTAACAAAATACGTCCTAAAATTCAATCCAATGTGGTACATTTATGGGCCATGTTTTGGCAACATTGATTCGAGTATGAGACACATCGGGACAACTACCTTTTTAAATTTAATAACCGCAAACAATTATTTTTGAATGTACACATCTTTAAAGATGTGTTAAATATAAAAATATTAAAACTCTGAAATTATCGAAAAATTAATCAAAATGGACGACTGTTAGAATTTTTGACTTTCATGCATGTGACAGCAAAATTTTACCTTTTAATTTTTCAACAAAATTATGTCTTTATTAATTTCTGTTAAAAACCATCCAAAATCGGCCGTAATTTAAACATAAGTTTACGCAACACTTTCATTAGGCTTTCCTGGAGCCTGTTTTGGTTAAATTAATTTTTCAATCATCTTGTGTGACATCACGATGGTTATGCTTCTCTCTGCCTGCTTTCTTTACATTACTTTTATAGTCAAATGTCTAGACATTTGGCAACATTTTTGGAATATTTCAATAACTAATAAGAGTCTTGGCGATTTTTTACTTATTGTATTTTTTTTTCTCTCGAATGTATTGTTATATTAAAATTGTTTCCGCTCAGGAAAGTAAATCCAGTCGATACCAATTTGATAGTACGCAAAAAATTAACCAACGAATAAAATTGCTTTAATGTAAGAAAAGCATTCTGTAAAAGTATTAATTTCTTCTAATAAATGCAGTTGGAAATTATTTGGTTTCTTTGTAAGTAATTTTATTGGATGAAAAAATATTTATTCGAGGCGGAAACGCGAGCCAATAAATTTTTAGAGAAAAAATAACATGTTTGTTATTTTCGTTATTTAGTTCTATTAAGATAGTTGTGTTTACATAAAAGCGAATAAATACCAATTGATTCCGAAATCTCAGAAAATATAAATGCTGCAAAACTTGTAATTTGGTTAGTAGATTCCTCATGAAAGGGAATCTGGTAAGAAAAGTTTTTTGAAGATTCAATTAGTTTTTAAAGATTAATTTTAAAGCATATTTCATGTAAATTGCTTAAATGGGGGTAGAAAAACATCTAGCACCTCTTAATATATCATGCAAGAGAGCTTTTTTTTGCTGCACAAGATGTTTTTCCAAGCAAGTCGAGCACGAATTAGAAGCGTTTAAAAAAAAATAATTCTTTTCGGAAATTTAATTTCCTTCTCACAGACAATATCTATGTAGGAAAAGAGCAGAGACATTTTCAAAGGGTTAGGGAGGCATTTTCAAAAGGGCTCCTTTTTGAACTCTTAGCACGGGCGTCGCATTAGCGCGGGTACCAGTGGTACTTGTAAATTTATCAAAAGTAGTGCATTTTATACAGAGGAAAATTTTTTCCCCTTAAAGTTTATCGGATTGTAGAACAGCAACCATAGATGGATTAAGTTTACATATTTAAGGCTCCAATTTAAAAAATTTAATATGTTTAAATAAATTAAATGTCTTATATTCTGTCTCTATTCTGTCAGTTCTTATATACAATTAAAAAAAACCCCCAGAAAAAACGATAAAGTAGATTTTGAATTATATAAGGTAATGCTTCCTCTTAAAGCCATGCATTAATGAAAATATCAACACAATCGTCTCTACGCTTGGCTACATTTTCAACCATTATTTAACATTTACTAAAGATAATACCAGGGTACGTCATGTTGGAAGACCATAAAATATACTTATATCTCTCTACGCTTGACGTCACAAAATAAATTTATGAAATTAATCTAACCGCGATAACAATAGTATGAAATAAAACCTCTAAGAATCGCGATAACAGTACGATATGAAATTTATCGGCCTCGAAAAGTTTACGTTGATGGATACGTTACAATCTCTTCTAGAAGAAAGAGGGTGCAAAAACTTGTTGCTATGGTTACTAGACGCTTTCTATTTCCTAATGGATGGCAGCAGAAAGCCGAGTGACCTTTTCTATCTAAGTCGCCGTAGTATCCAGTAGATTCAGCATATAATCCTTTTCATTATTTATGAACTATTTTCGATGATATCTTTTTGCTTCAGCCAATCACTTAACCAGATTTTGTTTGTTTATTTGTTTCATACGGGTATTTTATTTTATTTTATTAGTACGCTTTTCAACATCATTGCACATATAAGGAGATATCTGTCTTGGAACAAATATTTATTTATTTTCGCTACTTCAGCTTGTTTACTGCTGCCGTGTTGTTACTTTATTCTCTCCAGTTTCTATCCGATTAATGTTTCGAATGAAGTATTCTTTCTAACGACAGATGGAAATGCTATTTCGAAATGAATTTTTTTTCTCTCTCTCCCTCTAAATTGTGAAGGTCGATTTGAAGTGAAAAAACACTTTCATTTGATCCCAATTCAATACGGCAATGACTTGAAAAAACACTTTGAAAACCTATACACGTATTTCTCTCCACGATAGATGTTTTATTGTTTTCTTGCTTATGTAAGGACTTTTACTATTTGATTAATTATTTGGATTTAATTTTTATTGTAAGAAGAAAATCTATGTACGTAATCTGAAATTTATTTTATTTTTATGGTTTTGTGGCCAATATCATTTTGAATAGCTCAACATCAAATTAAAGTATATTTATCGGAATATCACTTGAAAAGTGACTAATAAACATAGACAAAATTTATTTATATGTAGAAATGTTCAAAATATATTGCTTTTCTTCATTAACAATTTCAAACTGACGAAAAACAAAACAAAACGAAAGTTTTCCAAACAGCACTGGGCAGCTTCTTTCCCCTTGTACAAGTAAAAAGAGAAGAACTTTTAAAAACTATCATTTTCATGAACCTCTTTTTTTAATCAATAATATTTGAATTTATAGTAAACTTTGTTATTACAAGCACTCGGTTTTAACGAGCAAAATGTCTCAGTCCTTTCCCTCTCGTTAAAAACGAATTTAGAAAGTTTTTTTCTTCTTCGGTTAGGGTGAAAATTGAAAAAATGGTGCGTCACAACGACAATGGTTGAAATTAATTAAGCATAAGTACTAAATTCGATTTAACTTTACGTAAGAATACATATTTCGTGCACTGAAATTTGCGGCATTTTAAAACTAAACTTTTAATATTCATACCAAGGTTTTTGAAGTTGCAGTTGGAAAACTAAATTTCAGTTTAATAGCCAAATTCTACAATTAAAATGAATTCAGCTTTGCTTATAAATAAGCCTTTTATACGCAATAGAATCTTTAGTATCTTTTATTTAATGAATCAGGTAAACAATAATTCAGTTAAATACAGCTGCATAATTAATGTGAAGAAAATATTGAAACTAATCAATATTTTAAAAATAAAAGAATCAGTTAGAGGAGCAACTGGAATCGTGATTTAACTACGATATTTTTGCTCGATAAAAAGACTAAACGACATCTGAAAATAAATTCTCAAACTTTGGAGGGGGAAAAAAACCTTTTTTTTTTCTACATTGTGAAGTTTAATAGGGCTTCCAATCATACGCTACAGTAATTTCAACTAACACTAATTATACCAAAAACTGAACAAGGTGAAAAAAATATTATTGCTTCTACGAATATTTTAGTTTTCACGACAACCGTGAAAAATCTTACATTTATATTTCTTCTATTTTTTAAATAGATTTTACGATTTCAATTCTTTCAGTTTTACTAATTTGATTTGGCACCGTTTTTCTGCTCCAAATCCTTGTATCTGATTAAAAAAAAAGAACTGACAAAATGGCGGTGAAAGTTTTTGGCGAAATGTCAATTAATATGTTCCTTTACAATTATGAAATGTTTAAAGAACTTTAGAGTTTTGTCTTTCTGAATGTGTTTGAAATTTGAAGATGAAAACACAGATATAAATATTTTTTCATTGTTCTTTGATGGCTCTTAAAAAAGTGGGGGAAATTCTATTGTGGTTGAGCTTTAATTATTTATGGAAATCCATTAATTAAAATCAAATTGTTTGAATTATTATTTTTTCTTTATTATATCAAAACGTTTTGCGTGTTTTATGTTGTAAAGATTTAAAAAACAAATAGCTAAGACATGATGGATTAAATAAATTACAAAAATGTAAATTTTATTTGAAAAATGTTACATCATTAAACTTTTTTCTAAAAGTATTAATTGATAAAAACATTTCGCTGTTATTTCTTCCAATGTTATTTTATGTTACATGACGCTATTAGGGTTCCGTAACCATCAATGTTCTAATTATTTTACTTAAAAATAATCCATTCAAACGGATACTAATAAAGAGTAATTATTGTTTAATGCATCTATAAGCCAAAGAATTTTCAATCTTTGTAAATCGTAATTGAAGTTTCATCATTAACTGGCTTAGGTTGAGGAAACAATAAATCATGTATCAAAATATTACTTTTTTTCTCAAGTTTGTTTCAGCTTGTTTTTATTCATCAATTAGAGGAGCTGTTTTCCGGAGATCAAAACTTCATTAAGTCTGAAATAAGTATTATCTTAACGAACATTCTAAACTACAAACCAAAAATAAAAAAAGAGATCGATTGAGCTATTGCATTTAAAATATTTAATTAGAATCAATTACTTTATTTATACATTTCTGACTATACAAACGGAAAGTATTAATAAACTATCAGACGTTGTTGATAAATCGTAATTAGTGAAACAATACACCAAATTCTGTTTTCATACGATAGTTACGTTTCTGAAGAACATGTGTAAAATATCGTGTAAAAAAGACATTTTATCTGCGGAAGAAAAGAAGATTGGATCCATACATAAAAATCAGTAAAAATAATTTTAAACACAGATGAAAGGATTTGTTTTTATGTTATTATTTTATTATTTTATACAAAATACAGATGGTCTGACATGTAATGAAAATGAAACAGAACTTTGCTTTTATAGATTAAAGCAAAAAATTAGAAAGTTAAAAATTAATGGGACAGCCCGCATTAAATCAAAATGATTTGCATTAAAGAATAATGAAACATTAATTTTGATTTCAATTCAAATTCGAACAAAAACGTTCGTGCACAAACAGAACTAGGCTGTACATATTTGAGAGACGCTGGTTACTAATAGGAAAATGTTCTGCTTAAAATATTAACTTAAAAGATTTTGATTGTTTTGCCATTATATGCCTCTTTCCATTATAAAAAATGTGTCTTAAAATTCATAAACGTTTTTAATTCCATGCTGTATGTTTACCTATTGATGATGTTTTCTTTTCTTAAACGTCACATCCATAGCCTGAGATAATTTGGCATTGAAAAATGTGATTGGCAGTTTGTATATCGAACAAAATGAACTTTAAAAATTTGCTTGAAAGAATATAAAAATATATACGAAAATAGTAATTAAAAAGCCTATTATTATGTAGTTATCAATGGTTGAATTTTTATTACTCTTTTGATATCAATTTAAATAGAATTATTCAAAAATTTTATCACCATTTTGAATTTGAGTTTAAGAAAGCGTTTTTTACTGAGACTAATCGACCGAGGTTGGTTTATGAATCTGCTTTCATTCCGCATTTCTCACAAGTTTAGATAATTAATTTATGTTTTTATAATGATATACTTATTATTGTTCTCAAAATATGAAAACATATTCAGGTAGATGATATTTGAAAACAAGTGCAATGATATATATCATTGCCTTTGTGCTTGTTGAACATACAAAGATGTAGTTTTAGCCCCATGGTAAATCTTTTTACCATGGGGCTAAAACTACTATGTTGCACTAATTACTTAATGGTTTGCATTTATAAGCGCCCCGTCGATTCATTTGTATCTGCAATAGAACGTAAATTCACGTGATGTTTCCGTTCAGAAAGAGTATGATTGTTCTGAACCAATGTTTTAAATAAATAACTTGTCCAAACATACAAATAAATTGCTTCCAATATTTCTATTACTTAATCTTCAATTCAGAATATTAGCTTACTCAATAATCATATTGTTGAAACTATTTACTAAACTTTAACTTCTCCATTAGTCAAGCAATGTGCATTAAACTGTGAACAAAGAGCTACAATAAAGGGACACATGTTCATCGAAAAACAATACCTTCTTGGAAAGTTCCATTTGGTCTTCGGTCAGAGCCCACATTTCATCGTATTATTGGACGCTCTGTTGAAAGCCGAGTTGTGTGGATAATGGTTGCTTTGTGGCTTTACAACGCATTTCCTTAATGATCGTCGCTTTCAATAATTTCAGACAAACCATTATGAGCCTCTTCAGATAATAAATTTTCATTGCTTAGTGCTTAAGTCATTATGAAATTAAAAGGTTTTGTCTTATTTCGTGTCCATCAACTAAACATCCTCAACGTCACTCGGTGCAGAAGTGAAAAACTCCCCAAATAGACATCTCCAGAAAATTAATTGCACCATCGAGACGAATTAATAGGAAGAAATAAGCGGAGAAAAAACAACTAAACTCCAATGATGCTGTCTCCAAGGAAGACCCAGAACGTAATATTCTTTCCATTGATCTCCTTATGAGAATAATTCGCTTAATGAAACTGATACAATCGATGGCACGTGAGGCGCTCAATGTGTCTAAAATGAGGAAGGAGAGAGATTGGAGGGGAAAAAAATCGCGCGAACTTAATGGTTTCACACCTAATGCGAGGAAAAGGGGCCATCCTCTTTCAAGAATTTCATTTTAATCTCGGCTTAATGATGGTGTCTGTTCCCATTGGGAAAGTCACAAATGAGTTTTTGTGCTCAATTTCGGGTGTAATGTTGTGATTTGATTGCAGGAAGTGCGAAGAGAGGCCGAAATTGGTGTTCAGCGCAGAGAAAAAAGAAACACGTGCGAAAGCGTTAAGTTTTAATAGTGTTGGAGAGCATGAATAGACAAGAGACTTTAGAAATTACTTTAACAAATAGGTCTTGGGAATCACGCAATTTGAATTGACGAAATTTATTTCCCGATTAAGTTCATTTACTTACATAAAAAATGCAAATGCATATGGTTTGAAGATATATGAATAAAAATAAATAAATTTAAAAAAAAAATCAACGAAAAAGAAAAAAAAAAAAAAAGAAATTTCAGTAATAGACATTTTAGTCTATTACTACAGAAGCTCCCCACTCATATCACATAATATTATATTTAATCGTTGAATTTTAAAGTTTAAAATTTTGCATTGTATCATGCTTTAAGCGTTAAACAAATACAAATAGTAAAAGTTGCTAGCATCACCCATCCATCTTGTTCTTTTGTCAATTCATTAAACCCCCATTTGAAAAAAGAATGCTCTTTAAATTATTTGCCCCATTGCAAGTGACAGTGACTTCTGGTAAACTATTCATAATGCCTATAAACCTACTGAAGTAGTAATTGTTCCCAACTTCAAAATTAGTCTGGGACTGGAAAAGGTTACAACAGTGACCTCTGGTTCTGCCTTACGTACAGAAATGTTGCACATCAAGATATTCTATTTCAATAAATTTAAACATGGGTCATTAAAAAAAACATGTCCACTCTATTGCTCAATCTGATATTTGATTTGCGAATTGTTGCACATGATTCCTAACTGAATTCAGCAAGATGCCTTAACTAACTCGACCATCGTGTCAGAGGTCTTTAACTGTGATATTTGTTATTAAGAGACTAGGGATTAAGATACTTTAAAACTACCCGTTGCTTTTTTCTATGAAAAATCAAATAGAACATTTCAAACTTTTGACTATCTCTACTATAGTAAACTGTCCTTGTTAATACTTCACGAGTGTTTTACCATTGGAAAAACGGAACCATAAATTTTTCATACGTTATAAATAATTACCATGTTGGAAAAATGTGAAAAATTAAACCATATACATAACTAAACAAAAAACAGATATTACGTTTAATATCATTTTCAATGTGGAGAAACAAAAATACTGTACTATTACATTTATGTAACATATTAAACTTTAAATTATACATAATACATTTTTAAATTCATTTTTCCATCAGCCTTCAAAACTTCGGGTTGCGTTTTATATTAGCTATAAAATTTTGAATACTGTACAATACCTTCTTTTTAAATATCATTGAGGTGAAATTTAACCTTTAAAATCCAGCTATAAAAATGAAAAGGTAAAATGAAAAAATAAAGAGAAGAGGGGGGAAATAATAGACACATATTTTAGAACTTAAGAATATTCGCTCAAGTTTATTATTTTTCTTTTTCTTTCTTTTTTCAATTTACGTTCTTTGAAATTAAGTTAACATTTTTAAATTAAGACAATAATTGATTTATTTTTCTGTAAAAGTATCGTAACCTGACAAAACTATCCACAATTATAAAACGGAATCAACAGCTTGATTATCAGAGAAACATTTTCGTGTATTTCGGTCTCTGAAAAATCGTTTGTAAATGTAAATGCGACTTTGAAATCTGATATTTAAAGTTAAAACTACAAAACACACAATGAGAAAGTACATGTAGAAGCAAAATATCAATTTTAGAAGGCATTCTTTGAAAGTTTCATGAAATTATATTTGTTCAATTATATGTTTTTGGATCATCTCATATTGTGGTCACATAAGAATTATTCTCAAAATACTAAAGTAATGTAATAATATATGACCTTGATAATAAAAATATCTACCTTTTTAAATTTCGCAGTTATCTTTTTCACAGGTGCAAAATTTTTTCCTTCCATTTAATTTATTTTACTTCAATGTTTTTTCTCTAAAAAAGTTCAACGGTTGTAGTAAAAATAATATTAGTCTTAGAAAACTAAATATTACTGCTTGAAGCAAAAGTTTTTTTTTTCTTCAAACGAAAATTGCTTGAAAAGAAAAAAAAAACAGAGAGTATATATGTATGAAATATGAAACGAAGTAAAAGCGTAATATTTAGACATTAAGAGAGTGACTAATTCTCAATTTCTCGTAAGATTCAACTTTTGAACTTTGCTTATTTTCGGCCAATTTTTTTTTTACAAAATCTTGCTCAATTATTAAGCTTTAAAAAACCTTTCCCTTAAATTAAGGCTTATTATTCATAGTAAAAAATTATTTCTGAATTATAAATTGAGTCTTTTTTGTCTCCAAGTCATTAAGTGAAGGCTGCTTTACACCTTTTTTATCAACATAGCGCAGCGTGTATAGTAACCATATTTAAATTTTGGGACACTATTTTTCACACAGCTTAGTTGTAACTAAGGCACTCTTTTAAGACATTTTTTACGAGCTACGCTCTGTTAATGAGCCATTAAATTTTTCCCTGCTTTCACTGCGATCTTAACGATGCATACGATTTTTTCCACGTCCTGTATTTTATGAAATAGTGGACGTTTTTTTTTTAAATTCTTTTACGATCTCCCTTTTATCTTAGCCACAATCTTAATGACAACCTAGAGTTTCATTTGCTAGCTGTTGGAAGAATTTTTAATCTGAAATCTGCGACTTACATGAGTTTAAAGTAAAAACAAATAGTTGTATATTACGTCTATTTTATGTTTTTAGTCACGGAGCGTTTTGCGGAAACATTTCTAATGTAGAGTTTATGTCATAAGAAAGTACTTATAACATAAAGAATTCACGGTTTAAAATATATTTATTTTCAGATAAAATTTTTCTCTTTTTACGTCAGAAACGAAACGAAAAATACTTTAACGATACAAGAAAACGTTACGTAGGTATTTACTTGCGATGATGAAATACTTTTGTGCTATATTAGTTATTAATTGTCTTACATTTCGGTAAAAGGCATTACAACTCAGACTTTTATTTGCAGGTGTTTGAAAATTTTTATTCTTTGAAATAGGAATGATAGCTTTTTAAAATGCTATCATTCCTATTCTTAGGAATGATAGCATTTTAAAAAGCTATCATTCCTATATTCTTAGGAATGATAGCATTCCTATATTCTATAGGAATGCTATCATTCCTATTTTAAAAGTAATCCCACAATACGTTAATATTGTGTTTTGGTCAAAATATTACTGTTTTGCTACCTACAAAACTACGAATTGAACGTAAATTACGTACGACATCTATATTTTTGTTTTGGCCATGGAAAGTTCTTATTCCGTCATAATATTAACAAAATTTCTTTAAAAGAAAAGGAACCCGTCACAAAATTGGGTATAGTTTCGGAAGCATTTTATTCCGTAGATATGAATGTTAGGAGTTAAAAATAAAACCGAAGAACTTTTTTTGGGAAGTAAATGGGTAGAAAGCTGATATTCCATCATTTACGAATGTTATGAATTTAAAATAACAATTACGTATCTTTGTACTATGTTTTTTTACATTCGTAGATTACATAATCAATTGATCGCAACTTGAGTTCTGTAATCCACGCACATTACGACTTTAAAAAATAAACTAACAGTGGCTATTTTATATTTTAGTTATGGGCAAGTTTTGTTTTGTTGTTTTTAATGTGGTATGGCTAATATTGTAAAGAGTTGAAACATGAATATGAAATATAATTATTAAGTTTATGTACTCTTGAAATAATTTTCCTTAAACATGTATGTGAAAGGTGATTATAACATTTATGTTCTCCTGGAATTGTTTTTTTTTTTTTTTTTTTTTTAAATTATTATTTTTTAATTTTGGGGCAATATTCAGCAAAACACATTTTAACAACATGAAAAGTTTTGTGCCGCAAATCTACTGTATAAAGCACATATTTTTTAATCACAATATAAGATGTTGATCACAGAAACGTTTTTCCTAAAAGTCTGATGTGGACAATGCATCGAGATTTTTTCCCATTCACTTTGTAACGTCTCTACCTAAACCATTGGCCGAATATATTCACATCTCTTGCAACAATGTATTAGAGAAGGCAAATTGCTAAATAACCATTTGTTACTGATTAATCGGAAGTGTAAATAATCTTTTTTACACGTTTGTGTTTCTCATAGATTTTTCTTTACGACTGGTAATTTGAGAATACGTATAACAGCTGCACGGCATTTTAACCATTTTACATACAGGTCCATACAGCCTACATAACAGGTTCTGGATGCTATGTCTTAACTACGAGTATGTGTAAAAAAATAATTAGTTACAAGGAAGAAATATTGGAAATTTATATTCGAAATGAACTTTTCGCGCAGAGCGAAAACTGTAGGTGTTTCCACACATTTGTCTGAATGTGTTATTTACTGTGTGTTATCACTCTCATAATGGCATGCTAAAATCTCACGAGACTTTTGTTGCACTTGACGAAATAGCTTCGTGAAAAATGCTCCGAATAAACCTTTCGTAAATTGGGGAAATTTGTGTAGTAACTTTTTTAAGTCACGTGATCGCGCGAGGAAAGAATCGTTGTAAATGACGGAATTTTCTTGACGATTGAAGAATCGTCAAAAGTGAGAGCTCTATTTTTGAGAGTGCACTAATTTAAAGTGAAAATTATGCCATTGAGTAATTTTTAATAAAACATTTATGTTAAAATACAAAATTGAGAGATCTAAGGTAATACCACGATCAAACTTCTACCATTATTGTCGTTGTAGCTTTTATCAGTAATTTCAGAAGAAACGAGTAAATTTATCTTTCAGAGCACATGAAATTGAAAATATATTTTGTTATACATATATACATTTCCCCATATAAATGATGTTTGCACTCCATTAATACTAATCCAATCTAGTTGTTATTCCAAACTCAATTAATCTTATTAATGGCCGCGTACTTTAGAAATCATGTTTGATATAAGATCGTTCATCATGAACTCATCTCTTCAATGCTTTTTGCTATTTCTTCCTGTTCCTGGATGCTTTTTTTCCCGAAAGCTTCTATAGGATGATAAGCTATTTTTATGTTTTGTTACATTTGCTAAGAAAGGCCATAGTTTTAAAACCCCATTTTATCTGCCATTGAATCTGGATAATTTGAATGCAACAAATATAATTTTTTTCTATGCAGAAAACCAATAATGCGGTATACTTGCGTACATAACAATAATACCATAGCGAAGCGCAATATAAGAAAAAAAAAATTCATCTTGAGCTTTTCCTTTCCCTTTTTCTGCACTCTACTGGATTTATTTCCTTCAACGAAACCAATATTGAGTGAGTAAATTTTGCAGTAAAGTTACAAAACACGAGTTATAGTAGAGGAGAAAAAAAAGGTACGTCGTAGTCGTTAAGGTAATAGCTCCAGTTTTAAGATATTGTCATTTTAAACTTTCAAATTGTTATGAATAGATTAATTTCATAATAAGTTATAAAAAATATTTACAGACAACCTAATTCCTGCAGTAGGTTTACTGATGTAATTTTTAAATTGTGTAATTTGTTTATGTCATGACGAAACTACTTACAAAATCTATTTCTATGCAGTACCACGCTGTTTTTTTATTTTATTTCATTTAATTAATTAATTTACTTATTTTTATGGGGTTCGTGACTTTTACCAGAACGCCGAAAGTGTAATATGTTATTGTAATTAACCCTATCACGATTATCTGAGGTCCATGCGGATCCCAGTACTTTCAACTGGTAGCTGAAAGCATAAGAAGTGTAAGTCGAAAAACAACACGGCACTGGTTAAAGAAAAACGTTTGATACACAAAACAGTAGGATGAGAATTTATTACTTTCAATGTAATTAAAAGAATTCAGAATTAACATTTAAACTAGTTTAACCACACTAATATTGCAAAATATAGCATAGGGTTCACGTAGACTCCAGGTCATAACAGGGCACGTTTCGATAGAATCCAGTATGGAGTTAAGAAAGTTAATATTTTTAATGCAGAATTTCAAAATTATTACTATTTATAATAAATAATGGCTGAATTCGTTAATTTGAACGTTTGATACGCTCCAATCATTCTGAATTTCAAGTTGAAGTCGTACATAACTTTTTGAAAGTCTCAAAGTTGGATGCTGTTCATTTAAAAGTAGTATTTAAAAGTATAAAGAGAGATAGTACTCGAAACGGACAAATGAAAGAAAGATAAATTCAAAGGTATTTTTTGACACGGGAAAAAATCATTGTCGGACACGGACTAATGTAGAAAAAAAAAAAATCTCAAACGTGTGGTGATCATAGCCTAAGCGAATACGACGGCTTACAGGGTCACAACATGAAAGAGCCGCTTTCGGTGCTCCCAAAGTCATCCATCATTCTCGTAACTAGGTTCTTAAATCTCTACCGATCGGAAGAAGTTGCGCAGAGCTTAACTTTTTTTTTCGCGCCCAGAATCAGCGTATATGCCAATGATCTGTATTTATCTTGAGATGAACATTTTTCTACTTTTTCTGGTTTAGGACATGTCGATAACATGATATGGGCTGACTTCCAGAGTTTGAATACAAGCTTTTTATCATATATTCATATGAAAACGAAAAGAGAAACGATACTGCGTCATACTTGCAATATCTATGCACATCAAAGTTTTCTTGGTAAGTAGTGACGTAAAAGTCAAATGAAAGAAAACATAAATTTTTCGTCCGTGAGAATTTTCATGAACGTTTTTATTGGTTTAGCTACTTGGTCAGAAAAAGATATACGTGTGACATACTTTTCTGAAGTCGGTCTCTCATCAAAAACACGCCATTTTATTTTATACGTGCGAAATTTTACAAACGTCAAATGAACTGTGCATGATATTGAATTATTTATAGTTAAGAAAATTCACGAAATTTGTTGCTTGCTATATCGCAATTATTTTCCTTTTTGACATAAATATATGTTGCTAAATATATCAAACTGATTTATATGAATATATTTAATACAAGTCAAGCTAATGCACAGAGATATAGCTAGGAGTTTTTTTGCATAATGAAAAATATTCCTTGAATTTTTTCGAGCAGGGAAATTCATGTTGGAGGACTGAAAATACGAAAACAATAGAACCATTACAAAAAAAAAAGAAGGTAAAAAAAGAATGCCTTGAAAGGTAGATGCTTTCTATTTTGGGTGACAAATTTTGTGTTTAAAAACTAATAATAAAACGTTGATGAAAATTTCCTTTTCATTGAAGTTCCTATTGTTTATTTATTTATCTTTTCTTTCGCTGAAGGGACATTTTCCAGCAACATACAAAGCATGAAAATATGCTTAGCTAATTTTAAAAAAAAATCTCCTGTTGAATTTGAATGATTGCACTTTCAGCCATAGAAACATATACTTATCACATATAATATGAACATTTAAAAAGTTTAATGAAATTGTATGCAAATTAAGAACAACATATACTTCACTTCTTTTTAACTTTTTCGTCATGTCATGGTTATAAAAACAGAATCTTTCCAGAAAGAATGGAAGAAATATAAAAAAAAGGTGTTTAAAGGCTGATGCACGAATAATTAAAACAATTTGTAAGAAAAGATTCCCATGAAAGAAAAATGTAGCTATTCTTTTAAACTCTTACGATGAGTTCTTTAAAACTCAAATTTCCAACTCAAATTAGCTAAAATCAACATCATTAAAATCGTCTTTACGAAACTTAACGATTAGATACTACAGAGAGAAAGCCCGAGGCGCTGGAATTCCACCGGTTTTAATGCAAATGGAAAACAGCTTAAGGCAACTTTTGCAGTGGATGACGCATAAAAATGCTCTTCCGTCACTGCAGCATTGATGTATACTCGCAAAACTCGATCGATCCCGAAAAGCAAGGGATTCGTTGAAAAGCTAGCTTAACGTGGATACAAATACTCTTTCCGCTTAACTTTTAAACAAAACCATTCTCCGGTCATAAAACTGCGTTTACCTGCGAAACTCTGTTTTAGTGTCGAAGCGAGTTTTAATTGGACTTCCGACTGTGGGACTAGCACCCCGAAAATCGTTGTAACTCGATGATGGAAAAGGTTTCCAGGCGCCCATCGCCGTTGGACGTCCAATCATTGGAATTATGAACGAGAAACTAGGTTTGAAATGCCTGGGGTGCTTTTCGAAACTAAATACTCCACGTAAAATTTTTAAGCTATTATTACCTTTTGAGTTGAATCAATTTTGGATTTTGTTTGAGAAGGACTCACATATTCATGTGATTTTGTGGAAGTGACTAGAGCAGCCGTGTTAATCTAATCAGATAAGAAACTCCAAAATTAATGATACGCTGTTGAGTTTGGGTACGTTTTAGAATTTACTAAGTGCGCTCTAAATGTTGTTTAATGTAGAATAGATACTCTCTGAAAAATTTTTAAGCTATAGCATCGTTTTAGGTTTAATCAATTTTGTATTTATTTCGGAAAAGATACGACTCAATGGATATGATTTCAACAAAGTTCATCTAAATGCATCGAGAAATTAAAAGTGATGACATTAGTTCAGTGTAACGCCCTTTTGGATCTATCTAGTTTTAACTTTGAGTGTGCATGATATTTGTTTATATTCGTCAATGTCTCATATGTAATTAAATTTAGAGGTGATTTTTATATAATGGATATTTGATTCTAAAAAAAAACCCTGACGTTTTGAAAAGTCTTTTCGTCTTAGTTTTTAATGTAAGTAATACAAGGTAATTGCTAATGCGATTACAAATAATGTATAGTGAACCCTCTAGATGTGACACAACGTCCTTTAATTTTTGCAGAAACTATTTCTAAAGGCTCTTAAAGCACTGCATATTTAAGTTACATTCAACCACTTTGAGTTGAGTTAGATGTCATGTATATGACCGTAATAAAAAGTTCCTAAAAACCCTTTTTAAATTAAAAAAAAGAATTTATCTAGGAACGTTAGTCCTCTTGCTTGCATTTTAAGTTTTCAGCATGTTAACAACTTATTCTGGCTTCGCTTCGTCACAATTTTATTCAATTAAAATTTACTTTTTTATTATTAAACTCAAGGGTAAAATAAAAAATTCGAATTATTTAAAATTTGAGCTCACGAAAAATAGAATATGCGAAAAACCATTGAATACTCCTAAAAAGCATTGCTTTGAACATAATGATTTCTACAAAAAATAAAAATTTAGGGTAAGATCTATAATTTTTTTGGTACATTTTTCGAGATCTACAATTACTACTTATAGCATTCAAAATACTTATGAAAATTTTGTTTGCACACACATACATATTCATATGAATGATTTCGTTTCGTAATATCATAACATTTGTTCCAAGGCATCGTCCCTGAAAACTCCGTAATTTAGAAATACTCTCTTTACAGCAAAGATATCCAGTTCTAAGGCGTTAATGGATTCCGATGACCCCTTTATAAGGCTTTGAATAATAATAACAATAAAAAAAAGCTTTAGAAAACGATTTTTTTAATGAGATTTTGAGAAATTAGACTGGTATAAATTGAGGAAAATCTTCGGATTTTTAATAAGTTAAATGCAAATTATAAATGACAACAGAAATTTTATCTTAAAGTTCCAGTGATTAATTTTAGTGGAAAAGATTATAGTTAATAATCTTGAATAACACATGATGGAGTCTAAAAGACTTTTCGCTATTACATTATCTTTATATAAACAAAACTTTCAGTGAAGAAAATCTAAAAGAATTGATATGCTTTACCCTAAGGAAATACCTTCATTTCTGAAGCGGTTGAGCCTATGAAGTTTAAAATAACGATAAAAAATATTTTCGAAAAAGTGATTGTCAGCAAGTTTTTAATTAAAAGTCGTCATTTAAATTCAAGTTCTATGCAATAAAAATGTTCAAAGGTTTCATTTTAATATAGTAATTCTTACAGTCCCTACCATTTTTTTCTTTAACCCACGAGACACAATGATTTGTAATTCATAGAATATTTTTTAAATCTCTATAATACAAATCATGAATAAATAAATAAATGAAAAAATAAATAAATCAGTAAATAATAAAAATAATAATAACAAAGAAAGTAGATGGTAGACAGGGCCTATGTAAAAGTAAAAACTTGTTTTGTTCTTCGAAATTTTAATTGTTGAGATTTGAAAGTAGGTAAAATTGACTAAGATGTCACTGGCATTTATAACACTAATATATATTTTTCAATTTTTCACTACATAAATTTGCAAATCTAAATGAAATGCGCAAATTATAGAATATAGAAATATAAATTATACGCAAGAAAGAGAAAGAAATCATAAATTTTCTCAGGACGAAAAAGAAGTATCTCGGCAATTCCAATAACACGTCGAGTGAGGAATTTATACCTGCAATACTGCATGATATAATTTAGAAGAAGGAAAGTGGAATTGTAATAACAAAACTGTTAGTCCGGAGGAAAAGGAAAATTGTCCCACTATCTTTTCTTCGAGATACTTCTGGAGCTGAAAATCGAATACCGCCAGGAAGCAATCGACGAACAAATATCGTATCAACGGCAGCAGAGCCTCTTTTTAAGACGTGCTGCAATCGAACAGGCAGGGGGGGGGGGAGAAGATACCACCACTAGGGGACTTTCCTTCAAAACAAGCAGCTCGACCAGTCCAGCACAGACTATAGAACCCACTACACTGCATCCTTTAGTAATTGCGTCTTGTATTGAAAA
Source organism: Octonoba sinensis (assembly GCA_038502835.1). Taxonomy (NCBI): domain Eukaryota; kingdom Metazoa; phylum Arthropoda; class Arachnida; order Araneae; family Uloboridae; genus Octonoba; species Octonoba sinensis. The sequence goes on from CM076604.1 coordinate 84,050,996, forward strand.
CGAGATCACAGAGACGTTACTTTTCCCCAGGAGAGCTACACACTTTTCGTATAAATAGGAAGAGACATAGTATATATATTTAGAGAGAGAAAGAGAAGAAAAAAGGGGAAAAAGTAGAGGCACCTTGAGAAAAGCCCATAGTCTTTAATGCTGCGCGCCTGGTATATTACGTTGTCCATCAAGTGGCTGGAAAAGGTTCATGAAGTTTACGAGCGCTAGAATCCAGACACAGCGTCGACGTGTTTTCAGAGCTTTTCTTGTCTCGATTTTATTTTTTTACGAAGGCGCTCTGTTTTTATCGATGGGTCGTTCGGAATCGGAATTTGTTCTAAAGTATTCTATAGCTTCTGAATTTCCGAGGTACTTTCGGCAGGAAATAAGAAAATGTCATCTTTTTGTAACAATGCTGCACTGGTGAACTATTTTCCGGAGGATGCGTTTTAAAATGTTTTAACACTAAAAAAAAAAAAAGAGAAAAAAAAAAATAGATCCGCCTTGAAATTAAAAATTTAGCTGAAAAGTGTAAAAATTAGTAAGTTAATTCCTTAAACAACATCGATACGATATCTAACATTATTTTTGAAGTCGATGCAAAATTATAACAGTAACTATCTATGTGTTACTTTACATTGAAACTGTTGCAAAACCCATGCCAGTTATATTTGTAATTTATTCATTTAATATGGAAGCCACCCTCGGTCAATTAAAAAAAGAATAATGAAAATCGGTTCATCCGGTGAGAAATTATGGGTGGACAAAAATAATAAACAAATAAATGAAATAAAAAAGCTACATACATACGGTATGAATATATTACCTCCTGCTTTGTAGTGTCGGCTAATAAATGTAGTAAAAGTAATCAAACAGCAAAACTTTTAATAGGCAATTCTTTTTCAATTTACATGGGAACAAAATAGTTTCATGAAAGTATTTTCTAATTAGAAATTGATTTAGAGTATGTAATTAGATTAGGTAAATAACTTATTTTCGTAAGAGAAGAGTGTTGTGGGCTGTATTACATATTATGAGGCGTTTATTAGGAGGAACATCATTTTCATGCTATGTTTGTTAATTTTGAAGTTGCTTTCAGAAAGGTTGAAAAAAAAAAAAAAAAGAAGTTGTTTTCATTTTTTATCCTAAAAGGGAGAAGAAGAAAACGCATTGCTGACAATTTAGGATTTGGTATTTTCTGAGCTCCCTGCATTTAAACGCACTATGACATTCCCAGATTTGAAATACAATAGCTGTAATCGTTATTATATATTCATAGATTATTTTAAGAAGTTATTAACCCAATTCGTGGAATGTGCTGATGATTCCTTAAAAGGAAATAATATCTTTTAGCAGCTTGATGAGAAGCTTAGCATTTTAATGTGTTTTATAGCTTAAATGTATTTTGTATCTATTCACTAAAAAAATTTAAACAGTACGAGAAAAACGAAAATATTAAATGACTGTTAGCAAATGGCCTAATTTCGATAACTCTCACTATTGGGTTATATATACGTATCTATCAACATGTATTCTATGCGGATCATATTGTCGTTGAGTCTTCTGTGCTATACTGTTGTTGTGCACTGTGCTGCCGTGATAAACACAAAATTCGAATCTGCACTTTTTAGCCAAATTAAGTTAATGTTACGAGTTCTTTGTCACTTATTTTATTCAAACAAAACGTGTTATGGTCATATTGAAATAGCGAATAATGAGGAAAAAAACTAAAAAAGTAGCATCTGAATCAAGTATAGATATCTTTGTTTAATCAAGAATTTATCATTTTGAGCTCGGACGCAGATACCACATTTGCTGTTGGCCTGGCAGTATGGTTCAAACATGACTGTCACTTAATCATAAGAACTAATCACCGAATGTGTCTAAGGGATAATATTTCGTAGTGCATACTTATTTTGCAAAGACACTTTGAATTTTATCCCTATTTGTAATATGCAATTTATTAAGAAGGCAAGGCTTTTTCAGAGATGACCCATCCGATTCGTCCCCTTCTGTTGGCAGATCGAAGTTCTTATTTCCGAAGAATTCGGAAAAAGAAGGAAAAAGAGTCCAAGGATCCAATCGGCAACCGGGATGGGGCCATGAGAGGAACAGTCTGACATCCCCTCGATAAAGGAGTGGACCATCTCTCTATCATGGCCCAGTGATTGAATTGAGTAGCAACACAGATAAGCAGTCTTTGCTAGAAGATGCATCCCCATTGGCGATATCAGAGTAGAAAGACGGATCGCCCTCTTATGTTGGACAGACGTACTTGCGGCTTACGAATTTTTCAGATAAGCAGCGTGGACAGCACATCCGTCACAGGAGGACAAGCTGAGTTGTAATCTTGCTACTGCTGATGATTTTTAGATGCTGTTCATTTGCTAGTTTTTATTTCAAGTTGATATTAGGCAAAGATAAGTGTTTGGATGATAAAGAAATTTACGATTACTTGGAATGACATACAATGTGTAAATAATTAGTGCGAAATGTACACTCCATATTTTTTCTAAATCAATTCCTCTTAACGAATTTTTCAGGATCAGTTTCCTTTTATGAATATAAAGAGATTAATAGTGATTAATAGTGCATAGGAAACTTAAAGCTTTTTAAATGCTCTATGATGTAAAAAAAGGTGGATATTAAAAAATAAATACTGGAAAATAAATAAATAAATAAATAAAAGCTAATACGTTGTAAAGGAGGCTCCACAAATTCCAAAGTTTTTAGAGTGCTGCATTCACCATTAAAAATCTTCCTTTGAAAGAGTTTCTATATTTTGGATATATGTGATATATGTTTCCATTTTTAGAGCTTAAAAGATATTTAAAAATTATTTGCTTTGTAATTTTTTATGTATTTCGGTATGAAACTTTCTTTGTAATATCGAACTGATTTCAAGCCCGTGAAGGAAACTCAATCTTTTACTAATATTACGTTTCTATAATAACAAATTTATGTTCCAAAACCGATACGCATTCACGTTTTAAGTAATGGGTTACGTGATGCCATATTTTTATTTTTATTTTTTTTTAAAACTGATATTCAGTTTAACTTGTTTTCAGAATAATATTTCTTTCCCATTGTTTCATTTTAAATTTTAATTGGATCATTGCTCAAATCGCTACTTCAGTTGTCTCATAAATAATAATTTCCGAAAAGTGAGCTATATTCACTTGTTGCAAATAGTATGTTATTTCTAGTTCACTCCATAGATGGCGCTAATGTATGCGAATTCCATTTACATTCTAATAAAGAGGGAAAATATGCATCCTCCAAGAAAACAGATGCGTGCGCGTGCATCTACATACATTTTTTGCATCAACTTTCTGCTCACAGCTTCTTTTCGCCCACACCGCGGAAATTCTATTTTCCCTCTGTTCATGCTTTCTTCCCCAGCTGCGTTTTATTTTTTTTATCTACTTCCATAGCATTTTTACACTGTTTGAAAAATGCATTGTGACCCAAAATGTCACTTGGCTGTTTGTTATAACAGCTAACATCCGAAAGGAAAAGAAAAAAAGAGCTAAGAACTTTGACTGCAAAAAAGAATCAAAAAGCGTCTTTATTTATATGGGTGTCACAATGTGTGAAACGTAATGCTGATTTTTTTTCTTCATATGGAAGTTACAATTCTTTTCATCTTTCCGTTGCTACGTGTATGTTTGTTTCCGTTTCAGGCCCATTCCACGTAAGGAAACAAGGAAACTTGAAAAATGGTTTGCAGTCTCAAACTTATCCTCTTCCTCCTCCAGAAAAATAGGTTTTTGCTGGCCAGAGTGAGTTATATTTTGATTTACATACAATATTTTTGCACGATTTACGACTTGTCAATCGTCGAATGTTAGTAATTTCATTTTGAGTTCTAAAAAGAAATGAGATTTTTTTTTTTTTTTTGCAACGAGAATATGATACATTGGTTAAAGATTGAACATTTTAAAATACGCAAATTCAAGCGTCATTGATCCAGGAAGCACCAAGAACGATTTTCCCACTTGAACGATATTGTTTTTTATCGTTCTCCTAAATGGCAACATATGAAAAAAATCAACCATAATCTGGGCTCATTCGATTGACTATTAACTTTTCGTTCTAGATAATTTTAATCGTATGGCCAAGGTGTTGGTTACCTATCGATTTTATTGTCGAATCGACTAGCGCGGAATCTGACTGAACGTTTTTAAAACACATATTGTTAATAAATATATTACAGATGTTTGAACATATAGAAAAGCTAAAGTTTTGCGTTAAGCAAACACGGCAAGAAAAGGAATTAGTAAATATGGAAAATATAAAGTGAACTATGACGCGAATGTGATTTCCATGGCACATTGAACACAGCAAAATTGTAAGATGAGTTGATTGTAGAATCTTTGAAGAATCACATATTACGAAATTTTTTAATAAATGTTGTACGCATAAACTGATGGTTAAAGGTATAATGTACTTAAGAGTATATAAATGATGATAGGTGAAAAACAGTAAGATAATGTTATGACTTTTTTTTACGGCCTTTAAACGAACTGTGTTATATTTTTAATTCAGTATGTATTGTTTTCAATGACCGATGCATCTAAGGAAATGCTTTGTGAAAAAGCATTTTAAATAATCTTTAAAAAAATTTTCACGTTAAAAATGAGCAAAATGTAAGAATAAATTATCAAGTAAATTTTGGTTATAACAGACTTTCCGAATGATATGCTATATAAAGATGCTTTATTAAAAAAATTTTTTCAGTTAACTTTTGTTTTCAGGTATTTATGATTCATTCGCGACACGCAGAAAAAGATGTTGCTCATGTGTTTAATATAATCTGGTTAAAATCATCTGCTTGCAATGGAAACTTATAACAATTTAAAAAACTTTTGCAAATTTGCTTAATAACATTACGCATAATATTCACCCGCATGCACACGTGCATCTTTCAGCGAGAGGAGACTAGTTTTTAGCCTACTTTCCCGTAAAAGTAAAAAAAAATAATAATAAAGCATGAAAGAAGGCTTAATGGTATCGTGAAAATATCGTTAGAAATCAAGAAAAGACAAAAATAAGTTAAGTAATTAAATAAAGATTTAAAAATAAAAAATTTGAAAGTAGGGTTTTGAGATGGGGAAAAGTGTGTCGGTCGGTCTGTCGGTCTGTCTGTCTGTCGGTCTGTCCCCCCCTAATAACTTTTGAACAAATTGTCCGATTGGAAAAATTCTTTTTGCATTCGAAAGATCTTGGCGAGGAAATCTCATTTTCATATTTTACTTTTTGATTTGAAAATTTTTTTGTTCAATATTGAACAGTTCAAAAATTTTTATCATTAGCGCCCTTGGGTGAAAGTGAAGCAAATTATGTAAACTCTGGGTAAAAGATCCAAGTTCCCATGAACAAGCTCACTGGAAGAAGTTCTTGGCATGAAATATTGATTTGAACAATTTTTGTTCATTTTTGAACAGTTCAAAAAAAATTAACATAGCGCCTACGGGGAAATTTCAATCCTATATAAATCCTGATCTAACGGACCGATTTGCTTGGAACAAACTTAATCGGAAAGCTCTTATGACGTAAAACAAGTACAGATAGAAGTTTCATCCGCAACTAACGAGCCTATTTTCCTATGAAATATTTTGATCGAGATTTTCAAGAATATTTTTGAATTAATGAATGATTAAATGAATAAGCAAAAGAATGAATAAATAAATGAGTGAATAAATACCTGAATGACTGAAAAATGAACGATTGAATGAATACGTACTAACCGTTGAAAAAGGTATATTTGAAGCAATTAAGAACTAAAGCTAAACGAGAAAGTGAGAGAGGGAGAGAGAGAGAGATATAGCTAGATTATAAATTTGAAGCTGGTATATATGGGAAAGTAGGCTCGTATAGTTCTAGAAGGAACTTTTTGTTATCTTTTATTTTTAAGTGCTTTTTCGAAAGTAACTTTATAGCAGTTCGGAAAAAGTTTTAATCGGAAAAAGTCACTTTCGGAAAAAGAATAAGTACAAATAAATGCAGATTTAAAACACCAAAATAATTAAGGGAAAAAAAAAAAAATTTTTTTTCAAGTTCAAAAGTTCAAATTTTATCATAGTACCTGCATTTTTCGTCCAAAATCAGCATTTTCGAACAATTATTTCGAAATAAGTTTTGTGTCTTGAACGTTTTTTTTTACTTTTTGTATTTTTCTTTAAAAGTTGAACACTTGCAAATATAACCTGCCCCTTTTCTCACTTAAGTGGAGTTTTTGATGTAACAATGCTTCTTTAAGCGAGGTTCTTTGTAGAACGAATATTTCACATGCATAGAATTTTAAATGAAAGATTCTGCATTCAAGATAACAAATATTATCCCTTGGGAGTTAAAATTCTTGAATGCTCCGACAGAAAACAAGATTTCCAAGGAAATAAAAAGATTCCATTATTCGATAACTACAATTCTTTCCATCTTTTCCCTGAGCTAATCAAGCCACGAAACGTAATGACCGTATGGTTTGAGGGGAAAAAGAAGACCCCTCTTTCCTCATGAATATTCAAACGGTAGACCATTCTTCAGGCAGATCCGTTCGAAATTGGGATACGGTGGAAAGGTATACAGTTGTTTTCGTGCTCTGGCGCTATGATTACTGATCATTATGTTCTATTCTTTCTTGAAAAACCGAAACGAATAATCATAGGACATATAAATACAAATAGCAGAGCACGTATTACGTTTCTTTGATTAAATGGATGATTCTTTTAGTAAATTTTGTTTGCGTCAAGCAAAGTTTTGAAATAAACTCTGACTAATGGCTAATTTTTTTTCCTGAAGACATTGGAAATGCATAACGCTTCAGTTTACAAAAAGTGCTTTACATGCATCGATTTGGTAGTTGCCTATTTTTCATATTTTCAGAAATGTTGGTTTATCCTTTATTAAGAGAAATAAATTCTTAATGTGTTAAAGAAGTAGATAAACTTGTTATACGTTACTCCAAAATATGTTATATGTATTCCGTAACTCCGAAACTGTCTTCAACATTATGTAGTGTAAATTTCTTTTTTTTTTTGTTAAATTTAGTTTTTCAATATTAGTCCGCCCTCATTAAATAATATGTTATTTAAACCTGTACGTGTACGTCTCTCAAAAAAGAAACAACTCTTAAAAGAAACAAAGGAAAAAAAAACATTCTGCAGAAATACGTTAGGCTGACTCACACTGAAAAAAGAATACAACAAGAACATCAACCTAAATTAAATCTAAGGCTACTTTTATCAAGAGTTTCGGAGTTGTAAATCGGCATTTTAGGACAAACTTTGTTTTTGTATTTCAATGAAAAGAAGTGATATGCTATAATTAATCAATAAAGAAATACTTCAGTGTATTAAACGTTTCCTCCTGCATATTTTGTGTATTATTGTTATCAAGTAACAATTTGACGAAATTTGAAGTAAACATTTAAAATATTACTTGGTAAATGTTATTAATTATTGATCACATTAGTGGTTAGATTAATAAGAAAATATTTATTCAATAAAGTATGCTTTTGATGCAGAAATTTATCCTTCAATTTGAAACAATAACAAAATTGCAGATTTTATAAACATTGTGTTTTATATATCAGTAAAATTACACTGGCGTAATACTTATATAATTATAAACAGGAAAAATATGTATGAAAGATGATTTTTTTCCGTCTTTAAATTACTACTTTTTAAACCCAGCCTAGCTATAAGATAACGAAAGGAAAAAATCGGTGTGATGTCTTGCGCAATAGAAGAGGCAAATAAATATATATGTTATTTTTTATGGAAATATACAGTTCTAGCAGATTGAAAAATTAACACATTCTAAAGGATAAGAACATAATTTCTAAGTTAAATGTAATTATTGTTTTGTTTGTAACAACGAATTGTTCAACTTAACAATAATGAATGCATTAATCATTTACTTAGTTTTTGTTCAAGCAATAAATATGGTGGAAAAAACCTTCGATAATTAGTTATAAAATATAGTAACCAAATGTTAGACAATCACAACCTTAGTTTAATAAAATTCAATCCTTCTTCCTGATTTGGGATCGTAGACAAAGGATGCTCCAGAAACACTCGTTGCTTAACATTATTCCTATTAAATTATTGATTTACTATAAAAAAAGTTGATATTTTTAGCATTTTCTGGGTAATTTTAGGAAGTTTTCCAATTTATAAGGCGTATGTGTCAGAAGTTTGAGGGCATTATTTCTTCTTTTTCGTGTTCATTACAATCTTTCTTACTTAAGTGCGATAATACATTCGAGCTCTTACTAGCGCTTTTCTGTTCTTGCTTCTGCTGGAACAGGATTTGAAAGTACCTTGGCGGCTATAATTTTATTTCAACCCCCCTTCTCCACGCAAATGAGCTCTCAACCCCTTACCCCGGTCGTTGCTTCTGAAAATTGATCGCAGTACCTGATGAATAGAGTGCAAATTTAGTGTATATTTTATTCCCAAAACGGCACCTCATCTTCCGAACTGGCTCCTTCCTTTCCCTGATAAGCGAAGAAGAGTGGCCATTATAATGGTTCGTGAGGGGATCTTCCCTGTTGCCAAACGCCGTTCCGGAAATAAAAAGGAAAAATGAATTATTCTGACTTCGGCATAAATCACGCGCGCTGCATGCTCGATTACGTTTGTTGAATAAAGGTGAAGCTCATTATGCGATGGGAAATTTCGTTGGATTCGGCAATATTGGGCACTCCCAGTGAATATCGACTAAAACTTCATATTTCGAATAATTAGCTGAGGTATTGCTTTGAGCTCATAACCATAAATCTGAAGAAGTGAAGGTTACAAACAAATAAAGTAATTTTAACATTAAAACAACTTATAAATATTTATAAAAAACATAATGAACATTATTTTATCCATCCCTTCCTCAGAATATTCTGCTTTCAAAACTGAGAACAAGTTTGGGAACTAAACCCCTAGAATTATTGGCATTAAGCCATACTGTCAGCCCTATGATGGAGCCTTCTACGGAAAGTGACATATTTCAAAGGAAAGTACGGAAAGTACACGTAACAAATATATTACATTAAAAAATTAGTAATTAAGAAAAGTAATCTTCATTTACATGTTCTCAAATACACTGATGAGATCGAAATTTATAAAACTAGTGACAATAAGAAGTTCATAATCTTTTAGGATGTAATCAATACAGAAATTTGCAACTTCATCTAGTTTAGTACAAGATATTTTATGCATTGCGTTTTAATTTCTTAACATTTTTCAAAAAAGAATTTAAACTGAAAATTTAACAAATGAAATTACCTCTGGCTAAGAGTTAACAAATGCTTAAGTTTAGTTGACATAATAAAAGCACTGAGAAAGGAATTTGGGGGGTTTTATTAGGAAGTCACTTCACTTTTCATCTATTTCACTTCCCCATTCTTTTCACTTAAAAAAATATTCTTAAAACATGGTCACCTGCACACATATATATCAAAGAAAGAACTACCATAATCACTAACATGTCACAATAAGAAAAACCAGTTTTTTATAATGTTTGTGAGCAAATTCTGATTTATGTTGTAATTGAAATGATTTTCATTCTATATTCAAAAATCCAGTCCCCCTTCCGCACTGTTTCGGGATAAGTTTCTTATTCCTCATAGTTGTTTCGTCATTTTTGAAGTACACGAAGGATACAAAATGCAAATCGTTAGCTTGCAACTGATTTAGAATTTGTGATTCTTCATTGATGATGATTTTTCTTCATAAAAGTATTCTTATCCTCTAAATACGAACTTTTTTGGAAGCACCTAATACGGAATTTTCTTTAAAAAAAGCTGCTTTAGGAGTACTATAATTACATTAATGGCCAATTGAATAAATGTACAATAAACACCCATTGTGTCATATAATCTCTTATGCTTTCTCTCCATATATCAACAATCTTTGAAAGAAAAAATACATGCTTAAAGTTAAAGTTTCTTGAAAGACTTTAGACATTTTAAGATTCTAACTAGATGTAATCCAGCTTTTGGACTAATTTCCCTTGATATTAAACTCCATAAAGAATTTCCGTTCTTTGATAAGTTGTTCAAACCTTATTTGTTTTTCTATATTTATTTAGGTCGTATTTCCCCATTGTATATATTTCTTTTCTAATCTAAGAACAACATTTTACATGGTTTCCGTTTGAGTCAATTCCTCTAGGAAAGAGTTGTAAAGATTTGAAACAATTAGTTATTTCTTTATTTTTTGATGAATGGCAATTGTTTTAGAGTTCAATTTCATTCAATTAACTTTTGTCTTCAACCATGCGGAAAGTTAATCAGAAAAAATAAAAACTAAGTTGTTGTAACCTGTTCCTTGAAGGCATACTACTGTTCTTTTTGTAAATGAAGAGACGGTATATTGAATTTAATTTACAGACACGCACTGTGGTATTTAGACTTAGTAGATATTATGAAGTAGTGGCCGCTACCAAGTTTTTTTTTCTGGGGGAAGGTATAAAGAAGGGGTTTGGTTCGTAACAACTCTCATTTATCTATGTATTAATATACTTAGATAGTTGCCAATCAGGGCTCACTGTTAATAGGTTGGAGGTAGAAGGGGAGGGGGAATTGTTAAAAAAAAAAAAAAACTGCCACAAGCTGCGCCCTGTTAGGGTGGCCATGCGGTAGAAAATATTTTTTAATACTAATATATGTGAGTCCTTACAGTGACTATTCAGTATAATCAAAAACTAAAAGTACAACGTATATTAAGCACGAATTTGAAAAAGGTTGTAGAAACATGTTTAGCGGTTGCAAGGGGCACCTCTTTTGCAATCTCGGAACACATGTCAACAATCATTTGCAAAATTTGCGCGTAATATAAGTTGTATTTTTCGTTTGGGATCTTTAGCACAATTTAGGTTTACAACTTGTTTCTTTTTCAGTATGAAATACATCGTGAAACAATTGCATGATAATGGGGAACTTGGAAGAGATACAAATACAATACAAATACAAATACAAAAGTGACGACCAGCAACAGGCTCAGGGCCCAGCTAGGCTGGTCCTAGTTAATTTAGCAGTCCCCAATGAACATCAAGAGCTTTCTTAAAAGTTTTTACCCCACTGCAATTAACAGTCGCTTCCGGTAAACTATTCCAACTGCCTACAACCCTAAGAAGTAGTAATTTTTCCTAATTTCAAGATTAGGCTGAGATTTGAAAAGCTTGAAACAATGACCTCTGGTTCTACTTTCAGCACATAGCTGTAGTCCATCAACATTTCCCATCTTAATGAATTTAAACAACTGAATCATGTCCCCTCTTCCTTTGCACAAGACTATACATATTGAGCCTTTTAAGCCTCACCTCATAATCTAAGTCTGAAAGACAGCTTACCAATATTCTAGCCCTCCTTTGAACAATTTCCAATAAGGTAATATCCTTTTTTAGGTGCGGAGACCAAAACTGAACAGCATACTCTAAATGAGGTCTTACCAAACTTCTGTATAATGGCAATACAACTTCCTTAAACCTGTTCGAAATAATCTTATTGATAAACCCAAGCATCCTGTTAGCTTTGTTACTTACTATGCTGCATTGCTGACAGGACTTGAAGTCGTGACTAATCAATACTCCTAGATCAACAACTGCTTCTGCTTCCCTAATGATGGAACCTTGTAAATAATAGGTTGCATGTTTATTCACATGACCAAAATGAAGCACTTGACATTTCCCAATAATAAAAGACATACCCCACTTAATTGCCCACCTAGTTGCCCACCCACTTAGTTGCCCTATGATTTTTTTTCTTTATATCAAAAATCAATTGCTATCTATTAAAGCATACTAAATAATATTTCTTTCACGTTTTATCATAATTAAAATGTCCTATTGCTTACGTTTTTGTATGCATCTTTCTGGCAGCTCCTGGATAAGAAACATATCGTACAACATTTGGCCATACCAATGGCACACCTATGATCCCAACCATTTTCTTTACCAATACAGGAATCCAAATGTGCAACAGCTGTTATACCGATTGCAATCTTTACATTTTACAAATTGTCAAAAAAAAAAAAAACATTTCATTATAGAGGCATTCTTTATATTTTTTTGTCACAATAAGTCGTTTGCATCACTAACCCATGCGATGATAAAAAAGAAACGAAAAAGGGATAAGAAAGAAAAAAGGATATATTCGTAGCTTCCAAAAGTTATAAATTATATAAAAACTACTGCAAAATATTTCTGAAATGTAAGAACAGCTTTTGCTAAAGTTTTGTAATACGTCTGACGCTCTTGAAACAAACGATGAAATTTTGCTTAATACAGATTTTATTTAACGGATAAGCTAAACAATGATCTTGTTTCATTATTGCATTCCAATCTTTTCCGATTTATTGTGATTAATTATTATTGCACCCTTCGATTATTGATAATGTTAACGCTCTAGGCTCAGTTTTCAGTTTTAATCTACCATGAAGTCAAAACTGAGAGTTTATCTATTTTGTATGGGTATAAAAGTGCTTGTTTTTAATGAAATAACGTGCAATTAATGTAGAGTAAATCTATAGCTTTAAAATAAGATAGAACAAAACACAGTTTGAAATATATTTTTTTTAATTTTTTATTTTATTTAGTTATTTTAATGCATAATTTTGTTATGAAACTAAGATTGCACAGTAGTACAGAATTTTCTCAAAATCTCAAAATGTATGAGACGACTTAAAAAGTTAGTTGATTATTAAGTTGATTTATGTTCAACTCATAGATTTAACAGGTGCTATTGTGTTTCCGGTGTGCGTGTGCGATATTTTACCAATTTTCAAGCATCAAACCGTCGTCGCCGCCATGAACAGTTAAATTAAAGAAGATTTATTTAAGTTCTTTATATTACAGCTTATTATCTTTTGTCAGGAATTTAATAAAAAACCGTAAATTTAAGAGTGAACTTTAACACTTTGAGGATGTCTTCCTTACAAAGAAAGTACAGATGAGGGAAAAAAAAAAGCAATTAGAAGACAAATCATTTATGTTTAATATAAGATCAGCAATAAAATCATTTGAATTTTTCTGCTTCGCGCTTCATCCGTCAATTTCGTGCAATTTTAAATACTTCTCATTCTGTAAGAGCTGAAAAGCTTCCATTGGGACTTTAAAAACCTCATTCATATCATCTTTTCTCAGTAGCAAAAAAATTCCCATTAAAACTTTTGATACAATAATGTCATACAAACCTTTGGCAAATCAAAAATCTACATCAGCTTAAGTTATGCGAAAGGTCCAATAGCCGCTTGAGACATTTTTATCTCTAGGGAAAAAAATAAATTCAAGACACTAACCAGACATCTGACATTTTTTCAAATGAAATATCACTAGCCATTCTACCCAGTCGGTTGTTTAAACATAAGCGCGCACTTAGCGTCTTGCATCGAAGTTTTGCTTTCAAATACTCAACGTCTAAATGACGTCATAATGTAATTTAGAACATTTTACTTGCTGATGCCATCAGTCAGTAAGTAAAAAAGTGCTAAGAATGAATTTTTACTCCTTGGCAGTGTTTTGGTTTGGTGCCAAAATCTTCAAAACGAATGTCAGAAGAATATTTAAAAGTATTAGGTGACAAGAGATGGTCTGCACGATTATTTTTCTTTTGTCATTGTTTCTGCTATTCTATTTTGACAACTAACTAATGCTTTCCATTTCGAAATCCGACATATCTTACATATATTTTCTTGGCAATCCGTGAAATTGTAATTGAGAGCGACGTTTGAGTAGTTTCTGTTCAGAAAAGGAAAATATTATTGATAAGGTCGTATTTAGGAGATGAGATACCATTTCACTAATGTTTCATTGATTTTCTATTTCTTTTGAGCAAGCAAGATAAACTAATGATTTTTGTTCAATTAACAGGAAATGGAATTAAAAATACCTTTTATGTGCCAGTCTTATATTTTTATAACAGTTCTTTAGCAGTGAAAAATTGTTCAACCATATTTGCTAACTTACACATTAGAGATTCGCAGTCAAGACGTAAATGTATCAATATTTTACTTATTCTAATATAACTTTTACATCATTATTTTAAATGTGAGATACTTCATATTGACAAATAGAAATGAAACTTTACTGTAAATATATAAAAATATCAATCTGTCCTTTCTTTTCATAGCGTTTTAATGCATCTCTCTTAACAATATTTAATGTTTGGAAATTTCTAGTGAATGAAAAGGATGAAAATGCATGATGAAGTCAAAAAGCAGGAATTTATTCGACTAATGCACTCACAATCTGTGACATACAGATCTCTGTATATGTATATATATACATGTAGTTTTAGAAGCATGCACCCCATTTCTTTCCCGACAAGAAGGATTAAAATTCAACTTTTTTCTGAAGAGATTAAAGGAATTTCCTTCCTCAAACCTATCATGGTCTCCAATAATATTTAAATATATCTCAATTGTAAGAATATCTGCCTGTGAAGGACTAAAGTATTACCTTTCGTTTCTGAAAAAAGTCTTAACTGGTAATCATATGAATTTATCAGTGGAGAAAACATTTAAAATTGTATTTCAGAAAAAAAGAAATAAAAGTCTAAAAATCTCCTGTTCAGGCAATTTTTTAAAGATTGAATTATAGTTAAACATGCTTACTTTTAACTTAGATATAATACGTTTTTAATCAATCAGAGCTCGCGTCAAAATGAGTAATCTGAGAACTCGCGGGTGAGTATTTTTCTCACAACACCTATTTCCCTCACAAAGTGATATTAAATAAAATTTGTTCAACAAAAAAGCATTTTTAAAAAATTCTGAACACCAGATGCTACCCAAAATAATAATATTATTAAAAATCTATCGAACACGAGTACGGTTTTCATGAAATATTATGTCACGCAACTTAGGTAATATTATTTGGGGGGTACAAAATATTCCTTACGAAAAACGCGATTTTTTTACAACTATGTATATATCTATTTTGAAAGATTTATAACAAACATTTTTTGCCAGAGCCATTTGAACCAACAACCTGCCTCGTTAAGTCATTTTCTAAAATAAAAAACAATTTTTCAGTACACAGAAATGTAAATTAAATGATTATGCTATGTAATTGATTTATTTATTAATTTTAATTCATTTAGGTACATACCTCGTCCAATATTTGATGAAACAAAATAAGAAATTGTTTTCGGTAAACCACACGAGCACTCACTTGATCAGAAAAAGTTTCACTAGAACTCGAACGATGGGAAAAACCCTCACACTTGACTACTCTGACTAGCAAACGCCCTTGGCGACAGTCAGACAAAGACTTAATGATTGCATCAGAAACACCTCAGGGCGGTAAGAGAAGGTTACAAAAAGACGCTAGACAGAGCAGCACCTTCGCCTATGAAATAGAATACAATATATACTTTTTTTTTCTTGGTGTGAGTATTTTTCTCACGGCCCGAGTTCTGAAGGATAAAGAATATTTTTCTTAAAAAATTCATTTGCATCTGATGAATTTTATGTAAGAATTCACTGAATTATATCTAAGAACAATTTAGATTATTTTTAAGAACAATTTTGGACATTCAACATTTGTTTGTACACAATTATGAATGTTTTTGAACCATGCAATATTTAATTTCAATGTATCAGTGTTTGAATTGCTACTTTTGCTTTAAGAAAAATCTTAAAACTAGCTCCTTAAATGATAATAATAATAATATGCTTAAGTTAATTCCTTTTCTGTAAAGTATGTTATTCATTTTTTTCCATTTTGTAGTAACTTATGCACCTGTTAAATGTGAAATGCTTTGATATTATTGTAACTAAATGTGAGCAGAATATTCTTCAATATACTTCTTTACCATAATATTTTTAACAATATATCTCGAGAAAAGTTTTAATAAGATACGTATAAAGTTCAGCATTTCGAAAAATATAGCCAGAGTATTTGTCTTTTATAAAATCCTTCGCCTTTATGCTCTAATAGTAATAGTAATGGAAACAATATTTTTGTAGTTATTTAGTCAATCCTAAATAAGCACGATCCTTATCATTATCCAGAATTGTGACATAATGGTTTGGTAATGGATTTTTAGGCACAAGTTTGTGGGTTTAAGTCCGGTCAACGTCGGTGGATGTTTGAGGTGCAGAAATTTGAGCGCCCATGCCCGTACAGGGCATTTCCTTAGTTTGGATACTCTCGGCGAAAAAAAAACATTCTTGGTGCAAAATTCGCATCATCAGAGCCAAAATTTATATGAGGCGATGGTATCACACCAATTGGCGTACTTCTGAAAGAGTTGGTTACAATTCCTGATGAATGCATAAGGTCTGCGTAGGGAGTTAGCCAATACGCAGCTCCGTTAGAAAGAACCTGGATGTCACGACCCGTAAGAAAGTCGACATCAGTCATGAAAAGGGTTACATCTTTCTAAAAAAAGAAGAATTCGAATATGAAACGTCTTTTTATTAGTGTTTTAAATTAAAGTCAAAAGCTACAAAATTCCGTATTGCACACATAAAATCACTAAGAGAATCAGAAGACTTTGTATAAATTTATATGACTTTTAAGGTGATCTTAACACTATAAATGATGCATTAAAACAAACACCATGTTTTAAAGGTGTTCATTTTTATTTCATGTAGAATTTCTCCTTTTTATTATTGGAATAAATACTATAAGAGTAAAATATTCTTTAAGCTTGTAGCGGTGCGAGTTCAGTCCTTCATATAGCCCTCTTTGCTCCTGCCCAGGGGGCGCGCCTTTTGGGAAAGCGGTAAAGAATGCGGCTACCACCAAAAAGATCTTGGTTCGACTCCCGGCGCTTCACGGCCACTCTCGCACCGTTACATCTGGTGACCCGGCATTTACGCACGCAGCAATGGAGACCCTAACACTCCACAGATGGCGCCACGAGATGACTTGCTCGCACGCATTCGTGCAGTCTGCACGCGCTTGCACTTGAGCCCAGCCACGGATCCGAGCAAACAGGCCCAAACTTCACTCACTCACGCAGCCTTTCTCTCGCGCTGGTGCACCCATCTGTGGTAAAATATCGTTCACTCTTCCCCTATTCGTTCACTGGGGGCGGAGTATGTAGCGGTGCGAGTTCAGTCCTTCATATAGCCCTCTTTGCTCCTGCCCAGGGGGCGCGCCTTTTGGGAAAGCGGTAAAGAATGCGGCTACCACCAAAAAGATCTTGGTTCGACTCCCGGCGCTTCACGGCCACTCTCGCACCGTTACAAGCTCTAACTTATATTAAATTTCCAAAAATTCAATAAATTATACATGCTTATAAACAATGATTTTTATCAGAAAAAAAGAACAAAATTCTGAAACTTTTCGAAGACTGTAACATTAAATCGATTCACTTGACGTATTTTCTTTTCTCCGATCTTCAATTAAAGTAATGGACTATTTTAATCTTTATTAATGGCCAACTGAACGATGGATAGAAAAAAGAACATAAAAAAACTGCTTCGAAGAAATCTTTTAAGAATGAACATATGGAGCATATAAAAGATAGCGCCTTTGAAACGCTAGTGATTAAAAAAATACCCACTCAAAAATGGCATCAAATGATCGATAAAGAATTGCTCTTAATAATCGCATCATTTAAAACTTGTCAATGGAAGCAAGAAACGGGTACGGTTGTGATGAATTTCTTAGTCCCATAAAACGGCGTCAATAATCGATGAGAAAAACGACGTGCTTATTATAACTACGTATTATTGTTGTTTTTTGAAGCACAAAAAGTGCAGCCGCTTCAAATTTATGGCCTGTAATAGTTTTAATGGATCGGACAAGATGATGTCGGCGTGTAAAACGAAACGGAAATGACAAAAAAATCGGAAGTGATTTATGAATTCTGAGCAATGTATGCATGGGAGGAAAGAACTGCAAATATAATCTATCTAATGCCGTTTCGCATTTTGCTGCGTTCGAGAAGTGATTTTAATTGAATATAGTGGGGTTGTTTTGTTTACTCTTAATGATACATATAACTGGTTTATAGACAAATGAGAATTTTCTAACAGTTTAGAATTCTGATAGGAAAGCGTTTGGAGGTTTTATGAAATCTTCCAAATGTTGCGAATAGAAATAGAAATTATGTTTTAATTTACTTAAGCAATCAAAAAATGTTATTTATCTTTTAGAAAGCACAACAACGTCACCAACTTCGACATGTATTGAAAAAAGTTACTTGTCAAACCTATCCTTGCTTACACGGCTTGCGATTACATAAAAATATCATAAAAAGTTCGATAGTAAATTGGAAATTGTATAGAACGACGCGGCATTTTTTTTTATATTGCATTAACAATAAGCAATGTGTAAAATATTTAGGGAATATATACGATACGTATGGCTTAATGAATAAAATTATTTTGCTTTATGCATTTGTTGGTTTTTTTTCGCTGCTAAACTTTGTTCGAATGATTAAATAGGCAAAACTAAAACCACTTCTAATATGAAAAGCGGATCTGTGATCATAAGGCAACATGTATTTAAGATAAAAATAATAACAAAAAATAATAGTACGAAAACGAGGTATTTGTTTAAACTGAAGCCTTTTCCCACAACAACACGTAAGTGAAAAAAAAAAAAAATAAAAAAAATAAATAAAAATAACCGAGTACGAAAGCGAGCTTTTTGTTTAAACTCAAGCATTTCTCACTTAGTCTGTTTGTGAAATTTTATTTTACGTTGCTACGGAATAAACGCGTAATAATTTATTGTCCGATTCCTTTCTATGCTGGTAATACCACTGATGTAATCACAAGAAAACACGCAATAGAAAAATAGTAAATAAATCTTGAGTACGAGGTTTTTGCTTAAATTCACTCAGTTTATACTTCGTCTGTTTGTGAAATTTTATGTTGCACAGTTATTAAAAACGTTGCTTGATTTTTTTTTCAAATTTTGCATAAATTTTCTTTGAAACTATTGAAAACAGTAGATTGTTGGGAATTATCATCTATGAAGTTTATTGTGAAAATCGTCAAATTTTTGGTAATAAACATTTCTGTACGACATTTACATTTTCATAAGCTTTAACGTTTCCCAGAAGTACAAAATTAAAAAAAAAATCTCATTACTTCTGTTAAAAGGTAAAAAAAAAAAGGGATTTAGGTACTAGAAATTTTAAAAGGTTCTATTTAAGCTAACTCTCTCACTTTCATTGTATAGTATACATATAAAACAAATATAAAGTTATATAATGCAGCGTATTCCGCCAGACATGATTACGCTGAATGCTGCAGTAAGCATTATTTCAATTTAACGAAAAAATTTCACACTCCTGGAACGTGGTTTACATTAGAAATGAGATATATATCTATGTATGTATGCATGTGTACACAAGCATAAAGCAATTTCAAGAAGAATGCATTAAGCATTACAAAATAAGCAATTTTTCTTACTTCTAATGCTTCGAGAAGAGGGAAACATGCATTAGAATTTATGGTCAATAATAGTTTTAATGTCATTAACGCATTGCTTCAGCAAACATATGCAAATAAAGAAAACGGCTCAAAAACGCATTTCAATCTTTTTGCTCGAAATTAATGGCTTATAATGTGTTTAATGTCCTATGGCATCCTAATGCTTCCAAGTAGAAAAAAGCTTCCAACGAGATAGAAAAAGCAAAACGAAAAATGTCCAATAGAAGCAACGGGTCAGATTGTTGCGCAAGGCATTTTAACGATACAGCTAACAGGTTTCCCATTCAAAAATTTCCCCTTCTCGAAAAAAGAGAAAGCAATGCGGGGGAGAGCGAGAGTGTGTCCCCGCGTTTTGCTAGTCGTTTATCTTTTCTACGTCATTATCTTTTGATTTCAGCAGATCCCAGAAGCGGGTCCTTTTATGTTGCTTCTGAAGAAATAAAATAGAACCAAAATGTAACGAAAGAATAAATTCTCGTCTTATGTGTATGCTGTTTCTTTTCGTTTACTTTTTTACTTCCTTCGTTCTTTTAAACCGAACTCTTGCGCAAGTTTCTTCTTTCACTTTGAATTATTACATTAAATCCGAATCTTGCCGAAGATGCTTTGCATTAGAATACCAAACTGAGCAAAAAAAAAAAAAAAAAAAAAAAAAAAAAAAAAAAAAAAAAGAAGAGAATCATTGAAACCATTCTGAAATTCTAACAAAACACTAGCTCCGGGAAGACTTTTACGAAGGCATTCTAGAATAGGCAGAGTAAATGAAAGCCAGGAAGTCGAAATAGATAACTGAGTTACATTCACATCTTCTTCATTTGAATAGTTAAAGCCAGCTTTTGACATCGCATGCAATTCGATTCATTTGAATATCTTCCGCTACTTGAGTCGAGATTTCTGAACAAAAGATTTTTTTGAAGATATTCAAACATCTGTTCGATCCAGATAATTGTTTTGCCTTTCGTTTGCATTTCAATCTAACAAACTCTTTGCAGTAGGGTCTCTTATAACTGAGGTTAACTTGTTATAGTAACAGCAACTGGAAGCAAACTATTTAATTTCACAAGAAAGAAAAAAGCATAATTATTTAGCTAAAGTGGGTGATTTGAAGAGCTGTAGCAAAAAATATGGAGGCTACAAAAAGGAAATAAAGCAACTGATAAAGCAACTAACTTTTCGACAGATGTCCAGGTAGTTGGTTTGCTTCCCAGGTATGGGGTGCATAGGGGCTGGTTAAATCAGCGGGCTAGGAGCATGAACCTGATTCTTAAGAAACTTTGCATAAAGCAATCAATCAGGTTCATTGATGTTTGGAGTTCTTGTCATCGTGATTGGGTTGCGAGGGATGGTCTGCATCTTAGTTCTAGGGGTGTAGTTAAAGTTAGCGATGTGATTTTAGAAGCTTCAGAATCAAAAAACTAATTTTGGATGGGGGGATTGGAGAATGTCATGGTGTTGACTTCTGTTCTGGAGGTTTTAAAAATGAGGGTAAAATATTAAGCAATAGTAACATTAATAGTAGTGATTTGAGGCATCATAAAATGTTTAAGACAAGCAAAATGGGCATGCTCAGGTTTCTATATACTAATGCTCGCAGTATCAGGAATAAGATGGACGAGTTAAATAGTGTTATCGCAGGTGAGGAGTTGGATATTATTGGAATTACGGAAACATGGGTTACTGATGATGATAAGGATTTAGTGAGCATTGCTGGATACAATTTGTTTAGGCAAGACAGTCTGGGTAAGAAAGGTGGAGGGGTTTTATTCTATATTAAGGACACTTTTATTTGCAATGAATTGGTCATTAATAATAAGCCTAATGATATTGAAATGATCTGGGTGGAGTTGGTGAGCAATAAGGGGAGGAAGTTATATTTGGGAAATGTTTACAGGCCGCCTAATGTTAGTCAGGATCAGGACGAGGAGATGTATAGTGTTATTAGGGACATGTCTGGTAAGGGCTCGGTCATCATGATGGGGGATTTCAATTTCCCGGGCATAGACTGGAATAGTTTTTACACTAGCAATGGTAGGGAAGAAGATTTTCTGAAGGTGATTGGGGACTGTTTTTTGGATAAAGTTGTTACCCAGGGGACTAGGCATGGTGCTGTCTTGGATCTAGTTTTTTGTGATGTCGGAAGTTCTGTTCAGGGGTTGAGTATAGGGGAACATATTGGAGATAGTGATCACAATACTATTAGGTTTTGGACCAGCTTCGATGCTCACAAAGGTGAGCATTTCAGATTTGTACCTAACTTCAGGAATGTTGATTATGTTGCACTTAGGCAGGGTTTGAAAGAGGTTTTTTCTTCTGGGTTGGAGAATAGTGAAGCTGATCTTCAGTGGGAAGAGTTTAAGGGGAAATTGGAGAAAACAGTGATGGATTATGTTCCTTTTAGAAAGAAAGGGGATTTCACGAAAATTTGGCCCATGTGGTTCGCTAGGGAGGTGAAAGAAGCTCTCAATTATAAGCAAGCCACTTTTCGGCGACTAAAAGAGACTGGGTGCCATGCTGACAGGATTTTGTATTGTGAAGCTAGACGTACTTTCAAGTATTTGGTACGGAGTAAGAAAAGGGAATTGGAGCAAAAGCTTGCAGATAACATCGAAAGGAATCCTAAGAAATTTTTTGCTTATGCTAATTCAGGGAAAGCTCGTAATACTCAGGTAGGCCCACTAGTGGATGAGAACGGGAACTTGATTCAAAATGAGGGAGATATTGCTGATATTCTAAACAATTTTTTTTCCATTGTATTTAACAGAAACTGTATCTCAACAGTTGACATAAGCGAGACGCAAGCTAATACACAGCTTGAGGATTTTGTATTTTCTAGGGATGATGTGTTGTTTCATTTGAAAAAGATTAAAGCAAATAAGGCTCCAGGACCCGATAATGTTTATCCAAAAATTTTAGTAGAATGTGCAGAGGAATTAGTGGATGTTGTCTTGACTATTTTCATATCTTCATATAACTCGGGGACTGTGCCAGTGGATTGGAAGCTGGCAAACATAACGCCGCTCTTCAAGAAAGGGTCTAAAACCAAGGCAGGAAATTATAGGCCTATGAGTCTTACTTCCGTTCTTTGTAAAATTTTTGAAACTCTGATAAAAATCAAAATAGTGAATTTCCTGGAGGCTAATGGAGTGTTGACTGATTTTCAGTATGGTTTTAGAAAGGGTAGGTCCTGTACAACTAATTTGTTGCATTTCTATGACAAGGTTACCATGGCACTAGATAATAAAAAGTGCGTAGATGTTGTTTACATTGACTTTCAGAAAGCGTTTGATAAAGTACCGCATGAAGCTCTTCTTAGCAAACTTGCTTATATTGGTATTGGTGGAAAAACTTTAATTTGGGTTAAAAATTGGCTGACTGGGAGGAAACAAAGAGTAGTAGTGAAGGGCAATTATTCTCAGTGGATTGATGTTTTGAGTGGGGTTCCACAAGGTTCAGTTCTAGGGCCAATATTATTTATTATTTTTATTAATGATATTACTCAGAGCATTTCTGGGAACATCAATATTTTTGCTGATGATGTCAAAATAATGGGAATTGTGGACACGGAGGAACAAGTCAATCAGTTTCAAGAGGATTTGAATCAAATTTCTAGGTGGGCAATTAAGTGGGGTATGTCTTTTAATATTGGGAAATGTCAAGTGCTTCATTTTGGTCATGGGAATAAACATGCAACCTATTATTTACAAGGTTCTGTCATTAGGGAAGCAGAAGCAGTTGTTGATCTAGGAGTATTGATTAGTCATGACTTCAAGTTCAGTCAGCAGTGTAGCATAGTAAGTAACAAAGCTAACAGGATGCTTGGGTTTATCAATAAGGCTATTTCGAACAGGTCTAGGGAAGTTGTATTGCCATTATACAGAAGTTTGGTAAGACCTCATTTGGAGTATGCTGTTCAGTTTTGGTCTCCGTACCTAAAAAAGGATATTACCTTATTGGAAAGGATTCAAAGGAGGGCTACAAGATTGGTAAGTGGTCTTTCAGACTTAGATTATGAGGTTAGGCTTAAAAGGCTCAATATGTATAGTCTTGAGCAAAGGAGAGTCAGAGGGGACATGATTCAGTTGTTTAAATTCATTAAAACGGGAAATGTTGATGGACAACAGCTATGTGCTGAAAGTAGAATCAGAGGTCATTGTTTTAAACTTTTCAAATCTCAGGCTAATCTTGAAATTAGGAAAAACTACTACTTCAATAGGGTTGTGGGCAGTTGGAATAGTTTACCGGAAGCGACTGTTAATTGCAGTGGGGTAAAAACTTTTAAGAAAGCTCTTGATGTTCATTGGGGACTGCTAAATTAACTAGGACCAGCCTAGCTGGGCCCTGAGCCTGTTGCTGGTCGTCACTTTTGTATTTGTATTTGTATTTGTATTTGAAAGTAATTTATTGCAGATCTAAGATTCTGAAAGAAAATAAAAGAAAAAGATGAAACCTTTTGTTTTATGCTTTTCACACAAAATAAATTTCACCATTGATGTATCTCTAATTAGGCCTACTGAACTTGTATATCACTTCTAACTTGTATAACAAGTATTCACTTTCTATACATGACATACAGCTAATGTTAAGATGAGATGCATTTTAAATCAAACATAGCGTCCTTTATATCTGAATGCGTATCATAAATTAAAATTCAAAATCTGACGAGAACAAACTTTTTAAATTCCAAGTATAAGAGTAAAAATAATTTACTTTGTGTATAATATGCAAAATACACCGTTCAGAGAAAAAAATAATTACATAAGCATATTCTAATTAGATTTTAAGGGCACTTTCCGTCAATTCACATTAATATTCGAAACAGTTATTCCTTTACTTGAAAATCATTGAACTTTCGCAAGCATCTTTCACACGAAAGAAATGAATTTATAAACTAAATCATCGTAAGTTACGGTGTAAGCATATTTAAATCTATGGTTTTGTGACATGTCAAAGGAGAAGGATGTTGGAAGATTTATTGAATTAAATATTTAGTTATTAATAATCGGTTTCGAATTTTGCGAGAGACCCAAGCAACGTGAAAGTTTCGTTAATTGATTGAATTTATATTCCTCGCCCAATCGTATTAAGTAATCTAGCGACAATGCAGTAAAATGTTTCTAGGCGATGAATATGATAATTAAATAACCTTATAGTTATGTTTCCTTGTTATGAATTGTCCATGATGTTCATCTTGGAATTTTTCAAGCTCCATTACAACTGCATTTTACATCACTTGTATTAATGCTGTAATTTACACATAATTAGAAAATTTCTAGCTATTTCTTTAACTTATTTTCATTTCTAAAAACTATTTTAGGGAATACATCGTGCAATTACTAATCAAAACAAATAGGTGCATTTTAAAAAGGGTTTGAATGATAAGTTTTCGTAAATTATTTGAAGAGTTTGAAGCTTAACATTTAATTAACTAAACTTTAAACTATAGCAAGGGAATAAACTATTGCTTAAATATAAATAAATTATTTTTAGATAATTTATTATAAAAAGGAGATTTTCAAGCTCACCTAATTAAAAATGAAAATTTTTATTTTGTGTCAGAAGCAAGGCTTTACTAAAGTAGTCTCATAAGCGTGGAATACAATTATAAGTAATATTTATTGCATCCTTTTGTAGATGCAAAAAAGGTGACAATTAAAAAAAAAAAGACATGACGGTTACGAAGTTTACTATTGTTTGGACCAATATTCCCGTCGTTAGATTATACAAAATGGAAGTTCTTTTTCATTTAATGGAGGAAATAGCAACATTCGTATATGTATACACAGTAAAACCTGTAAAGTCTACCACCTTTGTAAGTTGATCATCTGTCTAAGTTGGCCAATTTTGTCAGGAACGGAATTAGCCCTTCCCATCCTCTACATCACTCTATAAGTTGACCGCCTGCCCAGTTGACCACTAAAGTACTGCAACGCAAATGGGCAACTTAAACAGGTTTCAAAGTATATATATACATATATATATATATATATATATCAAATGAAAATGAAAAAGGATGAAAAATTTAACTACTCATTTATTTTTGATTGAAACGAATAAGTATGCGTGCATGAAGTGTTTGTAATTTCTGAACTGTAACAAGAATTATAATTTCAAAAGTCATAAGTAAAGCAACTTTTCGAAAAGAAAAGTTAAAGAAATTAAAGGGAGAAAATTTAATAAAAGATGTAAATGTACAAATTTAAAATCAATATTGCCAATTGAGCATGAATAGTGTCATTTAAAAATTTTGTGAGATTTGTTTAGAGTTATAAATCAACAACGGCGTTGATTGCTATAAAATTATATTCTTTACATTTCCACAACACATGTTTTATGTTACTGATATTTCTTGACCCCGTCTCCAGCTCTCCTCCTTCCCTTTAACCATCAGAAGCTTACGTTCAAATATCTACAAACCCTGCGGCATTTGCTTCAAAACTCAAATTCTATCCATTTTCTGGCGAATCTCGAGACCCTATTCTATTTACCCACGAATGATACCCTTTCCTCCGGTGAGGTTGGGAGGGGGGGGGGGGTAAACACAGAAGGAAAGAGGTAAACGGGCCTGATCGAATGCCTCCTCCATCCTAACGTCCATCCTCTTCGAACCCCATCGAATGTATATGTGTCCCAACATGAAACCCAGTATCAAAATCTATAACCAAGAAAAGAATTTCCTTCGAACGACCAGCCTTTGGGTGAAAACGTTGCCATGATGGAAATGTAAAAATCTTTCCGACTTACGTGTGTAGTGGAAAAGATTTTGCGGACCAAAGCGTTTCTCCCGTGTACTCAACCCTAAACTGCGATATTATTACGGATTTCTTTTTTTCTACCATGTTACTGCTACTCCCTATTTCTTTCTTAATATTTCCTTTTTTTCCTCGTACACTAAGCTGCTTGTAAGAAAGTGTTGTTATTGGATATATGAAGACATATGTAAGACATTTTTTATATTTGTTTCCATTACTCCATTCTTTTGGAATTATTCCAGCACATTATTTAGGAAAAAAACCCTACCTTTTATTATAAGCCAAAAACTTTTCAGATGTTGTTTTATAATTTTAAGGGAAACAAGTTTCATGACATCTTTAGAAATATTAGAAAGGTAAGATTGCTTTCTCCAATAATTCACTTAGTGATTTTATTATTATTATTTTTTAAGCGTTCCTTTCAAGCAAAAAAGTCTATTGTTTATGTGTAAAATATGTTATTTTTAACCGAGTTAAATTTTTTATTGTAAACATTTACCATTATCAGTAATTTTTGGTCATCTAGCATAATTTTAGAATGTGGAAATTATGGCCGTTATAATAACAATTATATATATGGAGAGAGAGAGAGAGAGAGAGATTATTTTTTACGTTCATTCTGATTTTGATTGAATCATTTTCTGTTCTTGTATTTTCCACTGGTTTTTAAAATTAACATACTATGTCTATTGATAATACGCAGAAACGAACAAGAAACAGGGTATCACTTAGAACATTGTTTAGCGAATTGTACCTATTCCCAGTTAATGTAGAAAATTTTATTTATTTAACATGCATGAAAACATTTTCATAAAAAAAAAATTAGACACAATTAAATTACTTCGACATTTAAGAAATAACAGCTTTCATGTGGACTCTGTGTCCGAGAAAATGATATTGAAAGGTATGTTTTGAACAGCTTGCAGCCAAATCAAAATAAGCGAGAAATAGCTAATATGAAGTATGTGCGGATAAATACAAGAAAGTAGCCTCGTTTAGTTCTGGGAGAATTCTTTTACTTGTTATTATGAAATAAGAGCAAAATCTGAGCTCAAAAGCTGCTGAAATATGTATGTTTTAAATCGCAAGCCATTCAGTGTTTTTAAATAAAGTTAGCACAACCTGTTTGATATTGTGTTGAAAGTTACTTACATTAGCCAAGATTAAACTATAGCAACGAAAGTAACGTAAGTTCTATTCATGTATAAATATGTAAAGCATAGTACATTTGTCATTTATACAGCGAAACAAAAAAAAAATTTTTCGAAACAACAAGCATATAAAAATACTATTTTCAAGAAGAACGGTGATTGCGTCAATGATACATCAATGTCCAGAAATAAGTACGGATAATACAATATATGTTCCATTACTTTGTACAATTTTTATTTTTTATTGAGACTGAATTCCTGTTTTATGGTATATTTTAGATTTCAGGAGACGAAAGGCGATTGAAATCGCGCTCTATAAGTCACTCATGAGCAATGGATATGTTTATAAGATCTTTCTCAAAGCTAATTAATTTTCTGAAGCAGAAAGATTTAACGTTTACTTCGGGCTTTACCCAAAATTTCATTAATGGTAACGACGCTCTGGTCGTATTTCACTTAAGCTTCTTGAACCGTTGAACATTAAAACATTTTCTCACCCGCTTCACCTTGAAACAACACAGTAGGTCAACTTTATATCCAAAGAAGCAGGTTATTATTAGTTAATCTTAACATCTAGACATACGTTCCTCGGGATAAAACTAATCAAAGATTCGGTCCAACACTTCGTTAGATACCGGTAGGTCTTGATTAATCTCTTTATTACTTATTTTCAAAGTATTCTTTAGGAACAATGAGATCTGGAGTGGACCGTGGAGCAGAAGCGCATGACAACAACGAGTGTTTGCTTGCAGTAGGAGCAAAGCAGGAGCACAGAAGTTTGTCCTGCTCCACTGCTCCGATATATTTTTATTATAATTTCAATAAAATTTTCAAAAATACTTTTTTCACATTAAAATTTGCTTGGTTTGCACAGCGACAAGGAATGAAAGATAATTTTTCATCTGTAATCGTCTTAAAAGGCGAGGATAAATAATTATATCAATAATAATAATAACAAAACCATTTTTTATGCTCTTAATAATAGCATAAATAAAAATAAATAAATGAATATTATCATTTCTATTGAAACTACTTGGAGCCACAGAGCGGAGCAGGAGCGGACTTGAGGCAGATATGCAGGAGTCGGAATGGATCAACTCAAAATAGCTGTTGCTCTAGCACCCTGGGAACTGCAGCTCTAGCAGGGTTCACACTGGGGAAAAATACAAGGTGGGATTTCGCACTTTGACCAAAATTTTTAGTGGGATTTTTAAAATTTAAGTGGGAACTTTTCTTTTTGTTTTTTTCTTTTAAAACATTACTAAATTGTTCTGTCATGATCCAATACAAACTATGTAATAAAATATGATTATCTAAGCTATGCTCAGCAAAGAAAGGATAAACATCAACAAGGTTCACGCAAAACGGATCCTTTACAAAATTCGCGATCGCAAAAATGGGTGCTTTATGAAATGTTAAGCATGAAAAAGGTTCTCTGGTATTTTGGTTATTTAACCAAAATTCTTTAATGTGTGATTTTTACAAAAAAATCCTAAAATTAGTTTAATATTTCCTCTATTTTTTCTGATCATATGTCATTTTATCTATTGATGTTTTTCAATGAAAACAGTATATTTTAAAAACCAGCATTCTTTTGTAACCTTGTGACCAAGGAAGATTCCCCTTTTCCACTCCTTTTTTTGATTTTGTCCTCTGTGAATAGAATTAATGAAGATAAGTATGCATTCACAAAGGGTTATTCAAATTGTTCAATAATCCAAAGGAATGAAGAAGTTGTCAATGTTTCCCCCATGTTATTATATATGATAAATAGGGTTCCTAGATTCTTCTTTTATTAATGAGGATAAGATGGCAGTTGAAAATTAACATACTCCAATTAGTTTGTATTGAATTATCAGTTTAGAATAGTAGTTTCGTTTCGCGATGTTTTAAACGCGTGTCCGCTAGTTGCGGGAACAGCGCGCAAACGAACTTTTGAAAAACGCGCAAACGAGTGGGATTTCAAAAAATACTGCTTGGATCCCGCGATCGCGCGGCCTTGCGCGAACCCTGGTTCTAGAGTACAGTGAAATCTGTGTAAGTTGACCATTTTCGGTTCAGCACTTTAGTGGTCAACTTAGACAGGTGGTCAACTTATAGAGGGTGAGACAGAGGGTGAAGGGCTAATTCCGTTCCTGACAAAAGTGGTCAACTTAGACAGGTGGTCAACTTACAAAAGTTGTCAACTTTACAGGTTTTAGTGTACTTTAATACTTTTACTGAAGAAGATGAATTTTAACGACACAAAATAGGAAAATACAAGAATTTTTTCATGATTAATATTTCCGTTAACTGCAAAAAAAAAATTGTTTTGTTAAAAAAAAAAAAGTTTGACAGATATAAAGTAGCTAATGCAAAATCTTTCATGCCGAGTTTGCTTCACTGTAAACTTTACTAAGTATTGGTAAGTTAAAAAAAAACTATAGGGAGAAAAACATTAGGAAAGGAAATTTATCAAGAATTAAACCATAAATGAATGTCCTACTTAAAACAAACTAAAAAAATTTCTTACATGCACTAAAAACGACGTTCTGTCGATACTAGAACAATAAATTTAATTAAAAAAAAAATATTTCCCCCATCAATAGTTTTACGAAAATGAATGCATTATGGCATTTTACGCGTGCACGTATGTATACATTAAACCATAAATAACTATATTGCATCATTTAGGGCTGCATATAGAAACAAAAAGAGCTTGCTAAGAACGTATAAATTGGTAGTTAGATAGAAGACACATAAAAGCGCGAGCAGACAAATAAAAAATATAAAGAGAGAAATGGATTGATGACAACCATGCATACATATAAAATGATCGATTAACATTATTAATGAACGTATAAATAAATAACAAATGTTAAGTTTTAAAATCAATGTAGAGTAAATAATAAATCGAATACTTTGCTAAAGAACCATGCATTGTGTTCCATATGAGAATGCTTGCTTATTTATATTTACGTTCCTGCTCAGATCCATCTGTACCAGACGTTCAAAATATTCTATATTTCGGACGAGAAATGTAGCACATTCAATAACACAGAGTTGCTTAAATATTCCGTGGGAAATGGCTATCGCACAATACCACACACTTCCAACAAAATGAGTCTTATCACGGCAACGAAGCATTACTGTAAAGCAACGTGAAAATTACCCATATGTTCCTATTCTGTTCTGCGAAATGGAAGGTACCTGGTGTCATTTCAAAGGCTTTTACGTCTTTTAAGTTTCCTATATGCTTTAGTAATTGAGAATTTAAATCATCGGCTTAGGCAATCAATCGAAGTGAACGCCAGGTTTTTCCGATTTATTTAAGGGTGAGGAATAGTTTTGTAATGGATACATAGCGCACCCTGGCAAGAAAAGTGACTCAACTCAAATTCATTACAACAATCTTCGTATAACAAATTGACAAATAAAAATATCACAAATTTGTTTTGTATATTGTAATCGATTAATAAATATTATAATAATCTTTTATCTTCGTTTTATTTGTTAGTGTTTTCAGCACGATGTTACATTATTTTGTAATTTTTTTTGAAACATAGAAACTCGCAGACTCAAATTTTTGAGTTGTGTCACTTTTCTTGCCGGAATGCGATATAGCTTTTGCTCCATAAAAGGAGTAGAAATGGAAAGATTTGTTTTTTGTTCGGCAAAAAAAATTCTTTTCAGTTCTTACATAAAGCTACATTTGTGCATGTGTTAGACCCATAGGTGAGACTAACAATAATGAACCTGTAATCCACGGATCACATATGGCTCGCGGAGCTTTTGTGAGTTTCAAGATAAACACAACAGAAAACGTCAAACAATCCATAATATGCAATTCTTTTGCAAGCAACTTGAATTTGGTTTGGAATCGAAA
This sequence comes from Octonoba sinensis, assembly GCA_038502835.1. Taxonomy (NCBI): domain Eukaryota; kingdom Metazoa; phylum Arthropoda; class Arachnida; order Araneae; family Uloboridae; genus Octonoba; species Octonoba sinensis. The sequence goes on from CM076604.1 coordinate 84,082,146, forward strand.
AGGGGCGCCCGTAACATGAGTTGAGTGGTATTATAGAGAAACATGGACATTATTTTGCACTGATATTTATTCTACTGCACTGACATTTATTCAAGCGAACGATTTTCCATATGAGTGTGGAAAAAAAAAAAGTCGCGTACCAGTGTGGCAAGAAGTATACTTTGATATTTTGAGCCTGAAGGGTACAGAGATAAGTATGCAAAATTTTGAATCACGTCTTCAAAGTAGTTTCGTAATTAAAGTTATATTTATCCTACTGACGATATATGTGTTTGATAGGCTAATTAATTTTTATCAACCCTTATAATTTCCTTGACAAAAGCAAAAGTTTTAGCACCAGTTATCCATGAGTAGGGTTGCAAGTTTGTCACAGAAAAAAGAGCGGGAAATTCGCGGGGTATTAGCGACAAATTTCGCGAAATGTTCGCAAGTACAGAAATATAACAAAATTTAGCACATCTGCAATGAAAGTTATGCTTCGTTCTAAAACATAGGGCTTCTGTTAAAAATGGAAGGATTATTAACTTCGTTAAAAACGTTTAAATATTTATATGACTAGGATCAAAAACTCTGCATTCTTAAAAAAAATTGAGGCTGGTTGGCGAAATCTATATGTTTGTTGTTACTGTTTTCAAAAAAAAAAATTTTGCATTTTTTCTTGGCACAAGTTTAGAGCCTTTGGGTGCTCACAGATTTTATCCTTGGTTTCTGAAATTTTTAAAAAATCGGACATTTTGTGGGTCAATAATTATAAAAATAAAATAAGAAAAATTCACAGAATTAAGGAAAAAGCTTTATAAATCGCAAAAATTATAGCGGGGATTCGCGGCGCAACAAAGCGACAAACTTGCAACCCTAGCCAGAAAAAAAAAAAAAAAAAAAAAAAAAAAAAAAAACGAAGCAAATACTAAACAGTTTCTTATTTCAATTCTCTTTTCAGAAGCTGAAATGTATTTATGAAACGGAATAAGGAATTATTATTCATAAGAATTCGTAGCATTAAATCATAAAATAAGTTATAACAGTCACCTCATTTAGATTATAAAGGGGGTTTCCATAACTAAAGGATAAAACCGGGTCAAAACCAATCCGAGGAATACAAAGGAAAGTATTCAAGGAGAATTTATTTAAAAAAAGATTTATTCAATAGAAATGTGGCTTAACATTGAATTTTTTCTAAATACGAGACAAAAGGCTTGCGCGTCTTTCCTACACGACATTTCCTTTGTACGTGACCAAAATGTGCGAATGTGTCAAGAAAGTACTTTGCTTAAATCTGGACTCCCCTCCGTTTCGCGGTTTACTTTTTGACGCTAACAGCGGCTGACGTTCAAGACATCTCAAATTACGTTGGAGAGAGTGCATTTCCACATTCCGTTTTTCCATTTTTGTCTCTGTGTCAATCTATTTCTTTCAGTGTTATCTGAATTCATGTACAGTGTACATATTCGTCAAAACAAGCAATACACCCCCGCCCTAGTAGCGGATTCAGGACTAGATTTGGGAGGGGCGATTCTAGATCTGTCCCCTGGGGTCAAGTAGGGCTAATCGTCCTCCCCCTCCCTTCCTGAGAAAGAATATATTTGTATCTATGTGGAGTTTTTGAATATATTTTTCTGTTTTTTTTTTTTTTTTACATTGAGTTTATTACATCCTTTCCCCCCTACCCTCCCCCCCCTTGGAAAAATATAAAATGAGCAGTCTAGGTGACTCTGTTCGTCCTCATTCGATATGCTGTACGAACATAAAGCTATTTTTTAGTTGCGAATTCCATTTTTTGACCGGTTTAATTGTGATACACAAATAAAGAACATATATTTCATCATTTCCATTTTGTTTTAGTATTTTCATTCATGGAATGAAAAATTAAATATTATTCCGGGATGACATTTTGTTTCCATGTTGTATCGGAGAAAATTATTGATGAAGTAAACGATTCAGATTCAATTCATAAAATAAAAACTTAAAGAAAGTAGTGGAATGTGGGGCAAAATGTGAAATAATTAAGACAAATTTTATTTTTCAAACTGAACAAATTGGAGCTTTATTTTGAAAATAATAGCACATATAGAGGAAACTGAATTTTATAATAGGCCTTGCATTTTAAGATTATTTTTCATTTTAGACTGTAAATTTGTAAGTTGAAATAAAAGTTGAAAATTATCACTTAGCAATATGTGAAGTGAAAAATAGAAATATTTTATTAACGAAATAGTTTTCCGTGGAATTATTAACCCTTTGATTTCGTATGTCGCCGTTTGGTAAACCAAATAGCAAAGTAATTCATATTTTGGAGTACTAAAGGTTATAAATTCTTTTTATTGAACATGAATAATTAAATGAATAAATGATTGATAAAACTAGCGAACGAAAGGAATTAATGAATGTAAAAAAATAAATGGTTAATTAAATGAATGAATGAAAAATCTATCTCGTAACTGAACAAATTAATGAATTAACAATTGAATGAATGAATAAAAGGACGACAAATTTAGTACTCTGATGACTGACGGCCCTGAACTATTCCTGAAAACAACTATCCCTGAAATTCTAAATCAGAGAAAGGATAATTCTCTTTAAAAATCTCCTTAAATTATCATCAGCAATCACCAAAAATTGAAATAAGTTACCGCTTTTATTGATGGTCTACGAAAAATAAATGGCAACTAATGATCGTGAAGAGTTAAGTAAATTATATATATGTAATCGAGCTTTTAAATTAAAGCAGCTTGCCAATAAGGATTTATGGATACAAGTTTAGGTAAGATGTTTATGTATACGTTAAATGTTCATATTTTTGTTCAATGAACAATCCATCTTAAGAAACTTCAACTTTTGAAAATGTCTTTATTATTTTCAGTCGCTCGGACTTCTATGTATTTATTTCTGTTTCTTTTCTTTTTTCTTTTCTGGCTCGTTGTTTTGCTCTCTAAATTCAAAGAATCGAAATTTCCAGCAACGAAAAGGCTTAATAGTATTCTACGTACTGAAAATGTATCTTTTCAGCCTCCTCTCTGAAAAAGGAAATTCCTGGATCTGCGTGTAAAGCGAGGAATTTCCGTGACGTCAGCAATAAACTGGTGTTAGGGGAATCTTGGAGCGCCTTGGTCAAAAGCTAAAGCCGTTTCCCCGAAAACCGTCAATCTCGTCCTTTCGTGCAAGTGTACAGTGCACGCATCTGCGAAAAGCGATATGCATTCTGAAAATGCACGCACATAGTATGCGGAATCGGTGGAACATTTGAATGTGACACAAAGAACGGGATCTTGAAGTGAGAGAACATGCGTTTAAGGTTTGCTATAATTTTCGTTGGGGTTAGGTTTGGACGCTCCAATGAATTTTGAATTAAAAATACATCATGTTACTATGTAGATACATATTTTAACAATGTGTTCGTATGTTACACGAACCAAAATTTTTTAACTTAAATACCTGTAAACGATCCGACTTTTTGTCACCGGCGTTTAATTCAAACGTTCGTTAGATGAGTACAAGCTTCCTTATTTTGAACGATGTTTTATCTACTGTTTTCCAAACATTATATTGTTATAATAAGGTATAACTTGTCTTGGATTTTTCCCACTATATTTCTTTCTCAAATTCAAATTCTGGTGTTGTAATAAATGTTTAGTGAATCGCTGTGGCAAATGATTTATAATATTTCCTTATAAACGCATATTTGAAAGTTAAGGATTTAAACAGGCGAAAGGCATAAATTTATTCACTCACAAATATTTTTGTTTTTCTTCCTGTCATTTGCTTAATCACTTTAACGTGATTATAAGCCTCAACACTAAAAAAAAAAAATCCCCTAGATTATTTAAAAGCATTAATGATGATTCTCTTTAGCAAAAAAAAGAGAGAAATTGAAAAAAGGGTAAATAATATTGTTTAGACTCTTCAATTTTCTCATTAAGATGATTTTCGGTACAGGCTTAAGAGATATCTTCTTCGACTTGAAAGCTGCGAATAAAAAATACACCTAGTAGCCTAGCATAACCTTCTTGACTGTAAGAAATACTTGAATGTTGTACCCTCTTACAAAGACAGACATGACACAAAAACTAATGCTTTCCTAGTACGTGATATGAGATTATATTTATTAACTTTAGTCCACTTGATAAGTTCCCGTTGAAGACCGTTCATCTTGCTTGCTGCTTCAGATCTTCTGAAAAATGGTGACATTTTTCCGTTATCTTTTATTTGTAGGCTCAGTCTCGTAATTTACGGGCAGCCCCTGACAGCTGTTTACAGGGAGCCCTGCAATTGCAGTAGCCAGCGATTCTAGTACAGGCCTTAGAATGGAGTTTATCGGTCGCCTGGGGACAAGCGAGTAATCTCCAGAATATGACACCCGATAGAAAAGAACAAGTTTCTGCGACCCCAGAAAAGTTTCTTATTTCCCTCTTTACTATATTTTTATGTGCCTACATTTTTTTCTTTACGATTGTTCGGATGTTTGTTTCATTTTTTTCCGTCCCATTTTTCTGCTTGCGAAGTGTCGCAGATATATGCTTGTTGGAAGAGGATGGCTTTATTGCAAATGAGGTATCTCAAGCTTTCGAGAACTGCTCATAGGAACATGGTTTAGCAGAAAAAGATGCAACTCGACTCCAACGACGTTTTATCTCTTTTCTTTATATGCAATGAAAGGTCTTTTTCTGCTGAGCATATAAATATTATATTTCCTTCGACTGTTTAGTATCAACTTGCATTTCGAACGATGAAACGAACGAAGAATAAACAGGCGTGTTGTTGTTGTTGCAGTGTTTTCAATCAGAAATGCGCAAGAAAAAACGGTACTTGTTGTTTCTGTAGATTCTCAAAATAGAGGATTTGTTTTTGGCGTAAGCAAAACATTCGCAACGAATTTCAAAGATAAATTTGAATGAATTTTTGAGAACGTTTATTTTTATTTAAAGATAAATAATGTTTTCAGTTTCGTGTATTTAGCTGTACTATTTGTCTATTTGTCAATCTATTTCATTGCTCTATTACTTCTGGAAAGTTACATATGTATATAAGTTCGATACAGTACTGTTAGGATTCCCAATGAAGAGGGGGTTAGGGCTTGTTATGGCACACTGTGGCATTGAAAATTTTAGGGGGGAGGGGTTAAGAGATTTGGCCAGTAGGGATCCGTAGCCTTTTTGGGGCTTGAGTGGAGGGGGCAGCCTTACATACACAATAGACAGAACAAAAATTCCTTAAATAAATCATATTAAGGTTATGCTATCTTAGCTTGAACAACTGCTAACTGTAAGACGGGGCGGCGAACTTACATGCATGAGGTCTATCTATCCATGATTTTGCCATCTTGAAGCACGAATCTACTCTTAAAATTAAGAAAATACTGAAACTACTGAAATGATGTTTATTTATAAAGATTGCATTATCTCAACTTTTTTCACAAAATAAAATTTTATACGAAAAACAATACTTTAAAACGTAGAAGCATAATTTAGTACACGCAAAAAGAAGTATTTCCCCTTTAAAAAGAAAATAATGTTCTTTTGGCTTTTATAATTTACAATATTTTTTCAAATTCAATTTTGTTTCTACATCACATAGAACTTTAAATTTTTTTTGACGCAGTGAAATATGATAAAATGAGCAAGATATTTTTCAAAAATGAAGGATTATACTTCAGCTAAAATAAAAGCCGGCTGCATTCTGAAAATGATGAAAGTAAAACTAAAAAGTATTTTATTAAAACAATTTTGCTGTTAAAGTATTAAAAAAACACAAACCGGTATACTAAAACTGATTCTAGGGGGCGATTCATAACTGATGTCAAGTTTTTTCATTACATTTGACCCTCTCGTTCGTCACAAAATGTCCCACTTAAACATGCATCCCTTCTTTCCTCCCCCTTTTCACATGTAACGCTATAGTATATAAGCATATATACTAGCAGTTTAGAAACAAAGCACTGCGTTATAGATCACATAATAATGATTATGTGTGTGCTTCAGTTTTATAAATTCAGATTAAGGTTTACCATAAAAACAGCACAAAACATAATTAGCGTTCAATAAGAAAACATATTAATTGTCTCAATTTAGTAAAAAGTACCCGTTATATTTTGTCTTAAAAGTGTATATGTCCAAGAAGATTTCTTTTAAACTTAAACTTTGAATTAGAAGTTTATTTAAAGCTTAAGCAGCGTTGACGTCTTCCACACAAAATAAAATAAATGATAATGCAAAAAAAATAATAATAAAAAAAGGTATTTAATCTGCTGAATTTTAATTGCTTTTATTTTAACCAAAACGTGTGATGTGTCACACTTCTTGCTATCCCACCCCTCCTCTTGTCACAAACTCATAATTTCCCTCCCTCGAAGCGTGATATCATTCGCAATCCCTGGGGGAAAAAAAAACAAGGAGCCTCTCATAAACAAGTATTTTAATAACATTCCCAGATGGCCTTATTATTTACAGCATTTCTTGAAATCGATCTGAAGTGTGTTTAATGCATTGTAAATGAAATAATAAAAATTGTAAATTAAACTGTGCAATTTACATACTAAAGCATCTGCATTCCACAATTATAATTTTAGCTTATTAGAAAATTAAAACATGGTAATATTTTTGGAATAACTGAACTTCCTAGAAAACAAAGCATTTCAGTCGATACCTGGGTACAGCGCAAGCGGAACATAGCCATGTAAAAATATAGGTATATAAAAATATAGGTTAAAGATTTTATGCTTACGATTTTTTAAAATTACATGATAATTTTTGCCACAAAAATTAAATCATTTTCTTAGCAAAATGGAAATCATTACAAAGGAAAGTATGTAGTGGTATAAATATTAATTTAAAATGCGTTAATTGAACCTTGAAGTAGTTATAATCTGTCAAAAGTTAAACTCGTAAAAAATGTATAAGAAAAATCTCACTTCAATACAAAGTCAACCAATTGACTGTAGTATAAACAGTAAGGCAGAAAAAACTTAGTGATTTAGTGACAATCTTAAGAGATTTACGGTAGTATTTCTTCAAATCCGGAAAGATTCCCGCTGACTTATGCTAACTTTTCCTCATCTCGATTGATTACTTTGGATATCTGGTCCATTTGCGGCAACAGGAGAGGAAACATAAGACCACCTTGGGAGATGAGATATCCAAAAATAAAACATCCTCATCATTCTCCTCGTGCTGCAAGGGCAAGGAAGCTCCCGCACTGTGCAATTTGCAACCCCATAAATCCCTGCAGAAAGCACCCTACACTTTACTGGGACCCGGAATTTCTCTCCCTTACCCCCCCCCCCCCTTTCAACGTTGGCCCCGGCAAGTATTCAAAGAAAGTTGATAGCCTGAAATTTCCGCCAAAGCAAAGAAGAAATTCCGATTTCTTCTGGTGACAAATAACTTGCTGCGACTCCAGAACCATGTGATGTGACTGCCACTTAGATCCAAATGATCAACCACGTTTCTCAGAAAATAGGGTAATACATTTTTTCTCTCCACTTTATTTTATTTTTCATTTTAGCCGCCATGGCAGGAAGTGTGAAGATTTGAGTGTTTCAAGACAAATCTACTACTGCATTCCAGATAATACATTAGTATATTGTTTTTTTTTTCTTTTTTTCAGTCCCCTTTATAATGGGGAAATTTTGTATACTTGTTTTCTTTTTATGACCACATGGAAAAAAAGAGGCATTTCTTAAATTTTGCTGTTACTGTTTGGAAAGTAAACCCTATTTATGAAGTTATAGTTATATTGTCTGCCTTTTTATTCTTGTACATTTTGATTTTTTTTTTGACATCGCATGGTGCAAAAGGACAATGTAAACTATTACCTCAAAAAAGTGAAACCCCTTATGCTGCAGGGATGTACACGCATAACACGTTTCTGGGCCAAAAAACATTGAAGATTCCTTCCCTCCCCCCCCCGATATATTTTATCCAAAAGTTCACATATTTTCGTTGAAAAAATAATTTCTTGTAATCCTGTAACACGTATTTCTATTTTTGATTTTTGCTTCAATTTTTTTAATGACACTTTTGATGAAATAATGATCATGCCTCTGTTTCATGGGATTACAAAATGTAAATGCTTCAGATTTGATTAATGTGTCAAACTAAGGATATTTCGTATGTAATAGTCATCAAGTGATTGGTCTTGTATTTTTTAAGAAACTTGGATGCTCAAGTTCGTTATTTCATTGTGTATTTATCAATGAATCAATCATTATTTACAAACCGAAAGACCATACTCCATTCTTAAAGGATTCATCTGTGTATCTTTTTTTTTTTTTTTTTTTTGTAAGGTGGATTTGTACTCAAATTCTCAACTTAAAGAAATACCTTTATGGCATGAAGGCGTTTAAAAGATTTTAATAGTTTATAAGGATTAGTAATGAAAATGGAACGTTTATTTGAATGTTTTCCCAGAGATTGGTATCATCTCTTTCAGCGGCACCACACTGAGTGTGGTACCATAGCCGTATTTTTTGACGCGCAGTTTCCCTTAAATGGCGGCACCTGATCTCTAATTGATGCAACTTGCACTAGGAATTTAATTTAGGCGAGAGTACCCACACCAAACGGATACTCAAGGGATCTTTAACATGCCGCATAATCATATGAAATGGACGCTGTCGATTTTCTGCATCTTGAAAATCCACCGACTTGGGCTAGATTTGATCCTACAAACTTAGGCGTACGAGGCCTGGGCCTTACCACTGCGCCACCCTGCTGGAAAAAATTATTAAATTATTAATTAATGAAATTAGAAAACTTTGCAATGGAGCAGACCAAAATGTTGTTGCTCCACGCTCCGGTCTAGAGCCCTGCTAAAATTTTGGCAATTAATGAAATACAACTTCAGAAAAGTCTAATATAGGAAAGAGTTTAAAATTTAAGTGCTGGCTTTTCTAAAACTCAAAGATTTCCTTTTGGGGGGATGAGAAAACATTTTCCCAAGTGTCTATAGAAAAAAGTAGGACAAAAAGAAATTGTGCGTCTCAAAGAAGCATCCATTGTGAAAGGAAAGTGGAAAAATATAAAGAACAGCAACAAATGGCAAAACCAATGACGTTAGCGAGCTTAATGGCTTGGGCGGAAGAGCATTATGCAAAGCGTTCAACCGCTGCAGACAGTACCGTGGCTATCCACGCTCTAATTCGGTAGAGAAAGCGCAGTTAAATAGTCCAAGGGCTGTTTTGGAAAAGTGGGACATTATGGGAGAAGAAAAATATTGGAAAAGAATTTTTTTAGAGAGCCTCAGACACACATACCTTCAAGGAAAAACATTAAAATGAAAAGTGGATGTTTATATTCCTCTCCATAAATCAAAAATAATTCCGCATAATTAACGAATGTGATATGCCACAGCCACCCCAGAAAAATTTTGAAACGTCTGTTCCTCATTCATAAATCCAATTTCTTTTAGTCAGTTTTCAGTTATTATAACTTTTTTTTTTCCTTTTCTTAAATTTTTTGTAATGTGAAAGTGCTAAAATCAGCGTTTTTTAAATGTAAGATTTTGCACATCCCTGGTTGGGCTTCTCTTCTCTTTTTTGTTTTGTTCAAACTAATTTTGTAATTAAATGTCTTAACTGGCAATACTTTTAGAAAGATTTCGATGATTGATATACTAACTTGGATTTTTTTAAATATTAACGCCAAATTGTTTCATGCTAAAATCTTGACGATGAGGTTTTTCAGACTTAGCAATGTTGCCAGAATGAAATAATTATTATAAGGCATAAAATTTTAAAAAATAAGGCCCCAACTCTGTCAAAATCTCAATTAGCGAAATAACCCATACACTTAGAATTGACCTTTTAAAGAACTGAATAAAAGTAAATGTTTATTTTAAATAGAACACGTTAACTTTAAAAAAAAGTAATACTTTATATTTAATTTAAATATGATTCGCGTCGTGTGATACCCTTTATTATTGAAACATAGAGCTCGCAATATTATTAAAGCCTTATTTAGAAGACATACCTCTTATATGAATCGGCGACGCTGTAAACCATTAATGATTTTTGGTTTTGGTAAAATAAAGCCATGTCTATTCAAACCATTGTACTGGAACAAACTGAAATTAGCGATTCTTTTAATATGAGAACCAAAATAAGTATAATGGCGTATTTTATTTTTTTAGTACACATTCAATTTATTAAAAAGAAAATCTTTTTTTTAATACAACTTATCTTGGAACGTTATATTTAATTCTTTAAAGTACTCGGTGTATTTTAACGTAAAGATATCTATAATTTATGAATTGTTTTCGGAACTCCAAACAGCGCACAAGTTTTACGTTTTCATTTGTTGTTAAAAAATGTAGGCCCCCAGTTTATTGGAAAGTTTCTCAGGGCAATGAGTGAAATGTTTCTGCCACTAACGAGGTTTAATCTAAACCATATGTCAAAGGATCTTCCTAAACTTGCAGATCATAATACTTTTGTCTTTATCAAAGTTAGAAACAAAGCTTAAAAGCCTTTTTAACATAAATGAAAATGATATACATTTTTTTGTTTTTTGTTTTAAAACATTAATGAAAATATGAAAGTTAAACTACACGTTTCCTGCAGTATCCTTCATGTAGTAAAAAATACGAGAACCTAATGAGTTCAGATAGGTAAATTTAAATTTTTATTTCAAAATAAATGTTATTTTTTACCAGTGCACATCAAAAGAAACCACTGTGCAGCACCTTGTCGGAAATAATTGCTTCACATCTTTGATTTTTTGAGTGCTACTCGAAACGTCATAAGAATTCATAATAGCCTTACTGATATTCAAAGAAGAGCTTAAAGAATATTTTACTTTCATTAATTATGGATTTAATCTAACAAAATTAAAGAATTTTCTGAGTGTACCAATGTGATATTTAAAAGGAATATGTCTTCATTAATAACGTCTTCTTTTTAACTTCGCTCTTCACTGCATTGATGTGCTGTAGATTTAAAAATAATTATAAATGAAAACGTCATGAAAAATTAGGCACTTAAGAAGCTAATGGAATCTCAGAAAAAAAGAAAAAGCTTTGTTGCGTTAATATTTTTTAAGTTCACGTTCTTTTTTTTTTTTTGGCCTTTTTAACTGTAAGAGGATAAAATAACTATAAATTTCGGGAGCCTAAAAAATGTGAGTTTTATTGCTGTCCACGTTGAAATAATATTAGGCTTTCGAGATTAGTGAGTCTATAAATATTTTTACTTTAGGAAAATTGTTCATTAGATTAATTACTTTTCTGAAATTTTATATGCACTTCCCTAATGGTCCGTATTATGATTTTGATTTTATATTTAAATAATTGCTTTCTTTATATTAGACTTTTAAAGGTTTATGGTATGCGGCCAATAAAGGTGGTTTGAGAAAAAACGACAAAGATCAAAGGAAGTGGCTTTTATTGTATTTTTACCCTTTTAGAAGCTTAACAAAAGCTGATTTATGAAGAACAAAAAAAAATATGCTTTTCAACATATATATATTATATACATACATACATAACGCTTTAATAAATAAGGAAAAAAGAGGTTTCTACTAGATTGAAAGGAGAAAAGAGCATTTTTAAGCTTCCAATTGTCTAGGAGTATAAAAAATCATTCATACTACCTTTTTGAAAGGCATTTTTGATTTTTTTATCGATTGCTTTGTTCTTTAAATGTCAATTTTGCCGAACTTTATAACTTTCCCAAATATATCAGTATGATCACTTTTACTATAGTAACTGTGAAATTTCAAATATCTATGAAATCCCCAAATGTGGCAAAATATTTCTTGTCCTAATGTCATATATATCTGACAAAACAAGATATTATTGGACAAACATCAATTCTTATAGTTCGTTGAAAATTAATCCTAAAAAAAAACAATTCTGATTATATTTAGTAAAGTTTCTTAAAACTTTACTTTAAAATTGAACTTTCTTTTCGTGTAAAAACTTAAAAAACCGAAGATGCTTATTATTTTGTGGTTCATTTGCGAGAAAATTTAACCGCTTTCAGGGCACAATATTAAAAAAAAACTTTCTTCTTTACCTAAAAGAAAAGTTTCTTAGTTTTGATTGCTTTTGTATCAATTCACACACCTGTAAGGGCTGAAACATTTTTTTCAACATATTCTCCTTTCTATGCAACTCAGTTTAGATATATCAAGAAGAAAGAAAAAGCCCGATATCATTCTAGCTGTCCTGTTTTTCTTCCTTGAGGCTATTCGACTGCTGCCAGAAGCAAATTATACTCGGCGAAGATGAATTCAACAGACATAAGATTTTTTTTCCTTTCTACAGTATCTTTCTTCTTTAGCTCACGCCGTCTTCTGATAGCACTGAAACTTAAGTAAATATAGATCACAGCAGGTAATGATGATCGGGAAAAAGCAGCAGGAGAAATAGTCGTCAGCTCTGTGCCAATATGTACTTCAGAAATACACCTCGGGCTTCCCATTCACAAGACACACTTTGAGATTTTCGGTTAGGGAGAGAAATGAAAAAAAAAAAAAACATTTCCAATTCTAACTTCCATCGTTTTCTGTTGGTAAAAGCTTTTACCGACTGCTTAAGGTCATCAAGTGCAAAATGGTGTAACTTTGAAGATTAAGGCTTTCTCAAGATGTCCTATTGCTGTAGTTTATTGGAAGGTTGGTCATAAAGCTTCCTACTTTATGAAATGGGAAGCAAATATTTGACCAATCTAGGATACTCCTCATTCTTCCGATGCATCATTATCACCTCCGTCTGTAATGTTTATTTTGTTTCATTTCGAGCCATTGGTTTGATGAATCTCATTCTAATTCATTTCTGAGAACATGTTTCACTTTTAAACTAATTTTTTTATTTTTGAAAACTGAATTTTTAAAAAGGTTGCAAAAAGTGAAGCATTGACATAAAGAGGCAGATTTTTCAGAAGCGGATGTATTATTATGCACATCATTATTTATTTTGCTGAAAATTTTTATGACGGCTTCTTCTAATAATTTTAAGAAGATAGTTTTTTTCCCTCACAAAATTTTTTTGGTGTTCAAAAATATTTAAAGCTGAACACAATTCCGTATTTTTCTCAAATCGACATCTTCGTTGTTGTCGAGTCCTCGCGCGAAGCGAGGAAGGGAAGCAGCGCTGCTCTTGGGTTTAACGGGGCCCTTATAGACAGGAGTATGACTTCCGCCCTTTGAGAAGTCTCTTAATTTTTTTTGAACAATCTCCCAGATGAGAGACCGTAACTTGAAGTTGGCATCCACAGAGGTATAGTTTCACTTGGAGGACATTGGAGCCGAGACGGATTTAACGTGCACCAGGTCCCTTTAGCGTACACGGTCCCAGAGCAACCACCCATGAGAGGTTGTCACCCTCCCAAACACTGACCTCAGTCGCTTCGCTTTCGGTGTTCTGAGCTACCGAGATTTTATCGACTGGTCTACTGCGGGGCATCGACAACTTTTACCATTCGATTTTCTGAGAACGGAAACACGTTTCCAAAATTCTATTACATAACATAATTACTCTACCTGTTATTAATATTATTAAAGTTCCAAATTTTAGTATAATTCTACAAGATAACAACGAAAACTTCCCATCAACGCTTCATTATTAGTTACATTTGACATACTAACCACAACATGTGGCGAAATATTACCGATGACAATTCAGATAAAGTGCAATTTGTTTCTCTATGAGTCATAAATACTTAACTATCAACATTTGAATCGCTGTTTACTGCTCGCTAATTTTGAGGCTCAAAGTTAATGTTTTACCAGAATTTCACTTCTTTGGAGTAATTTTATTTTTGACTCTTGCTTAACACGTTCACGCCGGGGCAGATATCTACGTTTTTCAGCGTGAGGCGGGACTGTCTTGTATCCTTACGCTTCGTGAAGACCTTCGAATTTTTATATGTAATGGTGAGAAAAAATAAAATAAACTTATTCTTTAACGACTTCTTTTCTGAAAACAAGTGACTCACCTGTGATGCCCTCCGCCCCCACGGCACGCCGCCCCACGGAACATTCAAGCGTGACTCACCGGTGGGTCACACCGACGTGAACGTGTTAAATAAGAATTTTATAAATGATCGCAGAATAATCAATGGTATAAATCATCAGAGAAGTTAACAAACAAAAACATTTTTTTTCTTCTTTTTCTATTTAAATATTCTGTCACTTTACCCGCTCTAGGTTGTTGATATATCCTCTGTTTAAAATTAACCTATAGGACTGATCGACAGCAGGATGCTTAAATAAAAATTGTACAATAACCGCAGTATAAATAATCCCAGAATAATCAATTGTATAAATAATCAGAGCAGTTAACAAAAAAAAAAAAAAAAAAAAGAAAAATCTTCCTTTTGTTTTTTTAAATTTAAATATTCTGTCACTTTAACCACTCTCGGTTGTTGACGAGATAGTTTTCTTTTTTAGCATCTAACTGTAGCACTGAACAAAAGCAGAGTGCTTAAATAAGAATTGCATAAATGATCGCAATAGCCAAAGAGCAACGATGACAGGAGAAACAATATGTAAGAACATGTACATCTAGTTTGTCAAGGACAGGGATGGAGAACCTTTCTCAATCAGTGTGGTAGTTAAATTATGGATTATTATTTCAGATGCCCAATCTGCCACTTGTTACCATTCTTTTTTTTAAAAAAAACATCTTTGAGGAATATCCATTTTCGCAGAATGGCAGCTAGTCTTGGAAGTTTTCCCCCTCCTTCTCTTTTATTGTTTCTTTCTTTCTTTTTTTTTTTTTTTAATGTTGTTGTCAGTGAATGTGAGTGAATAAAAGTAACTTTACATGCACCTGTGTGCGAGCCACTGAAATGCCTGTTATTTGCCACTGGCACAAATGCCATTGGTTCGCCCTCTCTGATAGATGTCCTCCATTTCTTCACTATTAGATAGCCCATGTTAAACTGTGAAAAAATCTAGTTCTACTTTCACCAAAAAAAAAAATGGTGCAACCAACATTTGGTACCAAAGTCGAACAATTATAACGGATCCTGGTTTCACATTCATGGTGAAACTTGGTGAAACTACACCATCCGTGGGTTGCAGATAAATTTCACATTTTTTCCAATTTTTTGTTGAATGGTTGAACTAGAATTTTTTACCGTGTACTTTTAACGTATATCAAATTATTTTGCTTAAAACTCATTCAACCAAAATTTAATTTAAAGTTTATATATATTATGATTGCAAATAATGAAATTACTTTGGAGAAGATCATGCGTTTATCTTTATTGCCGCAATCTAATATCAGATCATTTTGCTGAGGGATCGTATTTCTCCGGACCGTTATTCTTCTGTATGTATACCGGCGTATTATTTATGGTATATTAAAGAAGAAACAGAAAGTTTTCTGAGCATGAGCAAATGAATTATTCTAAATGTTTTATTCGAGCCCTGGCCTCTAATTTTCAACAATCCATCCCAGAAATTTCACAAGCACAAGAAATAGATACATTTAGACCGCTTTGCTTCGAAAGGGATAGATCAATTTGAAGCAAGTGTCAAAAGCAGAAGACACTCAATGCCTAGCATTTGATCTTCAAAAAGCTTTTGAAACTAGTTCATCAGAAACGGCTAGAAGTGGAAACCGGCGTTAGAAATGAAACGGGATTCAAAGGAAGAAGAAGAAAAAAAAATCCCTGGTTAGAAGGGGGGAAATGGGAATTTCTGTATCGTCCCTCTTCCTCGCGAGCTCACTGTTTGCTTTCGGAATGAATGTCTTTCACAAAATCGGGATCTTGAGGAAACTCTTTTCCCAAAATTAGAAACTTGTAAAACTTAGAAATTGGAAGATGCAAAAAGCAAAGAATCCTGATGGGATATTTTGAGAGTAAACATAACATGACATGAATGAACTTGTAAGATATCTTTTACATGACATATCAGTTATTCTTAATCCAGTATTTTATTTATTAAGGAAGTGTAGAGCGTTTTTCATTTATTTTGAAAGAAAAAGTAATTATTAGTTAACTGCTTATCATTCTTGTTAAAGCGATGTTAAATTTTAAGATAATACAAATAATAAAGCATACATTTAAATGAATGAAACTAACAAAAGTTCATATTTATTATTTCGACGGCTATACCATGCTATCAAGGTCTCATTAATTTATATACACCTGAAAACATTATGATTCACCATTGTGGCTAATATAATAAATGAACCACAATGTGCGTTATTTAAAGACTATTTAAAATAGCTTTTGAAGAATGCGATTCTAAATACTTAATGTCATGTTCGCTGCAATTGAAAATCTTTTAAGGGAAAAGAAATTATATTCATAGGCCATAAAAAAAATTAAAAACACATAATAATAAAACTTATGTTTTAAATATCTACGTAGTTGTAGCTCAAAAATAGATTAACACTGACCATAATAGGGGCACTGAAACTTTACACGTCTGTTTCCCTGTTAAGAACATTTCTGGCATTCTCTTATCCTCGAAAGTTATGCGCAATTAAACTATGTTTTAATTTTTTTTTACTACGACAATGTGTTTTTTTCATAATTGTTATTTAAGTGACACTAAATGTTAAAGCGAAAATGAGAAAAAAAAATTGCTTCAGTTTTTTAAATCCAATCGATCATTAGATGTAAAAGAAAGAAAGAAAAAACCCCTTTATCCTGAGAAAAATACAATTCAACAAGCGAAGCTCTATGCAGCTTGCAAATCGAATAAATGTACACAACGGGAAAAACAGGGAAATTAGAAAATGCTTACGAGAAAAAAGACAAAATATGTAAACATCATGAAAAGGGTATAATTAGTTACATACTGCAAAACAATTGCAATACTCCGTCGCGCATACAGACACTCTTCAGACAACACGATTAACTGCACATCAAAATCTATAGCCGTAGACTCATTTCGCTTGACAACTGTCTTTGAGCATGTCCGCATTACATAACTAAAGCTATTTGTAGAGTTTCATCATTAAAATGGAAATACATTAGACCACTTTGATTCATAGACCATATCGGGCTCAGTCACCTTAAAAACCTTTAGATATTATCATAAAAATAATAATCATCATCATTACCATTATTATTATTAATAACGTTGTTGTTATGAAATATATTGTCTGAATACTTATTCATTACTTGAAAAATAAATTAAAAAACAAATAAGCAGATAAATAAATAA
Source organism: Octonoba sinensis (assembly GCA_038502835.1). Lineage (NCBI taxonomy): Eukaryota > Metazoa > Arthropoda > Arachnida > Araneae > Uloboridae > Octonoba > Octonoba sinensis. Next base: position 84,099,263 of record CM076604.1, read on the forward strand.
AAAATAACATTAAAATATATATATATATATATAAATAAATACATATTTGAAGTTGTGTAAACATATGACATTAAAACAACAATATGTTCTGGAAAATCTCATATGAAATACACAACAACGTACAATACAGTGTTTTCATGTAAGGAATAAAAAATCGAAACTATATTTTGCTTTAAACGAATAAAAAGAGGAAAAACCTAAACAAACTCGAGATCTTCTTCCTCCAGAGCTTTACCACTTGGTCCTACGGGACACAGACGAAAGCAAAACCAGGGGAAAAAAAGTGATGCGTATTAAGTTTCCTTCATTTTATTTGAGAAAGATTTTTTTCTCTTATTTCAGTTTTTTTACTCCAGATATGCTTCAAAATGTATGACGGGTATGTGATCGCGGGGTTAGATTTTTCGAATCTTCCGAACAGATAGATTGGAAGGGAGAATTTGGAAGGCAAAAGAAGTTGCGACCGAAAAAATGTATAGATATAGACAGATATGATTTTTTTACGTCTATATATTTTCTGTGATAACCAGCTTCTTGCTGAGGGACAGGATGGATTTCAATGATTTGCTTTCTCAAGAATAGCAATTCTTCTTTTGGGCTCTTGACATACTTTCACGAAGCGAAACTTTTCTATGGATTTTTCAGATTAATGCAACGTTTTTTTCCCCCATCCAGATTATTTTATTCTACTGTAGCGGTATTTCTCAGAAATAAGAAAACGTATCATATGCTTTCAAATAAGATGAAAAGTAAGTCACACGCATTTCGTTGCAAATCTCTTGTTAGGAGTTACTTAACGTCTTTTGACCCACATTACAATGACTTTACGAAATATATATATATATATATGAGTGTGTGTGTGTGTCTGTGTGTGTGGGAGTGGGAATTTCTCCAATAACTAATATAAACCTTATAAATTACTGAACTATATATCCGCGTTCTCATACTTGTTATGCGTGGCAGTGCGGAAGCGAATTGATTCAGATGGAGGCAACAAGGAATGATGTTTTGATGGTGGTGCAGTTTGTATGTGTTTATTTATGTGTAATGTAATGTATTTGTCCTTAATGAATATCGTGCTTGTGCTAAATTATGTCATTGATGATTGATGAAATACAAACACACAATAGACACACACTCGAGACCACACATATGTATACAGTGAAACCTGTGTAAGTTGACCACTTGCGGGGCAGCACTTTAGTGGTCAACTTACACAGGTGGTCAACTTAAAAAGGTGGTCAACTTTACAGGTTTTACTATATATGCATATATAATGTATATACATATATGTGTGTGTGTGTGTAGGGTTGTCGTCGGCGTCTCGGGTTAAATAATACACAGTGAAAGAGTCAAGTTTAATATATTTACAATATTTACAGATAATTAACACCACTTCGACCGAGATTATCATAAAGGTTATGACACACACAGTGCCTACATGTCCATACAGTACCAAATCTCCCGCTCCACTCCTCCCTTGTCACTTTTTTCTGCCCGATGGCGCTACCGTCGATCCGGCATTTCCCATTGGATTATGTATATATATATATATATATATATATATATATATATATGTATATATATATGTATGTATGTATGTATGTATGTATATACAGTTAAACTCCTGTATAGCGGGCACCAGCGGGACAAAAATATCTATACGCATCCCAAAGGTTCAGCAACTGAGGATTTTTCATGATTCAGTGATTTGCTGCCGGGGAATTAAAAACTTTCTGCTTAAGAAGGGTGTCAGAATTTGAGGGGGTCCGTTAAGAGGAGTTTTACTGCATATAAATATGCCAGCTGGATCGCCCCGATTTTCACGTGCTTTCTCGAATATTGCGACATTCCCTGGTGGAGGAAAAACGTGATGTTTCGTTAGTTACACATGCTTCAATTCCCAACAGTGTAAAGACAACCGTTCCTAATACTACTAATCTACGGTTCCGCTAGAAATCCCCTTTAGAATAAGGACAAAAATCCCTAAAAATCTTCATTATTACGAAGAAAATTATTCTCAAATATCCCTATTCAAATGCAGACAACAATCCTTAAAAATACCCGATAGAATAAGGATTATAATTTTGAAATCATGTTAGCAGTTCATCTCAAAAATACCTGGTAGGATAAAGACAACAATAGCTAAAAATTACTCTTTAAAATGAAAGAGACTACCAAAATGACATGAAAAGCCTATCAGAATAAGGACAAAAGAAATAGAAAAAGGTGCAAAGGATACACAAACACGGACAGATATTAATTCTGGTATGTGAACAGATATTCACAATTAAAATTTTAATACCATTCGAAATATATCTGAATGATATTAAAATTTTAATTGTGAGGTCATTTTTCTCAGCTCCAAGTTAGCGAAAGAATATTAATTGAATTTTAAGTTAATCTATCTGCTTATTAAATGCCCTTTTCGATGAGATTAGGAAAATTGCCAACTTGGAAGATTTTAAATTTTGACACTTAGCTCGATTTTAAACCGCTACCCACTCCTGAGGAGATAGAGCGACATGAATTATGTAACGCATTTATTAAAAAAGCGAGATATAATGAAGATCAGGACAAATAAATGAAAATGAATAAACAAATTTTTTTAATGTGTGAATGAAAATTTAATATGTGAATGAATAATGTGCTGTCCTTCTTGATGCAATTTTTCAGAAACCAATAAAAAAAATCTAAATAGCAACCGAAAATGTTGTTTATATTAATGTCATATTAGAAAAGTGTTAATTAAAAATGCAAAAAAATGCTCATTTGCAAAATAAATATTTCTGCGACATTTTATAAAATTGTATAGTAAAACATTTATGTATTATTGTTTAAAACCAGGCATGCTTCCCGGTCTCACATTCACTTGCAAACATGTAAATCCTTTTCTTCAATAAGGAAAAAAAAAAGAGAAAGAAAAGAAAAATAATAGAAAGAAATAGCGTCATGGTGCTTCGCACATCAAAAGAAAGTCACAGGCAGTCACGGATTTGTGTTTTGGTCATACGCGTATCCTCGCATAAAACATATTTAGACATTTTAACAAGCACCATTTCATCTTTAGAACAAAGATTCAACCGTCGAAAAAAAATAATGCGGACCATTAGCAATGCTTTTATGCAATCATAATGGACCCAATTTTACTGTGAAACATTTTTTAATCAATTTTTGCATTACTTGAATTGATTATGATGCATGAGTATTGCTTCCATAACTTCCTTGTTGTTTCATTGCACTTTAGTTCATTCCTTTATTTCACAATGATCCGCTATGTCTTAGTGCATAGTTCAGTTCAGTATTATTTATGTCTAAGGGACCGTTCATAAATGATGTCACGCTTTTTCCCGATATATTTGACCCCCTCCCCCCCTTTGTCACAAAAGTCACACTTCAACGGATCTCCTCCCCCTTTGTCACATGTCACGCTATGTTGTATAAGCCTGATGTCACACTTCTTGTTACCCCCTACCCTTCCCATGTCACACTTTGTCACAATTTCATGAACCCTCCTCGAAGCGTGACATCATTTATGAATGATCCCTAACTTTTCTTAATTTTTTACATTAGTTGTAAAAAGTGTTCTAAAACTATAAAATCTCTTTTAAAAAATCGCTTTGTGTCAACATTTGGATATGAACACGCTCCTAAAATTTTTAAATAAGATAAATTTAATGATTTTAAGCCAAAAACTAAGCTACCATCATATATAGCTTTAAATGAGGTGCAATTTTAATCTAAAATTGGACCCTTATTATAAATATATTTTAGAAAATTACTATTACAGAACCTTTTATAATTTCGAATTGTATCTAAGCTATTCTATTATAAGCGAAACATTTTTGATGCACCTGAGCGAAGAGAACCTCTGCAACTAGTGCTTACGTGAAGCAAGTTACTATTAATCTGAATCAAAACACGCGAGAAAACAATTTTCATTTCAAAGCTCTAACAGATTAGAGAAGTTAGTTCATGCCACCTGCCCAGCTTTCAACAGCTTCACAAATTTCATGTGAAATCAAACGATGATCAGGAAGATTGAAATTGCAGATACTTATGTGACCGCACAACAGAGATGTTTCGCTCAGAAAAACTGCAGTTTTAACCACTATTTTACATAATGGCAATGAACTGAATCACCGGTATTCAAAAAGCAGTTACGAGAAAATGCTAAGAACTAAAAATACATATTTATAATTTTAAAACTAGTGTTAAATATTTGAAATGAAACAGAGAAGAACAATTTATCAATTCATTATATGAAATGGCTCGTGCGCTACTAGAATTCAAAATGCGTCGTGAAGAGAATTGCGTGTCGAATTATTTGTAAGCATAAGTTAACTTTTTCACAAGTATACATTTTTTATGCCTTGTAAAACATGCAGATTTTATATTGTTTGTATAATGGGTAACAATTATTTTTTAATAAATATATTTATTTTGCTTTCAGGTAATTGTTTGACTCGTTAAAAAAGCACGTTTTAAATAAGTTAAAAGTTAAGAAAAACTAAAAGGAGAGAAAGATAGGCAGGCAGTGTAAAAAATCCGATGTTGGTACAAGTGGAAGTGGACTCGTTTAGTTCTGGATGAGCTTCTTGTTCGTTTGAACACACGTAAAAAATAAATGAAAGCAATAAAATTGAACACAAAACAATATTTTTGTTATATTGTTAATGAGCCAAGTCGTACTTCCACCATTGTGGTGCTCGTCTATAAACGGAAGGCGTTCCCTTAGTGCATTGAGTCAAGGCCGCTCTGCGAAGGGGTGCTTGGATATCCAAGTGGCATTAGAAAAAAAAAACAATATTTAATAAAATCAAAATTGATTATAAGTGAGTATAACGGACGGTGCACTTTTCCAACTACTATTCTTTGATCAAGTATAATTAAACTAGCATAGAGGCAAAAATTACTGTTCATGCCTAATGCAGATGAGAAATTTTAATTTTCACACGTGCTGTTAGTAATGTAAGTATTATTTCATGGTTAAATTCTCATACAAAACTGACAGTGAAAATTACATTTTTACATAATAATTTCTGTTATTTCTAAATTAATATGTTTTTTAATAATAATTTTTCTTAAAAGTCATTTGCTTTGTTACTTTCTGTGTTATATCATTTATTCTCTTATTTGTTGTGGAGTTCGCATATTTCAGTACCAACTAAGGAAACACTGATAACTAGTTTTTCAGTGAATGATTAAAATTATTATAATTGTATACATAAAAACAGTTTCAAGATAAATAATATTTTATACGAAGCTTTGCATAAAAACTTTAGTGACATTGTGATTTATAACAGAGTTTACCACACTGAAACATATACGAGCAAGTGAAAAATACTTTGTTCTAATGATATCGTCCGGTAAATAGTTCCCAACTTCTTTAACAAGATATCTGAAGCAGTAATTAAACTTCTGGAAGCTGCAATAAAAACAGTCCCCTGAGGGCACGGGCCCCTTTTGTTTTTATCTTCTTCACCGGAATGCCCCAGTGCCGATACTTATATCGAGCATTTCTATCTGGACCGGCAACAAAGCGCAATCAATAAGATATTACTAAAAGTTCCTCAGGGAAATTCGGCGCAAAAGCACAATAAAACAGACAGCGAAGGAAGGAAAAAAAAATAAGCAAATGAAAAGGATTGGAAAAGGAGCAAAGGGTGGAATAAAATAAGATGAAGAAAACGAAAATAAAATAAACAAACAAACAAAATTTTCAACAATCACCTTCGCTGAGATTGCAGCGAAGTGAAGAAAAAAAAGCGCTAGTTTTCTTGTTGGGCTTTTAGAGAAAAAAAAAGAACACTCGACGAAGGCTTTTTTGGGGCTATCTTTTCAACAGAGCACTTTTCGATGATCACATTTGAATTGCTAATCTCTCTTTTAATTCCGATTTTTCAAGGCAAGAGATGGATGAGGTCTTATTAATGGCATCCTTTTCATCCGCGTACCTTTTCCCCCCCATATCTGTTAGTCTGGCCTCGTTGGTTGAGCCGACTCTCTATATGTACATTTATATTGGCGATCGCCCAATTCACCACTTTCTTCTGAAGATGGATTCTTTCGCGCCTCAACAGCTGTCTGATTAAATCAACTATGTGCCTCGTATGTATGGGGATGCCTAGAATCAGTTATTTTGGCCGCCGCCCAGGTGGTTTTTTCCATTCACATACCACGCTTACAGTAATTCAGTAGCCTTCACATGTTTTTCCTTCTTAAATTTCCTGTTACTCCGTATTATATTAATGGCCGGCTGATTCCTCGTTGGCACTTCTGAGAAAGAAAACGTGATGGAATAGCTTAAGTTTTCCAAAGTATGAAAAGGCCCCTTAAAATCTCAGTCAAAACGATGATGGATCGAGCCCGTAAGCGAGGGATCCTCCATTTTTTAAGTGAAAAACTTCGAAATCAAAATTTATCTGGATGGAATATAAGACATTCTCTTGGCAAGCATAAAGAAAAAAAGAAAATACAGTCAAAATATGCTTAAAATATTTTACTCGTCGTAGGAACAAATTCTCCGGATTGAAAATGCTTGTGAGTTTTTCCGTAAAAAAGTGACTATTTTATTTCAGTAATATTTGTGCTTCACCGAAAACAAGGAAGAAGAAGAAAAAAAAAAAAAAAAACAAGTCTTTCTAGTATAGAAATAAATAAAAAATAAAATAAATATGTTGTTAGAGGGGTTGAACTGGTTTTTAGCTGTTAATCTAACAAACAACCTTTGATTTTCTTCTTATTCCATTTGCCGTAAACGTTAGAATACATTAATGTATCTTATAGTTTTTTACGTCTATAATCTGTTTTATAGATTTCAGGACATAGAATAATAAGTTAATGCATTTCCACATGTTCCTGGAAGTTTGCTGAAATATACCTCTTCTCTTTGTCTGGGATTTCTGGAGTTATGCAGGTTTTTATCAGTAATTTTTTTTCATTTTGAATAATTTTATGACTTTTTAATCTCGGTCACAAATTAGATTAGAAACAAACATCTACTATTTCCCATTCTTTGGAAAAGAACCTGAATAGAGCTTGCTTTTTTTGTTTATTCCTTAAATTAAAAAATAAGGTTATTAAAATATTAGTTAAATTTAAGCGATAATTAATACTTTTCATCAGTTTTAACACAAATCTATTCACAGCATGCCTATTCCGAGCTCCTTTTATGGCTTCACTTCAATTCTTTTCATTCACGTGCATTTGAATTTCGGTGAATAAGAAGAAATACGCTTTATTTCGACATCGAGGAGATATCTGCATCTTATTTCACTAAATTCTACATTTGCAAAATGATTGGTGTTTTGCCTTAATGCGGAATATCTTTAAAGTCTTTATCCAACCCTTTGCGTAATAAAGTAGTTTTTAGTGTGCTTAGCAGTTCCATTACTATAAAGCTTATCTTATCAAACTTGGCATATCAGCTCTTGCATGGCGCTTGTAGATGGTAGAGATTATAGTAATATCCAGTGCACTAATGATCAAGGAGGCTGAGCTTGCCAAATTATGACAGAGGCCAAATCACTGCTTGCAGCATTGATATCTCTCTGACATTAAACGCATTATTAGAACGCACTATGTCAAGAGATATGCTGCTATTGCAGTGGTAAACGTAGTCGTAGTGACCTGCTTGCCCGATGACATGAGCCATAATGTTCGTATGGATATGTGGTGATTCGAATCGCAGATGAAAATCGGTTTTATTTTTGCTTTCTAAACACTACCACTTTGAGTAAGAATACATTTTTTTCTTTAAATAGATGAAACAAAGAATGTCATGATGTAAAAACGAAAAAAAAAATCTAAAAGGTGAAAGACTAAACTGTAAGAGAAAGTATTGTATCATTAATTATTAAAAAGAACGTAATTTAAATGCAGTAAACTTAAGCAAAATGAAGCTAACAAGAAGTTCCGTCTAGAACTAGACGAGCCTACTTTCCCGTATACACCGAATTCAAATTTGTATCTAGCTATCTCTCTCTCTGTCTTTCTCGTTTAGCTTTTGTTCTTAATTGCTTCAAATATACCTTTCTCAACGGTTTTTACATATTCATTCAATCATTCATTTATTAAGTCATTCATGTATTTATTCACTCATTTATTAGTTCATTCTTTTGCTTATTCATTTAATCACTCGTTAATTCAAAAATATTCTTAAAAATCCCAATCAAAAAATTTCATAGGAAAATAGGCTCGTTAGTTCTGGATGAACTTTCTACTTATACATGTTCTACGTCATAAGAGCTTTCCGATAAAGTTTGTTCCAAGCAAATCGGTCCGTTAGATCAGGAATTATATAGGATTGAAACTTCCCCGTAGGCGGTATGTTAATTTTTTTTGAACTGTTCAAAAATGAACAAAAATTGTTCAAATCAATATTTCACGCCAAAAACGTCTTCCATTGAGCTTGTTCATGGGAACTTGGATCTTGTACCCAGAGTTTACATAATTTGCTTCATTTTCACCCATAGGGCTAATGTTAAAGTTTTTGAACTGTTCAAAATTGAACAAAAAATTGTTCAAATGAAAAAGTAAAATATGGAAATGAGATGTCCCCGCCAAGATCTTTCGAATGCAAAAAGAATTTTTTGAATCGGACGATTCGTTCAAAAGTTTTTAGGGGGGGACAGACCGACAGACACACTTTTTACCCATCTCAAAACCCTACTTTCAAATTTTTTATTTTTCAATCTTTATTTAATTACTTAACTTATTTTTGACTTTTCTTGATTTCTAACGATATTTTCACGATACATTAAGCCTTCTTTCATGCTTTATTATTATTATTTTTTACTTTTATGGGAAAGTAGGCTAAAAAGGAAAAAACAATCATAATCAAATTTTATTTTATATGTTCTGATGTTCTAATGCAAAATTTGGTAAATACAATAAAATAAAGCTAAAATGCAATAGAACTAAGTTTGTACATCACTCTGTCATGTGCATCACTTGTTTCTGTGGCTTTATGATATTTATTTGAAATCATCATACATTTCATTATATTTTCGTTGAATTACTATATTGGGTTAAAATTTTATTTAATTTCAAATGATTAATTTCAGTAGAGATTCTTTTCCTTTCAAGTTTTCAGATGCAAAAATTTAAACAGTTTACATTCCATGCATTTGATTATAAGAAAATATTTGCTTTGTTTCAGTATTTACTCTAATGAAATTTATCATTTGATATCGCTTAGTAATTAATATCCTTTTATTTACTATATTTTAGTTAAGATTAGTAAAAATATGACTTTCGCTTCATTTTGTTTTAATTATTTTAGTTTACACTATTATTTGGATTACAGGATTTTAAGCATTGTTTTGTTTAAAATTCAGTTATAAGTTTTTAATTTAGCTGCTAAATTTTTATATCATCGTAATTCCTGTGGACGTCACTCATTTCATGACCCCAGTTTTAGATATTAGACACTTAACTTTCACAATGTAAGCTCAGTTAAGCTAATTTCAAAACTTAAACTCGATTAAGCTCTCAACTAACTTTCAAATGGTAATCGAAAATGTTAAACGTAGTTTTACACCCCCCCTATAAATGTAACTTTTTAATTATGTAATCAGTTTTATTTTGAAATAGTTAATTACAAATTCTTATCCACGGCAAAAGTCCAAGGGCAATGAGGGGGGGGGGGGGTTGAGACTTCCATCATTCAGTTCCAGTTACAAAGCGAATTGTCTTGAATAACTTAAAAATAAATTCAAATAAAGACATGTCAGTAGTACACAAATAATTCAATAAAGCATATTTACTTTTGCATTAGCTGCCATTTTTACTTTTTTAGCCATGGATCTACGGAACTAGAAATGCAGTTTAAATATTATATGTATAAAACAAATATATGAACATATGTATAAGACTATAAGGTACACTATCATATTTTTAAATGTTTATGGAAGCGACTGCTGCTGGATGCGTTTGTACGGAAACGTTGCTTAATACATTCAAGCCATCTCAGATCTTTGAATGAGATGAAGGAAAAAACACCACTACCTATAATTTTCTTTCATCACTGAGGAAGGAATAACAAAACCAGGCAGGCGAGTTCTGCGGGAGCATATGGAAACCAAACACACCCGAATAGATAAAAAGAAGAAAGCAGTCTGGGGGCCGTAATATGACTGACATATTTGTCTTATCTCTCTTTTCTTTCTGGTTGAGTTCTTGCGGCGTGCCAAAGGTGTGGCCAAACAGGGATGCCGATAACAGGGCTGGCTTGAAGAGCTCGCGGATTGACATAGCTGCTATTTCTCTAAGAACAGGAGGAAATATAAGCACCAACAAAGGCTAAATCAAGGGGAAAAGGCTTTTAGAGTGAAGGAATGCAGAAGTTGTATCACTGCAGCTATCGAAGTATCAGGTATTGAACAGAATTTCCAATCTCCTGCATATGGTCCAGTTTAACATAATGAATTTTAACCGATCAGCGTTGTTCATTAATAAGAAATTTGCTTAATATAAGGTCAAAAAGGAGAAAAGAACAAATTAAAAGTTGTTTGGAAACTTACAAATGAATAACTTCAATGACCAAATGAGTGTACGTGTTGTGCATGCCTTTCCATAGTTCAAGCAATTTAAAGATAATGATATAATGAAGTAGCAGAAACATTAAATAATTGCAATATAGGTAAGTTCCAACTTGATGAACATCTTAAAAGAGTTCTTAGAGCAAAATTTGCCTAAAATGTCTTGCGTACGAAACCCAAAAAAAAAAAAAAAAATAGTAAGTGAAATGTGAATCACAATCATTATTAAAAAAAACCCATTTCTATAGAAATTATGTGTTGCAATTCCTATCTGCTGTACAAGACGCAAAAGCCGGTACATTTCATCTGAAGTCACTTTCCCAACTTTGGAAGAATAATGTTTACCGAGCTACGTTTAGTTAATTTTGTTTGAACTAATGAATTTATAAAGTTTATCAGCTCCTTTTCTAAGGCTTCAAAAAGCAATTCCTCCAATTACAAAAAAAAATTTAAATAAAAGAGAAAAAAAATGCACATTTTATTGCTAGCTGCATTGTCCGGATCTGCACAGTACATCGCGAATATTGAAACATTACCTGGAAGAAGAAAACTGACGTTCTGTTGACAATTGTTCAACATTCTATTCTGTATTAAAAAAAGGGGAAAAGTTGCTGTAAAAAATACCATTGCAATAAGGACAACAGACTTTTGAAATTGCCAGTTTAGTAAAAACAGCAGTCCTTGAAAATACCCTTTACATCCACGAACACAAGGGGGGAATTAAGACGTACTTCGTTGGGAATTTTCATTCAAGATTCTTAATATAATACACAAAAAATTCCCATTAGAATAAAAAAAAAAAACAGTTTATAAACAACGTTAGCGACTCCAAAATTTTTTTCGTCGGAATAAAGACAATACTGTCCCTAATATAAAAAGGGTATCAGTTATGAGATATGACATCATCAACAATCTCTCTAAAATTCCTTGTTGGGAGGCCAACAACTGTCCTTTAAAATACTTTTTAGAATACGGATATAAAATGTTAAATAACGACGTCGCCAGTCTTTTTAAAAATTGACACCAGAATATCTCAGTTGGAAAGAAAAAGGAGAATAGACTGGAAAAAAATTTCATTAGAATAATAAGGAATGCTGTTGATTTTAGAGGAAGTTTACGGATGAGGGGAGGGGGTGAGCGATTGTCCCTCTGGAACCCCATAAATGATGGGCCACCTGATGTCGCATACTGACGATATAAACGTAAACTTTTTGTCAAGCTCATGACGTCACCTGTTAAATGCTTTAAAATGACGTCAATATATATATATATATCGATGGTTGCTTGAGGAAGCCAAATGAACAGACCCACATAGTACTATAAGACGAAAGTTAACTCGTTTATAAATTTCATTTTTCCTCAACTCATTGACACGAAAAAGTAAATGGTACTTTTCAAAATTACAATTTAGTCAAAAAAAATATTACCCGCTGTTATCTCACGGCACGTACGGACGATATTCGATAGAAAACGTTCTACAGTTTATAATTGTATAACTTGTACAAGGAAACATTTTATTACCAATTATTTTTCATAACATCTAAGAAAGTATTTTGGAAAGTACTTTTGCAGTATTTCATTTTATCCATACAATAATTACAATATATTTGGTGCAAACTTATTTGTTTTAATTTTCTGTGGGAGTACATTATTTAAAATTATAACCAGCCGAAGTTTCGGTTAACGATATTATACTTACCCTAAGAGAAAGAACTTTGGAAAAGTTTTAAGGAAATCTTGGTTGCGAGTCAGCGTGTTATGATGTAGGCAGAGGCATTTTTGTTGAGTCATGTTCAAAGTTTTGGAATTTGTCTTACTTGACTAATTTTGGAATTTCACGCCTGAATAGAGGTAGAAATTTTGAAGGTTTAAGTTTTCAGATGATTGAGAAAGGCTCAAACTTTCTTATAGGTTTATTAATTTATGATCAGAACAAAAGTTTGAGTCATTTAATTGCAACCATGAGCGTAACTCGCTTATGGTTTACACACATATGGTTTTTACAAAAGAGATAGAACTAAATTTTCCTGTTATAAAGAAATGATCACTTTTTCTTTTTGATTCACGTCTTAAAATTATGGCTGTCATGAACGTGACAAAACTGATTACACGTTTTTAGGAGATTACAAAAACTTTTGACAATGATGATAACCAAAATTGCTCACAATCTTTTGAGATGGGCATGAAAATATTGTGTTGCGATGTTAAGGCCAATCAAAATCATTTTTGGAGAATATGATTTAGGGACCGTCAAAGGGGGGAAAGAAGATTTCAAGAAACAAGAAGTATATTCTTCAGAGATATAAATAGAAGGTCTGATGTGACGACAGAAAAATTGTTAATTTATGTTTCTGTTACATTAAATCGATATTTTCGTTTTATTTATTTTTCCGGCAATGCCAAGACATTTTATTATAGAGTTCGTGGGGTTAAGACGTAGTTCGTTGGGAAGTTTCATTCAAGTTCTTAATGTAATACTTATTTTAAAGGCAACAATGTGTTTTGCTAATGTAGCTCATGGAATGTATTATTTTGGGCAATATTTATTTCTGCGTTTGTTCAGTGCATTAGGTTCAGTGCCGACACATATTTTGTAGAGAAAAATAATTTTGCCACAATGGAAGAAACCCCCTTTAAATTCTTAAAAATTTCGGATTAAAAAAAATACATTTACTATTTCTACTCTTTGCAATTATCCGCTTTCAAGAAACAACATTCCACGTCAGTTCATTCAAAAATTGACTCTCAAATGCAGCATTTATACATGTCTAACTATGCATGCATTCGAATTGCCTGTAGGCCACAAAGTGTATCTGTTTCCTTTAAGTAAACAATGCGCACTTACTTCCCAACGCCTGTCTATGGGAAATAATTTCTCAAAGTGTTGCGAGATTTCTTTCGAGGCACTTCAAAAATCCCTATCTGATATCAACATAGCTTTAAATGGCCAAGTCTATTCATTTCTATAGCAACATTTTTCTCGAGTAATGCTTGCACGTGCCGCTGCGAAAGCTAAGTTTCGCAGTTTATATTCAACCCCGGGCTGCTGCGAAGGGGCTAAGTTATCGGAGCATCGAGCGGTCTGTCAGCAAACAGACATATAACGAGCGCGTGCCAAGCTTTCATTGCATACATACAACCGTATTATGGAAAGGGACTTCTTGTTCTAACTCCTGACTTGCCTAAAGTGGGAAATGATATTACAATTGTCGAAGAATTTTAAACAGTGTCGCATCTATATTTTCTCCTCTTTCTAAACCGTAATCAGTCTATAAAATATTTTTATGACACAGTTTGGTCAAGTGGCGTTTAAAATTAATCTTGTAATATCTGTGCACAACTTTTCATTTGTAGCTAAGCTACAAACAAGATGTCTTCACACTATTTTTTCTTTTTTGTACGGAATAAGAACGGCATTTATAAAATAAAAATTATGAACCGAACATGAATAACAATTTATTAATTTTTTAATTAAAAAAACTTTCCGAATTTTAAGTTAAGCTTTGAAGTAAATTGTGCAAAATATTTTTTATCACCGACAAGTTCCATATTATTATGCAGTGTTTTGTATATATTTAACTATTTTTAAAATGTACTATTACTGTCTTTTCTTCTCAGCTTTTTGTTTTTAAAACTATTATCAGATTTAAGCTTTGTGCAATTTATTTTATTTGGGGATTCAATGACTCTCTGCCTGAATGTGAACACACACATATACACATACACACACAGATATGAAATCTACAGAGAAATCTTAAAGAAATATTCTTGATATCATAATATATATATATATTTATATATATATATAACATTTACGATAAGTTATTTATGCAATTTTTGTTTTTTGGATTTATTCTCCAGAAAGAATGTATTGCACGTTTTGTATGTATATATATATTTACACATACATTATATGTATAGTTCTTCCTTTTCCCAGTAGAAAGGATCAAAGTTGAACAATAAAAGTTGTGTTAAAGTAAAAATTGTCAAAATGATGTCATTTTATAATTTGTTTTTGTTATTTATTTGTGATATTCATTCCTCTATCTATACATGCGTTCAATTATACTCCGCAATGGTGTGATATTATCTTAGTTTTATCTATAGATAATAAAAAACATCCTACTCATCAACATTTCTGAACGTTATAAGTATATTTCATGAACTCCTCCCAATCTGAGCATAATAATGAAACGAAAGACAATAAGAATATTTGAAAGAGAATGGGAAGAAAAAAAACTTTTTACATTAAAGCTTTCAAACAGATCATTTCCAAGGCTACCCATGAGTAAAATTTTTTCGGCACTTAATTCTTTTTACGAGTGCATTTGACAGAAACACTGCCACCACTAAAATAACAATAAAACGTGGAAAAAAAAGCCCTGTGCTTAAATGGTGCTTTAAAACTTCACGAAAGAAGAAGAAAAAATGAAATCTTCAAAAAAATATGAAAGGAGGAACAAAGACAAAAGAAGAAAAAATTTTTTTTTTACAATCTATATTTTGCCGCTTTGCTTTTAAGAATAAAAAAGAACTGTTGACGGTTTTATGGACCAGCTCACGAAATAGGTTGGCGTTCTTTGATTAGGCCTAATGGTTATGGACGGAGAAAAGAAAAATAACATAAAAGAGGCGACAGGTATAATAATAATAGCAATAATAACGCCAATAATAAATTGAAAGCTTAAGACGCTTTTATAGTTGAGAAGAAATGGGGTTCAGTTATAAAAGTTCGCTTTCTTAATTTAAGAAATGATTCAGGAAAAACTCTTTCTTCTTTATTTTTAAGCGCCTAATAAAGGTTTTTTCTTTCCATCTATGCAAATATTGATACATTCATGTATTTTTTATCGTTATTATACAGCCATCAGTTAAAATAGGTTTGTGTTTATTAACAGCATTGTTCTGATTATTAATCGCTATAAATCTACAGCTACATGCACTTCGGGAGTTGATTTTTCTTTGAGGCAGCTCTTATTATGTGTCTGATCATTATTATTGTTATTATTATTATAATTATTCATATTATTATTTTTAAATAGTTTTCATTGTAATTTGGAAACTAAAAAATATGTAAGCATATACAGTAAATTATCAAAAAATTGAAAGGACTATGAAGTTTGTCCTCTTTATTTTCAATGAATGATTATAAAACAAAATCAGCAGATAAAAACTTCAAAATCATTTGAAAAAAGTTGGATGAATAATTACAGGGTGTGCACTATTACAGTCAGCGATAGGTATACTACCATTTATTGAAACAGAAAAAAAAGCACAATGGAATGAGGTAATGAATAAAGTACTGTATGTTCTTAAACCAAAACCAAATACATTTCATTTTTAAAGGATTCAACAGAGATTTGTATGTTATTAAATGAATTAATACAGAAAAACAAAGGCAAATTCAATTTTTTGTATGCATCGCTCTCTTACAATGTAGTAGGGATGTAACGAATATTCGGCCACTATTCGGTTTTCGACCAATTCGGCCGGGCCGAATAGTTCTGCTACAGTAGAAATTTAAGAAAATAAAGAATTTAGTAGATTTTAATTAATTATTAGTAGATTTTAACGTCATAGACGTCATGTTTGACTTTATGAATAGTTTTAAATTTGGAAAATACTTTCATTACAACGGTTTTCTAGAAATTTTAATAATCGCCTTAAGACATTCGGCCTAGAAGAAATGACCGAATATTCGGCTTCGGCCTGGAAGAAATAGACGAATATTCGTTACATCCCTAAAATGTAGTAGCTCTTTTGTTATTAAATTGTGACTAAAGCACAAGAACTTGATGTTTAATATCATGCAAGCAAAATGCTTTGTTTTCAGATAGATGATATAGTATTGATGTATGATCGGTTAACGTATTACTACAAAATTGTTTTAACCCGTTAAGTTTCAATTTTATAGAAAAAAATCTAATAGGAAAGCTATTGCTATTCATTGATACAAGTGGAAGGTATACAAGAAATACAGAAGACGTGAATTAAATTAGTCAAGTTATTCAATATCCATAAGTGAGTCTTTTCTTAAAAGAGGTTATTAATCTCAGAAACTAAGATTATGTGTTGGTTTACTAATTGAAACTGAAGATATAGGAAAAAATTTAAATGTTTCGTTCTAGCAATCGGATGTTATGCCATGAAACTTTTCGAAATAATTCATGTAAATAATTTCTTGTTATTCAAAAACTATGACAGCTGAAGCATCGGTATTGACGATGCTAGTGGTCATTTTACTTTGTAAGTGTAAGAAGCAGATAATAATGTAAATTTGATACTTTCTTGAAAATTGTAACATTTTTCTTCTTTGAAAAATAAAATAAAAATAAATCAGTAATAACTAAATATAAATAATAATAAAAAAAAGAAAAACCTCCGATAAATTACTGGGACGTTTAAAGCATATAAGCAAGTGGCAGAGAGAAAACGAAGCAACATATGACAGAAATCAGAGCACAAGCAGATAAATGTACGTACTTTACACTGTTAGAAATTTCATCATGAAATTACGGTTAAATAACCGGCAGCAGTCTGTCCATCTAATTCACCGTTAAATTTACGGTTTGGAACATTTTTCTATCTTTACAGGACCTAAACCATATCCAATCAGGTTGGTTAAAAAGCCGTAAATACAAAAGTTTACGGTTTTATAGCCATTTAAAAATGGTTTTAAAACAAAATTTTTACCGTTTTTGAACCATTTGAGGCGTAGAATATTCGAGGCGAAGAAACAGTAAACGAAGTGCTCAGTACTCGAACCCCGAGTGCGTGGTGTGTAAGTCTTGCTCTCTATCCACTCGGCCATCTTCATCACGTAAAGCGGCCGTTTATTTATTAATAAACCTTCTTTTCCAACAGGTAAACTGCCTTAAAATTGATATTTCAGTTTTTGATTGGATCCAAATTTATTTTTGGTCTAAATTTACTCTATATTGACGAAAATCATTTTATTTGCTGCAAAAATTAAAATAAAAACAAGCTTCATCAGCTGAAATTATGGGTTAGCTCATTCGTAAACAGTTCGGGAATCCGATGTCTCCAATTTTTGATTTACGTGTGTATGTGTTTCTATTTAGTAACCACTGCTTAGGCCACTTTTTTTTCCTTATTTTATATATACGCATGCATATTTGAACTGATAAATCTTTATTCATATTTTAACAACAATGTACGACCGGTAAGGGTTCGCAACCAAGATGGACGCCCGATTCTTATTGAGAGCTTGAAAATTACGGTTAGTTTAACGTTTTTTAGGATAAACAGAGAATAAACGATTTTTTTCACAATCAGCGGTTTGAGTACCATACTTTTAATGGTTATTCAACTGTTGTAATTAAATATGGTAAAATAACAATAAAATAAATGGTTATTTTACTATTTTCTTACGGAAATTTTTAACAGTGTACTGCATTAATTATACACTATACAATAATCGGTTATTGAAGGCTGCTATGTCTATACAAAGATAAAACGTTAAAAAGCACAAATTCAGAATAAAATGTATCAGAAATAGCTATTTTCGTGCTGCAATGGAGCCTCTTCATCAGTGTAAAAAAGAAGCCCTTAACACACAGCTAGAAAGCTGTGAGTGAACAGGCATGAACCAGAAACACAACCGGTATTTATACCAAATGTGTCGGACTAGAGATTGACCAATCAGATGCCATGAACAAGGCGGCAGCAGAGAACATGAAGAATAAGGCAGGAGACGAACAGAAAAGGAAAAAAGGAAAGAAAAAATGTTCTTACATTTTAGCACCTAGCAGTTTGATCATTTATCTTAAATTCCTATGTCTATTAAAAATATAACCTTTTCGGACAATGTATTTCAAATATATCCATTAAACGTCATCTTAAATAATAATAATAAAAAAAAAACTTCGAATGTGAGTTAGTTTTTACCATGTTCCTTCCATTAATTCTCTGAATAATTTATAGTCCTTTCTTTATCATTTCAAAACGAAGTTAAAACGAAAACTTTGAGCTGTCAATATAACACCCCCATGAGAATACGAAAATAAATTTCTACCATGAAAATATATTAAATTATAAGTAAAATCTAACGGCGTAAGCATAAGCTACTAAAGCAACGCTACTTTCATCAAAACCATCATCGGAAAATATGCAGACAAAATTTAAAATTAATATCCTTCATAATATTCGATGCAATACCGAAAGTTATTTCAATGTTTGGGAATCTTGTCTACAGAAATGGCCGCTTGAATACACAACATAAAACAACTTTCCATTCATATATTTCTTGATCCGTGTTGTAAAATTCTCTCATGTCGTTCGCTTTTGGAGGACAAAGCTAGGGAGCGACCTTACATTCAATCTCCATCATAAAACTATCATATCTGCAAAAATTAAACGCATAAATCTAGAGCTGCGGATGCACGACTTCGTAGACCTCGTATTTTACGGGGAAAAAAAGTCCTCTTCAGAGAAGGGGTTTTACTGGTAATCTTCCGGTGGCTGTATTTCATTCTGTATAAGACGCACGCATCAGCGCTAAATTAGTTTTATTGGATCGGGCGAATCCCTTGGTTAATGGGCAACGTATCCCCCGCTTGCTTCTTTCTTAGGGCGTACCTTGGGGCAGAACTTTCCTGCAGGGGCGTATTGATCAGATGTTGGTATGGATTCGGATGCTCATCTCTCCCTTTTTTTTCTTATATTTAGTTTGTCTTTTGTTCTACTAGATGGGAGCAGGCTAGAATACGTTTTCTGTCGGATTATCTGATGGTAGATATCCTAGGATAATTGGCTTCATATCGAAGTTAATAGTTTTCCTTTTTCGGCATAATTGGGCTGATGAAGAAAAGTTTACTAAAAGCCTACATCCTGTTATCTATTACAAAAAACAATTTAAAAAATTACCTATTTGTAAATAAAAAGCTCCCAGTCAAATTATGACTAAATAAAAGACCCAGTTAGACTTAACCGCAATATAGGTTGTAATAATAATAATGAAAAGAAATTTAGCTTTAATTAATCTTTAAGATTCTTAAGTCCAGGGTTTATATACTTCGCTCAATATTTCCTCATTAAGCATAGATTTTTTGAACTGTTCAAAATTGAAAGAAAAAATAAACTATGGAAATGAGATGCCCTCGCCTAGTTCTTTCGAATGCAAAAAAATCTCTCGAATCGGACAATTCCCTCAAAAGTTATTAAGGGGCGAGGGGTTGAACAGGCAGACCGACACACATTTTCCCCATCTCAAAACTCTACTTTCCATTTTTTTTTATTTTTCATTATTCATTTAATGACCTCATTTATTGATGACTTTTTAATTTTACGATACACTTAGCCTTCTTTCATACTTTTCTTTTACGGGAAAGTAGGCTTAATAAAGAGAGAGATTATTGCTGTTTGCAAGCTTTGTTGAGGGTAAAACAGAGGGTGATTTTTCAAGAACTTTAATTAAAACATTTTTTTAACTTTTTATTCCGATTGCATGAAAAAGAGTTCAAGTTCATCGAACTGGAGAAAAAAAAAAGTATGATGTTTTACGAAAATTGAACAAAAAAAAACTCGTTTTGTCAAATTTTCGTAACTATTTTGCTTTATTTGGGAAGGTTTCATTCAAAAATGGTAAATATGTTATGTAACAGTTCAATTAATGAATTCACTTTAATTTTTCTAATTATACCTTCGGATGACATGCATTCTACTGTCCCCGTGTTCTACTTTTAATACTGGCAGAGAAAAGGAAAAACACGAATAATTTCTTTGACACTTGAGTTAAGGGACGGAAATCGGAGCCATTGACCGATGCACATTCCATCCGCATTTCCATTTGCTATGCGACAACGGGCCTTGGTGGAATGATGTAGTTCCATTTGCCGGAAGGGACCAGGAGGCGGAAGAATACCCTTTATAGCGTCAGAAATTTCAGCCATTTGCGCTCACACACGTCACTTTAAATTATGCGTCATCCAAGGTGACCGCTCAGCGCCCTAACTGCTGAAACGCTGGAAGTTTCGTCCATAGAACGAGGCCGTAGTCGCAATTAAACAGTTAGAGATAAGCAAATTGAAACAACGGAGAAGGGAGTGCGGAAACTGTCACGTCGGTTCCCAGCCATACAGGGGTGACATTCTGCTGAATCTGTACATTTTCAGTTACTTTACGGACGCTGACTATCACAATTAGTTTTGCTAACAAATTACGCACTTTTCTAACATCTGTTGGTATATATCATATAGTGCATAGCGGATGTAATGTATGTAATATATTATATATTCTACATATACTACATAATTTTATAAGAACATTTATACTGTTCTAATTTTCCGTTTCACAAACTATTGTTAATATTGTATAATATAGAATTTTTTACTTTTTTGCACATTTAACGCCAACATATTACAGGTAATTCTAATTATCCCAGTTATGGGTGGGGAGGGAAGGATCGCCTTTTACGTCATAAGTTATAAAAGAAAACTACAGGTTCTCTTTCACATTTGCCCGCTCTTCTGCTTAAAGGAAGTACATTGGACTGCAAGAACCGGCTGCATCTATAACTAGGATGAAATTTAAAACAAACAAACAAAAAAAAAAAAAAAAGGCTAGTTTCTACTAGTAAGTAAAAAAAATGTTCCCCAAGAAAATTATTTCGGCTAGGAAAAAAAATCTTCCCGCAATTAAAAAACTATCAGCGATTTATTAAAACGAGCAGTTTAAAACCATATTTTTATACAATAGTTGAAAGTGTACCTCATAAGCACTGCATAATAAAAATAAAATTGTTACGTTTAAATTTATGTCTTGTTTCCTGAAAGCTTAAATCGTGATTATTAAGGAAATACTCATCATCTGATTTTTTCGGTTATCCGAAGTTTTTTTGGTCCATAATACCTCAGATAACCGCGATTCTAACTCTGTATGGTTTCTGTATTACAATATTCTAGCAGCAACGAATAAACGAAAAATCTCAACGGTTTATAAAATCAATTAATTAGAAGTAGCTGCAAACTTTTAAATTTGTAATAAACTAAATCTGTGTTTGTTGAAATCTGAACATTAGTCTCATTTTTTCAATACATACAAAAATAGAAGTATGTATATACATATACATACACACGCACATGTGCATATATATATATATATATATATATATCTTATTTATATACGTATATACATATTTCAATGAGATTTTCTTTGTGTTTATGCTTGTTTGTTTGTTAGTTTATATCCAAAAATTGGAATGAACGTATTTTTTTTTTTTTAATTCCAACTTCTTTCCACAATAAAAAGAGAAAAATCATCTAAACTCCTAAAGTATTTTATCCGAAATCTGATAAAAAACTATTTCAGATATATTTTGCTTGAAAGCTCTAGCAAAAATGAAGTAAATTAGTGCGCATAATTCTGACTCCTTCTCACGAGGACTAGGTTAAACCTTTAATTATTAAGTGAAGAAAATGGATAGAATGAATTACAGCGATTCATTGTTGTAAAATAAGCCCATGAGTTTAAAATTTAAACTTAATGTCTATGTCAATTTTCCGTTTCATGCTCTTTGTTACATGTATAGGTCTGATTTATTTTCTCAATATTGTTATTGCAGCTCTAGTGCGTTGTTAGTTTCCGTATAAAACCGATGCGTTTGCCGTCATTAAGTAAAAAAAAGCCATCCTTCATATAAAAAGGCATGCTGTATCATCAGGTCTTACGACCTATTTTAAGAATGCCGAACCGTTAAAAAGTAACTTGTCTAATGTCAGTTTATTATTAGTTTTATTATTTCGTACCACAGTTATGCACGGTAAGCAAAATTGGAGGTGATGTTGGGGCCTTCAAACTGGAAAATTGTACAATAAAATTAAAAATGTAAAATCATTATCATGCCGTTAGTCGTACTTTTAGTTATTTTCCAGGTTATAACCTCTTTGATGCAACCATAGACTAAAGATAGACTGCGCGTTTCTCTGTAGGCAAGGTGGAAAAGGTGAGTCAACGTAAGAACGAAACTTGTAGTTAAGATAGAGGGGGAGTCATGTAGCGTCTTTATCTTCTTCGCGATCAATTACGTTTGCTTAATTAAATTTTGGAGAAAAACAGTAGTTTAAAAACTAGTTGGCTGAATGAAAGGTAGTCCATCTAGCTTACCAAATGGCCATCTGAATGCAGTTAAAAATTCTTTCCTGTTGACAGCCT
Organism: Octonoba sinensis; assembly: GCA_038502835.1. NCBI lineage: Eukaryota > Metazoa > Arthropoda > Arachnida > Araneae > Uloboridae > Octonoba > Octonoba sinensis. Next base: position 84,121,978 of record CM076604.1, read on the forward strand.
AAATATAACCCAAACGCTCAGTCTAGTTTTATCTTTAATATGCGGATGCAACACATTTCAGGATATCGTGTAGTGAAAGATTTCAACCTTTTTTGGTTTTTTTTCCTCTGAAGTCGTACATAATTTGTTTGGTAGGACATGTTATTTCTCACGGTTCGAATATTTCTTTACACCCATCACTCTTCTATTATATATACTCAACCGTTCCCTTACATGTTTCTCGAAAAAAAAAAATTATGACTGATTCGTTATTGTATGAGTAGAATTTTTTCACTCTAGCATAAATATTTATCCTGCTGAAAAAGCTGATTTTTTACCCTATTTTTTGCCTTTATGTACCTTATTATTTTTTCACATGTCATACATATACATAACGAACCTCAAGTGCAGGAGGACTACAACTCAGTGCGTTTTATCAAAAAAAGGGGAATGTTTGAGTTGTTATTTGATAGCATGGAAAAAGAATTTTTAACCCATATTTCCTTCAAATAAATGTAAAAGCAGGTCTCCCTTTAGACATGCATCATTATCTAGTATTATTGTTTCCAGCAGAATGAAAGTATATCACCATAATTACAAACATTTCTTCCATCACATATATTGTCATTTAGTAACTAAAATATGCAGTCGAAAATGTTCTTCGAATCCAAAGAATATCATACACTTGATGCATAAAATTTTTTTCCTCTATAATGTTTGTAGTAATACGATAATTTCCTTATGAAGCAAAATTATTAGTGTTGTTATTGTGCTTTTCCCTTGCATATAAATATAAACTATTTCTATTAAAGTTATGATTAAGGTATACGTACACACTTAAAATTGTTTTTCTTAATTTTGATTTTAAAAATCCAATTTTTCTACAGTTGACCAGTGGTGTGTGTTTAATGACATTTTTGCGAAAAAAAAAAAAAAAAATCATATCAAACTAAATATTAACTACCTAATTAAGATTAATGACCTAATTAGCATAATTTTTGAAACATGGTATCTTAAAATGTAATTTGTTTAGGCATACAATTCTAGTTGGAAATTATAGCTAATATCATTCTTGATGTTTTGTGCTTCAATCAAGATGCTGGAGAGTATAGTTTTTTATACAAATATTTTTCACTACTAATGGACAAAAAATCATGATTTTTCTGAAATTTAGGCTTTTGAAAATTCATTACAAATTAATTTCTTAATTAAAAACTCTGATGGAGGCAGAACACATCCATTGTGTTATGTAGATTTTAGTGTAGAGTAACACAAAAAATTGTGATAGATTAATTAATTGTTGAGTTATTTTGTTTTAAGTGAAGCGTCACACAGCTGAAACATAATTCTTCAGAAATTTACTTCAAAGTTAAGGAAACGTGGATTTTTACATAGTAGAACCTCGAGAAAAATATTGGTTACTAAAGAACTATTGCAAATATTAGCACCATCTTGGTATTGTTTGAAAGGGAAAAAATTGGAGAACTATTTGAAGTAATAAATTTTTTTTTGCTATTTTGGTCGTTTTTATTGATTTTAAGTGTGTATGTACACCTAAAAAAAACTGAAAACTGATTTTTAATTTCTTAATTCTAAGCAAGATTTTATACGACTTTTCAATATTTCTAAGTAAAAAAATAATTTTAGGATTGTCTTTCCTGTAAAAGTACTCTTTATAAGTAAATTAGTGAAATCTCAATCTCCCGTTTTATATCCCGGTGTTATATTTTTTTCAAAACATTAAACCACTGAAGTTACGACCATTTCAGCGCAACCCAAAGTATTATGAAATCTTAATCTCATAATGTTTCATATTATTTCAAAAAGGCTAACATGTGGTAACAGATAACATAAATAAAGGGCTGTACAAGAATAAAAATTAAGCAAAGTTCACTAAGTGCTCTGCTTTTTATTGTGTAGATGACCCCTTAGCAGAGAACTGCGTGATAACATCAGCCACTAACGCCAAAGTTAGAGGCACACTAGCCGGAACTGGATGCGTAAACTGGAGAGATAACGCTAATAAAGCCGTTTAGCACTCCTAAGTATAAGAATGAAATAACAAGAACTTTGACGCTAGATTAGGCTCTGTGGTAGTGGCATACAAGTGACTCTGTATGATTACATAACTGTAATGCAATTGATATTAAAAATGAACTAAAGAGATATGCCCGAATTTTTTTTTTATAAAAGTCTAGTTTGGTCGTGAGCTCTAGTTGCAACAACGATTATTTAATAGCAATGTGCAGTATACTTTTTGAGAACCTTAAATGAACAATTTTTTCGGTATTCCAAGATGTTACGAACGATTTCAACAATAACATTTCAACGTGAAGTTAACAACAAATATATATATACTGAAAACTTGAAACGAAAAAAAAAAAAAAACACATATGTACATTGTAAAAGCGTTATTTTATGAAGTACAATATAATGCCTGTGAGGAAGGCTGGAAACGCATTAAAATATTATAAGCAGTTTAAACGCATCTAAATAGGGACATGAGAATTTTACTGCTCAAAGCAAGAAGTCAGAATCTACGATTTTTGCTATTTCCTGGTTTTCTCTTTTTTAGGCTCCTCATTCTTATTAGGTTGTACCTTACTGAGCCAGAAAGCTGCAAGTGATTAACCGTCAGGAAGACTATAAAAATTGCAGTAACTCGATTTTTTGTTAGATATTCGTAATTTGAAAAACAATAAGTACCTTCTACTCTCGACATGTATCCAAGCAAGGGAAGATTTAACGAATAAAATAATTTCAATGAAAAAATAAGTAATATCAAATTAACATCATCAAACCACTGAAATATTTTTTTAGTTTAATGTGAATTAGTTTTAGTTTTCGCAGCATTAAAAACATAAAAAATAATTTAAATTATTTATAGATTAATTCATTAAAAAGAAAAACCCAAACTGTGATCAAAATGTTTCTCCTTCAAAAAACTTTAAAAAAAGAAGAAGCAGAAGAAAAAACAAACATAATTATTTAAAAAAAATTTCTAAACGTCGCTAAGGCGCTGTACGCTTTATTCAAGTAGTTAAGACATAAAATTACCTTGACTTTGTTTAAATGAGAATATTGTGCTGATATCTGTTGATTTATCTAAACATAGTAAGGCACCAAAAGTACTTTTTAAAAATTTTTATTCAACATAAAATTAATAACTACTGGAAGAGCATAAGTAAGATACTCAACGGAAATAACATGCACGAACCTATTCCTTTGCGAAAACTCCGCATTTCTTAAAAATTAAGATCTTCCAATCTGATAAGAAGCGCAGGGTCCCACGAGAAGGAAGAAAACACAAACAGGTTCATTACTCTTAAAAAGATAATCTTAGGGTGGTTGCCATAAACGCTTTTATAAGAGCAATCCTTAGGTTCTCCTCTGGAAATATAATGTTTTCAGGAAAGAGTAGGGAAGGTTATAAAGCAAGACGATGCTAACGGTTATTGGTTTTTTGTCTCTGGAATACTAAGTGCAGTTTTAGGGTGTGTCGAGATAGGAAAATAGTCGTAAATAAAATGAGTCTCTAGGTGTTGCTGATGGGAAGGAGTTATCGGGTTAGAGAATTGATTTTGTGTGAATAAAACGTTATGGTGACGAGAATTTCGCCTTGAATAAAAATGACATCATTGAACGAATGCGCTGGAAGAAAATATCAAACAATATTGAATCTACGAGTTGATTATTCACAGTTAAGTAGGGTTTTACTGGTCATTTTGGTGGGTAATAACCATTATTTTCAGTAAAGGGAAATGATTAAGTAGCCTTAAGTACAGGGTGTCCATTGTCTTACGTTTTTTAACCGTGTTTCTTCTGACTGGCTAAGAGGTTTTACGCATGAATTCACTTTGGAAGGAAAGAAAAGTGAAGATAAGAAGGGATAAAAGGAAATAAACCATAAAAATTTAATAAAATCTTCATTAAGAAGAGTCGTTGCATATTTTCTGAAATATAATGGCTTTTCATTTTGAATTTTAAACATCAACTAGCCTTAGAGGAAAGCTTAGAGTTTTATGTGCAGTATAAAAAAATATATATTTGAAAACTGACTTTAATTTTTTAAGATGTTTTATGCACACGGTTGCATTCCTATCCCTCTCATATAAAAATTTTATCTGCGCATTTGTTTTGTGGTGAAAATTAAGGAGATAAGAAGTGAAGGTTTACTAGGGCAGAAAAGTAAAAGTGATGATTTACAATGGAAGTACTTCATGTTTTTGCTTCTAAGGAATCATTCATAAATGATGTCACGCTTCGAGGGAGGAGGGGGGGGGGGGGTCCGTGAAATTGTGACAAAATGAGACAAGGGGAGGGGAGGGGGTTACAAGAAGTGGGACATTATGCATGATGCAACATAAGGTGACATGTGACAAAGGGGAGAGGGGGGTCAAATATATGGGAAAAAAGCACGACATCATTTATGAACGGCCCCTAGGGGATCATTCATAAATGATATCACGCTTCGAGGGGGGCGGGGTTCATGAAATTGTAACAGATTGTGACGAGGGGAGGGGTTAACAAGAAGTGTGACATCCCTGCTTATGAAACATAGCGTGACAAAAGGGGGGTGTAGCGTGACAAAGGGGGGGGGGGCCCGTTGAAGTGTGACATTTTGTGACAAAGGGGGGACAGGGGTCAAATATGTGGGAAAAAAGCGTGACATCATTTGTGAACGGTCCCTAAGATGTGTATCGGTTTCAGAACAGTTTGTGTGAACGAACGATTTCAGTGTTTTTAATAACATTGAAGACACTTAGAAATTGTAAAACACATACATTTTCTTTTTTTTATGAAGTTAAAAATAACAAGAAGATCCATCCAAAACTATACGAGCCTACTTTCCCGTATACACCAACATTAATTTTATAATCTACTTATTTCTTTTTGACATTTAGCTTCAGCTCCTTATTACTTCAAATATAGCTTTTTAAACGGTTATTACATAGCCCTTCATTCATGAACTAATTCATGAACTTATTCAGTCATTTATTCATTCATTCATGTATTCATTCATTCATTTATTTATTTATTCATTCAGTTACTCATTTATTCATTCATTATTTCACTCTTTGATTGCTTCCTTCATTCATTCAGAAATATCCTTAAAAATCCAGACCCAAAAAAATTCATGCGAAAATGAGCTCGTTTAGTTCTGGATGAACTTGGTATCTGTCATATTACACGTCATAAGATCATTCTATTAAAGTTTGTTCTTCGTAAATCCATCTCTTGGATCAAGATTTATGTAATTCATATTTCCTCGTGTGCGTTAATGCTAAGATTTTTTGAACTGTTCAAAATTGAACGAAACATTGTTCAAATAAAGGTTAAAATACGGAAATGAGATGTTCTCTGTCTCTCGAATGCAAAAAACAAAAAATTACTTCCAATCCGAAAATTCCCTCAACAGTTATTGAGAGGGGGGGGGGGGGTAGACAGACACATTGAATTTGATAGCCCTATAATTAGTGTTACGCAATATATCAATGCTATGAAAATAAGTACAAAAAATAGATCTTCGGAAATAGCGAATAAATATGCAGTTATTTTAACCGTAATTTATACCTTTCCATTTACTGTCAAGCATTGTTAATGTGTTTGTTGATGCTTCTTAAGTCGTAGTGGTAAAAGTTTTGCGACAGAAAAGAATAACAAATACATTTAATATGCACTGCTTTTTATAGACATTTTCGTTGGAATATAAATTTAAGTTTTCCTTCCATCAGGATCGCCTATACAGAAGTTTATTCTTTAGAACTTCATTCTTTGCACAAATATGTTTATTTTTATTCCATGCATTTCTAACTCCTTTTCAAAACATCGTTAAGAAATGGAGCTTTAGTAATTTAGAATTCACTGTTTGAAGACTTACAAAAATCGCCAAGACTTTAAATAATCTGTTTGAAAACTTGCATATTAATTTTCTCTTTGAAATCTCGTGATGAGAAGGAATTTAAAAGAAGTAAATTCTTAAGGTATATTAAATATTTTTCGGACCCGAAGAAGCAGAAAATTTAATCTTCTTTAATGTACAGTTAGTTGAGTTGTGCATTCCAAAGAGAAAGGATTAATTTTTGAGTGATGAAATGCCTTTTTCAAACTAGTAGAAAAGTCTTTTGCTGGCATAAAAGTATTATCCCACGAGAAAGATTTGAAACGTGAAACTACGCAATTAGAAAACGAATTCGGTATTTATTAATTAAATGCCGTGTAAGAAAGCTCTTATTTCCAACTATACCATAATATTCTTCGGCAGCCGCAAAATGGCACATGATTGTGTCATTGTTTTTTTTTCTTCTAAAAAAGATCTTTCATCAAAATAATATTTTCTTTAAATTCCACAGGGATGTCTGCGAATTAAAAGTGCACATTCAGGCAGTTTGCAGAGAAAATATATAAAAGAAAAAATACACATTTATTTTTTCGTAGACTTAAAACTGGAAGTGAAAAAAAAACATTTTGCGTGGCAGCAGTTTGTTCAAAAATTTAAAGAATGCGACGCAAGCTTGATTTGAAAGCTAACAAAATAAAGAGGGAAAAAATGAAAGAGGAAAATGGCGAAAGATAAGTGACAAATTAAAATTTTATTTGCACCACGGCATTTTAATTTGCGACTGCCTTCCGCATTAAAATGTCACGCAATACTAAACTGCTCCAAATTAAAACGTAGCAAAAATGTTTGCGAACGGGGTTTGGGAAACAAGAGAAAAAATGAAATACTGGGAAAGAATTTTAGAATTTCGCATTGTAAGGAGAATAGAATTGAAAAAGAATTTAGTGCACAGTTGGAAGAATTTCCAATGGTTTTCATTGCAAGTGAAAGAGAAGATTTTTCAAAGTTTCAAATAAAATCCTCATGCAAATTGAATACGCAGTTAAAAATTACGTATAAGATAACAATACACTAATTTAAAGCAAATTAAGGAATTCAACACCCACTAAATTGTAGCATTTGTTAGCAATTAATGAAATCTGTCCTTTGAATCCCATAGATGAACTAATTATGCATTGCTTTTTAAGCAACATAATTAATTGTTAAAAATGTTTAAAAAAAGATTGAAAATAAATGACATCATAGGTAACAAAATAAATACAATTTTAAATAAAACAATAATAATTTTTAAAAAAATCCGAAAAGAATTTTGTTTTTGTAATTTTTTTAATAATTTGGTATTTATAAACTGCGAAAGTTGCATCTATCTATTTTTATAAAATTAAATGAAACTGACATTTCTACAGAAATGCGCTATTCTTCTATAATTAAAAACTTTTTGCACACATTCTGTGTTCATAGAAAGAAAAGAGATTAATTTTTTAAGACATCAGCAAATTTTTTGAACATACATAATTTTTTGTGCTGCAGAGTTCAAAAATAAATAAATAAACAAAAATAAAAAATAAAATAAAATGGCTTTGAAAAAATAAATTAATAAACAATTAAATTGAAAAGCTTAGCTAAAAAAGGATTTTTGTTACAATTCGAAAAAAAAAAAAAAAAAAAAAAAACTGAAAAAGCATTTACTATAAATATTGTCAGCTTTATTATTGGAATAAATTCATAAACTGTGCGTTATCTTTGTCAACATAAAAATACCGATCTTGTTTCAAACTAGACGAACCTAATTTTCTTATATGAAGCAGCCGGTAGGTCCTCCTCTGGTTTATTGACACTGTACTGTTAACACACTTTAATTCATCTATTGCATATGCATCAGATACTTTATCCAAAAGAAAAAAAAAACATAGACGTCGATCACATAATATTTAAAATATTTCGAGAGAAAGTTAACCATTAACGAACTTTAAAAAAAGACGGGTTATCTTCCACCTTAAAAAAATAATAAAAGTTTACATTATGCTTTATGTTGTCTTAAATCCGTGGTTTTCAACTTATGAGTACATAAAAATAACCTTGTCACCGCAAAATGGATGAAAAAACGTGATAAAATTTGGCTAAATGAAATTCTTTATTGGCAAACGTTTTCAAAGAAAGAGATATTCATAGGTATAAATGTGCATGTGTGTGGGTTTTCGACTCTTAAAAGTAAGATTGAAAATGACGCTTTTTCCAGTACTCTCAGCGTCCATCATATAAGGTTATCACCGATCATTGTTTTGTCTACCTAGGCTATCTTTTATCATTGTTTTGTTTACCTATCCTATCCTTTATCATTGCTTTGTTTACCTATCCTATCCTTTATCATTGTTTTGTTTACCTATCCTATCCTTTATCATTGTTTTGTTTACCTATGCTATCCCTCTTCGGGAAACAAAGTATAAAAAAGAAAACTTCCAACACAAATTCTCAAAAAAATAGCATAAATTAGTTTCTTAACAATAATTAGTGCTCAAAATTCCTTCAGCACACGAGTGAACTCAGGAAATGGGGCTATAATTTTTTCATAGGGAATAAATTACCTCCTCTGTTCTCACTGTCGGCAGGCTTCACTTGGATTGGACGGTTCATCTGTAACAAAAAAAAAAATATATATATATGTATATATATATATTAAAAATATATAAAAATAAAATGAGATTTTTATTGAACATTGATTATATATATATAATATGATTATATCTTCAAACATTTTTATCCTTTTATATGTCGTTGGTTGTAAAACGCAATAAAGATTTACAAACGTAGATATATTTTGACTTTCTTTACAGGAATAACATGTGATAAATCTTAATGAGGGTCAACATAGGGAAATCGACAACCCCGGGAGCTTCAAAAACTGGCTTAATTACGTGCAATAACAATATTGATTAATTAAGGGCAACTGCTGATAGCACAATCCATCAATTTAAAATCTTTGTAGGTTTTTCTTTTAATTATTGAGACTACAATCCAATACGAAACCGTGAATAATTTAATTTAAGATTTGCTGTATTGACTTACTGAAGTATTCTGTTAACGATTATTATTCCTGTACTGAGGTGGCAGTCTCGTGCTGATAAATGGAGAAAGGTACTCATTTTACTTGAAAATAAAAAACAGCAGACCATAGTGTTTGGAGCAGCAAAAGAAATTTTTCTCCCAGTAAACAACCGGATTATTAACAGTGAAAATGATACTAATGATGATGATAATAGCTAAGATTGTTTAATTTACTTGTCTAGAATTTTCTTTGAATCGAAAACGAGACATGTACCAAAAATGTAAACATAAGCTAAATTCCGTTTTCTTTTTCTTTTCTTTCCTTTAAATTTTTTCTTCTTTTTTTTAATTCTTTTTGTTGGGGGGGGGGGGGGACTATTGATTCAGATTTTAATTATTTACTGCAACCTAATTTAAGCAAAATCTACACAGCTTATACGGTATAGTCCAAAACGTACGTTTAAACACTCATTGAAACCCGCTAAAATATTTGTATCGCAGAGCGTGGTTAAGCGCGATGTTGGAAAACGGACAGATAGATGAAGAAAAATAAAAAAAATACGTACAAAATTAAAAGTATATAAATGCAGGCATTTCGAAAAATAATACCTTATAAATCCACATATATTTACGAATTTTTCAATCTTCACACATGATATAAATATTGCCATATGTTATCGTGTATGTACTTATAAACATATAGTTGCATTATTAAGTTGCTGAAAGTATAGAGATAGATTGAAATCAGTGCAAATCCAAGCTGTGAATGAATTATTAATGAATGAGCAACTTGACGGTAAATAACTGGAAGTACTGTCCATAATGCTAAAGTAGAGCCATGAAAGAATTTGCGCATGCGTCAGGTCTGCTTCGATTTTATCGAAATCTGGATGATAGGTTGATGAGATATTACGATGAGTGTTTTGTTTTTTTTCCTTTTCTTTTTTCCCCTATATTAAATCAGCCTAATGGGCGTGGGTTTGTGCGGATGTTTTTTTTTTCATTGAAAAAAAAAAAAAAAAAAAAAGGAAATTAAAGTAATATCGAGGAAGAAAAAGCAAAAAAAACAAAAAAAAAACTATGAGATAAGAAGTGCACTCTTGTGCCCATCCACGAACCTATCACCGCTTTCTGAAGTGGAACCGCGTGATCTTGATAGGTGTGCTAAACGAAAATGAACAGTACATTAAGAGTGGTAGAGATGTGACTTACGGGCTGTAGGAAAGCAAAAGAGTGACTCAAATTTAATTAAGGTCAGCATTGGAACAAAATTAAACGAGCTTGTCAACATGAAATTAATGTGAGTAAAAACGCACTGCGATATTGAAGGAAGCTAGACAACAGATAAGTTAACAGAAGAAGAAGCGGAAAACGAGCAGGACCCCAACGTCAGTAATGTATAGTTACGATTTCAACACTTAAATCAAAACTCTTGTTAAAGTGATAAAATGACTTTGTTTTTCAAGAACATCATGTTCTCGGAATAGCTCCTAGTCAAAGTGACTTAGATTTAAAAAACAAAGTTTATATTTTGTAAGTAACCCTTTTATAAAAAAGATCTGGTCCGCTCTCATTTTTGAGACCACTAAAGAAAAAAAAACTTTCCTCACTTTGGTTAGAGCAAAGACTATCCCACACGGTTTCTTAATAATCTAACCACTAAGCCAGGAGGACATCAAAGTGGGAGGGGGGGGGGGGGAGTTTACGTACATAGCTACCAAACGTACCAAAACGTACTTTCTTGCTAAGTTTCTTCATATCTCAATTTGAAGAGCGTTAATTATCCAATCGTCTATTTTGTTTTACCGCTTTGCTGGGTCCGATAGGAATCCAACGAATTATTCGTCTTGTATTCCTGCTCTGAAGAGACTAGCAGACTACTCACATTTTTGAGTCGTTCTGACGTCTCGCGCGGCAAATAGTTCCTTAATTTTGATACAAATACCATTGCTCTAAAGAAGTAATCGCTAAAAAAAATCTCTGTATTAATTGCAGTTAGTAATTTTCCTTTCTGTAACTGTAATTTCTAAGTAAGCATAGGTACTTAACACTGAGAACAGCGCTTGCACATTCTTACTTAAAAATTATTAAAAAAAAGAAGGTATATTTTCCCAGTTTTAATCACATCATTTTTAATAGTGGAAAAGCAAGGAAAACGGAAATAGAGTAAATATGGCAAAAAGTATATGGGCTACGTCAAACAAATTAATAAGTAGTCTTTACGCAATGAATATATTTCAACAAGATAAAACCATTTTGAGTACGCAGATTACTTATATACGAATCATAGCATGTATGTGAAAAGGGCTTATAACAATCGAGATAGGAAATATATGTGCAGGGATGAAGGAGACACAAGAAACTATGCATTTGACTTTCGCTACGCACAAGATACCACATTAGTACGGATAAGATTAATAAACCCCCCATATCAGGAAAATTTTAGTAGAGGTATAAATTTAGCATTAACGGGGGAAAAAAAGGGGGAAAATTCAAAGTGCATCACAAACAACTCAAAGGTAAAGGAACATCACACGGGAAAGGCTCCTCAGATGCTCAGTAAAAAAAAAAAAAAAAAATAAGTCAATGAATGCATATTAACTGAGTAGGATATTTAAAACGAAAATAGTAATAATAGTAATAATACTTAATATAATAGCCATATTAATAATAAAAGTAACAAAACTCTACATTGCTTCTGCAATCATTATCTGCCTAGACCGATGTTTTTCCTGGATCCAAAAGCATGTTCTCTAACATTTATTTAGTTTTTTAACTTTTGTATATTTTCCATTGGCTGAAAATGTCATCGTTTAAGTTCTCCTGATGGTTAAAAACAGAAATTTGCCTCAAAATGTCGTCTCTTGAATACCCCGCATGAGGTGGATGTCGATATTTTCAGCTTCACAGACATGACTTTGAATTGATGATAACTCTCATACTAATATACTTTTTCAAAATAATTACTACTCTAAAGGATCGTAGACAAAACACATTTAAGTACTTTTGATATTACATCTGGACAGTTTTATAACAAAATGAAATTGCTTGAGCATAAGCGCAGCGTAATTGTGATAGGAAGAATAAGATTTTAGGATGTAGCTTTGACAACAATGCTAACCTATTTTAAACTTAATTCCCCACACCTCCCAACCGCCTCCTCTTTGTCCTGAACCCAGCATGATGCAAGACATAATATCATTTAAAGCAACTCAGTGGAGCCCATTCCCCTTGGAATACGTTTCCGAGAGCAAATTTAGGCGTGTTCCATTATTAAAACAATTCTTTCCGAAGGTGACTTCAAAGGAGGAAAAGAATAAAGGACACATAAATACGCGAGCAGAAATAGATGAATGCATTATACGTCGGCGTATGAATGCATGAGAAGATATAAAAGGCCACCTTCTGCACAAACGGTGGGGGGAATTTCAAGGAGACAGGAAGAGGAGTTATAAATATTTATGAAATTTCGAAATGGCAAGCACTGTGGCATCGGCGTAGAAGACAGTGTTTTGAGTTGGTACGTTCTCTGACTGCAAGGCGACTGGGAATGGTTCAAGGCATTGAGGCTGGTATTCGCAGTTATGTAGAATGTAAATTGAGCAAAAAATTATTCGAGGATGTTATAGCATTGAATGCAGTCTCAATCTTCATCTTTTATAAGATGGAGATGCTTGAAAAGAACACATAATCTCAGAAGCTGTTTTTACTTAGGATAAAAAAATCTATTTTCATTCCATAAAGATTTGTTCAATGTAAACTGAGAAGCGGTTATTCGACCCAAGATTTTTTGTAATCAAGATCCAATGTTAACCATACTCGTATCATTTAAAATTTATGCATTCTAAATCACATTATATAAAGTAATTCTGGCGTAAATTGTTTGAAATTGGAGTATGCGTTATATATATACACACTATCAAAGAAAAGTTAAATTTTGCGGCGTAAATGACAACTAGAACATGAGAAAATGAAAAAGATTCTGGAAAAAAACTTTCTTCAACCTGACCCCCCCCCCCTCTCCCTTCCCCGAAAAACAAGTTCTGGTTATGCCTTTGATTTGTATTATTTCTACTTCCCAATCATTCTAACTAGCTATTCTATTAAAAGCAGGTAAAACCGTTTTTGTATTTAAAATATTAGCCTTCTATATTAATATTTTGAGAAATTCGGTCGATTTTGCATTATTTTTCAAAATGACAATCTTGTCGCCCGCCTTTAACGTTAAATCAGTTATTTTCAAAATTTTCAACCTGTGCATGTTTACTTTATTTTACTTTAATATATGCTTGCTTTCTACCTGATTTATTACTTTCGCCCACACATTTTCCATTTTCCTCCCCTTGATCTATGCTTAGAGTTGTAACATAGGTTGATTTACGTACTGAAAATTGCAGTTTCTCTCAGGATGTTTACTCTAAATCATTTATATTTTCATTTTTACAACCAAAATCTTTTTCTCAAGATGTTATTTTTCTGGCTTTATTTCTTTAAATTAATATTTTTATCAACTGTTGCTGTGTTTTAAAAATAATTAAACTTTCTAAAGTTTCAAGCACGACTGCCTATTTTGCAAACATTTCATCCATAAATATACTTCTTGCTAAACCACCTTCCCAAAAATTCTAACTAGCTGTTCCACCAAGCGCGGATTAAACCGGTTTTGTATTCAAATTATTAGCCAACCACATCAATTATTTGAGAAATTGGGTCCGTTTTGCATGATTTTCGTAACAGCCTTTTTGTTGCATTTGATGTCAAATTAACTTTTTACAAACCTTCTAACCTGTGCAAATTTACTTCATTTTGCTTCAATATTTGCTTGTCTCTTACCTGATTTATTACTCTTCCCCATTCATTATCTATTTTGCTCCCCTAAATCCATATTTAAGGTTGTTTAAGGTTGTAACATTGGTTTGTTTACATTCTGAAAATTGGATATTTTCTTAGGATTTTTGCTCTAAATCATTTATTGTTTTTCCTCTTTAATATCCAAGCTATTACTTATCTGTCTTCGCCTCCTTACATTTAGTTTTTTTATTAACTACTGCCAGTGACGGAGTTTAGGAAGAACACAAGGAGCATGAGATGTGCGCCATCCAAAAAGTATATATATATATATCTGAAGGCAAAACTTATTGTAATTTAATTTTGATACGAAATTACATTGCTCTTAGCAGATTGTTAAAAATAGTTTCTTGTAAGAAATATATATAATTTTTAAAAGTTTTTACTTTAATTTTTAAAATTTACTTCCTGTATAAAACTTTACTTTCAATGTTTTTAGAAACATTGCAAGGAAAATTAGAGCTTATACAAGAAATACAAATACTTTCTCCTAAATATGAACTTCATTCATTGAAATATTTTTTTGGACAGTTATTAAAAATAACAAATTGTAATAATATGATTTTGATATTATCAAAATTATAAAATATTCAAAATTATAGAATAAGTTCTGCCTTCAGCTATATATATATATATATATACTTTTTGGATGGGGCCCATCACATGCTCCTTGTGCTCTTCTTAAAATCCGTCACTGGCAGTAGTTAATTAAAAACTAAATGTAAGGAGGCGAAGACAGATAAGTAATAGCTTGAATATTAAAGAGGAAAAAAAATAAATGATTTAGAGCAAAAATCCTAAGAAAATAGCCAAGTTCGTATCAAAATTATGCAGACAATAACACTTACAAATTTCCCGAAAAATAATTATTTCAAACTGTTTATGAGTTTTACGATATATGCATTAAAATTTTAAAATAACACAGAATTCAATGTAATAACAGCCCACTAGCGTATAAAACATATTTATCTATTTAAACAACTGTTGTCATAACATTTATGTTAAGCGAAAATAGAAATAAAACTTAATGTGTGCGCATAAAAAGGAATGAGGTCGTTTAACATTAGACATAAAAGCATCGGAAAACACAATACCAATAGCAGTGGGCGTTGTTCTGAAATTTCGGAGACAAAACGAGAAATAAATATTTATTATATTTTGAATTGACAACCGAGAAAGCAGTAATGTAGAATATGGTTCTTGTTATGAAAAGTTTTGAATCATGCAGACAATAATATTGCGAAAGATAGAGATTCACTCAAACTAGCGAAGTTGCGCGAAATGCAAATTGATTGTAAGTGTAATAAGAATGTAAATGCGCGTGTTCAAAGCTATGATTTGGCCGATAATTTAATGCTACAACAGGACAACAAACCTGAAAGTGACAGTTTTGATTTTTTTTTTTTTTTTTCTTTAAAAAATATGCAGTTTCACTTTTAAATTTTTTCACGAATTCGATTCAGTATTTTGTGATTTTAAAGGAGTATTGGGAGAGAAAATACTGATATTTTTTTCTTTCCTAAAGTTAAAAAGTATTTATATGTATTAACTTATTTTTCCATAAATTAGATTCAGTATTAGACGATTTTAATTTGTATTGGGAGAGAATACTGATTTTTCTCTCTTGACATTAAAAGAAACAACTACTTAATTAACTTCCGATTTTTAATTTTTTTCTGGAATTCACTTTTTATGAATTTGATAGCTGCGTATGTTTTAATTGTTCATAAGATTTTTTTCATTTATTCAATCTCTGTTGTCTTTTGGCAGGTCGGTTACAAATTATTTGTGTCATTTTGGATACTAAATATATATAATTTTTCCTTTCGAATGAGGCTGCGAATGGTCACTAACCTTTGCAGACCTAGTGCATTCCCCGGAGACCGGCATCCTTTCTTTAAAGTAGCACCATTGTCGGCGGATGCTCGTGCCAATTTTAAAATTTTGCTGCTGAGTTTCCCCTAGATCGCGGCAGCTGAGCTCTAACTGATGCGAAACTGCACTAGGAATTTAATTCAGCCGATAGTAACCAAGCAAAATGTATACTCAAGGGATCTTTAATATGCATCTTGAAAATCCACCGACTTGGGACAGGTTTGATCCTGCGGAATTTGGCGTACTGCGAAGCCAGAGCTTTATGACTACGCCCTCCTGCCGGCATATACTACATATTGAAATAACTTGTCAAATTTTGATGTGCTTGTACATCTTCATGCTTACTTTAGACAGATTTTAGTAGAAGTAAATATTCTGAATTACTATGCAAAAGCATGTCGTGCCAGATGTGTGAGGAATTGGACAGATCTGTTTCGGCAAGTTTTTAGATAATAATTCAAAATTGTAATTTCACTGAATTTCTTTCATTATTTTAAAAGTATGCCTGAAAATAATATAAGCACACAAAAAATTATTAATTTAATTTACTATTTATTGTTGTTGTTGTCGTGTCCTCTCGCGTGGCGAGGAAGAATGGGTACGCTGCTTCTGAGTCTAACGGGGCCCTTGTAAGCAGGAGTCCGATTTCCGCCCCTTTTCTTGAAAGGTCTCTTAATTTTTTGAACCAGCTTCCAGATGAGAGACCGTCACCTGGAATTGGCACCCCCAGAGGTATCGCTCCACTTGGAGGACATTGGAGCCACGACCTTTTTAACGTGCACCAGCTCCCTTTCTCGCACACGGACCGCAGCAACCAGCTGCGACAGGTTATCACCCTCCCAAACACTGACCTCAGTCAATGTTGCTTCAATTTCGGTGTTCTGCGGGAACCGAGCTTCTTCCTACTGGTCCACTGCGGGACAGTTTACTATTTAAAACTTAAAATGAAATTAAAAAAAAAAAACCTGATTTTTTCATACTTGTCTTAAGTGGAATTTACTTTTGATGAAACGAAGTACTTATCTCATCTTAATTTGAAATAATGTTCTGTAATTTTTGTATAGGGATATACTCTGCTTTGGAATTTTATAAAGTTTGATGAAGCTAAATCCTAGAATTTTGGTATGCTTTAGTAGAGAAAATGTCAGTGTTTTCGTTTTTTTCTTTTGTTTCTTTTTCCAAATTTTTATAGGGTCTTTTTCTTTATCTGGTAATCCGATAAATACATATTTAATCGAAATTAAATCTTAAAGTTTAACTTAACATTTTTTCATAAAAAAAACCCCATTAAGTGCATTATTGATGGGCACTAAATGCATGAAGATAAAACGGTATAGATAATTGAAACAGGAAGTATTGCTGTTGTGTATCACTTCGCTATAAACTTATTATTATCTGACGTGATATGCATCTGCGAAACTGCTACAAACACATTACTTTTATATCATTTGCATTGTTAAACTTCATTAATGTTAACAGTAAGATTTTTCATTAATTGAAATTAAACGTTAACTTTATTAACGCTAAAAAATTAAAACGAAAAAAATGTGCACAAATTAATAATTTACAACGTAAAGAACAAATAAAACTTTAATTGCATGTAAATTTAAATATAAAGGAAAAATAAATTAGTAAGTAGAACTTAAAGCTAAACGATGAATAAAAAAACAACAAAAATACAAACATGCTGATAAAAATAAATAACTAAATATTAATGTGAAATCTAGATGCATCGAAAAATGTTTGAAATGTAAGTTAATAATTGTTTCCTCGCGTATTTTTCAGATTTCGGTAATTTCATTTTTTTACAATAATTTTTTACTTTTAATAATTTACATAAATGTTAAACAATATATTATCTATGATGTTTGAAATTCTTTATGTTTCAAAAACTCTTTTAAATCAAGTTCATAAAAGATAACCCATTATTTGTTTCCTTTGCAACGTACGTTATACGACAGTGAAACTTCATTTACAGATTTACTAGAAGTAAGACGCGTAAAGTCAAGGGGAACGTGGGACAAAGTGAAATAGTTGAAGTAAAATATTTTTTTCAAAATGAACAAGCTAGAAATTCATTTAGATAATAACGGTATCTAAACATAGAACAATGTACTCTATAATAGAATTTCCGTTGAATAATGTTTTTTTTTTAATTTTTATTTTAGGCACTAAATTTTTACGTTGAAATGAAAATGGAAAATTGTCTCTTTGCCTGTTGTATAGGGCAAAGTGAAACAGTGATAATTATTTTTTTGATACTTTTGATGAAACTGGGGCTTAATTTGCACTTAATATCTAGAGATCTCAGCTTCTTTTCAATTTTTGGTAACTTTTTGCATATTGGACGAAAGTCAGATTATTAAAGCATTAAATAAGCCTTAGTGATAACTGAAACTACCGACTATTTTATGCACTTATATTAGTGCATCCAAGCTAAATACAAGCGGATCTGCAACTTTAAGGGGAATCCTAACCACTAGGACGTGATCGGAGAAATTTCTAGACTGATGAATAACATCCATACCCTCCCGGGAATCGAACTCTAACCCTTGGCGTGGAAGCCTTCGGATTTACAGAGTACTCGGATAGGCCACTGAAATTCTCAAATAGTTTTAAATAAACCTAGATAAAATCGTCTTATATTTAGTCTGATTTAAGGCATTAAAATCCATTACGTTCTTTTTGAGTTCCCGCTAAATCAATCTGAACTAAAATAATCTTTTTTTTTCCTTTTCTTTCCCTTTGTTTTGGCGGCTCTCAGTGTCTGCAATTGAATTTAACTTTATGGAAATTGAGCTGAGCTAAATTGAGTTAAAGTAAAAAGTATTGAGTCAGCCAACTAATGACTCAATTGAAAATTTAGTCATCGGGCGCCCATCGTTGGTGTTGGAGGAAATTGAAATAAAGTTTCACTTTGCCCCACATGTACTTGACAAATTGTACTAAATATTATAAACCGAAATATGCCTAACATTAACAATGTAGTGGGAATCAGTAGGTCTTAATTAATACTTAAAATAATATGAAATTTATGATTATATAACAAAAATATTTTTGTTTGATCTTGCACAAAATATTAGAATATGAATGTCCAGTTTTGAAAATGGCTTGTGTTGTAATACGCCTTGATCTTTAGAGGCAACTATTGTTTTGAATGGAATCAACCAAATGTTATGTAACATATTCAACATGTTATTAAATAGGTGGCGCTGCAATTTGAGTAAATATTGTACCATTTCACTTTTCCCCACTATTTTTACTTTTCCCCACATTCCCCTAAAGTTGTTTCAAATAAGAGTTAAAGATCTTAAACAAAGATGTGTTTATTACTACATTCATTTATAGATGTGTTTGCGAGAATAAGCATTACCAGTATAACGAACTCTAGTTACTTGAATGCGTTTATAAGCAGCCACTGGACGTTGTTTAAGGTTATCCAAGCTTCAGATACTTTTAATTGTTTTGACTTTGCATCACAAGCTCACACTGTATTTTAGTGAAACAAGCATTTTTTGATACGCACAAATCATGTGTCTGCAGCTTTTAATGCTTTTTTCAAAAAACTAGTAACGTTGATTTTTGAAAAATATTTTTGTCGATTTCAGCAGTTTTTCTTTTATGTTCCAAAATACAATAAGACTGCTTGTTTCCTTCTATTTTTACCATTACTTTTTGTGTTTTACCTGTTAATAAGGATATATTTATTGTCGTTACTTGAAATAAAAATATTTGCCACTAAGATAATTGTTTTACTATTGGCAAACATATTTTAAAGTAATTAAATGCAATCGATAAAATCATATATTATGAGATAAACATTTCCCTCTACGCAAAGAAAACTATCTGACTTTTCACCTAAACAAATAGTTATTATAATCGAAAAGGCAATAATCGTTGCGATAAATGATTAAAACCAAAAACGAGTTGAACGTTTATTAATTACCCTTTATGTTACTGTCTGTACCTGGCAAAAGAAAGATATCAATCCCGAGATGCTTTGCACATCTCTTCAGAAAGAAACCGTAACTGAGGCAAACCCGATTGTGGCTGTGTTTTGTTGCCACCATATGTTTCACAATAACCACAAAAATAGAATGGGGAAAAATTCCATCCTCCTTCCCCCTAGTTGCGGGCAACTTCGTAATAAATGTTTGCTTTGGCACTATTTTGCACCACCATCCCTGCGGCAGAAAAATTCCGCACTGTTGCACACTTCCTCTAACACGGAAAAACATCGAAAAAATGTCAGGGGTGAATTATGGCCGCAATTTACGTTTCTCTGCCAAAGGAAAAATTTTTACAGACTTCGGGATAAGTAATCGTGGCGCCGAATTTAATCGCATTCAAATGCACTGTACACATTGCGCTGAAAATAAGTAAACTTTGGGAGAAAATGCTATGTTTTTTCTTCCATTTCTCTCTGACCTAGTAGAGAATTAACGATCGAATTTCGATTCGGCACAGAAAGATTGCCGAGTTTCGACGTTAAGCAGTTGCTTTTATGGATGGAATTATTCGTTGTTGATCGATCATGCTCTTGAATCATATTATTCTCAACCATAAAGAAAACAGTCATTTATATAATGAATGCTATTTTATCTAATTCATTACCGGTAAATGAATGCCTAAATGTGTATGCGTAAAATTTGATTCATATGTATTTTTGTACGCATTTTTGTTTCAAGAACTAAAGTCAAAATAGTTCACATGCTTCGTATGATGGATTATTGACACTTGCCAAACGTATTAACACGACCTTTTATAGTAATTATTTATCAAAACCCCACAAGAAAATACAGATGTAAATTCAATTTCGTTTAAAAATTAATTTAGTGTGTAATTCATACGTTTCAAACTTTCGAAAAAAGAAGCAAAAAAAAAAAAAAAAAACATATATTTTGCAATAATAAAAACTTTATTTCATCTATTGCATTTAGTTTTGTCTGTCACATCAGCCTTGAATTTTACTTTAGCTTTCAAAAAGCAATATATTACTAAATATGTAACACACACATAAGCTAAATATGTAACACAAGTGTGTTTTATAGTTTCAATTACCTTTTTTTTTTTTTTTTTTTGTATTTCGTTATTAACGTGTTTCAAGGACATTTAGAAGAAAGTCTTTTAATACAATAATACAAATCAGAGTATTATTAATGAAGAAATATATAATAAATAACGCACTGTTTTTATTTGAAAACATGTATATTTTCTGAACTCTAATGCATCTCTAAAGTCAATTAAACTCTTCTCTATTCTCTGAAAAATAACGAAAAAACTATTTAAAAATTATTATTTTTAAATAGTAATAAAATAATTCGGAGTTTTTTGTGCGTGATAATTTTTAATTTCAGTCGAACGAAAAATTCCAGGAGCTCCACTTTTAATGAGATGCATTTTATTATCAATAACTCATTATCATGGAATAAGAGACATAGAGAGAAAGACCTTTCATAAACAATATCGCCTGTGATTAGAAAAAGGTGACGAGTATTTTCATTTGCGTATTTATACTTTTCATCTTTTAAATTACATTCAGTACATTTATTTACGTTTCGTGAATTTAAAAATATAAATATGAAGTATTTTGGTGCATTCTATTAATACACGAGTTTATCCACAAACTAAATTTTATTTTACGATTCTATTTTTTAGGCATTTTATGGAAATGAAATCATTGACTGTTCTCACTCTTCTGATAAGTCAATTTGAAGTATTATGTAATTAATCTACAACGAGAAAAACAATTTTCATTTATCGTATCAATTTGCGTCATCAAGCGCATTTAGTTTATAAAAATTCAAAATAAATATGAAATATTTTGGCACGTACCTGGTGAATAAGTTTCTATAACCACAATCAAAATTTCTTTCACCTAATTATTTTGTGGAACATTTTAAACTAAAAACAAAGTTGATCTATTTTTGCATGTTAAGGAGAAACTACAATTATGATCACAATTCCTTTTTGCTACTCCTCTTGGAGCACACTCCATTAAAAAAAAAAATACTGTAAAATTCTTGATGTACTCAATGCAAACGCAACTCATACACTACTTTTTAAAGTGCAATTAGGATGATTCGCATTTCTTAAAATTACCTTTGTATCTCGAAACAGAATAATAAACATTTGCAAAAAATACACTAAAATTTCTTTGAAATCAACAAGAATTTATTTTTCATTTAAGTATTTCAAAGTAAACGTAATAACAAGGTATAGGGTTTGAAGATCTGACTTAGCATAATTTAGCAAGCAGACTCTACTCGTTATTATGAAATTGCTGTAGTGGAATATTTTGTCAAACGTGGCTAGTTGACCCAAATTAAGAGACGACTAATGACCCTGGTGACAAATGTGAGCCATATATAGCAATTCCGATTGGTGGCATCTGCCTAATTGCCTTAATCTAAGTTAATTTGGTAATGTCAGGAACACAGACGGTGATCAAAGACGGGACATTTGCAACTTCAACAACACGCGGCATTTCAGACTGAAACCCCTGAAGCACGAATAGAAGAGACGTCTGCAATAATTGTCAGTTGTAAAGCTCGGAAATTTGGTGAACTGTCACACTCTTTGCCCTATCTTACGACGTTTCAATAAAAACGAACTTTTATAGTCTGTTGGGATTTGATATATTTTGAATTATTCTTAAAGTTTGTATTTTTTTAATATTGGTAACATCAACTAATTCGAACAATACTTTTCTCGTATAGAAAGTTATTTTTAATAATTGTTTACTATATAATAACAATATTTTCCCCTTTGAATTTTTTTTTCACAACCTTCCATCTCTAGAATATTTTCATTTCTCTTTTACTTTCTCATTCATGAATCTATTTTTTTTTATTTTTATTTTTTTTTAATGCTAAGAATTTCTCTTAAAATTTGGTGGTTAACACTTATAGACCGTTCAACAAAAAATAACATATGAAGTCATTCGTTTCATCCCTCGGTGTATACATGTTGCATTTTTATGAGTTTATAAGTATTTCAAAATTATAGAAGACTTTTATTAAGCAATTTCTCGTAAGACATTAGTAATAGCTTATTCAGATATAGTACAGTAATTTATTCTAGAAATAATTTCTAATTATCTACTTCCCGTATGTGCAGAAAATATAACTGATATCCTTAAGAAAAGGCAAACTTTAAATCCTTTCATCGCTGAGCTTTAAATATTATCAAATATGCTACACAAATTTAAATAATACGATACCATTTGTGTTGGTTAATAAGCAGATCAAACGTTTTTTGCTGAAAAATGATTTTATGTAAATACAAAAAAGATAAAGCAATATATCAGAGACATTACTGTAGTCATTTTTTTTTAACAAAAGCACCGCCGATGTATAAGAATGAAACTACAAAATTTGTGGCTTTTATTAACATTTCCATCTTCGAAAGTCCTAAAATTTGACAAATGCCACCAAGGTTCAAAAGCTAGTACGATATTGACTTTGTGGGTTTTGTTGAAAATCGTCCCCATTTCAAATACAATCTTTATTCCATCTCCACTTCCCCCTTTGTTTGCTAGAATCCCCCTAAAGGGGCTTTCTAGAACTCCCCTCCCAGCGGAATAATTTCCCAATGATTCATAGTTTAGCACCACTGAGGCCTTCACAAGCACAAAGAATTTTCCGATTTTGGCTGAATGTGACATTTTGATATATCATTTAACAGGCCGAAAATCTGCCCGCATTTGGTCTGCTATTGAGCATTTATACTGATGACATTTTCAGAGTGGATCCGTAGTCTTTTTATCAAATCTTTTTATTCTTCTCTGGTGGAATTCTGCCAATATTGCTCCGCTGGAGTTTCTTCACACAAAACTGAATTCTTTTCGCTTGTATTATTGTACGTAAATGACGCTAGTCTTATTTACATAAAACAGAATGTAACACAATGGGATAGAAATTATTTGTCAAGGAAATAAAAGAGGAGTAATGAGCAGTTTTCTCAAAATGGAATTGCTTGAATGGTTTACATCAACGGAAATGTTATGTATGATAAGTTTATATCTAAATTGCAATTACTAAATGGTGATTTATTTGCCTGCAGTAATACTAATGTCCGGCAAATCATCTTGCAGTTTAGGTCTCAAAATATTGAATTAGTTTCATTTGATTGTACAGAAATTAATCACAGCAATATGTTTAGTGGAGGCGAAAGCTTAAAAATCTTATTGTGTATATCCACACAGAATGAAGCTCAAAACATGAAGAATAGGAGTAAGATGGCTTCTACTGTAGAAGATTTGCAAACATTAGATAATTGTAACATAAAGAAATACTCATTGTGCAAACTTCTTATTTTTTGGTACATTTAACGAACTAAAAATATTTTATTTAAATTAAAAGTAATAATTACTCGATGTTTACATCTCCCAGATTTAAGAAACACGCATTATTTTAAGAGCACTTTAAAAAGAAAAAAAAATACATTTCTGTAAAAATATGATACAACTAGTGCCATTTCTTTGTTCAGCCATTACTCCTCAGAGCATTTCCATGCTTGTGCAAAGCCTTTCAATTCGTTATCCCACAAACATAATTTCATATTTAGAAGGGAAACACATTAACATTATCATCAAATGAAAAATCAGTTAAAAATGCTCTAATGAAAAGTTCATCTGAGCATTTTTAACCATTGTAGAAAATAAACTAATTTTCGAACTTTTGTTGCAATATCTAAATTTTAAAATAAATATATTGAGGTATCGCTATTTTTAATTGCTTAAAAATTCATGCTTTTGAAGAACACAATTTTTGATATTCAAAACTTCTTGCTACAATTAATATTTGGATTAAAAAATATACATGCATCAGTTTTACTAAATTTACCGCAACTTATTTTACTGCATCATATAGTAATTTTTCATTTGTAATTAATCATACATGCATTAAATTACAAATTCAAAATGTCTTAAGGGTATTTATTAAAAATAATCGAAGCCAAGATACGCAACACAAAAATACGCAGGAACAAAATTTTTTATTTTGAATTTTAAACTTTCAAGCAGTCATTTCACCTATAAACAAAGAGGTCTTTTTAATTCATAATAAAGAACAAATACAACCTCAAATACTTTTTTGATTAAAATCATCAGTGTTAGTGTGTATTTATTTATTTATTTATTTTATTTAGTTTTGCACTTATATTATTTTAAGACTTTAACAATTACAACTCAAACAAAACCTTCCTATAATTGAGAAATATTTCTGAAAAGTATGAGCAATTGTCGTGCTTCTCTTCACAAAAATAAACACCAAAAACCAATTTCATGCGTAGAATAACACTCGTAAGTCGAACCAAAACATTGCTTATAAGAAGGGAGGTGGGAGTAATCTGTCTTTTTTGGATCTCGGATCAAATAAAACCATCAAAGAAGATTCGTCCAGCGTTACTATTGGAATTAAGCTGTCACAGGATGTATTGAGATACTGACAGTGTCTAAACTTCTGATCTAGTACATGATCAGCAAAATATCAATTGATATCGGCATTTCGGCTAAGCGTGAGACAAAAATGTTTTGTGATACTCTAGAGCCAGGTATTTGTTGCCGTCAGAGAAGAATTATTGTGACAAATCTCGCAATCATTCGTATTACCAGTTTCATACAGAAAGTCACTTTCCTGATCTCTGAAGAAATATCAAAAGCAGTAATTGCGTCGGGGTAAGTTATTAGTAATAAATTTCTCCAGTATATAAGTTGTATAAAATCAAACAAAAATGGCTATTCGTAGACATATTAATCCTTGAAAGACCGCTGCTGTTTCTGCTTTTAACAGAAACTCAAATTTGTCGCAAGTTGCCAATTTACTACGACAGTAAAGTTTTTTCTGGATGCAGCAACTTAGTATAAGTAGCTTCCTTTCATTTTTGATCGCAGAGTTATGTACAAATATTCCGTACAAGTTATTAATAACAATTCCTCCAGATTACCATTTATATAAAGCTTATAATTTAAGCAGAAATACTATGTACTTATACTAATTCCCACTAGAACGCTGTTTTTACTGCCTTTAACCAAAAACTCAATTATGTCACAAGTTATCAATTTAATAGGAGATAAACAAAATTTTGGACTCAGAAACATAATTTAAATAGCAATGCTTTAATTTTTGATGATTTCAAAACAATATTAAAATATTCAATACAACTCACATTATACTCAGTTCGATACGCAATAACCTTTTTAAAAAAAATAATGCTGCATCTAGAATGAGGGAATATTGATTTTCGCGGGAAAAAAGTAAAGATATTGTAGAAATAAAAATATTGGTAAAAGTAAATTGGGGGGGGGGGGGTGTAGAGCAACTTTGTTTTCAGTGTAATGCTGTTAAACCTTTGAACAGCTTTTTATATTGAGGTACAGAAAATTACTCACACAAAGTAGGTTTACAAACAGTTGTTTTCTTCTGCGTCCAAGCATAAAGACATTTTATAACAGAAATAATTTGTAATAAATAAAGAAAAAGCGGTATATATATATATATATATATATATATATATATAAGAGAGAGAGAGAGAGAGAGAACTCTGTTATAATTTTATTCAAGGGATCAGAGTATTTTTGACACCACAGCTAAGTGACGCTATAAGCGTTGCACATTAAAGCAGTCAGACCTCGATATAAGGTCCCCCTCGGGACTTCACGAAAATGACTTTATAAGCGGAGTGAATTCATAACAGATTCATACACATCTGATATTCAATGAAGCTGGACTTCAGAAACGTGAGCACGTATGCGGGGTGACCTTTTACGTGGTGACCTTATATCGAGGTCTGACTATATGAAAGAATAAAGGTAACAATTTTCAACGTTATATCAGAGATGTCACTAAAAATGAGGTCCCTATAACCAAGTTCAACATAAAAAATATTATTGAAAAAATGCTAAGTTGGAAAACGAGAAGGAAATAGAGTTCCAACAATTTATTATATTGTTTAGTATACTTCAGAGCATGTATTGTAAAAAGGGAAAAAAAATCACTTCTATCTTTGTATCATCCAATTAATTTTCTAAGAAACGATATTAGCAAATTAATTATTTTCTCTATAATCATCGTTATTAAAAACACCTTCAAAAGGAATTTTAATTACAAGGACTTTTCTTTCAGCCTTAAGAATATTTTAAATAGGTTTATTTTCCAATAATCAATCATTTTTTTTTTAAGGTTTTGTTATTACAGTTTTTCAGAGATGCCATAAAGTATACATGATTATCAATCGAAATTCAATCATGTAGGCTTTCAAATTATGCATTTTATCGTAGTCGATGCTAAATCAAAATTGAAGAAAAAAGAAAACTTGAATGCTAAAAGGAATTTTTCCAAACTTACATGCAAAAATGTAACAACGCTTGTGTTAAGCCTAATTTGTTGAATTCGTTGAATACTAATGGGGGGGGGGGGATTTAAACGCGTTTTTTCATTTATTTTGCAAATAGTTTTGGCTTCTTTCGCACGTGTCGAATGAAATAGAAGATCTTTAAGATCTTTGATACGGGTGAATCATGTAAATTCGGACATGCAGCTGCGAGGCAAAGTTCCAATTCTTTTGTTTTAAACTGGCAGCGAATATGCGAAACATCCGCGATGTTAATTCGAAATTAATTAATCACAGCCGATTTTTTAAGTTTAAAAGAGATTAAAAAAGTAGAATTTACAAGCTATCTTGTAAGACAGAAAAGATACATAAAATATTTGCATATTTCGGTTGCATTGATTAGTATTGAAGACCTGTTGAGAATGATTGCGAATTAATTTAATGTACCTGTTTTTACTCACATTTTGTTTTTTGGAAAAACACTTGTAAGGTAAAAGTTCTTTTCTGTACGTTATTTTCCATTTCAAACGTTTGCTAATGAGTTTTAAATGGTTGGATTTTTAGCAGCATTTCGTGTTCAGCAAGCATGATAATACGTATAGGTTAAAACTAGTAACTCAATTGAATCTACATCAATAATAATAATGATAATAATAATAATAAAACAACGTTATCTTATTATTAAATAGAATAATCAAGAAAAAAAAAGAAAATAACAGTACAAAATAAATAACTTAATTAAAAATGGACACTGGTAGCTTTTAAGAAGCTGTACTTTTCGTTAAGAAGACTGAATTTGTTCTGAAAAGATTATTTGAAGGATTTTTCTTCACAATATTGCAACGTGTAAACTGAACAGATTAAAATAGGTAAGTTGAATCAGCACTCTGATTTATTCAACATTTTTCTACTATTAAACAAAAAATTAAAACTTTTTATCAATTTCACAAAAAATAAAAAGTAATTCAGCTATTGCTTCAGCTATTTTGTGGTGGGAGGTTTTCGCTTTGTTAGAAGCTCTTGGAATTCTATTGAGATACTTAAAAACCATGTAGAATAATTTTCCCTTCATAACAACTTTCCTCACGTCCTGAAGATTCCTTCTCTGGAGCTAAACTACAGCAAACTTTGACGAGAGAAAATTGCAACAAAATTTTCACCTTCCTCCTTAAAGCATTACTTCCACGAGTATGCGTAATTCGTATAAGCGAGAAAAAAAAGTTTGGAGAGGGAGAAAAATCTTGCCGCCTCTCGATCCAATTGGGTTCGTAAATTCTGATATTTCATGTGCAGAATATGAAATTTCTCAACATTCACCGTGTAGTTCTTCCATTCCATGATGGCTCCAAAACATATGGTACATAGAATAATAATAATCTTATAGGATACACATCGATTTTATACCAGAATTTAGATGGCAGGTTACAAGGAGTTTCGAAGAAAGCGTTTCCATATGCCTAAAAAGTATTTCTTTGGTTTAAGAGGAAGAAAACTGCTTTCGCTTTGTTGGAAAGCTGGCTTGCTTTAAAGTTTGCATACTGCATATAAACTTCGGTCTTTCTGCATAAAAATGGTTCTGCAGTCCCAACAAAACCAATGAAAGTATCTAAACCAAAATGAGTCTAGTTTTCTTTCTAAATATAAGTAGGTTTGGGTTTTTACAGGAAGAACGTTCCTGTAGTTGAAATGTTAAGTCCTTATAGTCTACCATTTTAGACCACAAGTTGGTTAAAATGAAGAAAACCAAGTTGTGAGAGCGTAAATTATTTGTAACAAAAAATATTAACCCGCACTTTGATTTTACCAAGCTCATTTTATACTGCTGTATAAAAGAAAAGAGCAAAAATAATAGGCTGAGTTTATTTCTGTAAACCAACACCGAAGAATGTGCCTTGCAAAACAGAATTCGTGTTTTATTCTCAAGCAGCATTTCTTAAACCTAGAATTATTTGCCAGAGAACGGTTATAGTTAGCGAGTTCAACATCTCTGGAAAAATTCCCTGTTGATAAGTAACTCATTGCTAAGAACATTTCTATGTTCATTTTAAAACATTATAACGAAGGTAATTTCTATCTTTTGGTATATGTTTAGAATTGAACTTTTTTTTTCTTTTTAATCGAATATAAATAACAATAAGAAGGGATAAAAATGTTACATAACACATAAGCAAGAAAAAAATAGTAATTCAGTGACATTGCTATCTTATCTACCGAATTTTAGGCTGAATAACTAACGTTTTATTTTCTTAATTCGTTGAAAATTTTATGTTTAACAAATCAACAGAAACAAATTATTGCATATTTTTGACCTTTCACTATGGAATTTTAAAGTGCCATAAAATGCTATAAATTGAAATTTGCTTTAAAATTTCTGTTACTTTTTTCGCTAATATTTTTTGACAAATGTTCACTTTCGCTTAAACAGCGGTTATGTATTAAAAAAAGTAATAATTTATTAGTCAATTTGTAAGCACAAAATGAAAAATAGTTCTTGCGTTTCAAAATGAGGATTTTTTTTCCTATGCAATATTTGTTTTCTACCGATAATAATGAGAAATATTTCTCTGATCAAAACAAAAGGTATGTTTTTCCAACGTTAAGACCTTATTTACTTCCTGAAGTGAAATAAGGCGTTTTATAACATGGCGAGACATCGGATTAGGCTAGATTAAGATAAGTGGTTCAGTTTTCCTAAAAATTTTTTAGAGCTAAAATTTGTAAACAACATTTGCTTCCTTTTCCCCAAGTGCAATTTAAAAAAAACAAGAAGTTAAAAATTTGTGTTCTAAATTTAAATATGCATTGTTTTAGAGGTTTTTATAATTTTCCATTTTGATGTAAATAAAACAGGGTTAGTAGTTGTCGTTAAAAATAGTGTTAGTTGGACTATTTTTTAAATTTTGTAATGATCGAAGCAGTGCGTATTGTAAATCCGTAAATTTGAAAAATGCCTAAAATTCATTTTTGCTTGAGAAACAAAAGATGCATAAATAATTATACCATACACAACAATATAAAAATAGCTAAAAATACTACTTCCAAATTTGAAAGTTAATTCAATAAAATTTTCTCACAAAAATTTTATTTACGCGTTCATTACCTAAACATTTTTTAAAAATCTCTAATTCGTTATGAGTAATGTAAATTTCTGTAGTATGAAATCAACATAGAAAGATATTAATATCTTGAAAACATTTAATGAAAATATACTGAACATTAACATAAAAATACACTTTATGTAAAATGTTTGTGCACATTCTAACTCTATTTATGTGCTTTAACAGAGATTTGATTTTGACAAATACACCTTCATAAAATTAAAGGAAAATGAAAATAATAGAGCAACAAATAAACAATCTACACATACGAAAATACTCTTAACCATCTCTTATAAAATCACCTTTTTACTACTTAAAAATTGAAATTACCCAACAACCACTATTTGGAGTTTTCTATTTGCATTGAGTCTATGCAAATAGAAAACTGTAAATAGTGGTTGAAAATGGCGACAATAAAAAGAAGTTTGTATGTTTGGACCAAGACCGAGTGAAAAGAAGAAACTTAAATACAATAAAAATAAATACTTATATTGTAGTGTATTTGAATTTCTCTCTTATTTTTATTTCCCCCAGAGCAGTCGTTATTATTCACAAAATGAAAAGTTTTCATCGTCTATATGAAAATGGTGGGGTAGCTTTATAGCATAGAAAGCTACATGAATGTTCAGGAACAGCAAACTTAGAATAAACGCTTCAATTTTGCATTATTTTAACTTTTTTATGATATATAACCGCAGTTATGTTCACGCCTAATAGTTTATTTTAAAGAGGATAAATTTGTCTATTACATAAGTTTTGATCGTAGTGATATGAATTAATTTCAATATGTTTTATGAATTTCTAAAATATATTTACAGATCCTTAGATAAACTACAGCTCATAACGTGTCCTAAATAAAGAGTTGAATTTTCAAAATACATCGAAAATGAGCAGTGGAAAGGCATTGATTGAAATTAAAAGCAATCTATATTAAGTAATATAAAATTCAATTTTCAGTGTTCTAACAAGGAGTGTCTGATTTTTAAGAGAAAAATTTTATGAGATTTATTGCAAAAAATATTTCAGTCTGAAAATTTCGTTGCAATATACTTGCATTTAATATTTTTGTAACGGTATTATAATAGCAGTTGACCTAAATATACAGTATTTAGAAAACAAAACAGCTACATCTATAGTACAGTGTTTTACATCTATTATTAGGGGGAACTTTTTAAACTCTTGCAAAGATAATTGAGAAAAATTTACAAGTATCAGAAATTCATATCAGGTATTTTTCATCAATAAAACTCAATAAGATAGAAAAATTTTACAATTATTTAATAATATGTGTTGTAATAATGTATTTAAAGGCAAAATGTAACCTTTTTGCCTCGGTAAAGCTTTTACGTCGAACATCATCTCCCAAATTGAATAATGTAAAGGCAGAGGAGAAAAGTTAAATTTTTTATTTATTCTGCACTCAAATTAAATTTTCTTTTCTGCATATAATGTCTGGTGCGAACAATCTGACATGTTTCTTTTGAGTAATTTAATTGTTTTTTTTTTTTGCTGTGAATAAGTCTAAAGTACGCTTAGGTTTTCTGCGCCCTTCGAAATAAGTACAAGATATCTAAGATAGACATTTAATAAGAAATAATTTAGAACGAATAAAAGTCAGATTAAATTTTTAAAAGTGAACAAAAATGGTTATGTCTACTTAAACAGCGAAATACTCATATAACTGAAAAACGAAAACGTAAAGATAAAAAAATTTTGGTACCTTGCTTTAGGTCATTTAAAAAAAAAAAATAAATAAATTGGCAGCATAAACCACAACTCTTTAAAATATAAATATATATATCGATAGCAAATATGCAAGAGTTCAATACATTTATTTTGTAGCTGTTTGTAATTCCTTTCTATTAAGGTTAAGTTTCGAAAGATTCGAGAATTTCATTTGATTGACAAGGCAACGAATAGGTAAAATATCTACTAATCCAAACTTCAATAGTCTTTTGTTCATCTATTCTGCTAATCCTGAAGAACTGACTTTTTCACATATCCCTGACATTACGATATAAAATATTTAAGAGTTGTATACGTGTTGTGTTGCTCCTCAGTCTGGAAAGTACCATTAATCTTACGTAATCGTGACGCAACATAGACAAGTACCATTCCCAAGTAACTTTAATCGTTAAAAATTGATTTACTATAAATTTTTAACATGCACTTTATATTTATACGTACTTTCATTTATACGAACTTTGCATTTTATATTTATACGTATTATTACAAGTACTTTCGTAATGTAAACATTTACATGTTTTAAAAAATAACATAGTCGAGGATGAACAGAAAATATAAACAAATTTTTGTTTGAAATGAGAAGGTGAGTTTTTAAACCTAGGATGAATAAAAAGTATTTAATTACGAAATCGTAAATAAATGTTCAATGGGCTTTAAAAAAATGAAGTGCAAGTATAAATTATGTTAGACCGGTGTGGAAAATATTTTTATCCATTAAAAAGATTGGTAAGAACAACATCACAGGCTTATACGGTCCAAAATAAGTGGATAATATCACAAATGCATTATGTTATCTGTAAAGGCAGTTTCATAAGCTTACTTGCCTGTTTTCATAGATAGAAATAATTGCATAAGGTTAAAATTGAGGATGCGCTTGATCGTTGAAATTACGTTATGTGTCAAACACTTACATAAAACCACAGAAGGAGCCGCAACGGTAATTTATATAGAACACGCAGGATTGACTTTAATAACAGCAATCTGAAGCTAGGTAGCTGGACTATGCAGGAAATGCATATTACGCTTGCAAAGCATTCTCAATCCAAACTACCCTTTGCTTAATATCTACACATACTTAGAAACCAGAAGGGGTGAGTAAAGTTGGGTTATTAGTAATTGTGCAGAAGCAGGTAAGGGAAATCTGCGACCCTTCCTTGTAATGAGGGGTACCGCAGAGAATTATGGACCGATAGGAACGCGGCTTGCGCTGATCAATAGCGCGCATGAGATTATTAATTGCTAACAATAATTGTAAGGATGATAATAATGGTGGATTCCCCGATTACCGAACAGTTTTCCCTCGCCTGGATGCACTAGAATTAAGGTGGCGATTTCCGAATGTTTCCTCTACCTTTGAACTAATGGTGCTGATTTTGTGTTGCCGGTTTGGCTGATGAAGATGCTATTCATTTAAGGAAAAAGTAACTCAATGCGGAAATAATTAATTCTCTTTGTCACTTTCGTAGTCGTGCCGTTATTATCTTTCAAAGATTTATGTCGTAATTAGCAGGTGTAGCCATGCACTAGTTTTGCATTAGTACCATTAGCAAGAAATATGAATTTCAAATATTACTCGTAATCTTTGTTCATCCTTCTTTAAATAAAACTCGTCTCAAAATTAATGACATAAGCCTAAAGTTGGGCCCTAGAATAAATATCTCTGGTATAATCAAGGTTACCTTTAAAATAGATAGGATAAGATAGGATATCGTTTAAAATAATACATCCATGTGTATAAATATGTTAAGAACCATTCGGTGAATTTAGAAAGGGAATCCATAGGCTATATTTCTAACACGTATATATAATACAAACATGACAAAAATTAGGATAAATATAAATTACCCTTTCTATTACAATGTTGGTTTTAATGATTTTACAAGAAATTCCATTCTTTTACATGACAAAAAGTAAATTTTTTGTGAATCTTTTCTTTATTTTTTTTGTCGGCAGCCTAGAGTAACTTGGAGTGATGGAACATACCTTTCTTGAGCGATATAAGGATACTCATTCTTTTACGACAAAATTATGGTTTCAGGAGTGACTTAAGGATAAATATTACGGATATATTAAGGATCACCGTACTGTAAAAACATTTTCGGTTGACAAGTTTTCCCTGTATTCATAATCTGCGAAAGCACATTACGTAGTGAATTGTTCTGCTTGCATACAAATTTTGTTCAAAACTCAAAATGAAGACTCAAATTCATCGGGGAGGTTTAATCTTTTAGGGAAAATGCTTTGAAATTACAACTTCAGCAGTTTCAAAATGTTTTTACTTGAAATGCGTTCCTCTTCTATACAACTCAAAGAAAAAAAATATATATTTTTCTTTTCTACTCGAAGAACGCAAATTTATATCCTGGGAAAAAAGCAATATGATGAAAAAGTTAAATAGTAACTGTAGCCGTATACCCCGTTCCCCGTTATGACTATCATAAACATAACACTTTAAAAGTGTTGCTTTTGTGATTGAAACGTATTTGAACAATGGTACTTTTGGTAATTAGTGGAGAAATGAGTATGTTTAAGATGAGGATAAATTTACTGATCAGTCAGTGAGGTCATATCTAATTTTAGGAATAATTATCTACACAAAGAAGTTTAAAGCAATTAAAACAAAGCTATGTCTGTAAAATATTTCAAGAGTTAAGATTAGAATCTTTAAAGCTTTCATCCGGTACTGAAAGGGTATTTGATAATAAATTCTCGAAAAAGCTTCTAATGAGGCTGATCAAGCTGTCGAAGTAAAGGAATTTTCCTTAATTTAAGATACGAAAGCCAAGAATATTAAACGAAAATTCTCTTGCATTGGTAATTACGCAAGCAACAGGGTCTCACAAACAAATAAAACTTTACGTGGAGAAATGAGACTGGGTGGAATCCTTCTGGAAAAATACACGATAATGTTCTACGAAAACTGTCAGAGCAACGTCCAAGTAATTAATCACCGAATCTGATTAGGATCGTTCGGAATGTGGAGACCTCTTCACTTCAGTTCTCTGAGAAAACGTGACAGCCGAGTGTCGAAAAGGGGCCGCTTGCGCAAAGAACGCTCATTTATCTTAATTAGCGCTTAGGAAACGGGTTGCGATTCGGTCCGCGACGAATCTTCTGCTGAACATGCAAAGGCGGAGTGGTACATTAATGAGAGAAGAAAAAATAAAAAGAAATAGTCCCTCTGTAGAAGTCCGGCCGTCGCCGGATGGTCCGGCAAAGGGAACGAGCAGGGGCAACCCCTCTATGAAGGGAGGAAGAAGGTTAAGATGTGAGTCATTAAGTAATTAACTCAATCCTCCCCTATCCGAGTTAAAATAATGAATAAACTCGCAGAAATTTCTCCCATCACTACTAATTGGGGAAACGCCGGTTCTCGAGAGTGCCTTGAGGGAGACTAGAAGAGTTCATATATGAAGTTATAAGTATAAATACGCACAGGAAGAGGGGTGGCGGGTGTGTTTGCATTTTCTGAAGTTTTGTTACAAGTGTTATTGCGAATGCTGTCGCTAGAGTGGATCCCGTGTTCAAGTGTTGACTGCGTGGAAGCAAAATAACACTCGTGCGGAATATTTTTAGAGGAAGTTTTATCCCTGGGGAGTTATAAGAGCTCATTTCATTACCAAGAGCATGTGACAAGTGTCTTGCCGCGCATTCTTATAAATGATTAGAGGATTATTGTGAAGATTTTTTGATGTTATAATTACTGCAAATAAATACTTCAGAACTGTATAAAAGTTTGATTATAATTTAAATAATAGATCATGTTTTATCAGAATGGTAACTATATGTTTAAGAGGGTACTTTAAGATGACAAAGGATAAATAAACTTATTTTGCTGTTGTCCGAGTACGAAGTTACAATACAATGGCTAATTAGGAAAATTAAACTTAAATTAAGGTCTTAAAAATACAAAAGGAACCTTTGCACTAATTTTGAATCTGAGAAGAGCAGCACCATTTTTTTAAGAAAATTAAATAAAAGAACGTAAATATTTCAAAATTATCTTGTTAATACCGCACACGTACATTTATGTAACAAAATATGCATTTCGATTTTTAGAACTCAAAAATTGATTTTTTTTAGAATCTTACGCGAGTTACGTGAGATGCGATATGAATGATACGTGAATGAAATAAAACAATAGTTACGTGAATGTGGGAAAATATCATTTTATCGCTCATGCTAGCAAAAAAAAAAAAAAAAAAGAAAAGAAACTGTTAACATGATATTACCGTGGTCATATCCGAGCTACATAATTACAGCTAAGCACTGAACTTTTTCATTACTTAACTTTAAGTTACTTCAGCAATAAAGTCTCATGTAAAAATATGCGCATTTAAAAGTAATTTGTAGACATCCTGTATGTACTTAAATTATACTTTTTATAGGTTTGTGTGTAAAATTAAATTGAAAGAGTTACAGTCTATTTTTTAATATTTTTTTAGTGCTGTTAAAACGTTATAGCGTTGTTAAAAATAATTAACAATTTGTGTTTGGCAATGTATATGCTTTTGTGTTATGAGTGGTTCATACTTAGTGTATTAAATTACTGATTGATTTGCTTTATTTACTAACGCACACTGGGACAAAATAAGCTTACTTCGATAGAGATTTAAAAAAAATAAAGTAAAAGTAATTTTTTCCAAAAAATGTTGTTTGATAAATATAGCTGCTTAACGCAAAAGCAATATTGTGTTAGATACATTAAACCCTTAAACCCACTTCATTAATAGCCTTAAATTTCCTAATCTATCTGAATTTAATTACAAACACTTACTTCTAACATCTTAAAAAAGAACAAAAGGAAAGTGAACCTGTTCAATTACAAGAATCCGCTTTCTTAAGAACTCGATGAGTTGACCTAGCTAATCTCTGCAAGCACAGATTGCTTTGTGTCCACTTTTTGTGTTGCTTATTCAGCTAAAAGTGTCACTGAGAGAACCCGACCTAGATAATTAAGACAAATTAGTTGCCCATCCCGACAGGCTTCCAGCACATGTTGATTGTTTTAAACAGTAAAGTTCCCAGAAAGAAGTTCCGCACTTGTTCTTTTAAGAAAGTATCCTGGTTTAAAATGCTTAACCTTTTTTCTTACCAGCTTCTTCGTTGGACGAAATACTTACAAGATTGAAGTGTTCTAAGTAAATAAAAAGTAATTCTAATTTACCAGCGCAGATAAAGAGTTACATTTCATTGTTGTTTCGTTGTGATCAGGAAATATCTTCTTAGAAATTCAAGTAACAAGTTTTAAAATTCTTCAGTTCATCTTTCCAAGAAGAAATATAGCTGTACTCATATTTGATCAATTTGTGTATTTACGCACTCGAATCATTTACAAAACACTTTCGATTCAAATCATAAAACATTCATTTTAAAATCTAAGTTATGGTGGTTACAGTGTATGCAGTTTTAAAAGCACATATTATAACCGGCTGAAAATTTTATTTTAATTTCTTGATGGACGATTCCAGGTTTTCTCGTTCTGTATAAATATTAAAACCATCTCAGGGAAGACACACACATCATTGTGATAATTTTTATTTAATCTATAAAGTTATTGATATGGAACGTGAAAACGAAAATTGTATCCAGAAAGTTCTGCGTTTAGTTTGCAGTTAGCAACAATCTGTTTTGATAGAAACAAAATGTCTTTGTCGCCGTTGGTGTGAATGGACTCATATCCTCCATTGCGATTTGAGCATGCGTTTGTTATTTCCATAAAAATGTGTAACATTAGCTGTTCATGAAATGTATTGATTTATTTCTAAATCGGAAATTGGTACTGGTTTACATTTATGATAACATAACATATTAATTACGCTGACATATTTCCATAAAATATTGAAATGTATAAAATATTCCAATAAAACTTTTTCCCCCTTTTTTTTTTACTTTTTTATTTATAAAGAGAAAACGAAGTTTCACTGCTGCTAATTCTTACGATAGAACTATCAAGATAAATAAGTCTCTTGTAATAATAATGAACTCTAGCACATAAGATATGAAAGAACATGCGTTTCTTTAAATAGTATGTAAAACTAATTAAAACATATAACTTGAAAATTTTAGTTTACGTTTTTGAATTTTGATGTATTTCTCTTAATTTTAAGTAACATAAATTATTATTTTTTAAATTTTAATCTACGTTATTGTTTATTTGGTCAACAAACAATTTTTAAAAGCTAAATAAATTACATTCAAATAGTGTTGTTGCTACATGCCTAATTATGTGTGTACTTTTTCCGAATGTACAGGTAAAAAATAAAACACACAGAGAATCAATTATTCCTGAACCGTTCAACATTTCGTTTTAATAATACTGTTAATAAATAAAAATAAAAACATTCAAATGAATATTTAAAATTTAATTTTCTCAGAGGTGATTCAGTTTTCGGTTAAATGTCTTTCTGCGAGCAAAAAAAATATTCCTTTCCAGTAAAAAGTTCTCGCTTTAATCATCAGCGAGTGGAACAAAAATTGAGAAAAGAATAGAGTGATCGTATCCATAATAAAAATAAATTATGACGTAAAATACTGCCGTTCAATTTCAAGCATCACGAGTTCCCAGCATTCATCTTTGATCTACGACCAATCAAAATCAAGATTGGGGGAATTTCTCCTTTGGGGCACAAGTCCGCTTCTTTTTATTTTTCCACTCTACCTCCATCTTCCCCAAGATCCACCAGGAAATGGAGCTGCTGGTTAAGCACTGGAGACGCTCATTCCAGAAGCGAAGGAATAAGATGGAGTGAGACATAGGGCTGATCCTTTTTATTTAGTAATTTTCCATGAATTCTTGGTAGCAATGGAAAAGATATATTCCGATGTGGAAGTTATGATGTTTCGATTCTTCTTCGAGATTTTATTTCAAGGAAGTTTCTTCCCATTTATGGTGCTTTAGCAGATAGTTGATAATAACAAGAACGGTTGATGTATAAGAAGTCTAGTACTGTATTTTCAATTTTCTTGCTTTTTTTTTTGGTAAGCCTAATAAAAATTATCACTGTGCATCACAATAATATACATTCAATTTAAGGAAAGTAAAACGAGAAGAACAAATATGCAAAAACAAATATCATGCGCAGTTCTGGAACATAAAAAAGCTCAGTCAATAAGTAAAAATTTTTAAAAATATATAGGAAAACTGAACAAAATGAGCCGAAAATCTGACGAGGATTATAAACGCGAGAGTAAATAACGGAAATAATATATGCGAGTAAATAACGAAGATAACATCGACACAGTGTAAAGTTGCGAATCTGATTTTTTGCGAAAATTGGTTTAAGCAGTTAAAAAAAAGTATGTATTAAAATATAAGTTAACCTTCAATAGCTTTTGATTAATTTGAAATACATATTAAGACAATAAACTCTTGAAAGAAATACTTAATTAAATAGAAATATTTAAAGTTACTATTTGCTCTCCTGAAAAATTTATTTCGCAGATTCGTAACTTTCCCATTGTGTCGACGATAAGTGTACATGCGGGTTAATAATTGAAGAAAAGAAATTTTCATACATTTAAATACCAAAACGATATTAAAAGATTTTCTGAAAATCGAAGTTTCAACTTGCACAAGTTTAATATTTTATTTAAGAAAGCATTGCTCCATTTTCGTATCCTTATTAAGAGAACCCGTTTGATTTTTAAACGAGGCAACAAAACCGAAATTTTAGTAGAAGATATTCGAATAGGCGGGGAATCGGAAATACTCAAATTACTTATTTGTTGCTGACATCCAATGATGCCAACTATATACGACAATTATTCATACATACTCACATACGAACATACATTCAGCATCACAGAAATCGTCAAACCAGACTGAGGAACGGACAAACCGATGTTTTGGATCTCCATATGTATGCACTGAAGATTTTGTTCTTATTGATTTAAAAAAGAAATAATTAAAACTCCAGTGTAGGAAGTATTACTAGTTTCATTTAAAATGAGCTGTATTTCAGTTTGAGGTGCATATAGAGGAAACTCGGATAATGTGAAATACCAGTTGTATAACGGTTTAAATAATAGAAATAAGACAATTATTTAAACTCAAATATGTTGTGCCTTAAGCCAAGTGATACTGCTTGTAAGGCTCGTAAGTTCTCCCCTGATGTGCTTTTAGTCGGCAACGTTGGATATCAGAATCAGACAAGTTGTAACTTAACAAGCGGTGAGTATTCCACATCCTTGCCCATTCGAATATTTTCTACTTAAATTTAGAGTTTTTTTTGCCTTGTTTAAAAATCACACAGTCCCGCAGTGGACCAGTCGGTAGAAGCTCGGTTACCGTTGAACACCGAAAGTGAAGCAACATTGACTGAGGACAGTGTTTGGGAGGGAGACAACCTCTCGTAGCTAGTTGCTGTGGTGTCCATGTACGCTAAAGGGAGCTGGTGCACGTTAAAAAGGTCGTGGCTCCAATGTCCTCCAAGTGAAACGATACCTCTGGGGGTGCCAATCCCAGGTGACGGTCTCTCATCTGGAAGCTGGTTAAAAAATTAAGAGGCCTTCCAAAAAGGGGCGGAAATCGGAATCCTGCCTATAAGGGCCCCGTTAGACTCAGGAGTAGCGTACACATTCTTCCTCGTCATGCGCGAGGACTCAACAACAACAACAAAAATCATACAAAATCAAACGGGTACTCTTCATAGAGATAAAAAAAATGGCGTATTTCTTTCTTAAATAAAATATTGCGTATTAGGTATATATACTTATACCTACGTAAAATTTTAAGAACTGGAATGTGCACATTTTTAAAGAAAAAAAAAAGGAATGAAAAACGAAACCCAACTTGATATTATGCGAAATTTAGCTAAATGTTGTAAAAGACTGCTTCGATGAATAACTTATCAGTGATTATGAAAGTTCAAAAAACACTTTGGTTATGCTATAAGTTTTCTCTGCGTAAATCATTATAAATCGCAATTTAGTAAGTCAAGAACGCTCTTAAAGAAGAGCAAAACTTGTGATTTCCAACATCTGCTACCTATTTTAAATATAAATCCTTTCTCAAGAATAATACATTCATGATAGCCTAGCTGCAGTAATATTGTTGTATTTAATGCAAATATGTGGTAAAATGAAATCCCTTGAGCATATTTCTCGCGTGAATTCAGATCGTAAATGTATTTTTACTGGCCAAAACTTTGCGTACTTTTGACGAAAGATTGCAGTATCCTTAAAAGATTTTAAAATTATTTATGCACTTGCACTATTTCCAAGCGCATGAAAAATAACTAAACATTCAGCTAAACTGCAGTTCCAAGGACATTTTGGATATTTTATTTCCTTTTGTACTCTACTTTTATGGTTCTCGATAAATTTAGTACCGTTCTGTGGCAATTTTATAAGACGTTTATAATTTCCGTCATAAAAATATTAAAAACTAAAATGATTTCATTTTCAGCCGAGCTGCGGAGTTTGAGTGGGGGGTAAAGGAGTCAGAGGTGGAGTTGCTTAAAAACGTGTCGACTTCGGCGCCAGGTACTTTTTTTTACTGACACTCCATACACGATGATGCTGTATGACAATACTGCATATTGATTAATATGCTTCCTTTATTCTTTAGTTTCTTTTCTGACGTTTTTACTAGTGGAGGATGAGCCAATGAAATCTAACTAGGCTCCTACTTTGGTTACACGTGCTTTTCAAAAGCTTTCGTATTTACTCACTATGTAAGTACAAAGATAAAACAACGTAAAAAAGCACAAATTCAGAATAAAAAGTAACGCAGCTTTTTTGCACTGATGAAGAGGCTCCATTGTAGCTTCGAAATAGCTATTTGCGTTACTTTTTATTCTGAATTTGTGCTTTTTTACGTTGTTTTATCTTTGTACTTACATTTTAGCACAAAGCATTTTGATCATTTGTCTTATATTTACTCACTAGTTGAAGAAGACGCTGAAATACTGTGGAAAGTGAATAAAAAAATGGCTTACTCTTTTTAATTTTGTCACGATGTTATTAGAGGAGAGCTATGGCTTACCTTGTCATATTTACCACTAATTTCGTCTTGAACTACATTTTTTTAGCAACTGAGAGTCTTACTGTAGTCTTTGTAATTATAGAATTACAATAAAGGTATCACAGTTTTCTGACCGCAGAATAAATTACATGACAAATGACATTTTGGACATATACTTTCAAAACCATTGAAGATGTTTATACATCTTAGAAGTGATAAATAGCTGTACTGAACACGTGTATTTATTTTATTTATTTTTTATTCTGTGAGTTAATTTATGAGAAATTACAAAAATCATAGGGTCCAAAATTATTGACAAAATTTGCGGAAGAAATTAATCGATTTTTTAAGAATCTCTTCCGTATGTAGCTCAAATATTTCTTACCACTGAAAAGAAAGCCATGAACCTTAAAACATAACTTCATCTAAGGAATTTAATTTTAACTTGCGAGAAAGTCATTTGCATCCAGTATCATGCAGCACCTAATTCCAAACCAGATCTTTTTATTTTATCCCCTAGGAAAATGAAGTACTGAGTTTGAGTTATTGTAACGTATTCAAGAAAGCCAAGGGGTATAATGAAAAGTTACAAGTAAAACAGATAGTTAACTTTAATTCCAATACCCACGATCAGCCAATAAGCTTAGGTAGATTCAGAACAAGCTTCCTTACCTTAAATAAAGTTAAATAACTGAATTAGACAATATTAATACTATCATGATTATGAAATCTATTTTTATAATAAAGCATGATGACTGATAGATACAGCCAATATACCAAAATAAGCGTGATTCAAATTCTAAAGTGCAAAGTTTATCAGGTCTTCCTGTCTTCCAAAGATATTGAATGATAGTGATTAAAATTTGTAGTGTGTTCACATACATCCCGTCAAGGTTTAATCAGTATCTTGCAGACCAATGGATCTGCCTTTGTTCTAAATTCCTCTCTCATTACAGAGATTTAGGAAACTGCCAAAGCTTGCTACAAATCGAGATATAATGACTGCTGGTCTGCGAATCTAAGTTTAATACTGCATTCTGCTCTTATATTAACTCACCATCTGTTGTGTCTGCAGAAAGGACAAAGTTGTGGCAAATATTCAATAATTAATAATGCTTCTAATACTTCTACAGGAAATGCGATGATCTATTACGTAGAAGAATTATTTTTCAATGCGATCTTTTAACTGTAAAAACACGTTTTATAATAGAACATTTGCTAGGTTTTTAGAGTCAAAATATGTATCGAAACATTTATTTTCTCTTAACTCTAAAATAAGCAATCAAGACTTTTGCCGAGATAATTATGCGATAACGAAGAGAATCAGTATTCCGGAAGGGTGGCGTAGCGGTAAGGCACTGTCCTCGTACTCACAAGTTTGCAAGGTCAACCTTTTTCCAAATTGGTGAATTTTCAAGATGCAGCAAATCGTCAGCGACCATGTCGTATGATTATGTAGCATGTTAAAGATTCCTTGAGCATCCGTTTGGCCTGTATAATACTCTCGGCTTAATTAAATTTCTAGTGAAGTTTCGCATTATTCAGAGCTCAGGTGCCGCCATCTGGAGGGAAATTGCTGGGTGCTACTTGAAAGAATGGATGCCGGTTTCCGGGGAATGCACTAGGTCTGCAAAGCTTAGTGACCATACGCAGCCCCATCAGAAGGAAAGAGAAGAGAATCAGTATGCATTTAACAATTGATGCAGTGGAAAGAAAAGAAGTAAACGTGACAAAAGGAGGTTTTTGTGTAAAAATATAGCAAAATTAAAATCACATAGCACACTTTGTTTAATAGTTGTCAAAATCACACAGGATAGCAGCAGATGGCACTGTGAGCTAACATTTTTTGCCACAAAACAGATAAGTGTTTTTTTTTTTTTTTTAATCACCTGCACTATTTATCTTCAAATTTTCATTTCTGTCACTTACGTCTCTTTGCTTTTAGGTACCTCAGTTCAGAAGTTTTATTTGCCCTTGGTAATTCCAGATTTCTGAGGAATCTATCACCAGAAATCTAGTTTCAATGTATTTTATATTTTTATTAGCCTACTTTCCCGTAAAAGTAAAAAAAAAATAATAATAAAGCATGAAAAAAGGCTTAATGTATCGTGAAAATATCGTTAAAAATCAAGAAAGTCAAAAATAAGTGAAGTAATTAAATAAAGATTGAAAAATAAAAAATTCGAAAGTAGGGTATTGAGATGGGGAAAAAGTGTGTCTGTCGGTCTGTCGGTCTGTCCCCCCCTAATAACTTTTAAACGAATTGTCCGATTCAAAAAATTCTTTTTGCATTCGAAAGATCTCGGCGAGGACATCTCATTTCTATATTTTACTTTTTGATTTGAAAAATTTTTTGTTCAATTTTGAACAGTTCAAAAAATTTTAACATTAGCGCCTATGGACAAAATTGAAGCAAATTCTGTAAACTCTGGGCACAAGAGCC
This sequence comes from Octonoba sinensis, assembly GCA_038502835.1. Lineage (NCBI taxonomy): Eukaryota > Metazoa > Arthropoda > Arachnida > Araneae > Uloboridae > Octonoba > Octonoba sinensis. The sequence goes on from CM076604.1 coordinate 84,166,155, forward strand.
AAGTTCCTATTGCAAGCTTATTGAAAGGAGTTCTCGGCGTGAAATATTGATTTGAACAGTTTTTGTTCATTTTTGAACAGTTCAAAAAATTAACACAGAGCTTACGGGGAAATTTCAACCCTATATAAATCCTGATCTAACGGACCGATTTGCTTGGAACAAACTTTATCGGAAAGCTCTTATAACGTAGAACATGTAGAAGCAGAAAGTTTATCCAGAACTTACGAGCCTATTTTGCTATGAAATTTTTTGATCGAGATTTTCAAGGATATTTCTCAATGAATCAATGAGTGAAATAATGAATGAATGAATAAATGAAAGAGTGAAAGAATGAATAAATGAATGAGGAAAAGAATGAATGAATAAATTATTGAATAAATGAAAATATAAATAAATGAGTGAATAAATTCATGAATGCGTAAATGAATGAATAAACACTTGAATGAGGTAACGAATGAATGAATAAATGCATGGCTGAATAAATGAAAGAATGAATGAGTGAGTGAATGAATATGTATTATCCGTTGAAAAAGGTATATTTTCAATAATTAGAACTAAAGATAAATAAGAAAGAGAGAGAAAGAGATAGCTTGATTATAAATTTGAATTTGGTGTATACGGGAAAGTAGGCTCGTCTAGTTCTAGACGGAACTTCTTGTTAGCTTCATTTTGCTTAAGTTTACTGCATTTAAATTACGTTCTTTTTAATAATCAATGATACAATACTTTCTCTTACAGTTTAGTCTTTCACCTTTTAGATTTTTTTTTTTCGTTTTTACACCATGACATTCTTTGTTTCATCTATTTAAAGAAAAAAATGTATTGTTCGTATCGTTCTAGACGGAACTTCTTGTTTCATATTAAGGGTGTTTTAAGTTCCACTGACATTCTGAAGTTACTGACCCCCTTTCTAGTGAAATTTAACTCACAGATTTTAGAAGTCTGTTAAGATTAAACACTAGTAAAATCATTCAAACTAATTACACGTATAAAGCATAAAATTTCCCTAAAAATAAGGATATTTTTGTGGAAACCACATGCAGGTACAGAATTGCTTTTGGTTACCGTAATGCATTTATATTATAAAATAACGTGTTCATTATAGTGTTGAAAAAATGTCACAAGTTGTTAAACAAAAAATCTTAAATCTTCCAAGTGCATTAAGTGGATACACTTAATGCACTTGGAAGATTTAAGATTCTTTGCAGACGTTGCTTCGAATAAATGAAACAGTTGCAACAATGACTTGAGGCATTATTTGAACGGCCTGATAAAATTTTTCCAGGCCTTACTTTAGGCCTTACAGAGAATCCACTACAATCCCTTTGTTGATTGTTGATTTTGTTTAAATGTAGGTGAGCATTGAAAAAATGAAAAACCTTTAAAATTTTCAGCTGAGAATTAAAGGTTGCTTTATTCCATAAATACGTCTTTTATATTCGTAACTTGGCTTAATTCTTTGTGACTAATATCTTACTAGAATGATGTCCGAAAATAAAATAAACTTCAGAAAAATGTTTAGTAACAAAAATAATTACTACAAAATTGTAAGCTCGTTGAATAATTTTTAAAAAACTGAAATAATATTGGAGAATAAAAATCCCGATATTCTTACTCAGTGTACGGTTTTAATAAATAACCGAAAAGTTTTAAATAAATTACCCCGACTGGGGTTTTTTTCCTGTTATGCTCCATTAATCTTTATAATTTAATACTTTTTTCGAAGTATTATCTTAAAGTTAATATCCTTCACAGCCAATGTTCACTGAGGATGAAATAAATTTATCAACTCTGAAAGCGAACTTTCGAAGTAAGGAAAAAAATCAGATAATCTAAGTAAAAAGATGGATAATACTTATCCTCAAAAAAGGGTCAAGCAGCATGATATTTAAATCTTGTTTATTACCTGAGTGAGAAAGATTTTTCTAATATGATGTAGATAAAATATTTGATACGTTTTTGTTTGTTTTCTTTCGTCAAGCTATTGCGATTCTGTACATTTTAATTACTTTATTTGTTTCGTTATACGAAAAATTAATATGAAGAAACATCGAACACACACAAAAAGATATCTCTAAACATTGAGGTATATATTTTTGAAATGAGTATGGAAAATCTATTTTTTAAAAAAGGTGTGCAATTTGATATTAAAATTATTTTGAGAAGAGTTATTTCCTAAATTATTTTACATACGTAGAGCATGTCTGTTAGAATTTTTTGACATTTGCATAATTTATCCGCTTGATAAAGTCGATGCTTTTTCAGGCAAAACAAAAGAATGCTCAGTGGTTGATAGCTGCGGGCAAATATAATAGATATTGCACACCCAATGCTTTATCTCAAGACCGGAGATCTGCTGTTTATATATCAATGTAATAATGACACAAGCATTTGATAAAGTTTCATGCCGTATTGCATATTGCATTTCTAATATACTTGTGCCTTTAGCTATGCCAGAAATTAATAGAAAGTACGAAAATAAATTTCGTTAAATAATTTCTTAGAAAAATTATTAAAAATATTACTAATTTTTTTTAGATGAAAAGATGATTGATATAATGGTTGTTGAGTTCAATTATGCTTATTGGTGCAAGAGCCTTGATAAGATACCCGTGGCGATTTTACATGTAGGTAGGAATGCTGATAAAAGTGGTAACCAATACTACTCATATTGATTCGAGACCACTCTATTTGGATTGAGAAAAATTTTTTTTGTGCGATTGCTACTGCTTAACAATAAACATATAAACAAGTTTTACAGACAAAATGTTTGGCTTTTTAGTTTTCAAGAAATATTTTTGATATACGTACCATTTGATGGTTAATGCTAGAAAGTTTTCCCCATCAGCAAACTCTATTATTTTCTCAACTCTCCTAATTCGGAGAACTGTTTTACTTTGGAACGTTTTACGATGATCATCCATTTCCTATCCTATTTCCCAGTTGATTCCTTACAATTAGCAAAAGCAGAATTGAAAAGATAAATCAATTTCTCAAAGTCTAAACCTTTCTTTAACATTCAATCCCTTAAAACCTTTGGGAAATCGACAGTTACCACCAACTCCGATTACTATCACAGAAGGCAAGGGTGTGCGGAGATATCCCGGAACAATCCAACAACTACCATTGGAAGCAGAAACAGTTTTCCCCAGGAAATAGTTCTTTAAAGAAGAATAACGCCCCAGGCGGTGACTACAAAATCCCTGAGGGACTGTTGAGGCGATACCTCCAGCTTTATGTCTAGTAATCCCCTTTACGTTTGGCTAGGAAATACATCCTTTTAAGACCCTCCTCTTCCAAGAGCTAAACCCTTACGAAGGAAAACATAATTCTGAGTTGCGAACGAACCGTCAGGCCACCAAATCAAGACATAGTAGGTCTGTACCTGACCCTATTCACCCTCTCCCGTACTGTATCTTTTAATCTGACGTGTCTTCGGAATCCAGATTGTCCTAATAGCCACTTTACTCTCTGGGGAAAAACTCAGACAGTTTTCTGTAGGGAAGATTACTTTTCAATGCAACTGAATATATCATATGCCAAAAGATACTCTTCACTACACGTACCTAATGGCTTCAGAAAGATTAAGGTAGTAAAGTAGTATATTTTGGAATTAAAGTTATGTCTGAGTACATATTTTTAAACTTTTGGAATCCTACATAAATTTCAAATTAAGACTGAAAAGATATTTTAGCACAACACTTCTTTGCGTTACTTGGTCTAAAATGCAAGAAGGGTACTTTAGAGATGCATTTATGCATCATAATTATTAGAATTATTTATTTTAGGAATCTTACTCAGTTATCAAATACAAATTGCGACCGTACAGATGCTATTTAAAAAGTAAGGCCTCATATTGCATGAAAGTTGAAATTACATTATAAGCAATGATAATACGTAAAGTTAATTGTTTCAGAAGAAATTGACAATTCACGAAAGTTTATGTTTTGTTTAGATTTAAAGATACACCATAGTGATCTTTTATCGTCTTTTGAAGTGTTATGTACTTATCAAATTAAAACTAAATGAGTAAATAAACAAATAAATATATATATATATAAGGAAAAGACATTGCTGCAATATCAGGTGTAGTAATTATATAATACTTCCCTGATTGTTCATCAAGAAATAAAACGACAGTAAGGCTACCGTATCCCATTTTAGAGCTGAAGTCAAGCTTGGTTGAATATTTTACAATAGTTGTAGTTATTGCGACACAATAATTGTATTGATTTAAATAAATGCGATGTGTAAAATAAAAGTAACAACGTTATGTAGAGTTGCTAATGTTTTTGAAAACAGAAAAATTTGAAAAGATTTAACTTGGTTGGTTGGTTGGTGTCGTGTCCTCCCGCGTGGTGTAGAAGAATGGGTACGTGGCTCCTGATTCTAAAGGGCCCTTGTAGGCAAGAGTCCGATTTCCGCTCCTTTGAAAGGTCTCTTAATTTTTTGAACCAGCTCCCAGATGAGAGACCGTCACCTGGGATTGGCACCTCCAGGGGTATCGTTTCACTTGTCGGACATAGGAGCCACGACCTATTTAACGTGCCCCAGCTCCCTTTAACGTACACGGACTGCAGCAACTAGCCGCGGGAGGTTGTCCCCCTCCCAAATACTGACTTCAGTCGAAGTTGCTTCACTTCCGGTGTTCTGCGGGAACCGAGCTTCTACCGACTGGTACACTGCGGGACATTTCGTGAAGCTATAATATCAATGCGTCTTTCGTTTGGTTATTACGTTAAGCTTTATATGCAGAATAAAATATTTGGTGAAAGTATTAAATTATCCAAACTACTATTTTTAATAGAGTGATGTGAACAAAAAGTTAATTTGGTTATTACGAAGCCATTGAATAAACAAAGTACAATAAATTGGCTTAAACATACTTTGACTGGGTTTAAAGACTGCTTTTTGTGTCTGAAGTTGTTTTTGTAGGGCTCCTTTATAATTTTATGTGTTATTAAATTAAATCGGTATTATAGAAAATGATCCTTAAGACCAATATGTTGACCTATCCGAATAAAATTATCAAAACATGGAGAGGAATAACATACAAAACAAACGCCTTGTTTCTAAACAATAATGACAATGCATTAAAAAATTTTAAGGGTTTACCTTTCAATTTTTAAAATGGAAAAAAATCATTATGATTTAAAAACATGAGTATATCTGTTTGAAGACATATAACGATATATATATTCACTATAGTATGTGTAATACTATAGTAAATACAATCACCCTAAATATAAATTTAATATTAATAAAAACATTAGTTTTTTTCACATCCTTTTAGCATGTTTGAAACACAATATGTATACCTTGTTTGAGTTAAACACTTATTTCGAATCGAGTATCTGGTACTTTCGATTTTACCAATAGTTAACAGAGAAATTATAGTCCGCTGTTTATGTCTGTATAGCTTGTTTAAGATAAACAAATAAGTTTAAACTGTGTAGTATATTAACTCGACTATTTGGTATCTTTTATGGACGGCACAATTTCTACATTAACTTAAACTAATTGCAACTAATTCAAATATTTACCACATTCTCTGTCCCGCAGTGGACCAGTCGACAGAAGCTCGGTTCCCGTAGAACAGCGAAAGTGAAGCAACATCGGCTTAGGTCAGTGTTTGGGAGGGTGACAACCTCTCGCGGCTGGATCTTGTGAGGCCGTGTACACTAGAGGGAGCTGGAGCACGTTAAATAGATCGTGGCTCCAATGTCCTCCTAGTGAAACGATACCTCTGGGGGGTGCCAACCCCAGGTGATGGTCTCTCATCTGGGAGCTGGTTCAAAAAAATTAAGAGACCATATATAAAGGGGCAGAAGTCGGACTCCTGCCTATAAGGGCCCCGTCAGACTCAAGAGCAGCGTACCCATTCTTCCTCGCTTCGCGCGAGGATACTACAACAACAACCACATTCTCTAACGGTCATAACCTTTACGTTCTTATTAAAGGTTTAAAATTCATTAAACTAATCACCTTGTTTACCTTACTACAGCCTTGTTTTAGCATACAATTTTGGTACTAAGTTTAAATAATCAAAACATTAGCTATATTATTTATTTATTATCTCACAGTTTTATAAACATTCTGCAATAGCATTTTAGTAATTTATTGACGCTCTTTCTCTAAATTTCAGCAATAATACAGAAAACCCTTTTTACTGGAAGGAAAAGTGGAAAAGAAAATAAAATGCTTGCAATTGCGGACTGCCGTCAAATCGTATTTGACATAGTGGTTTATCCTTAGGTGAAACACGTCACGGAGCTAAAATTTGACGTCGACGCATTTATAGTTTATTTTATGACATATGGTCTATATACAACCATTATTTATTTTCCGGGTTTTCCGTCTATTTTAGATTTTATTATTTCTAGGACGCGTAAAAAATTGAAATCACAGCGGACGTGAGTTAAATTATTTTGAGGAGTAACTGAGGATTGGAGCAAATAAAAACTACATCTTCTCTTTTTGCATCCGTTTTTATTCACTGTTTTTATTTTCCATCGTTTTCAGAAGAAAGTGTTTTAGAGAAACGATTCTACGTGAGCAGAATTCTATATTGCTTTGGAGTATTTTTCATATTTCTGTCTCAAAAGGTAAAAATATTGTTGCAAAGCCATTCACAAAAAATTTGGCTTTGAAATAAAAAAAAATCTAACAACAACAACAATAAAGAAAACGTATACTGCAGTACAAATTTCGAGATTTTAAAAGCATTGAAAGTTTTACTTGAAGTCTGCATTTTGTAATATAATTACGTTTTACAATATTTGTAAAGGGCCTGAAAAGCAAAAAATAATAAACAATTCTGGAACATCCAAGTTGGATATTCTTATGCGATTTATTTTTTCAAAACCCTCTACATCAAAAATATGCTTCAGTAAATTCAGCTTGATACTAAACAAAAAGATACTAGACTTAAACGATGAAACAAAAGAACCTTTGATGCACCGAAATTAACGTGATACACTTGTGAGTTTTAATTATTTTTTATTACATTTGGTTTAATGAACTAATCACAAAATATTTTGAAGCTGCATTCAAAATTTCGAAAATTTAAATTTGAGTATAGGACCACATGGCCCTATAGCAAGATGCTTCCAAACACGCAGTTTGAATGACGCATTTTTTTTCACAGTGCAAAACATTTATGTACACATGATAGGGTTGATTACAAACTACTGTACATTAATATTAAATGGAGAAAATATAACAAAAACACTAATCACATTAAAACCGAAAAAGGAAATAAAAGCATCGAACTTACAACAACTCAGTAACATTAATACTTAACTCAAATATTTCCTACAGAGAAGAGCTAATAAAATTATATAGTGGTTCAAGCGATTTACACTGAAAATAATAATTATAATAACGTTAATATCATTTAAATTATTAGAAGTATTTAATCATATAAACTCAAAGTGCATGTTAAAAACTACATTAAGATATACCTATTTTATTGCATAAATCACACCATATAGGGCATAGATTTATTAGTTAATTGTTCGTATCCGAAATGAAGATAAAAAACACAATTCGCATTATAACTTAATATAACACTCACTATGATAAGCCCATCTTCAGCGAAAGGCATAAAAGAACATAGTAATGAAAAATACTGTTTACTTGCACAAAGTTAAATTATTATTTTAAAAGAACATAGCAATTAGGGCTTATTTATCCCTGCTACCACCAGGACATTATGTCCAACGGACAGCTTCAAGTGACCCCGTGCATAATTGATCTCTGTAAAAGTATCTTATTTTTTAATTAATTTTTCAATCGCTATACCATTTTATTTACCATTTTTATGACATTTTAAGGGTACTGTTCTTTATTTTGCCTAAGTAAGGGGCCTTTAAAAAGAATTTTTCCTTGAAAAAATGTTTTCAGCTAAGAACAACTGTTTTTATTATACCTTGCATTTATTTCTCTCTTCTTTTAAAATTTATATATTTAAATAGTTTTTTAAGCGCAAAAATCACGTAAAGCTGACACCCCCATCGAAATTGGCTCCCTTAGCTGACACATAAGTGCCTAAAGGGGTGACAATTAAAGGGAGGATAATAAGGGCACTAAAATGAAAAATAAGGGTATTGTTCAATTATATTCTTCAACTTCGGAAACTCCGCAATCAAGAAATTTTAATAATACATATAAAGAAAATTAAATTAACTTATGTCAGCATTTGGAGCAGGGAGCAATTTTGACTCCTAAAGTGGGCATTCAAATTTTGAGGAAAAAACATTTCTGACACAATTTACAACACTTTTTCAAATATATTTGTAATGCAAGAAAAACATTTACGTTACATGATAAGGCAATTAAACCTCAATGAAAAATTCTTAGTTTCTAATAAAATGCTTCAGAATTTTTGTAGCAACCTCATTCTGGAAAACATATACCTCCACAATTGGATTTAAGAAGTGATAGCATTCAAAAAGAAAAAAAATGCTCATTTAAAATTATTTTAGGAAATTGGTAATACTTTGAATATTTTCTATTTGAGTGTGTCAGCTTTAGGAAACTTAACCTTAGCGCCCTTTTGTATTTAATTTGAAAAACTGTTATCATAAAATGTTGAAAGCCAAAAGTCCAAAGACTATAATCTTTTTTTTTTTTTTTCATTTTAAAACCCTATAATTGACAATACAGTAAATAAATAATCACGCAAAAAGAAAAAAAAAAAACTTTAAACACATCTCCTGGAGCGTTTTATTTTTGTGACATAGTGCCTTTTTCCTACCAGGTAACGGCAAACACAAAACCGTGAATTATAAATTTGGAGAAAGGACAAATGTTAGGCACCAATCCCTTAAATCTCTGCGGGATACTAAGATCCCGATGTAACAAGTAAAAGCATATTCAACAATTTAAACAACATTTCTACTATTCAGTGCATATTAATTCTTTCATTTTGCGTAACCAAGGCAAAAATCATGAGCTACACTAAACAACCCGTAGTGTTTCGAAACCTCCACATTTTTTCAAGTGATGCAGAAAAGAAAATGTAATACATCCCTGACATAAGCCAAGAAAAGATCTCAATAAAATACCCGTACACTTCGTTCACTTCCTATTTTTCATTTCCCAAAATTCCTTCCTTTTAACATTTTTAAATTCTGCTCAGTCGGGGGACAGCAACACAAGATTAAGTTCCTCTGATCCAATTTCCTTCGTTTTTGGTGTGTGACGTTTTATTTTTTCCTCCCTAATACATTCGAAAAAAAGGGCAAAGGAATGCGGTTGGATTCATTGTTGAGTATAGGCAACACTGATTTAAGAGAAGAAGCAGCCCACCTAAAGAGAGGACATGTGGTGTCAGCTGCCTGGAGAGGTTACCACACTACCCGACTAGCAATATGGAGATTTTTTCCAAGAAAGATTCTTTGCTGCGGAAGAAAAAAAAATAGTAGGGAATTCTGGACTGAAGAAAAGAATAAAGAAAAAAGGATGCGAGAAGTCGCAGGAGAAATTGATTTTACTTCTTTTTTATCCTTCTCAGAGGGGAAGGTGACGAAATTGACCAAAAGGAAAAGAACTGCATGTCTTCCTTTTTGTGTTATTTATTTATTTGCTGATCCATTCTGGAGGCTTACGGGAAAGGATGTTGTATTGCAAAACAGTTGAGAAAAGGGAGGGAGGAATTTTCTCCCCTCCACAAGACTCTCGTCCCTGTGAGACACGACAGTGCCACCAATTTCCGCCACAGTGCGACAATTACGACGAAGAACACGACCTCAACAAATGTGCTCTTCGTGCTGTTTTTTCTTCTTTTTTTTTGTCCTTTCATTCTGTCCTTTTCATTATTATTAGTATTTCTAGTGTTCTTCTTGCAGTTTTTCTATCTATCCATCTCTGTTCTCTCCCGCTGAAGCGTTCTTTTCTCAGATCCGTCATTTCCGTTAACGGAAATAAATTGTCGCTCAGTCGATTCTTTATTAGCACTCGAAAGGACGCGTCACGGTCTTTTCCCCTTTGCCCAAGTCAGGGGACTTGTGTACCTTATCTATATAGCAAAGGTACGTTAACAACAACCGAAGGCCTCTGTATTACAAGAGCCAACTCATCCGACATTTTGGTTCCATAAATCGTTTAGAAACAGTAGTCTGTGTATAAAAAATGCCTCAAAGAAAGCTTATATCCATGTTTCAGAAAAGTTGCTTAAATGATTTACGGCTATTTTAACTTACAAGAAGAGACGATTTCCTCAAATGAGATTTAAAGCAAGTGAGAAGTGAAAATGTCATTTTTTCTTCCCAGGATACATTTTGCAATAAAGTATTATTGTATGAAAAATTTAATCATTTAGGTAGATTTGCTCATAATGCTTTTTCTTTTTATTGGTTATTTTCACGACGCACAATAATGATATATTTTAATACTTTCCACAGGAACGAATCCAATGCTCTCTTAGATCCAAAATGTCGGATAAGTTGACTTGTCTTCTACAATGGCTCTACGACAAACAAGATCAGATCAAAGATGCAGAAATAATGACTTACATTCTTGGGGAAAATACGCGTTTTTGTTTACAAAAACAACTAAAATGGAATCTATATAATGTCCATGCTGAAGGAAAACTTATATCATTGTTGAAGTGACCATTTTCTTATTCTTTAAAATAGTGCAATAGTTACATCCTAAATCAATCAAATATATTCAAATATATAGTTTGTTAGGAACTTCATAAATGATGTCAGGCTTTGTTCCCATATATTTGACCCCCTCCCCCTTTTGTCACATGTCACCCCCTCCCTTTCTCACACTTTGTCACAATTTCACAACCCCCTCCCCCCTCGAAGAGTGACATCATTTATGAATGGTCCCTTATATATGTTACATATTGTTAAAAATTCTTTGTTATATCAACGGAATGGATGAGCAGCAGCAAACACCGTAAAACTCCGTAAAAAATGTGCAAGTTTTGTTGAACAGGAGTTCCAAGTGTAACAGAGGGGACATCATACACAGATTTTGCTTTTAAAAAGTACACAAAATGTTTAAAGACAAAAATTAGAAGGCCAATCTGTAACTTTAGTAGCAGAGTATAATTATTTCATTCAACATTGAAATTACATTCCCATTTGATCTGTTTAATTAAATTAAAGTATGTGTAACAGAGGGGACAAAAAATGTCAACAGTATTTGACATGTACTATAATTTATGTTAAATTCTGTGACTAGGAGATATTTTTAAAAACTTGGCATTTTTTTTTAAACTCTGAACATTTCAAATTAATAAAATTATGCATTGGTATATTGAAATCAAAAACTCCTTTTATTTAAATGTGGAAAACAATGTGTAACAGAGGGGACATGACATGTAACAGAGGGGACAGCTTACAGATTTAGCTTCAATAGATGCATATACTTGTCAAACATAGGTGCATATACTTGTACAACAAAACATTATTGTCAAAAGTAACACTTCTGTTATTTAAAGTTGGACTTGGTAACACGGTTATAATATCCGACACGTTAACCCATGATACATCACTGTAATTGTATTTAAAAGTTTTATGTCCACCGGATCGTGTTAAATAAACAACCTGAATATTGTCTGTTTCCCTCTCTAATTCGAGGAATTGGCAAACACATTTTACTAGTCGTTTTTTTCCTTGACTTGAACAATAGCAAAACTGCCAACAGTTAAATCAGTAGAAGAAGGTTGATCAACCGAAGTAGAACTTTGATATTCTGGGCATTCCTTTACATTATCCTTAAAGTTAAACTGTACTCCATCTTCAGTTGAAACTGGTTTAAACAAGATCTTACTACTCCCAGGTACATTCCCAGAGTTCCTTATAAACATTGCAACCAATGGGATTTGTTTAAAATTCTCATGTCAAGTTGTAACAGAGAAGACATTCCAGCTTTGTCCCTTCTGTTACTCATTTATGTCCCCTCTGTTACTGTTATAATTTTTTTTATTAGTAAAAAATTTTCAAAATGATTACAAAACATGATTATACTAATAAATTTTATTGTAAATACCTCTTCTGCAGTTTATTGTTTGTTTATTTTTTGAATAAAGTAAACTTATTTAAAAATTTGTAACAGAGTGGACATGTTAATGACTAGAAAGTTTTTACTTTTAAAAAATAAGAAAAACTCTTTGTATGGAAACAGAAACTGCACACATATACTTAGAGTAATGTAACTTACTGTATTAAAAAAAAAATAGGGATAAAATCACTAAACTTATAACAGGTTTTGTTACTTAAAAAAGCAACATTTTTGATAGGAAAAATCAGAGTCTAAAGTGCCCCTCATTCTTCATAATTTTAAGTATAATTATGCATAGTTCTCAAAAATAACTATTCAATCCATAAACTTGGATATGTTTTCTTCAAAATCGTTCCAAACCCGTGAATATTGCTCAAAGTTTACAAAACCAAGTAGTGGTTTCAGTTGGCATGGAATGACACTGAACAAAGTACCGCATTCGTGAAAATTTCCAAATTTGGAATTTCGACGGATTTACACATTTTGAGGTGTGCTGAACCCATTTTGACCATTTTTGGAAAATGTCTGTCTGTATGTGTTTTGTTTCTTTCTTTATTTCTTTTTTTCTGGCGGTTTTTACTCAACAAGTAATGTATGGAATCTAAAGAAATTTGATGCACACATGGACCCTGATAGGGACTGGTGCTGAGTAGCTTTTGGCGTGAATTCATTCAAAGAGGGGGGAAGCAATAGGCTTTTATCGATTAGCGTGAGTGCATCTCAAGAAGTAATGGACGAATTGGAAAAAAAATGTGTTGTACATTTAGACCTCAATAAGAATAGATGCTGATTATATTTTGGCGCTATTCGCTCCAAGAGGGGGAGTGCAACAATCAAGCTTTTAATTATTTTTTGTGAGCACTGTAACTCAAGACGTAATGCCTCGAATTAAACGGAATTCTTTCTGTACGCACATACATCCCAAAAGGATGTGGTGTTGATTAAAATTTGCGCCACTGGCTCCAAGAGGGGGTGGGGCGCCGCAATCGAACGCTTTTGTTGATAAGCGTATATCTCAAGAATCAAATAATTCAAACAAACTTGTAAGCGTATCTTAATCGGAAAAGATATTAATTATATTCTGGCACCAATCACGCCAAGGGTGCAGAGACTTGGCTTTGTTTTGTACTATTGCTGTTTCACCTACACGTTAACAAATAAAATATTTATCGATATTTTTAACATTTTAAGATTTTGCCGGTAGCACAAACCTTTTAACTATTGCATCTTGATTTATTATTTTATACAATGTCTTCCCTTTTCTTTTTTTCCAATATGGATTTGTGTCACATTAGGGATATTTGCAGAGCAATAATATTCATATGAAGGAAATAGAAGAAAGTTTCGTGATGGCCACACCATACTAGTCTTGTGCCTGTTAGTGTCGATATTTTATTATCTAAAGGAGTTTTGTTTCGAAAATCTAGAGCCTTTCTTCTCTTGATTTTCCCCATAAGTCTACTTAGAGCACCCTTCTAATGGCCCACATTGAAACAATCAAAGAATAATAATGACCATCGTACTTAAGAATATCTTTTCAACCGTACCCAGAGGAAAATCTTAGAAAATTTCGTGTTGATTGTATTTTCTTGAATCAGATTTTCTGGTAATATTATTTTAATGAGTCATTTGTGAGCAGTAGGCTTACACCTCAAGATGATACGTACATTCTCTGTAAATATTTTAATTATATTGCTACAATGTTACTTTTTAGCCTACTTTCCCGCAATCGCAAAGGTAAAGAAACTATGAAATAAAGCATATTTTATTGTGAAAATATCGTTAAAAATAAATAAATGTCAAAAAAATAAGTAATTAAATAAAGATTGAAAAACAAAAAATTTGAAAGTAGGATTTTGAGGTGGGGAAAATGTCTGTCTGTCTGTCGCGCGATTGTTGTCCAATTCCAAAGTTTCTTTCTTTTTTTTTTTTTTTTTTTTGCATTCAAAAGATCTCGGCAAGGACTATATTTTACTTTTCGATTTGACCATTTTTTTCGTTCAATTCTGAACAGTTCCAAAAAGCTGAACATTAGCGCCTATGAGGAAATAGGAAACAAATAATATGAACATACGATCCAAATTTTTTTTCAAGAACCTAATTTATTTTAAAAAGCATTCGACGTGAAATATTTTTTTATTTCAACAATTTTTGTTCAATTTTGAATGGGTGAATAAATGAGTGAGTGACTGAATATGTATAAACCTTCGAAAAGGGTATATTTGAAATCATTAATAACTAAAGCTAAATGAGGAAGATAGAGAGATAGCTAGATTGTTAATTTGAAGTCGGTAAATACGGGAAAGTAGACTGCTATAGTTCTAGACTGCACTTCTTGTTTAAAAATACGCATGGTGCGTTGCGATGCGAAGGATCATAAGTGATCAAACTAAGATTTTAAGTAATTTATGCTCGAAGTCCGAATCATATTAGAGCTTTTTAATCATGCTGAATAACGAAATGTGTTATGGTTGCCATTATATTTTTTTTGTCACAAAATATATAAGGTTTGCATACCATTTATTCTAGTTATCTCCAAATTTTCTTTTATTTTGTCATTTATACCCCTTTTTTAGAAGTACTTCTTTTTCTCTGTTTAATTAATCAATTGATTTTATTTTTTTTTAAATATTTATATTTTTATTTATTATTATTATTATCATTATATACATTTTTAGGTGAGATAATAACCTTGAATGAAACGTTGCAAAACATATTGCAAACATTAACTTCACAATAAATCTATTTCTCATTGCAAAAATGTTTCAGTTTTTGGACAGTAAAGTTTCAGTCTGAGTGTTGGCTGGCGTCCGATGGATTTTTCGCATTGAAAGAGAGGACTGACTACATAGATCAGCAGTATATTTTGTAATTTTGTGTGTCATAAAGTTTGTGTGTCAAATTTGGTTTTAACACAGAGATAAACGGCTATTTAAACGTCCTTTTAAAATTAGTTGAAAATTCTTCTTTTTGTCGTTTTTTTACTTATTAGTTATTTATTCTTATTATATTTTTGGATTTTGTTTTTTATCCTTACTTTATTTGTGACATATTTTTACATATATTACGATAGTAAAGTAGGCGATGATATCAATGCATTCCCTAACTGATGTTGAAACTTAATCAGTTTTTACGGTTTCAGTTGTAGTGTTGATAAAGTTCTTTCATGATGCTAGCTTCCTTGCAGACAAACTGTCTGAACGGTGAAACCACATTTACGGGATGTACTTGGACTCCCTCTTTGATGTGGGAAAAAACTTTGAATTTTGGTGCTCAAAAATATGGTTGTAAATTAAAATATTGGTAGTTAGAGAAACGAAAAGTTTAGGGAACACTGTTGGCAGTTTCGCTTGTCATATAAACTTTTCTTTATAGTTCAGGAATGAAATTTTAAGAGCACATTTTTGTGAAACTTTTGTACTGACAGCATAAGGAATCGATTAAATTGAGAAACCATCCTCATGAATCACGTGTTGATTAGTTCTTCACTTAAAAATACAGCTTAAATAAAGCTTTGAAAAGTTAAAATTTCAATAAATTATAAATTTAATGTGTCAGAAAAGATGTTCCATTCCAGTGCGAATTTTAAATTAGTTATAATAATTACAGTATCGTTATGATTTTTTTTAACGTTATTCCATCTCTTGCAAATAAACGTGAGAATATTAACAGAGAACAAATGATAACATGATCGATTTGCAATTAGTTTATTTTTGCCGTAAGCAATAAACGACAATGAAAACGTATAGCTAATACAAAATAATATCAAAAATAAAAATTGTATTCCAATGAAAATGGTGTTTCAATATGAAAAACGATATTTTAATGTTAAGAGGGTCATGTATACTCTATTGAAAATTTCAGAGAATAACATGAAAGCTTGGGAAAAGTTTTAGAATTCGAGGTGTGATAAAAATGTATTAGAAGGCATAAATGATGAAGCAAGAAAAACACACGAAGAGAAAAAAAAATTAATAAATAATAATTTAAAAAATAAATAAGTATAATGATACAAATAATAAACGATATGACGTATTCCATTCACTCATTCCTTTAAAGCCTTTAAAGGCATATTTGTTTCTATCAGTCGCATTTTATCAAAAGGCGAGGATTGTCATTTTGACGTTTTCTTTTCAAAATATAATAAAAGTAAATAATATAAATAAAAGTAAATGAAGAAGAAATCAAAATAAAAAAATAAATAATTTGAAAATAGTTCAGAAAAAAAAAGCTTTCAAATGGTTCAAACTAAATGTGAATGCAAAACTCAAAATTTCAAATTAATTCAATATTTGGGCATTCAACAACTTCTTTAATTAAAAAAATTTTATGCGTATATTCATACCATCATTAAATTAATTGAACGATCCAGACATACTAAAAATGAAAAATACAGCTTTCGCAAAAATATTTTTGATTAACTACGTTTTAATCGAATTACACTAACTGAAACAAAATCCGATATATTTATTTTACATTCTAAAATGAATGCTTTCTAACGCTCGAAGTATTTTCGAGTTGGCACAAAAGCGTTAATACCTGAAAATAGTTACATGCATATTGCACTCATTCAAAGGAAATGTTCCAATGGTTGCTTATGCATCAAAGTTCTGGGGAAGAAATGTGGAACAAAAGGTATCCAGCGAGCGCTGGTGCAGGCTTTTGGCTCACTAAAGCAAGAGATCCGCATAAATTTGCAGCGGTGCGTTAGTTATCAATCAAAAGCGAGACGCAGGTGGTGTTCTCTTAACTCAGGAGACGCCTTTCGGATTCTCGGAAGGAGATCGCAGTCTCTGTTATTTTGCTAATTTTAGAGCTGCGTTCTAATGAATATTTTTGGAATCCCTTTCAAGTGTAAGCTCTTAGATATAACCTGGAGGTATTATTCATGGCATAATGGACGTATTTATTCTCGGAGATGGCATTGAATGTAGAAGGACAAAAGGTTTCATCAGATGTAGAAAGGGAAATGAAGGCAAATATTAGGAATAGTCTAATTTTGTGATTCTTAGGGTTTAAAATTGCACTCTAAGGGGTTTTAACGAGACATTAAGGGGGCGATGTGAGTCCCATTAGTTATTGAGGGTGACAACGAAGAAAATTCGCATCAAAATATAGACATTCAAAAATTTATAGACGTATCAAAAAAATTAAATTTTAGAATGCTATGTTGCAGAAAAGCTCGGAATAAATTAGTTCGTAGAAAACTAATGAAAAATGAGAAATTGAAATATTTCTCTCCGCATTTTAAGTCACTTTTTCATTGTATTTTTGTCCTTTTTGCGCACATTATTTACTTATGTTGTTATTGCAATTTTAGATTTCAGGCGTCAACCATTAAATTCCCGTGAGCTTTTGAAAGTGCCATTCTCTATATTTACTGTCCTTTATAGGCTTAGGAAAGCAAATCGAAATTAATATGTATATATATATATATATATATATACATATATTAATTTTGATTGTGGGAAAATATAACTATATATATATCTATATAATTATAATATGAATTTCGGAAATAACGCAGCTCACTCGAGTATACAGTTTTTTTCTTTCAACAATATACCTGTATGTTGAATAGCCTAACTTTGTTACAATATTTTATCTATAAACATACATATTGTGACATTTCTAAAATCTTATTTTTAAACAACAGTTAATGCAAGGCATTTCTTTGAGTACAATTCTTTCGAGAAATTATTACTGCAAAAATTGTTAAATTTCTTATACGGAAAGTATCGAATGGAAATCGATATCCAGAAATCAATACAAGTATGTTAACAGTTATTGAAAATTGAGTGCATTTGCCAAAAAGGTTCCATTCAACCCTATTTTCAAGCGGTTAATTTACCACATACAGGAAATCGGATTGATATTTCCTCCATGGGATCGAGAGGACCATCGGTTGTTAAGAGGAGCTATTAGAGCCCCGAGAGCTTTAGTTTTATTTCACCTTTGCGATTCAGAAGACACATTGAAGTAACAGTCTTCTTACATGATAACTATTCGCTTACTAAGGCTATTTTGGTGGATATTTGCAATGTTCTTCAATAGTTCACAGTTCCCTCAAAGGAATAGGAATCATATACTTAGGTTCAGGATTCGATTTACAGTAAAATTAGATCTTTGTGTATTACTTTAAGCAATTTCTCCTATTAGAATCAACCAACGCCATTTAAAAGACATTTTCATTTAAAATGACATACATTTGCTACGGAGTCTCTCGGTGCAAAAGAAAAAAGATAGATGTGATAAAAACATAAACCATACGGTTAATTTTGAAAGGTTAATATTCACAATAAATTTGCATATTGTTGTAATTTATTATAAATAGAAATTCATCTCCCTTAATAGAAGGTTTCGAACAAACATTTCTGGATAACCGAGGTTTTACTGTATTTCAGGATAAATTTTCGTGTAGGAAAAAAAAAAAAGGAAAATAAACCTCATATTTATTTCACAGAGAAACCATCGGAATAATACAGAAAAGTATGTCGTAGACAAGACAATATATATATATTGTCTCAACTTAACGCCTATATATATATATATATATATATATATATATATAGGCGTTAAGTTGAGATTAAATTGATAATGAATAACAGCGTGGAGTATATAGAGCATTTAGTAATAATTGTATTTCAAAATGAATGAAACATTTTCAATGAATTAATACTCAAAAATGAGTGCTTGATATGTTTGGGAATAATATTTATTGAGCTTAAGACATATCGGAGAGAGCGGAAGCAAATACGATTACGAAATCAATGTTGAGGTATAGAAAATAGGCACATTCAGTTCTGGATGAAATTAATTTAACTATTTTACACACACACTCTGTCTCTCTCTTTTTATATGCTATATGCTTGTGTAGTAGATAATATTTTGTCACACTGCGAAAAGTTCGCGGTTTATTGTTTTTTAGGACTCGCATTTTTGTATCCTAAATATCTAAATTGAAAACGTTTAAGGAAAAAAGACCGATTTATTCATTATTATATAACATGCATATTTAGAAGAAAAAAGAAATAAAGAAAGACGGACAGTAATAGAAAAATAAACTGATTACACTCAATAAAATTAGTTCATAAAAATTATTAAATTCACAAAAAATACCAACCTTCCTCCCCGATACTAAAGTTATTCTTCCGTAAAAAATAATTGATCAGAAGAATTTTTTTAGTTTTTTCTAATAGGAGTTATAGTGCAGAATTCCTTACCCGCACTCATTTTTTATTCTCAATTTTACTCCGTGGAGTAAATCCGCAGCATTAAATAGAAAAAGAAAGAAAAAAAAAAAAACTTCAGGGAGGATAAAGCAGTTTTTAAGCCCGTTTTCCTCAGTAGGATTTCATGCTTAACCGAAGAGGAACGCTATGAGGGTAAAAGAAAGATTTACCCTTTATACATGTTTTTCCCTTTATCTTTTCTTTCTTTTCAACTGTTGCTTATTCTTCGCTTGCAACAGAATGAAAGGACAAAGAAACTGGAGGGAAAAGAAGAAGATATAAGGGCATTCAGGACCCAAGTTACTAATGGTTCCTTCTTTTATGTGGGGCCTTTAAATTTAATGGCGCGTGATAAAAGTTCAATCATGATGTCCAGCAAGGTCATTAAAAGCCGAAGTCCGGGCGAATAGGATTAGATGGGCCGGACATCCATGCAGCTTCATTTTTATGCTGGACAGTTACCGGTGCTCATCTTCAGTCTTAGTCTTCTACCGGTCGGTTGTAAGTAAATGCGGACGTCAAGTCAAAGCTCGTAATGTCCTGTTGTGGAATTAGACAGCTTTGTCTCCGGAATATGTTAGGCGATTCAAGGCAAGTACAAAAGGGGGCAGGAATTATTTTGTGCTGTATAAATTAGTAGAACCTTTAAGTTTGCTTTATCTCAAGCGGAAGGGGAATTGTGAGTTTTTTAACGATCCATAGGAGCTGCTTTAAATCTTATTCATGAAATATCCGTAATACAAAAATCGACAATATATACTCGTCACAAGCAAAGTTAGATAGACAAATGCATCCTTTCTTTCTTACCTTTTTTATTGTATGAACAAAGCAGCCGAGTTATTTAAAGAGCATATAATGAAAACATTTAATTGGAATTAATAAAAGTAAATGTTTAACTATTTCCATGGGGGCTGAACCATTAGGGTTAAATTATTTTGGTGACGAATAGTGGTGACTTTTCATAATCAAACACACAAAAGATTTTAATTTTTAACTAAAAATTAAAAGCTTAACTATTTTTGAACGGATCAACAAAAGTTGTCATTTATTTCTACAAGATGACGAAAGTTTATGTCAGAAATGTATCGAAATTGTATCTATTACTTAACAGTTTGACCAGCAAAGGTCTATAGGAAATATGCAAAACCTGAACAAATAGAAACACTTTCCTTTTTAAGAACACTCTTTTAGCAGCACGTACTTTACGGAAAGCAATGGATTCCAGAATGAAAAAGCATTGATTAGGGTTCATACTCAAATAGCCAAAAAAAATTCCATGACTTTTCCTGGTAGATCAAAGCAGAATTCCTGGTTAATTTTCTAAGTTTGCGCTCATTTTTGTCTACGACGGGGCTAACGAAAAAGTATAAAAATCCAGACGGGGATGTCACGCCGAACAATTTTTTTTTTTGGTAATCTGACATCGCAACGAGCGTAGGTTCCCTCCAAAGGGTCCCTGCTGGGGGGAAAATCCCTGACTTTTCCAGGTTTTCCAGGCGGAGTATGAACTCCTAATGACGTATAAGGCAATGTTTTACAAAGGTTAACACAACTACTGATGGCCACTATGAAATGTAAATGTTTAGCAGTTTCCAACAACTATTAAATACAAATGTTTATGAAAGTATATATGATTTACATCGAGTTTAAAATGCTTTTTTGTCTAAAGTACTGATCAGGAAAAATATAACTCCTAATTATAGATAAAAGTTTGGTCTCCTTTTTTTTAAATTTCAAAATGTTAGCAAAAATTTAAAGTAGAAATTCATAAGATTTTTCTTTAGTGAGAAGCAAACATCTTTTGCAGTATGTTCTTATATATTTATTATTTTCTTTTCAATTTCTGCTAGCGTTTCTATCTTTTTTTTCTTTCTTTTTTCCTATTATTAATAGTGTCTTCGAGTATTGTACATTGTAAGTATCTGTATCTTAACGTGCAATTAACGTTAATTTTTTATCTTTTAACGTGTTCTTTGGGAAAATGATTTCATATTTCTGAGTGTTGGTTCGATTTAGGTTTATTGATTACACTTGGTTATACTGTACGAGACATGGAGAAATCGGCTTTAAGAAAAAGATTGATATCATGTAGCTAAACGTCAAGAAAATCGAAGTTTTGAATACAAAATTCCCAAAGAAATGTTATTTTAAGATTTAATTTTGTTATTATTTAAGGTATTAAAATAGCTGCAATTAAATCAATGCAAGATAGAAACTGATAATAAAAAACGCCTAAATTAGAAAATTTGTTTGCTGGCAAGCTTTGAGCGATGCTTTGCTCGAACAGCAGAAATCACTTCAAGTACAGTTTACAGGAAAAAAATTTCTTAATATATCTTAGGTGTTTAATTTCTATAAGAATATGTAATAAAACAAATTTTTCCCTTTTTTTATTTTTTACTCTCCGAGAAACGTTTTTACGTGCTACATTAAACAACTCAGTTAAGAAACTAGCATTAAAAAAGTTTCATTAATGATAGAAAGCTAATATTAGAAATTTTGCTTCAGTAATTAATTATCTTTTGTGCTGTTTTTCATTACTCGCTTTTGATGCTAATTTCTCTATGACTTTTTTTTCCACTTAGGAAAGTCAAAATAAGGATATACTTCTCTTCATTATTAATTTCTTCGAAAAATTTCATTGTACACGTATGTTATATTCAACATTTTTTTTTTTTTTTTGAGAGGAGAAACGAAGAGAGAGCCTGAAATAAGTCCTATATACATATTTTTAAAAAAATAGCGTTTTCTTTTTATTTTTATTGCTGAATGTTTTAATTGAAACACAAAAATATAAAACGTCTTTTGATTATAAAACCATTATTTACACTGCTCAACATGTACATGATTTAAAATTTTGTTATAATTTTTTTCTCAAATAATATTTTATGTATCTAACATTAGGACGTAAGCATGAGGGGAGAAGAAAAGAAATAACCGAATTAAGAGGGAATAAATAACCGAAGCGCCAATCAGGACTAAGAGATCAACACTAGATTTCACAAATATTGCATAGTTGCCTATTTTATGTAAATGCAAATGCAAATCGTCCCGTGGTTAACAAGACAACTCTTTTCTTATTTAGACTAAATCGGTTCATCAAAACCGAATGAACCGATTTTGATGATCCTTTATTTAATCGATCGCATATGGTCTCCCATAGGTCCCGAACCTTCATTTGACCAAATCATTGGAAAAAAAGCTATGGTTGAAAACTTAGTAATTATTTTCGTTTTTTCATCCATAACGTGTGACTAAATGAACCGATTTACTGATTTTTAAAAAAATAGATGTTCATCTAACTTAAATATCGTACATAGATTTGACTGCATTTGTTCTTTAGAAGGAGCGTTAGGGGGGGGGGGAGGTATTTTAAATGGTAATTATAACAAGCTTTAAAACTCCTTATTAAAGACAATTTGTTTTTATTATGCAGTGACATTAAAACTCCTTATAACAAGAGTTTTGAACGAAGGATTCCCTTAAACAAAAATTAAATTAATTCAGTTTGTTTGCTGTATTGACTATTTTAACCCAACATTTATCCCACAAATGATTAGGTTTTAGTGTCAGTCACTTAATGCTGCGTGCAACTTGATAAATTTTTTTATAAATAGAGTATTCACATGAATAAATGTATTTACACTCAAAAGATTAAAATAAAATAATAGTAAAAAAGAAAATAAAATCGAATACAAAGCAGAACAATTAAACATTGTTCTAAAAAATAAAAAAATATATTATTTAAATAACGTCGATACGAGTTTTAAACATAATTATTGAAATCAGTGCAAAATTTTTAATTGTTCTGTTTTGAAGTCGGTTTTATATTTTTTTCAAAAAATATTTTATTACATCTTGAACTTTTTCTTAGTTGTAAAATGTTTTCTAAAAAACGTGCATTTTGCGACATTTTTAAACTTAATTTTACTGATGTACTCGAAATCTAATGCTGAATTTTAGCAACTATCTGATTTAGGATGAAAACATACTTATAAAACATTGACAATATTTGTGTCTGAAACAATACTGTACTATCAAAAGATTTAAATGTTACTTAAAATTTATTTGCTCTAATGCTGTTTTTGAAACCAACCTTCTGTTCTTTAAGTACTTACAAAAGCCGAAATAAATGAGTTGGAATTCTTCTACATCAGTAATTTCCTTTTTTACAGTGCTTCCGTTAAAGGAGACTAATGAGGGGAAAATAAATGTATTCTTAAAGTCCATTACGGTATTTTGCTTTTTCTTTTACTTATCTGTTGCATAAAATAAATGATGATTTTATGCTACAAGATGAGCAACAGTATATTCGAATATTAATCAGATTTAATATTTTCTTTTCAGAAATCATCGGCACATTAAGTGCATGTAAACATCTCGTTGAAAAATACCCGTGTTCCGATTCTTTATATTTTCGAGCGGTTTCCATCAGAAGTAAAAATATTTTATTTTGTATAGTAGAAGATGAAGAATTGAAAACTAGGAAGTCAATTTTTATTTTCCGAAGTCATTATTTGATGTATCAATGCGCAAAATTATAAAAGTAGTTATAAGAGGTAACACTCTCCAAATCATGCTTTAGATGTATTCATTGGTAAGTTGAACTAAAGACGTTATCATATTTTTGAAAGATTTTATTTTGTCCTTCTCAGAAAAATGCATTGTAATTCTATCGCCAAGTCAATGGTTGTTACTGAAATATATTTCACTTGGTAATTACGCGGTAAAATGTTGCATTTAATTTTAAGAACCATTCGTGTGTTTCATTGTAAAGAAGTAACCTCAAAGTTAATATCAAGTCAATTGTCAATTTTTTTTTCAAAAATCAAAATAATTAACTATTCATTTATTTTTTTAAATTCCGATTTTAAGAACTATTTCTACGTTTCAAAAACAAAATTAAAAAGAAAAAAAAAGGAAAAAAAAAAGCTCTAATTATTACATTTTTTGAAGCTGAGAAAAAAAAAACAGCATTAGAAAAGACCTCATTTAGAGAATGCGGTTTAGTTTTGGTCTCCATTTCGAAAAAAAATATTACCTAATTAGAAAGGTATACAAAAGAGGGTTACTAGGTTGGTAACTGATCTCTCAGACTTATGTTATGAGTTCAGGCTTAAAAGGCTCAATATGTATAGTCTCGAGCAAAGGATAGTTAGAGAAGACATGATTCAGTTATTTAAATTCATTAAAATGGGGAATCTTGATGTGCTACACTTCTGCACAGAAGGTACAACCAGGAGTCATTGTTTTAAGCTTTTCAAATCCCAGGATAATCTTGAAATTAACAAAAATTACTACCTCAATAAGGTTGTAGGCACTTCGAATAGTTTACCGGATAAAAAGTTTAAAGAGTGCTCTTGATGTTCCTATTGGAGATTGGTAAATTGAATAGGACCAGACTAGAGCCTGTTGCTGGTTGTCACTTTTGTATTTATATTTTCCTTTTTTTTTCATGATTTAGGTATTATTCTAGGGATCACGAGACGAATACAGTCAGTTCAGAAATGTTGCGTTGGAAAAGAGAAACCTAAACCTCGAGTTGCCAGATAGGAGTCTTCTCCTACTTAAAACGGAAACGCAATCTAGACATTTAAACGCAAACTAACCAGTTTTTAAAGTCTACCCGAGGAAGGAAACCCAAGGTGGAAATTGCCAAAAATCTCCAAATATGGCCCATATATATATATATATATATATATATATAGGTGGATAGATTTATAGATATATCGACTGTACGTGTTAAAAATCTTCGACACTCCACACTTCTATCCTCGGGTCAACCATTCTGCCATCCGCTCTATTTTATTACGGTGAGGTCTCACGAAATGAAATCACCAAAAAACCAATTTCGTCGTCCTCGGAGCGGTGAAGAGGCTGACGGCTGCTAGGGCTTCGGAATTCCTCAACGGGCACGGTTCATCAGGCAGAACGGTCACAGGAAGTCGACCGTTCTTTATCTCCTGGGCACTTCTTGAGAGCGAAAATGGCGTATCTAAGGAGGGAACATTTTTCTTCGCTTCTGTGTTATTTCTTCTTGAGATCAACAGGAGCGTGATGGGAAGCAGGGGGAAAATATTTTATATGACAGGAAATCTTTAACTAGATTGTTGGACATTGTTAGAAGTTGGTGACCTGTATTTTTCATTTAGGATGTCTCGCAAAATTCTACATTTTGCAGTAGAACTTTTGATTCTACGGCAAAATGTGAAACTTGTGTGAAACACAAAACTGTCCAATAATGTGTGACCCTTCCCAAGCAAAGTCATAGAAAATTATTTTGGTTCACGGAGACAAAAGTCTTCCCACAGTGGAGCTATGGAGATCACCTAAATGGCTTACTCCGTTCTTGCTGTAGTTTCACATTGAACAGTCACAGCTCAACTTTCTGGTAGCACGTAAGCAGTCAAGTAAATTGGTATACTTTTCATACGCATTTAAATAAATAAGTTTAAGAAAAGCAAGGTAACTCATATGATTTGTAATGCCAAAAGTTGTATTTGAGTGCAAAAATTGCGTATTAATTTTTTTTGTGACACATTGCGAACTCGAAAGACATTCGGAGTCGTTACAGGCATCGATTTAAATTGTACAATTAATTAATTTAAAAAAAAATATTTGAGAATATTAATTCTGAACTTTGTTGAGGGCATATAGGTAATCAAGAAGGTATGGAAGAAAATTATTGGTAAATAATAACAGAAACTGATGAATCCGAGTTATGTCTGCAGATTATTATGTCTATGATTTATGTCTTATCTTCACGATCCAAATGTCAGTAAGCAGTTTTAATATTTTGATAACTTGGCATATTGTTATTACAAACAATACTCCAAAGGGCTTTAAGTGTGGTAGACATTAAATACTACGCTTACCATCAATGTAAGTTTATTTTTGAAACATAACACCATTTGAATAGTCCACATGTCAAGTTTTTAAACGATTTTTTCTTTTCGGAAAGACTGATGGTGCTTTTGTAAAACACGTGATTTACGTAGAGCCTATTTATATATAATATTATTTTGTGCACTGCTAGGTGGTTTGGACTACTAACAACTACACTCCTAGGTCAGTGGGCAGTTCAGACTTCCAATGTAAGTTTAACTGTTACGGCGTTTTCAATATCTCTCACGAATATATGAAAATATATTATTGTTTAGGTAACAACAAGTACATTTAAGTTTTTAAATTTTTAACTAAAATCAGTGTAGAGGTAAGTATATTTGTACATTCAAGGGTATATCTCTATAAAGGTTCCCCTCTATATGATGACTTTACTTTCAACTTAGTTTAATTTGACATTTTTTTTTTTTAACTCTCGAGTTGCCTCGTAATAATGAAACGGGTGAATGCCAGCTTTGTTGAACTTAGTGCGTTAGTTCATTAACTTTTACCATTTTATTAGCGAAGCAAAAGTGTTGAAAATACTCCCCTCTGCACGTATCTTAATTTTGCTTATTTAAAGGAAAAAACGAAAAGAACTCTTATCTTACTTACAAAGCAGAAACTGGTCATGAATTCTTTTAAGTGGTTATGAGAAGAGTAAGCTACAACCATATATTTCCTTGATTAGACAAAAATAAAATTGGAAACTGGTCGATATACGAATGCAAAACAATTACTTAGGTTCAAATTTTCATTAAATGCAAGAAATATGAGCAGATTTCTTAGAAGGTAGCTAAGTTTTTAAGACTTTAGATCTGAAAGATAAAAACAAAACGTAAGAAAAAAAGAAATAAAACTCAATGTTTTTGAAAGGGGAAATATAATTATAAAAGATAAAGTTCTGTCCTTGATAATATTAACGTCGTTTGGCTGATTTTATGAATTTATTATGCGTTTGTAACAGGAAAAAAAATCCTTACATTTTGTTCTTAGCAAGTTTAATGCTTAAAATCTGATAATTATAAATAACAAATAATGGTAAAAAAAGGTTATAGATCAAATAGTGTTGATACCTGTAGAAAATGGAGTAAAAAAGGGAAACGGATGAATTTGAAATTCAATAGAACATAAGAAAATGATGTTTCATTTTTTTCTCATTGATTACTATAAAGAAAAGAACATATTAAAAGTGAGGGTAAAAGTATCGCATAAAATTAAGTTTGTGCCTTTCTTTAAAAAGTTCAATTGATCTAGCCCACTTATTCACTGAATGACATTGAAATTCATACACAAATAGAAATAACAAAAAAGAAGACTTCTTTTGGACTTCTATAAGACTTTATATCCAGTCTCCGTCTTTGACATAAAGCTGCAGTTTCTAGGTTCTTCTATTTCTTTCCAGTTTTTGTTGTTGTTAAGTTCCGAAAAGTGTCCCCACCTTTGCAATGTGACAAAATATAATACGATTCGCTTTTCAGAGTATATCCTTTGCTCCAGACAAGCCATTGTGTTTGAGCTTTTGATATATTAATTCTGTTTACTTTATGATACATCTATTCACAGAAGATTTTATAAGGTATATCTTTGATTTAGTAGTAGTAGCACTTTAAGACCCTCTTTCTGATTTAGTAGTAACACAGCTTTGATTAAGTAGTGCAAAAGCAGTGTAGCAGAACAAGGAGCTATTAAAAGTGTTGGAAACTCCATTAAACGAGTTGGCATAATTATTAACTTTGAAAATACGTTGAATCAATAAAATAATAAAATTAATTCGAGATTAGGTTAATTTAAAGTTTTTAGTGTAGTATGTAATTCTAACTGCCACCGGACAAACTAGAATTTATAGTGAAGAGTAGAAAGAAAGGGACCCCACTGCGGTATGTCAGAATGAGTGAAAGAAGAAAGGAGCTGTTAGTTGCATTTTGATCAGTTAATTGAATAGGAAAAAGAAAAAAAAAAGAAGATCGACATAAAAGTTTTACCCCCTGCTAAAAGAAAAAATAAATATCTCCTACAAATTTTTCGAGCATTGAAAAAACTTGAATGATGAATTACGAATACATTTTCTTTTATTATTATAATTTTTTTGAGTACAATTCCATTGTGTATAGTGTTTATTTATCGAGTTTTGAGAAAAGAAATTTGAGCAAGTTAGTTGCCATTCGTAGTACATAAACAAGTAACAATCGGCATCAAGTAGCATAGTGTATTCTTTAAACTCAGTAAAAGGAAAATGCAATCACCTACCATATTCTTAAAAAAAACATGCACTTCAAAATTCTTATCAGAAATTCTTAAGTCCTATTTAATCCTATAACGATTTTTAATCATATATGATACATTCTTAAAACACAAATGAATTTAGTGTCTTCAAATTAGTATACATACTTATATTTTATTCTGTCTATTAAACATTACTTGACTTATGTCAGGCAATGAAAACTAATGTAATAAAACATTTAAACACTTTCCAACAATATATTTCAAGACAAGTATTGCTATGTAGTTTTGTTAGGAAACCATATTTTCATTAAACTAGAAAGAAATTTTTGAAAAATAAAATTATAGATTCAAATTATAAAATAATTCAAAATGAAAAATAAGTGTCATGCATAAGGTAGCCAATAGTAATAATGTTTCAGTAATTAGCTCAGAAGCGTAATAGCAACTGTGTTTTTACTATATCGTTTCTGACTTTTGCAGTCATGGAAGTACGAAAACTTTAATGAAAAGACTGTTCCTTCAATTTTTAAACGAGTCAAAGTTCTGATGTGAATTCTTAAGAACAATACTATAAAGCACCCACAACGACTATACAAGACATTTTCTATTGAATTAAAATCTAATGACAGATTGAATACAATCAGTTAATAGGCCACAAGATTGTCAGCATTTTAGCAAAAAATGACTTAAAACTCAATGTAAGTTCATTCTTAATCTATTGATAACATAAGAAAACTGTGTCTTATTCTCGCTCCTCATGTGACACGTAAAGTTTGTAAGTACTTTGAAATAGGCAAAAGTAAGTATGATAAGATATTTATGTGTAAATAAATATATGTATATTATTAAATCAAGAAAAACTTTGTAATATCTTGATTTTTAGCTAATACAGGAAGGGATTTTCAACCGCTATGATTTTTTTAAATCATAGCAAAAATAAATAAACAAAATATAATAAAAGCCTATTAAGTATTTTATAAGCTAAAACCTTCGATGTATACAAAAAATCTTTTCCAGATTACTTAGTAATTTTTTTAGCAAAAATATAATAGTTTCGGTTTACACTATTGTATTTAATATTTCAAATTTATTATGCTTTCATCATAATACATATGTTTCATTCAGCTCATGAAACATATTTAAATATTAAGTTCATAAAAATAATTACAATTTTTAACGTAAAATAAGCTCTTATTTTCCTTTTTTAGGTTATTTATTTCTCAAAAGAAGTAGGCAGTGTCTTACACGTGTTAATATAGTACGAGAATATATAAAACTGCTTTATCATCGCAGGCTATAGATTTTCAACAAACTCAAGGCATTTCATTCCGAGAAATAATGACTGAACTAAGTCCCCCCCCCCAAAAAAAAAAAACTGGTATAATAATTAAATTATGTTACTGACTACAAGTATGAGATAAAAATTGTTGATTGTCTTTTGAAATTTTGAGCGATTTTTTATTTTAATGTAAAGGAGGTTCCCTTATTATACAGTTATTAATTAAAGCATTTGTTAAATTATATTTTTGACACATTTCAAATATCTCTTGAGTATGTAATTTTCGAATTAGAAAGATTAGTTCGTTCTTTTTGCGAAGACTGTGCAAAGGTACTTTAACGACATAAGGAAAAAGTAAATTGACAGGGACAAAACTCTATGAATTTGTATTTGATTTTGCTTTTAAAGAGTTTTTTTCACTCAAATAATGTCACTTTAGCTGCAAATAAAGTATCAATTGATAAATGTATGATTTAATTTCATTTATTTTTAGCAAACTCCAAATTATTTTACTAATTCCACTTCGCTTTTAAATTCCTATTTCCATAATAGGAATTAAGAGCCTACGAACTAATTGTTTCATTAAAATTTGTACAAAGGCAGTCTTAAAGTTATTTACGTCATTTCAAAGTACTAGATATAATACAACGCGATTTTTGGAAGCTAAGACTTAATTAAATCTTCGGTAACTTTTCTGAAATCTACGAAATTTATGATGGAAATAAATAGCTCAATTATATGTATATCATTTGTAAGCGAAAATCAACTTACTTCGTCAATGAAAACTTCTATTAAAATTTCGCTACTCTAACAACGGAGGTACGTCTTCCATTTGGCTCCATGGCTATAGGGGGATTTTTGAATGATGGTTGCAGTTAAGAATGCGCGGCTCCTTCTCATTCAGTTCAGACGATAATAATAAATTTTCTGTGTTGATACTAAAGTTATTATCGCGAATGTTCTTGTGGAATAATTACACACGTACTTGTAAATAGAATGAAATGGTTGTTCCATTGCTAGCTGGAGAAATATTGTTTTTTCTTCTAAAGTTGCTTTTCTCGGAAATAAGAATTGTTATTTATTATGCTCTATTAATTGCTTTTCTCACGCTTTTTTCCCCTCTAATGTCTTTTTTGTATTGCGCGGTATATATTGCTTAGCTTAAAATTTCGTTTATTACCATTGCACCTAAAGAAACCATGTTTGGGCTAAAAGAAAGAATAAAGTGGTTTTAATTCAAAAAAGATCTTTGTTTGAATTTAAGCATTGTATTTATACTTCACAGTGCTTATGTAAAGATGTATAATTTATTGATAACATCGTAAACTCGCACTAAAAGAAAACATTTTGCTCGTGTAATATTGTTAAAACATCCATTGACAACCACAAACTAAGGCCTCAACAGAATTATTAAAGTAGTACATTGAGTAATGCGACGAAAAGGTAATGATTATTGTGATAAAAACAATCTTAAAAGCACATCGTAAATCTCTTACTGCACAACTACGTAGGAAAAATACAATCTTCAAAAAATTGCTTTAAAGAGAGATGGGATCGAACTTAGTAGCTCTTTACGTATATGACTGAAAACTATTAGTGTTTTTCTAAAGAAATTCACCGATAAAATAGATTCATTCATCATTAGAGCACAAGAAAAGAAACAAAATAATAACAATAACAATAAAAGGCAGAAAATACATGACACAGTAATAATACGTCCTATGAAACATCACACCTTCAATTGAAAAATTATTAATTATCTATAATAATCTTTTTATTGCAACAATATATACGCTTAAATCTAACCTAACAAGTCATATTAAAACCAAAGTTTTTTTTCTACTGTGAAAAATAAAAATTTTCAATTTGTAGAAGTAGTTATTATTTCATATTTGTAAGAATAAGTAACTTATGATTTATACAATAGCATAAGGTTATACAACAGCATATATCAGATACTTTTAGCATTTGAAAATTCGTGCGTTTTTTCTTTTTCTTTTTTTGCTTCTCGTGAACAAATGCGCGCATTTTTTCAAAAATATTTTTTAAAATAATTTTATTAGAAATTACAGCAAAAGTGAAACAAAATTTACGCAATAAGAAAAATATAATAAGATAAAGAGAAAATGCAACTGTATATTTTTTCGTTTATTTTAGGATTCATTATGCCCACATCCGCTTTAGATCATTTTTATGATAATTTCAACATTTTGCTAAAAATAGAGTTTTTACATTAAAGTGTATGCTTGCTATGCGCAAATAAAAACTTCGAGAAAAGGACGAATTTTGTTTTACGAAAGCATTGAGATGGGGGTCATGTTTGCCAAGGAAACTAAAACAAAGAGACAATGCTAGAAAACAAGGCTAGTACTGAACGATACAATCATCCTACTCACTCGAAAGTCAATAAGAGGATAAAATTTCCCCGATTGTACTTGTTGTTGATATCCGAACATTCTGAAACTATTTTATAGAAGCCCGCGGGGCTCCCTTGTCCGTCAGAAATCTTTCTTTCAGTCTTTGTAATAACGAATAAGATACGAGATAGTTTTAGGACATATAAGAAGACTTGAGTCAACAAAGAAAACAATTTCGGCTGCAGCACTACGATGCGATTCAAGTTAAGGAATTCATGTTATAAAAGGAGACATATTAGTTTCCTTGTGTTTGTTTAAATGCCTTTCTTGTGATGTTTCAGAAATTACTTCTTCCTTTCTTTGTAATATTTCCACACAGAACCTTGCCCCCAAAAAAAGTTGGAATTAGGGAATTAGGTTTACTTTTTTGTAGTATAAAGCTTTCTTTGATATTTATTGTATGAAATTTGTAAAGATATACGTCTGGGCTTTTGCTATATTCTTCCTTGCATGAATCTTTCTCGAATATTTACTTGCTATCTTTGTTGAGGGAAAACTTCATCAAGGACTACTTTACGAAACTAACTTTCATTATCGCTTATAAAAATTATCATTAGCTACTAGCTAGGTTTAATTATCTTTACTTTTATAATCTAGGTTTTGCGACTGAGACCTTTATAAAATGTATTTATTGTTATCGAACACATAATTTACACACGAACTGTCATAAATTCTTTGTAGAACACAGCCATAAACTATTAAACTATGAATACATCTCGTTTAGGTAATTTCAAGAATATGTCATTATTGTGTATTTTTTAAAGAGAAATTTAAACGTCATTTCTTTCCAGTGAGTTAGTTTTCTTCACATATCTTCTTTCGTAATACCGTCATCTATTACTTAAATTTCGCTCTTGATTATCAGAGATACAAAATGTTGCCATCCAATAAGTAAATTTCGTTGTAGCTCTTAATAACAATGTACTCGTATCATTATCTTAGAAACTAAATATCTTTGTAGCTGTTTTCAGGAACAAAACGTTGTGGACTTATTAATTAAATTTATTCATAATTATTCTTGAGTGAATAAATTACCACTTTACATGCGCTGCGATGCATCTTGTTACAATGATGCATCGCAGGAATAAAATAGCATTATTTTTGTGTGTTGCTCTGTAGGAATAAAATATGTTTACCTTAGTAGTGATTTTTTTCTATTTTAAAGTTCGTCCTAGTCATTAAGTGTTGGCACCTTTTTAGCTACTTTAACTCGTTGTTCTGGAGAATAACGACGTCATAATAGAATCTTAATTTCTCCGTAGTAGAATGAAATGAAACTCTTAGGAATTAAATGTCAATTTTTGCATTTGCGTTCCTTAAGAATAAATGCTCTACTCATAGTGACTACATTTTATTTTAGCATTTAGACATAAAACGTTGGCGTCTTTGTAATAAAATCCCTTCAGTTTTCAAGAGAACAATGTCATTTCCAAAATAAATTTATGTAAATATAACAGTTCTAAATAAAGTTTTTAGGGGAAAAATGTCTCTATTTGGAAGTAACTTTTTTCGTGTTTCTTAGGAGAAAAATTTCTAATCCAAAACTAAGCATTTTCATCTTAATTTATGGGTGTATTTATTCTAGTGAATTACTTAGGATATATTTGAGTAACTTCATCGAGCAATTGCCACGCTTTGACCAACACTTTTTTTATAACCACATCTTTAAAACTAAGCAATTTAGTATTTTTTCAAGATAACTAAGCTGCAGAACGTTATTTATTTATTTTAATTTATCCTAGATGTATTTAGCTATTGCTTTGCTTTTAGAACTATCACAAAGGAATGACTTTTCAAGAATCGATAAGTCGTCTGCCTTGTATTAATACTCATTAACTCCAGTTTTTTTAGACATTGCAAATTTGAACATTCATGTCGTTATACAAAAAAAAAAAAGATTTTACAGGTACGTGACTCTCACTGTAGTAACTTTTAAGTAACTTTTAGAGCCTGCAATTTGTCTATGTCATGAAATAAGTAACCGCAAATTCTAATTCACTGCAGTAGACCATATATATATATATATATTTTTTTTTTTGTGAGCTTCGCGATGGAACGCGACAGAACGCCGACGATGCATTATACATTTTTCAGGAAAACCTTCTAACACTTTTCGTTTATTAACTGATGATTTTTCGTTATGCAGTCTTTAAATCAAACTTCATTACGGTCCGTTTTGGTGACGAATATTTTCTTTTCGGGTAGTAACAGAATTCCTTAAGAAGAAGAAATTGTTCCGATACGAAATATAATGCTTTTTTACTTTCAAAACTTAGGAGCTAATCATTTCAACACGTTTCCTTGAACTAAACTTCTCCATCGTACTTTTGTTGTTAATAAATTTTGTTATGTATTTTAAGGAGTAGTCAAGTAATTTCACTATCTCATATTTGAAAAATATAGCGTATTTGGTAAATTCTGCGTAAATGAACAACATGACACCACTCTTTTCAGAAACTTAATTTTACCATTTTCCTATACTTTTTGAAATTACACATAGCTATAGTCCTCTATTGCTGCTTTTTTTTCAGAACAATGATTTTTTTTCTTTTATGGTTACTATTATGTACATTGTTCAATACATTGCCAGCCACATGTTCATGTTACTGGCAACGTACCGAACATGACATTTTATACTATGTCTAGGATGCGCAGGTAATTAGTGGAATGCCGACTACTTATTCTATAAAAGACAGCCGCTTCATACATTACCGTAACACATAATTTTTTAACATGGCAGCACAAATCACTATTCAAAAGCTATACTCCTTAAAATACTGACTAATGTCTAAGCAAAATTTATTTTTACTCAAATTAATTAGCAAAGCACTGGGGAAAGCTCTTCGACAAAGAATACAAACAATAGTCACCCCCTTTAAAACTTAAAAGGATATTTAATTTAAGAAAAATGCCCCTCTTTTTGTATTTCTTCTTACATAGCTTATGCAGGCATGAGACAAAAACTGACATAAATACATAATTGATGCAACGTTATTAGTTATAATACATCTTTGAAACCCTAGAGAAGTTGATTGATAGGCACATCAGAGACGAAGTGCTGAAAGCCAACCCACTCTCCAGGCAACAACATGCCTATCAACCTGGCAGATCAACTGACACTGCTCTCTATGAATTAATCACAATTCTAGATGGAGCTGTAAATGGTAAAGAGTTGGCACTTGCTGCCTTCCTGGATATTGAAGGGGCCTTTGATCGTGTGCCCACTCACGTTATTCTAAATGCTCTTATGAGAAAAAATGTCGATCATCTGGTGTGCACCTTTATTGATTGCTTGCTATCTACTAGATCAGTACAGGCAACTCTTTTAGGAGACACACTTGCCGTTACGAACTGCAAAGGCTGCCCGCAGGGAGGTGTACTTTCACCTCTTTTATGGAGCCTTGTTGTTGATGAAATTTTAAATAAAATTAATCTCTCAGGTGTGACCTGTATTGGTTATGCAGATAACATAACCTTAGTAGTAAGAGGAAAATTCCAGGATACTGTGATTAGCCTCATGAAATCTGTCCTCAAAAAGGTTGAAAACTGGTGCAAGGAAGTTAGCCTGACTGTTAATCCTGGCAAGACAAACCTTGTACTCTTTACTAGAAAAAGAATAAAAAATGTGCAAAGTATAGAATTTTTTAATACTAAACTTGCATACTCTAACGAGGTTAAATACCTTGGTATCATTTTTGACAAGACTCTAAATTGGAACAGTCATGTCGAACACAGCACCACCAAGGCAAAGAGAATATTCTGGGCCTGCAGACGTGCAATTGGTCCCAATTGATGCTTTTCCCCTAGTATTGTCCATTGGATCTATACTAAAGTAATTGTCCCCATTATCACTTATGGATCTATCGCATGGTGTAACAAAGCCTGCCGTGTGACAACAATGAAAGAGCTTACTAGTCTCCAAAGAATGGCAACTATATCAATGACTAGTGCCATGAGGACAACCCCCTCTCAAACCCTAGAGTTACTACTAGGCATTCTACAACTTTATAAGCAGGTAGAGATGGAAGCAATCCTTTGCTCCCAAAGAATAAAATTTCTAAAACTATGGAAATTATCTTCTGAGAGATCCTTATATAAATTTGATACACTGATCAAGGATCACCCATTGCTTTCCATGAACTCGGACTGGATGCTTAAACGCTTTGACTTTGAGTCAAAACACAATGTTGTTCAATTTTCCCAATCAGTTCCAGAACTGATTGGGAAAATCCTATTAAGCTTATTGGCCACGCCAATGAAGTATGGTTCACTGATGGATCTAAGACTTCCCATGGCACAGGTTACGGTGCCTTTTGCCCAAATAATAATATTAGAATCTACTCTTCTTTGGGAAGACTAGCAACGGTATACCAGGCTGAAGTGATGGCCATCCTGGCATGCGCAAATAATTGCCTAAATAGATGCATCTCTGGCAAAACCATCAAAATCTTCTCTGATAGCCAGGCTGCTCTCTTGGCACTACAAAAACACTGCTTCTCTTCAAATATTGTTTGGGATTGCTATAACACTACTGCTGAATTGGCCGCAGTGAATAAGGTGACTCTTTATTGGGTGCCTGGTCACCGTGGCATTTTTGGCAATGAAATGGCTGACCAACCGGCTAAATTGGGCACAGAAACTCCTTTTATTGGCCCAGAACCTGTCCTTGGTCTGCATTACAGTGCATTGAGGAAAACAATCAAGGAAGTCCTCCTAAAAGAGGCTCACAATGCCTGGCTTAAAAGCAATAATCAAAGACAGGCGAAAGAACTTAACCAAAATTACCCTTGGTTTAGAACTAAGGAACTGCTGAAACTCAGTAGAAATGAGATTAAGGTGATCATTGGTCTCTTAACTGGTCATTGCAATCTCAAGAGACATCTTAACATCATGGGCACGATTGCTGACCCAATGTGTAGAGGATGTCATGATGTAGAGGAAAGCTCCACACATATTTTGTGTGAATGTGATTATTTCTCTGCTCATCGGTTTGAATATCTTGGTTATCACTATATCGAACCCTGGGAACTACCCAATTTCCCTGCTAAATTATTGCGGAAATTCGTCTCAGCCACTGGTCTGTTTCAGACTCATTAACTTGGGGTTGTTAGTACAATAGACCTGAGGTCGCAGTGCTAGTGCTCCTTAGAGCCACCCCCTAAACAATTCATTCATTCAATTCAATACATCTTTGATGGTCATTTTTTTCAAAATTTATTGTGCATAACTAATGGTGAATCTGTGTAATCTATGGTCACTTTTATAAATTAGTATTAGTAATTAATGCTCAATACATGATTTATAATAGCCATTAATTTTGTAGAGCATTCTTCTTTGCTAGATACGACTCAAGAAGTATCTTGTGTGGCTATCATTTACCTTCTATGCATAGAGGTACACATTTTATTTCTGATGAGGAAATGATTAGAAACAGCAATATTTCTAAAAGATTTAGTAATAATTCCCTTTTCTTTTTCATATTAACTGATGCCATAGTGGAACCAGATTTCGATTTACTTTGTCTTCTTTACGAATTAGAAGAAAATTAACGCAAATTTTTATGAAAAACAAAATACTTCCAAAGAATCAATGATGAACATGTTATTTTTTTTCATGAAAACTTGAAAGCGTATCATCTTTTATAAACAGGACATGATATGAATGCATCTTCAATGCGCAACAAAAAGGAAACGCAAAATATCACTCTGGAAACGTGAAAGCACAAAGTTATTACATAAAAGAAAAAGTAACAAGAAGTTCCGTCTAGAACTATACGAGCCTACTTTCCCGTACACACCAAATTCAAATTTATAATCTAACTATCTCTTTCTCTCTCATTTAGCTTTAGTTCTTAAGTACTTCAAATATACCCTTTTCAACGGATAATACATATTCATTCACTCACTCATTCATTTTTCATTTATTCAGTACTTCATTTCTTCACTCATTCACTTACGCATTCAGGTATTTATTTACTCATTTATTCATTCCTTCATTCTTTCACTCATTCATTTATTCATTCCTTCATCCTTTCACTCATTCATTTATTCATTCCTTCATTCTTTCACTCATTCATTCATTTTTTCTTTCACTCTTTCATTTATTCATTGAGAAATATCCTTAAAAATTCCGGTCAAAACATTTCGTAGGAAAATAGGCTCGATCAGTTCTTGTTGAACTTCGTATCTGTACATTTTATACATCGTAACATCTTTCCGATAAAATTGTTGCAAGCAAATCCGCCGTTTAGATCAGGATTTATATGGAATTATATTTCACGCGGAGAGCTTCCTCCAATAAGCTTGCTCATAGGAACTTGGACCTTGTGCCCAGAGTTTACATAATTTGCTTCATTTTTGCCCATAGGCGCTAATGTTAAAATTTTTTGAACTGTTAAAAATTGAACGAAAAATCGTTCAAATCAAAAAGTAATCCTCGCCGAGATCTTTCGAATGCAAAAAGAACTTTTTGAATCGGACAATTCGTTCAAACGTTATTAGAGGGGGGGGGGGGGGACTGACAGACACACATATTCCCCAATCTCAAAAGCCTACTTTCAAACTTTTTATTTTTCAATTTTTGTTTAATTACTTCACTATATTTTTTACTTTTCTTTATTTTTAACGGTATTTTTACGATACAGTAACTTTTTTACGATACAGTGTTTTTTTTTTACTTTTACGGTAAAGTAGGCTAAAAACAGGCAATATAAGAAGGATTAAGAAAATTGTTGCTAGAAAACGAAGTTACAGGTTGGATTATTTGGATGCCGTATAATATTGTTTGATTAAAAGAGCGACATATTTCTAGGATACTATATAGGAAAAACAGCGCATATATAAAAACAAATAAAAAAATAAAATAAACAACAAAAAATAAATAGTTAAATAAATAAATAAATGAAAAACATAACTCAAATATACAACAACATATGTTCATAAATGAAAATACAACAACATCAAGTAAACTTGTGCTTAAAAGATTTGGGATTTTAACATATCTTTTAGAAATAGTACTAGTAGTATGTAAGCATTAGGTAAAGAAATGTAAAGGTACTAAAACATTTTTTGTGTAATTCAATAAGTGAAATATTTAAATATCATTTCCTTTTTCATTTCATATATTTAATTTTTTTCTGTGTCGTAACAAATATCAAAATTTTAATTTCAATTCGTGTTTTACAACTGCAATGTTA
Source organism: Octonoba sinensis (assembly GCA_038502835.1). Taxonomy (NCBI): domain Eukaryota; kingdom Metazoa; phylum Arthropoda; class Arachnida; order Araneae; family Uloboridae; genus Octonoba; species Octonoba sinensis. Next base: position 84,205,407 of record CM076604.1, read on the forward strand.
TTATGAAGAAACAGGATTAGAAACCTTTTTCTCTTAAAGAAATTATTTACATTGAGCGACATACCTTTCATTTAATAAAAAGAAAGAAAGACTGAAAATATCTTACAACAGAAGCTTAGAACACCACATTTTATAATAATTTCACTTCAAGTTTATCAAATTCAGAAACGCTATCTTTCAGATCTTTCAACACATTAAAATATTTCACTAAAAATAATACACCGAGTTAAATAACAACCTGGAATTTAAACCCAGCAAGAATTTCCAACCAAGCTTAAAAATGTAATAACTTGAAAAACCACACGCGTAAAATTTTCACGCTTCTGAACATTTAATATTAGATCTCATTTTGCTTAAGTATACAATAACAGAGGTTGAAAAAAGCGAAAGGAAGCCAGAAATATGTCAGACATATTATGTCGAGAGCATCTTCAAAAAGTGGTTCAAAATTGCATTTCCTGGCATTCACTGTTTACTTTCAATGACATAAATTTTAATTAAGAATTGCTGTTTTAAAAAAACTGAATTTTTTATCCATTCTTGCAAACAACAGGAGCAGCAAATAACACTACTAAAAAATCCCTCTTGTTGTTCCTCCACGAAATTAAAGACTCCAGTTTTCGTCAAGACTAGAAAATTTATTTTAGATTTTGTTGTTGCTGAAAGATTTTTTTCGCCTGTATTTTTTCGCTTTTCCTATTTCTCAGGATTTCCCAAAAGTAATCTACCATGAACTTCGGAATGGAAGGAGTCGTTTCCAGAACGGTTTTCTATGCTTGTGCGTACACACATATACTAAGGAAAATATATTTTCTTTTCATGCGTTTCGGGTTTAAAAACATGCGAAAAAGATAAATGCTTTCTCTGATTCTTTTTCGCTGCTTTTCAACAGCCCATTCCTTGAAATTTTTAGGCTTAATTTTTCTTGTTTGTTCCCAGATTTCAACACTGTTGCTTTCCACTTATTTGCGTCCCAGAAATGCGCTTGGAATGAAAATATGGGGGAAGCTGGATAGATTCTTGGCTTCAAATTTTTGTGGAAAGCCATTGACGGTCCAGGAAATGTAAGAATAACTATCGATTGCAAGAAGAAAAAATATTGCCTTAACATTAATATATTAAAGATATATTTTTGAAACATTAACTTTCATTCCAAAGTTTACAGAAAAGTAAATGTATGACGTTTAAATATCCGTTGCTTAAGTTTAAGTATTGGATTAGAAATATTATTTTAGTAACATTGTGACAATAATAAGACTTTGAATATTACTTTAGCATATGAGAAATACATTAAAAATTAAATATTATTAAAGAGACAGTTATTGCCTAACGTGTTTTCTTGTTGATAAATGCGAAGTATGTTTACACTAGTATTTCAAAAAATTCCTACAGGGATATTGCACTTTTTACTGCAGCTTAGTGAAAAATGCCGAGATACAAATACTCTATACCTCTTTCTCTCTTTCTCACTTACACAAGCAGACTCACACTAATAATCAATAAGTACTAATAATCAGTAATTTCAAAAAACTCATTTGTAAAGGAGAGGACTGAAAGATCAACTATGCGTTTTTCAGTTTCATTCATGATTTAGTCTTAAAGGAAAAAGTGAAAGTCTTTTTGCATATTAAGAAGAAAATTAAGTATGCCGAGTAATCCAAGCATCTTCTATGCATCATATTATCAATGCGACATTTATTTGTTTGTTTTCAGTTAACTTCTAATGAAAAGAAGGTGAAGATTTATGAGCAAAAGTTTTTTAACGGAAGCCTATATGCTAAGCTTCTATCTTTGGTGCACTTAAGATCTCTACGCGTAGTAAAAAACTTCCAGAAAATTCTTCATCTAAGGAAAGAAAGAACGGGAGAAGACCTTTCAACGAACATGAGGGGGAGGAAAATAAATCAAGACGCAACGAAGCACGACTAAAATGGCAGAAATTAGCGCCACGACTAACCACCCTGGGCGTTAAAAACGAAAGCAAAACCAAACCAACGACCCATTTAGCAGAGCGAAAAACTATTCCTAAACCTCCTAATTCTACTGATGAGCAAAATAACAATAAACAAGAAAATAAAAATCGGGAAGAAAAAAAAAAGAAGACAAAATTTCTCCGCCCGATTAATAGTTTTCGAAAGTAATTAAAACCTCCCCGTTAGCTTCGTTGTAACCGAAGCGGTAAATTAAATCGCTTTTGATTAAGTATCCCCCGCACAATGATATATCGCTGCGAAAACTGGAACGGATTATAACTCGAACCGAGAGCAGAGATCTGGCACCAATTGTTGATGGGATCAAACGGAGATTTATAGCACCAGCCGTGTCGATTTTGCGATTGGGTGCTCTAATGCTTTTATTCGTTTGATTTATCAAGTTACGGCTTCTTCTTTTAAAAATTTGGAGAAATATTTTTGTCATTTAGCGTTTTAATTGGGAAAAAAATTTCCGTTAACTTTCTGAAATTTATCTTTTTTGTAAGCCAAGCATGAAAAAATGTTTAGAAAACTATAAGTAAATAAAGTAAAAAAAAATCTAAAAACTAACACAAAGCATCATTAAAGAAAGATAAATAATAAAAAAAAATAATTTAATTCGACCTAAGACAGCTTATTACGCTGCTTTTGCAGAAACCTTATTGCAAAGTTAAAAACATATTTTGAAACATTATTACTGGTAGTTAATTTACATTCTAAAACTTTATGTAATGCATGGTATATCGTTAAGAAATTTCAAACAATCCGATCTAGAATCACTTATTTATTTATTTAATTTGATGGAATATTTATGCAGTCATTGTTCTAGAAAACAAATAAAACAAATTGGGCAAAATTCATTATTAATGGAATGTTGTCTCCCAAATGCAGGGCGATTCAAAAAGAAGTATTTCAACTTCAATCCACTATAAATCAAAAGCAATGTAAGATGTTACATGTTACTAGCGACAGAAATGTTTGGGATAGTTTTAAGTTTTGTTAGAAACAGTCACAACAGTTCTATGCGTGACACCCTTAGTCACATGACGGAGAATGAGCCAATAACTTATTTCCGTCCAAACGCGTGTTAAGCTATCAGTACCAGCAGTTCAATTCCATCGAGAGTGGCTGTGATACTGTTTCCGCTTTCCTGAATCAACAGGAAGGGTAAGGACCAATACCTTATTTTTTAAGCACCCCCACCGGAAGAGATCACTTGGTGTTAAGTCAAAACTGCTAGGTGGCCATTGGGCAAGTAGCATCAAACAATAGTATGCTGATTATAGTCCGCTCGTCATGTGATTAGGGTGTCACACATAGAATTTCTGTGGCTATCTCCAACAAAACTTAAAGTAATCCCATACACGTAATATGTAGTATTCTACATTGTGCTTGATTTATAGTGAATTGAAGTTGTATACTTCTTTTTGAATCACCCTGTATTGAGAGCAGTTGTAAGCGAAAGAGAGATCTAAAACATATAAAAATCTAATATTCTTAAGATTTGTTCAAAATGAAATTATATTTAAACAAACAGTTTTAAAAACATGTTTCTTTAAAAATGTTTTAGCCAGTGTGCGTTTTAAAATCAACATTGAATCTACATTACATATTCTCCACTCTGAGTTTCATTTGTATTTAGGCTGTAATTGCTAATCTTTTATATATTCATACTTAAATGCAGTTTCTTAAAATATTCTAGGATCAGTAAATAACACGTGATGTAACTAGGTTAACATTTGAAACGACATTAAATTCATCGTGTATGAACACTGTACTGTATTGTATTACTGCAGTAAAATGTTACGTTGGATAAAAAACAAGTTTCAATTCACTGAGGTTCTGTTATTAAGCCGGAATGAAACATAACTTACAGTTCTAAAACCTACTACCGGTACTACTCAAATAAAAATTTGTTACAGAAATACTAAGGAGACCTAATACAATTATCGAACTACAAAGAAATATATTCTTACATCGAGAAGCGATGTAATATTAATATAAAAGTGAATTTATGACTGTCATGTTATGCTTAGGAGACACAAGAATGATTGTTTAAAAATAATCTAATCATAACAGGTTTTTTTCACACGTTTGGGAGGTTAAATGCTCATTTTCAAATAACCAGACCAAAACTGGTGATTTGATATGTTGAAGAACAAGAATAATAATAATAAAAGAAAATATTACAATTTTTTTATAACAAGTACTTACAGGTGCACACTGGACAATAGCTTGCAACAGATGGTTCTATATCTCCAGGAATGGGTATGGAATTTAATTTTCTAGTTAGATTTGTCATGAAATTGAAATTTAAGTTAAGATGGGGAAACATTTAGAAACTTTTCTTTTACAGATACAGTAAAACCCCGTTAAAACGAGGGTGTCGGGGGACATGTTTGACACCCGCGTTATAACATAATCGCGGTATAGTGAAACTATACCGCGAAACCACATTATCCAAACAATACTCGCTTTTGTTGCATTATTTTTAACTTTATCAATTACTGGTGACTTTTCTTCTATAGCGTATTTTTTTCTTTTCTTCTTTGCCTTTTATTCACTGTGATTGCTGTGCAAGAAGCACACACCTCAACTGCGCAATCAGTCTATCGAGCGATAGGTTATAAACTAAAAGGTGTACATCAGGCCTATTACAATAAGGCTTTAAATGTTAGTGTGTGCTGTGTGGTGGGTGATGGGAGCTCTTTGGCTAAAATAATTGTGTGCTCGGGCTGGCTTTATTTACAAAGGTAAATAAGGAATCACCTTTAAATGGTAATGATAAAGAGTGGTTTAGAAGTCGGGGGACATGATAGTCACCGCGGTATATTAGATTTCGTGGTATACTGAGGCGCGGTATAACGAGGTTCTACTGTATTTGAAGCAAAATTATCGTTTCAAACAGGTGGAGGAAAAGTAGTCCTTTAGAACAACATCATTATTCAGCAGTTGTGAAGAATTGTCGTTAAAATGCACTGCAATAGTATGCAAATTCTTGAGGACCTTGAAAAATTATCGTTACAGAGGGATTTATTGTATCGGATATTGTACTGATAGCCTTAATAAACATTAAAGAAAAGTATAAACATAAAATCAACAAAAATGCGATACCTTATATAAATACACCTTAACGTTAGCAGAGTAAAAATCCGTGAGACAGCATGGAAGAGGGAAAGAATGGTTTAATTATCAGCTATCATCCGAAAATGTCAAGTACGTCTTGAGTATGGCGGAGCAAGACAAAGGAATTGCTGGCAAACAGGGCGGATGGATGATACGCAATGTGCTTCCGTCTGGAGAGACTTACAAAAGGATCATATATATTTCCAGGAAGTGCGTGGTAAGCTCCATGCCTGCAATAGTTAGTTCATTGCAGCCCGCTTTCCATAATAAATAACCCGTGATTGCTTGGATGGGCAGCGTGTATTTCGGTATTTTGTTTTGTACCTTAATCCTAAAAGTGCTTATAAAATGTGTCGGTTAAACATTTCAGAACGACGTGAAAGAGTGTTTTGCCTTGCGAATGATGTTTAATGTCACAAAATTGCTCTTTTCTTCACGTAGTTTGAAAAGGGAAAAGATTACAACACAAATATTTAAATTTTATATAAGTTTAAAACTTTGACACGTTTGTATTGAACGAGGCACACCGTTAAAAATGTCAGTAAGAAAATAGTAATATAAGCATTTATTTGATTGTTATTTTACCATATTTAATTACAACAGTTAAATAACCATTAAAAAGATGGTACCCAAACCGCTGATTGTGAAAAAAATCGTGTGTTCTCTTTCTCCTAAAGAACGCTTAACTAACCGTAATTTACAAGCACCACTAGGTCTCGAAGTCAATAAGAATCTGGCGTCCATCTTTGTTGTGGAACCTTACCGGTCGTACTTTGTTGTTAAAATATGAATAAAGATTTATCAGTTCAAATTTGCATGTGTCTATAAAAAAGAAGAAGAAAAGTGGCTTAAGCAATGGTTACTAGATAGAAACACATACACACGTTAATCAAAAATGGGAAACATCGGATTCCCTAACTGTTTGCAAATGAGCGAACCCATAATTTGAGCTGCTGAAGCTTATTTGTATTTTAATTTTTGCAGCAAATAAAATGATTTTCGTCAATATACAGTACATTTAGAATAAAAAGGACTTGGAATCCAATCAAAAACTAAAATCTCAATTTTAATGAAGTTTCCCTGTTAGAAAAGAAGATTTATTGTTAAATAAACGGCCGCTTTGAGTGGTGTAGATGACCGAATGACTAGAGCGCAAGGTTGGTATACGATACACCCAGGGTTCGAGTCCCACACGCTTCGTTTACGGTTTATACGCCTTGAAGATTCTACGCCTCGAAATGGTTCAAAAACCGCAAAAAAAATTAGTTTTGAAACCATTTTTAAATGGTTATAAAACCGTAAACTTTTGTATTTACGGCTTTTTAACCAAGCTGATTGGAAATGGTTTAGGTCCCGTAAAGATAGAAAAGTGTACCAAACCGTAAATTTAACGGTGAATTAGATGGATAGACCGCTGCCGGATAGTTAACCGTGATTTCATGGTGAAATTTCTCACAGTGCCATGTGAGTTTGGTTACAAACTAAAATATCTTGCTTCTTATCTTTCCTCATTTTCTTAATTTTTTCATGTTTTTCCCTCAGATTATATTTTTTTAATGACATGCAGTTGGTAATCTTATTTTCAAAAAACAGCTGAATTTCTCTAAAATTTAATAATATGTAATTGAATTCAACCGGTTTAATTAATAGTTTATTAAAGTAAAAGTATAAATACGTTCTATTAGTAGAATATTAGGTAAGACGCTATCACAGTAATATAAAATCGCACCATAATTCTTTTTAATGATATTAACTTTACAATTTTGTAAACTTCTGTAGTTTAGCTGCATTTTTTTATCCCGAGAAATCTAATTAAAAAACATATAAAAATCTAATATGCTTAAAATTTGTTCAAAATGAACTTATTTTTAAACAAATTTTTTTTAAAAGAAATATTTCTTTAAAAAATGCTTTAGCCAGTGTTGGATTTAAAATCAACATTGAATCTACATTACATATTCTCCACTCTGAGGTTCATTCGTATTCAGGCTGTAATTGCTAATATTAAAATATTCTATGATCAGTAAATAACAAGTGATGGCGTGATGTAACTACTGTCACATTTGCAACGAAATTGCTTTGCATGACTACAAATTAAATTAGCAGTCATGCAAAGAGATTGTTTTAAGGTATTTTCTTATCGAATATTATTATGTTTGGAAATCTTTAAAAGATAAATCAAATGTACTTATCCTTTCAAACATTCAAGAATTTACGAAGTCCGAGTGATGACTAAATGTGACAGATTACTTAGTTTTTAGTTTACAACGAAATCTCCGCAAATTGAAATGTAGTATACTTCAAACTTTACTTCCAACCACCAGTTCTCCACACGGCACTCCTGTAGTATGTCCTGGAAAGCATAATTAGGCCACCTTCCGAATATCATAAACAGAATAATTAAGGAATCGTGCGAAAACTTCCAAATAAGAACCCAAGACTTGGAAGCATTTGACAGGCGAGCTAGCATACAACTTGCAAACCGACTTACTAATTTAATTACTACCGCGCTTCTATTAAAGCAAATTCTCCTTTCTCTAAAGATATGCCAAACGAAATATTTCCAGGAACCTCGCCAGAGAATTTGGATTGTTCGAGTTGAGACGTAGAGATGCTGATTTGGGGTGCTGGAAATTTTTGATCTAGGTGAGAAATTCTTTAATTTAGCAACACAAGTTGGAGAATGAGATTCAGGTGTTCAGTTTTGAATAAAGAAAAGAAATTGTATTTTTGCAACACGTTTTGAGTCAAATAGTTTAGCACGACTTGTAAATGGTATCAAAAATGACATGGAATGTCTGTATTTAAATAATGGCTTTCCGAAATTTTCTTAAAGTAGCTTTAGACACTTTCAATATGTGTATTTTATAAATAGAATTATATATGAGTAAATGTATATTTTATAAATAGGAATAAATAAAAGCATAAAGGAGTGTTTAGTTTCTACGAAAATGCCGAAAACAAACGTCAAAAATAAATTACTTGGTTAAATGTCAAAAAAGAAAAGCTTGGTATGAGGGGGAAATGTAAAATATATGTGCCTGTAACCACTCTCGTAAGCTTTTTTTTTCCTTTGATCCACTTCTGGTTCAGTTTTGAACAGTTAAAAAAACAACAAGAAGAAAAATGAACAAGATCAAGGAGAAAGATAATGTTTTAAAAAATACCCTTATGACTCCAGATCACGTTTCAAACAGAAGTACGCCGAAACGATGTTAAAAGTTCAGACTAGCATATGAAATTCAAACTTTTTTGAAATAAAAATTTAGACAATTTTGAATCTTTGTTTAAATTTTGAATCTGAATATATGTTGAATGTTTTCTGAATTAATGTTGTAAGAATTAGAGAAAACAAAATTGAGAGCGAAAGTAAAAGAAAGAAAGGAAGAAAAACCGGAGCACTCCCCCCCCCCCAGATGAATGATACAAAATATACATGAAATATATACATGACTTCTATGTTTTCGCGCAATAACTAGTTATGTCCTTTCATGTTTAACGTGAAAATGGCTCCCAAATTTGCTCGAACAAAATGTGTAATGTAGTCTGTTAGCTGACATTTTCATATTAATTATTAACGATATAAAGTATCAAATATGTAAATGTTTGCATTGAATCATTTACGACGTAAACAAAATTTATTGTCATAAAATATAAAATTTTCATTTATGTGCATTACTATGCCAATTTAAGCTGCAGCATATTTTGTTTTATGGATTGAACAGGTTTTACGAGTATTTTTCATATGGTTGTTGTAAAGGTATTTCAAAATTTATTTTCATTTAGAAATTTTCTCATAGGTTGTATCAACTTAAAAATAAATATTAACTTTTAAAAAATTATAAAAAATGAAAAGAAAATAATGAAATTTGTAGTTGTCTAAATATGCTTTGTTTAGAGAAACAATTAGCAAAGAATAATTTAAAACTGTACGAAAAAATATTGAAAAATAATATTTATCGATGAATTGTTGCAATGTAAAAAAATCTTTACAATTCCTTGCTAGTTGTCATTCCTACTTGAATACATCCCCCTCCCCATTTTTAACTTTGGAATCTATGTTTTTTTTTTTTTTTTTTGCGTCTAATACACGTTACATAAAAGTTTATTCCCTCAAAGGCAACTATTTTTCAATCGCATGTTGATTAAAAACGTTGCTGATCGCTCATTCTGATAAAATCTATGATTCCATAAAATGCTTAAAATATACACTAGATAATAATAATAATAATAATAATAATAATAATAATAATAATAATAATAAAGATAATAATATTATACATTTCTTATTTAGTATTTAATCAAGCCAACAATAAATGTAAATTCATTTTACTATTGATAATTTTATTTGACATGTTATTTATTATGAATATACATAAATATTCGTAATATGTTTAATATATTGTACAACTAAATATTTTTCTATTTCTTACTATGACGATTAGCAGAAGCGTTAGTGTAACGAATGCAATTATTAAGGATAACAAAGATAAATCTTATCGCAAATCATTTTTAAAAAAATATATTTTCATGTGCAGTTATTTATACGCTTCTCTGCAAGAACACATTTTTCAAAATAATAATAATAATTACAAGTTTGCCTGAATTAATTAATTAAAAGTTGATTTGGTAGTTGGTGAACCTTAAGATAACAATGCTGGAAGAATTAAATGATATGCTTTTCATTAATCATTATTTCCTGAAAAGCTGAAAAATGTGACGTGAAAATACATTTTATGCTACGAAGTACTTATGAAAGTGAAAATGTATCCGGATTCAAGAAGGTATACCATATCAATAATGTAACGTTTCTTAAATATTTTTCACAACCTTTACTCCCGTTAGTAACATTTGTAGCTGCGCGAGGCAACGGCAAAAGCAAATTTCTCATATCAATAAATCGTTTTTCCTGATTAAATATAGATAAAGTGCAGGATATTTGTCAGACAGGATATAACAGGAATTCCTGCTAAATTATGGGAGAGTGGCAAATAATTCAAACGCTGTGCTCAGTCGATGTCATCTCATTCCTTCTATCCATTGTCAGCAGAGCAATCGAGAAAAACATAGTAGAGGAAAGTAGCTGCTCTCTATAAATGAACGAAAGACATCCTTTTTGGTCATAACAAATGAAAGGCGAATATTCCAGAACCTGTTATGAGGATAATGGATGTTTCTTGTTGTCTAGGACTGTCAATGAAAAGATGAATGAAGAAAGGCGGTGCTCCGTGGAAAACTGGGCGTGGCAATGTCACAGGTAATTGCGTCATTGCTTGGAGGTGGGGCAAACCGCATTCGGGACACAGAAACAATGATACATAAAATTTGGTGCTCCGACGAGTTGTAAGATTTACTATTTTGCATGAAGACGTACATACAATAGTTGACACATCCAGTTCGTTGAATCTAACGAGCTGCGGGCAAACAGCACACTCAAATCGCTCCTTCACCGTTCAATTGATTTTCAATCGCGAAGATGTGTGCTTTGTATTGCTCTTTGTGTGCTTTTTGTTTGTTGTTATTATTTTTTTTCGGAACGGGGGATTTTAAGCAAGATGATGAATAAATAAATAACAATAAATATATGATAATTGTTGTTAAGTAATTTATAAGTAAAACACAGCTGCGTAACACAAGTACATATAAAGTGTAATAAAATAACAAACAAAACAAGAATCTATGAAGTGTGGGAGACTTTAATATAAATGAAGAGGATTAACAAACATTAACTGTTAAAGATTTATTTCCAGGATGAACTTGATTGGTATTCAGTCTGAACGTTTCAGGTTTAGAATCGAAAAAATGTTAATCCTAAATATAATTTTCTAAAGAGTTTAGAGTGTACTTTATTGGGCCTATACTGCAGTGTAAATTTTTTTTGACCGAAATTACATGAGAATCTCCTGGAAATAATTTACCTGGAATTTGACGCAAAATTACAAAAAAAAAAATAAAACAGAAAACTACACAGTTTAAAAAAATAAACGGAAATTTGCAGAGAACATTCTGCATATCGACGGCAACAGGTACCACTATGCTGTGGGTATGCTAAATTACTATTTCTGGTACACGAAATCGAAAGGGTGTCGAAACTTTAGCTCACAGTAATGTGGTTACCGTGCCTCAGACGGCTCAGCCAAAGATGCCTCTGGAGCTGAAAGGACTGGCTGTCCGGAGCTAGGCTGCTCACTTAAACTGAAAGTTAATTGTACTCCAACAATATATAATGCATTTCTTGACAACATTGGACCTGGCAACCATATATTACCGAGAAACTTGATTCGTGGCTTTTCAACGAATACTTCCGTAATTTAACTCATCTTCATCTACAGAATGATAGAAAACAAGAATTTAATGGAGAACCTTAGCAAGAAATTTGATTCTTCGATTTTAAACAAGTCCTTCGTAAATTTGCATAAACACTCAATTCCATTTCTTTGCCATTACAGAATTTTTTACAGTGTGAATCCTAAACCTATACATACATATTAGGAAATATGCTTTTTAATTTAAATAATTTTTCTTCAAGCAAGTCATAAGTCAAAGGTACCATAAAAACACCTTTTCCTTTTGTATTGTACAATATTTTTCCTCCTTTTTATCAAAGTAAAATTAATGAAAAAAAAAATGCTTCATGGTTTCAGGAAAATTGACAATGTTTTGATTAATTTTTTTGAAGATCAGAATTAATTAGAACTAATTATATTTTTAGCTCCCGTTATCCAGAAAAACTAAAACCGAATAAAACACATTAATAAAACATTATTTCTAATGGAAGTTACGGATACATTTAATTTAAAATTTTAAATTACAAATCTAATACAAGGTTTTACAAAAAAAAAAAAAAGAAGAAAAAGTTATATGTGGAAAGTACCTTATTTCCGTATTTTTCACTAAACTATTTCAATTAAAATTTAAAAAATCGCTACTTTTTTTCTCAATTTAAAAGTTGAAAGAATTTGTAACAGGAATTTTTTTACCTTCAAGCATGTAGCAATCCCAAAAATAAATTACAGAATAAGAAGTATACTAACTAACTCTTAATGATTGCTGAAATTTCGAAAATTTTTTTAGGAAAATTATTTAAAGCAAAAATGAAAATAATAAATAAATTGAAAAACTTAACGTAAATGCTCATTTAAGATATTTTGTAAACATTTCTTTAGGAATGGAGTTTATTTACGTTCATATGCAGATATTTTTATGCATTAAATCTACACCCTTTCGCGCATGTGAAAATTGGTTGAAGTTCGGAGTAGCTTCAAGACGATAAAATAGAGATATCATACTGATGCATGTAACTCTTTCCAAAAAACTACAACAATGGCAGTGTACAACACGATCTTACTCGAGCAAAATTTCTCCAGTTGATCTAACCACTGGAACAGCATGAATCAGAACTGCATTTCCGTACCAGCGAATCAAGTTACCTGTCTGTTTAAACAAAGTGTTCCCCATTAATCTATTAAATCGAACAAGCTCGTGTTATTTGCACAAGCGGACGGACAAATGACGCCTCTGCCCGAACCTCATCCATCCCGCACGCAAAACCATCTGGAACTGAAAGGATGATCTGAAATAGCAACGAACAACTTTGCCGCATTCATAATTTTCGCTGGGAATATGGATGATGTTTCCTCGAGATGTATTTCCAGAACTTTCGCAATCTGAGGTGGAGATTTAGAGTTTTCATTTCCGGGTAAAACGGGGAGTATTTAATCACGCGCTATTGAGGGAAATTATACATACATGTTTCGATCTGATTAGATGATTTCTTATTTTTACCTGAATCTGTGTTTGCAAGTGAAAACCGTAAATTGAATGATTTAAAAAGGAAACCCTTATTCTCATAAAGTAGCATATATGTTACCTTGGGGCTTCCCGTACTTTCTATTTGTTAAGTGAAGTCAACGCGTATGTTGCAGTTATTTGCTAGCCCTTATTCACATAAAGTAGCACGTATGCTCCCTTGGGTTTTCCCCACCTTTCTATTTGTTAACAAATAGAAAGTAGGGGAAAACCCCAGGTAGCATACATGCTACTTTATTAGAATAAGGGTTAATCTGAAAATTTTTATTGCATACATAATACATTATGCAGTTTGTTTACGAAAACATCTCAGTCTATCGAAGTTAAAAGGCACTATGTCGATTTTTCTACTACCGTCAATGGAAATGCAAAATTTAAGATGTGTATAACAGTCATTATCCTTGTGTTTTTGGAGGTAAATGATGGCACTACGCCGCAAATGTTAAATTGTTCAGAAGAATCAGTTGAATGGTGCTTTTACATTATTTTCTTAATTTTTGAGCTTTTATTGACAGACATAGGGCCTTTTACCTCCGATACACAGGTCTAACCCTTATTTTCGAGTTATTAAATTTAGAATTATCATTAGTTTTTCAAAATGTTAAACTTTGCATTTTTTATTTTAAATTTTAAATATATATAATAATAACATCAATAACAGAATAATAATGAACTTTTATGTGCTTAATGTCACTTTTACATTACTTTCGCGCTTTTATTTATGGACAGTGCCTTTTACCTCCGGTCTAATGCTTATTACCACTGGTCTAATACTTATTTTCGAGTTATTAAATTAAGGTTAATTATTATTAGTTTTTCAAAATGTTAAAATTTACAATTTTTTTATTTTAAATTTTAAATATATAACAATAATAATAATAACAACAACAATAATAATAATGAACTTTTATGTGCTATTGTTTATGGTTTATTGTTATTTTTGGCTTTGATCTTTTGAAATAAATGAACAAACATTATTAAAAAAGCAATATACTTTCATTAAAAGCTGTCTCCACATATTCCCATTACTGGGTAGCATAAATTTAAAATATTTAAAAAAAAACATTTTATTACAAAAATGTATTGGAAAGATCTTTTAAACTCGCTAAAAACTAGCTTGCTGTTGAACAGACCTTACTCTATATGCATCATTATTGCGCTTTGAAAGAACAACTTGCATAACCTTTCAAACTGCTTGCGAATTCGTGTCCAAATATAAATGACATTTTATCAAAGCAAGTGATTAACCAAATTTCAAGATGTGTTGGAAGTATTTTATGAATGCGCATACCAAAATCATAAAACTAAAATAGTTTAACGTAGTTTAATTTTCCTTCTCAAATTCTGCTTTTCATGTTTCTTTTAATCACGAAGTTAATGTATTTTTATGTATTTAGCAATACATTGTTGTTTATATATATATATATATATATATATATATATATATATAATCAATCTGTACCTTGCAATAAAAATGTTTTCCTAATTTTGATTTGAACCATTTTTGTAGGGTCGTGTTTCTCGTCTTTAACTTTCCATTCTGGTTTTTCACACGCTTCCCGCAGTCAAAATCGTTTCAATAATCTCCGAAAATGAAACGCTTGTTAACATTAATAACCAGAAGCTTCAAACATATATCAATTGCATTACACTTCAGATCTCTCTGAGCCTAAAGCAACGGCAAAATTTCCAATTACACCATTAAATCGAAGTAACGTGGCTCATTTTCCGAACCTACAGATGAAATTTCTACACGAGTCCTATCCATTTAACACGCAAAACCATCTGGATCTGAAAATGTTATGTGGTACCAGAAGAGGAATAGCTTTGTTATTTACATAATTTACGCTTGGAATATGGATGCCATTTCAGAGCGGCGTAGGATTTAACGACCGGGGCTTTGAGTAGAAAGGTTGCGAGCTTAAATTTTGGATTTCGGAATGGAGAAAGAATTTTTAACTTCTAGTGTTAAGAATTAACTTAGAACGAAACAGCTCTCTAACGCCTACGATTTAAAAAAATTGCCTGCGACAAGAGACCTTTTTTGTTCTGCCGTTTAAACATAGCTTTAATTATTAATGCTTTCAAAGGGAAAATACGACGAAATAACGGCATACAAATGTTATTTAAATTAATTTTATTCACCTCTAAAAATGTATAACGAATTTATCCACAGGCTGACTAAAGAATTTACTCTAGATACATTTGAACAGGATTTAAAACTATAAGCAACAATGCCTAGTCGTGAAAAACACTGATAGGGGAGAGTGTAATTTTAATTTACGAAAGACCAAATTATCAGGTGTGAACGTTTCTATTCCCCAAAGGTTTGATTCTGGGATGGATACTTTCCAAAGCTATGTTTTCGAAACGTATCTTTTATTTCCCCCCTAATGTTGCGGTATTCCATTTCCAATTTGAATCTTTAAAGGGAAAAGAGGGCCTGCATATGGGTTTATTATTCATCACAAAAATGAAACATTTCCTCATCTTTTTTTTCTTCTTCGCCCATATTTCGACCTTACGCATGCGCAGAAAAGAGAAGGTTTTATCTAAGAAAATTAGACAGATCTTATACTTAAGTTCGGTACAAATTATAACTTACCGCTGCGATAATTGTTAGGTTAGTGACATACGTAAATTTTGCTATTAGTAGCTCTAAGGTTATCTTTAACAGGCTGTTTTATGTATTATTATCACTAAATACGCCTGAAAACAGAATACAAAAACTAACAATAAACTTAAATCAGTGTGATTATAATAACTTTTTAAAATCCCAACTTTTATAGAGCATGGGAAATTCATTTTGAATATAATTTATATTAATATATAAAGAGTATGGGACGAAAATAAGTTTGTGGTACAGCGATACAGTGAGTATGAACACTATTTTTGAACAACTTCCATTGCACGGGAAAAAAATCCCTTCTGGCTGCGAGACCTGGTGTGGATTTGCATATATTAGTTCTGATGCAGTGAGTACGAAAAAACGCTGATATGACTGGTAAACTATGATGGCCTTTAAATATTTGAAAATGCACATAATATGACATGGCCAAAATGGCACTTTTGTAGAATATAAATGTGAAAGCAATGCTTGTTCTTTGAAACCAGGTTGCCGAATTCGTGAATTTCACGAAATATGTTAAACATAAAAAATTGTTTGAGAAGAAAACTATTAGTGACACACAACACGGTTTTTAGGAAGGCACTTTTATAACAAGTTTATTTTTGGAATGCTTATTTTTGGTGATAATAGCCTTGACGATGTCACTGACTTATCCATTGTAATGTAGTATTGTGTTAGAAAGATAAGCACGGTACGAGACATCAATTTAGATTTCGCATCTTTTGGACCTGTGAGACATTTAGGGTTTACTTTTTTTTGAGCCTAATTAAATTATTCACTAATAACATGTTTAGCAATGGTAATACGAATGTGTGTTGGAGAATGCAATATCTTGGAAACGTAATGTATCATTACATAATTTATTCAAAATCAAATAAAAGTTATTCATTCATTATTTTACTTAAACTAATCATTAGCAATGAAATAATCCTGCCATCTATAATAAATGGCTCCATGAAGGCAATCTTTAAACAGGTGCCCAATGTCAAGTCATTATATACAGATGCATGAAATCAGTTATTCTATAACATCGAAGTGCTTATTCTTTTTACAAACTTTGTAAAAGAAATTCTTGATTTTCTAAATCAGTCTCGAAGCATTCAATTAATCATCGTTTACAACTTAATTACGCAATCAATCATTAGTAAATGCCGAAAGAGTTCTCCGAAATGAGGCAAAACATATACTTTGGGCGAAAGTTGGCGCTTTCGGGTGCCGCTAAGTGTAAGGATATTAATAAACATCTGAAGAAAAGTATATTTGTTGAAAGTAGTTCCCCAGAAACAATCAATTACGCTTAAACATAAACGCTTTAAATTAAACACAGTATAAAGAATGATCAAAAATGTCTGTTCTCATTGCATTGATTTAAAAGTCAAAAGGGATCACTTTTGCAGATTAAGCATTTTAATGTATCGTGTTTTACTTGTATTTATGAAATTTTTTCAATAGCTTTTGTCCCTTTTGCACATGTAATTTGACGAACAATTAATATATTATATATTTGATATTTATTCCTGCGATGTATGTTTGTAATTCAGCAGCTTTGTAAACAATTATTGGTAATTGGTTTCGTATTCGAAAGATTTTTTCCAACATGATAGCAAACATCATTTTTTACAGTGATTTTTTTCTGAATTCTTCCTTGTAAAAGTGTTGTATGTGTCTAAGAAACTCTTCACAGTTTACAATAATAAGCTCCATATAATCTATTCATACGGTAAATATGTTTCTATCCTTATATGCGATTGTTCACACAAAGCGACTTCAAAGCATTTTCAACTTGGTTTTAATTATATCATTACCTTCTCTTGAAATTTTATTATTCATAAAATAATTTGTTTAAAGGTAAGTATTTACATAAAGTAAAAAGCTCTTGAATTCAAACGCGTAAAAATATTTACTTTTTTGCTAGCTTATTCACAGTTGTATTGCGCTTGATTTTTGTTTTTTTTTTTAAACTCAGATTTTTACAAAATGATAAATAATTGTGATAAACAAGTTGTACTTTTCACTGAACACTTTTAATTACATTAAGAGTGACAAAAATTTAATTCTCGCAATTATATTTACACTTAACAGTGTGTTTTCATCTTTTCAAAGCTTAAAACAATGAGAATGACAAAAGTTAATATTACTTTCACATGCTTTTTACAGTAGGCACGTGGTCAAATGCATGCATTACGCGTAAGAAAACATGATGAAACGTAAAAGCGTGCCCCCTTAAAGAGAAAATACATGTACAATAATCATAACATATCACTATACATGGTTATATCTTTAAAATGCATTCGTTAAAAAATCGAAAATTGAACAAAAATTAAAAATTTGTTTATCAATGTTGTTAGTTACGTTTTCCTCAAGTAAGTTTGTTTCCGTACACATGGTATTACATTGGTTTTTCTCTAAGCTGGTGTAGCAAGCTGTTGCAGCGTAGCTAGTTTCACCATGAATGTAAAACTAGGACCATTTTAATGGTTCAGCTTTAGTACCAAATGTTGGTTTCAGCTAAATTTCACAATTTTTTTCATTCCTTGTGAAAGGGTGAACTAGCATTTTTTTTCCAGTATGAACTGTTTGAAATTCATAGTATTATATTGAAATGCTTAAATTCTATAATATGTAACATGTAAAATTGCCAGATTGTATCCTTTTTAACCTTTGTTTTTAATCCGTAAAAAGAAGAAATTGCTGTTGACAACCCACAAGCTCTTTAGTATCATGGTATACTTTTTATGAAGTTTTAATTTAGTTTTATTTATATCAAGAGACACAAATAAAAATTGTGTATTGCTGAAATCGTTTTGTTCCTAAAGTTATTTTTTATTTTTTAAATTAATTCAAAGTATGTATCAGAAGTTTGGAAAACATGACTTTCTTTTCCAAAATAAGATCATTCTTAAGCTTACATCTTTTAAATCCCCTTTATGTATTTTTAAAAGTTCCAATTTCTAATATCTTCGGTATCGCCATCTGTATATTAAACCTTACTACTAAGAAACCTTTCTCCTCATATTAAATTTTGTTTCGGGAAAGCATAACTTTTACCAAAAAAAAAAAAAAAGTTCAACCAGGGTTAATAAAATACTGAAAACTTTAAACACTAGCCACCTTCACAGACAATCCACTTTAAAAAGACATTTGATTGAGAAGCTTGAAGCCACGAGCTGTTGTTTGTTCGAAAAAGATGAGATGCGTTTATGGATATATTAAAAGAAGAAACCGGGCTAGCTCTGTAGTGTGTCCTTTATTAAATGTCGACCAATATGCTTGTATGAATTTAGCGGATTAATAAACACCGTTGGAGGATGAAGTGAAGATGGTAAAATAGACAACAAAAACGCGTGATGGCAATGTGTTTGTCATGCGCTTGTGGATGGTAGGGGAAGGATGTAATGTTGGTGTTCCTGTCACTGCAATATGGTGCCTCTTTTAACCAAAGCCCTTTATTTGGCTTTTACTTTAAAACTTCGTATTCTCGGTTAGTTCTGTTTATAATTAAATGTAAAGTGAAAATAAAAGTTTTATAACTATGCAAATTTAGTGGAGGAAGTTCGGGTAACATGGAATGCCAACATTTAATTCAAGCAATATGGGATATTAGTTACATAAAATTTTAAATAATATAAATAAAAGAATCATTTACTTTTAGGCATTATATCATCTTCTTTGACATGCTTCTAGTAGACACCGTTGAATAGCAGCATCAAACACGCAAGTATTCCAAATCCCCCGTCTCTTTCATATTAACTGAACCACCTTTAGTGAAGGCTTTATTTATAAATTTTTATTTTACTTCGTCAATCACCTACCCTGATGAGGGTTTAACTAAATGCGGGGATTAAGAGAAAAAGGGCGTATACATTAAATGAACCCATGAGAAACTAAGTACCCACTGGAAAACACACTGTGGACATTGATGCATTTGCTCCTTAAATTTAAAATATTGTATCATGCACTTCAGTACCTATTTGCAAATGCGCTGAATATGATACGTTGTAAAATAGAAAAATTCTAAGCATCTCTTGAAGAAGATTCAAGTTATTTAACTTTTAAAACACAGCAAACATGCACAAATCTACCCCATACTACTCCTTTGAAAAAGGTATCGTTAGCTGTAATTAAGGACAAAGAACTTTAACAACTCCCCCCCCCTTCTGTTATTTATTTCAAATTTTATCCGATATATTTCCTTTTACCATGAATGTAAATAAAGCACTTCGTAGTTATTCAACTGTTTACTTTTAGTCGAGAAAATGAAAGTATTGAGGAATAGGAAATAAAATGATTATGCTTAGGGTTAAATATTCATATTTTTCATATATAAAATTGATTTTGGAAGCATTTAAACTTTTCTTGTACTTAGTAGTTGGAATGTAAATATTTCCCTAAATAGTTTCCTGCTTTAAATATTGATAATTTTGAGCCGCTTGAGCTATTTCCAAGGGGCACATGCAATTTCTTTATTTGTTTGGTATTCGCAAACTGAAAGGTACATTTATCGATAAACACTTAAAATTTATTCGTTGTTGCACGTTCAAAACGTTTCTCGGAAAAACCTTCCACGCTTTTGGAGGCGAGAGAGAGAGAGATCAAATATCGTTCGCAAATGAAAAGGGGGAGGGAGAATGAATGAATTCGTTTAAAACCTTCTCTAAAACAACCCACTGATTCTTCTGCCCCTGTATATCGATTTCAGCTGGTGACGTAGTAGATAATTTTGGTTTATGACAAAGTGCGTTAAAGCCTCCCTCCACCCCCTTTGGCCTTGTCATTGGCAGGCAGGACTGTTTAAAAGGAATCGATTTGTGCGAAAACGGCGATAGCACTGAATTAATTGGGGGTGACTTTCCCCCAGTTTGTTCCATGCTTAAATTATTACACCCTCCGGCGCGATCGATTAGCATCAGGCTTAATTTGTATGGGCAGGCAGACAGACAACACAACATATATGCTTACAATATTTCTCGAGAGAAGTGAATTGAACGGATAAAGGTGTAACGAATTTAAAATTATTTCCCAGACCCAATTGCAATTGTGTGAGTTTAATGAGAAACGAGAATAATAATTGAGAGCTGCCGTTAGGTCTTAAGTCTCACAACGAGTTGGAAAGTTTTAAATATTGCTTCACCGGTCATGTTATATATTATCTTATTGTGTAAGACTTAATGTTTGCATATGCATGTGGACATAGTTTTAAATCTAATCCGTTCACGTTGTTGAAATATGTTTTTTGTAAATTGTATTACAATTGCATTTTTCTGAATCTCATTTTTATCTACTGACATACTTAGCAGTATGCAAGATAGCTTACTGCGAATGTTAAAGGAATACTACATTATTTTAATTTGTAAAATCTTTTAAACTTTTTCATTACAGAGATAAATTTTGTCTTTTTGTCTTTTTTTGCAAGGTTTAAAAACTACTCGTGCATCTGCCGTCAGCATACATAAACCAACTCTTTAAATAATGAAAAACAAAGTGAACATAAGCGTTAAAAATTAATAAATGTTAAAATAAAACAACATAATAAAAGCTTCTGATGTAACAAAGTTCAGACACATCGACAATACTTTTTACTTCCAGCTATTTCAAGTAAAGACGCATCATAAGAATCTCTAAGAAGTTTATTTAATGATGAAGACAAGAAATAAGCACGCAAAAATTACGGAAAAGTTTTGAATCATAAACAAATCAAGATCCTAGATTCTTGAAGTGTGCCTCTGTTGAAAATGTCCATTTGTAAGGGACATCAGAAAAGTCAAATTCAAACTTGTTCTACCTTTCCAGTGACGACTGATTTAATTACTGCACATTACTGTTACAGCTTCGGACTGGTTCTTAATTTAAAGTTAGGTTCTGGTTTGTATAATTTTCTATCAGCTATAATTTACCAGCCCCCAGCTATATGTGAACATAAGTTCTTGCACTGTAAAAAATGATTGCCCAGAAATGCATGAGAACCTCCTGGAAACCACTTATCCAGAGTCTAATGTAAAATTACAGGGACTTAAAGACAGGAAACTACTAAGTCTGTAAAAAAGGAAATTACAGAAAATAAAAACCACAGTACATTCTGTAAATTGATTGCAATAAATAATATGCCGCAGTAGGGTCGCCCTAAGTGAGTAAGCTGTATTGCTATTTCTGGTGCACAAAGTCGAAGATGAATTTATTTGAGCTCACGTGGCTCTGATTCCCCCGGAGTCGGAAAGGCTGGCAGCCGAGGGTTAGCAAGCTGCTCGCTAAAGCTAAAGTTAAATTATACACCAACAATATACAATGCATTTTCGACAAATTTCAAACTGATAGTCAGTTTTCAAGCGTTTATTTATGCTTTAAACTGGTAGTCAGAGATCTCGAGTGATCAGTTTTATGTAATTTAACAAATCTTTCTCTTAACAGAGCGCGAAAAAACAAGAATTTTACTGAGAAACAGTTATCAAGAAACTTGATTATTTGATTTAAATCAAGATCTTTGAAAATTTAAAGATACATTCAGTTTCCCTTTCATACTTTTACATAAAGTTTTTACAGTGCGTATACTTTGGTATTTAACTTTGCACACGAAATACCATAATATTTTGGCCTGAAACTTATTTAAACGGATTTATTTTACTGAACCTCATTTTCCTATGTTATTTTTACAACATCAACCGAGTAATATTCTTTTAAATTATAAGTATGCAACAAAAATTGTTAAATATTAAAAACGTACTCTAACGAAAAAAGATTGGAACTCACTGACCTAACGTAAAAATCATACTGTAGAAATTGAATTTGTAAAACGCATGGCTACTTCCCAGATTGCCTGCAATAACACAAAAAGAAAATCATCTTCCTCGAAAGTCTTTTCAACTTGAGTCAGACATTGTTGCTCAACTTTAGTAGCTTGCTTGAATCAAATAAGACTCCAAACGCGCGTTTCGGGTAGAAAACTAAGTTCACGAAGTTTACAGAGCGCATTGAAAACAAACATTATTGCATTGTTAATGCTTCGCAACTTTTTCTTCAAGTTTGAAATTTATGCCGAAATCCTCTAAATGTGTGAACGCACGTTTTGATTTTCCGTTAACTATTTTTGGTATATATAACGCATTTTTTTCCCTTTTTTTCCTGCGTATCTTAGTTCTGTAATACATGTCTAGTATTAATAATTATAATTAAAAAAATCCATGATATTAAATGAGAGAAGCTGTCGAGAGAAATTAATCAACCTCTGCGAGCCATTTTCCAGATGAAAACTCGAACATAAAGCGTTTAAATCCCGTACAATACACGTTTGTAATCTTAGAAACTGTTGTCCTTACTCTGAAATGGATTTCAAGGGACTGTTGACGCTGTTTAGAAACTATAAAAGTTGATCTAATAGCGATATTTTAGTATTTATATCCTGATAGTAATATGAAATGTTAAGAAATACTCTCCTCATTCTAGTAGGTTTTTAAAAGGACTTTTGTCCTTAATTTGTTTGGGAGTTTTAGATGTGAATGTCGATCTCGGCCTAATGAGGAATTTTTTGGACTGTTGTCCTCATCATAAAGATAGTTTCTCAACACTTCTGTTCCTATAATATATTTTTTACGGACTGTTGTCATTGTTTAAATTTGGAATTTTCAGAACCAATGTTGTTGCCCATGTTCAAATGTGCGGTTTTAACTAGAGTTATCAATTTTTCAGAAGAGAATGTCGATTATGTGTCACGTGATACTGCGTCTTTTCTCCGCTAGGAAATTATGAAATATTCGAAATAGCCCGCGCAAGGACAGACACGTCAGCTAGTTCTAAATAAAAACAAAAACTTGAATGCAACGAAAAAAAAAAAAGACAGAAATATTTTCGACTTTTTTTCTTGAATCTACCAAGTTGAATACTATAAAGAAACAGTAAAAAAATCTTGCGCAGTTTTTTACTTGCAGACCTGTGTAATCAAGACTCTACTGTATATGCGAAAGTAGACTCGTTACATTCCGTAAAAACTTCTTGTTCGTTTAATTACAGTTAAAAAAACAGCTAGTTGGATTCACATAAAAAATGGCTTAACTTTTCTGAAAACTAACTTAATTCACATAAATTTACCGATAAATATACAAACGTAATAATTTTAGTATCACTTATATATATATATACAGCATTAGTTTTTTTTTCTGTCAAAAAAGGAAATTTGTTAAATATAATTTAATCTTTCCTATAACAGCAGAATGAAAAGAATTAAAATTCTAGCGATAATATACAGACAAAACAAAAGTTTCTCAACACATTGAAAATAATTCGCTGCAGGGAATCAAATATGAAACATGTCCACCCGCATGTATATTTCTTTTTTCACTTAGCACTGATCAAAATTTAAAAATTATTTTGCAATTTCTGAAAGAGCTTAAAGCATTTCTGGAAAAGGGTTTGCGAAATTTCTAATTTAATAATGATGATTTATTGATTTCGGCACATTGAGAGCTAAATTCAATTAAAGATAAATTTAAGTATTCTTTGAAGAAGCATAGAGAAAGAACTGAAACGAAATTTAAGCCGATTTAAATTGTTAAAGCTGCATGTGTAGCTAAAAGAATAAGGAAAAATTGTTTTTTCAGCTTTTTTGAAGCAGAGTAAAAGCGTACCAGCAAATAAACTGCTTTGAATTTCAGCGTCTTAATAATTTCATTGAGACAATATAGATTATAAGCTGCTTTCAAGTTATTCTTCGAGGAATAAATTCTTCGGGAAGCAGGTGAAGTTTTATTATCTAATGAAATACATTTTCAGAAAAATTTTGAAAGATAATAATTATATCTTGCGTTTCAAGAAGGGAAGAAGTGGACTGTTTGCTAAAATCATTTCGCCATTTTTCAAAATTAATAATCATTTAAAATCTAATAATGAATTGCATTTTTTGTCTACGCACGGTTCTTAAATTTTTTTGGCACGAGTAGCAAGAAAAAAAAAGGCACTTTCAACTTAATAAGAATAAATTAATAATAAACATGCTTAGCAAAATTTTTCATCTGCACACATCCAAGTTGCTAAGGAGAGTGCTCCCAATTAGGAATATTTTCACAAATCATATATTTTGATTGAATAAAGTAAGGATATAAATTTTTGTTACAAAAGAGAGTCTGCTATAAAAAGTTTTGCGAGTGAGAGCGTGCTGTATAATGTACATACACAGTGCGTCAAAGAATTTTTTTTAAAAGTATTTTTATTAAAAATAAGCTTTTTAGGCTTCAATACATTTGTTACAGCAGTTAACAACGATTCGAATGTCTGTTTCAGCTCATCTTGTGGGACTGCCTCCAAAGTTCGCGTCGAAGCTGTTTGTATACAGTGTCAAAAAAATTTTCAGACGTCAACTGGAACTAAGCTTTTAGTGGTGCTATCTGTGCTATCGAGCAGTTGTGAAACTTCTTAACTATTAGCTGATCCACTGCCAAAACCTCAATTCATTTGTTATTTTTGGAACTGGCATTCGAATTGTTGTTAAACCACAGTAACAAATGTATTGAAGCCGAGGGAGCTTATTTTGAATAAAGATACGTAAAAAAAATAAAATTACTAATTTTTATTTTATTTTATAGACCTAGTCTTTAAAATTCTTTGACACACCGTGTAATATTCTTACTCAATCTGCAATTGTAAATTAAAAGTATTCTGCAGTAACAAGTCTAAAGCTTTTGAAAGTGAAATGTCTACATTAATTAAATACTATCGCTAACATCGTAATTGGGAAGAGTTGTGAGTGAAAGTTCGTCCTAAAATAATTCATGCTTGAAACAATTCATGATAACAAAAATTTGAAATAGGATAAAACCAAATTATACAAAAAATACATGGTCTTAGATTCTTTTAATCCTTTCACGGTCCTTAGGAAGATTGCTTCACACCTACTTGATTTTACAAAATATACCTGTGGAAAGTGGAAAACCCATTATAATATTGTAATGCTTTTTTATTATAACGATGGAGACAATAATGCTAGTGTGAGAGATCATAAGCGAAAGATAGTTTTCAACTACAGACGATGTAGGAAATGCAGAACAAAGGTTCAAAAAAAGCTGAGGCTGAGCAGATAACATGAATTCTATGTTAAAAAATTAAAATATTAGCATTTGTTGGTTCATTTAGATGATTTTCTAGTCCTAGTTTACTGGTATGACAACATCAAGCCGTCAACGAGGCCACATGTACAGCCTAAAACCATCAAGTTTCCTTATAAGAAAATTGTTTTACTAAAGTAGAAACAACAACATGTTAAACGAAAATGAAGCCAAAAAAAAAAGTTTCCCTTTTTTTACAATTGCCATTTGTGAACGACTAATAAATAATGCCTTTTATGTGTGTGCACCATGTGGTGTATTAACTTGCTTCTCATCTTTTCATGGCAATTAAACACCATTAAATTGAATTTTCTCTATGATTATAAATGTTTCTTTTTTTTGGGGGGGGGGAAGCATACTCCCCCCTAAAATTTCTCTATAAACATAAAATTTGGAAAGATAAAATATACTTCCTCACATGGTAGTTTAATTGAAAATAAAACATAAAAAACTGGTAGGAATAAATCTCAAAGGAAAAATAAATGACCCACGTAAGGTTTAAAATGAATTTTAGGCAATGTCATAAATGCAGGTCACTTTGTCTGTCAAGTGGACTCACTACAGTGCAATAAAATAATTTGAAGCAACAAACGAACAGTAATTCTCAAGGGGTGTATTCAATTTTGAATGCGAATATTGCAATAAATATAATTTTCAGTTGATACAATAAGAACTTCTCGATATAAGGTCACCCCTCAGGACTCAACTCAAAAAGGACCCTATATGCGGGGTGACCTTATAACCGATTCATACAAATTTGGCATTTAATGAGCCGCGACTTTAGAAAAGTGATCTTATCTGCGGGTGACCTTATATCGGGGTCTTACACTGTTAGAAATTTCATCATGAAATTACGGTTAAATAACCGGCAGCAGTCTGTCCATCTAATTCACCGTTAAATTTACGGTTTGGAACATTTTTCTATCTTTACGGGACCTAAACCATTTCCAATCAGCTTGGTTTAAAAGCCGTAAATACAAAAGTTTACGGTTTTATAACCATTTAAAAATGGTTTCAAAACAAAATTTTTACCGTTTTTGAACCATTTCGAGCCGTAGAATCTTCGAGGCGTAGAAACCGTAAACGAAGCGTGCGGGAATCGAACCCAGGTGTACGGTATACCAACCTTGCGCTCTAGTCATTCGGCCATCTACACCGTTTAAAGCGGTCGTTTATTTATCAATAAATCTTCTTTTCCAACAAGCAAACTGCTTCAAAATTGAGATTTTAGTTTTTGATTAGATCCACAGTCATTTTTGGTCTAAATTTACTGTATATTGACGAAAATTATTTTAAAAATTGAAATACAAACAAGCTTCAGCAGCTCAAATTACGGGTTTTCTCATTCGCAAACAGTTCGGGAATCCGATGTCTCCAACTTTTGATTTACGTGTGCATGTGTTTCTATTTAGTAACCACTGCTTAAGTCACTTTTTTTCTTCTTTTTTTATATACACATGCAGATTTGAACTCCTAAATCTTTATTAATATTTTAACAGCAACGTACGGCCGGTAAGGTTTCGCAACCAAGATGGACGCCCGATTCTTATTGACTGCTTGAAAATTACGGTTAGTTAAACGTCCTTTAGGATAAACAGAGAATAAACGATATTTTTCGCAATCAGCGATTTGAGTATCATCTTTTTAATGGTTATTTAACTGTTGTAATTAAATAAAATCAAAAAAAGTAAAATAACAATCAAATAAATGGATATTTTACTATTTTGTTACGGAAATTTTTAACAGTGTAATAAATATGCCCCCTTGTGTCCACGATAGATATTTTAGTGTACCGGAATTTCGGGGGTAATTTCATGATATCCATACCTCTGGCTACACCCGTGCATGTATTTATTAATATTAAAAGTTTTTAAACCTTCTCTAAGCTTCAATGCAGAGACATGTACAGTAAAACTCTTCAATAGCGGACACCAGCGGGGCAAAAATATTAGTCCGTAATATAAAGTTGTCCGCAAAAGACGGTTTAAATTAGGCCAATGCTTTGCTGGCGGGAAATTAAGAAATGTTCACTAAAAAGGGGTGTCCACATTTTATATTGCTCGACTTGTCCATAGTTTCGTATAGAAATATAAACAACGCCATAACCACGTCAGTTTAAATATTGTAAGCAAGAATATCGGAAAAAGTTTTCATCACGAGGTGGATATTAGGGTGGCGCGAAAAAACTTTCTCCCGAAATTCACATTGCCTGAGTTATTATATTGTGTGAAACTGCTTGAAACAAATTTTCTAAAAATTTCAGATCAAAAAGTTGCGATCTTGAGGTTCCACACCTCCAGTGAATATTTGTATTGCCTTTTTAAAAAGTTTTTAATGTCTTTTTATCAAAAAATAAAATAAAATAATTAATTATTTGTAAAATTAATATTAATTAATTACTTTTTATTAATTAATTGTTTTATTAAAACCTTATTGTCAAATGTCAGTGCTAGAATTTGTATTTCGTCCATAAATAGCAAATTTATACTCCTAAACTCTTGTTGTCAAAACCTGGTTCTGTTTATATAGGACATGTGACGCCGGATTCTGGGTCTAGTGCGGATATTATACAAAGCATCACCAACTTCCTTACACAGAAAGGGATTGCAGTTTCTGAACTGGTTGCCGTTGGGTGTGATGGAATGAATGTCAACGTTGGGAAGAAAAATGGCTCCGTTAGACGGCTTGAAATCTTTGTTGGCCATAAATTACACTGGTTTGTATGCTTATTGCATACTAATGAACTACCTCTTTGCCACCTTTTCCAGAATATTGACGGAAAGACATCTGGACCATACCAGCTTTCCGGAACAATTGGAAAATCTCTGGAAACGTGCGAAACATTTGCCGTGACAAGTTTTGTTGCTACTCCAGTTGCTTTGCCTGAAATTGATAAAAAAGACCTCAGTGCAGATCAAAAATACCTCTTCTATATTTCCAGAGTAGTATCCACGGGGGAGTGCCTTCCAGATTTAGCAAACAGAAGTCCCGGGCGATGTCTCATTCAAGGTGGCTCACTACAGCCAACAGAATCCTGCGTCTATATATGTCGACCGCCGAACCAATAGAACACTTTAAGCTCCTTGTAGAACATGTCATGAAAGTTTACGCGCCATCTTGGTTTGAAATAAAGAAAATGAGCACGTCACCCAAACGGAATGGTAAAAAAAAGCTCATTCTTGCCAGAAGATTTTAAGTCAATCGCTCACGAAGTTATTAAGAGGAACTCTTACCTTGCTCACTCTGAAAACATTCTGTTGACAATGGTATTAGATTAATGATCACATATTCGAGAATTTTCCCTCAGAAGAATACTGAAAGCAAGAAAAACTGACTGGAAAAGGTAAAATTCGCCAATTTAATCTTCCAAATTTAAATTTCGAAGCAGAGGAACATTTTGAGATGATTCACTGGGACAATCCTTTGGAACCATCAGCTACCATGAACCTAAGTGACGAAGACATAGCAAGTATGATCAGAAACGGTTCAGAATTTGAAATAGAGAAGCTCCCTTGCCATTCTCAAGCAGTACAGAGACATGTACGACTGGTAACGCAAGCATCATTGGTAACATGTGGAGCAGAAGCCAGGGATGGATATATTCGCCGTGGAATCAAGTCACGAAAGGAACTTCCAAAGTTTGACACTAAAGTTAATTATTTTGGCCTTCATGTGGAATCCAAAATTGAATACTGATTTAAGTAAAATGTTTTATTAATGAATATGGCTCGACCAGTACATTGTAAATTGGTACATTGTTAAATTTATTCTCATTTCCCTTTCTGTATCTGTATGTTTTCTAAATATTAATGGTATTTAAAAACTAAGCCTATAGGAATACTAATACCTATGTATTCAATATACACAGGACTTAGGACACCCGGTTGCAGGATAGTGATATGTTTTTGAAACGACCATGTTTTCCTGTTTCTTTTTAGTAATTAGAACTGTTTTTAAGTCTAAAAATAGAGCGATTATAAACATTAAATTTAAATAAAAGAAATTGCTTTTTTTTTTTTTTACTTTGTGACGTTAATATTCCTTTCTTTGACCCCCTGTATGGAACCTGAAGACGATAAGTGACTGCACTGGGATTTTTTGAAGTGTTTCTTTTGCCATACAGCATTATTTGTTGAGTCAGGAAATATTAAAATTTAAAAAAAGTGTTTTTTCGTTTTTTATTTTTTTTACTTTTTGACGTTAATTTTCCTTTCTTCCTTGTGTGGAACTTGAAGACGATGAGCGATTGCGCTGGTATTTTCCTCCAGTGTTTTTTTTTGCCAAACAGCACCACTTGAGCAAAAAAGACACTGGAGAGTCAGAAAATATTAAAATTAAAAAAAAAAAATTATTTTGCCTTTTTCACTCCACCCAAGTGGACATTTCTTAATTTAATTTTGAAGCAACGGTTGAATTAAATTTCATGAAATTCGGTATAAAAAGATAAATTTAAATGCCAATTACAAATCTAATGAAAAATTGGGGTTGCTATTTGAAATATAAAGGTTCAGTGTCCGTTAGGATTAATTTTACATAATCTAAAGGAGGAAAACCTTCTTTGGTTGTATCATAACTTTAAAAAAAGGAGTTAAATCTCCATTTACAACACACTACCCATACTAAAACTGTACTACAAACAAATCAACAAACCAGTAGTCTCCAAAAAATTTATATGATCTTGATTCTGATCAGAGTTTCAAAAATTTCATAAACTACTGAAATTAAACTCAGAATTAAGATGAGTGCACCAATGATTGACACCTTTAGAGTGCATTATGATATTTTCAACAGTTTAATCATCACAATTTACTTTTACATAGTTTTTGACTGGCCTTTCCTAAATAATTCAATTATTATTCAATGTCCAGAAATTTCTTTCATTTAATGGTGTTAATTTTCATTATTCAGGAAAGTCATTATAACTATAAAAAGTTATGACTATACCAACTGCTTTGGAACTAAAATTTAAGATTTTTCAAAAAGTGGAGTTAATTGATTTGTGCCGTCAACGTCTCAAATAATGAAATTCAGAGTAATTTCGGAGCACCAGCACAATTTCTTGTGGGTCTTTCTTTCTCAATTTATACTTAACAAATTTTAAAGAAACTCGGTTTCAGGCAATAACTGACTATGCGTATCAATCAGGGAAATAAAATTCTTATTGAAAGTAGTTCAGATTAATAGATAGCTCAGCACTAATTTGAATATCTGGTCATGTTTTTTTTAGTTTGTACTTTGTAATTAAATTTTTAGTTTTAAAGTTACCCTGTTTTCCTTTTTTAAAAACTTAGTGCATAAAATTCTCGTAAGTTAATTAAAAATTCAAATTCCGCTCGCATTTTAAAAGCTTTCTCATTTCCAATAACATTGCTTACTAAATACTTTGTAGTAACCAATGTTTACAAACCTACACTTGACGTTCTTGCCAAGAATATGTTTGTTTAACAAATATAAAACTATCAAATACATTACAAGGAAACATGTTTTTTTTTTAAAATTATTAGTATATTCTTCAAAAAATAAATTTGCTTAGCGTCTGTTTATTCACTTTCTCCTCTTAATCCTGTCAGTAAATTATCTTCAACAAACATTTTAAACTAATGCATTAAACTAAAATGCGAAAGGATATTACAGTGCTTTTAATTTATGAATACCCCTAAAACTGAAGAACAGAATTAAAACTCCAATATTTTACACGGTTTCACAATGGTTGCGTAAACATGCTATATTACCAAGCTCAAGTTTTCCTTGCAACCGAAATAAAACGTTCATAAACACGATTTTGCAAACAACTCCCGAAATGTTTAAAATCGCTTTTGAAGCTTTAATTACTTAATTATTTAGGAACTGCATACATAGACGGAATACGATCTCGCATTTTATTTAAGAACCTGTTTTACAAATACATCTCGTCTGAGCTGGTTCGAAAATACACGTCACGCCATAAAACAGCCCTGCCTACTGGGAAAAATATCTCAGCATGCGTGACTTCACTTCCCTTCCACCATACCTGTACCACTTTCAACGGCAATATCTACCATCTGCTGCCACCTCTAGCGAGCGTTATGTCTAAGTAAAGGGGGTTAATTTTGAATCTAATTACCAAGGGGGTGGTGGTTCCTCCAAGCTCTCTCTTTTCTGCTACACTTGCAATTCCATCCTACCCCCACCCATCCTTCTGCTCTAATGATTTCATGTTAAGGTCACGTAACATGTTAAGCACCTGCCTGTTTGTTTAGTAAAAGGCTAAACTGAAACTTCGGTTTTCGAATACAGTGTTCCAGGACCAAAATTTTTAACAACATTGAAGAACGTCGTGAGGCATTTTTTCGGTCTTTTTTGCATATACACTGACATTGCGTCATAAATATGCATATGTTGCTCTTTGTACGTGTTAGTTTTGGGCTATTTTCGGTTGTTGGTTCAAAAAGTAATTAACGTTGAAGTGACGGGAGAGGAAAAGAGAGTATGCAGCTTCACAAGTTAAATTTATAAAATTTAAAATCCTTGGGGGAAATTTAAGAGGAACAAAGTAAATAAATGATGCATTAATTTAAGTTGGAGAAACATTTAGCATTAAGCGCAAGTCTTTTTTGATTATGCACTGACATTGCGTCATAAATATGCATATGTTGCTCTTTGTACGAATGAAATTTCCGGAAAATTTTGAACAATTTCTAACATATGGAACAATGTATAAAAAGACAAGATTTAAATAATGCTTGGTTATGAGAAATTGCACCTGTTGCCGAACCGTATTGCGAAAATTATTAGCAAAATAATACTAATACACTAAATTGTTTGGTTGTGTATTTAATCGAAGTAGTTACGCGTTATAACATAGGCTATAAACGTTCTTGAACAATGAGTTTTAAACACACAAAACCAATTTGCAGGAGCTAGTTGGTGCTGAGTAGATACCATGATTTCCATGTTAAAAAATAACAATGTTAGCATTTGTTGGTTCATTTAGATTATTTCCTAGTCCTAATTTACTGGTAAGACAACATAAAGCCGTCAACAAGGCCACATGTACAACTTAAAACCATCAAGTTCCCATTGTTACCCATACATGATATAAGAAAATTGTTGTACTAAAGTAGAAAGAACAACATGTTAAACGGAAATGAAGCCAAAAAAAGAAAAATGTTTCCCTTTTTTATTCAATTGCTAATAAATAATGCATATTCCCATCTAAAATATGAGAATAGTTATAGCAGTAAGTGTGTTTTAATGACGCATAATGATATTTAAACAACAGGTATTTGTGGTTTCGGTACAGCCTTTTATGATTAAAATAAGAACTCTTACGTGACAAACATGGATAATAAGTAAATCTGCCTTTTTGTTGTTTTGATTTCCACAGCAATCTCGTTATACGAACAAAAAGGATTATTAAAAATTAAAACTACATCTTGATTGAAACTGGTTTTCACGCAAAATGCATTTGTTTATTTATATACATAGATAATATGTATATATTATGATGCTGTATAAGTTTTGTTTACTGGTTTTGTCCTGAGGAAGCTGGTATTGAGTACTGTTGTTAAAATAATTATATTTCTTGATAATTCTCTTTTGCTATATTTTTATTACTTGGAGAAGTGGTTCAGAATTTTTCTACCTCGTTTCAGTTTTTCCTACTTCATTTTGTAGGCAATATTAGATATTATTCCATTGTCAGTAGGAAAAAAAGTGCAAAAACAATTCGCTTTACACAAAATGTAGACTATTTCGAACAATTTGAGAAAGAAAACTTACTTTCAATGCGACATTGATAACATAATCTTACGCATATCAATATTTATGCATAAGATTGTTATCGATTTTAAATCTTCCAAATATTTTTTTAACAATTTGCAAATGGTTCTTTTTGATAACTTCATCAACATACAAATAATAATAACACAGGGGTGGACAAAGAGCGCACATATACAAAATATAAACTTGATATAGCCTTAAGACTGATAAAAGCAAAATTCATCATAATTAAAGAGAACAACTGACTGGTGAAAGGTAAACTCTGAGTACCTTTAGGGAAACATTTCGATGACTGGAGAATGAATTACTAAGTAAGAAATTCTTTAAAACAAAATATGGAAAAATCCCGCTAACTACTGAAAAGATTCTCGTTTGATAGCCTTTTAAGAAATACTAGAATTCACCCATCGGTCAAAATTCGACCGTAACTCATTAAACTTTTCAAATTCGGCCTGAAACAACTTTTAGACATTTTAGTTTTTCTGTTTGACAACAGATTGCTTTCCTTAAATATTTAAATTAGGGATAACCTCTTCTCTGTGTGACTGATTGACCACTGAGTTAGTAGTTTAATTTATTGCATTTTTAGCACATAATATGCATACATTTTATATTTCTACCCTCCTTCTCCTGTAAAGAAAATAGAAATGAAAATTTTCACGCCAGTATTATTATTGACTAAATTAGTAATTCAAACGCTTAGTTTCAATTTAAGCAAGGGTTCTAAACGCTAATGCAAATCAACAAACTTACGAAACGTTGATTCAAAGAAAACTATACCCGAATTGCCGTTCGTAAAAGTAGCAATCTTTCAAATTAAAAATAGGTGACAAGAATTTTAATAATGTAAAGCGCGGTATTCAAAAGATAAATGGAAATAACTGAATATCTTCTGAAAAAAGACTCCCGTATATGTTGCGTATAGCTATGGTCACAACACTCAAAAAGTCAAAAAAGCCGTTTTTAAAAATAAAGATTTTAAACTAGAAGTTTTAAATTTATCTTTAAAATTAGAAATGGTGACAAGTGTTTTAAAACACACACACACACATATATACTGCCACAAAGTTTTAATCATTACTTTTTTTCACAAAAATTAATAATTAAGTAAAAAAAAACGTAGCAGCAAGAGAAAGTTTAGTTTCTTTGATCTAAGAAAATTAAATAATGGCTTTCTTTTTGAAAGGGATGTACTGAAAATACCTAACATCAAAACTTTTAAGCTCGTTTTGTTGTGAAAACCCAGCATTAGATAAATTATTTTTATAGTATTTTTATTAAGCCCTTGTTATGATTTAAGCAAATAAATAAATTTAATTTTATGAAAATGTTCATTAAAAGTTCTCTAAAAGTTAGACATTAGCAAACAACAATGAATCAGTAAGTAAACATATATCTTCCAGATCCTGATACCAAATAAAGACCTACTTTCGAATGGATAACGCACAGCTTGAAGGCGATGTTATTCTCCAAGTTAAATCTGTGCAAAAGGTGTTAGGAGTATCCCTGCGTTAGGTGTGAATTCAACAAGCCTCCAGGCTTAATCTTTTCGGGTGGCAGCGAGTGCAACATCACTGGAAAGTCCATTAATCTAAGTCCAAGCAGGAAGAGAAGGGAAAATGCGAAGTCTGTGCGTATGTATGTGCACTGCCTGTGAAATTTCTCTCTGCGCGGTATGGAAATTCATTGTTTGCTTTTCCATCTAAAGGCTAACATAGTGGATGGCTGTTTGTTATGGTGAAGCACATATAAAGGTCGTTGGGTATGCTTTATGACAGTTGGCGAGTTGAAAGATGCCGGCGGTAATTGTGAAACGGAGCGAACGTTTGTTGGATATGCATTGTTGCTTCGAATTTCGGTTATTTATACAAATGGGCTAGATTATGGAGGATTTTCTCACTCATGATTTTATGCAAGGCCTTTAAAAATACTAAAGCACTGCCATTCGTATAAAATCCTTTCATGTGCTGAAAATACCGTTATTGAAATAAAATATAACGATGCCGCGAGTGTTTTATTAATAAACTATGAAAGATTTTGCCCACCGCTGACAAGCATAACAGACCACAGAATAACTCTTACATAATGGTAAATATAGCCAATATTATGAAAATTTTATGCCTGTAAGGGTTGAAATATTTGCTTTCAATCTTATAGAATTATCAATAAATTACTTTACTGCCCATAGTATTGATTTTAAAAAAGGTGTTATTTCCTTGATATGCTTGGATGAGTAATCTATGTTTAAAAAATAGCTTGCTTATGTGGTATTTGTTCTATACAAAGATACACAAATTGACGCATTAAAATGAAGTTAAAAAACAAATTGAATCATCCCCTGAAAAAGGCAACGCACGAAATAACGCTCAAAAATACGAATGCAGCACGTTTTAAACTTAATTTCAAGTTTTATTTTGACAATGAAAAGTATAAAAAATCCTCTCATCTTCTAAAATTTTGTATCTTTATGTAGATGATCTACGTCAGATAGAGTTTCTTCGACCACTATAGAATAAATAGAACGACAGTTATTGTCCAGAATTTTATTTTTTCTCTAACGAAGATTAAGCTAAGCATTATTGTTAAATGCAGATTTTGGAGTTAAAATTCCATTAATTCATTTTTGCGGAGATAAAAAATGCCTGTGAGTTTTAACTTTAAATCTGTTGTTAATTTGCTCAGATCAGATTTCATGTTGTTTTACATGTATGTGCTGATATATTTTTTTCAATATTATTATAGTGGAGTACTTTTCTAGTGATTCATAAGATTAAAATACAATAGGATAAAAAATACAATAGGATTAAATCGTATAATGTACTGTTTTTACGTACATTTGAAAGCTGTGCTCAAGTTTTCAATTAATACTAAGCTGAACAACTTATTTCGTTTACTGTTTACATGAATGGTCCATTTAAACTGAAAAGCCCTCTACAGAATCGAGAACGCAATTTTCTGAGCGGACTACTTAAGATGCATTGCGATTCTTTTACGGTGATTGAAAAACTAGACAAGTGTTGAATAAACCATACAAAAGTCCTTTTTGTGGCAGGAGTAAAAGAAATGAGAGTGCTTCGAGTACAAAATGTCCCAAGAGAAAAAATGTGCAATTAAAATTATGAGCACGATATATGAAGGATATTTCATTATTTTAATGTGTATTAATCATCCATTTTCTTCCATTTTTTAAAAAAATGTGTTGTCGGGCATAAATACGAAAAAAAAAACTGTTTTGCTTTTTTGGTAAACATGTTTCACAGTCGCTATATATTTATTTTTCTGCAAATATTTCTTTTTACACATTTCTTTTTTCCGCTTTAACTACTTGGTTGGTGTTGTTGTCCATGAGAAATGGACTAAACTCAGAGGGCCATTAGTGCACAAAAAGTGTACAGTAAAACCCCGTTGAAACGCGGGTGTCGGGGGACATGTTTGGCACCCGCGTTATAACATAACCGCGGTATAGTGAAACTATACCCCCCGTGGAACCACATTGTACAAACAATAC
Source organism: Octonoba sinensis (assembly GCA_038502835.1). Lineage (NCBI taxonomy): Eukaryota > Metazoa > Arthropoda > Arachnida > Araneae > Uloboridae > Octonoba > Octonoba sinensis. Next base: position 84,242,301 of record CM076604.1, read on the forward strand.
TCGCTTTTGTTGCATCATTTTTAACTTTATCAATTACTCGTGACTTTTCTTCTGAAGCATAATTTTTTCTTTTATTCTTTGCTGCCATTTTATTAACTGTAATTGCAGTGCAAGAAGCACACATCTCAATTGCGCAATCAATCTATCGACCGATAGGTTATAAACCAAAAGGAGTACATCAGGCCTATTACAATAGGGCTTTAAATGTTAGTGTGTGTGGTGGGGTGATATGAGCTCTTTGGCTAGAATATTTATGCTCGGGCTGGCTTTATTTACAAAGGTAAATAAGGAATCACCTTTAAATGGCAATGATAAAGGGTGGTTTAAACGTCTGGGGACATAAATAGTCACCGCGGTATATCCGATTCCGCGGTATGCTGAGGCGCGGTATAACGAGGTTTTACTGTATACCTATCTCAGTTATTTTCGGAGAGTAGAATTACCCAAAGTAAAAGGGTATTTCCCCCACGGTAAACCAGAAATCTTGTAATGACAGGGCAGTTAAAAACACTTGCTGGGGTTACAGGTATTAGATCACAATTGTTGCAGAACCGCAAGACCTTTTCTTTGGTTCCTGATTCCCCGAAAGTGCGCATTTCTAGGCGTGTAATATGTTTTCTTACTTTATAGAAAGGTTATCTGTGGCCTTGGTTTTCAGTTGTTTTAATATAATGTGGTGTACAATGCTGCCTGTTTGACACCTAGAATCCTTATAACATCTTCGGCACCGTCTCACAAAAAACAAATACATAAAATGAATCTTATTAGGAAGATGTGCATCCTGTTAAAATATTCGCATTCGAGTACAGTAGCTGTTTGTTTCAACTTTGTTAATTATTGGTAAGTTTAGTATATCCTTTGTAAAAAAAAAAAAAAAAAAGAAAGAAAAAATGGATACCATCTCTAAACGGTAAAGGGATTTTACTTTCAAATTACAGATTGGTCAAACATACCGCGACATGGGAATGTGAAACGTTGTGTAACGGCATCTTGTATCAAATTTTTGTTGATTTGCGCTTTTACCCCCGAAGTGTTAGGAGAATAATATACTCTTCTCAAGACATGTCATGATCCCCCAGCAGAACCTTTTTTCAGACTACTTCTTGTCATACTAAAAAAAAAAAAAAAACCCGTTTCATCAATGCTACTAACCGTTACTTCGAAAGGAGGGAAAAACATCAAAAAAAAAAAAAAATCCTTTACCACAGCACAGACTAGTAAGGCTCTCTTGTCATAAAACCCCAGAAAACCAATCTAATTTCCACATTCAAAGTTATAGTTTCAGTAATATTGATGGGTGGGTAAACTTTGAAACTAAATTTAGGTAAATTTTAAGATTTATTGTTTATCTAGTGCTGCCAATTTTAAATGGTAATAAATAAAAACTGGCAGCTTTCAAAACATCGGCTCCCTCTTTCCCTTATTATTATTATTTTTTAATGAATACATAAATAAAAACATGAATGTTGATGACAGTTAATGTGTGAACGTGTCAGTTGAACAAGTAACATCGTTGTGAATGAAAGTTTTAATTGAACAATAAACAGTAGTTATCTTATAAAAGATTGTACTGGAGATAGTGAAGATACTGGAGACATGAATCAACATTTTATTTTTAAGTGTGAATTATTTTTTCTTAAGAGTCATGCGTTATATATCATTTAAGTATTTATCTCCACGTGATCTTGTTTAATCTGCGAAACAGGGACTATGTTTTTGTATACATAATCAAACAAATGAAGCAATTCGAAGTTGCAACCGCATACAAATTTATCCCTGAAGCAGCAAGTGAATATATAAATCGCATTTAGGTATAGTAGAGCCGCTGTTATCCGAGCCCCGACTAACCGAGTTCCTTGAAAAAAGCGCCATTTTTTTTATTTTTTTGGACGAGCCAATGGCGCTGTCACTGACTGAATTCAATTGCCTTTTCATTTTGAAAGAGTTTCTTCACGGTTTGTTTATTTTCGTTTTTACTGTACTATATTGGTTGCGTGATGAGTGAACTCATCACGCAACCAATGCAGTACATTCTCAACTCATACGAACTGTTGAGTCGTACGAACGACTCATACGAACTGTTGTGTCTTTGGAGACTAAATTACAAAGCATCAATAGACTCGGTAAAAAAGAGACAATTCAAAAGTGGCTTCAGATTTAGGTGTGAGTGAATCATCATTTCATAATAAGGTATAGAAAATGTCTTTTTCCCCATCTTTAACTATGTTTTAATGCATTTCACCAGTTTTTACCTACGTTTCCTTCTCGATTTGAACAGAGTCCGTGTTATCCGAGTTGTCGATTATCTGAGGTACCCTCGGTCCACATTATCTCAGATAACCGAGATTCTGCTGTAATACAGTAGTAAGTAAAGACTTAACTTTGGAGAAAGGTTCATAGTTCGGCTTCAACCGTTCATGTATGCCTATCTTTACAATATTTACTTTAATTTTCGAAGAAAATATTACATTTGTGCGACTGTATTAGTGCATAATATGAAAGAGGGTGCTATTGTAAGTAAAAACATGCTTTAAACGAAACGATATTTTATCGAATGAAACATTATAACTATAACTTTTATAGAACTTCCCTAGAACAGTGGATCCCGCGGCATGCTGGAGTTCGATATGGAGACATCAAAAATGCCATGAAGGGCTCGGAATTAATTAGAGCATTACGTTAAAAAAAGCTCATTATCGTTTAAAAAACAACAACAACATCGAAACAAAAATGCACGTCGTTACGTAGACCCTTATTCCATAATTCTAGCAACTATCAGACTCCTTCTGAGCCCCAAACACTCACATACCACCACCAACACGTCGAAAGTCAGTTTATTTGCTTACCTATTCTGTATTTTTTCCTGTAAATACAATGGAGTACCGATATTTTGAAGACATTGGGACTAGGTCCTTTTCGGATTAGGGAATTTTTTGGATTAAGTGATAGCTTTTAAAAAATATACTTAAGCTACATAATCACACATTATGCGCAATTACACAGTTTATTTTATAACGTCTGTTTACGCATAGTTTATATTGAGAAATGTAGGCAGATCGTTAAAATGGTTTTGTGAAAGAACCTGTTAATGCCTCAAGTGAAACGTAGATGTGAAACGACTTCAGCGAGCAGAGAGGGCACTCCACGTGGCGCATATCATGTAACGATGCGATACGTGAAACAAAATAATACGCTTAGACCTCAGGATTCATCAGTTTTCTTTCAGGTGCATTATTTCTTAGACAAAAATTTACCTTATTTTTTTCGAACTAGTGTAGTACAGTAATCTTAAGTTCAGTAAAAATTCTTTTCTTGTAATCTTCAGAAATATACTGCGAACCATTTAGTATCACTGTGGTTTTGTAGTGCTTCAGTTCTTTTTGAATCACGGAATCAATAAAAAATATATTTGATTCCGTATTAAGTGGACATTTGAATTACCAAATTTTTGGTTAACGGGACTCCACTGTACAATTAAAGAATTTTTGTAAACTTTAAATTTGGGTTAAAATCATCATTTCTATGTTCTTAACCCTTAATGCTCTGACTTTTACTTTCTTCTATATCCAATACATGGAAGAAATAATTGAACCCGTGAACACTTTTTATTTTCGAATTTTAACGGTTTTACACTTGTTAAAGGTGTTTTAACCCCATTTTGACAAATGTCTATCTGTGTGGGTGTCTCTGCGTATACCTGTATGTGGGTGAATATTTTTTTGTGGCACTCTAACTCAAAAATAATGCTTAATGTCGAACGGAATTTAGCAGACACACGGGTCCTGCTGGGAAGTTGTGCTGATCAGTTTTGGGAAAGGTATCCCCTTAAAGGGGTGGTGGAAAGAAACGTTTTCCCGTTAAGCGTGACTTCCATTTCCCAAGTAATGAATAATTAAATTTTATATTCAAGGAAAAGCGAAATCATCTGTTTAACTTTATTTATTTTTACTATTGACAATTTGCGCATTATTTTCCTTGAGAGTGCAATTTAAAAAGTTGTACTTTCATTATTAATAAAATTTAAAATGGCTTTCTAGTCATTCAAAAATAATGTGGATGTTGTTATTTCAAGCAAAGATGTTAACTATCGTAATATTTAAATTTTAAACTTAATATTAGGAATTCACTACAGTTTTCCAGAAAAATATAAATAAAGTTAAATACATTTCGAAAATATCAACCTTTGAATAAAATTTGTAGCACTTATTTAAATGTGATATAAAGGTTCACAATAAAATACTCATTTAAATAAATGATCTATAATTACAATATATTTGTTTTAAAGTGCTGTAGGAAACATTTACTACTCTGACATTTTTAAAGCACAAATATATAAAATTTATGCAATATAACATGTTTATGCAGTATTTATAGATTTCCTTATGTTTTATTTATTTATATTTTTTTAAAGGAATCATACTTAGGAATCATACTTAGGTGAAATTCAAGATCTACAGATTTTTAATTTATTTGGTTTTGTACATAAAATGATCTTAAATTGTTTATATTATCGAGTAAGTAAGAACAACTGTTATTAAGGTAATTATCAAAATTGCCTGAAAAGTGCCAAAACTCTTTTTAACATTTTATAGCAGTTATCAAATTTGCAAAGAACTGATCCTTATATTGATCCTTATATCAGTACTGTTATAATTGACCAGTTTTTGCGGTAGTCTATGTTTTATAGTAATGAACTTATAAAAAAAAAGTGAACTAATTTTTAAGCAATTATTTTAATTCTACTTATTTTATGTTCTATCAAACCAATAAGACCAATTGTGATACATAACTGAAAATACTCTCTAAAAAACACAACCATCATTATACTAAATCCTTATATTCTGCAGTAATAAAATCGTTACGCGTTTATAAATCAAATATAAAGGAAAATATGTTATTAAAACATTATATTTACTGTACTGTTTACATTTCTTTCCAAAGAAAATCCTCAAAAGGTTATGTGAAATGTAGTTTGCATTCATTTGAATCATTTTTATCACTAACTCATACTGCAACAAATACTGTAATAATTTTTAGATCTTCCAAAAAAGTTGCAATAAGAATTTACAAGAAATGTAAGTATAAATCAACGGTAGTAACTAGTTACGGCAAACTTTGTAAAAAATGTGCATTGTTATTAAGGCGTTTAATGCTTATTATTTAATTAAACTGATGGTTTTAAGAAGAAAAATAGAGTCAAAAAGATACATTATAACTCTCTTTTTGCGTGCGTATGAAAGGAAGTCAGAGAAATGCAAATTATATTCCAGCCATGGTAACGAAATTAATATGCAAATAACGATTCCCACTATTTTGATAGACAATAAGAGCTTACAAGAAATGCAAGTGAAGATTAATGGTAATAATTAATTTCGGATTTTTTGTTATAAAACCTTACATAATTATTAGGACGTTTAATTCTTAATATTCAATTGAAACGGTGAGCTTTAAGAAGGAAAACAAAGTAGAAATCTGTTGTCAACAAGCGGTATCTCTTTTCGCGCGTATAAGAAAGGAAATAACTCACGTAACAATAATAATAAATCTATTAAAGTTGTAATGAAATGAATTCTTTTTTTTTTGGGGGGGGGGGGGCGTTATTTCGTAAACGGGTGTAAAATAGTTGAAAATGCAATGTAGCATTAAACGAATAATTATACTGATCGTTTTTCAAGAACTGAGAAGCTTTAGCAATTACGGTTCTTTTCATACTCTTTGAGATCATCTTTTTTTCTGAATTTTATATTAAGCATTAACATTTCCCACAGAATCTTTTTGAAAACGTGTTACTGAATTACTTTTCGAAAATCTTCGAAACAATCCTTTTTTTTTCTGTTTTTTAAAAAAAAATTTAAGCGATTACAATGAATGGTATCATATATTTTATTCTGTGTATAATGAATAATAAAATAGTCATTCAATGAACAGATTTTAAGCGTGAAACAGTCATATTATGCAAAGAGTACATATAGATCATTACCTACATTTGCATTGTAAAACGAAAATGTTCAAAATTCTGTCACAACAATATCAGGGAATCACAAATGCTACAAAATACTATTTTGTCACAGTTGCGAAATCAATAAAAGTTTTAAAAAAAAAAAAAAAACACTTGAACCTGACTGACATTTTATAGTTTTGGAACGCCGAATATTTGTATTTCGTGAAGTGTAATGCTCAGACATTTTATTTTGTATTTTTCAAAATTATCTAAGAAATCATTGTATTTGTCGTATTTTAAATCATGCTTTTAGTCAAACTATTACGTACTACAATTCGATTTAATGAGATAAGATTTTCAAACCTAAAAAATGCTATATTAAAAAATACAAAGCATTTACTTTTATAGTATTCTGAAGAAAGCTTGAACTTGTGTAAATTGTACGTAAAATTTAGATCGTTGTCAAATGTTTTGTAAGCGTTTCCAACAGTATATTAATATTACGGTTCTTATACTATGCTCTCTCATTTTTCTAAATTTTCTGAAAAAATTAATTTTAATCTTCGCATTAGGTGTCGTCTAAATTGAACATATACCAAAATTTAAACGGATTAGAGTTTATTTATCGTTTGGTAACTAAATGGTAAATAGAACTCTAATCCCTTGTGCACGCCATCCATCATAATCCTTATTTTACATTCAGTAACGTCAAAGAGCAGAAATACCTGCCATGCTCACAGAAACGCGATCGCACACAAAACGCCAACAGTCGCGAATGGCGGAAATACCGGCACACCCAAAAAGCCTATCCAGAGATTTCGTCTCGAACATATGGTGTAGCCTGAACAACAAAAGCAGATCACATTCATCTGGGAAAAATAGGGAAAACTTACTTCTTGTCCCGACCCTCTCTAATTCTAAGCCAAGAGAGCCTTCTCCCTTGCTGTGTTGGCCTGTCGATTTCCTGCTGGTTCCTCCTAGGGTTTGCCGCGGCGTAGACTCCTACCCTTTCAAAAACCGGAGCTCGCTTTGTACCTGTTGTACCGCCAACTAGCGGCGGCTTTCAACAAGTGTTGCCTGGCGCTTGCTTTCTCCGCAACGATTGCTCTTCTCCTCTTAGCTACCGTGCTGGGCTGGAGAAGTCGCTTCCTCTCTGAGCAGTTTCTTCTGTACTGGAGGCAATTTTTAAATGTAGTTCTTTTAAGTTAGAGCTGTATTTGATCCCTTTATTGAATTCGGAGAAATATATTATATGAAACGATTGCCTTCTAAAATAGTATTAAACTTCTTGAGAGTCCAACTAGGGCAATAAATACGACAGTTCAGTTGAAAATGTTTCGTAGCTTCAGACGGCGTATTGGATGAATCAACGACTAATTTCTAATTAAAGCACCTCTTTCAAAATATCCTTGAACGGTTTGATAGGAATTATATGTAGCAGTTCTTTACAAATCTTCTAACACTGAGATCTAATTCAACTTTCTTCAAAAATACAATATGGAGTATTATGCAAAAGATCTAACTAGATAACGCTTTTTCTAAAGTAAAGTTATGTGTTAGTTACCGTACCTATGAAAGCTCGGATAGTTATAGTATTACTAACAGGTCATATATATACACTAGTTTCTAGAACTTTTCTCAAGATAGGAGAAGATAATTATCTAAAATCTAAATTCTAATGAGTATAACTATATTTTCTATATCACAATCGAATGATTCGAATTTTTCAATGTTGTTCAAGAAATCTTACACCCGTATATGCAAAATATCTGTAACTGCGAACTGCAGATTCCACTGATTGTTATATCAGAAAAATATGAAGAAGCAATAATGTGAGTTCCCGACCACTCTTATAAAAAAATCGTCTGGAATAATGATGTTTTTTTTTCTATTTGCCAGCGAAAGAAACTCCCGCATTCAACAGTTGAGAAGCAGGGATCGGAAGAGTCGGGAGGCGGGGTTGTCCAGCGGCCGGTTCGAGAAGCAACAGACTGCCAGCACAGACTCCATGTTCCAAGTTGAAATGGTTTGCGAAGGACTGCTGCTGCTGTTGCATTTGCAATCCGCTTCCCTTCTAACTCGCCCTCTCACGCACATCCGCACAGGGCATCTCCTTTCTCCCCCCCCCCCTTTTTCTCGCTCTCCCACAATCCCTTTCGGTGGCGTGGGTGGGGGATGAGGGCTCAGCACACGCGCTAGGGGGTGGAGCTGCAAAATGCTCGCTCACGTGACGCCGTCGTCATAGAAACGAAATCTATAGGAAGCCACAAGCTGCTGCTAAGTCCCCCTTCCTTCACTTTCTTCGTTCTTTCAAGTTCCCTATCAGGCAGGGAGGTTTCTCCATCGCTGTTTAGTTGGAAGTAACTGCCCACCCTTGAATCCTTGAAGATGGGGAAGGATTTGCCTCCCGGCAATTCTCGGGAAATAGTATCACTTGCTGGTAAAGAGTCCTTTCCTATTTTCGGGCCGAATCCTGGAAAACGCACTAAATCTTTCCTCTTCATATTTTCACTGTGGATCAGGGAGTTTCGGAAGTTCGGCAATGATTTGAATTTTCCCTATCACTCCCTTTCCGAAACTCTCTCGAAATCCTGTCCGTCTTGACGCAAGTAAACAAGGTTTAAAATTCGAATTTCTTGAGAAATATGTCTTGTTTAAAAAAAATAGCTATGGATTTACCCAACAAGATGCAAACTTTCTTGGAATCTTATTTCTTGTGATCAACTTGTCATAAACTTCTGCGCACATAAAGATGTTACATTTTCAGATACGGCTGTAAAACATTGAATGTGTAAATTTTTCTTGAAACCATTGAAGAAAAATTTACACATACAATAAAAATGAAAGCTGGAAAAATCTATAAAAGATTATAAGAAGTAGATAAATATACAACGAAATTACCGCTTTTTCAAAAAGGTATTCCTAAGTTATCGACATTTTTTATTATATTAAAATTTTTGGTAACAAAATATGAACTACTTTACAGCAACAATTTGCTTTCGCTCATCACTCACATGCCTTCTTAATATTCTGTCACCAAAAAATGAATAAATAAAAATTAAATAAATAAGTAATAATAATATGATAATAATAATAATGAACGGTTCAAACTTCTTTTAACTTCTGCATTTCATGTTCATACTTCACCTTTTATAATAATATTTTTCTTTAAAAAACATTGATTCAAAGCCCTAAGAGCTAGAGAGTTAACTCATTTGATAAATTTAGTAAGACGTCAGAACTTTTCGGAAATAAATAACAATAAGTTTGTTCAATTACACAATAAAATTACAAAAGAGAAAATCCTACTCTTTAGGTACATGGAGTTATAATTTCCCTAAAGGATTACCTGGTGAAAGTTATTAATATTATATTTTAATACCGCGAAAAAAAAAATCTTTGTAATTTTAGTTTACCCCCCTTTTTTGGGGAGGGAGGGGACATCGCACTAATCTTGAGCCATTTTTTAGATGTAATGGGTTCATTTTTAGAGTTTTATGCAATAAGAAAAGCTTTTGTAAAGTGTTTGTGCAGAAAAACGGATCGGAATGATTTTTTATGCATAACTTTGTTGTGTTAGCCCTATGAGCAGATCAAACGGATTACTTATATTCGTGAAACGAACCTTAATTAGCTGCTTAATTTACTATAAAAGGCGGAACTACTCATATATATTGAGACAACATTCATGAATTTTGCGTTTCTAAGTGTTGCTGAAGAATATACGATTAAGATAAGTTTAGATACATGCCAAACTATTCATCGCCGAAAATGTTACAGTATTTTTTTCATTTTTGCAAAACGTGAATTATTCAGACGTACACAAACTTTGGTCAAATTTCGATAGAATTTCAATTGAAATACTATTGGGAAATTACGATAAGGCACAGCGTTACCTGACCCTGGTGCAGAACAACTTGCTCAGATGAATCATTAATGACACATAACATCAGCTTTTAAACAATATATACTGAATTCAACATTGTTAAATCAATTCATGTAACAAAACTCTCTGTAAGAGGGTTACGTATTGTGGTTAATGGGAATATGAAAATGGGTTGTTTGTATCTGCATTGTTGTCATTGGGAAATAGTAGAATAAGGAATAATAGCAAATACATTGAGAGTATATTTATAATATTGCATTAAGGGGAGTCAGTACCCAAAAGTGTTTAAAAAACACAAAAATTTTTTTATTAACTTAAGTAGTAAAATAAATCTTTCAAAATATTCCCTGAAAGTTTCAAAAAAATTGAAGCAATATTTATTGATTTATCGTTGATTTTATTACGGTGTGAGGTGCCACCTTTTCATTCCGAAACCGTAACTGTGCTGAATATAAGCTACATATTTATTTTTTTAATAAGATTAGCAAGAAGAAGCACTTTGATCGTGATTGTAACTGAAAAAAAAGTTTCTTACTTGAAATTTTGATAAAGAAAGGATTTAAGTGTTTGCAAACCGAAAACCTCAACTGCTGTTTTCTCTCACTTTGTTTTTTGTGCATTTCATCTGAATCAAAATGCAAAGGCTTTTTAAAATTTGTATCTATAATGTTGATTTTTTTCCACATGTCTCTGAAGTTATATATAACAAATTTATGCTCTACTTTTATGATAACTTAAGTACTTTTTTTTTAAATTCTTTTCGAAGATTTTTTGAATATTTCGTTGTTTTTTTTTTTTTTTTTTTGCTTTACTTAAGTTTCTTTTCTTCTGAAAAGTAATTGACTTATAAAAAATCAAAGCATAAAAGTTTTGCTTTTTGAGTAATGAATCAATAAAAAAAAATTGAGACTTTACGCCAATTTTTAAAAAAGAAGATGCATTTTTAAAAATTGCTAATTTTCTTTAAAAAAATTAAATTACTTAAATTATATTTTTAAAATCCATTTTTAATAGTATATTTCTTACGAAGTGATGTAACATGACATGAGACAAAAATTGTAAATTTAAACACCATAGAGAAAAAAAAATGGTCTCATGGTACCAGCCCCCCTTAAGTAGAAAAAGTGAAAGGATAACTGACTTTAATCTTGATACTCTTATCAAGGATTACATTTGCAGAATTATTAGACATTTTGTATATAATTTTTCTAATATATAATAATGGTGATAGCAATTTTTCACAAACAATAACATTTTAAGATTCTTAAATCATTTGCAACTTTGATTTCGACTATAAAGAGGGAAATTAATTTTGTTGTTGTTTCTAATGCCACTTGGATATCCAAGTTCCCGTTCGCGGAGCGACTGGGAATGGAGGCAATTCATACAGCGTCATAGGTTACGTGATGGCGAAGTAAGCGATGTAAACAAAGGAAGCTGTAGTATCGCTTTAGTTCGAGTTCGACCAATCTAATTAAAACTAGGCCTAAATAAAATTCTACGTTATTAAAAACTAGGACTAAATAAAGTTCTACGTTATATAAAATTAACACTAAATAAAACACTATAACTATTGTAAATTAATAAATTTCTTTTTTAATGATTAAATTAAAGGTAAATTAATTGGTTTATAATCAGAAAAGGTATGAAAATAGTCTAATTTTAAGATAGCTAATTTTGCTTCGTGAACTCCACGTAGAGCGCAATTAAAAATTTGGTAAATAAATCAGCGATCACCGTTATCACGTGAAGCGATGAATTGCCTCCATTAAGGCAGTAAGGAGCGCCTTCCGTTTCAAGCTGAGCACCAATGGTGGAAGTACGACTTGGCTCATAATGTACTTGGATGACACGAGATGGCGCCACCACAAATATGCCACCTTCCTTTTTAGACCTATGGGTGAAGGGAAGGGAAAATTTCCACCCTCCGGTACCCTCAGAAGTGCCTCGGGACTTCAGGGTCTACGGATTTTACATGCACGTATCCCCAAATGTACATCGTGAGACTTCAACGGCCCCGGGTATCGAATCCGAGATCCTCCGATCCGAAGTTCGGCATCCGACCCGCTAGGCTACCACGTCCCGGAAGTTGATTTATTTCTTTTTAATTAATAATTCTTTAAATATACCAAATACAATGAAGAGTTTGGGAATGAATTAATAAGGGAATTATAAAGCTGAGGTTTAAAAAGATAATTAAACAAGATTGTTTTTTAAAATTGTAACCCACATTTTAAAAATGTCTGCAAAAGTAGATAAGAAACTGAGTGTTTCTTCAAGTTTACGAAGAACTGGTTTCCAATCAAGTAATTAAGTTTCTTAATAACAATTTCTCAATAAAATTCTTGTTTTTCCTCAATCTATACAATTACAGAGAAAGATTTGTTGACTTACGTAAAATGGAAATCTCGAGATCTATGACATCCAGTTTTCAAGTTTTAAGCAAATACACGAATAAACGCTAGAGATCTGTAACTACCAGCTTAAAAATAGTTTTAAAATTACATTATAGGATTTTGACGGGTATTTCAATTTTAGCTCTAGTGAGCAGCTTGCTCGCGCCTTTGGCACCCAGCGTTCCCGTCCCCGGAAGCAGCATTGGTCGAGCGGCCACAGGCACATGAATAAGAACAGCGTGGGCTTAACTGAACTCACATTCGACATTTTGTACTAGAAATAGTAATCCAGCGTACTCAGAGGTGGCGTTATTAATGCCCAACATAATCGGCTGCTAACAATTTACAGAATGGAGTGACGTGATTGCGGGGGAGGGGGGGGGGTCTGATACGGGTGACACCCGAAATGAGATAAAGAGTTTTTGAAGAATACATATACTTGAACTAAAATTTTGCTGATGCTATTTCAATGTATCATAATTGAAATAAATGTAGTTTACTGAAGGTTGCAGCGAAGAAATAACACAAAATTTCTAAAGTCCTTTTTTTTGTACTACTGAAAATAATAGAAAATAATATAAACTACAAAACTACAAGTTTATACAACACAAGAACGACGTTTTCGTGTGTGGTGTGGGGCTGACACCACAAATTACCGCCCTCCTATGCAGGGAACGTCACTGCAGAATGTTCTCTGATTTTTATTCTCTGTAATTTTCTATTCTATAACACTTTGTAATTTTTTTTTTCTTAGTTCTCAATAATTTTACGTAAGACTCCGGATAAATGTATTATAGCAGATTCTCGTGGTATTTTCGGGAAATTTTATTTTACAGTGCACTTATCTTATATTAGGTTGACATTTTATGATTCAAATGGCCTCAGAAGATTCGGATGGAAGAACAAATTCTCCAAGTTGAATGGCATCTGAAAAGTTCTTAACTATACATTTCATTTAATGTACGAAACTCTATCATTGAAGAACTCTTATTTAAGAGCTAATTAACTCAAAACTGTGCAACACAAATTGTACACTAATTCGCACTCCTGGATAAATTTCACTTCACCCAAAAGCTAAGGAACACAAGAATATAAATGGGAAGTTTAAAATATTTTTAAAGTTTAACTAATACACTTGTCGAAAGGAGCTGAGAAGAACGAGCTCTTTCGAAAGTTATCTAGAAATCTAAGAAGAAGCAAAATTCTATGGAGCAAGCTGAGAAGAATCTTCAAAAACCATTTATGAAGTTGGAAATTGCGCCATCATTCAATTTTCGACCAAGAAGGTAAAAAATCCATTAAGTTTCACTAGTTCTTCAAAATTGAGATGCGAAAATTTTTTAAGTTTTTTTACTAAGAAGAAGGAATTATATTTTCAGAAGAATTGATGATGAAAACTTATGCAGGATATAATTATGGTGTTTTCTGCACCTCAAGCGAAAATAACTGCCCCGCATAATCCTTTCCTACATGCATTTCAATGTTCCATTGTCCCGACTTATTCTGAAAAAAAAAAAAAAAACAAATTTAATTAAAATGCTTTTTTCCTAGTGAAATAAATTATGAAATTCGTAAACCCGTTCTCTCTCGGTAGATTTTGAGCAAAACTCATTTTTACTGAAATAATTTTGACACTTGAATCAGTATTGATATTGAAATTGGTCAGTATTAATAACGTAATAGTACGGAAATGTATTTGCATTATTAATGCAGGCGAAGCCTGGTCAAGGTTAACTTTTTATAAGTAAACTATAAGTGCTCATGGGTTGAAAAGATTTATTGATAAATGTATCAGTATGCCACATGTTCATGAATTTTTACTGCTGCGTTGGTTTCTAAATTTCCGTGAAAGGAAAATTTCTAATGTTTCATGCTCTCCAACACATGATATAAAAGGTGGAAATGGGCAAGGGCAATATAGGTAAGATAAAAATCAGAGTAAAAGATAAATTTTAAGCATTATTGATGTAAATAGCAGAAGAAATACACAATAATTCATTCTAAAAATTTTCAATGTACATAATGTCTCTATTAACAAAAATAAAACTTAAGTATGCTTTTGTTAATTGGTAAATGTTTAACTGAAACCATACATTTTGTTTTAATATTTGCGGAGTCTTTTATAATTCCAATAAACAAAAGTATCGGCTAAGTAAATGTTTTAGGAATCACGAGTACTGTTTCGGCCTGTACATTTTCGTCGATTGTCTGGTTACCAAGCATGCAATTACACAAAGCAGCATTAACTCTAAACTATGTTGCCTTTTTCTTTAATTACGAACAGATTAGGGATTGTCACGTGTCAAATCCGTAAATAATTATCCGAAAGTAAGATATAGCGCTCAAATTCAAACGCGGTCTTGTCGGTATTTATTTTTCTGGCAGCAACAGCTGGATTTCAATCATCTCTTTTAGGGTTTCCAGCTGACTGCTGTCGCGTGACAAAAGCCCTCAGACAATAAACTGCTAACTACGCTGCCGCGTGCTGAGCACCAACAAATTATATTTCTAGAACTGCACATCTACACCTCCTCTGCAGATAAAAAAAAAAGTAAAATGGATGAAATTCCATTTTTAGTGGGAATCTCATGTCAGAGCACGCACGTACCAACGTTCATGGTGACGTCATCGACCTTAATGATCTTGACCGCCTTCTTTCTTTCCATTCTCTCTCCCCCTAAACCGCACTTCCTCTCTCTTTCTCATTTACGAAAAATCAAGTGACCATGGTGAATGGATGGGAATGAGCTCAAAGCAACAGGGAGCCAGTTCAAATGGGAGAACGACTGTGAATGGAATAAGTAATTTTTTTCAACAGGTTGCCTTGTTCAATTTCAACTTTAGCTGACTCATTGGGAAGAATCTAATTAGTAATATGAAATTTACTAATACAAAAGCAGTTTAAGAAATTTATTGGGGAGAATTCTAACTTACCTCAGTTGAAATATCAATATTTTGGCTCAAAGCGAATAATGAAATTAATAACAAAGACTGTCCTTAGATAGTCATTTCGATTTTGTTAGATCTAATGCGTTGTTATTGACGATTTAAAAGAGTTCAACAGATATTAATTAATCGAATAAAAAAAATGCAAAAAATTGAAAATATTATGGCGCACATACAGACATACAGTAGAACCTCGATGCATCGTTTTCGAATCAGTCATTTTTCCATATATATATTTCTACACAAATGGTGCTGTCAGAAACGATCTATCAAGGCGTTAGGTAATCCATATATTATCAAAGTAAAACTAGTTATTTATTTACCTAAGAATTAGGACATAAACAATAGGAATCTTTTTCTTTGGCCTATTTAGATAGACGAATGCATTGACCATTATAACGTATGAAATGAACTTTTCATAATAATTCGATTACATTATTAGTTGATTTATTCAATTCAAACTTATTTAAAGTTAAATAAACGCTCTTAAAATCAATTCCTGATGAAACCCGTTATTCTTCATTTATCAAAGCATACATGCAGACATTTATTGGCAAGGAAAAATCCATCATTTATGAGAACTATATTGGATCCCCAGATTTTACATCAAAGGCGAAATGTAAAGCAAGATCGAAAAAATTAAGATATTGAAATTGATTTTTTTCAAACGAAAAGTCTTTAGATCCCAACGAAAAATCGAAAGATATATCCTTATTCCCATTGGCCTGTATCCGAATCTTTCATCTATTTGCAAAAGGTTATGAGATTCTCGATGGCACGGGCTGATTCTTGAATGAAAAGCAATTTTGTTTTCGATTTTAGCGAAGGTTCGTGGAAAAGCATATGTTGCAAAATTGAAACTGGGATCGTGAAACAAGATGATATATTCTGGGAAAAAGGAGTTCATTTCGCCGGAGTTTGCCAGGCTTTCTTAACCCAATAACGCGGTAGTAGTGCATTTATGAGGGAATTTTATTAAAATTTTATATTGGGTGGTTATAATTAAAGTTACCTTGCTTAGATCTAGCACAGCTCGTTCTATTGGACGTAAGTCTCTCTCATTGAAACTTCCGGTATATACAGGGTGGTTATAATTAAACTTCCCCTATTCAGGACATCGTACAGCTAAAACCGTTCAACAGATTGACACCAAAATTGGCATGTGGATTACACACGAGATGGGCTCAAAGAATCATGAAAAAATAAGGTTCTAAAAATAGCCGTTAGTGGAGCTGTTTAGCCTCATAACATGGTTTTCACGAAGGAAATGATCAATAAGGAATAAAAATAATAATATCAACATTTATTGTACACTTTTCCGTCCATATCTATCATCTTGCAATTTAACATGAAAATAAAGACATATATACAATTCATCTGTGTGGCAAAAAAAAAAAAAAAAAAAAAAAGAAACAAGTTTCGTTTATCATGAAATTAATTTTTCTGCTTTCATAAATATGAATATCATTATTTTTATGCCGCACTGGTCATTTCCTACGCTAAAACCCTGTTATAAGGCTAATCAGCACCTGTAGCGGCCATTTTTAGAATTATTTATTCTTCATGATTCCTTGAGCGCATCTCTTGTATAGTCCAAATACCAATTTTGGTGTTAATCCTTTGAACAGATTTTGCTGTAGGATGCCCTGAGTAGGGGAAGTTAAATTATAACCACCCGGTACATCTATATTGATTGTGGGGAAAATATATCTGGATTTCAAAACATTATCTCATACGTATACACTATCTTTAGTTATATCGAGGAGATCTTGACAGTAATTATTTACTGCTACATATAAATATTTTACTGCAAGATTAAAATATTATATTAAACTCATTAAAACATTTTTTTAAACCAACATGTTGTTTAGCATATAGGAAACTACGTCCGTACTGAGTCTGAAAATTGTCAGCCTTTCATTTTAAATAGATACAGTAGTTCATTTTATATAGATACAGTAGTACATTATATAGATACAGTAGTACATTATATAGATACAGTAGTGACTCACGTATAAAGGAACATAACGGACTGGCCTAAAATTCGGATGCATGAGATACATCCAAATGGTATCCAACTTTCCTTTAGATCAAATCAAGAATTGAGATAAATAAATTGCAGAAAAATATGTAGAAAGAACAGCAGTTTCATTTTGGTGAAGTGATTTTACAATCAAAATGTTAACAAATGTAAAATAAGAATTTAAAAAAAGTACAAGATTTAAAATTTATAAGTTTCCTTTCTTTTCTTTTTTCTTTTCTTTTCTTTTCTTTCTTTTTTAAGTATTATAAACGCGAATATATATACACGTTTCGCATTATTTAAAAAAAACCCTTTTCAATCTCACTCAATTGTTCATGCGCTGAAGCAGGTGTACAAGTATTTTGTCCAACCTTCCTTTTTTTTTAAATATAATATTAGGAACGGAGTAAAAGGAGTAAAAGGTAGAAAAATAAAGGAGAAATTTTTGCCCTCATATAGCTGAGAGATATCTCCGAGAGAACACATTATCAAAATTCGATCGAACAAGACAATTCTTTTTAATTAGTAAAAAGTTAAGATATTTTCGTATTGTCTTATTAGTTTTATAATTACAGTAAAACCGCGTTAAAACGAGGGTGTCGGGGGACATGTTTGGCACCCACTTTATTACATAACCGCGATATGATGAAGCTGTACCGCGAAACCATATTCCTGAAATATACTCGCTAGTGTAGCACCACTTTTAACTTTGTCAATTACTATTCTTCTATTGTATATTTGTTTCTTTTTTTTTTGTTGGCTGCCATTTTATTTGCTGTAATTGCTGTGCAAGAAGCACACTTCTCAACTGAGCGGTTAGTCTATCGAGTGATAGGTCATTCAGATTAAATTTTTCTACTCTTTGGGACTCCTAAGCTAAAACCAGATCAAACACAACAAAAACAATTGTGTTCTGAGAAAATCTGGGCTTAAAAATCTTGTTAAGTTATGAACATGAGATTATGAAGCGGGATAGATTCTAAGAAAAACGCAGATTTGTGTGGGAAAGGAGGAACGCACTTTTCAAAGAAACAATGTTTTAAGCCTTTATACACTTTCACAGACTAGAGAATACGTTTACTTTTCAAAAATTTTAAATAATCTATAATACAAAGGGTGGTTTCTAATGATAACGGGTGGATTAAACGTCGGGGGACATAATAGTAACCGCGTTCAATTCCGCGGTATACTGAGGCGCGGTATTACGGGGTTTTACTGTATCAGTTTACTTGGAAAAAAGCTGAGCGAATGTTTTTTTCCGTTCTAATTTGAACAAGGAATTAATAGAAAATAAATGCTTAACATATCGCACACTGCTTTCATTATTAGTATTGGAAAGAACGCAGCGTTTAAGTGAGACGTTATCAAAAAGAAAACGAAGCAATGTAAGATAAAAATAGCATCAATGTTTCAAACTTTTGAAATTCAGTTCCAATTGTCTCTAACACCTTAGGCATTATAATAATAATTTAACTTTGTGCAAGTAAACGTAGTTTAGCTATTGAAGTTTCATAATAAAAAAAGTTATGAAATAATCTATGTTTAATACGTTTAAAAAACGGAAAACAGCGTTGCGATTTTTTTTTCAAAAACGAGTCACGTTTACCGACTCATTATAAAAATTGCCAAATAAAAAGGTGATTTCCTAGAAATATTTTTTAATATTATTTTTCACATGTTAAAAAGGACACCAAAAACACGGAACAAGTTTTTTACGCCTTTACTGTGACAGAAGAGTTTTGTTACGAAGCAAAAAGAACGAAAAAAGAAAAAGAAACAAAAAAAAAAAAAAAAAAACAGCTGAAATAAAATATATCTTCACTTTTTTTTTTGGTGAATGCAAAATCTTTGCAATCAAAAATATGTTCCAGGTGGCAATATTTAGAATAAACAGAAATAAATGATCACAAAAAGAACTAAAAGAGAAAAAAGCAAAAGCAAAACAATAACACTTTCCTAGCGGATATGTTTTGGCACAAGGCCAATAGAAAGTACAATCCAATTAAAATAAACGCTGCAGTAAAAGAAAATAATTTTCATTCGCGTGCTACTTCGATTGTTGCAAATTTCAGCTGCTCTTTTTCGGAAAACTGAGCACAAAACGTGAATAGACTATTTAAGATATTTTGATTCGTTACATAATAGTTCTGATATTCCAAAGAACGATGTGATGGTTCTATTCTTATATTTTAAACTACATCTTCTTTTTATATAATAAGTGAACAAAAATTACTTTATCGAATAATGTATAAACCGGATTTTTGAATTATCAAACTTCATTTTGATGATCAACACATCAGGTAATGTTCAACAGATAAACATTAAACACGCGTTCTTATTTCTAAGCATCCCATCGGAGTAGCATCAATTGTTATTTTTACAAACCATTTTTTATTTTTTCAATTCCATTTCCAGCGAATTTATATTGATAAACAAATAATAAATGTTCTCGATGCTGAAATGTGAAAAGTAAATATGAAAAGTGTTTTCAAGTATTTAATTGCACATGTTGAATTCCAATTCTTTCATTTATTACTGGTTCAAATTTTCGGTATTATCGTTTGCAATATTAAAAGAGCAATCGGTCTAAATTTTCGTTTCATTAACTTTGATGGCACTAGTTGTACAGAATTACTTCTGATACAACGACAATGTGAAAGCCTATACGAGAAAAATAGCTGGGTATTATTCTTGAATGCAAAAAATACACAAGTAAATTGGTAAGACATATACCTTAATTTCAATGAGTTATTAATGTCCAAAAAACATTTTTTTTTGTTGATTTGTATGTCAATAAGTGCTTCCAGTCAATTCTTATTCTTGAAACATTTTTAATAATTGATGCATTACACCATATTTTCTGAGGTAAGAGGAAATCAAGCGTTATTTTATAATTTTTTTAACTGGTTGGAACCGTTTTTGTAAAAAGGATGTTTTACTGCATTTTTTCGATAAAGTAAGTTTTCTTTGTTGTTGTTTCTTATCCCCTTGGCGTAGGAAAGCCAGGTCCAGCAGATCATGTTGATGTATGGCTAAGGGTGATATGCAGTTTTACTTAAGTGAGGAACCACGAGGGCTGAAGACTGACTAAACCTCATTTATGTGGTCTCTTAATTTTTGAACCAGCTCCCAGCTGAGAGACCGTCAACTGGGGTTGGCACCTTCAAAGGTATCATTTCACTTGGAGGGCATTGGAGTCACGACGGATTTATCGCGCACCAGCTCGCTTTATCGTACACGGTCCCAAGCAACAAGGCGCGAGAGGTTGTCGCCCTCCCAAACACTGACCTCAGTAAATTTTGCTTCGCATTCGGTGTTCTGCGGGATACAGTTTTCTTTGCTTTGGAGTAATAGTTCTTTTCACTGCTTTTAATACAAAAAGTTTGATTTTTTTTTGCAATAGATCAATATTTTTTAACAATTATATTAAAACAAAGCAATAAGGAAAAAGTAGAGCTTTATGGGAAATGCAACGCACAAAATGTATTATCCAAATTATTCAGATTACTTTAGGTCGCTTAGTATTCTACTATGCACTTAAAATGTATAACTGCTTCCAATTAACACTCAATGTAACACATTTTTGGTACAAGTACCTAGCAGAAGTATGTACGTTTAATAAGTTTTCTGACAATTAAAATATTTTGTCTTCGGGATATGTTTAATCGAAAACAATCGTTTCGGCAAAAATTAAAAAGAATAATTACATCATTATTATAAAGTAAAATTTCTGGCTTACATTTCATAATTTGCATTTTACATATACACTAATTATACGCATTCAGTAGCTTGTTAGTTCTACCAAAACATGCTTTGAGCTAAATTCATTAAAGGAACAAAGACATTATAAAACGCACGGAAAAAATCGCCAATATCTAAAAAACCATATTGACTAATTAAAAATTCTTTAATGAGTAAGCAACCCTGAATAATGAAAAAGAAAAAGTTTTTTGTTTTACTTTTTTCTGAGGTAAAAAAATAATGATTGTGCTAATTAAATTGACGAGTTCTTTTAAAATGAGTTTATTCAGCTTTATTTTATTTTTTTGGCGGCAACGATTTTTTCCCCTGCGTTTTAAGGGCACTACTTTTTTGATGTTTTGTGTGTTTGCTTACTTGATGAAATCACTTACAAGGCAATATTTGCTTGAGAAATTTGTTTGTAGAATAAAGAAATATATTTTTTCTTTACTTCGCTTGTTTTTTCTAACAACGTGCATTTTTCCGTACGCATTTCCTGTTTTTGCACTTGAAAATAGTTTTGCTCATTAAATAATCCATTTCATGCTTAAAGAATTATGAAATTACAGGCAAGAATTTCAGAATACTATTTGGAATTAAAAATATGTTTGAAGTATTTTTACGGATCACATGCAAGAATTCCTTCCTTCGCCATTTTTTTTCTTTGAACCTTAAAATCAATATCAAGGAAAATTTGCATATTTTTTGTTGATAAAATCATCTGTTTTAATAATACGTATTTAATTTAACTGAATATTCGTGCGTTGTTTTTTGTGCAAGAAAGATAAATTTACACATTACTAAGACAGCAGAGAACGAGAAAACGATATTTATAAACAATTGGGTTTCAAAATTAGCATGTTTGCTTCATTTGATTATACGGAGTCAACTTTATACATGATATTGTTTAATACGAAATTGTTTCGATACATTTTAAATGGACACTAAAGGAAAGCATGCGCCTCTTGTTTTCATATTCTGACCGTAAAATGTTATTGCATTAGATTAACTTTTACTAGCACTTAAAAAAAATGAATATACTTCTTGAAATTAATAAGTTCAATAAGTGGAATGCCCTATTCAATATTCCTACTGAAATATGTTTCTACGTGATTACATAAAAATACAAATTTATATCGAAACGAGATATATGCAAACACAAGATGCAACGAAAATTAAGCAAGTAATTCAGCAATTGTAGTATTAATTTGTTTTTCGTACAAACGTATTTCAAATGTATTTCTTTGTTTTTGGTTGGATACAGTAAATTAATGTATGGAATCTTATTTCTACTACTATTTCTAATAATTTTATATTAATTTTACGATTTCATTCTTATATGGCAGTGTTGTAGAATCTATGACGCACGCAAACTGTGTCGCAACTGTGTTGTCGCAACAGACACACTCTCACATTTTGGGTGAGCATTCTTAGAGCTTTCGCATTGACGTAGACAGAAAAATGAATCGCGAAAATACAGTAACCCCTCGTTATATCGCTCATTCGGATACATCGCGCTTTTTTTTTTTTTTTTTTTGTCTCCGAAAAATTTAAGTTTGAGCTTTCAAAAGTAAAAATATTGCATTTCTGAGTAAACTCTTTTCCAACAAAGCCATTGAACAGGAATGTTTTCCTGTCTTCTAAAATTGTTGCAGTTCAAAGCTGCAACAATTCTCCTCCCCCTCCTCAACTTACATGCCTGCACAGAAGGATTCTACACCCATTTCTAGATACCTTTTAGTACAGAAAGGATTCGCACTTGGCTGAACAAAATCGAACCTATACAATCCCCTTAAGCAAAAAAGGGAGAGTGATAAGTAAAGGAATTTTCTGGAAAGAAAACGGTTACCTTTATTTTTGACATCATTTTCACACCATGCTTAGGTGGATTTTAAAATTTCCTCCCCAAATTAATGTCAAGTTATAAACAGTTTAATCAACTGCCAAATTTTAACTTAAATGTGAGACCTTTGCATTCCTTTAAATGATCATATTTCCGTTGCGAACTCCGTTGTTGATACATTTTCTAAAGTTTTATTGATTTTTTTAAAAAGAACAATTAAAAAATAAGCTAAAAATAAATACAACAGAATTTTTAGGGGGTATGAAACTCAGAAAAATAGTGTCACGCAGCACCAGAATTAGGATGTTTATTTATTTATTTAGTTATAATTTTTTCCATTTTAATGTAATTTTTAACACATCAAGCTCAAAAGGTTCGTCATCATTTATATAGTTCAAATTTTAAAAAAGCACTGCCAGAATGTGTACAACAAATGATTTTTTACTGTTTATAATGTAAAAAAATATGAATTTGTTTTCTCTAAAACAATGTGGTCTCTCAGTAAATTAATTATTTTTTCTTCTTCTTGGTACGAACATTTCAAAGTCCTTTTCTGCTAGCCAAAATACCCTTGCATGCAGAAACTCTTCCAATCCTTTTTATTCTACACAAAGAACGGAAAAAATACCCAAATTACTTACTGTCTCATTCTCCTAATGAAGTACTTCAGTTAAAAAAGAAGCTAGATTGTCTTTAATATTACTGCTCTCGGATGTTCCCACTTTATAGAAGACAATAGCAAAATGGCGTACTTACCTAAGAAAGAAAGAAAGAAAACATTCAACTATAATTAATGATCACTTAAAAACAGATATTTCATAAACATTTAGCCTCAACATTAAAACAATAATGAAGCTGTTGTTCGTCTTTCTTTTTCAAGACAAAGAGCAAACAGAAGCAGGGCATAAAGTCTAGCATTTCAATTATTCTGATGCTTTAAACTAGGTTTCAAGTCGACATTTAAACAACGTTATTTTGTAAGCATGGAATAAGCTTTGCAAATGTCTGGTCTTTACGTGAGTAACATTTCTGAGTTAACTGGCTTTTAGATGTTTGGTATAAGCTATGGCATTAAAAGCGAATTAATGCTGTAAATAGTATTTAACTTCGAAGTTGCATTTTGATGTAAAACAAGACTAAAAAAGACGAAATGCGAACAACACAATAGGAGTTCCAGTTTTTTATATTATAAATCAGGTTAATGGAAATTTAAGAATATAGTCTCTTTTACAAACATAGATGATGACGGACATAAATAGGCATCACGCACGACATAGTTTAAAGGAATTTATAAAACATTGTTTTAGGCTCGCACCGGCCTAATTGACGATTTGAAGCAACGAATACCTAAATTAATATCCCTTTTTTGTTGTTAATCTGTCTTATTCTACATCGTCTGCAATGACAACACATACAATAAAGGTATTTTACTGTAACATAAATTGCTTATTCTGCAATTAACTTTCCAATTTAAAAGTACTACCGAGCTGGACATTTTTAATCGTAGGAATTTATTTTGATTACACTTAGAAACTCTTCTGGAATTCGTAAGAAGTTCGGTTTATTTTAATTTTTTCTGAATGAATCCTATTCTCGATACTTTGCTTGTTATCTTTAATTTAGCGAATGTTGTCTAGTGTGTTCTGTATTTCTCTCTCGCTCTCATAACATAGTCACTACTAAATTGATAAAAATGGAAATATGTTTAAAAATTAATCAACTACAGAGATATTAGAAAAAGCTTCTTCTGATTAACACTAAAAAAATGTCTGATCGTTGCAAATTCAAGTAGGATTTCTACATTTTTACTAAGACTTTTCAGTGCATTCAGAAATCTAAATTTTGCTTACATTTCAGTGTTCTATTATACGATAGAGTTTGGTCAACATTCTCATACATCTTGTTCACAAGCTTTTGAATATGCTAGCTTGATGACATTATTTTCTTGAAGATTTTTGAGAGAATTCAAATATTCAAAGTGACCTTTTTAACTTCGAATTTGTTTGTAACCGTGACAACTTATACATTTAGGGGGGAATGTAGCTATATTATTTTTGAACCTTATCCGTAAGAGTATCGGCTGAACTCAATGCAATCACGTGACTAAGTGATGGTAATAATTGGGGACGAGAATATTATAGTACACTATTTTTTTTCATTTGTTTA
This sequence comes from Octonoba sinensis, assembly GCA_038502835.1. NCBI lineage: Eukaryota > Metazoa > Arthropoda > Arachnida > Araneae > Uloboridae > Octonoba > Octonoba sinensis. The sequence continues at coordinate 84,267,243 of CM076604.1, forward strand.
AAACACATTTCTTAGGGCCCGTTAACATTAGCAATGGAAAATTCGCATAAAAATGGGTCTTTTTCTCTATACTGAATCAATTTCTACTGCAGTTATCCCCTTAACAATTGCTAATAAATGCTTAATTCCTACTAGGTTAAAAAAAATGAACCTCGTTTTCATCTTTATCCTTTTTTTTCCTACATAAATAGGGGAAAAACGGATGAGGGGTTCCTTGAGGCTATAACCGACCATTCTTTAGGTTAATGTAAACGAGCCCTTGAACTCAAAACACTTTGATCCTCGTTTATTGCCAGTAAGCATACTACTCATAGCAAAACTGATGAACTTTATGTAGCAAATTGTATGTCTGAAAACCTAAAGCTGCTTTCTAATGCAAAGTATCAGGTTTTATACAAAGTTACTCATATAGATGTTAAATGAAAATATTTATCAAAACAATAATTCACAAAGCCTATATTTATACTGTAAAACTTCGAAAGTTGACCACCTCCCTACGTTGACTATCTCTGTATGTTGACCGAAATTTTATAATTTGAATGGTCACAACGCATTTTCAATGGAGATTTACCTCTCTAAGTTGACCACCTCCATAAGTTGTATGTTAACCACATTTTAGTAGGTTATTTAAAATAAATATTTATATTTTACTCTTGTAACTTGACCACTGATGTTTTCTTGATGGAAGTGCTTTTTACAGTTACTTGATGAACAAAAAGAGGACTCAAACAAAAATTGAATCATTGCTTAAAAAAAGTAAAAATTTGCTGTACCTTCAGCAAAAATTAATATGAGTAAATGCTAAATTTTTCCTTAAAAATATCTAAAAAGTTTAATAAATAATCTCTAAGATTGTACTAAATTTTTTCTAAAAATTTCCTGTTGACCACCTCCGTATGTTGACCTCTTAATTCGGTGGTCAACTTATGGAGGTTCTACTGTATACATATACATTTGAAATGCAACTTTAGAGGGATTTGACTAACAATCTTGTAGTAGGATATAGACATGATTCAAGTTCATTATTTTAAATCAGCGGAAACAGGATTCTAAGCAAAATGTTGCATATGACTAAAAAAAATGATAATAAAAATAAACAAATAAATGAAGCAGCTGATAAGGATGTTCAAATTAAAAAAAAAAAAAAAAATATCTTCTCTTATTTGTTCTAAGTAAAATATGAAACGAGTAATAAAATTTCCACGAATAACTTTAACTACCAAGAGGTAACTCGACAAGGCCAAAAGTTTTTTGAACCAAAAAACGAACATAGCATACTCCACTACTCTTAACAAAGCCAGAAGTATACAATATGCCTTAGATGGGTAAAACGATGCCGCAAACAAATATCACGAAAAAGAGGAAACTTCTTTATAAAGCCATGTGAAGAATCTAATGATGCACAAGCAGAAAGTAAAGAAGAGGTGAAAGAAGAAAAATATTCTGCACATCGTTATATAAGAGAAGAAACAGTAACAATTGCTCCTGCTTACGGTACGCTGGAATTTCGCAGCAGCCGCGCATGCGCCCTGAATACAGAATGTGCTCATTAACTTAGTGGAAAAGAGATTTGACATAGACGATAGAGAATTCGAGCTGAAATTTTTTCCCTAGATCCTAACTTTTACCCTTTTTTTCGGCCCAATTAATTAGGAAAAAAATGTAGCTCCGCGTTCTTTTACTTTCTCTTTTTACCCTTCTGTTATTGATTTTTTTGTTTTGTTTTTCACCATGTTGCGTTTTCACTATTTATTTTTTTTGTCTCGTGCTTAGTCGTTGGGTTTTTCTGTATTTATTTTAACAGAAATTTTTGAAACATGCGACTTTTTCCCCCCCCACTGTGAATTACTTTTGCTGCATTTTCTTCTTTAAGTCTTCTTCGGATGAAAGCATGGTTTTTAACTTAAGCGTGAACGAGTATCAGCTACAATTGAAAGAAAAAAAATCCCGTAAAGTAAAATAAGTTTCTGGTTTTAGTTACTATGATTAAATTTTTCAGTTTATCGTCTTCAACCTGAGCCCACCTTAAATCCTTTCTAAAGTAAATTTCTAGATTAAATTCCGCTTTCTATTTTCACTGTAAATCACTTTAATTTGTTCAGAAAATATCAAAACAAATATTTCTTTTGACATCCATGAAATAAACCGCAAATACCATCGTAAACTTATTAAAAAGAAAATTCAGATAAAGGTTTAGTTTTATCTTTCCCTTTTTTCTCACGCTTTCGGAAAAAAAACCCCGTGAATTTCCTCAGCAAAAGATTTTAACCAACCTGTCATGTGTAATTTTCAAAACAATTTTGCGTACATAAACTAAGAGATAGCAAAGTAGTGTGAGTGTATCTATGTATATATATATACAAAGATGCATTCAATATTTACACACACATAAATAATTGTATGTGTAAATATTGTATGTGTATATATATAACCACATACTATACGTACCAATGCATACATACAAGTAAAATCTCGCTACCACAACATCCGATACAACAATAAATACGTCCATAACCACATTTTTTTAGTTTGTTTCACAAAAATAATTGGCTTCTTTTATACGTACGCGACGGTAATTCAGTTTTAAATATTAGCAAAAGAAGTACCAGTTTTCTTTCTTTCTTTCTATGGAATTAGTTTTGACGAAAAATCTATTTGGAGTGTGCAAGCATGCTTCTTCTACGCTTCTTCCTGGTTAGAAGCAACAATGTGTTAAAAGCTCCTGTTATTTTCGCCGGTTCTGCTTTGGTCCTTTATCTGCTAAACGCATCACATAAGTTCACTTCAACTCAGAAGTATACCGTCCCTCGAAATACTCGTAGATACTGCTGTATCCATGCATAAAGAGTGTTTTTACCAGCGATTGTTTTAGTAAAAAATGAAAAAGATACTGCTTTAACAGTTAGTTACTTACATATAAATAGTTTCCGTTATTTATAGTTTATCTGTCTAATATGTTGCGGTTTTTAAAGATTCTAGTGATCACTGCCTGTAGTTTTGTCACTTATTTTTCTAAAAGGAAGTTCGCTGAAAAAATAAAAGCAACATGCACTGGGGAAAAAACATTCAGCTCGTGCTATAACAATCCCTTCCAGATTTATTGAATCGTTATGTCAAATGGTCGATGTCTCAAATGAATCCATATTAATATTCAAATAGTTTCCTTTTCTTTACAGTTGAACAAAGCACTACTTTCAAATAATGCAGTTAACATACAATTCGAAATATTTTAAACGTTTTAGGTCAAATGAGGGTTTTTAGTTCAAACGCATTAAAAATATCGAATAATTAACGAATAAAGATACACGACTTAAGTTTCATTAAATTATTGAGTTATGACAATTTGAAAATATGTACTATTGAATGCATTATAAAATTAAAATATTACGTTAAGAGTTTATCATTGAAATATCCTTTCAAATTCAATAATGAATAAAACAACAACAAATGAAATTTATGAACAATTTAAGTAAGTATCGTATAAAAATTTAATATGCATTTTATGGAAACGCATGCTTGTTACATGTATAGTGAGGCGAGAAAATATTTCAAAGATGTGTCTTTAAAAAAAAAAATAATAAACATTTCTCCGTTTTCCTGCGCCCTCACAGATAAATTATGCAACCTTCCCATCATAATTTGAAGAATGAATATCCCTACTCATCCGGTTCAGATCCTTTATTTGCTCCGTTTTACTACGATTTGCGTCCCTTCACGTTCGTTATATCGAATGTGAAATAGCATTAACTTAAACAGAAGTCAATCGATTATGTTGTTAATGCGCAGTGGGTCGTTGTAACGCACAATCGTTAAAGCCCGAACTGACTGTATTGGAATAGACTGACATAAAAATTGGTTCTTTGGTCTAACATGACGAGAATGAAAGTAAGAAATATCGAGATCAATACTTGTGTACGGTATTTTAATTTTTAGAAATCTAAACCCACAAACGCAGCGCAGCAGTTAGTTCATTTATTGCAGCAACAAGTAATAACACGAGTAAATAATAAACTCTCTTGCGGCTTCTGGAGTTAACACGCAAGTGGTACTAATTTCGAGAGTTTGTTGCGTGTGGGAGATAGGGTGGAACAGCCCAGCACCTGTTGGCCGTAATTACATGTTCAAAGTAAAATGCAAACACCACTTTAGGCAGTATATCACGAAACAAGTGCTGCTTTGAGCCAAAGCACGTTCTCCGCAAACAGTCGTGCAGAAATTCATCATCATACGCAATCGTTATGCAACAATTTTTATCCATTAATCATTCGTTTCAATATGAAGTATATTAAAACGTGTTGATAGTAAAACGTGTTGATAGTTTCTTATTCCTCGAGAGCATTTTCATTCAGCCTTTTTTGAACATCGATCATAAAAGCTTAAATTTAAGATTTCATTCTTATTGGAAACTAGCAGTACCCGCATGGCGCCGCCTGTACAAAGAGTTTAAAAGAAGTCGTTTTCCAAAAGATTCCTCCCTCCCCCCAAAAAGTCTGAATGTCAAAAAGCTTTTAGACTTGTTTAAAAAATTTGCAGAAAATACAATGATATATACGCTTTTTACGGACTCTATAGCATGTCCCAAATACCATTAAATTCTTCGTTTACGCTGTACGAAAGATGTTTGTGACAGGTAACCAGAGTTAACTATATATAAAGCGGCAGAAATGTTTTAAGGAATGTCTCATGCTGAGTAATTTGAACCCTTTTTTATATTAAGTATGATTAACAAGCATTCTTTACAGAAAATTAATAGAAAAAAACATGTATGTACTACCATATAGGACTATGATCATATATAAATGTACAGTGAAACCTGTGGAAGTTGACCACTTGTGGTACAGCACTTTAGTGGTCAACTTAGACAGGTGGTCAACTTACAGAGGGTGGAGATTTTTTTTGTCCTTTCTTTTACACTATGGATTTATTCATTTATAACTAATTAAAATATAGCTTCATGTAATGACGTTACTTTACAATAGTGATTAGCTCCTCCCCGCCCCCCCCCCCCTAATATCTAAAATATTACTTAAGAAATTTAACCCGAATGACTTACACTATCCTACACAACTTCAAAAGTAAAGTACTTAGTTAAAATTAAGATAACGATCATATTAATTATGTCAGTTACTTATCTTATGCTAAAGGTTTCATAAAAAAATATATTTTTCTAATTTTTAGCCTACTTTCCCGTAAAAGTAAAAAATAATAATAATAAAGCATGAAAGAAGGCTTAATGTATCGTGAAAATATCGTTAAAAATCAAGAAAAGTCAAAAATAAGTGAAGTAATTAAATAAAGATTGAAAAATAAAAAATTTGAAAGTAGGGTATTGAGATGGGGAAAAAGTGTGTCTGTCGGTCTGTCGGTCTGTCTGTCTGTCGGTCTGTCTGTCGGTCTGTCTGTCGGTCTGTCTGTCTGTCGGTCTGTCGGTCTGTCCCCCCCTAATAACTTTTGAACGAATTGTCCGATTGGAAAAATTCTTTTTACATTCGAAAGATCTCGGCGAGGACATCTCATTTCTATATTTTACTTTTTGATTTGAACAATTTTTAATTCAATTTTGAACAGTTCAAAAAATTTTAACATTAGCGCCTATGGACAAAATTGAAGCAAATTCTGTAAACTCTGGGCACAAGAGCCAAGTTCCTATTGAAAGCTTATTGAAAGGAGTTCTCGGCGTGAAATATTGATTTGAACAGTTTTTGTTCATTTTTGAACAGTTCAAAAAATTAACACAGAGCTTACGGGGAAATTTCAACCCTATATAAATCCTGATCTAACGGACCGATTTGCTTGGAACAAACTTTATCGGAAAGCTCTTATAACGTAGAACATGTAGAAATGGAAAGTTTATCCAGAACTTACGAGCCTATTTTGCTATGAAATTTTTTGATCGGGATTTTTAAGGATATTTCTCAGTGACTCAATGAGTGAAATAATGAATGAATGAATAAATGAAAGAGTGAAAGAATAAATCAATGAATAAATGAATGAGGAAAAGAATGAATGAGTAAATTATTGAATAAATGAAAATATAAACAAATGAGTGAATAAATACATGAATGCGTAAATGAATGAATAAACACTTGAATGAGGTAACGAATGAATGAATAAATGCATGGCTGAATAAATGAAAGAATGAATGAGTGAGTGAATGAATATGTATTATCCGTTGAAAAAGGTATATTTTCAATATCTAGAACTAAAGATAAATAAGAAAGAGAGAGAAAGAGATAGCTAGATTATAAATTTGAATTTGGTGTATACGGGAAAGAAGGCTCGTATAGTTCTAGACGGAACTTCTTGTTTTTTTCTCTGATCTGATATAGCTATCAGATCAGAGAAAAAAGAAGAAACTTATTTAAAGAATAAATGAGTGCAGTTTTCCCATATGGTTGACTTGCAAAGAGGTTTAGGCAAACTTTATATTGATGTTTCATCCATCCAGGCAAATACTGGTCTAGCCCATTATAGCATAAAAATATCCCAGCGAAGATATTTTAGTTTTTTTAAATCTTTCCAAAAATAGATAAACAAATAAATATAGCAATAATTAGGTGGTCAACTTGCAAAGGTTTTTTATAATACTCTCACCCAAATTTGACGTACATAAATGGTCAATATAGACAGGTGGTCAACTTAGGGGGCCAAGTTACAAAGGTTCCTCTACATTATATAATATAGGGCTAATTTCGTTCCTGACAAAAGTGGTCAACTTAGACAGGGGTCAGCTTACAAAGGTGGTCAACTTTACAGGTTATACTGTACTAGAAAACCCGAAGTACTATACGAAATGACCGCTGTTCTAGATATTATAAATACTAATGCAAACAAATGAAGTGTCCGATGGAAAATCGACCTAAGTCACATACTAAGGGAAAGGGGGGTAAGAGTACGCAGGGACTTTTTTCCCTGTTGGCAACACTGCAAGCAGAAGCGAGTGTGATCAACTCAACACATTTGTTTTCAGCTGGCTCAAGAGACCGACATTGTTATTTTCATACTTGCTGTCGTTTATTTATCAGGTAAAATATGATTTCTGCATGTTGGCAAGTAATTTTTCTGTGAAGAAATATTAATTTTTTTGTCAATAAAGGATTGATGTTTGCTTTTTAAGTAGATATCATTATAAGCTTTGTTCCTTTCTCTCTTACGTACTCTTACCCTTCCTGGGTGCGTACTCTTATCCGCCAGGTCGGGTAAGAGTACGCATTTGCAATTTTTTTCCCGCTTGCTTTCTTTCATATAATTTTTTATGATAAAATTTTCTTTTTGTGTACCTAAGTTTCTAAGTTAATAAACTATGATTCAGTCAATTTTCAAGGTTCTAACTTTTCAATTCTCATTTTTATAACGAACAATCCACTAGGTGCGTACTCTTACCCTCCTTTCCCTTACTTTTTGAAATTTGCTTTATGTTTTATTCAATTATTTTATAACATAAATGTTAATTTGAACTATACGAGCCTACTTTTCCGTAACACCCAAATTCAAATTTATAATACATATATTTATAATACATAATTATATTTATTTATAATAAAACATAAAGAAAAGTTCAAAAAGTAGTATGTGACTTAGGTCGTTTTTCCAGTGGACCCTTCAAATGGTCACTTCCCCCTGACCCGCTTAATTTGCTTTCAGTTGTAAACCGTTTCAAAAGCAGATGATTGCTAATACAAGCAAATGTTCACCTTCCCCCTGACACGCTCAATTTGCGTTCAGCTGAAAATTCAGTTTAAAATACAATGTCGGAATAAAATCGGACACAATATTGAAATGGTCTTAAACATCATGATAATTTAATTAAAACTATGATAACTGCATGTATGGTATCAGTGTATAGGGACTATTTGAATGCGGGGGCAACTTCACCCAATCGGCTAGTACAGTTACGCAAGCAACCAATAAGCTATCGGCGACAAACAGACACTTAATCCGCTTATATATAAGATGTTTCTCTATGGTCGTAAATGCAGCATGTTACCGTGGCTACAAACGCAATAGCCTATTTAAAATGCTTCTCTTACAATTTACACTCAACGGAAGATATATTCCTGTTACATTTAGCCAAATTTAATTATGAATGATAATTTGATTTTTTTAAATATACAGTAAAATCTGCTAAAGTTGACCACCCTTGTAAGCTGACCACCTGTCTAAGTTGACCACTTTTGTCAGGAACGGAATCAGCCCTATGTTTTATAATGCAGGGAAACCTTTGTAACTTGACCACCTAAATTGACCACCTGTCTATATTGACCACTTCTGTATGCCAAATTTGGGTGGGAGTATTACAAAAATCCCTTTGCAATACGACCGCCTCATTATTTCTATATTTACTTGTTTATCTATTTTCGCATGGATAAAAAAACTAAAATTACTTCTCCAGGATATTTTTTATGCTATAATACTAGAATAGTATTTGTCTGGATGAATGAACCATCAATGTAACGTTAGCCTAAACCTCTTTGTAATTAAACCACATGGAAAAATTACTATGGTCATTATTTTATTCCTTTAATAAGTTAATCCTTTTTTCTTCTATCTGATATAATTATTATGAAAATTATGCACTTTTAGGAAATCTTTACTATCATATAAGTAACTTACATGATTAATAAGATATTTTTATCTTTATTTTAATTAAGTACTTTACTTTTAAAGTTGTATAGGATATACTGTAAGTCATTCAGGTTAAATTTCTCTATTTTAGATAATTGTGAAAAATAATAGCTTATTTCTACTTTCCAGTAATGTTGATACATGGAGATATACTTTAGTTATTTAGAGATGAATAAATGCATACTGTAAAAATGAAAAAAAAATATCCCTCTATAAGTTGACCACCTCTCTAAGTTGACCACTAAAATGCTGCACCGCAAGTGGTCAACTTACACAGGTTTCACTGTAATGTCATAAATTGAGTAATTTCGATAATAGTTCTCTACTTCAACTCTGCTGTTTGCATAAAACTAAGGGTAAATATACACATATATGACTTAATTTTTACAAAACGTTACCCATCAAATGAAGTAAATAACTTTCGTTGTCGTAGATTCACAGTTACATAAAAAGGAAGAAAAAGTATGTTTCTTTGGATTCATTAATAAATTTTTATGAAAAGTAAAATCCCTGTGTTTGATTACCAAAGTTGACGGATCACAGTTGTCAAGAATCTCTCTTGCAACGATTAATCGTAGGCAGGAAGTTACCCACGAATCCAAACATCGATATATCATTGTTCATGGCAGAGAGTAAATTAAAAGTTACATATTTGACTTCGTCTGCAAAACATGAGTTTGAATACGCTTTTTATAAGGATTTTCCCCCCATATGTATTGACTTTTGTATTTGTAAGTTGTGGATGGGTGTTTGTTTTAATTTATTGCCTACTTTGCTTCTTTTATTTATAAAATATATTACTTATTAATTTCCTGGCTATCTTTCGCTAATAGTTCTACAAAAAGTTGGACGCATCCAAAATATGTCAATTCAGAATATGACTAAAGAACTAAAAATACGAACTCCACACTCAGAGAAAGAGTAAAAATATTTTGTCATTAAACGCACTTACAAATTTGTAATATATATTTGCTTCTGAGTTATAGATTGATGTAAAATAACCCTAATCATTTTCATATCGCACAACAGACGGCATGATCAGGCTCTTTTTCAGTAAGATATTGTGTGCGTGTGTGTGAATTTCTACACACATTGTGGGAAACATTCCTGCAATGCAAAAATTCAAAGTTACGTAATTAAAAGGTCAGTTTTCGAGTAAAATGTTTTTTTTTCTGAAAGCTAAAATGCTTGCTTAGTTGCAGATGGAATGCGTTTTCTTTATTTTTCCAGAAGAGAAAAAAATGTTTCATATATTCATTACGAAAATACCAATAAAAATTAATAATCTATTAATGTAAAAGCAGAGAAACTTTCTTTGGTTTTCGCTTGTTTCTGTATTTGTTTGTCTGTACGCGATGTCCGATACTCTATAGAATCTAGTCTTGAAAATTGGCACACAATTAGTTTGCATCCTAGATAGTTTGTACGTCGAAGTGATTTCTTTTAAATTTAGAATTAGTTTCTTTGAAGCGAGTTTTTAAAGTTTTATTTTCACATAAATTGCCTCATATAAGGGGGGGGGGGGAGGTCTTGCATTACGTACCATACAAATATGAAATTTTCCGGAAGGAAATGAAGTTGTCTCATTTTTTTAAGCTAACCATAAAGGAATTATATTTAACCAGAAAGGAATTACTAATTCTGCGAAATTCTGAGACTCAACTCGATTGCCTTTACATTGTGGTAAGAGGGAAACTGTTGTAACTGAACTGTAGAACAATTGTATCATTATTAAAGAACGCAAAATATTTATGTTCATAAGTTTGTTGTAATTGTTCACTGCAGAAAACAATTCTTCGTTAAGCGGTTAAAAAAATCATGGATGCTGCCGAAAGTTTCTTTTTTTTTTCGAATTGGATAATTCAATTGAAATATTGGAGGCGTCTCATAAATGAGGGGAAAAATAACATTATTTTTTGCTTCATAGAAAATGTTTATATGTATACAATGCTTATATGAGTGCATATATACAATGATAACTCAGTGAAAAAAATAATTCACACCGTAGAAATATTTCTTGTTGAAATAATGGATGTATAGAGCAGATTTTTATGCCTCACATCTAAGCGAAGTGTGTTTCTGGGCTATTTTTTTATGATGGCTGAAATGTGGAAATTTGCATGAATTTGTAGAAAATAAAAATTGCATTCACGTAAGTAGAATCTCTGCCAAAGATTTGTCATCGGTTTTCCGATTAACGTTAATGAGAAGTAAGTCATAATGTTTTCTACACTTGGAATGCAGTTAGCAAAACTGCTAGGGTTACTACTTAAAACTAAGAAGTGACTTTGAAGGATGAAACATCAGGAATCAATGCGCGTGCTTGTAAAATGATTAACATGAAAGTCTTGATAAAATTTAAACTTTACATTTTTAATGGGTCTTTCAGATTCTTTTCCCCAAAGGTTGCTTAAAACCTTAGAGTGGAATAAAATAAGACAATATTTTTAAAAAAATAATAATAAAGAAACAAAATAAAACGTTTACTATCAGTTTTCTTTTTAATAAGAAGTATCTGATTTATATTAATTGCCCAGAAATGTTGTAGTATAGTTAATTTTAACTTTACAGAAAAAAGCTCAGTGATCTGGACTGGAAGGTGGGACAGGAACGTGGAGCAGTGAAGCAACAAGTATTTGCTCGCAGCAGGAGTCGGAGCAGGAAAAGGTATCGTGCTCCAACAATTTGCAGTGAACACGACAAAGAATGGAAGTTAATTGCTGACTGTCTATCTGCAATTTTTATACAAATGATTCAAAGACGAGGATGAATAAAAATAAAAACTTTTTTTTACTGTTTGATATTTTTTGTCAGTTTTTCTTGAGTTTTATAACTGAAGTTACTTTATATATATATATATATATATGCATATATTTTCAATTTTGCTATTGTTAATATAAAATTTTAAGTATTGATAGTCTTTTATACTTTTTTTCAGTTTTATTGGTTTATACAAAAAGATGGACACCCCCCCCCACCCCCATTTCATTTTAAATTATCCATCTAATTCTCAGAATATGTTTCTCGATATTTTTTTCTATTTTTGCTACCGTGGCGCTTTGGGACAGTCTATTGCGCATCATGTAGTTTAATTGTATTATTTGTACTTAATACGAATCTATGTATGCAATGTTTATGACATAGATGTAAAATATTTCAATGGTAAAGAAATTGTACTCATATAAAAAACTGCTGTTTTTATCTCAGGAAACACCTACATGAATAAAGATTATTAAATTGCATTAATAAATATAATAAAGAATAGGAGTCCTTTTAAAAGTATTAAGAGCACATAGCGCTGTTGGCAAGCATTTTGAAGCCGTAACGGATCGAGCAACTTTTCATAAATCATAATGTGCATCTGACGGTTTCAAATTTGAGAACCTAATAGTAACGTGAAGCATCCCTAGATGGCGCTTAAAGTCAATCAGATCAGCGAGTAACAGCAACACATTAGCAATCAATTTTTATTTCTCTGCGGCCTAGAGAATGCAACAGTCTGTTGCTGATACGAAAACTGAAATATAACAAAAATAGAAGCACGGAGGAGAAAAAGGAAGTAAAAAATCTCGGCTGCATAACGATCGCAAAAGCCGGAACGATCTTAAATCTGTCGTTTTCTTTTCCAGAACCATTCTTCTAAACATTTTTTATTTTCGTTCTTTCAAATCTGAAAACGCATCTTTGATGCAGGGCAAAACACAAACAGAAATCAGCGCAGATAGATGTAAGTCTTTTTAATTTGCGCCTCTTTTGAATATGTTTTGTTTACATAAAGGAAAAACCGTTCGCTCTCCGTATGAAGTAGGTGGTGGAAGTTGTAGTGCAGTTTATTGCACTTCTTCCAATAATCAGCAAAAGATTTCGGGATGATGGAATCTTTTGGAACGGGAATGAAGATTTAGCATGAAGTAGAAGTTTCAAGATGATTTTCGGGAGGTCTTCGATTTGAAAAGTATATTTCTTGTTGATTATTTTGTTAAAGGACACCTTTTGAAATGGAAATAAATTTCTGGGAAATGTTTGATGCAGTTGAAAATTGTTAAGATTCGATATCTGTGGACTGTTTTGGTAAACAGAACTTTTCTAAAGAAAGAAGCAAGAGAGAAATAAAAAAAAAAGATCTCATTTTCACAGCATACCATTTTCGTGAATGATAGGAAGAAAAACTATTCCTTTCACAGAAATCTTTTTATTTGAAATTTATTTTTTTTCTTTCAACCGTTCTGATGAGTTTAGCGAGAAATGTTGCTTATGAAATGCATTGAAAATAAATTTATAATAATAATACTAATAATAATAATTATAAGAATAAATAAAATCAATATTGTATTATACAATATAATAAATATAATATCCTGGAAAATATTATACAATACAAAATGAAAAAAAAATCTAGTGCATAAGTTTAACCTACTGTAATTCATTAATGTTGTACAAAATAAAAAAAGAAGCACATTTAGTATTGTTTGTAAAAAATGTATTTCTCGGCAAGGAATATTTCATTTTAATGAAAACACCACTTTGTGCAGCAAATTTTGTACTTGCAATTAGTAAAACTGTTATTATTACTAAATCATATCATCAAACATAAAAACACAATGAAATCAAGTATTGACATAAATGTTTTTGTTATCTTTCGAAGAAGTAAAATCCATTTAATAGCTGTCCTTAGAACTTCAAAACTATTCTTATACTCTTGTGGAATAAATGAACATTATTTAAATTGTGAATAGTGATAGAATACTTTAACGATCAGTTCAGAAAAATCATTGGCTAAAATACAAATGCTTTGATGAATTCCGTGATGCGGTAAAATGAAGGATTGCACTTTTCATGCTTTGAATGGAGATTATTTCAGTTCGTGGACGCAAGAAGCGTGAACATACGATTCATTGTGAGTTGTAAATTAAGATAGCATGAAATACAAACATGTTTAGAAGTGTGCTCTTTAGCTGAAAATAAGCAACACGATAATCGAGCTCTTTGCCAGAAATGTGTTTTAATGTGAGCGTATGTGCATAAAAATTAGCAAAGATGTTGAAATAGTTTTAAATAAAGACATTAATCCCTGAAAATTTTAGCACATTTTTAACACTAATATACACTACCATGTTTAGCTGCACGAGATACATAGTTCATTCTTTCTTTGGAATTTATAAAACAAGGGTTTTAAGGTAAAAAATTAAAATCCTAATTCAGTTTTCAAATCACTAAGTTACATTTTAATTTACAAGTTCAATTGGAAGAAGATATTATCATATAAATGGAGATAGTTAATATTTTTTGGTATTCAATTTTGTTTTGCATGGTTTAAACTTATCAGTGTTATGTCGAAATAACTAAATGGGCCCATGAAGCTCGAGTGGAAATATGATGGTATGGCTACTGTGGACACGTTCACACAAGTTCCATCCAGCTTTCATTAATAGAAACAGCTAGAAACAGAGTTTATTGCAGGAACAAAAAGTAAGACAGTGGAGACAGACTTTTGACAGCAGCGTATCTAATTTTGCCTTTGAAATCGATTCAAATATACTCAGTTATTAGCCTTTATAAGAAAAGCATATAAAGCACAATAATATTAAAAAAAAAATTATTATTAAGATTGATATTTACAAAGGAATATGCTGTTTACGTTCAGATTACCTTTTTATGTTTTGATACAAATTTATTGTAATGCGTTGTACAAATCAGTGTTCTAGCTTGTCTACAAAATCCCTAGAACATGGGGCTAGTGTGGAAAAAAACAGCCTGTAAAAAATAGCGAATAAAAAATAAAAATCTGTATAGCAAACAATATATTAAGCAAACTAAAAATAAAAAAGCAAACTCTTATAATAACATACTTACTTGAAGTGTTAAAAAAATATTTGAATTTTTAGCGAAACTTGTGAAAAAATGTGAACAACAACGCCATTCTATAGTACGTGAAATTTTTTAGAAGGGTTCAGCTTGCAAATGAAGGGAAACAAAGCCATTTTTGGAGCATCATTCAATATTTAGAATGTCTTAATTTACTTTTTTTCCATTCTTATAAAAAAGTTACCTTAAATTTTTCATAATAACCATTCAATTATAAATTTTCATAAATGCATTCTAGAAAAATGGCATCCCGAAATTTATCGCTAACTACAGCAACATAAATATTTATTTACACATCGTCCGTTTTTCCTTTATATCACGTATAATTTATTTCTAATTAATACACTCCTTGTTTATTTAAGCAATTTATTTGCATGAGAAATTATCGCATTATTCCCAGCTTCTAGTTACACTCCGATTTCGCACAATTTGCACTCTTATTTTCCCAACCCCATGACAAAATAAATTCTACTTTCTTGCTTCTGCAGTAATTTTTCTTCTTTACCCACTTTTTGAATATAAATACTTCGCATGAATGATAAAGTATTCCAAAAACATCTCCCTTGCTTTTATTCGCAATGCCTCCAGATTAAGAACTATTCATTAAGGGTTTCCGATAGCACAGCTGCTGCTCATTAATTCCAGAGAGCTTCAGCTTCTCATTCTCTTTTGGAAGTTTTTTTTTACGCTCTGGAAAATTTATATTTGGGTTCTGTCACGTTGTTCCTACTTGGGAAATTGTGTTCTGTAAGGGATTTATGGACATCTGGTTGAACTCCGAACAATATTGATTGAAATATAAATCAAGAGTTGTATAATTGGAAGTAGTAAAATCGATTTACATAAATAAAGCGCTTTGACAGGTATTGAAGTTCCGTCTTTTTAATTTTTTAGCAATTTATTAATGCGAATATTCTTTTTAGGTCTACGATAAATATTATTGCTTCCATTTTTAGACACTTTTGAAAAATATTTGTTTCTCTTTGGGAGGTTATTGTTTTAAGAAAGTACGGATATCAATATTTCATCTATGCCAGAAGTAGATGCTCAGTTGAAAAGCTGATAGGCTTTTATATTCAATTAACTCTCTTCGTTTATGAACTTACCAGTGTAACTCGCGAGCAATTCTATTTCACGAAAGGCTTTTAAGAGCTGAGATAATCCTTTCAGAAGTAATATTTCAGGAACGAACTTGTTTTTTTTTTAAATATTTATATTTTACATTCCCTCTATTATTCTTTTAACACTCTTCTTTGTTGATACAGAACATAATACTTAATTTATTTATTTACATTTTTTCCAATTTTTGAAATCTTAAGGGCAGAACAAAAAAAAAAAAAAAAAAAAAAGAACTCAATTAGTCTAATATTCTTTACAAAAGAATATACATCCCACATTTTTCCTGTCTCCTTTTTCTGCTATTTTGACGAAATCAAGGAATGCTCAAAATCACGGAAGGTTTTCGCAAGCGAAATCATTGTAAGGAATATATAGAAGATTTATTTAATTTGATGAAAATTAATCTGATAAAAAATGGAGTATTCTGGAATTGAAATTATAAAATCAATTTCATAAATGAAGTAGTCTTACAGCTAAAACGTTTTGTGTTTTAAAGCCATTTACATGTTTATTAGTTAAATTATTGAGTAAACTGTTATAATAAATAATTATCATTTCTTTGGGGTGCATTTCTAAAAGATCAAGGATGATAATCGTTAATAATTTTTAATTGAATTTTTTGAAGCAAAAATTATGCAGATGAGTATTTGCATTACGCCAAGTGCGCAAGTATTTCTTTCTTTTTTTTCTTTCTATATTTCTTTATTTTTCTTTTTTTCCCTTTTTTTAACGATGCAAAGTGTTTTTTTTTTTTTTTTTGCTCTAAAAAATGTGTTGCGTTTAATATTGATTTATATATAATTTGAGTGAGAACACTACTACCTCAGTTGCTATCAGGAATTTCAGAAACTTGAACTCCAGAACTAGTGTCCACAATAAAACATTTCATATGAAATAAAGCTTTCGAGTCATTTTTTAACTAAAGAAATTGTTCTTCAAATTCAAAAATTTTTATTTGAAATGTATTTTAAAAAGCACAGTATTGAAAACGATGTACATTTTCAGTTGACTGCCTTACTCTGTGAAGAAAATCAATTTAGATGGAGCAGTTCAAGAATATGCAACCAGCGAAAAAATATCTGTTGAACAGAAAACTGCATATTATGCTTTATTTCGGCTTTATAACTTTTGCGGAAAGTTAAATTAATTATTGTGTTCAATCATATATATATATATATATATATATATATATATATATATATAAAATCTGCAAAAATACAGAAACGAAACCGAGTGCATTTATACATTTACGAAGAACTCTTTAAAAATAAAATAATCAACTTTTTTGATATCAGTTTCTCAATGAAATTCTTGTTTTTCCGCACGCAGGATAACTATAGAGAAATATCTGAAGATCTGTGATCTGTTTAGTTGCGTTAGGTACTTATTAAAGCGCTACGAATTAAGTTTCTCCGTAGTAACAACTCCAAGAAAAACTGAACACTTGTGATCTGTGACTACCAATTTAAGAATTGTAAACAAATACATTAAATATTATTGAAGTGTAATTTTGCAATTGTTAAACGGGAAATTATGCAAGATGTTACCATTATATGTGTTCTTAAAAAAAAAAACAGTTTCAAGAATTCATATTCCGTGTATTTTATAATTCAAACGTTCCTTTTGTTTTTTCAAACGCTCAGTTTTTGATTGCAATGTACAACCAGAAGAATCACTATAGCGCTTTTAACCTTTCTCAAAAGAGAAGTACAAGGAAAAAATTGACAAATGCAACAACGTCTATTCACAAAGCAATACATCATACAAAAACTGAACCATTAGAAAACAATAAAGCAAGCTGAAAAATCAAGAAAACGCTGATGTAAAAAGGGACACAGAGATCGAAACTAACAGCTTCTTTAAATGAAAAAGCAAAATTCGGCAAACGGGAACACACAACAGAAAATAAAATGAAGAACATGTCACACGAAATGAAAGTTTCCGAATACATATATAAAAAGAGGCAAACAAGAAAAGGACAATAACATCAGCAAAAGATGATCGATGAAAGCATTTTGAGTAAGAATTCGTGGACCCCCTCTAATGACACAAGATCCGCACTGTCGCCTTCCATCACGGAAACGATGACAAAAAATCGATGAATCGCATCAGGAATCGATCGACCATAACGTCGATTTTTGTGGTCTCATAAGAGTCCCCTCTTGCGTCGACCACAAACTCTTTGATGGATATAAGTTCCGTTTATTTATTTCTCATATGGACTGATGGTCCACCTAACCTGACAGATGTTACTTATTCGATAAGAAAGTTTCTGATAGGCTTTAATAATAAATTCTCGCCAAGTTGGTTACTTTTTTCCATTGGTCCGTACCAGTGGTCGTCTTTATTGAAAGGCAAGCCCCGAGTTTCGCACCGAACGGACGGAAATTATGAGTCCCAAACTATTTCCACGTCATTGGATCTGGCATCTCAGGATTTGATGAAGTTTTTTCTTCTCCCCAGAAGAGGATTTTTCTTCTGTGAAAGTTTACAAAGGGTTAAATAAAGTTCGTGTGCGAATTTTGTTATGTTTTAAGTCATTAACGTTAAGTGAATTCGTAAATGTATATCTCAGTATACAATTAAACAAACTCAAAAAAAAAAAAAAGGAAGAATTAAATCAATATCCCATTGATGCTTCTTATATTAACTAATTTTCCCCATTAACACAAATTTCCCCATAGTAACAAAAATAATAAATATATATTGGTGCAATATGGTTTAATTATTAAAATTTTTTCATAATTATATTGATGAGAAATGAGTAAATTTTAATGCATAATATATGTTAAAGCTAAAAATGGGGGGTAATTACATTTCATAAGCAAACATATTTGGGGACTGATTAAATAGTAGTTGGCCAATCGATCTATAAAACTCAAGTTTGGAAGTTTTCCTCAAATACAATGTTAATGTAGGCTAGATTACAACAATAAGAAACCTCAACATATTCTGCTATTTAATTTAAGAAGTCTGTCTACAGGTACTTCACAGTATTCTACACAAAAGAAACAGTTAAAGACAAATGAAAAGTATAAATTAGAGTAATAAAGTATGGTCTAAATTATTATTGTAACAACTCTAATAACATGCCATCATTTTTATGACTTTTTAAAATGAGTAAGAATTATTTTCATGTTTTGGTTCATGACTATGTTTAAGATATACAATCGCGTGGCAAATTAATGTGAACATCAAATTTTCATTATACTTGTGACGCAATCATGAGTAGTTTAAATTAAACGGAACTATTTATTTGTGTATTTCGTTTATGGAAATTATAATATTTACATGTAAATACTTATTCATTTTTGAGATTGGGGACGTTTTTTCTTGAAATATTGTTGCTTTTATAATTGTTATTATTGTTGCTTTTATTGTTGTATTCATAAAATTAATAAGTTCTAATATCTCAGCTCATAAATTTTTGATTATTGGATTAGAATTGGTTTAATTTGGCAACCCACAACAACGTTCATATTTTGTGATGGTCAACTTATAAGTTATTATTTTTTATAGTTTACATTATATATGAGGTAAACTTATAATAATAATAATAATAATAATATAATAATAATAATAATAATAATAATAATATATGTAGTACTCCCATTCTCTTACAAGGATTGGTCCGAGAAACAGCAAGTGAATTTTAACCATTTAATCAAGAAACTAACATATTTTACAGCTATGTACAGAAAATAATTATAACATCGAGAGAGCACTGCTTATCCATTCTCTCCGAAAAACAACTAACTCAATTCAGCTCAAGTCAACTGACTGCACTGGAACACAACTTGTAACGCCTTTTATGCAAGCTCCGTTGCCAATCGGCAAAAATCTATTTCAGTTCAGTAACGATTGTAGTTCAGTTCCATATGTAAATCAGTTTAACTGTTCACCAACGGCTGTGTAGATCCCACAGTTCGGCCATCCGACAATGGAGCTGTCCTCAGATCCTGAAACACATTAAAAAAAACACAAAAACAAGCAAAAAAAAACGAATAACACGCAAATGTGCGTGCTTTCCATAAATTCGAATCACTGTGATTCTGTCCATTTCTTCATATATTCGGCACAGGTTGTAGTACATTGTGGTCCATCGTGATAACCTTCTTTAGCTACATCAAAAGTGTCTCCTCCTTTTAACTTTGTAATCTTGTATGGTCCAAAAAATTTAGCTTTTAATTTTAAGTTCGGACCAAATTGGGTTCTCTTTATTGCAACCAAGTCTCCAACCGTGTAAGGTCTAGCTGCCCTCCGCCGCAGATTATACACTTTTTTATTTTCTTGTTGAATTTTGAGAATTTGCGCTTTCGCATGTTTCCTCAAATTGTCTCGCTGAGCCTCAAACTGATTTTTAAATTCGCGTTCAATCATTTCTTTTAACTTATCAGTACCTTTGAGGTACGTTTTGGTCCCAAATAACAGCTCGAATGGGGTTGTATCTATGCTGCGGTGGTAGGTGGAGTTCAATGTTAGTTGTAACTCTTTAGTGTGTTTATACCACTGGGAGGGATTCTCAATAGATAATTTTGCAAGAACCGATATTATGACTTGAATTATGCGTTCCACTTGTCCGTTAGCTCTTGGCAAGCCGGTTGTAATAGTATGATGTGTAATTTCCTCCTTAGCACAATATTCGGCGAACTCGTTAGAAGTGAACGCAGTACCTCTATCAGTAATAATTTGAAAAGGGCTTCCGAAGATCGCTTTTTGATCGTCTAATTTTCTTATCACCTCCGCTGAGGTTGTTGATTTTGTGGGATAAATCCACACAAATTTAGTGAAAGCGTCAATTATTACCAAAATATGATTGTAGTTTTTATTTGTGCTTTCAAGGGGTCCTAGATGATCTACATGATAGGTATGAAGCGGTATATCGTCTTTATATCGCGGGTGTAAAAATCCTTCCCTTTTCCCTCGTTTACGGTTAATAAGTATACATTGGACGCAATTAGAAATTATTTTCTCTATTTTATCTGTAAGCTTGGGTATGTGATAGTATTCCGAAATATGTTTTTCCGTATGTTTGACACCTGTGTGCCCTTTTTCGTGAGCGTCCTTTATGATCTCTGTTTGCATATCATTTGGTACAACTAGTAATTCTCGACCGTTTACAAATTTATAAAGAATTCCGTTTCTGTTACAGTAATCTTCGTAATCATCGATAGCTAATAATTTCTTTATTGCTTCTATTTCGTTATCATTTTCCTGCGCAAGCTTAATTTTGGGTAATATATTTTCAATTGAGACGCACATCACATCAATAGGAGATCGGCTTAGTGCATCTACGTGAGGCATTTTAATTCCGGGACGATGCTCAATTACATAGTCAAATTCCTGCAACAATAATGCCCAACGCGCTACACGGGTTGATAGGTCTCGTTTTTCCATAGTTTTCTGGAATGCGGAACAATCAGTTACAATTTTAAAATTTATTCCCAGTAAATACACACGAAATTTCTTTAAGGCTTCTATTACGGCTAGGATTTCCAATTCATAACTAGAATATTTTTTCTCAGCGTCTGTAGTTTTTCTACTCATAAAATAAACTGGGTGAAAATGTTTTTCGTCGGGAGGTTTTTGCAACAAAATTGCTCCATATCCCTCTATACTAGCATCAGTATGTAATTCGGTCTCAAAAGCTGGATTGTAAATAGAGAGTACGGGTTTCTCAGCTAACAATGATTTTAAGCGCACAAACGCATTTCTTTCTTCATCTCCGAAAGTGAATTTCTTTTCCTTTTTAAGTAGATCGCTTAACGGCTTAGCAATTATTGAATAAAGAGGCACGAATTTACGGAAATACCCGGTAAGACCTAAATAGCTCTGAACTTGTTTTGTGCTTTTAGGTTCAGGGAAATTTAGTACTGCTTGGGTTTTTAAAGTTGAGGGGTAAATTTTACCTTCTTCTATAAAATGACCTAGAAATTCAATACGCTTCTTTAGAAATTGCGACTTTTTAAAATTTATTTCTAATCCATATTCGCTAGCCAGATCTAACACCATTTTAAGTCTGCTTATTCCTTCTTCCATGGACACCGACAAAATAATAACGTCATCCATGTAGGGTAGTACTATACCATCGTTAACTAGGGGTCTAAAAATTGTGTTTATGAATCGCTGGAATACTGCAGGCGAATTGCACAATCCGAACGGCACCTTTCTAAACTGATATTGACCTTCATGAGTTACAAAAGCGGTATACTTTTTACTTTCTTCTTCTACATCGACATGAAAAAATCCGTTACGCAAGTCAATTGTGCTAAACACTCGAGCTCCCTGTAATCTATCTAGTATGTCTTCAATTAGCGGAAGGGGGAATCTATCCTTCACGATAACTTTATTTAATTTCCTGTAGTCAATGCATACTCTAGGCGTGCCGTCTTTTTTTTTAACTATAACTACTGGACTACAATATTCAGAGGAACTATTTTCAATTATTCCCGATTTTAACCATTCGGTCACCTGGGCCTCAACAATTTTTTTTTCTACGAAGGGTAATCTTCGCGGTTGATGGGATACTGGTTCATCATTTTTGAGACATATTTTCAGCTGAATATTCGTAGATCTGATTTTTCGCGGTTCGTAACTAGAAACTAAATGTTGTACTTCGTTTTTAATTTGATTTGGAACACTCGGATCAATGTTAATTTCGCTTTCGCTATAAGTTAAATCAACAGGTAAAATTTTAAGCAAATTTATTTCTTCCGCTTCAGAGTTCCTATTTTTTATTGCTATTCCCTTTTCGTTTATAGTTGTTTCTCCTTGCATCAGTACATTTAGTCCTATTATTGCTTCATTAGACATCACCTCGTCGTCCACCACATATACATCAGCTACGCATCTAAACGCGTCGATTTCTATGTTACTTTTGAAGCAACCCAAGGGTTTAACTCGACATCCGCCGAACCCGCCCAAAGTTGAGTTCAAAGGGTTAAGTTTCTCAATATTTAATTTATCAAAAATGTTCTTCTTAATAAGTGTAACTTGACTACCTGTATCTATTAATGAATTTACGCTTAAGTCATTAAATTTGCTGGGGACTTTCATTTGGGAATTTTTACTCATAATTACGTTAGACACTTCTGCTTTAGGGTATTTTTTAGGGCATTCGATAGCTTTATGTCCGAAAAGGGAACAATGGAAACACCTATTTCCCTTATCTCTATCCGGACAGTACCTAGCTATGTGTGTTTTTCCGCCACAACTATAACAATTAACATCTCTCCTATTACGTTTACTTTGATACGACCGCTCATTACTTGAAATCTTGTCATTTTTTGTTTTACTTCTATTTACATAATTAGCTTTATTCTCATAATTAACTTTCAATTTATCATTTTTAAATTCTGACTTATTATATCGGAAATTTTTGTTTTTATTTTCATCCGACCTCATTTGCTCATACGCTTTAAGTCTGCATCTAAATTCAATTAAATTATCACAACCATATAAGGATGCTTTTTTATATATATCATCACGAATACCATTTATAATATATCTAATTAGAGCAGCATCTTCTACTTTGGCTCTGTTCGCCAATTTTTTCATACACAAAAAATATTCTTCTACAGATTCATCATACCCTATCTTCCTCTTAGCTAACATTTCATGAATGTCAGCTGAATTTGAAACATCTCCAAATTCACCTAACATTAATTGTTTAAATTTTGCATAGGTATATATTCTTAATTCACTTTCTAAAAAGAGCTTGGCTCTTCCTTGCATACTACGTTTAGCATAAATTATTTTTTGCATTTCACTTAAATTTAATAAGGAAGCGGTATCTTCAAAAATTTCAAGCCAGTTTTCTAGTCTCTCTGAACTGGTACCACTGAACGGCACAACAAAACTTTCAAAATCGGAGAATGAGGCAGATGATTTTATATAATATTCACTAGTGGCTGGTATTTGCGCGATCTGTCTATTCTCACCGGAATCACTTCCCCTCTCAGAATCTTCGTCCTCATCTTCAGTCAAATCACTTTCACTCTCAACCATAACATTATTTTGCAATACATTTAAATCATTTAGTGAACAAACTATTCGGGTGACTAACTCGAGAGTCGACCCTTCATTTGAAATTTGTAATACATTCGCGATTGTAATTAATTCGTTTAATGAAAAATTAGTTTTAACTTTTTCTACTTTTTCTTTAAATTCTTTACCTTCTGTTTGAAAAGAAAAGCCAGAAAATTTTCTTAATTTATCGCGACTTTTTCTATCAAACGCGTCCTCAAAAATTAATTTATATAGCAGCTTAATACTGCTTGTGTTATGCGATTTGAGAGCAGCAGCCATTTCACCAATGTCAATTAACAACATGGTTAATTAATAAGGTTGGGACTCACCTAAGAAATTGAAAGAATATCTTCTATATTTATTCTTCAACACCGTAGATTTTCGGTCGTAGCTTTCACGGAAAATCCTTTAAATTCCTCACAGTAGATTTTCGTTGGTAGGTTTCACAGAAAAGTCTTTAATTTACTCTTCAAAACAGAATTTAACTTCAGCTTTTTCTTCACAAATTAGCTTCGTCTTCAGGTCAGATATAATGAAAATAATCTTCTTAGAATTAGAAAAATCTTCTCTAATATTCTTCACAAAAAAATATAAAGTACTTGACTTCAACTTCGTTTAATTCTTCTAAATAAATTTCTTCTATTCTTCGTAAAAATTATTTCTTCTCGATTAATTTCTTCTTCTATACTTCTTAAAAAAAATCCTTCTTCTAGATAAAGCACTTTTGATATCCTCAGAAAAGTATCTTCTTTATAGCTCTTCTGGATTCGTCACAAAAGTAACTTCTAAAACGAATAACTTCTTCTAAAAAAAACATCTTCAAAGTATTCTCAGAAAATTCTGCCGCCATCCCGACTGACCGCCATACTTCTATTGCTGTTGTAGGCTTGTTAGTCCCAATCCGACTTCTGAATTTGTAGTACTCCCATTCTCTTACAAGGATTGGTCCGAGAAACAGCAAGTGAATTTTAACCATTTAATCAAGAAACTAACATATTTTACAGCTATGTACAGAAAATAATTATAACATCGAGAGAGCACTGCTTATCCATTCTCTCCGAAAAACAACTAACTCAATTCAGCTCAAGTCAACTGACTGCACTGGAACACAACTTGTAACGCCTTTTATGCAAGCTCCGTTGCCAATCGGCAAAAATCTATTTCAGTTCAGTAACGATTGTAGTTCAGTTCCATATGTAAATCAGTTTAACTGTTCACCAACGGCTGTGTAGATCCCACACAATATATATATATATATATATATATATATACTTTGAACTATAACTGTAAATAGATATTTTGGAATTACGTTTATTTTTCTTCCAAGTTAGATAGTACAAATAAGTGAAAAGAAGCTTTTAGATGCGAAATATAGATAGTAGGGGCCTCAGTGGCTGAGCGGTCAAATCGACTGGCTCCGGTGCCTCCCTGCGCGGAGAGAAAGAGGCGTGGGTTCGATTCCCACCTTTGCCCTGGGTGTATTTCCTTCTTTGTATATTAAAATCTGTTGTGCTGTCTTGTTCTATCTGTCATATTAGACGAGAGTTTGAAGCATATCCTTGAGAATAGCAAATAAACTCGAATATTTATGTGACCTGAAATGGTCGTAAACAAACAACAACAAACAAATATAGATAGTTTTTCAAAATTTTGTTCTAAGCTGTGAAGAAAAGGTTCGCTAATTGCTAATTCTAAAACAGACCTTTTTTATTGAAAAAATAGTTTTGTTTCAACAAATTTTCCATAAGTTGTTTTTATGAAGTTAATGACAAGAGCAAAATATAATCTTTGACATTTCATCATTAAAGATTGCTTAATGCATGCATTGTTATGGGAGTGGTAGATAAATCACACAGGCTAAAACTGTTTCAGACCTAATTATCACAGATATTTTAGTATTCAACTGATGCCGACACATTACAGAAGAGATCCAGTAGCCATCATACGCAGAAATTCTATTTACAAGCATACAAGAGAGACAGAGAGAGAGAGTAGAACAAACCACTCAGCATTCCACGGTTCGCAGTTTACTCAAGTTTAGATTTACACTCAGCAGGAAGTGCAGACAGACACACCGTGGTCACTCCATCGATGCCATTCCACGTGTCAGTAAAACTGCCATCAATCCAGTGAATGGAAGTTCGGCGGCAAGGCTTCTAGATCATGTTAATTGAGCCAACATGAATAGCGACCAGCCTTGGCTAGAGTAGAGAGTCGGCATTATCCACTTCGGGAATTAATCCCGGCAAAGGATCCAGAACTACTGATTAAAAGCAGCGGCATGCAGTGTTTGTGTATCGCAGAAATTAGAACCGTTTCTGGGGGGGATCCGGCAGTCAATTAAATGGACGTGTTTGCTGAATGTCGGATATATTCATGGGGTTTTAATGAGAGTAGAAAGGAATTGTAGAAACAAGGTCAGATGGACTCATTTTACGTGATGAAGTAGATACTTGGACAGACTTAATTCGATAGTTTGGTTGCTTGGGCGGATTTTCGCCTGAAGCAGTCCTTTATGAAGGCTGTTGTGTGTTTCCATTATATTTTAACATTGTTGACTCTATGCAAATTGAAAAAAAATTTAGTTAGTTTTTAAGAATACTGATGGCTATTAGTTCTACTCCAGAAATAGCTTTTTTCAACAATGTCGGAGCTATTTGTCCTACTTCCTTATTTTATTCACTACTGTTAGTATTATTGAAAGGTTCTGTCTTATAAAATGATATTTGATATCTTGTTGTTGATCATTTTCGGAAATGGATTTGAATTATTATAACTGCAAGTCATCATGTAGTTGTTTTCCTGTAATTCTGGCAAACACTTTAAGATTAAAAATATTTCCATACATTTATTGAATTACATTTTTTCTCGTTTTCATACTGCAATGACGACAAACGTAAAATATGTAGCCAATCAAAATACTGTAAAAGAATTATTTTTCGCATATATATATACACTTGTAGCCTCAAACCTTCAATTCAGAAATGCTTGGTCTCATTCTCCAAAAAATTTTACTACTGCATTAAATGTTAATATTCTCCTTCAATTTGTTGAAAAGTCGAAACATTTTTAATGTCTCCAGGACATAACTAATGCGATTGATTCGATAACTTAAAAGTATAAAATCATTTATTCCTTAGTAGCGATGTTTATTATATTTACTGTAATAATTACTGAAGTTATGTTAAAAAGGGAATAAATTTGCTTTTAATAATTCCCCGCAAAAGCAAACAAACGCATTATTAAGTTATTTCCTTATATTTGCTGTCTCGTTGTTGACTCTTTTACCTCATTATTTCTTGAGATGTAAAAATTCCTCATCCCATCCACTCCTCCTGATTACGTCCGGGAATATGAAATTACTAAAACACCCACAGTAAAAGAACACAGAAAACTTTTCTCGTTCGCGAATTTCCCGAAGAAAAAGGACAAATGAAGGAAAAAGGAAAGTAAAATATTAAGTCCTTTAATTTTTCTACTGTAAAAATTCCTCCTAATGTTCTCCATGTGAGTGGCATCCATTTTGAACTGGGGAAAAAAAGCCCGGAACATAAATGACACGGCTAATTGTTATGTCAGGAATTGTCCCAATTTTATCTTCAATGCGTAATTAAATGATAAGAAGCATTCTGGG
The DNA here is from genome assembly GCA_038502835.1 of Octonoba sinensis. NCBI lineage: Eukaryota > Metazoa > Arthropoda > Arachnida > Araneae > Uloboridae > Octonoba > Octonoba sinensis. The sequence goes on from CM076604.1 coordinate 84,294,514, forward strand.
AATCTTACGTTTGGAGGGAATTTTCTATCTAATTGAGTTATTATTACGAATTTCCTGTCCCGTTTGACGTCGTACGTTAACGACTGATTCAGTTACAGTTCATGTCAAACGCGGGAAGAAAAAGCTGGAAATGTTAATAAGCACTTTTCTGAATTGGGAGGGAACTAAAAGTCAGAGAGGTTTCTTAAGGGTACGAATGATAGAAATACCCTCTTTGATATTTTTTCCTCTTCCTTACTGATCAACTTGATGACTAATGATAGTTTTATTTGCCTCTGGGAGAATGTAAGAATGCATCTTTCATGATGAGTTTAGAAACATAATAAAATAAATTAAGACAAAGATAACCAGTTGACTATCTTTAACAGATATGGTTTCAGTAAATTTTCTGCCTCGTATTTCCTTTTACCACCGAGGTATCGAGAAGGAAATTTTTGTTTCAGCCGCTGAATTTGCAGTATGTCTCGAGTGTAGGGACTTGGAGATTTTACTTGGAACGGGAACTGAGATAAGTACAAGGTATGAGATCCGAGCTTTAAAAAAGACATAAAAACCTAATGAAAAAAGTTATTACAAGGCAGAACATAAAATCGTATGATGTTTATTCAAAAAAATAATTGCTGGAAAATGAACGTTGCCACAAGAGGAAGCAATCGATGAAATGTATCATCATATTAAATTGTTTTGGAGAAACAAATAGTCAAGAAAAGTTCTAAGTTGATATTTTATTAACCATTTATCATTTTAATTTTGTGTTCCAAGAATGCACAAAAAGATAAACAAATAAGTCTTCTTAAAACAAATTCCTTCGTGAGGAACGACGTGGTCAAGGTACATTGTTTGGATGTTCAAGGAAACAACAAAGCAGAAGTGAAGAAATGACTCTATTTGTTGCAATATCTTGAAAACTTAAAGAACGGACATTAAAAAATTTCAAAATTAGCGCCTATTAGAAAAAAAGAAGCACATCATGTAAACTCTGGGCATATGATCCAAATTCCTTTGAATAAGCTCATTGGAAGTAGCTCCCAATGGGAAACACGTTTTCATTTGAACAATTTATGATCAATTTTGAACAGTTCAAAATAAAGAAATAAATAAATTAGCAATTAAATAAATAAAATAAAATAACGTTAGCACCTACACGAAAATTTCATTCCTATATAAATCATGTACTAACAGACGGATTTGCTTGGAACAAACTTCATCAAAAATATATTATGATGTAGAACACGTTCAGATACGAAGCTCATCCAGAACTAAACGAGCCTATTTTTCCACGAAACGTTTTGATCTGGACTTTTAAGGATATTTTCAAATGAATAAATGAGTAAATGACCGAGTGAATTAACGAAAAAATAAATGAGTGAGTGAATGAATGAATAAATAAATGAGTGTGAAAATGAATGAATGAATAAATGAATAAGTGAATTAAAATATGTATAAACCTTTGAAAAAGGTATTTGAAGGAATTGAGAACTAAAGCTAAATGATAAAGAGAGAGCGAGAGATAGCTAAATTATCAATTTGATGTTGGTGTATGTAAGGGAGAAAATAGGCTCGTATAGTTCTAGACGAATCTTCTTGTTATTTCCTAGCATAAGTATTATATCAAAGGAAACTTCACTGACTGTTTAAAGTGCGTAAACGAAATTTAAGTTACAAAATTAAAGCAGAGCATTTCGATGAGTTTATAATTTCCTACATCTTTAAAGAAGCCGTAAAAATGAACTTCTTCACTTCGCATCTCGCAGCATGTTTCTTATAATGTTTCTTCCAATGTAATTTGCTTTGATATGACAGAATAATATTTCTGAATGAACATCACGTTTCAAGAAGTGAATGCTCGTATTCGAGGTTTGTACTTGAAGAGACAGTTCATCTTTCTTTCCAGTGCGCAGTATAACTTACAAATAATTTTTACAGTAACATTTAGTTCAAACGTCTATAACACCATCTGATTATCGATAACTGCATTAGGCACCAGTCCCATTTTTTTGCTGTTACCAGTGAACTAGTATTTAAAAAATAATTTTAAATTAAAAAAAAAAAAAAAAAGGGGGGAAAAACCAAAATGAGAAAAATTGTCTGAAAACATGGTACCAGTATAATTCATACTTCGGGAAGGTTTTTTCAATATCACATTAAGAAGTCAAAATTTACAATACGTTTCCTTTTCCTGGCCAGCAAATACGAGTTAATTTATGATTGTGTTATGTTCCGGACTGAATCAACAATCTTTGCTGATGGAGTTCGGTTTGTGGTTTGAATAGCTAACGCATTCTCTTAAAATGCATCATGTAAATAAAACGTACATAACAACATTATCAGTAAGAGAAATAAATTATTATTTTTGATTCAAGGAATACTTACAAAAAAAAAAAAAAAAGAGTGAAAATAAAATAAAAGACTGTTATCCCAAAAACGGTTCCTTAGCTACTTCTTTCTGAATTAAATCCAACTTCTAGAGGATGCATTAACTCCAGAAGCACAAATCAATTTCTGTCGCATTATCTTTCCTGCTTAAGCTCATTTGATGATCTTTCCGTGGAACTCCTGATCATTAAATTTAAGATCTACAAATGGTAATTGTCGTTAGTGCCCTCTCGTGGTTTTTTTCGTTGGATTTCCCATTGCACGCAATATATTTCTTGCTATCATTATGCACCACTTCCCTACAGAGTTCATTATCTCGAGAAATCCTTTGATGTTCGTACATGGTAGTAAAATATCACAAATTGCAACGAGTTCAACAATTTGGAACATTAAATTTAAAGAATATCAATCGTGAATAGAAAATTTTATGTGCATCTTACTTCCCTTAGAATCGGATTTGCATTGTTTTATCATATATATATGTGTGTGTGTGTATGTGTGTGTTTGTGTGTGTGTGTAGGGCGTATTTTTGGAGGCAGAAAACTTGAAATGGAAATAAAACACAAAAAAATGTATTTAATTCTCTTGTAATTTGATTTATTTGAAAGATAATTTTATGACATTGATGTTTGAATATGATCGGTGATGTTGGGCATGGGCCACCACGGCTAGCGCGTACCTGGCGTAACTTGGAGGTCTAGTTTTCAAACACTTTTTGCCGTAGATTTGGCTGAATGTCGGCAATAATGGGTCGAATCTTGACTTCTATGTGCTTCATTGTTCCTGGTTTATTAGCGTAGGCAAATAATGACTTTACATATCTCCAGAGGAAATAATCCAAGGGTGTCAATTCGCATTAACAAGGTGGCCAGTTAACAGATCTACTGCGAAAAGTGTGTAAAAACTAGCCGAGTTTTCACACAGTTTTCCAGGTTACGTCATGTACGCGCCAACCGCGGTGTTCACATGCCCGACGTCATATTCAAACATTATTCCGTGAAATTATCCTTCAAATAAAACAAATTTCACTAATATTAAAAACATTTTTTTGTGTTTTATATCCATTTCAACTTATCTGCCTCTAAAATAATTACCCTATGTATGTATGTATATATATATATATATATATATATATAAATATTATATGTATATATAATCCGAAGGTAATAACAAAGTAGACTCAATCTGCAAAATCTTTCTGGCTAAAGTCTTTTATTTTGAAACGCCGCAAGTTTCATGATATGTTCGTGTTGTTGAAAGCGATTGGAAAGTCACATTATGCCTCTAGGATAAGGAACGACTTAGCCATTGTATGGTGTATTTTCTTCGTTTGCTGTAGATGATACTTTGCCTGTGGGAGGTGAGTGGAATTTGAAGTTATATTTTAACCGTATCGCTTTTCAGGTCTGAGGGAGGGGGGAGGAGAATTTCAGCTATAGCATGTAGTTCTTTTTTTTTTTTTTTCCCCATAGCTGACATCCCTTAAATTTGAAAGATTTGCAGTCTTTTTGAACTTTTAAACTTCGTTGAAATTGCCTAAAAACTTGTTAAATTTGCCATAAAACTTTGTACTTCTAATAAATTCAGTTTTTTTGTTATTTTTTATGTACCTCTTCGTTTTTTAGCCTACTTTCCCGTAAAAGTTAAAAAAATAATAATAAAGCATGAAAGAAGGCTTAATGTATCGTGAAAATATCGTTAAAAATCAAGAAAAGTCAAAAATAAGTGAAGTAATTAAATAAAGATTGAAAAATAAAAAATTTGAAAGTAGGGTATTGAGATGGGGAAAAAGTGTGTCTGTCGGTCTGTCGGTCTGTCTGTCTGTCGGTCTGTCGGTCTGTCTGTCTGTCTGTCGGTCTGTCCCCCCCTAATAACTTTTGAACGAATTGTCCGATTGGAAAAATTCTTTTTGCATTCGAAAGATCTCGGCGAGGACATCTCATTTCTATATTTTACTTTTTGATTTGAACAATTTTTTGTTCAATTTTGAACAGTTCAAAAAATTTTAACATTAGCGCCTATGGACAAAATTGAAGCAAATTCTGTAAACTCTGAGCACAAGAGCCAAGTTCCTATTGAAAGCTTATTGAAAGGAGTTCTCGGCGTGAAATATTGATTTGAACAGTTTTTGTTCATTTTTGAACAGTTCAAAAAATTAACACAGAGCTTACGGGGAAATTTCAACCCTATATAAATCCTGATCTAACGGACCGATTTGCTTGGAACAAACTTTATCGGAAAGCTCTTATAACGTAGAACATGTAGAAATAGAAAGTTTATCCAGAACTTACGAGCCTATTTTGCTATGAAATTTTTTGATCGGGATTTTCAAGGATATTTCTCAGCTACTCAATGAGTGAAATAATGAATGAATGAATAAATGAAAGAGTGAAAGAATAAATCAATGAATAAATGAATGAGGAAAAGAATGAATGAGGAAAAGAATGAATGAATAAATTATTGAATAAATGAAAATATAAATAAATGAGTGAATAAATACATGAATGCGTAAATGAATGAATAAACACTTGAATGAGGTAACGAATGAATGAATAAATGCATGGCTGAATAAATGAAATAATGAATGAGTGAGTGAATGAATATGTATTATCCGTTGAAAAAGGTATATTTTATATAATTAGAACTAAAGATAAATAAGAAAGAGAGAGAAAGAGATAGCTAGATTATAAATTTGAATTTGGTGTATACGGGAAAGTAGGCTCGTATAGTTCTAGACGGAACTTCTTGTCTTTCTGAAAATTGTTATCGTTTTTATATAAATAAAAAACTCCTCACATGCTATGCTGGGATTTCTCAGAAACCTGCAATGCCAATATTTCGTTACATATGCTTTCCGCTCCCGCCCACTGAGGAGGCAGGCTTTTTTCGTTAACTGTTTTACTGTTCGAATTTTAATATTCGTTTATTTGTAATTTTGCCACTTTTTATATGTTTGAAATTTAAATTTTAATTTAATTGTTATTAATGTGTTACATACCCACTAGCTTAATTTTGGTTTAATTTAATTTTTACTTACTTTGAATTATATATATATATATAATCGGAACAACATTTTCAAAGAAATATACCATGCTTACCCTCCAAATTTTAGCGTATTTTACAATGCATGAATTCCTTGCGAACTGAAAAATTCAATATTCTTTTGCTTTCAAAGATATTTTTTCATTGGGAAGGTACCAAATGTTGCTTTGGCATCATGTGCCCAAGATAAGAAGTGATGGGAAATTATTACTATTTTTTAAGTACCAAAGGAGACAATCTCGTACGTTATCAAACGATTTTAAGAACTTGGTGATGATGAGAGCAGATTGGGAATAAGGAGAAAGATTCATGCGAAGTATACATCGAAACAGCAGTCATTAAAAACAAGAATCTAAGATCTAAAATGAAAAAAAAAAAAAAAAAAGAATTTGAACTACTCGTGATGTAGTTCTATGGGTTTCCAAATAAGAGCTTGGTAATTGACCATTAAAAATGAAAAGAAAAGTTAACTGAAGATGACAAACGACCAAAACTTCGAAGACATCGTGGCCTTCTCAAATGGGCTGTAGGTTATCAATGGTTGTCACACAAATATGAACAATTTCAAAAATAAGAAAATTATCAACATTAACCAAAACGAAAATAAATATAATATTAGAAACACAATTTTTTAAACATTTATTTATTTATTTTGTTTATTTCAACATCTGTGAGGGAATAACATTTTTTTGTAAAAAAAAAATTAAAAATAGAAAAGTAGCAATACGTCAAAAGTCTCATTATGAACACATTAAAATGCACACAGACCCACATTTGTTAGACCACTTCATTTTGCTAATGTATTATACCAAGAAAATGTTTCATGGTTTCTTAATCCGTAACCGTTTCTTAACCGAAGAGGTGAAACACTGGGACGCAACGGAGGATGTGTAGTCTCGTAGACCGCGTCTTTAGTCAAATTAAAGAAAATAAAGGGAAAGAAAGAAGAATACAGTAACATTAAATTAAACACTTGATCAAAATTTCACGTTCAATGCTTAATGCGATAAAATAAAATATTCCAGAAATAAACTCTTAAAATTAATGCTTAAATGCGTCTGCAACGTTCACAATACGTTGGCGATGTTTAATGACGTCGAACATTTCCGTTAAATATAAAAATAGCAGAAAGTTTCGGCCTTTCAAAAAAACTGTAAATGTTGTTTTACGGCATCAACTGAGTCTTCGCAGTGAAACTGTGCTGAGCGGGAGCAAGTATGAAAATTCTCACCCTACATATTTACTACATAAAACTTTCAGCTTTTTACCGCCTCTTAAAAAATTGTATCAGAAATGCTCGCTATTATTATTGAGACATTGTTTAAAATTTATTTTCAGAAATCCCTTTTTTAAACCACTTTCTAGCAGTTTTTATGTTTGCCACTTCGTACTTCAGAAAATTTTTGCAGTTGAAAAAATAACGTTTAACTCATTTTCAATTTTATTTGTTCATTATCATAGAGGGAAGGGGAAGGAAAAAAAAAATTTTAAGATAATGTGCGTGAGTGTGTGTTTTTCTTTGTTTCTTTCTTCCTTTCCTTTTTTAAAGTCCAGGGGAGTTCCGCTTTAATTCATAAATACTATATTTTTAAGCCTAAAAAGAGAATTAAAATTCGAATTGAAGTTGTTCTATCATGGAAAAAAAATCCTAAGTGCTAACATCTTCGTTAAAAAAAAAGTCGCAAGCCCGACTGGAGACACGGTGGCAACGTATTTGACTTGGAAGTAAAAGATCATGGGTTTAAATCCCTACGTTGCAGTTGCTGTTTAAAAAAAATACACAGCTGATCGTTACATAAACCTCACAAAGTTCTCTGAAAGAAATTTTATTAATTTTCTCCAATTCAATTTGAAAATGCGTGATTGATGATTGATACTATTAGAAGTCTTCGATGAAAAAAAGTCCTACCAGAATTTCGAGATTTTTATGTATAGGTACATAGATGATATTAAACTATCTGAAGAAACATTTGTGATAAATATATATATAGGCGTATAAAAACGTGTAAGGAAATGAAAATGTAAAAAATAAACAATTTAATTAAATAAAAAATTTTTTGGTGGTTGGTGCTTTCGCCCGCTACTATGCTTGTTAAGGTGTTAATTTTCTTAAATTGTGTGAGGTGTTGGAACCTTCTTATTTTTTGAGAAGAACGAATACTGATGAGTCCTGTATCCATTAATTACTTATATTTTACATTTTCATTTCCTTACACGTTTTTAAACACTAATATATTTACTTTGCTTAAATGTTTACTGCTTTGCGCATCTGTAATTAGCCAATTAGTACTTTTCTCTCCCTTAAACCGTTTAAAATTTTATAATTGGTTATACATATATATATATAATGTCGATGAAAGTTAAAGTTTCTAAAAAACCGTAAGAAAACTAAAAATTCATTAAAACAGTAATAAAAATAAAAATTGAAAAGTATATTTTTAGCGCATGTACATGACTACACGAAGTGATTTTTTTAGTTGTATAAAAGTGTACAGTATTTAACAGACGTACAACGAAGTCATGCGGTAAGATTTCTTTTTCTAAAAGAGAAATTGGCCAATTTTTTTCTTATACCACTTTACTTCCTAATGCAAAAAGAGATCCAGATATTTGACATCCTTAAATGCCTTCTATCCTTGAACTACAAAAAGATATAAACTCTTAGGTTTCATATTTGATGACATCAGTATTTTCATCCATCTTTTCATTGCCTCAAGCGCACCCTAAGGAGCTATTTAAGTATATATTTTTATAGTAACTTTTTTTCGGTGCACTTAGGCTCCCAACAACTTGAAATGTTGTTTGCAAACAGAAATGGTTGATAAATGAATTTTTTTTGACGTTTTTGAATGCATTGAGATACATATATAGTTCATAAGAATGTAAAAGTATGTAAAAGGTTATATTTCTGAACTTCGTTCTCGAAGTATTCAACAGCTGAAAAATCAGGTTCGCTTGTTTTTGGAATACAAATGTTTAAATACTTCTTTTACTTTTAGCGTGCATTATTTTTTCTTTAAGTTTAATAAATTTAAATTTTCTTTTTAATTAATAATTGAAATTGCTTTGGGTTTCTCGCTAAACCACCATTACCGTAACGATAATTCATTAAAACTTTCAAGTTCCTCTTCGAACGTTTAAAAAACTTAAACATTTTAGTTTTTCTTGTTTTACAACAGTTTGTTTTGTTTAAATATTTTCATTACCGTTAAAAGCTCCTCATTGGGGCTGATTGTCTACTAAATTATTCTATTAATGTAATGCATTTGTAGCCCATATTATACATAAATTTAATATTTCTTCACTCTTTCTGCTGTAAAGAAAATAGAAATAAAACTTTTCATGCCACCGTATTATTATTGATTAAATTAGGAACACAAACACTCACTTCCAATTTACTCAAGAATTCAAAACACTAATGCAGATTAACAAACTTACAAAACGTTGATTCGAAACAAAATAACTCGTCCCCTTACTTATTATATTAGACGTTGTTAGCTTCAAATAAAATTTTATTTTGTTTAACATTGTACTGGACAAACAATATGACCGACTTATCATGTGTTTATATAGGTATTTAAGAAATGGATTAACTGACACCTTAAGATTAGTATTATTTTGCTTGGGCATTCCTTTAATAGATTATGTTTCCTCCTTTGTTTTATTCTTGACATTTCTTCTTCGAATTACGAATAGTAAAAAAAATTAATAGAGTACAAATATTGTACATTGTAGATGCAAGTAGTAGTATCAAAGCTCTTAAAAAGGATTCGATTCTACGTCGATAGTTGAAGGGAAAAAAACTATTTCTAAAATATTTTTGTTGATAACTCTAAAACTCATCAATAGCTACAAAATAAAAAAAAGGTAAGAGAATCAGTAGACAAACAGAGGAAAGAATAGTAATAAACTAGTTTGTTCTTATCAATTTAGGTATATAAAGTAATAACAATAAGATTTGGAGCAATAGGGCGCAATAAATGTTCTTGCTTCGGCTCCGCTTCAGTTTCGAGCACAATCTCATTGCTCCATTTCTCTGCGCTGCTCTCCCAGATCCCTGCTTCAAAGAGTTAAAAATGAAATAATGCAATTTCTTCCGAATTTTATATTCTGTTGTAATAAAACGTAACAAAAAAGATCTAATCGCCACGGAGACACAAACCGCTTTCGCCCGGAATTTGCCCGGCCAGCATTCTGCCCGAGATTGCCTATTTTTAGGAAGAACTGAAAATGCATCGCGCATTTCAAGACCTGGGAGGCAGGACAGCGCAATCAGATTTAGTTTCCTCTTGGTACATCTTCAACAGTTTCTTCCATCCATAAAAAGGCGTAAAAGCGCAACTGAGAAGCGAAAGAGGAAGATTCAACCCCTCCGACCATCCTTTTTTTATACGTTCTTTCTTTCCATCCATCCCAGCCTTCCGATCTCCCTCTTTCTTTCTCTCGGACTTTTATTATTTTTTATTCTTTTGTAGCAAAGGATTCCGATATCGGCTGTCAGATATTTCTCTTATTTTTGGAGTCCCTTCCCCTGCATTCCAGACTCATTTTTTTCTCTTAACTTGAGCCGTTCTTGGTTCAATCACATTTTATAGGGCATAGGAGTAAGGTCTTTTACATCCAAGAAGGAAGTTTAATCGCTAAAGTGAAGCCTACTGTTACAGGAATTGAACGCTTTAGCATACATTCTTTTCTTCTGCTCTACTGCCGGATCAGGCATAAGAGCACGCGATGGTTTATTATTGCAATATGCTTCCGCTTTTCCCCCCTCCTCTCGACATGCATAGCCTCTGTTATTTGCAATGCCACAAGAAGAACCAAAAATCATTGCTTTTATCAGAAATATGCAACAAAATCTCTAGCTTATAATTTGCACTTTAATTTAAAACATTAAATGTTAATAAAAGTTTAGATATGTTTAATACATTTTTCAATATTATAAGTAGGATCTTATGATATTTTATGTTCCCCCCCATGAAATATTAAATTCGAATAGTATTTAATGTTTCATTATACAGGTCAATTTAATATTAGTTATATATCTATGTGTATAAAGGAATTCGTTTGGAATTCACTATCGTCAAAATCTGCTTTTGACAATAAAGGATTAGCCTAATCTTCGTTAGGTGAAATAAGATTGTGGTCAACAAAGCATACCTATGAGTCTTCAATAAGTTCTATGTAATGGTGTTTGTTATCTACTTCAGAATGATATCAAATTTTAGTGCCCGTACGAAATGGGTATAGAACTAAGCCCCGATGACCAGGAAAGACATGTAAAGCTTTATTATGCTGCCCTATTTTTCATGGTCCCTAGTCTTAAATTTTAAGGGGATAATGCCCGGTCCCAGAAAAAAGCCGTTTTATTCATCTATGTCTATATGTTTTACTTTTGCAAGACAGCCCATTAAACTTCCGTTACTGAGAGAGGAAAAAAAACTAGTTTCAAAAGAAAGAACTTTGTGTTGTGAAGACTAATTTTATAAATGTAGCAAGCTTAGGAACGTATATATGTATACATATATACATATATACTTTCCTAAGGTTAACACGGTTGGTTGTAAGCTATTACTTAACCTCTTTTTCATACATTAAAACAATAAAATTAAAAATTAAGGCATTGATTTTTTGCGTTTTTTGCAGCGTCTTAAAACATTAATTAAAAACAAACAACCTGAAAACAATTATTATAATTAACTTCCGTTACTCAACCGAAGTTAATTATAATAACTGTTTTAAGTTTGTATTCAAAACAATAAAGGAACTACTGACATTTATATGATAAACACAAAAGTTCTTTCATTACTTTGTTAGACAAATATTTAGAAATGAATATTTCAAAACTAAAATAAATATGCTTAATTTCATTTTTTTAAATTATGAGTCTCGAGAAAATCTCCACATTAAAATATCGCTGGTTCCTTGACGAAGAAGTAAATATTGTTCAAAAAACAAATTGGAATATAAATCAAAACCATCAGTTTCATCAAAATGCATACATTCTAATTACACAGAGCCTTGGAGCAATGTCGTAAAACCAATATTCGAAATTCCGTAAGGAAGCTCCCGTAATATCACTAACGATAAACTGACAAGGACTAATGGTTGAGAAACTTCAACAATGGGAATGAAAAAGCATCTTCCGAACACTCAGGTTGTAAATTTGAGTTCTCTTTTTTAAATCGAAATGAGGGGAAATTATTCCCTTTTCTAATGTAAATTTAATGTCAGTGGGTTAAAGGGGGCATACAATCGATAAATCGATTCAAGCGTCGGGCGATTCCAATTCATCATTCTACGGCGTTTTGCTCCCTCACGAATCGATGGACAGAAGATCCTATTTTCAGACAGCGTGCGCAGGAATGCTAAGTTAGTAGAATGAACGCCTGCGAAGTGAATGATTCTACAAGATTTCCGAATTGGAATTTCAAGCCGAACAGCTTCATTAAGATTTTCTTTTACGAACAATGCTCACAAGTTTTGAATATGATACTTTTCAAGGAAAAGTTATATTCTCAAGAGTTTATGAAAAGTAGGTCCGAATAAGATTTTTATTCATGAAGAATAAAGGTTTTAACAATTAAAAGCAAAACTATTTTTTTAAAAAATTGACTGTAGAAATCTGGATTTGTTAGTCGGGAAAATCTCTCAAAAAAAAAAAAAAAAATATATATATATATATATGGCGGAAGCGTTTTCTAAATTTTGTATTTGTACATATTAATTTTTCATAGATAATAAATAAATTGTTTCATGAAATCATAGAATAAATTGTTCTTTTTTCCTGAAATAGAAATTTCTTTGAAATGATCTAATTCATAGTTATTATTTAAAGTGTGTTGCCTAATAATATCTATTTCCACAAATCGGTAAAAAAATATAGAAAAGGTAGACTGTATAGTTATGGAAATGCATTTACTTATTTAGTTTATAGGTTTAAAGAAAAAATTTGGAATTAAATTGAATTTATAAAATTTCATTCTCCAACGGACTTTTAAAATTTTTTTATTTTTTTTTTGGGGGGGGGGAGGTTGTGGTGTATTCTTTTAAGTTAGAGGCATTTCAGTAATATTGTATTTTTAGTAATATTTTGAGATATATTGTACTTTTAGTAATGTTTTGATTTTTTTATTTATTTTTATTAGTATTAAATTTTAACCCTATCACGATAACTTTTCTCCACCTGACCCCTACCTGTTAGCCGAGGCCTTAGGATTGCTTACGCACGGGAGAGGTAGTGGGATCTACGGATTTTACATGCACATATCCCCAAGTATACATGGCGGTCTTCAGCGGGTATCGAACGCGCGACCTTCCATCCTATCACGATAACTTGTAGTTCATTCTCTACTTTGGCACATCTGCCAAAGTGCATCGAATGGATCAAGAAAGTTTCGGAATAACCATTGATTACTTTGAATATAATTAAAAGAACGTAGATTTAACTTTAAACATAATTAAACCACATCAATATTGCAAATTATAGCATGGGGCCCATGTGTATCCCAGGGCATAAAAGGATATATTTAGATCGGACAGTGATAGTGTTAATACGAAAACTAAATATTACTAGTCCAAATATGTAAGCGAAATTTCTAACGTCTTCTGATTCTGTGGAGTTACGTCCGACAGGTAGCTCTAATGGTTTCATCCTTCCTCTGGAATAAAAGTCCTTCTTACTGACCGGAGTTGGTTGAATCTGTAGCTCTGGGACAATGTTTAAAAATTCTGCAGTGGAAATGAGCTACCGTGATTTGTTGCCCTCTGTAGCATTAATGGTACTCTAGGACTAATGGAGCTCTCTCATAACTTTCATTGCAGAAATTTGGTGAGATTTGTTTATGCTATGTTGCTAAATTTCGGTGACAAATACTCAAGTAAGCACCACCACTCTTAATATACAGATAAAATTTGCACCAGTTTTTGGGGAAACTAACATCGATATTTTAGTTTTGCCCACGTAGTAATTTTAGCATATTTTCATTCATTTGTTTAAATAAAAAACAAGGCAGGTCTACGAAGTGCTTTAGACAAATAAACTAAACTCAGTGGCACGAATTCCCAAGTTGGCCGTGGTCTGCTGTGTCCGTCTCAGCTAGCGAGGTCGAGAGCCCTGGGGTGCAGAAGCAGATGTTCCGATCAGGTGATCAGCTTGACGTGAAACGCTCAGTGTTTAATTCCCACCTTTTAGGGACCCATTAAAGTAATGAAAGCCTGAGTCGACTCCTGCCAGTTAGTGAATCGAACCTCAGACATATGGTTAAAATACAGTCCATTGTTAGGTCACCATAGATACTTTTCACCCTGAATCATAACGCCACTCCATAATATATTTTTTTAAATGTTAATGACATTCTTTTTTTACATGAATCTGGAAACTACATGCATTCTGGTAAAAGTCCAAACTTCAGGTTTGAGATTGCGCGGTCTTTCGAAGGGCCTCGGATATTGTCAGTTAAAGTTTTCAGATCGTTCGGAAAAATAGTGAAATCAATAAGAAGAACCCAAACCCTACAATTGGTTTGTCGAGGTATCTTTCAAATTGTGTAATGGTTTTCATTATGAAATATCAAATTGCAATTAAATGTCGTCAACTTTTCTTCTTTCTCTTTCTGATTGAGTTGACTTTTACCAGAACACTGAAGATATAGTTTTTAAAAAGAGGAAGAAACTGGAATTGTACAACTTTCGTAGTGCATATTGGCTATGGTTTCATCTAATATTTTCTATTTGTCCCTGTGCCTATATTACACGTGGCACATACATCAACAACGCACTTATTCTATAACTTGACGTTTTATTCGCTGAGGTAAATCTAGTCTAGATATATTTTATAATGACGGGGGAAATATTCTTTAAAAATGAGTTTCTTTGAATAAATATACCACGTAAGGAAACCTTGAAATAAGTCTTTTATACCGCAAGGCAGATCCTAATATTTTGAAGTCTTCCAGTTTTCCATTCTTCTGCCTCAAGTTTTTGAAATGCACCGCTGAGCGTTGATGCAAAAATAAGAAATTTCTTTAAGAATTCTAAGATCAAAAGAAACCTAAGGAGACCTATTTTCGCTTTTGAATAAAATATGCCTGGATCAGGGATGTTTTACTTGTTGGAATATTCTTAGAATTTCCGGTTTCTAAAATTTGACAGAACTATTTTTCCATTTTTTAAATATATTTTTAAACACAAGCCATTGAATCAAAAATATGAAAGAACTATGATTCGTGGTGTTCGTGGTCGTTCCACGTTTCACTCAATATGGTGCAATGCTATACAACCATATGAAAATTCAAATAAAAGAAAAACTACCCAAAATAAAATGTACTTATCGTTTTGAATTGCAAGTTACGAAATAGACTAGTTTTATCAGACGTAAATATGTATAACTTGATATTCAACAAAAAAGAGATTCCGTAATAGAAACCTACGTGCCTATTATTATTAAAAATTATAGCGATTTTATAAATATTCTACTAAATGTTATACTATTGAAGGACAAGGTAACATGCTTATTCCAAACTATTATTTTTATAGTACATGTAAATTTAAAGAACTTAGCACGAATGCCGAAAATTATGTTTCAGTCAAAAAAAAAGTTATTTTTGGTTTGGTAGCTATTATACTAAAAAATCTTATATTTGGTTGTTACAAGTTGCCGAATAATAAATACTCAGTTATATCAAATTCTGAATCGCAGTAAACCGTTATATTGTTCTAGATTGCAAACATATTATTTCATTCGCGATTGCATTGTTTAAAAATTTTAAATTATTGTTCCTGAATTGTTCTTCCATTTTTTCTTTTCAATTTTAATCGTGATCCTTTGAAAGCAAAGTACTATATGCCAAAATTTAAGTACATTTTGTTTATTATTTATTTATTAGTATACTTAGAAATGGCTTTCTATGTAGACGTGCCTAATACTTACACACACATACATGTACGCTGCTTTTAGTGTCCTCAAATTGCCATTCACTGCCCCAACAAAAATATTCTTATTAAAAGCAATCCATTCTTTAATGATAAAAATAAAGAAAAATCAAGGAACAAAGTTTAGATTTTGTCATGAATTTCAATCCCTATTTTTTAATGCTTAAATGAAATTTCCTCACCAATTCCATTTTCTAAAAACATTTATCAACGATGTAGTTAATTATTGAATAACGAAAACATGTTTTGTAATTTATCAAAATAAAAAGAAATTTATCAACAGTGGTCATTACTTACATTGCATTAATTTTGATAAATATACTACAGCTGCATAGACAGTATTTTTACGCCGTTTTTGTTTTGTAAGAAACCAGAAAAACAGTCGTGAAAAAATATTATATTTATACATCATTAGTCTTTAGAAAAGGAAGTTAAATTGTTATTGAATATCTTGAAAAGATGAAGGAAAAATAATTCTCTAAAGTAAAGCTTATTATACTTGAAAGACAAAAAACCCGCATCCCATTAAGTATAAACTGAAGCACATATAAGAACATTTTATCGGTACGCTGGAAACTGAACTGTTTCAGAAACATGGCGGGTGACAGGTTTAAGCTCATGGGCATTAGTCACGGGTGTTGCCAAAAAACGAGTAAAATAAAATCTGACCGAAAGTTATTGTACTGGTGCTAAAGGCTCAGATTCTAACTCTCTTGTTAAGCAGCTTATAGCACAGAAATGCCCATCATTTAAATAAATAGAGAAATACTCGTAAAAAACATTAGCTCAAAACCTTAATGCGGAATTAAAAAAAAAAAAAAAAACTCGATGGAAAATGTTACTTGCAGTTTGAATTGACTAGGGTCAGATAGGGGGGGGGGGGGAATGGGTCAATTTTTAGCTATTTTCATATTTAAAGTTTCATAGCAACAAAACCAGAAACATTTCCCATTTCTTTTCAATTGCATCTTAACATTGAACTCCTTTAGATCAATTTTATGTAATTATAATATTTATTTTTTAATTATGAAATAGTTTAACTGAGCTTATAAAGTTGCGACCTGATTTACTCCCTCGTGGGGTAAAATGGGTCATAATGCAAAATAATTCTGAAAACAGTTATTTATTACTTTGAAATTGAAAAAAAAATATAAGTATCATATTTAGAAACATTTTGAATTATAATTACATTGAAATGTTAAGATAATATTGTTCTAGATTGTTATATATTGGTTCACATAACACTTCAACAACATCACTTCTCTCTACTACGTCAACATGGTCTTTTTTAGGGAAAACATTAAAAAAAAATAATAATTTAATTTCAATAAAATAAACAACCAACATTGTTTAAATTTAGGAACTTGCTGCAGTGAGATACGACAGAGTATATAAGAAAAAAAAAAAGAATAGACTAGAACTACTTAAGCCTAACCATGATCCATTTTACCCCATCCAAGAAAAACTGATGTAAAAAAGACAATATTTATTTATTTTACATGCTTTGCTGGAATTGTTCTCCAAAGTTTCTTCGTGAGGAAATCCTTCAAATTAGGGCTGTTATTTAATAAAATATAGAGCTTTTCAAAAGTTGGTAAACCACGTGTTTAGCACACTGTCATCCAAAGTTTACAAAAAAAATTTAATTGTGGTTCCATATTTAAGAACATAACTTTTTTGAGAATGAAAACTGTTGCCAACACATTGTAATATAACATTAAAAATATTGGTTTAAAAATTTCAATTTCAAGTTCTATTATTTTTGGTTTTTTATCAAGTGACCCATTTTTTAAAAACCCCCAAAAAATTAAAAAAATGAAAAACAACCTTCCTTATTCTGTTTGTTTTTTTAGGGAAAGAAATAAGTGTTATCATGTATATAAATGTTAACTTGGTTCTTTTTTCGATATTTTGATATAATAAATGCTTTAACATTAGAAAGACGAAAAATTCCCGCATACCTAGAAAGACTGAAGGGGCCTGTTGTGTCCCTTCCGAGAATTTTGCGCAGAATTCTTTTGAAATCTCATGGGGTGAGTACACGTGCTCCATGCTTGTTTTTCAATCCCTATGCAACAACTGAGTGTATCACAGAATACCATGACGTTTTCGTTTTCACGTCAAAATGTAAAACTTATTTCTCTTTCGAAGAGCAATCGCCATTTCCCGGCAAGCCAGGTGTCGCATTTGTTTAGTATTTTGGATTGTAACCGGCAGTAAAAAGATAAAGGTTAAGGTCAAACTAGACTGAAAGACACATTTAGACATACGACGAATTTAACCAATTTCATGGTAAAATAACTTTGGGGATTACGTCGGTTTAATATTTTCGATTCTATGAGGGTAAAAAAAAAAAGATAAAATGGCACCTTAATAGTATCATATTACGACAAAAACAAAACATTAACATATCTTTCACAACTTTGCCCAATGTGAAAATAATTCCGCATAAATACGTTACGAAATCTTTATCAAAAGTTATCCCTGTGTTTTCCGTCATTTCAAAGATAAGTTGTAGAAATTCTATTACGAAAAGTAAAGATGAAACAGGATCTATGATGCATTAGTATATCTTGCTCACAACATCAAGATACCTCATGCCACTTTCCCATGCGATCCCTTCCCTCTTCCATAGAGACATTTCGCACAAAAGGGACTTTCATTTTATTCCTGTTTTCTTTAGGCCCCTTTATCTGTTCTCTCTGTCAATAGTCAAGGGGGTAAAGGTCCTGTTTATGTGCCTCCAGATTCTGAATCATTACCTTTCAAGACCCTAGAAAAGCAAAGATTCTTTTATTGACTCGGTCTTCTTTCTCGGATAGAGACTTTCGTTCGAAATAGGAAAAAACATTCTAGAACCATCTCTTAGTCCTAGATTCCTGACTGGGTAGCTTCTCATAAGTTGTTTTGATTTTGATCACATTTTTGTCAGTAAATAAATAAAAGCTATCTGTGTGCAAGTACAGAATTCTCTTTAAGAACCGCCTCAGTTTTTTCATATCTGTTTGCGTTAAAAGACTAACGTCCTGTTTCCGAAAGCATTCTTATTGAAATTCGAAAAGCAGATGGTTTTTCTAATTTTGAATTTACAAAGATTAAATTCCTTTTTTAACAATCAAGGAGATTGCTTACTCGGAAGAATATCATGGAGGATTTTTGTTTTTGCACAAGATACATATGTTTCTATGATTATTCAGAAAAACGAAAGAACACAGATACATGTGAACAATGGAGAGGGAAAATATTGAACGTAATGCAATCGGAGGTGAGTCATATTTTGGCTACCATTTGTCGGTATATCAGTAAGTAGGTGACAAATTTAGTGACGAAAAGGTGATGGAAAATCCAGTGACAGTTTAGTGATGTTCCTACAGAACCCAATGTTAAATATTATCGATATTTCTTTCGTCAAAAATACTGATACTAGAATTTCAGATCTAAGATGAAAACAAAAACATTTTCTTTTGTTGGATGCAATTTGATGCAAGCTCATACCTATCACACTATACTTTTAAATCAGAGATTGTAGGCACTCATATTGTTTTTAGCAACGTTATCAGTTAATATTTTAATGCATTTAAGTTTTATCGTTATCATGCATTTACTTGTATGTTATTGAAATCCATATTTATGACACCAATTAAATTTCAATATTTTAATCTATAAATATTACATAAATGAAATAAAAACCAAAAAGGGTGCTCTACTTTAATTTTTCAGAAATTAATTCAGTTTTTTCTTCTAACTTCATAATATTTATTCTATCATAATTTGAACTTCTGGTTAATTTCCAATGACCTATAGAGCCCAAAGACTAAGAAGGATAGGTTGTTTTCTTCCATTCTCCAGCTTTACAAAAATATGTTGAATAGTTAATACGACGAAATGATAGAATGCTTAATAGAGATGGTAAATATTTCACGAAAATAGAAAATATTTTATATGTGAGCCTTTTGCGAATCGTGTCTTACCACATGTGAGATATGTTCTACCACATATCTCACATCCAATACATGAGGGTCACAATTAACAATCGATTTTTTTCTCAGAAGAGGGATTAGAAAATTTATAGCCGATTTTAAAAATCTTGTTTTTCTTTTAGTTCACATTTATCTAAGGTTGAATACAATGTTTTTTAGCCGATTACAATGTTATTTTACCATGAAACTGCAGCGTTCGCCCTGACATTAATAAATTAAGCATGCTGTAACGAAATATGTATACCAAAAAAAGCAATATACTTTCAAATGCTAAAATGAAAGTTTAAAATAATAGTCAAAAACAGAGCAATAAAAAGCCATGTTTTATACGAAATATCTCATCGCCGGAAAATATTTCATTTATGGAACTAGAAAAACCGCATTGTTGACTTGAAAACTTTCAAAATAAAACCACTCAGTGCTTATTAAGTGACCCGCAAGTAGTAATAACGCTGGCTTCTCCTTCTCTTTACGAGTGACCGAGGGGCGAACAGGTCACATGAAGTAGACAATCCAGCTTCGACCAATTAGCGTATCTTGTCTTTTATCGCTTCGCTTTATCTGCTTTTGTCTTAATTTCTTCCTACCGCGCCGAAGTTTTCAAGATGAGATTCTGCTGCGCGTTCAATTGCACGGAACGAGAGGACCCCAATCCGAATGGATTTGAAACGCTCGCTTATCAGCGGGAGCAACACCTTCTGAACAGCGATTGGCTTTTCCTCTCAAACGCGTCAGCCCGACCGATAGCCGCCCTTGTGCCACTGCAACGCCCCCAAGTATTTTTTTACGATTTTACAAGGTCTATGGTAGAAACCCTGCAGAAAAGTAAAGTTTTCATTTTATATTGAAGCAGGGACGAAACGAAAGGAACGAAAGGACGAAAGGAATTAACGAGAAAAAATTAACTTTAAATAAAGCATTTCATTTTAAGAAAGTATTATTTGCTTAAAAGCTTTCTGTTACGTTTATCACATGAGTTTTGTGACATTTTTGATGTTAACATTTATTTGAAAAGAAATTAATGTATAAGGCATAATCATAATTTTCACTCTACAGTTAAAAATACACAAATGTAAAATTGCAGTTTTGTAAGTTTCAGATTAGTAATAGTGACAATTAAGGCAACATTTCATGAGGCTGCAAAAATTGTACGTTGGTCAAGTGCCTTAGTTTGGACAAAATTAAGTAAATGTCCTTATTAATCTTCAGTGTATATTTTCTGATTTCTGGACTTAGTACAATAGGTAGAGGGGTGCAATTCTTAATGTAACCGAAGTAAAAATAATTGTCTTTTGTTGCTGTAAATATTACGTTGGTATCGATAAAATGAACATAATTTCCTTCATACGTTGAAATGACAATAAAATTCATTAAAAAATATTAATTTAGGAAGTATAACTTTTTACGCTTGTAAATGTGAGCACACTCGCTAATGTTTTAATTTTTATGTTACTGTAAACACATACCTTTAAACTAATCTTTGATCAATCTCTAAAATATATTTAAACTATTTATTAATATAAATTTTATATAAGCAGCAAAATAAATTGTATCTACAGCGTTTATTGATTAAGTTGAATAGATAATGTTGTCAGAACTAGAACGAAACTTTTAATTACATTTTAGCAAAAACTCGTATTAAACTAGCAAAAAAGTAATAAACACACACACACACACACAAAACAATCATTTTAAGAAGAATAAATTAAGTTATCATTTAGGGACGTAAAAAACTCCGAACTTTGAAACGCAGAGTTAAGGTCAGGAAGTTAAAAATAAGGCTATGAAAATTGATTCTGAAATACCGCATTAGAAAACAAAAACATTTCATTATTCTCTTATAATAATATTTTTTTTTGTTTTATTAAGATAGGATGAAAAAAAAAAAAAAACTTTAAAATGAAAAATTAAAAAGAAAAATCAAACTGAAAGAGGGGGAGATGGGTAATTTTTCTTTAATTTAAACCTCAAGACAATATGCAATTAAAAAAACTTCAAGAACATTCTAAATAATTCCAAATAAGTTTTTGCAATTAAAGAAAGACGTTTCAATTTGTTGTTTCTTTCTTATTTTAGAATTGCGAAAGTTTTTTTTTCCCAAAATTTCTTCAGGAAAAAACGTTGATTCTTTTGTTAATCCGAGCATTGAACAATTTTTAAAAAGTATTTTTCAAATGTTTTGGCTAATTGGTAAACAAAATATTGCATCATTATTTTTAAATTTTCTTTTTTCAAGCTTCAAATGGCATAACTTTTCCTTCCTTCTTTAAATAATTTCTATTTACCATATATTTTCCTATTAAATTAAATAATACTATTAAAGAAAGGAATTTGATATTTTATAGTTAAAGCCTGAAAGGGTAAAAGTCAAAACTTGAATATATATATATATATATATATATATATATATATATATATGTGTAAGACAAAAACAGGCAAGATTGCGCGGTCGGAGAGATGACGCGCTTGATTTTTTTGAGAAGAGGAGGTGTGAGTGCAGATTAGTTGTACAGCACAATGTTTACTTGAATTCAGTTTTTTCTCTGAAAATGTGCGGAAACAATGTCGCTTTTTATTGTTAGCTGTCCAAATGTAAGACACCGGCCCTGTTAGGAGAAAAGCGAAAAAGAGGTGTCTTAATTTTAATCCAGGTGTCGTTTTAATTTATAGCGTAATAATGAAGAAAATGCATACGGAG
Organism: Octonoba sinensis; assembly: GCA_038502835.1. Taxonomy (NCBI): domain Eukaryota; kingdom Metazoa; phylum Arthropoda; class Arachnida; order Araneae; family Uloboridae; genus Octonoba; species Octonoba sinensis. Next base: position 84,316,540 of record CM076604.1, read on the forward strand.
ATAATGTAGTCTGTAATATTCACTAAAAGTTCCGGCAGGGTTTAGTAGTGATAAGGTGCCGGTCTCGTACGCCCAAGTTCGCAGGATCAAACCTGGCCCAAGTCGGTGGATTTTCAAGATGCAGAAAATCGTCTGCGTCCATGTCGTGTGATTAAGCGGCATGTTAAAGATCCCTTGAGTATACGTTTGGAGTGGATACTCTCGGCTAAATTAAATTCCTAGTGTAAGTTGTATAAATTAGAGCTCAGGTGCTGCCTTCCAGGAAGGAAACTAAGCGTTAAAAAGAAATTGCGGCGATGGTACCACGCTCATTGTGGTGCTGCTGAAAAGTTGGTACCAATGTCTGGGAAAGCACTATATCTGCAATGGTTAAGAACCAATATACGCAGCCTATTTGAAAACATAGTCATCAAAAGTTTCGCAAAAATAATGTTTTATTATTTTTTATCATGATTTCCAACGTTTCGCCAACTTTACCGGCTTTACCTTATATATATATATACTGAAACTTCGATCGAGCTCTACTCATGGGGCCTTCACTTAGAACGATAAATTCGGAAAAATGACGTATGCGGGTAAATATATATATATTGCATTCTTTAATTATCTCTCAATTTAAAGCCTGTAAAAGAAAACAAGCGTTCCAAAAACCTGCTATAATTTGCATAATTAAGAATTAAAAATATTACCTACAAATACCTAGAATACCAAGAAAGAAGACTTATTCTTTTTTGTTCTGCAAATCGAAAACACAAACAAATATATATACAGGTAGAGTTTAATTAAAAGAATCATTTTTTGTTTGCAAAGTTCAGAAAAAAACCCCTTAAAATTTAGTACAATAGAATGTAAATAAGGCCTACTTTTTATTTTGTGAATTATGTCTTTGTCTAATTTAAAATTAATCCTCTTATTAGAACACACCACTTTTTTACAGCAATTACATATTAGTCGCTTATCTATCGACCTTTTAAACTCCTATGTTCCCAGATACGAACATGAAGTTCAAATGGTTTTAAAATCCGTTCGTTGATTGGGATTTAAAATACAATTTATTTGTTCTCAAAAGCAGAATTGATTTTATGGCATAATTTTTTTCTGCTATAAAATTAGTTCGTAACAAAAGTCTTAAAAATGTCTTTTTTTTTTGGGTCAATTTTTGCGATTAAAATAAATAAGTTAATTAATAAAAGAATATATATATATATATATATATATATATATATATATATATATATTTGATATGAGGGATTCAAAGAAAAACCAGTAACTTTAATTTTATTTTTTTGGAGAAAACACGGTTTGACTGTTTGCTCCTCAAATATTACTAATTTAAATGTTACTAATTTAAATATTTCTAATTTAAATATTAGATTTATTTAAGAACCGTGAGAAAGAATTAGCTGATTTCTAGCGGTTTGCGAAAATAGCGAGAGCCTTACACCAAGTGGGTCAAATACAGAAGAAGGTTTTAAAGCTACACATTCAAAAAGTGGGAGAAAGACGGAAAAATGGGATTTAAAAAATGCCTAACTTAAACTAAATGGAGAATTTTGCTAAACATTCCAAATAAGTTACTGCTTTTTGCAATTTAAAACAAGCCTTTATTGATGCTCAAACCCCCCAAAAAATATTCAAAATAAATTCACTTCTTTTACGTAGAGGATATCACTAACAAATGAAAATTTATGATTATATCCATTATATCAAAAAGCTCAAAAATAATTTACTTAATATAAAAGTACTTACTATCAGGACCGGCATAAAAGTAATAATTTTATATCGAGCTTTGTTTAGGATTCTATTAAAACAAAGTACAACCAGTCTTCAATAAAAGATTCGATTTTCCTATGTCTGCTCTTTACAAAAATGCAGACGATGCAATTTAAAATGATGATTCAAATTTTCCTAGTGCAAATAAAGATAACTAACGAAAAGGCTCGGGTGTATTATTAGAACCATAAATTGAAAGGAAAAAATCCTCCTTCTCTTCTTTTTAAAGTAATAATTTCCTTAAATACAAAATTAAAAAACGGCAAATAAAGTATTTCTTCAATAAACTGCAGCATTCAATTGGTGTTGAGATTATAGCGTCTTTGTATGGCAGGGATAATTCAGGAAAAGCTTTATTTAGCGTTATTTGCATCATTCTATTCCGTAAAGTGCTAGATTCTTTTTTGTTTAAGATAAGCACTTTTGTAATATTTTTTCCTGTTCATTTATTCTTTGTTATAATTCCCAGTTCTCAAAACATCGCATTTTTGGAATTAAATTGAATAGAAAGACGAATCTTTGAATTTCTCAATACCTCCGTTAATTTTTGAATGTAAGAAATTTAAATAAACCCAGTGGGATTTAAAAAACAATAATTAGTGTTTTTAATTAAATTTTATTTTCTTAAGAATAAAATATAATATTATATGTATATGTATATATATATATATATATATATATATATATATATATATATATATATATATATGGGTCATTCAAGTGTGCCAGGGGTCCCCACTCGACCCTCTCCAATTTTGATGAAATTTTTATGGCATGTACATATATGTCTTAGATGGGGAAAACTCCATAAGTTGTATAGTTGGGCCACTAGCCATATTTTTGCAAAGACGCCTTTTTTCATGTCGCAACCAAAATGACTAAATCGTCTACTTTCTGTTCTTATTGAGCATGACCTAAGCGGACTAACTCTGTGAAACTTGGTGATCCTGCTAAACATTTGGGATATAACAGCCTACTAGTACAACGAAAGGTTCGTGTATTTTAGCTGTTTCACATTTTGCTGCCAAAGTAGCTCATTTGTGCCGATGTGGCGGATTTTGACCACACTTTGCCAACTTGTATCTGTCGATAGAAATATTTTCTGAACTGGATTCTTTCATCATTTTAATCCTGCTGGCATGTCATAAAGGTGTGCAAGTAACATCTTGATTGCTCATTTAACTACCGAGTTATGCTGGTTCAAAATTCAGTTAAAAATTTCACGCCTAAATTTTGGCTCATTTTCAAAGAGCCATACCTCAAAAGGGATGACTCGGATTTGGTTTTTCTTTATATCATTAAAAAAACTCACTTTCTTCTTTAAGGAAATGTCTTCTGAATTTTTGAGACAAAGCAGTTTTATGCAGATGTTGAGGTTCAAAACGATATACAAAATATTGCCAATAACAGAAAATAAAGATTATTTCATTTATTTATACATGACCTAAGAGGACTACCTGGCTGAAAGTTGGTGATAGTGCTAAACATTTGGAATATAACAGCCTGCTAATGCAACGAAAGCTTAATCTATTTTAGATTTTTCATATTTTGCTGCCAAAGTAGCTCATTTGTGCCGATGTGATGGATTTCGACCACACTTTGCCAGCTTGTATCTGTCGATAGAAATATTTTCTGAACTGGATTATTTCATCATTTGCACCCTACTGGCATGTTATAAAGGTGTGCAAGTGGCATCTTGATTGCTCAATTAACTGCCGAGTTATGCTGGTTCAAAATTCATTCAAAAATTTCACGCCTCAATTTTGGCTCATTTTTAAAGAGCCATACCTCAAAAGGGATAATTCGGATTTGGTTTTTCTTTATATCATTAAAAAGAGCTTACTTTCTTCTTTAAGAAAATGTCTTCTGAATTTTTGAGACAAAGCAGTTTTATACACATATTGAGGTTTAAAACAATATACAAAATTTCGCCAATTACAGAAAATAGTTTATTTCATTTAATTATACTTGATCTAAGAGGGCTACCGGGATGAAACTTGGTGATCCAGCTAAACAATTGGGATATAACTTCATTCACAAACTTCATGCCTGAATAAACCAAATTCGAGGCATGAAATTTTTAAATGAATTTTGAACCGGCATAGCTCGGGAGTTAATTGAGCAATCAAAATGCCACTTGCACACCTTTATAACATGCTGGCAGGGTGCAAATGAGGAAAGGATCCAGTTCAGAAAATATTTCTATCAAAAGATAGAAGCTGTCAAAGTGTAGTCAAAACCTCCCGCATCGGCACAAATGAGCTACTTTGGCAGCAAAGTGTCAAAAATCTAAAATACATTTAGCTTTTGTTGCACCAGCAGGTTGTTATATTCCAAATGTGTAGCCCTATCACCAACTTTCAGCAGGGTAGCCCTCTTAGATCATGTAAAAATAAATGAAATAAACTCTATTTTCTGTAATTGGCGATATTTTGTATATCGTTTTGAACCTCAACATCTGTATAAAACTGCTTTGTCTCAAAAATTCAGAAGAGATTTCCTTAAAGAGAAAAATGAGCCCTTTTTAATGACATAAAGAAAAACCAAATCCGAGTCATCCCTTTTGAGGTATGGCTCTTTGAAAATGAGCAAAAATTTGGGCGTGAAATTTTTAACTGAATTTTGAACCAGCATAACTCGGTAGTTAATTGAGCAATAAAGATGTTACTTGCACACCTTTATGACATGCCAGCAGGGTGCAAATGATGAAAGAATCCAGTTCAGAAAATATTTCTGTCCACAGATACAAGCTGGCAAAGTGTGGTCAAAATACGCCACATCAGCAGAAATGAGCTACTTTGGCAGCAAAATGTGAAAAGTCTAAAATACATGAACCTTTCGTTGTACTAATAGGCTGTTATATCTCAAATGTTTAGCATCATCACCAAGTTTCACAGTGTTAGTCCGCATAGGTCATGATCAATAAGAACACTAAGTAGACGATTTATTCATTTTGGTTGCGACATGAAAAAAGGCGTCTTTGCAAAACCATGGCTAGTGGCCCAACTAAAATACAACTTATAGAGCTGTAATTTGGCATGGTTTTATCTAAGACATAGATGCACGCGCCATAAAAATTTCATCAAAATCGGAGGGGGTCGAGTGGGGAGCTTTCCGAAATTTGGCCCATTTGACATGGAATGACCCATATACATAAAGTGAAACCTGGTTACATGGCGGCGTGGTTGGAGAAATGGCGCTCTTGAATTTTTGAGCGGAAGGGGAAGTGTGAGGGTGCGATTTCAGGTAATTGTTCAGCGACAACAGGACAGCGTCTGCAACAATTTATAACTTTTTCTCTGAAAGTATTATGATGCAATGTCGTTTTTATTGATACAATGTCGTTTTTATTGATACAATGTCGTTGTGATGATACAGTGTCGTTGTTATGATACAGTGTCGTTGTTATGATACAGTGTCGTTATGCGTTTGGCCAAAAATTAAAGTTTTCATTTTTTTATCATGTTTTCCAATTTTTACGCCGTTTTTATTGACTGCTTTCCAAATGTAAGGGCTTAAATTTTCAATACTGTTTGTCTGATTTTCATTCTGATAAGAGTACTGTACGAGGCACAGAGCAACCTAACAAGACTCTTTATTTCTACACTTAACATACAACAAGGATTGGGAGTACGCAGCAAGAAGCCCCGATTTTCGTCCGGGAGGTCATATCTATATAAGAAAAAATATTCTAAACTGCACATAATCTTCCCAACTACACGTGATGGCACGTGTTCAATATAGAAGGGACAAACGGATAATAAAAATATTATTGTCTCTAATTCCATAGACACAGGTTGACTTACGTCTACGGGGTAAAATATAGTCTGGGTGGAATTTAAGAGGGAAACCAAAGCTTGATCTTAGACATGATCTAATGTGGTAACACTTGATGATATTTATGGGCGAGAAAAGCATAAACTGCAAATCGTAACATGAGAAAAAAAAACAAAGATTTTTTCCATACTAGAGATATGCATATATATATATATTACAGTGTGTGTGTGCGTAAGACTACTTCCCAAAATAAACTAAGATAATCAGTTCTCAGTATTGAAGCAGTATATTTGTGTTGGGAGCAGCAGCTTTAATGAAGAAAAGGGATTTAAAAGAGTTGTATGAATAAAATTATGTATTTAACATTATCCAAAACACTTAGGGATCATCTATAAAAATTCAAAAAAAAAAAAAGTCCCACCTAGAACTACTTTCCCGTCTGCTAACATCAAACTTATTTATTCCAAACATATATAGTCAATGGTTTATGCACTTCCTGTTAAAACATTTATTTTAATAATATTAATAATTCTTTAAATAATTATAATAAAGAAAATCTTTATTTATCATTTCAACGATTTTAGACTCACACTCTTGAACATTATATTTTTAAAAATTCCTATCTAATTATCAATATTTTTAATTAGAAAATTTTAGAACCAAACACAATTGACCAATATGTAGAAACATTCCGAAGTGAGCTTCAACACAAATTATTTTCAGTACAAAAAACACATTATTGAAAAGGTAAAATAAACGAATAAAAGTTGAAAAACAACTTTATATAAAGTACTATAAATGTGCTCTTATTGTTACGGCAAATATGTGAAGCCTGCAATTGTTCCATTAAATAAATAAATAAAAAAATAATTTAAAAAAAAATACCGTTTCGAAAGAGAAAAATGAAGCATCAATGAAGAAAACGTCAAATTAAAAAAAAAATTATCTGCTAATAATTTGTCTCAAAAATAGGATAATTTGCGGCTATGTCTTTTACTCTTTTATTTATTCAAAGTTATCTTTACCAAAAATTAGATAAGAAAGTTTCATAGGAAAGTAGGCGCATCACTCTACGTCATAAGTTTCCTCCGATAAATTTGGTTTCAAGCAAATACACCTGTGATTCATATCACATTCAAATTTCCTTGTAGGCACTAATGTTCAGGGTTTTTTTTAACTGTTCAAAACTGAAAAAAAAACTATTAAAAAGTAAAAACATAAGAATCAGGGGTTCTCGCCCCGAGATCTTCCAAGCAAATGCACACACACACCACAAAAAAAGGACAATTCTCTAAAAAGTTATTATATGGGAGGCGGGGAAGACCGATCGACACAAAAGTTATGTGGGAGGCGGAACAGACCGAACCGCACACATTTTTAAAATCTCAAAGCTTTTTCAGATAAATAGTTTTTTTAAGCCTTTAATGATAAAAAAAGTCTTCATTCATATTGTTTTTAAATTAAAATTTTATGAGGCAGTAGGCTAAAAAACGAGTTAACAAAAGCTCAGGAATACACCGTTCTCTCCTACTTTTTGAATTTTTATATTTTGTAATCGGAAAGAATATTTCTTATTCATGTGTTTCAGAATAAATTTTAAATAATGTTTTTTCACCCACACCTCTGAACCGTTGTTTTTTATCCGTTAAAATTATATATATATATATATATATATGTGTGTGTGTGTGTGTGTATACATATATTTAAAGGTACACATTTCGTTCTTAAGCAGAATGCTATATTCTTGCTATCCCGCTTCAAAATATATTCGTGAAACTTGATAAAGGAGTATCTGCCCTCATGTGGATGGCTGATTGTAAACTTTTGCCAAATGCAATCAAGTGACACTCATTAATCAGCTGAAAGAATTCGCTATTCAACACGTTTAAATTCTTTTCTTTCAGCACCACCTTAAAGTAAAGCAATCAGGGCAAGAAGTATTACTCTCAAAAACAAAGTTTCAGTACCTCTTCACGCGAGCTGCCCTGATGAGTTGGATAAGATGGATAGAGTTGAGATTTTTCATTTCCACCCCTTTTGAGATCAAATATTTGAGTTTCAAAAACATTTCCTTGGGTTAGATAAATAGGTACGGTCAAAGTCGTAAACGGCTCAAGAACAAATATTTGAGATTCTTATATTCGCTGCGTCTTGCCTGAGCATGAAGACTGAAGCGATACTCTTGTCGATCCGAAAGAGATTCATTCGTGATCCATTCATGGCTGGCTACGAATAATTTATTGGAATCGATGTAATTTGCATTCAGGCGCGATTCGTCAGCTTTTAAAACGGACTTTTACGTAATATTTCATTTAAAGCGAAATTTATTTTTGTTGATATCTGGCTGTGTATCTGGTATTTTTTGATCAATCTTCCGGCTATATGCTGTCACGTCTGATCTTGTCTGTACTTTCATTTTTGTTTGCAGACGCATATTTTATCAATTTTGTAACACTGTATTATTTACTTAAATAGTAACATTCTTTTTACTTCCTTGTACAAAGTAAAGAAAACATCGTATTTGCGAAAAATTTGCCACTAAATTTTCAATTAAAATTTCCATTTTAATCGCCTGTGAATTCATTTTGATTAGTTCTTTCTGGATGGTTGGACGTATGTCTGTGTTAACGTAAGAGTGTATCAATGTACGTATATATGCGTGTATGTACGTAGGTAACTCGCACAACTGAAAAACTTTTAAACGTAAAAGGTTGGAATTTCGTTCGTACAACGTCAATGTTCCAAAAGAGCTCTCAATTTTGAAACAAATCCACTTTAATTTCGGACTGTTTTGACGACAACTTGGTGATAGAACGACAAATGTGACGGCAAACAGTGAGATGAAAATTACATTTATGTGATTACATGTATTTCTTTCTTTCCTTAAAAAAAAAAAAAAAAAAACACATGTGTTTTCCATTATTTCGAGATAACTTGAAAAATGTAAGGTGTGTACAAAAGCAATTGCTATTTTTTGAAATTAACTAACACAATTTTTCTATTCAAATTTTTAGAAAAAAATTCAATAAAAGCTCTATGGTGTGCACAATGACTTTTCCTATGTCCAAACGATGTAATGGTAGGGCTTTGGTACAGCTGCCTGTACGGACTAATTTGTTTGTCTGATTTAAAAAAATTAGCAGCGCGAACTTTTAAAAGCTGTAAAAATACATTATCTTTTGTTAGTCTGTGAAAACACTTTATATTAATGGTAAAAGGTAAATACATTATTCTTTCTTTCTTTTTTTTTATTGTTTCTAGACAGACTTTTAGCAGATATCTCACAACAAAGCTATAGAATTACAATATCGATTGAGTAATCTAAGTAGTACTGTAATTTAAGGTTGCACAATTTTAAGTTTGTTATTAGTTCCATACAACACATAGTTCAAATTAGAATTTTATTTACGTATGGCATCATCTATATAAAAATTGCTCGATTACGAATAATCGAATCCTTTGTTACTTTTTTTATTTTATACTAAAATATTGTGCCAATAAATTAATTATCATTAACTGATGGATATATTCCTTTATTGGTGTTCGATTAAATATTTTGGATTTCTTCATTATCCAAAATCTAGTCATTATCGGCGTTATATTGATTTCTACCCCCGTTTGCACGTTTGATAAAGAAAATATAGAGAAAAAATATCTATTTTATTTCTTACATGACGATTTTATTAAAAAAAACCTTAGTTTTACTACTATGATTAGAAGTGTATAACCAATCTAAATAAAATTTAGAATTTTTGTCTAATATATGGCGATATATTTTTAGGAGGGTAATAATATATACGGTACCTGTTACACAGTACAATTATTTACTTATCCTTTTCACGCGCTTTTCCATATTTCAGCACGTAATCAAATCTTTACATAACTTCAAAATGAAATGAACAAGGGATTTTTATTTTTGTAAAATTAACAAAACATTCAAGAACATACAAGTGTCATGATTTCATATCGTTCTACATCTTCCTCGCGTTCTAATGTGGCGTTCACCAAACCAAGCATTATCATGTGAACAAATCGTGCAACGAAATTCAAAATAATGAGCGTGTAATCAGACACAGTCTATTCGGAAATGATTTACGAGGCTTTAAGGACCTAGTTAACGAGATTAAACGTGATTGTTTGAAGAAAAATTGAATTAGTTGAAAGCTTGTACTCTCGTAGAATCTTGTTCCAAAAGCAAGCAGATGCGCTCTTGTTTCTTTGTTACTGCTTAGCATGTGCATTTTCTTTGCACTGCCAGAGAATACCAATCTACTACCATTCCTTCTAATTACTGTAATTAAACGTTAAGAATGTTTCAGGGGTAACAAGCATTCTCCATTATCTTATTTAGTTGAACTCGGCTTAAAATAGATGTGAGAACTCAGTCTTAAGGATCTTGATGCACGAGCCTTTAAAGGGTAATCTTGTGTTCGCCATTTTTTTTTAAACCTCAGGCGTTGCTTTTCATTTTAGGGCTTACTTATATGGTAGAGCATTGTGCTACAGAGAAAGAGAAGGATTTACTAATCAATAGATGACATTAAGAGTTTTTATGTGATGGGTGTTAAAAATTCAACAATCCTTAACTCATCAGTGGTTTATTGCTTCTGTTAAGGAAATATTTCATGTATCGCAGATACTTTATAATTGTACTCAACAGCACTATGTTTATTTATTTTTACCACTGAATTTTCTTTCTTTCTTTTTTTTTTTTTTGCCTGAAACTTGAAAAAAATATTATTTTTGGAGCAAAAAGGTATATTTTGAATTTTACAGTATTAATTGTCAAGTTGGTGAAAGCCTATTTATGAGGGCATATGGGAACTTTTATTGTTCATTAGAAATGACCCCAAAGAATATTAACACGCGTATCCCACTCCACACCTTTATTTTGGAGCAGCGGCACTGGAAGAAGCATTTTTGCTTTTATCAGTAGTGAAAAGGAAATAATACAAATACAAAAGTGACGACCAGGAACAGGCACAGGGCCCATCTAGGCTGGTCCTAGTCAATTTAACAGTCCTCAATGAACATCAAGAGCTTTCTTAAAAGTTTTTACCCCACTGCAAGTAACAGTCGCTTCCGGTAAACTATTCCAACTGCCTACAACCCTATTGAAGTAGTAATTTTTCCTAGTTTCAAGATTAGCCTCAGATTTGAAAAGCTTAAAACAATAGCAACAAAATAGTAAAAATAAAATAACAAGCAAAAGCCCAAACACGTTATAAGGAAACTAATATAATTTAGGGGGCAAATTTTTTTGATGTCCAACTAGTGGTTTCAGTTATCGTTGGTTAATTTGTTTCATTAAATCTACTTAAGAGTTATACATTAAGCCAATCCAATAAATCACGCCTAAGAGAAATATATACATACAAATCGTACTGCCCAAATACGTTATGAGCGAACTAGCTATAACGTGTACTACTAAGCACTACTAAGAATTGAAATTATATCTGACATTTTCTTTGTCAAACATTTGATGCCAGTCACACTAATATAATTGACAATTCTTGAGAGATTATAAATATATATTAATATTTATAAATAAAAAATCAATGTTGTTAAAGCACCAGATTGTAAGAATATTCCATATATATGGTGTTTTAGGGTTACAAGAACTTACTTTTTGAAATATTATTTAAACTTATTTTGAAAGCTCAAAATAATTTTTGAGCTTTATTTTATTATAGAATGGATAGCCTGTAAGCAGACAAAGTCAATATGAAAGCTTTAGGAACGTTTCTATGTTGATAAACAAAAACATCAATTTTTTTGTATTTAATTTTTCAGTACAAAAGGAAACCACAATTGCTATCAATTTTTTGGCCTCCTAACCATAAATTATGATGGAAAAAAAGAAAGACGATGAAAATTTTTGTGCGTTTCTTTGTTACAAGCAGAATTTGAGAAAACCTTGCTCGTTTTTGACATTATTATATCAAACATAAGGAGGAAAATTCATCCAAGTAATTGCAATCCAAGTAATAGCTTGTTCAATGTTTAAACTTTCTTACAAATTATCATCTCAGGAGAAAAAAAAAATTCCATCAGTTACTCTGCCCTTGTTTCCAATCGTTTTAGGCTTATATTTAAAAACAAACTCAGGAGAACTCTTATCAACAAGTGTTCCTGTCTGCTAAACTGAAACTTGAAACGATTTTTCTCGAAGTTAGTTTAATTATAAAGTTGTTTCATTTAAACATATTCCAGTTATTTATGAAAGCTTTCCAATTTCCTGTACCTATTCGGGTGAAAAATTCTTTCATTCGACAAGAATGGTGTTCCTCTTTTGCAAAATCTCTGAAAAGGACAGCCATTTCCTGATATCTTCAGAGTTTCCCAATCCACCTATCCGATAAACCCGCTTGGTAATCACATTCCAAATTTTATCTCACGGCAAACAATCGTATCACCAAATTCCTATTTGAGGATGGAACGTTTGGAGCAGCAAGCTTCCAATGAAAAATTCTATTCAAAAGCGAATCCAGATGAAAGAAAAGTTCACTTACAAAACAAATCATTTTCTTGTACTTTCTCTTCAGCTTTTGTTAGAATTCAACAAACAATGGCTGTTTCGCTCTCCGTCAAGATTTTAATTTGACTTTGCAAAAGATTTAGTTTGTGTTACTTGTTTGAGGGAGATAAAACGTCCAAGTACTTACATTACATAAGCATTGTGTTGTGATTTCCCAGGGAACTTATCGAAATTTTTCTCACGTTGAAATACATAATTATTTAGTTAAATTTTTGGGATGTGCAAGATGAATACATGGAAATATCTGAAGCTTTTAATAAATTCCTTATTTCTGCGTAAACGTATTTAAAATAATTGTAAGATTTTTCTATTCATTAGAGCTTTAAAAATGAGATCGCTATTTGCTTTAAATATCGGTCAATTGCTTGTCATAATTCGAAAAATTATTGAGTTTATATCAGGGCAGCCTAGTGAGTTGTAAAAATGACCGACTTCGACCCCGAAGTTTTAGAGACACCGACTCCGACACCCTCATACGTTTGTGTGTGTGCTTATCTACATAAATAGAAAAAGATAAAACTGTTAAATACAATTTTCTCCTCTGTTTCTCAGCCGACTTTCTCACTTTTTTTAAAGCTTAGTAGCTATTGATGAGTTTTAGTATTATCAATAAAAAAATTGGAAAGAGAGAAAAGATTTTTTTACCTTCCTACACTGTTAAAAATTTCCGTAAGATAATAGTAAAATAACCATTTATTTGATTGTTATTTTACCATATCTAATTACAACAGTTGAATAACCATTAAAAAGATGGTACTCAAACCGCTGATTGTGAAAAAAATTGTTTATTCTCTCCCAGCTAGAAAAAGTTTGCACACAAAGTGCAAAAAAAAAAAAAAAGTGCACAAAATGTGAGCGTATTTGGCACCTCTGATTGTGCATAAAATGTGCAAACTGAATTGTGCATAAAAAGTGCAAACTGAATTGTGCATAAAAAGTGCACAGCAATCATGCATAGCAAAATTTTGTGGCACCATCTATTGGTCGTCTGAGTAACCTTCCCTAACGTGTGAATGAATGAAACAGGATCTGGGTTTGAACTGACGACCTTTCGTTTACCAATCCGACGCTCGAACCACTGCGCCACAGACTCTGCTACTTGCGGACGAAGTTATGCTATGTTATGTATTTACGGAGGTGGATTATCTTGTATTAGTTGCACTGGGGAGCAATGAAGATGAAGAAATCTAAGCTATGATAGTTGTTGTAAATGAAGTAGTTTTTATTGTTCCAGTGACATTAAACAAAGTATCTAAAGAAAACGGATAATGATATAGGGGATTTGTCTAAAGTTTTATTACGCTACTGATAGTGGACCATCTGACAATTTAATGATTATTGGACAAAATGATATAAAATCAGATATTTCAAATAAAATAATATCTTTTTAATGCAGTTATTCGGTCGTATCTTTTTTCTTTCTTCCTTTTTTTTCTCGATTTAAGCATAATATATATTTTAAACAGCATTAAAAAAATCTATATTGAAAAAGTGCAAATTTAAAATCTATTATTTCAATATAATCTACATCATTGAAGATATTTATTAGATATTAATGGGCTAACGAGATGACTACTTACATTTTTTTCCCATTATTATAAGCTATTATCCGAATGTAACATAAAAAGTAATAATGTATGTTATCAATTAAGAAAAACTACTTTTTTTTGGTGTGAAGTTTGATCTTCTCATAGTCTTAATGAGCATCAACGGGGAAATATTAATAAAAATTATTATTTTTTGTATTGAATTGAAAAGTAGACTTTTTTGGGCATTTCACACATCACAATTTTTGCAGCATATACAATTGCAAGTATTTTATGCACAAAATGTGTACTATTTTGAAAGCCTTGATTGAGCCCTGAATAACATGCAAAAGTAAATTAAATTCTTTTTTTATTCGGTTATAAAATTTCTCATGAGCTATAGTTCATGTAAAAATTTAGAGATTTTCTCATACCCTGATGAATGTATATACATAATAAACCAAGTAGTAGTTAATTATATGGTACAAAGAAAGAAAACCATCAGTTTGGAAAAAAAAATTTGAAGTTTTTGAAGAATTGAACCAGACTTGTGTTACAGGTAAGATTAAAAAAAATGCACAATTTTCGCAAACAAATATAATATTACAAATATTTTGTGCAAAAAATGTGCAAAGTTTTTATAAACGCAGAATATGCAATTTTTGGTGTGCATAAAAAGTATACAAAATTTGCACAAAAAAGTATACTTTTTGAAGTATTCAAAAATTATTTACTTTTTGTGTACAAATTGTGTGCAATGTATACTGTTGTGCAAAAAAAGTGTACACTTTTTCTAGCTGGTTTCTCCTAAAGAACGTTTAACTAACCGTAATTTTCAAGCGCTCAATAAGAATCGGGCGTCCATCTTGGTTGCGAAACATTACCGGTCGTACGTTGTTGTTAAAATATGAATAAAGATTTATCAGTTCATATATGCATGTGTATATAAAAAAAAGAAGGAAAAAAAAAGTGGTTTAAGCAGTGGTTACTAAATAGAAGCACATACACACGTAAATCAAAAATTGGAGACATCGGATTCCCGAACTGTTCCGAATGAGCGAACCCGTAATTTTAGCTGCTAAAGCTTGTTTGTATTTTAATTTTTACAGCAAATAAAATGATTTTCGTCAATATGCAGTAAATTTAGACCAAAAATGACTTTGGATCCAATAAAAAACTGAAATCTCAATTTTAAGGCAGGTTGCCTGTTGGAAAAGTAGATTTATTGATAAATAAACGGCCGCTTTACGTGGTGTAGATGGCCGAATGACTAGAGCGCAAGGTTGGTATACCATTCACCCGGGTTCGATACCTGCTTGCTTCGTTTACGGTTTCTACGCCTCGAAGATGCTACGCCTCGAAATGGTTCAAAAACGGAAAAAATTTTGTTTTGAAACCATTTTCAAATAGTTATAAAAGCGTAAACTTTTGTATTTACGGTTTTTTAACCAAGCTGATTGGAAATCGTTTAGGTCCCGTAAAGATAGAAAAATGTTCCAAACCGTAAATTCAATGTGCCGGTTATTTAACCGTAATTTCATGATGAAATTTCTAACAGTGTATCTTCGACCTAGATTCGAAGTCCTTTTTTGTCGTACTTCCATACTATTTCTTTTACATATAATCCACAATATTTTTACAGTACTCAATACATCTACTTCGTTCCCGGGGCAGGAGGGCATCCCTAAGGCCTATTGCTAACAGGGAAAGAGGTTGCAAGAGAAAAGTACTCAATAAACTATTTACTATTTATAATTCAAAGAAAAAATATCACGAACAAAATAAAAGAGAAAACGTAATGTATTAAATGAGTGTCAAAACAAAACATTACTAACCCTAAATTGTCAGTTGATCCATTTCTTAAATATGTATATATGATACGTCAACCAGATTGTTTGTCCAGTACAATATCAAACAAAATAAAAAAACATCGCATTGCGGAGAGATTATAGCTTTTTGAAATGTTTAAACAAAGCAAACTGTTGTCAAACAGAAAAATTAAATTGTGTAAGATATGTTTAAACTTTCAAGGCTGAACTTGAAAAATTGAATGAATTATGGTCGAATTTCGACTGCTGGGTAAATTCTAGTAATGTAAGATTGTTACGCTTTGTATGCAATACTAATGTATAAAATATTTGGAGAAATAAACCGCCAGTTTTTTAGTTCTTTATTGTTTTTTATGTAAGTACAATGATAAAAAATAAATAAGTAATTAATCATAAAAAGAATAAGCGTTTATATTACGTATTTTAAATATTAAAGAATTTTTGAGTTTCTAATTAAAAAAAAAGGAAAAACATTATTATCAATATTTAAACGACATAGAAAAACTTAAGTGCTTTTGGTAAATTTGAGATAGTTTTTTTTTCCGCTGCGTTTTAAGAAGGATATTTCATTTTTTAAGCAAAGATCAATACTTTTAGCTTACATCAATGAGTGCTATTACGTGGAACACTCGGAGAAAAAATGCCTCAGAAATTTTCCATTGAAGTAAATAAATACCCATTTACTTTTATTAGTCTGAACATAAAAGCCTATGTCCCAAGTGATTTCCTCTGCTAGTGCATGTGTGTAGAACATTTAATTTTAACTTCAATGTATGTAGTTTTAAGTACTCTACTCTGGGGTAAATAGAGCTTGCAAAAGATAAAACGCACTGTCATGAATTAGCACTTAACAGGCAATTGTATTTGTGCTTAATACTTTTGTTGATATTCTAATTCGGGTATTTGTAGTGGCATTAGAGGGACAAGTAGTTCCGAGAGCCAAAAATAATGACAGCCCGTCTCACAATTATTGTAGAGGCTTAACTTGAAATCCCCCTGCAAAGTCTACATGTTCCATTTCCCCAGCCTCACCCTTCCTTTAGACTCAGGAATAACGCTTTTAACGGTTTCATTATCAGATGCGAACATTCTGTTTCGAAAGTGGGGGTTGAAAAGGGGGCATATTCCCAGATGGAGAGCGTTGAGCTTCATTTTCCCGAAATTAAACTGAAAATTCATACTAAGCTATTGATTGCTTGGATGCATCGGTAGTAATTGCTGAAAAGTTGAATGCAAAATGCGGATTAGATACGTCTAAAAGTGTTTTCAGCTTGTAGTGACAGTATAATGAGCAATCGCAATGCTTACCGAAATGAATAATTAAAACGCTTTATTCTTTCTTCCTATTGTAAGTTTTATTTTTCATTGCTCACATTTGTCTGATAGGTTTTTTTATCACTGGATCATCTGAAAATGTCGTGAAGAGAACAAGCTGAAACTTATCCAATATTTTTTATTTTATTTACAAGAAACATGCAATCATTTTTGGTTGACTATTAACACAACATAATGGAATATAGGTTATGTTAATCGTTCCACGTTCACAAATCTGCATTTCACTGGAAGAAGCTAGATCTGTGCGTCAACTCCAACATTATCGTCTGTTTGTAGATTTTTCCCTACAACCGAATGGATTGTTAATTGGATTTTCTTCAAATTCAGTATGAATGTTTCTTGAAATCTTTAAAAACGAAGTATATGTAAGATTTTTTTATTTTTTGACATGTTCCAGCATTGATTTTGCTGAATGGCCCTCGGTAATATTGACAAATATCGATCGAATGGTTTGAAATAAAATAATTACTTAATATTGTGTGCAATAGACAAATATTTCTTTTTTTGGAAGAACGATTTCCTCAGTTCAAGATTAACTTCTTATTTAAATAATTTCAGTGCTTTTATAACTTAGCTTTATCCCGTCACAAAAAAAAAAAAAAATAATAAAATAAAATATACATATAGTTTTAACTCTTACCTATATTTTAACTGAGCAGTCGGAATTTAGTGTGTGTGAAGATTATTAATGCATCGATATGCTGTTGTTTGCATGAGTTCAGTTTTAATAACTTAAAGAGCTCAATATAAATTTATAAATTATTCAAACAATACCAAAGTTTTAAAATTTCATAAAGAAATATTCTTTTCAAGTTCTTTGCATAAATACTTTTACGCAGCTTTAAAACTCACACAAATTTATTTCACACGAACCTTATTTTATAATGTTCTTCAAAGATTGGATATTATTTACTCTGAAAAGTTACTACAAGTGAATGTATATACAATCAGATAATAAGCAAAATCAAATAGTTAAGAGTGTATATGTTAAATAAATATTCCAAGCGTCATTAAAGGCGTTGTCAAATAATTATTTATCTTAAACTTGCATCAAGTTGTCTGCAGATACTTTGTAGCTCATAACAATAGAAGATATACGCTCACTATGCTTTGTGTGGACTTGAATTGTCCTTGACAGGGTGATAAAACTGCGGAGAAAGCATCAGATTTAAAAAGGGAAGTAATAATTTCTCTGCTCCAGCAGGATTAAACAATCTGAATGAGAATTATAACTTGAAAGAACTTTACTTCTCTGAAAAGTGCTGAACGCCTTTTTGACTTTGCAGATTAATTTCTTTTAAGAAATTTAATGAAGCAGATAATGTAAAAATGTGTTTTCATTTATTTCTTCAGCAAAACGAATGGCATATACACATAATATATGTGTTCATACATGTTAGGGCGAAGAGAAAAACTTGTTTTTTTCTTTAATTTTCAATAGCTGCATTTATTTTTTGACTATCTAAAAATTTAATGCAATTCAGTTTTTTTTTTAGTTTTTTAAACATTTAAAAAAAAACATCTACCTATGTTTTTAAAACAAACATAGGTTTTACGAACAATTTATCCTACATGACCCTAGATGACAAAAGAATAAAGATTATAACAGCACAAATGAGAATGAAGAGTATAACTAAGCAATAAAAAAAGATACAACTATGAGAGTGAAGAGTATAACTAAGCAATAAAAAATACAAGATTATAGATTTCTAAATCATCTGACTAAACCATGGTTTCCATTGAGTGATGTGATCTTAGTTAATCTTTTCACATACATTTTCTAATTTAACCAATGCTCTCGCTCCCTATAAAGTGTCATATCTGCTCCATGATGTTAAGGGGAAAATATATTCATTTGTGAGCAAACATTTCAAAATGCCGTGCTTGGTTAGAAAATGTCCTTGCAAAGTTTTATCTGATTACGGAAATTATTCGGAATATTCAATGATTCTAACTAGTGGATTTGAGTACTTTTAAAAATGATGATGGATTGCGCAACTTCGATTTTACCTCTCTGTCAGGAAGAGTGGTGTTCTAAACTTCATACTTTCAAATATTTCCGCAATTTATCATTCCTGATAGGGATCAGGCAGACAAGAATCCAACTGACGATCAATTAATGAATGGTCATCGTAAAGCCCCAATTTCCCGTATCGAGCAAAAGCCCTGAAAATTTTCATTCGAAAAACAACAAATGGTGCTGCTTTAAAATTCCATAATGGATCGCGTACTTGCAAGGCTTTTCTACATTCAATTAATTTTTCCAGCATCGAAGAGAGGTGCATTCCATGCAAATTGGATGACATCGCCTTGTCCTATCGATCAATATCAATCATTCGACGAGATTTGACAGGATTCGGGCCACTTCGATTCCCTACACGACAACTTCCCTTGAAAAGTATTTCGACAGTTCGCAAATTAATGAAGACGAATTCGTGGTGGAGGCTGGACGAATCTCAGTTTGATTATCCCTGCTCCCTAGAACACTGTAATTACTAATTTTTGTTATGCTCTTGAATGCAAGACTTCATCATTTAAAAATAAAACTACCTGAAATGGGGATTTAAAATTCTACGTCATGTGTCCACTGCTCTGAATGCACTCTTTAAGAGTTTTGACGGTTTAATTTCAAATTTTAGTTCATACTTTAAAATTTGATAATCTATTAAATCAACCTTACTTTAATTTCCAATAATTAATTTAAGGTGACCTAATTGCCTTCAAACTATTGATGTGGGTGTTTCTCATGTTCTGGCATACCACTAATTTTTCATACATTTTTTATTTATTTCTTATTTTAAGTATTGAAAATTTGAGAAACCGTCTTCTCTGACTTTTGTTTAATGGCGAGTAGCAGGTATCGAACCTGCTACCTGTAGTGTAAAACGTTGTGCTCCGAAAGAAACTGCTTGGAATTAAACACATTGTAAAACCTTTCCCTTGTCTTATTCCAAGACATGGTTAATTTTTGAACCAATTCCTGTTTGAATTTGTCAAATAGTGTGGAATGGTTTAGTAAACAAATAAACTATTCCACAGATGTTGAGATTTATAGAAATAGAAGAGATTATTTTCATGATAAAACATGTGGTGACGTTCGTTTTAGATTCGCACTAACGTGCTTAGGATCTTCAATTTTAAATATTATCTGAATTTCTGGGGAAATCTAATACGTTTCCATGCATCTATGTTCAGTACAACAACCTTTTATGGCGGTGGGTCAAGAAGAATTCTTAAAATTGTTTAATTAGTGGTATTTTCACGTATAAACTGATTGATTTACCTTGAAATTATGTTAACATTTATATTTTAAAATATAAACTGCAAGCAATTAGGTTACAGCAATTTCGAAAAAGGAAAATTATTCTTATCATTTATTTTCAGTTTTTCTTTGCATTCTTCAAGTGCTCATTTCCATAATTATACTTTATAGTTAATTCTTATAGATTCAATTTATTTTTGAATCTTCAGTGAGCCATTTGAAATCATTAAATGAGTAACTCGGTGAATTGTGGGTCATAGGTTGCAGAGGTCTGGTTCAACAACTCATATATATATATATTTTTTTAATACGTTTTGTTTTTATGTTTAAAGTTAAAACGCTAGAAGCATATATATATTTTCTGTGAAAAATCGTCGATATTGTAGAAGCGTAGGAGGAAAAAGTAACTGACATTAAAGTAAGTTAGTGTTTTCAACTACATCTGCATTTCATTGCAACGAAAACATCCCATTTGAGTCTACAAACTTCAACAATATTTAAATTTTAGAGATTTTGCAAGACGCAAATTCGCTCGAAAGTGAGCTCAAAATTAAAGAATGAACAAATTTGCTCCGGAGAATCGCAATAAAACAAGTCTAAAATAAGCTCATAAAGAAAAAGCACGGCTTAATAGGATTTGAAATATAATCAAAATAAAGTGCTGATGTAACTACTTTCACGAACAGTCGGTTACAGCGGTACTTTTAGAGAATTCTTATAAGATACCGGTCTTCAAATCTCGTAGCTGGAATACTAAAGAAGGTTAACACTTTTCTTTTCCAGCTCTTTCTGATGCCATTCAGAAGAGAGGAAATTTAATTATTTTTCCTCGTTTTCTAAACGAGCTTAGCTTTTGGTCAGGTCTTATTCCTTTTTTCTGCTACGTTTTTCATCTCATCTATAGGTGGTAAAAACAAGTTGAAAAGAAAATGCAAAGCATTATATGTTGTAGAAGTCTCTTTGTTGGCAATAATAACATCATACGCTTCTTTTGTCAACTGATATGCTTGGCGCGTATTGTTAAATTGAATTTGCTCTTTTATTAAATTTTAAAGCTTCATAGTGGATTATTTATTATATTTGTCCCTATATATGTGTTTAACAATTAAATTTATATTATACATATTTCTTGACTTCCTAAACATTAAATTTGCATATATATTTTTTATTTTCGACATACTTTTACATTTGAATTAAATTTAATCTGTCTTGGGCCTTTTTTGAAACATTTAAAACAGCTTTTATCTTTCGCATATTGAAATTAGGTACTAGAAAAATTGTTCAGCCTGATATTAATATTATTATATACTACCTTGAAAACTATTTAAACCCTACCTACTAGCATCCCCCCCCCCTCGTGTTTCGTAGTATTTTTGACTAAACTTAGTGATTCGACTAATCTGGAAAAAGAACAAATCCAAACGAAAAAGGATTAGCAAAATAAATTGAAATGGGCCAAACCTTCTATTCCAACTACTTACATAAATTCAGCTATCAGTAATAGAAACTACTGAAGTGATTATACTCCCAGACATTTCGAATGTCAAGGAAAAATATAATTTAATTTCGATTATTATGAAACAAAAATTTCACAATTTTTCTAACACGATCGCTTGATTTGTCTCCAGAGGAAAGCTTTTGTCCCTATTTGGCACATTTGCGACCCACAAAGAAAACTTTGCTTGCGTCTTTTAGCAAATTTCTCTCTCTCTCTCTTTTATTTTTAAAATTTTTTATAACGTTATTTATGCTGCGCGGAAAAAAAAAAAAAACATTTTTTATTCTTATGAAAGCTACGTTTAACGAGATGAAAATAATTTCCACCTCAAATGAAGTAATTGTCGTTAATAGTAGATTATACAAATAGTAATGACGTTAAATTTGTCGGAATTTCGTCCAGAACAAAACGACAATTGCTTGAATTTCTCCCGATAGAGTTAACGTTGTAAAAAATTGAATTGCTCAAAAAATACTCTTAAAAATCCGCGCTTGTACATGATCTGTGTCACAAATTCTTCCCGTTAATGTTTGTTCCAATCAAATCCGTCTGCTAGATCAGAATTTAAACAGGACTTAAATTTCCGCGGAGAATCTACTGTTATGTTGTTTGAAGTGTTCAAACGTGAACAAACATTTGTTCCAATAAAAACCTATATAAATAAAAAAACATAAGGATGTAGTGACTTCGGGAAAAAAAGCTTGTTCGAATTAAATTATTAATTCGAAACTGATTGGAGGCAGGCAGCCAGACACACATATTCCCAGTTCCAAAGCACTACTTTCTTTCTTTCTTTTTAAATATGTCAACCTTACTTTAATTATTTAATTCATTTTTGATTTCTTAATGTTTTTTATTGCTTTTAAAGCGAAATTTTTATGAAATATTAAACCTTCTTTAATGGTTTCTTTCATCCCTTTAAAAACATTTCTAAGAAAGTAGGCTAAAATTTAAATGGTGTATTTAAAATTACGTGCTATAATTCTGAAGCAGCTTTATTACTTAAAAGTTTTCAAATATTTGTTGGATTTACTGTTCTTTTGAGAATCACACTCATTTGATGATGACAGAAGTACATAATTCACCCCAATAGAATTAAAGTTTTTTCGCTTCCAAAATTAAAAAAACTATTCCTAAACTTCGTATTTTGTTCAGAAATACACAAAAATATTTGCATAAATCACAATATATATTGAAAACTAATCTGGTGAACATGAAAATAAATTTTAGCCAATACATAATATTTTAAGAATTATTATTTGAAATCGTAACTAAGAACAATATCGAACCGCAAAAAATACCATAGGGAATATTTGCTCACTTATGATTGAAGTACGCCCCAGGTCAGAGCCTGGCAGTGTCTGTGGGTTTTCAAGATGCAGAAAATGGTCTACACCCATATCGTATGATTATGCGGCATGTCAAAGATCCCTTGAGTAGACATTTGGCTTGGACGCGATTGGCTAAATTAAATTCCTAGTGCAATTTCGCATCAACAGAGTCCGGGTGCTCACCCTTTCAGGTGGAGCAAATGGACGTCAAAATTCTCATGTGGCGATGGTAGCACACTCATTGTGGTGCCACTGAAAGAGATGGTACCAATCTGTCGGGAACGCACTAGGTCTGCAATTGGCAGAAGTCAACAACAGCCCATTAGAAATAAAACAGTTGAAGTGGACGTTTCTACATAGCCATTTAAAGTTCTCAGATATGAATTTTCCATAGTTTAAGTTTCAGTATTTTACACGTTCACGATGGCCTCGTACCAATGGTGAATTACGTATTACTTACGAGCCTCTTATCTAGGGGGGCGCCTGTGGTTCGCACTTCAATGTTACATTAGACGGTTAAAAAAAAAAAAAAAACACCATATCCCAGCCAAAAAAAAACTGCAGGTTAACTTTAAAAAAATAGTAAAGGTATTTGGAACACGAAAACTGTACAAATATAAACTTCAGTTTTTCTTCTACAGTCTTTAGTGTTCCAAATACCTTTACTTTTTTTTTCTTTGTTCTGCAGTTTTTCTGTACATTCCGTACTAAAAATTAGTACAGTACTTCTTCTGCAGTTTTTAGTGTTCCAAATACCTTTACTTTTTTTTTCCTTTCTTCTGCAGTTTTTCTGTACATTACATACTAAAAATTAGTACAGTATTTCTTGCACAGTTTTTAGTGTTCCAAATACCTTTACTTTTTTCTTTTTCTGAAGTTTTAATGTACATTCGATGCTCAAAATTAGAGCAACATTTCTTCTAGTTTTAGCGTTCCAAATACCTTTAGTATTAATTTTGGTTTTACTAAAATTATTTTGCTGTTTAACTTTATACCACAGCGACAACAATTAATACCGGATGGCATCTAACTGTTAATAAAATCATTTTCAAAGGAAATTATGCTTAGTTCACAATACTATAAAATTAGAAAAAAAAAATGCTTTAGGAATGCAATCATTATTTATATTTCCATCATTATAGATAGGCAGGGATTTAGCATGCAACAGTTTTTGACAGCTCTATTTGAAACCTATGTTTGTAAGAAATATGATTAATAAGTGTAGTTGATTAATGAATGATAATGTTCGTAAATATGTAGACAAAATTAGATTAATTTCAATAGAATTCATACAATTAGTACATATAATTCATAAAAAAATGGAATGAAGAAAAATGAACAAAATTACTTAACTATTTCTTATAAGATAAGAAAATATATTAATTAAAAAGCCAGAGCTTTGTGGCAGCTTTTTAATTTCTGACGAAAAGCTTCTAACAGTGTACTTCAGTGTATAATCAGGCAGATGTGGTTTTGTAACTATTTTTAGCGTTTATTAGTTTGATACAGCTTTGGGAGAGAACTGCTTTCCCGAAGACAACGTCCAATAAATCTCCAACGAATTTACTAGGTAAATATCTTATGAATCCAAACATTAAATGCGAGAGATAATAATAAGCAAGAAAGCATTTAATTTGGTCGATAAGAAATGGTCTGTATTGGATATTAGAATGTATGAACGTTTGATTATTTTTTTAAGTCAAACTTTAGCGAATAGAAATGTTAAAAACAGTGTCAGGGTAATTTCTATTTAATTAACACTTTTTTTTAATTTTAATTTTCTAAGCAATTCAGTTATTAATCATGCTTCTAATTTATTAGTGTACCAAGTATCATATTCCGCAGTACTGCTTTCGAAAGTCAATAAGTAAAAATTCTTAATTTTCGTTAAAATGTTGACATTTTCCATATTCTATAGAAAACCTGAAAATTTTCGCTATTTTCCGTAGTGACAACTATCCATACTGATTGGCATCTCTGAAACAGTAACTAAAATATTTTAAGAGAAAAGTATGCTTACATACTAAAGAGCGATATTTAAAATGCAATTATAATTATAAAAAAGATAGGCAGAGATATCTGGTTTTCAACATGCGACGCTTTTTGTGACAATTCCCTATCAGAAATCTATAATTGCAAGAAATATAATTCGTAAGTCATTCATAAGAAATTATTTAAAACAAATGCCCTTTTAATTTACTAAGGATTCAACACACACCAATCATATACATATATACATATTACTTATATTCTTAATATTACAGATACAATCCTTAAAAAATTAAAGATAAAATGTTGCTTTTATTAAATAATTTCTAATGAACATAATAAATAATGTAAATTATATTTATCTCCACGGATCTAGTTATTTATAACAAATTGGCTAGTTAATATATAGTGAAACAATAGGGGGTGCGAGTCCGGGGAATCATACTTACATTAAGCTTCACCCTCTGAAAAATTCCGTATTTCTTGTATACATCTCATGCCTATGAAACTCGTGAAACCATAATTTTGTGTATCATTAACCATATACCATGTGCATAGATGTAAATCTCTGAGCTTTAAAAACTCAGTTTACCTTAATTTTTATTAGTTAAAAATGTTCTTGATATATAAATATTATTAGAATCCAATTTTATTCTACCCAAATTAGAATTAAAATTTTATCAAAACGTTTGGCAGTGGTTGCTATTTTAAAAATTTGCGTTTCCTTTATATGTTGATAAATAGTAATTCCCGCTGCTGAAGTATTCGCTTGAAAGTCGACGCATGCCCCCCCCCCCTTCCTCCATCTTTTAAACGACCAGAGCTTTTAAAAACCAATACAATTTTGTGAATGCTTAGAGATACTCCTATACATATCCATAGCCCTTTTTCGAAACAGAAGTTTTTAAAATTAAAAAGTAATTTTAAATTTTTAAAAGAGCGACTTTAAAAAGTACGTATTTTTTCCAACCCATTAAGTTCCAAATAAAAAACTAAAGGATATATTTACAGTAATTGTCCTTATAGCGGAATTCAGCGTGAAAAAAATATAAAAACAACTTACATCTATTGCTGCTTTTTCCAAGTGGTTTGAAAATAACTTGTCTTATGCATGGCTCTGAAACACTTGAGCGGTGAGAAACATAATTACCAGCACCGGCGTTAGCGTAATGATTTGATGGGTAAACGTTCGAATTATTTAGTAAAATATTATTTTTTTCTAGAATAATTTGTCTCAATCCGATTTACTTAGTCCTATTTTTGCTGAAAAATTAATTACTTTCAATAATACATTTTTTAACGCTATGTTTCGGCATTCAAGTTGTCGTTTTCAGCTTTATCGTCAAAGGCAATCAAGTATTCCAATTTCTTCACCTCATTTCTCGGACAGTTGATTTAAAATTAATGTGAAATCCAAACATACTTTACTATCTGTTCAAATAATGTCTCTATTTTTTGATGATCATATATTTTTACAAAAAAGTATTTAAAATTCCCTTTAAATGGGAATCCTAATACCTGTCTCATCTATTTTTAATTTCAATAACTTCAAAGGGGAAGAAAAACTTTCAATTTTAAAGAGAACGATGGGTTTAATTAGTAGCTTCAAAAATCTCTTTTTGCCTGTTATTAAAGAAAATAATATATTGCTGCTGAGATTTGAAGAAATAATTTTCAAAAATGTCAGTAACAGCAGGAAGATATTTTGGAAGCCTAACGGAGAAAAATACGTAACATCAAATATTATCAAAGACTTATTTTATCAACTGAGTTTGAAACTTCTGCCAGAAAAAGGTTTTTAAAATGATATTTTAATTGCTTCTCTTTAAAGTTTTGTCTTTTTTTACTCAACCTTTTTCGGGAAATATTTAGATGAAAGGATTTCCTATTAAAAAGCATTCAATCCAAAAATTCATTGGCTCATATTTAAGGTTCTTTTATCTTTCCAATTTAAAATTGTAGAAAGAGTTTTAAATCATTTTTAAACTAGCGAATGATTTATATGATGTATTTTCGTGTAAGAGTTCATATCTTTAAAGAACCAAATCCAATTTTACTGAAGCACTGCTTTTAATATTTTCGAAACCTGCACACTAGAACTGTAACCTCTTTATTGCTACCGGAGTGTATATACAAGCACTGAACAGTTAATGCGTTAGCTGGCGTATTTACATGTCATTCCAAATATCTTCCTTTTCAATTTGTAACTATACATATAATTAAGACTGCTTCATTCAATTGACTTTATACGGGCAGTTGCGTGTAACAAAAAATACCACTTCTTAAAATTAGGGTCCCTGCGCCCCTGCTCAGGGCACAAATACACACGCCCAGAACATATAAGGAGTTTTAATACTTGTATTTCGATATTATTATGCATCATTCGCTTGCATCACACAAATGTATCACATCATTCGTTCTTCCCTCAGTGCATCAGAAGCTCTAAAATATTTACTCAGGTTAGTAACAGCTGTAAATCCCCTTCTCCCCAATCATATGCTGGTTTGAATTTCTCATCAAGCTATATAAATTGTTTTCCAGTTCATAAGAGAATGAATAAAGGATCCGTAAGTGCTTGAAAATTTTTTGATAGAATTTGCATTTACACTATAATATTTTCAGCATTGAATTTTGGTTTCAATAATGGAATTTCATTACTGAGTTGATTCAATTCATTTATGTAGGCACATGGACACTGAGAAGCTTTCTTCAGAATATTTCGTCATCCTTCTTTAAAAAGGAAAAACCAAGAGAAAATTCATCTTTCCTTATACAAAAGTGTCCCCAAAACTTCAGGTAAACAAACATCTTCCGCAAAAGAAAAATTGCAACGAAATCTTTTAGTCCGTTGCAAAATTCATGAAGCTTTTTCGCGCTTTCTTGTTATGGGAGAAACGACAAAAGAAGATATTTTTTGATTGTGACGAGATAAAATACTGCGGATGGGGAAAAAGATTGAAAAAAAAAGTTAGTACGTTTGTATACTCTAGTACGCTCTAAGCTCTTACGATGTAAAAACATATTCCATATTTACGCTTAGCAATGCCACTGCCTTAGGGGTCTGAAGTAGAATGTATTCCCAAGTCCTTTTTCTGCGATGTTTCTTCTCAAAACATTCTTATTTGTCATTTAATGTGAAAAAGGAACACTTTTTATTTTCATTTCTTAAACCTTTTACCGTAACGATTCAATCATTTCAATTTGTATTGCTTCCATCGGTGCGCCAGGCTCCATGTAACAAACAATGATTCATTTTATTCCAGTTTCCAAATAATGTTAAAGAAGCCTTTCAATTTTTTGTTCTTAAAATAACACTCCAATATTTTCAAGAAAAATTAATTTCAATACACATATACATATATGTATGTATGTGTGTGTGTGTGTGTTATTTTAAAAATCCGAAATTGGAGAATGTCAACATGGCAATGCCGCACTCTCAGAAACGCATGCTCAAATCTCACGAAACTTTCGTCGCATTTGACGAAATGGCTTCGTGAAAAATGCTCTGAGTAAACCTTTCGTCAAATTGGCGAAATTTGTATTGTAATTTTTTTGAATCACGTGATCGCGTGAGGAAAGAATCGTTATAAATGACGAAATTTTCTTGACGATTGAAGAATCGTCGAAAATGAGGATTCTATTTCTGAGAGTGACTGTCGACATACTCCAAATATATGGGTGAACGAGTATTTGGTTGAGTATTATATAATTCTTACATATGCAGACCATACAGAATAGTATTTTGTTTTCAGTATTTTATTTCGAACTTACTAATTTCTTTTAATATATCTATTTCTTTCCAAATTGCGTTAGAAAAGTTTTTTGGATATTATATTTGCAATTGCTAATTATTAAAACGTACTTAAACATATTAACTATGAAAACAGTATTAAATACATTCTTTCAAACTGTAGGCTTTTTTTCAGTTTTAATGCCTTAGTTTTGTGTAACTTTTAGGAGTACAAAATTAGATAAATTAAGTATGAACCTAATTTGAACAAATGCAACGTTTATAAAATTCTGAAATACTAGTGACATAACTGTTCTAGTGCTTGACAACCTTGGACCTCTTTCGTGTTACTGTAATATCATTTTATTTGGGAAAAAATGTATATATGTACTGCAAGTCTAGTCTGAGAAACTGAAAGCTCCTAGTAAACTGTAATCAGTGTTATAAAATTGATCGAACCTCGCGCAAGGAAGCATTAAGAGACCGCACCACTAACCACTTAGGTTCTAATGACCTTCTACCTCTTATTCTGAAATCACCATCAACGGTAAATGAACTTTCACTTTCTGAAAGTTCAACAACGTATTTTCTTTATACTTGGACTCAAAATAACTGTTTTGGTGAGAGTAATTAGAAACTTTTCCTCCTCTGCTCAAAACTGAATAAAAAAAGGAGAGGTAAAAATCAATTACTTTATTAAAATTGAGTACAGTTGAATTATCAATATTAATTAAGAAATAAAATATCAACTTTATTAAAAAGCTATGTATTTATAAGCTAGGAACTGATTAATATCAATTTCTATTTTTTTTTTTTTTTTTTTATCTTTCCCTTTGGACTTATAATTAAGTATTTTCTACGCATTTGGCTTTAAATTTTGCGAACGCATAAAAAATTAATTTTATTTTTTTATAATTAGAAGAAAAATTAATTGCAAAAAATAAAAACACAATTTTATGTTCTTTGCTAAAAGAGTTTTTATAGTAAAGGAAACTAGGAAAAGAAAAGAGAAATTAAGAACATGTTTTTAACCAGACAGAAAATTTTGTTCTACTCTGTACAATTTTAAGCAAGTTTTCTTTTCTCCCGTTTTTCTGTTACTAACTCTGATTTAAGTCCCAATTTGTTCAATTAAATTTCAAGTTTGCAGGGCCAAGCATTGAGAAAACTGCTATGTTGTAACTTACACGAAATGTTTTCCTATATATTTCATATAAAAATATTTCTTTAAATTACAGAAGCCTGCGATGGTTCTGTGTGTCAAGTAAAAATGAAAGTGTTCCAAACCGCCATCCTTTATCTCAGCTTGGACTTTAAGTTGAATCAATATAATTTTTAGGTTGCATGAATTGTAACATTAATATAATCATTATGAACCCGCATACGTTAGGGTTCATTTGTGTGCATTAACATACAAATGAACCCTAATGTATGCGGGTTCATAATTATTATATTAATGTTACAATTTATGTAACCTAAAAATTATAGAAAAACTGAAGTAAACAGTTAAACTACCTTTTCTTGAAAAGCAATACGATAATTAGACTAGTACCTAACATACCGGAACCACAACCCACCAAATGATATGCTTCAAGGATAGGGATATCAATGGAGGGCCAGGTTCAAACAGCAAGAGGTAGTTAGGCTGGGCTGGAGCCCAGTAAACCTGTCTCAGCACGATAATGCCAACCGTAGACGATTGACAGCCAATAGCTCCGTGCGCAAGCAATCCTAAGGCCTCGGTAGGGATCTGGTGGAGAAAAGTGCCTAACATGCAAAAATAAAAGTTTTAATTATCTATAACGTGTATGTTTGTGAGGTTTCTGTTCAATATTAAGGCTTTAATTCCAAGACGTTAACCTTTAATCACAAATGAACTTTCTTCCTTTTTTTTGTGCTACCCTAAAAAGGATTATTTCCCGTCGCGCAATGTCCCCTCATATTGTTTAACATCGTTCTGTTAGTTACGGGATTTATATTACGGTTTCTTTTTCATTCTGTATGCTGTTAAGCGGAAACTAAGGGAAAAAAGTAAAATGAAAAAAAAAAAAAAGATATAAGCTTCTGTCTCTTCGGAGGAAGAACTTGCAACGAATGCTCTAATTAAGATTGAAGAAAATGAACCGATCGCGGTGCCAAAAAAGCAAAAGCAGCTGGAGGAAAGAAAAGATACCTCCAAAATGTCTAATACTTCTCTTCTAAAATCTGATGAGATTTGCTATAGGTGATGAAATTCATTTTTGAATTTTAAAGAAAGACAAGACCGCTTCACGATAAAAAAAAAATCCTCCCCCCTCTCAGAGAATATTAGTTTCTTTTTTAAAAGGGTATGAAAGCACGTTCATACGTTCTTAAAGGGAAAGACCATTTTATAATTGCATCTGCTTTTCTATTTATTATTCTTTTAATTTTTTGCAGGAAATATTTTGAATGACTCTTTGATTGACTTCCAAATTGAAAATAAATATTGGAGTTAGGCTTTAAATTAAATGTCTACGCTATATTAAAAATGCCAAGTTCAATTTGATGGAAGAATTAATTAAAAACATACGGAGAAAGTTATTTTTTCAGAGAATCACTCAGTCTCTTTTTCATTGAAAACATTTTGAAGTGAAATTATATTGTGGACTGTGTACGAAGGAACAAGTCTTTATAATTACTTTTTTGCTGAAAAATTTACTAGAAGTTAACGAAAAATGAGTTTTTTGTGAAGCAGTTAAATTAGTTATATGGTTCTCTGAATACCACAAGTATGGTATCAAATAGTAATGAATTGATTTTTCTCTCTCACTGTATATAGGACATACTTTAAACGTAAATTAGAAAAATATTCGAAAACACGTGTCAGCCTTTTTACTTGTAGTAAACTAAGTAATGTACTCATGAAAATTTTTTCACTCAAATTTTTACCTGAATTTTCATTTTTTCGTGCCGGAAAAACAGAAATATCCAGTTAATCACCGTTGAGTTCATTTTGAGGAGCTTTTTTATGACATCTGTACATACGTATGTATGTATGTATGCGCAGAGGTATATGTGTATCTCACATAACGCAAAAATAGTTTGCCATAGAAAATTGAAATTTGTCGTTTTTTGTGTCAAATCCATGAAAATTTAAAATCATTTTCCGTGTTGAAATATTTTCCTAAATCATCACTCAATCCATTTTTATATTGACTATCATTTGGTGAAAATTTTGCGATATCTTACAGAATATAGTCAAATTGCACGGTAAAAATGTAAAGCCAAACCCATGATCTATTTGGCAACATTGGTGATATTTGGCGAGTTCCCGCAATAATTTTATGCTAAAGCATTAGTGGTGGAAATACAAGGAAGTAATGTAGTGTACACATTAGATTCTTTTCTTTAAGATTCGTCCTCGCGGCTATACTACTATTACTTATTCTTAAATTCCGCGGAACAAAATACTAAGTTTGAAAGCAGCCTTAAAATTTTTTCCGAAGCATTTTAAAACGTCTACATCCAAGTTTTCATATTATGCTTATAAATATAACTATTTCTTAATATTATAGATAACTCAGCATTCGAATAATTAATATATTCTCTATATTTGGCGCAAATATCGCAATTTGCTCGCAAATGGGTTTCAATATACTTAACTATAGAGATACATACATAAGCACATATCAGCATAAATTCGGTTGAGAACTTTGCCGTCCAGTGGAACATCTCAAAAAAAATGTCGAAGATCCATCAGTTACACATCGATCTTGCCCCATACAGCAGTCGCAGCTACGAAATTATATACATTTAAAAAAAAACGGTACTATCTTAAAAAAACACGCCGCTTATATTAGAAGTTTCCAATGAATTTTCTATTTTTGACAGTTTTCTGTTCTTATTCCAAAAATATAAGTATAAAATATACCATAATTTCTTCAATTTCGCATTTTTGAAATGGTAGGAAAGTTCTGTATAAATTGAGAAAATAAATAAATAAAAGCTTATTCTAACAATCGCTTTCAAAACTATTGTAAAATATTTAATTATGTTTAAGAAATTCGTTTGAATACTTGAGACATTTACTGGCT
Source organism: Octonoba sinensis (assembly GCA_038502835.1). Lineage (NCBI taxonomy): Eukaryota > Metazoa > Arthropoda > Arachnida > Araneae > Uloboridae > Octonoba > Octonoba sinensis. The sequence goes on from CM076604.1 coordinate 84,349,183, forward strand.
GTACAGTTGCACATACTGTATTTTTAAAAAATATTAGTAGGATTGATTAATATATATATATATTGCACTATTCATTTTTCGAAATTCGTGATATTTAATTCACTCTTAATTTGAAAGAATTGTTTAGTAATTCTAAATCCCGATTTTTTAAAACTGTTAATATTAATTTCGACTAATCGAAATTTTAGTTCGTGTTAATACGCACTGTAATTTGCAAAGTTGCATCAAATACATCACATCCCCCAACGAAATTTAAAATGTTCCCCTTCACTGAAAGCAAAAATAAAAGAAGACGAACTGTGTGCAGCCGGAACACTGCGAGCTAAATATTTGCAGAGCACTTGATGCAATTTGCAATTAAACAACAGCATATCGCTAACTGCATCTACAACACATTCTCAGTTTTCTTGCCCCTATTCTCCAGTAAATAAACAAAGTACAGAGCAACATGTTACATTAATAGCGTTGATTGCATTTCATGGAATCGCAAAATTCTTCGAGAACTCTTATCAACCTCTTGGAAAATCACTTCTGGAAGCAGACCTCTTTAAATTTGTGGAAATGGAACGAATTTTTAAAGTAGTTTTAGTACGTCACATATCCACAGATATTAACAGCATTTATTTTACTTCTGGTAAAATATGTTTTGGTTGAATAGGTCCTACGGAATGTTTAAAAGCGAATGACTGTTGGCGGGGTTCCACTTTTATTCTCCATAATGATGCTATTCGTATGCTGCTAGGTCTTAACTTCACATCCTTGCAGTATTTCTGCCAGTTGTTGCGTGATTTTACCGAAGCAGTGAGCTGTTCTTCCAGTTCAAGGAAGAATTTAAGTAAGCATTTCAAGTGAGGAAATAATTTATTCTGATATAATGAACTGTGGTAATGCTAGTTCGGAATGAATTGGAGAGAGGCAGTGAAGTTAATCACGTGTACTTTCCGGGGCATACTCCTTATTATGGTTAAAATCTTTTATTTATACAAGCTGAAAATACTCAGCTTTCAATAGAAGATTGATATTTACTTATTTATTTGTTTATTTATTTTTTATCATACTTTTTACTTTGAGTTTCTACTTTAAAATATATAAATATCTAGATGTAGAGTCAAACATTGATATGACTTTTGAATTTTAGTTATGAGAAATAAAAGCAACAAAAGGAACCAATGTTTTTTAGACAGCGCGTGATGTGTTTTAAGATGCTAATAAGTTGAACGTAAAGAATTACATTTAGTTCCCTTCTTCTTGAAAGCTATTAGTGCAGTTCAACATATCTACTATAACTGATATTTTATGTTTTAAAAATTTTATGCAATTAATTTGCTATACTCAGACAGCATTAAGCATTCTTTACGTACATATTCGTAATAATTACGCTAATTTGTTTGAATAAGTTAATATTGATTTAAAAATCCTTATGCTTCCGTCATTACTTTTCAAAAGTTGTAATAAAACATGCATTTATCGTTGTTTTGTGTGCTGACTTGTACTTTTTAGACTAAAAAAATCATGATGCTCTTGAAATATTTTTGCACTCAAGCAAGAGAAATTCATTTTGCCTGAATACAAAAACTCGTCTTCGCAAAACCGCTCAAATTCTTGAGCTTTAAAAGTATTGTGATAGAAAAACAACAGGTTGGCGGAAAGCTTTAGTTTGTTGAGAAATTCCTGAAATTTTCTATTTCTTAGAGCCAAGCATTTGTAAAAAATATTTTTGTTGCAAAATAATGCAGCGGTTTGAGATGAGAACATAAAAGTGCACGCAAATAAAGTTTTTTTTTTTTGAAAAGTTTGCTTTGAATTAAACACAAATTTAAAAAAAAAATCTAGGTGCTTTAAAACATGGTCCTAGAACCTCAAAATTCGATGGTTCTGGATCCTTTCATATTGCTAGTTGCTACCGAAGCAGACGAATTCTATGTTTTATAAGAGACAGATCAATTGTATGTTTTATTTGTTGTCAACGACCTTTCATATCCAACATCTAACGCGAAATTTTTTTTTACTTAAATGCTGTTCTTTAAGTGTTCAACTTGCGTTTGATGGGAAACCAGACACCATATTTCTCTAAAATGGTTCTTCTCACTCTTCGCTATATATAACGTTAAAGAGATGAATTGTGAACCTTATGCAAATTGTGGATTCGATCAGAAGCTCGTAAAATCAAGAGATGTGCATAGTACCCGAATTTATGTTCACGTTAAGCGCAAGAATTCATAAATCATATTATATACGATCTCATCCGATAACTAAACAGTGATTTATGACCATTCATTTTTAGGAAAATAACAAATTGGAAATTTTACCCACAAATTGCATTGGTTAAAATCACAAGCGGTGAAAATTTATGCAGAAAGTTAGAAAAAGTTTTATTTGCTGTATCAAAAGTGTTTGATATGATTTGCTGATTATACAGAAAAATAATGTGTGTACACAAGATGTAAAATTAATAACTGCTCCTATTTTATGACTGATCAGCCTTTAATTTTGAATCATGCTTCATACATATCGCAGGAACAAGAAGAAAAGCAGCAGAAAGAGTTTTTAAAAAGTAAGAGAAATAAGCTTAAACGTTGAAAGTTTCATTTGTTATTGACTTTTAGTAAAAGCGTTTAACAAGTATATTGTATGAGTATAATATATATTTAAAATTTGTCTCATATACCCTTTCACGTTTTATGAAGCGTTTTATTTACACTGCTAAAAATTTGCGTAAAAAATAGTAATTTAACAATTTATTTGATTGTTATTTTACCATATTTAATTCGAATAACCATTAAAAAGATGGTACTCAAAGAGCTGATTTTGAAAAAAAATCGTTTATTCTCTGTTTTTCCTAAAGAACGTTAAATTAACAGTAATTTATGAGCGCCACCTAGGTCTCGTAGTCAATAAGATTCGGGCGTCCTTCTTGGTTGTGGATCGAAGAGGAAAACTTTCTCATACTTTTATGGACACAAATCACGAGATGAGAATTGAAAGAAATAAGTAGACAGAAACGCCACTCAAAACATTTTATTTCGTTGAAAATTCATGAAACTTTAGGTCGCTTCTTGAAATTGTTCGTAAAAATATTTGATTGTGACAAGATAAAACTGCCAAAGTGGAAGAGAACGAGTGCAGGAGAATCTTGAAAAAGTAAAAATCACCACCACGGTTTCATTCCCCAAAATACTAAAAGGATGGTAAAGCATACTTTTGAAAGACAAAGAAATTTTCGCGCAATGCCCAGCTATGGTATTTTCCCCAGAATTCGAGGAACGGAATGTTTTCAAACTATTTTTAAAGAAAAATATTATTTTTTAAGGTTTTCTTCGTGTAGTTCTTTATGCGCCCCATTAATATTTTTTAATGCATTTTAAGAGAGCATCACATATCTCTGTTCTCTTATATATAGTTTCTTTAATTAATGATTGAGCTTTTATCAGGATTAAACTGAGCACTATTCACTAAGTTTTAAATAGCTGTGTATATTTACACGAAAACAAATGCTTTTGCTGCAGTTGTGGGATTTAATGAAATGCTTGTTGTGTTTTGGGGGTTCAAAACGTAATATAACTTCATCAAAATGAGGCATTTATATGAACGGGGCATTTATATGAACATAAATTTCATACCATTTGAATATTATTCCAATATTATGTCAAACTGAAAAAAAAACATTTAAAACCTAATTATTCCGCTTATAATAATAAGTAAATCTACTCTTAATGTGTGTACGTAATGTACAATAGTAGTTTGTGTACACACCACACAAATATAATTAATCTTCCAGGCCCTACAATTAATAATAATAATAATAATAATAATAATAATAATAATAATAATAATAATAATAATAATAAAAATAATAATAATGTTCTATGGAGAAATTAACACTGATGCAAAATAAAACATGCTGCCTGAAAAATTATCATTTGAGCAAATATCAGAAGGACGTAGAAACATGCTATAGAGAAAAAAATGTTAAAGTTTTGAACTTAATTTAGAAGACAAAGATATATTACTAATAACTTATAGATATAAAACAAATGGATAAGATACAAAATTATAATATAAACTTCAACATTGAACAATTCATATTTAAAAATAAAATAATAATTCGGTCTTATTTTCACGAAATAATATGCTACTAAGTAAACTCTGTGCTTTGAATACTTCTAAATTACTGACTAAATTAAATTAAATGCATCTATGAGAAATTTAACATATTTTCTTTGTTTAATGCATCTGGTTTCGTAAAATAAAAAGAGTTTGCCACTAAGATTTAAAAAAATTCCAATTTTAAAATATGAAGATAAACGTTAATCTTCTTTGGTATGCAATAAGTACAAAACCTATGTATAAGGTATTAAAGCGTTAATGTTCAGAAACCATATTGATTAAGAAATATCTTGTATAATGGATTTATTTGTTAACTTTGTGGCGATGCCAGACAGAAAACAGCGCTAGCGAATAGGATTTTTTTTTTCATTGTGACGCCTATTTAGACCAAGATTAAAGTAAACACAGAATGCTTGACAAAAGATGTTTTCATTTAAAAGATTTGAAGAAATTACTCGCTGAATCGTGACCTACAGAATAACTTTTCCAGGAGCATTTGTTTTCTCAGCCAGATGGCGTTAAATATTGTAAACGCGATAGAGTCGCTGTCTTTTGTCTTGAAGAACATCTGTGGCGTAAGCAGGAACTAATTGGGAAATACAGTATTAGTTTCGTAAGACTTCATTTGAGGCATTTGCATGACAATGGTTGTTCGCTCCGCTGCGCTTTCTGCTGGAAGAATTTTCAAAGAACCAGGGAGCTATTCTTTAGAAGTCATTGGAAGAAGAGGGTATCAATTTAGCATGAAAGCTTAGCAGTATATTAGGTTTTTCCTCTTCAAACTTTCTGTAACTGAATGCTCCCAGGAACAATGGCGCTACAATAGAAATAGTTTGAAAGCAAGCCTTTTTAAATAAACTGGATTCAGATCAGTTTAAGTAAAGCTTGAACAAAAGCTGTGTTGAGAAAGAAATTTCGCATTAATTTTGCATCAAGTCTATATCGGCTTTTAACGAATTTTAACAATAAAATATATTTGTTGCAACTTGGTACAAGATAAATTCGTTTTAGGAAAGAAAAACATTTATGATTACATTTATAGACATAAACAATGCAACAAGGTTCTTTAAAACCTAAATCACAAATTAATTGGAATGATTTCCAAAGGTGTTCTGTAGCAATTTTGGTGGAGAAATTATACTTCTATCAATGCAATAACAGACAATAGAAACAAGTATTGAAAATTTTATTTCATACATGGTGAATGTGTTACTAAAAACAAGAAGAAGAGATTTGTTCCCAGTGTATCTCTGCTACTATTGGGAGCTTGAATAAGTTCTGGCCGTTTCTTTGTGAAAATTAATGCTTTATTTTAAAACATAATTTAAAATCATGCTAGTGAAAGTATTGTCCATCGCAGTCAATACTTTTCCCCATCTTTCTGGCAGCACTTGAATTCCACGTTGAAACAAGAAGTTCCGTCTAGAACTATACGAGCCTACTTTCCCGTATACACCAGCTTCAAATTTATATTCTAGCTATCTCTTTCTCGTTTAGCTTAAGTTCTCAATTGCTTCAGATATACCTTTTACAACGGTTAATACATATTCATTCAATCATTCATTTATTCAGTCATTCATGTATTTATTCACTCAGTTATTAATTCATTCTGTTGCTTATTGATTTAATCATTCATTAATTCAAAAATATTCTTGAAAATCTCGATCAAAAAATTTCATAGGAAAATAGGCTCGTTAGTTCTGGATGAACTTTCTATCTGTACATGTTCTACGTCATAAGAGCTTTCCGATAACGTTTGTTCCACGCAAATCGGTCCGTTAGATCAGGATTTATATAGGATTGAAATTTCCCTGGTAGGCGCTATGTTAATTTTTTTTGAATTGTTCAAAAATGACAAAAAATGTTCAAATCAATATTTCACGCCAAGAACTTCTTCCAGTGAGCTTGTTCATTGGAACTTGGATCTTGTACCCAGAGTTTACGTTATTTGCTTCATTTTCGCCCATAGGCGCTAATGTTAAAAATTTTTGAACTGTTCAAAATTGAACAAAAAATTGTTCAAAACAAAAATTAAAATATGAAAATGAGATGTCCTTGCCGAGATCTTTCGAATTCAAAAAGAATTTTTCGAATCGGACAATTCGTTCAAAAGTTATTAGGGGGGGGGGGGGACCGACAGACACACTTTTTCCCCATTTCAATACCCTACTTTCAAATTTTTCATTTTTCAATCTTTATTTAATTACTTAACTTATTTTTGACTTTTCTTGATTTCTAACGATATTTTCACGATACATTAAGCCTTCTTTCATGCTTTATTTTATTTTATTTTTACTTTTACGGGAAAGTAGGCTAAAAACGACACGTCTTTCGAAGCTATCCAAGAGTCGACCCAATTTTTGGTATCTTCATAAGAATGGAAGTGCTACTCAGCCAGGCCGTGTGTCATCGACCGGAACAAGTAGCAGTCGGAAGGGGAAATGTCCGGTGAATACAGCGGGTGGGGCAGGACTTCCCGCTTAAGCGTTTTCAAGTAGGTTTTTACCTGTCTTGAAACATGTGGCCGAGCGTTGTTATGCTGCAAAATGACCTTGTCATGTCCTCGTATTGCGGCCGTTTTCCTTCAATTCTCGGTTTAATAGCTGCAATTATAGTCTATAGCGATCTCCCTTTATGGTTTCGTTTGGTTTGAGCACCTCATAATAAACTATACCCAGCTGATCCCACCAAATGCAGAGCAGAAGCTTGGAACCATGGATTAGCTGAAGATGTTGATACATAGCCGGGTTTTCCTTCGATTTTAGCCCTTCGATTTTCTACGTTTAGGATTCTCGTAGTGAACCCATTTTTCACCGCCAGTTCCGTTACTATGCAAAAATCCTTTTGCTTTCTGACGTTGAAGCAGTTCACACATGAAAAAGAAGCCGTTCGACGTCTCTCGTCAGCAGCTCGTACAGCACACAATGATCTTGTTTTTGAATCATTCCTAATGCTTTCAAACGTTTCGAAACTGTTGTGTAGTCAACGCCTAATGATTCTGAAAGTTCAGTTAGCGTTTGATATGAAGTAATGCTTCCAATTGTTCGTCTTCAAACTTTTTCGGTGAGTCAGAGCTCTCTTTATCTTAAAGACCAAAATCATCATTTTTAGAGCGTCTGAACCAATCTCTACAAGTTGTTTCAGGCAGAGCATGATCGCCATACATCTCAACAAGAATTCTATGAGCTTCAACTGCAGATTTTTTAAAAAATAAAATACTGCAATAAAATTCCCCGCAAATACTCTTTTCCTGGCACAAAATTTGACATATTTAACGCAATGAAAAATAAAGTTGTTTGCACTTCCAGCAAATAATATACACTGAATTTCAAGCTTGCTTATAGTACTTGTAAATGGATGTGTCACTATCATAAAGTGACGCAACCAGCTCCGGTAACGCCACTTGTTGGAAACAGAGAGAACTTATTCAAGTACATAACATATAAAACGAGTTTTAATCCGCGTGTTATAGTAAGTACACTGTAAATTTCCTAAGGTCGCATTCGGACACTTACGTTGTTTACATTTATACTCGAAAATCACGTTACGATGGCAGAAAGCAATGTACCAAATGGTGTGGAAAAAACATAAACAGCTCAAAATGATTATTAATAATTCAATTAGAGCGATTTTAATCTTTTAAAAGCCCGTCAGTTACACATGATTCTTCACTAAATGCAGTAGCAAATTTTGCTATTATTTAAATGTTTTAACAGTTATAAAAAAAAAGGTTTCTAAGTGGTAGAGTACAAATATTTTTTTCGCGTTTTTAATGGCATGGTATCTCAAGTACCTTCATTAATTTAAAAAAATAAATAAATAGATAAAAAGAAAGAAAATACCCACAGCAATTTTATTTATTTTCATTAGCATGATAGTCCGTGAAATACTATTTCACAAAAAGAAACAAAAAAAAAAAAAAAAAAGGTTAGCACATATATTTTATCATAAAAACTAGTAAATGAAAAATGGATAATAGACGAGGTATTTCCTAAAATGTATTAAAGTTTTTACACGAAGTTTTCCCATTATTAAGCTAATTTAAATGATGTTTAAAAACAACAATAAAAAAATAAACAATAAATTCAGAAGAAAATTTGGCAACACAATTCAGTTGGCTTTCGCAGAGAGACACCGACATCACCAATAAACCAAGCTATACATTATAGGGAATCAACTTTAAGCACTATTTTAACAAAGGTATTTTTCTGCAAATTAACTCTTTCGCCTGCGACTGTAACACCTCTGAAAGTGAACATTTGTTCCAGTGAAATGACATTGTGTTATGACTTTATGATTTACGTGTATAGTCATAATTCATAAACTAGCAAATGAATCATTTTCTTTTTTACATTTTAAGAATGCACTTCCTTACCGTCAGCGAACAAAATAGACAAAGCAAACCATCCGAAATCAGTTCAAAAAATCTAAATTAATGTCCCTAGATTTACACGGGAACTCAAAGAACCAAAAGAAAAGAATCAAACACTATTCTCCATTTAAAATGTTTAAGTCTGCAAACATAAATGTTCAACTTTTTTCCCCGCCCTATTCCAAATCTTCTGCCTTTCCACTTTACTTCCTAAATGCTTGTGCATTATCAGATTGAAGAAGATAAACACAAATATCCAGTGCTCCCTATTCTATTAGGTCTGTTTAAATTAAACGCATGTTAATACTTTTAACTTCTTCAAACAAGTGCAAGAAAAGCCTTGGGCTAAGTCAAATACCGAGTAAATTTGAACAAAGACGCCTTAAGTATATGTATATTCTTTCTTTTATTTAGAGCAAGTTTTATTCATTTTTTTCCTCACAGCTAAAGCTTGCTAAAAGAGCTTTATTAATTCAAAGATTGCAGTACTAGCTTAAATAACCACTAAGATAAGAGTTTTCTTGATTAGTCGGGGCAATAAAAAAAGCTGGATCTAACTGAACCAGCCAACATAATAACTCGCTAATTAAATTAAACATTACTGCGAAAGATTGCAATGTATAAAAAAGTTACTTGGGTACTTTTTTATTACTTTGATAATTGTGTTTTAAATATGGAGAAAATGTTTAGTTAGAAAACATTAAAGTGATACTTTGGATGCTTAACAATTCATAAAATAAAACGCTATTTTAATTATAATGTGTTTGTGAGTATATGACTCATGATTAACAAGGAGTTGAGAAAATAATTTTCACACAAAATTAATCTCAGTGCATGTTGTTGCGTTTTAAAATTCTTTTCTTTTTAATTAGTTGAGTTATTTGTCTTGAGCTGCGTAAACAATTCAAAAATAAGAACACGGAATTAGTCTTACTGAACACAGTTTAGTTTTTGATAAGTTTCCATAAACGAACCACTGTTGGTTATTTTTTAAATTAGCCAAAAAGGGCGGTTTGAAATACTGAAATTAATATTAGTTGAAATTTAAATTCTTGCATCGACAAAGGCACAGAAAAGTTCGAGTATTTTTACAATCTTTCGAGAAACTATTGAATAAGCCGTTATTGGATTTTTTGAATATTCGCGTAGACAAGAGTTTCGTAAATTTTGTTAAACGGAATCCTGGAGTTCCGCTGACATCACTCCAGAGTTCTATAAAAGATCTGCAGATGACCGTGTCATAATTGAAAAAAATAAAAACGACTTTACGAAAATGACATTAAAAAATAAAGAAGCATATGAGAAATAGGGACTTGCTAACATGAATGTTAGCAAGACCAAATATTTATGTATAGGAGACTATGAGACGGACCTAAACCTAAATGATAATATGAAAATAGAAAGCTGCGAGTATTATAGATACTTTCACTGTTAAAATTTTCCGTAAGAAAATAGTAAAATAACCATTTATTTGATTGTTATTTTACCATATTTAATTACAACAGTTGAATAACCATTAAAAAGATGGTACTCAAACCGCTGATTGTGAAAAAAATCGTTTATTCTCTGTTTATCCGAAAGAAGGTTTAGCTAACCGTAATCGGGCGTCCATCTTGGTTGTGGAATCTTACCGTCGTACGTTGTTGGTAAAATATAAATGAAGATTTATCAGTTCAAATCTGCATGTGTATATAAAAAAAGAAGAAAAATAAAGTGGCTTAAGCAGTGGTTACTTAATAGAAACACACACACACGTAAATTAAAAATTGGAGACATCGGATTCCCAAACTGTTTGCAAATGAGCGAACCCATAACTTGAGCTGTTGAAGCTTGTTTGTATTTTAATTTTTGCAGCAAATAAAATGATTTTCGTCAATATAAAGTAAATTTAGACCAAAAATGGCTTTGGATCGAATCAAAAACTGAAATTTCACTTTTAATGCCGTTTATTTATCAATAAATCTTTCTTCTCCTGTTGAAAAGAAAGATTTATTGATAAATAAATGACCGTTTTGTGTGGTGCAGATGGCCGAATGGATAGAGCGCAAGATTGTTAAATCATACACTGCGGGTTCGATTCCGGCAAGCTTCGTTTACTGTTTCTACGTCTCGAAGACTCTACACCTCGAAATGGTTCAAAAACGGTAAAAATTTTGCTTTGAAGCCATCTTTAAATGGTTATAAACCATAAACTTTTGTATTTACGGCTTTTTAACCAAGCTGATTGGAAATGGTTAGGTCCCGTAAAGATAGAAAAATGTTCCAAACCGTAAATTTAACGGTGAATTAGATGGACAGACTGCTGCCGGTCATTTAACTGTAATTTCATGATGAAATTTCTAACGGTGTTGAGGTTAATAATTATAGCGAAGGCAAGAGATTCCCAAGAATCAGTTGTCAAAGAAAGAAGACTGTACGCAAATTAATTTCTGTTTGGTGGAGCGAAGAGATCTCTCAGAAAAAGAAGTGTTAAACTAAGTTCATTCACTATTTTTTAAATTTAAATCACTGCAATTCACATGTAAGCAGGATTGCAAAATACACAAATATAATACATATTATCTAAATATGTATCTTTCTATCTAATCTTATATCGAGTGATCAGAAAGGTGGAGTTATTGGCAAACTCTTTCTACTCCTATCAATACGCAAACACTAAACGTTAAATTGTTAGAATAAATAAATAAATATTTATAATCATGCAAACCTTTATAGGTGGATGTCTATGAGGTAGGCCTATTTTCAACGGTGGACTCTTTCAGAATTAAATGATGATAATGCTGATGAAATATCCATATGTATCTCTATATATATCTCGTATCTCGGAAATGGCTCCAGCGATTGGAATGAAAATGTATAATTAGTTAATATTTTGCTTTCCAAGTTTATCCAAATTTGTGCCAAGTATTATTTGTGAAAATATGAGGATAACGTAATTTCTTAATCAAAATTTCGAAAACGTTAAATTCTCAAATTCTTTAAAGTTTTTGAACTTTTTATGTCGAAAAATAGGTCTAAACTTTCGACTAATTTTCAGGTGTAATTCGGGTTTGTATCATAATATTTCTGGAAGTTATTCGATTGAGAATAAGGAGATGAAAGGCTCAGATTTATTTACGCTTGATTGATTTATTGATGGGAGCGGTCAACACATCATAACGAAGAAACTTTTTTAGAAGAACAGATTCATTGCAATAGTAATCCACTTGTTACACATAAGTATGAATTCATTGTGTAGACTTCAAAACAGTATTTACTTACGTGATCTTCAATTATTCGACGACAAGAGAATTAAATTTAGGTGTTTTAATTGCAAGAAAGTCCAGACTGCACTTACCTAGAAAAGAACATCAGCATATTAGTTCAAAGTGATTCAACATTATGCATACATATACAGGGTTGTGAACTATAATCTTAGAAAGAAGTCAGTAAACAGCTTGGGTCTCATACAGCCCAGTGTTTAGGACTACTTTTCTTTACCAGACCCCTACCTTTTAGTGGAAGCGTTAGAATTGAGTGCGCACGGGGATGTTTAGGACTACTTTTCTCTTCCACCCTCCTTTCCTGTTCGCACTATGCTTTTAGGGGTGCCCTAACCCGGGTGCGAGGTAGTGGGAGCAGTGGGATCCACGGGTTTACACGCACGTATCCCCAGTTTACATAGGGTCTTCAGCGGGTCGGGTATCGAACACCCGACCTTCCGGTTGGAAGTCCGACATCCTAACCATTGGATAACACGGTCCATGTTTAGGACTACTGTTTTTCATCCAGGCTACCTGGGCCTGGAGCTCGGCATGGAACAAATTTAACGTGATGTAGCAACTCAAAGTGATCCCAAGGTTTGGTACTAAATCATAGGAACGTTTAGACGAATTTTCTCTCGAAATGTAATGTGCCTTCTGGTGAGACTGGAATAGGGAATATAACTGAGTAAGGGTCAGGATCTTCAGGTGTAGTTCTTGCTTAAAAAGACTAGTATAAAATAATTTTTGGGGGCGGTTTCAAATTGGAAATTGCGCTAAAAATTAAAAAAGAAATTCCGTTTTTGAAACTACATCGACACGACTTTTAAACACAGTCGGCTCAAAATTATGACAATACGGTTACCATTATACCAAGTAGTACTTCATATTGGAACTGTTGCAAACTCTGTGCCATTTATATTTTTTATTTATTCATTATTACAAAAGATTTCATCTATCATAATTTTGCACCGACTTCTAAAAATACGTTTAAGAATGAATTTATTTTTTACTTTTTAGTGCAATTTTTAATATGAAGACTTTTATTTTCTCCCTCAAAATTCTTTTATTTTACTCTTTTTAGTGTCGATACAATTTTCATTTTAATACTGTTTGTTGTTGAAAAAAAAAGAAAGAAAGAAAAGGCACACCCACTTTGAATGACTATCACTAAAATCTAAAAAAATCCGTTTTTAAGTTGATTTAAAAAAGTCTAACTTATTATCTGAAAGGATTTAATTTTTGTTGCAGAGAAGCCAGAGAAGCCTTCACTCAAGCTCTTTTAATAATTGCTTTTAATATTATTGTGCAATGATAACAGAATGGCTTTAACAATAAGTTTTATATATTTTTATTACAAATTTCCCAAGAAAAAATATCAAGCCAAGCCTTTCCAATAAAAAAACTTATTTCAACAATAACGTTCTTTCTAAAGAGCACATGTAGTCGAATCGATATGTGATACTCGAGTCAGACGATCTTTTATCGATTAAAAAAAATAATCAAAATCGATTCATTCATTCAAAAGTTATGGACGAAGAAAAAATCTATACATTCCTGCCCATAACTTTTTTTCTGATTATAAACTATCAAATATGGTCAAAACAATGTAAGGGTCCCATGTGAGACCAACCTTGATAGATTAAAAAAATAATAATCAAAATCGGTTCATGCAGTAAGAAGTTATCGACGGAGAAACAAACAAACAAAAACAAAAAATAAATAAATAAAAAACAACAACAACAACAACAAAAAAGGACATACATATGGTTTGAACTGATAACCTCCTCTTTTCTGGGCAGTCGGTTAAAAATATTATGAACTCATCGTATAGGGAAGCAATGAAGCAAAACATGTGCGACTATCATGTCTACAAACGCATAGTATTATTAGTTTGGCAAGTATTAACTATAGAATAATAGTTAGCCTACATTAATATACTTCTTAATTATCAAGGTAAGCAGTAATTCTAATTTAGTTATTGTTCTTTTGCTGATAAAATATTGAGATTGAAATGAAAGAAGAGCGTTTTTGTATTTTATTTATGACAAAAGTAGCATTTTTTATGTCACATATGATTAGGGAACGGTTTGAAAACGATGAGACTACTTACTATAACATATAAAATATTTTCGTACATAAAAAACTATTATTGTTTTTATTATTATTAGTATCAACTAAGCAAAATCGTTCCCAGAATTAGAGAGCAATTATTTTTCTTACTGATCACAACTTATAATTAATATTGTGTTTTACACGGATTACACAAAATAATTGGTGACAAAAATAACAAAGGATAAAACAATTAGAGAACCTAAATCAAACAAATGCACTAATACAACTTATTTTTTAACCAGAAATGATTAAGTAATTCCCCTTCCCCCTCTTTTTTTTGAATAAATATACTGGAACATTACTAAATTACTCTTTAAGATATGAATGTATTCATTTTCTTGATATATTTTATTTATTGTTTCATAAAAATTACTTAGAGAGTAATATCATTAATGAATATTTCAATAATAACAACGTCAAATAAAATACTCAGCTTCGCAATTGTTTTCATTAAAATCTAAAAAAAAAAGAAACTTTTTCTGAAATATTTTAGGACATGTATTTTAAATAAATGAAGGATATAGTATAACGATTCTTATTAGGGAAGCATTTTTTACTTACATTTTATCTTCCCGCTGACGATAACGCTGAATTTTCCATTTTGAAACCTTTTATGAACGTAAATGCTTATTAATTAAGTCGTAAGTCTAAAAGAGTTTTTTTCAACCGTTTAATTAAAATTTATGAAATGCGTTTCGGATTACTGTCCCCACTTCATGACGCAATTAAAAATTCCCATTATCTTGAGAGCTCGGAGAACAAAACGAAAGAGCGGGACTTGAGGCAATTCTTACTTGCTCATCTTTCATAAGTACAGCTTAGTGTTGTGGAGGGCAAAAGGAAAAGAAGTAAAGATTAGAAAGAGGAATTGAAACACATATCTTCAGAGCACGAAGGCTTACAAAGATATTACCACCAATCTAGAATGGAATAAAAAATATTCTAGAACCAGAGGAAAAAAAATCGATATTACTTCCCACTAACAAACTTCCCATCCTCAATCAACTTCAGTTCATCCCTCTCCCCAATTGCGATTGTGCACTCCCCCTTCTTCAAAGTATTACCTGAAATATCCTCCTTTCCCAAGAGCTTCCTTTTCTTTTCGAGCATGAGCGCAAAGGCGGGTTTTTGCAGAAAATGCTATTAAGCCCGATGCCATCAATAAAGCACGAATTGTTGTTCCTTGAATAATAAACATGACGAATGTTTTCTGTAGTGTAATGTAGTAGCTCCGGAGTCCTTGTATTGTCTGTACCAGTGATTGATTGTTATTCCTGAAAAGGTAGATTTTTTTATTTTACTCTTACACTTTTTAGATTTAGTTTCAGTCAATTTTTGTTGCCTATTTATTTTAGATCCCATTATGTTTTAGTGGCCATTCAATATTTCAAACGCAACTAGCTTCATGGAAGCTGTTTGATTTTCACCGCAAGAGTCCTGTAAATGTTATGGCTTTCAATGGTGGTAAATTCTGCCAAAGTGGTACAAGCGAATGCTCCTTTTCAATTTCCTGTCAGTTATTATTTAAGCCCAAGTACTTTATTCATCACGCAAAAGTTTCAGTCATTAATTATCTCGTGAATTGAGTCCTCCGGCTGTTGCATGAATAGGTCTAGATGCATAAAATTTGATTTATGGTGTCAATTCCAAAGAAAGAAAGAACGCGCAACAAGAAAGATTTCATTATTAAAACCCAATCTTTTCTGCAAAAAATATGTTAAAGTTCATTTGTAAAGCAATAATGGAGCCCTTGACGAAAATCGATGGCTATCAGAAGGGTGCAAACATTTATTTTAAAAGGATTTCTCTTACAAGAGTCGATCATTTAAGCCACAGTTACTGCAATGATGCCCCACATAACATCGGCCTCAATATATCTCAGAACATACAGCACTAAAATTAAGAAATACTGCTTTAGAAATTGTGAAAGAATATTCCAGGTCCTTTTGAATATTAGATATTAGTCTACTCAGTTGAAAAGCATTAAAAATGTACTAAAACACATAAAAATATTAATAATAAAATAACACTGTGCAAGAAATTTGAACTTTTTTTTTTGTCCTTTAGATGAAACTATGTTATTCTATATAAACAAAAGGTGCTTGATTCAAATATCCAAGCCAAAATGGTCCATCACGTAGCGTTTTTGCTGGAGACCCACTTCTCAAATTTATACAATTTGGTTATAGAAGAATGTAACTCAGGCTTACTTATTGAAAACACAAATGCTAAAATGATTTTTTTGGCCAATTCTTCTTGTGGGCATCTATTGGTCTGCCCTGATAACAGTTTAGCAATATTCAATTCGTATACTTCCATTCTATAGAGCGCTGAAATGCTTTTCAAACAGAGATGTCCTGATGAAACCTTTTCCCATGCTAATCATTAATTGCACCAAGGGTTTGAGAAATAAAGTATATATGGGAGCCCAAAAAGTGTAGTTTTATTGAAATATAGCAACCTAATAATACAAAAGCATTTTATCATGTCACCAGCAAGATTTTTGTAGTTTTCAGTTTTCTCCATTTCCAAGGAAACGTGAGCGCACTGATTTAAAGGCCAGCCAGGCTGTTTTTTTTTTTTTTTTTTGGCTTCTGACTGTTTCTTTTCATACTCTTCATCATGAAAGGACTTCCTTAAATTGTGGGCCAATAAAAGTCCTTTCCTTTATTTTTGCCTCACTTAAATTTTTGAATTTGTTCCTGAAATGCAAGGAAGCCAGAGCTTTTACAAATCTTTCGATAAACCAAGTTTAATGTGCACTTTTGGAAAAAAAAGGCACATTGTAGATCATCATAGGCTCATTTGATATGCTTTTGCCACTTGTAATTTTGTAATTTTGAAATTTCCTTTTTGTTTGCAGAATATGCTACAGGAATGAATAAAGAAAAAGAAAATACTTAGATGGAGGAGCACTGATAAACAAGCGCCACTCTGCTGAATTGTGCCCATGTCCTAATGCTTGAAATAGTACACTCACATCACAGCAGCATACCATTTTTTCTTGCTCCGTAAAATAGTCTACAAAATGCCTTTGTCGTTTTGTAAACGACTCAAAACTTCGAGAAGTAGATAAAGCTTTTGTTGCCAAAAATGTCGCTAAAGTGACCCAACTTCATTAAAAAGGTCTCTAGAATGGCAACGATCTCTCTATCAATGAGAAAGATATAATTTATAATAAATTAAGTCGATAAATTACGAAAAAATGCACATTTGTCAAGAAAATACGTAAAAGCTAAATTGTGGAATTTTAGGAAAATGGTAGTTGATAGGCAAAATATAATTGCAGATTCGTAATTTTCAGCCAAAAATACATAAGAAACAGACATTTTCATCCAAAGGACATTTTTCGTGTTGCACAGTGTAATCATACATAACAATAGTACAGAGTTTAGTGCGAATCGTTTACTGTTCGTTTCGTGGAATAATTTGCTTCGACTTTATGTATGTATGGGCTAAAAAGTAAAATAATGTAGTGAAAATAATTTGGTAAAATAATGTAGTGAAATCTCATAAACAGTTAGTGTGGTATTGATTTTTAAGATGAGCAAGTACTTCATTTCTACACTTAATGAAGCATTTGCATTTGATTGTGCCCAAAATAAAAACTTGTAAGATTAAAACAATTTCCAAGCTTTTTTTCAAATCAAAAGTAAAGATAAAAATTTTTAAATTCAGAAATTAAACAGCCAGAGGGCACTCTATTGTATTTTTGACAAAGGGGATACGTACGAAGTACAATCCAGCATTTTAGCAGAATAGCACGCGTTCCTCATCTAAAGCAATAGCAGCCCAGACCCTTCTTTCGATAATCTTTCAAGAGATATGTTTTGAAGGACCAATGTGTAATCTTTCGCGGATGTAATACAAAAACAAATAAAAAAGTGACGACCAGCAACAGGCTCAGGGCCCAGCTAGGCTGGTCCTAGTCAATTTAGCAGTCCCCTAACACCCCTAATAACAATCACTTGTAATCTAGTAAATTATTCCTTTTTAGTTAGGTAATTTATGTCATTAACTTATAAAATTTGTGTTTGATTTTCTTACCGTCTGAACTGGAGCTCAAAATGCCCAACAAGTTACAGAACTAGAACTAAAAAAATATGACTAACTTTGTATAATAAACTATAGAAAAAGATTGAGTAAAACTAGCATTTAAAACAAAAACATATTTTATTTATTTATTTATTTAATTTTTATGCCGTATTTAGAAGAAAGAAAGCCTTTCCATAAAATTTGAGCGCATTGTGAAAGCATTTATTGAGTAGTTTAATAGAAAAGGAATAAGAGAAAAAAACCTGCAGATTCTACCTGCTGGAATGCATTCGGAATTTTTTTCTCATTTTTTTTCCTTCTATTTTCTATTTTTTTAGTAAACTCTTCTGCGCCTTTCCGGTAATGCACTTCTATGAAGAAAAACCAAAAAAGTTTCTTCCCTAATACGATTTTTAAGATGTGTCTGCTTCTTCTGGGCTTAAGAAGGGCATTCTTTCTTTCTTGTTTACTACGAAGCGGCTGCTGCAGTCCAGTGTGTGTGTCTTTCCATTAAACTTAATCCCTTAACGTGGTTGGCAGAGGAGGGTGTATAAAAATAGCACGAAAGAGCTTAAAAAATTTTTGGGAAAAAGAATTTTGATTTTTTTGGATGTGTTTCCTGGATTTCATTGTTTTTCCTGCCAAAGAGTTTTCAACTTGTTCAACGGCATGCATTTAATCTTACCACTAAGCGCTTTAAAATTTCTGCTTAAACATAATTGAAAATAACATAAAGAGCGGTTATGGTAATGAAACACTAAAAACCATTGGTAACGAAAACAAGTCGGTTTAGTGTTGCAAGAGAGGGGGAAAATGTGAGTACTAAAATCCCTACAAGACGGAAACTATTTCATTATAAATCACAGTTGCAGTTAAAAGTCGACTTGCAAAAGTAGTAAGTAAACAAATAGTTATAGTTCAACTGTAAGTGATAATGTTCAATTAAGGGAGGACAATTAAGACGAAAGTTTGCATTCTCAAATACATACACTAGGTTTGAAATTAAGAAGAATGTTTACTGCAGTAACGCAAACAGTTGAAAAAAAATAAAATTGCATCACTGAAAGAATAATTTTCTTGTAACTCTGAAAAAAAGAAAAAAAAGAAATGGAGGACGGAGTACATGAGACAGTTGTACCCTAAAACAGTAGCATGCTGCGGCCTCATTTTGAAGCATCCAAACAATGCACTGTCGTTCACATTTATCAACAGTGGACCTTCTCCCCATCCCCCAAAAAAGGCACTTCGTAGATGTTCACTGCATTTGCTGAACAAATATAGCTTTGTTCACCTTAATCTAGCACTGAGTATAACGTTACGTTTAGTTTCATGTAAATATACAGTCAGTGAGATCTTAAACAGACAATAAGTAAAATATGTCATCACAAAATAAATTTCAAATTTCATTTTGGTTCTACAATTATTATCACAGATAATAATTGCTATATTATTTTTTTAGTTGGTGACCTTAGTTTGAAATACGTTCTACTAACTAAGCGTTCTATATCATAATAAAAATATGTTTAACAAAAGTAGTGAAATATACGTTTTCGGATTGAAAATTCTTACAGCAGGGTACATGGTTCTCTTCAAACTTCACGTCCGATCACTGTTTTGGAATTTTCGAAAGTTACAGGAATTTGTGACACGTGCCGTATATTACTTCAAACTTTTCTATGGGAATTCGCTCAAGCACGGATAAATACGGAGGCAATTACCGACATAGGGACAAAGAAAGAATATATCCCTTTTTTATTTATTTCTTTTACTCAAATACTTTAAAACAAAATTAAACACTGTGGATGAAGTTAACCGAGAGAAATGCAAACCCACACCATGCAAAACACGCACACAGACAAAAGCTTACTAGAAGAAAATTTAGAAAATATGGAAGAATAGAGAAAAAAATCATAAGCTAGTCTTAATGTTTAGGGATTGGGTACTTCTTGGCCAATTTGTTAGGTCAAGTTCTTTTGTGGTTGCATAAAACACATCGATAAGTCATGCGCAAATCCAGCTTTTTTGGGCTCCAATTATTTTAAAATAAATTTTAATTAAAATGCTGTATTGTATTATTTTTACTACGCAAAATATAGTAGGGTCAATTGGGGTAATTGTAAACATGAGGTAAATATAAACACGCTTCATAACTACACTTGTGGTGGTTTTGAAAAGTTAACTGCTTCTGAGTGATAAACTGGCAGCATAGGGAAGACATTGAAAGAGTTTTGTAAATTTCGAAACAATTCTTGAGGCGTCATTATTGTTTGAAAATGGCACAGTGAAAAAAGTTGTTTAACAAAATTTAGTGATCTTACATTTTCCTCTCCAGCTCATCTACAAAAGCAATGTAAGCGGTTTCAACCATTTTTATTTGTCATATGGAATGCTGCTACAAACATTTAGTTATGAATTTAATCCTCCCTGTTATTTTTCATGTGCAAGTGAGGTGTTTACAATTACCCCATATATTTCGTACACTGGGGTAATTGTAAACACTTAAATTTATCCTATTTCCAATATTTTGGTGGGACAATAAGCATTATATTTTGATGTAAATTACACTTTTGCGTCTATTTTACATAACTGTTGTTGTTGTTGATAATGAAACTTGGAAATATAAGCCCCCCTTGCAGGGCGACCATGAATTAAGGAAGCTCCTACTGATTATTAATGAGCTCCGCTAGAATGAAGTACACTTGGTTCAGAGGGGCTTAATGATTTTGAACCAGCTCCCAGATGAGAGATCGTCACCTCGGATGGTCCCTCAGCGGAAATTATTTCTAACTTGGTGGACATTTGAAGCGACGATGTATTTTACGTGCACAGCTCCCTTTAGCGCACTCGGTCTCAAAGTAATCAGTCGCGGGAGGTGGTCCCCCTCCCAAGCGTTGACTACGGCCAATTGTGCTTCACTTTCGGTGCTCTGTGGGATCCAAGCTTAACCGACTGATCCACTGCGGGACAAATTTTACATAAATTTGTCGCATTAATTGATGTTTTGCAAGATATTTCTCGTTAAATGATCTCAGCCGACTCATAACATAACTCAGCGGACCACATGCGGCCTGTTGGCCGCAGATCGAGAACCATTGCTACGGAATTTCCTAAGCCTTCAAGCAGACTGTGTATGAAACAATTTTCCATTTGCATCTAACCTTATTCGAAAATAAATCACTGTTTACAATTACCCCAGATCTCTGGGGTAATTGTAAACACACTGGGGTAGTTGTAAACACGAGCTCATTCGCCCACAAATAGTCATAAAGTCAAAATTTTTGTACACATTTACTCACAAGAAGTACAGTAGTGGCTACAACGCTCACAATTTTATCTCTGAATTCATTCACGAGGTAGGGAAGGATCAAAAGTTAAAACATTGAAAAAGCGTTTACAATTACCCCAACTGACCTTATTTGATCCAGTAAAAGAACAAAAGAGAAAAAAAAACACAATCAAAGTAAAATATATTTAAACGATATCTCAGCAGAATATAAACAAGTAATGATAAGACTACATGTAAATCATTTGCACCAAAACTCCAAGGTATAGAAATACAATATTCTTCAGAGTGGCTAATATTTTACTATAAAAGTAGAATTTTAATGTTATTCACAAAACTGGTATAGCTGCTAAATTAGATTTAAAAAAAAATATTGCAATAATGTATAAATTCATTTAATGCATTGCCCTAATTGAAAACATGTACGTCCACCTTAGTTGAAAAATGCAACAACAGCTGAATAATAAAATTAATATAGTTTCAAGATTAAATTTGCTTTAATTTAAAAGAGGGATTAAACATAGGGGGACACTCTGAAATCCATCTGTTAAATTTAAAACTTTGCGGTCTATACATGCATTAAATTGAAAAAATAAGATGTAAGCTAAGATTTTTATAACAATTTTTTATTCTTTTGTAAAAGATTTAACTTTGATTCTAAAGCTCATAACATTACTTTAAACGGAAGAAAATACTTAAAATCATAGAAATCAAAGATATAATTAAATATTTCTTTCTAAAATTGGATTTAATTTTTTTCTTCAAAATGGAACTTTTAATGTTAAAGAGCATTTTTAAGAAGAAAACAACTCTCGCCTCCCCCAATCCTGTAACGAAGCGCTCGAGAGGAAAAATAATGAGCGTGAAACGCGGCTCAAGATGAGATGGAAAAGATACTGAAACTCACTGAAGTAGGAGAAAGTTTTTCCTTTAATTGCGAATTTTGAGGGAAAGTCGTCCTATTTACTTTAATGATCCGTGCAACTTTCGATGCACAATCTTGCGTTTAAGGCCCTTGATTTGCCTTAGGTTAAGGAAAATGGTGTACCTGCAGCAAAACAGGGGCCATTTTTCATCGTTGTCTGAGTGTAGGATAAATATTTATTTAATGTTTATGAACTGAAACTGATCATTTCATATTCAATGTTCAGTAAGCCAGTTAAAACGTTTTAGTAATCACAGAAGAAGGAACATACAAGTAATTCTCAAAATTGACTAATTGCATTTATTAACCGTACAAACATAAATGTACACATAAATCAATCTATAAACAGCATTTTTTTCTTTTATGCTGTAAAAAAAAGGTTGTGATCTATAAGAAAGCTTGCGTAAGAAGAATGAACAACAATATTTGCTGATAGTAGGATTAAGGTTGAATTTGTAGCTGCAGGAAAATCTGCAAAAACGCATTGGTAAAACGTTTCAGTGTTTGATAATTAAAATTTTTCGAAAAGCTCATTTCTCTACCAATAGCAATATCACTTGTTAAAGGTATTCGTAATAATGAAATTGAAACTTACAAAACTAGGTACAATTGATAGCCTTGCAGAGGATATATTTTTTTAAAATCATGATTTCACAGGAGTGCAAGACATTTACTATTTTAAGTGGTTACTTTTTCTTCATTTTTTAATGTTACACAAACACTTTTAAGGCTTACTACAGCACCTTTTACTTAGCGCAATTTAGGTAGAAATCACTGATGGGACATTCTCTGCAATTGTGTACCACCAAAAACAGTCCACTTGGGGAAAGAAAGAGAAGAAAAACCTGTCTAAATTAGAAAATTTTTTACATTTTTGCAATAAAAATTGGACGTATTTACGTCCAATTTTTCAATTATACAACGTTTTTACAATAAAGTTTGGAATTTAGACGGGAAAAGACTTATTTTCAATACCTTCACTATCATTGTATATTATAAAGCTATAGAGTTAAAAAACCCTCTTGCTCAAAAATTCCGTCTTTTAAATTTTAAAAGCAAATAAACAATTTAAATGACGTCAACATCACTGCAGATGGACTGAAAAAATATTTTTTCAGTGCTATGGATTTGAAAGTATATGCAGAAAAATCATTTCTCTATTTCCAAATAAATATATAAATAAACTAAATAAAAATAAATGGTTTTCAAAATCAATGAAATGCAAAGAAATCTCTCAATTCAACCTTTTAGCAGAC
The DNA here is from genome assembly GCA_038502835.1 of Octonoba sinensis. Classification (NCBI taxonomy): domain Eukaryota; kingdom Metazoa; phylum Arthropoda; class Arachnida; order Araneae; family Uloboridae; genus Octonoba; species Octonoba sinensis. The sequence continues at coordinate 84,372,518 of CM076604.1, forward strand.
CAGCCTCATTCAGAGCCGACAGTCCACTGCAAAGTATTTCATCCTCCTGCTTAAAACCCAAAACGAAAGGCCAACATCAGAAACGCAGCGCTCCCTTTTACTCTTGAGGCCCATTGCAATGACTTGCCTCTCTTATGCTTTTCCGAACATTGAGTCCCTCGGCCATCGACGAAATGTTTATGTATAATGGGTTTGAAAAATCTCGGCATAGGTAGAGGTGACTTCTTCCTTTAATGCTTTTAAGTAAAAAAAAAATCCCTTTTTCCCTACGAAGCGAGGCTTTTAAATCCGCTTCTGCGTATCAATCATGTCCGTCCAGAATGGCTTTTAGCATCTCTTGTCAGTTTCCGTGATGTGTAATTGAAGACAGCAGATGAGTTCACTGCATTAATACGAAATGATTTTTCCCTCGTCGTATTTATTTCGCTGGGTTTTTATGAGAGAACTGCTCTGGCGTTGTTAAAAGGGAGAAATCGCCTTTTAAGATCCGTTCTTTCTTTCGCCGCGAATAAAATTGCGTGGGCCTTAATCGCCTTGGAGTGAAATCAGGATTATGAGAAAAAAGCTTTTTCCCAGAACATTAGTTAAGAGTTCAAATGGTATGAGCGCTGAATAAAAGTGTTTCTCTTGAATCAAAATATGGACAGGAGACAATGTCGTTACATTACGAATGCAATGACAAGTATATATCTATCTATATAAATAAAAATGTAATTGTTCGTTTGTGCAAGCCGCAAATCTCCGAAAGTACTTGCCCAAAAATTGGTTTGAAATTTTGCCAGTGAACAGAGTGATTCAAGCGGATGGCTTATAGACCCGTTAGAAAAAAAATCCGACCGGTAGTTCCTTTTTTATTCCAATTTAAGGCAAAATTTCTACTTTAAATTTTCCCCTATTATGGGGGTGAAGAAAACCTTGCACATATTAATATAATATATCGATCGAAAGCGCTGATTTTTCTGCATAAAATGGAATTTGTTCGAAGTTTTTAAGTCAAAAAGAACGCCAGTTATAAGCTTTTTAGTTCGATTTCTTAAGGCTTACCTTGATCCAAAAATAATAATTAGCAGTTTCCTCAACACCGGGTAACATAAACTATGTAAATAAAAATGTAAGTGTTCGTTTGTTCATACAAGGCTGAACGTGATCCAGTTTACGGTTACGATCAAGTTCAGCCTTGGTTCCTAACCTCAAATCTCCGTAAATACTTCGAATGCTTTGAAATTTTATCAGAACATGTGTTTTAATATATCGCTTTTAATTTATTTCAACTTTGATTTAAATATTTCGGTTTTTAATGTTTTATTAAGAAGAATGAGCCTCTGCAACTATTGGCAGGGTACAGCTATTTTCATTTTGATTCAATAATTTTTTCTGTTTGTATTGGAGTATTTGTTAGTATTTTTGCACTCGAAGATTAAGATTTTTTTTTTGTCTGTCCACTCATGACTTCTTACCGGATGAACCGATTTTCATGATTTTTTTTAAATCGATCGAGGGTGGTTTCCCATAGGTCCCATACCTTGGTTTAACCATATTCGATAATTAGAAAAAAAAGTAAGTGACTGAAATTTGGTAATTTTTGTGCTTTTTCATCCATAACTTTTGACTAAATGAACCGAATTTGATTATTTTTTCTTTGATCGATAGAGGGTCGTCTAACTCAAATATCGCGCATCAGTTTGACTACGTCTGTTTTTTTTTAGGAAAAACGTTGTGGGTGAAAAATATGTATTTTTTCATTTTAATTGGAAAGGCTAGGCTCGATTTGTCTTTGTTGGGAAAGTTGTTAATAAAAATGAAACTCATTGTTACATTAAAAGCAATTATAACAAGAAATAGACTGAAGGCTTCTCTGAAGAAGAAATTAAAGCCAATCAGTTTGCTTGCTCCAGTGACCCTTTAAAATTGGTTTTAAAACGAAATTTATCTTACAAACGGTTAGTTTTTAGTGCCATTGCCTGAAATGTTTTCCCTTTGATATGTATGTCTTAAAAATAGTGTATTTATATAAAAATGTATTTACACTAAAAATAATAAAATAAAATAATTTTTGGAAAAAATAGAACCGACTTCAAACTATAAATTGCGCTGAAAAGTAAAAAATAACATTATTCTTTAAACAACTTCGATACGACTTTTGAATATAATTTTTGAAGTCGGTGCAAAATTATAATGGATTTTGATGCATGATTCCTTTTGTAACTATGAACCAATTACAAATACAAATAGCGTAGAGTTTGTAACAGTTTCCGTGTAAAATAACGCATGATGTAATTATAATTGGACTGTCATAATTTTGCACCGACTTCAGAAATTATATTTAAAAGTCGTATCGAAGTTGTTTAAAGAATAATGTTATTTTTTACTTTTCAGCGCAATTTATAGTTTATAGTCGGTTCTATTTTTTCCAAAAATTATTTTATTGTTTTTTCCGTTTGTATTGAAGTATTTGTTAGTATTTTTGCACTCAAAGATTAAATGGAACTTTAAAACAAATATTTCTTATTTTGAATGTTAACAGTTTCATTTAGCTATTTTCATTCTGATTTTAAAATTTTAAAGTACTTTTTAATTATTTTTGAACTTGACGATTAATGGAACTTTAAAACACAGATTATTTATTTTGAACAGCAATTTTTTAATTTAGAATTTTTGTGTTTGTGTTTCTTCTGTTTGGATAAGGCTTATGTTGGAATTTTTCAATGTGCTGAGCCAGACAATATCAAAATCTTCACCGACAATGGAACAAAAAAAAAAAAAATGCCCACAAGCATTGTGAAAAAAAATAAAGCTCAAGACCAATCAATTAAATTGAGCAGTTTAGATTTTCTCATGTGTACAGTTATAAATTGCATGTTCCAGAATGGGTAAACCAGACAATCTATATTTTCAGACAATGAAATAACAAGCATTGTCAAATGAAACATATATGTGCTTTTTCTTGCTTTTCCATCGAACCATACTGAGCCACAGCAACGCGTGGCCGGGTACAGCTAGTAGATCTATAAATATATACATACTAGCTGCGAAGCCCGGCGTTGCACGGTCTATCTTAAATTATATTTTGCGAATACAGCGATGACTCATCAAAATGAATGCAGCGATGCCTCATCAAAATGCTAGAAACGTTGATTATTATTTTTTTTATTTGTTTAACAATGGCAACTGCACTGATTTGTCTGTTCACACGGCAACTGTAACAATTATTGAAACGATGCAACAATGCAAATAAAATAAAACGGTCATCATCTGGCTCAAATAAAATGAATTACTGTGAAAAAATAATTCCAAACTACAGAGGAAAACGCTTATAACTTCTTTTCTAGTTAATTTACAGGCTTCCAATTTTAGCACGTAGCAAAAAACTCTTCCTCAAGTAGTTTTTTACGCGCTTTTCAATGGTTTCAAGCTCGAAAGGATGTGATAATTTCTTCCGATAGAAAAGGACTATTTTATGCAATTTTCGTAACTTCGCTCCAATTGGTCTTAGCGTGATGATATATAGCCTATAGCCTTCCTCAATAAATGGGCTATCTAACACTGAAAGAATTTTTCAAATCGGACCAGTAGTTCCTGAGATTAGCGCGTTCAAGCAAACAAACTCTACAGCTTTATAATATTAGTAAAGATATGTCACTTCATTAGGTGTTCGGGATTTGCACACAGTTTCGGTAAACTGTGTGCGGAGAATCAAGCAGTAATCCAATAAGTTGGAAAGAATAAAAAAAGAAATATAAGGTTCAAATATTACAAAACATCAATACGCACAAATTTCTGGAAATGTGTAAAATTACAATAAACATGCAAAATATTGTGAAAATAAACTTTACTTAGTGAAGACATATTTTCATATAGTAAAATATTAGCACAAATGCAAATTTAGAGTCAGCTCTTGGTAACCCCTGCAATTTTCGCTGTCAATGGATTTTCGTTATAAAACTTTCAAGTTTAAAATCTTATTTCCGACAAGCTACTACTTTGGCTATTCATTCAGTCTTATAAATATTGTAAATTGTTGAATGTACTAAGAGGAATTATTCTGTTTAAAAGACTGATTCACTGTTACACAGATACACTACACATAAACTTAAAATTTTAATTAGCAGTTATTAAGTGTTGTATCTCTCTGAGATGTAGCTCAAAGAAAATCTGAAAAACATTTCAAGAAGAAAAAATTAGTTAATAAATACGCAAAAAAGTAATAAATAAATCAATGAAACACTTTGACGCAGACACATCCATAACAGAGTTGCAAGCTCAGCCGTTTGCATTGTTCCTAAGTGTCTATAAATATTAGCATTAGCTCTTTTAAATATTCAATAAATTATAATTATTTTTTAAAAATCAGTTTAAATGTTTTTTAAACTAAAATTCGAGTTTATTTTGTATAACTTCGTTGGATAATTTTGTAGAGATAATACTGGTGAAATTGAACTACTTCCGATATTTTTTCATAATAAAACCCACAAAGCACACAATCTCCAGGTAGCTGTACATCTTTCTCCATTTTTGTGAACGTTACTAAATGACAAGTGCGAATACAAAGTTTTCAAAAAAAAAAGAAAAAATAGATTCTTCCAACGTTTGTTTGAAATCATGATAAAAATGTAAACATTAAAAAGAAATTTCCAAATAAGAAATTAATTTTATAAAATTTGGAATTATTTATAAATTAAAACAGGCAGTTTTACAACAGCAACAATCAAAATAATAATTAATAAATTACAGGAAAATTATGGAATAGTTCACTAATTGTTCTTAAATTGGAATTATTGAAGCCTTAGAAAAATAATACCGTGAGTTTAAATGAAAATCTTTGCGTTTATAGTCGTTGTAAAACTATTCTACTTTAAAATGAATAAATTTGCATTTCATCGGCAGAACAAGGCCATGTTTTAAATCAATCAGTTAAGCATAATTTCAATCTTTTTCTTACACAAAGAAGACCAATAGTACATTATAAATGCCTTACTAGGCATTTTTTTCTCTCTTTTTAAATTTTTTTCTTTCGCAAAATTCATTATCAGTCACTAAATTCTCCACAAAATCTCGCCCGTCAAAAGCAAGCAGAAATACATAAAAAACCACAGAATAAAGTAATTTTAGTACCTCTTGGGAGAAAAAGAAGCACACGAAATGGAATCTATCTAGTTTTCCAATAAAGAAAGAAGAATAAAAAAAAGTAGAAGAATGAAACGGAAATCCGATGCCTTACAAAACCTACCCATTAAAACTGGATCCGTCGAACAAGACATGTATCCCTCAGAAAAGGAAAGGAGAAAGGAACACAGTTGGACAAACACACCAATCGGAATTACAGATTGAGCTTATGGGTGTTAAATCCAGAGAATAATCAGCCAGGTATACACGGAAAACTTTCACACACCAGCGAACCTGTCGGGCTCGTATCGCTAAAAGCAGTCCCATTTAAATTCCAAGAGTTTAAAAGCAATCGCAGTACAAACACGAACGAGGAGTAACATTATTTACATAATATTAAAGTGCAGATTTTTCTTTACCCGGGAGTCTGTTTGAGAGCGAGTGAAAGGAGAAGAAAGATGTGCTGATATATTCCTTGATGTGACCCGATGCGGGTAATATCGGAGTCTAATGGTGATTTCTTGTTCGCGTCTCTTGTCAAAAATATCAGTAGGCGTCTCGCACCATCAAAAGGTGCATTGGAGAGATGATAATAAAAGCCATACAAAATATGGCGCAAGGAGACTCTTTATTTTTTCTTTTCAATATTGCATTTTTCAATTTACGAAATTCATTTGTTTTGACCTCTGCAGACCCCAGAACTAAGCACAAACAATTTTGACGCAGTTTTTTGGTTTTCTGATTAAAATAATGATTACAAAACAAAATAACTATAATTTATTTTAATTTATTTAATAATTAGTTTGAGTAATAATTAATGCTAATTTCCAGGTTTTCCAGGTTTAAAACGAAGTAAACTATCTGTTGATTAATTTCAAATTGCACAAACAGTAGTTAATAAACAATATTTTAAAATGTACCCAATTGGGTACACTTGGAATGAAGAGGTTAAATTAGTACATTAGAATAATATTAGTTATCTATATATATAAATACGCAGAGAAAAAACAGTTAAAAAACATTTTCTCCGCTGGTTTTTAACGAATTCTCTTCCTTTTTTTGTTTAGTAGCTCTTGACAAGTTTTAGTGATATCAATTAAAATATTTAGGAAACAGCTTATTATTAGTTAATTATTTACCCTTTTCTTTTGTCAGGGAAGCCTCATTTATAACTGTAATATTTTAATGTTTTATTGAGCAGATGGCAACATGTCGGGGGGTTCGTTGCCATTAAGCAGTGCTATTAAAAGCAATTATGATAAGAGTTTGAATGGACGCTTCCCTGGAACAATGGAATTAAAAAATGAGAATAGTGTATGGAGGCAAGCATTTAAGTTTTATTCAACTGCCAATACGAAATCAGCAGAAGTACAAGCGGATAGATCTATAAGCCAATGGACCCTGCGGCGACAACGATTTACAATACACTTGCTTTAAGTGAGGATGATCAAAATAAACTCGACGTTATAATCGCCAAATTTGATGAAAATAATGATTATATAATTATACAAACAGCATAATATTTGCAATGCTAAATTTAACTATATCTGTCGAATTTTGACTGTCGGGCGAACACATAAATGGAGGGTTCAGAATACAAGTGAACCAAGTCAACATTTTGTTATTTTTGAGTTAGCACCGCAATAGCATGCACTAAATAAGTAAGATTTCAGTGAAATAATGAACTAAGTCTCTCTTTAAACTTTTAAAATTTAATTTATAATTTAAAAAATTTTAAGAGGTAATTTTGTAACAAAACTTTAACTTTAAACCTCTGTAGCACAAGTAAAATTTTAATGGACTTGGTTCACTTATATTCTGAGCCCAACAAATGTGTGTCGATTTGCACGTCAATCCGTAAAATTCTTTAATATATCTGAATATCTACACACATATATATACATATCGGTTGATTTTTGCGGTAGAAAACCTCTTGATAAGTAAAGATTTAAAAACTTAAAAAAAGTAATGTGCTCAAGATATCAATGGGTAATTAAACCCACACTTTTGGATACGCATTTGAATGTTCATATTGAAAATGAAAGAAAAACATTAAGATTTTTAAAAAATGAAGTGATATTTTTATCACCCAAACCATCTATTTTTAAACAGTGCTCTTTTAAAACGATTAAACATGGCAAAAGTATTGAAAGCGAGAAGAGAGGAAGTAAAAATCAGTTTTGATTTATAATTATTTTACTGGATAACAATGTTAACAAACATTTCTTTATGAATAAGAATTTTCACAGGAAATACTGTTTATATAAAACAGACAGTTTAAAAAGATGGTCAAAGCAAATCATATTACATTCATGCAAATGTTTCTGTAAGAAAAAAAAAGAAATTCTCAGAAAAACAAAATCTAATCCATTTTTATGTCAACTGTCAGGAAAAGGGAGAAATTGAATGTGTTAATAATAGGTGGCAAGTTTGAAGGGTTTTTTAAAATGAGTCAGCATGTGTAAAAGAAAGCGTAACAACAAAAAATAACACATAATAAAGAATAAGAACTGTAAAAAAAGAAAAAAAAAGATTCAAATTTCTCAAAATTTTGCTACATGAGCGATCTTTTTTGGAGTAGTTATTCGTAAAAGAAGTAAAAGCAATAAAAAAAATGTAACAATGAATCAACAGTCATACAAAAATAAATTCATTTTCAAAAGAAAATAAAATATACATAAAATGAGAGGAAAAGTAAAAAATGGATCTCTGATTCATTTTTTATGAATAAAAGTAATTGAAAGGTTACTAAACGATAGGAATGTAGAAAAAAGTGCGTACTTTTACTCCAGTCTTTTTGTTTGTATGGGTAATAAAAAGCCTTTGAAATATTTTAATACCTTTGATAAAAAGTCATCTTTCAAAGAGATTCTAATATCTATTTAAAAACTGAGTAAAAGTTACTTATCATTTTTTTACAGGAATGAATTTCGTAAAACCAAAAGTGTAGGGGCAAAAAAAGTTAAAAATTATGGTAAAAACAAAATTTTCCTACCATTTCTGCAGGGTTAGATTGTTTTAGAAGAACAATAATGAAAAAGAAAATGAATCAGAAGAAAATGGTAACAACAGTTCTCCAGCAAGTTTTAACCGAATTTGAAACCTTTGAGAGAAGTGAATGCGGAAAAGAAATACAGAATTAAAAATTTTACTTCAGGTCAATAATAATAATAAATAAGAAAATCAACCATTTCTGAGCTTTTCGAGTGTAAAACATCGTCAAACCGAAGCTCTCTTGGGGTCTATGGTAGTTTTCTCTCATAGCTTCATTTCCGTGTGCTGAACAAGGGACTCCTCAAAGGAATCATTCATAAATGATATCACGCTTCGAGGGAAGGGGGGGGGGGGAAGTTCGCGAAATTGTGACAAAGTGTGACAAGGGGAGAGGGGGGGGGGGGTAACATGAAGTGTAACATCATGTTTTATGAAACGTAGCGTGACATGTGAGAAAGGAGGGAGGGGGTCAAATATATGGGAAAAAAGGGTGACATCATTTACGAAAGGTCCCAAAACTATAGTACGTAAATGCACATTACTTTAAAACACTGTGATTACATCGCTGTTTTTCCTGAAAAATTTAGTATGTGTACTAAATAACTATACCGAAATAAAAATTAAAATTACAGTTTAAAAAAAATAAATAAGTAAAAAATAATTATAAGTTAGCTACTAGAAGATCATCACATGTTTTACTCCCCACTCCCTCTTTTCCTTTATAAGACGTACATTATTTAATTAAAAAATATATCTAGTATAAGTTAAATTAATTTTAAAAAAAATAAACTGAAATTACATTCACTAAAAAAGCAATAAACTTATCAATAATTAAAATTATAATAACTATTATCGATAAATGCAGTTGGTTTCAGATTTTTATGACCCAAGATTCCATTTCCGCATCAAAGGCAAGATTTCACACTGCGCGCCAAAAATTTGTGAAGCAAGCAACACAAAAAATAGCTAAAACAAAATTTATTATTTGTTCCTTTCCGTCAACCGGATTAAAAAAGGTGTTTTAACAATAATTTCGAGACAAGACTCAGAGTAAACACACAAAAAAACCAAAAGTTTCCCAAGATTTTAAAATCTTGATGCAATATATTGCCCTAGCATAAATAATTATATTGATCTTTAGTGTGGATGGAAATTTTATATCCTTGAATAATAAAAGAAGAAAAATGATCAAACAAATTTCACCATTTTCTTCTTCCTTTTTTTATTTCTTCCGAATTATCACCATAAAAACTAGGCTAATTACTAATTCCACTCTCCTGTAAAGCTGCCATCGATTTTCAGTTTAAAGAATCTTATTTTTTATCCCTCCTTTAGTTATTGCTTTATCTTTCACATTTCATTATTGAGTGCATTATTATTTTAATTATTATTATCACCAAACATTCATCGTTAAGTCGCTTTGTTCCGCGAAACCATTAGGGGGGGGGGGGGGCAACAGACGATCAATGTCGTATCTGGAAACTTCTTCCCTATCGCCCCATTTGTGTGCAATTGCCCGATTATTAATGCAACGGTCACGTAATGATGGTGTTAAATGCATCCAATAGCATTGATCTACTTGAAAGGGGTGCTCCCCCCCCCCGGGTGTTCTTTTGTATTATTACGCAATCTTTAGTTTCGATCGCATCAGCGTCTAAATCTGCTGTGAGTTATGAGTTGGTCTTTTCTATTAAAGCATTAAAGGTGTTGTTTTGAGAATTCTGTTCGCTTCTCAAAATATATCAGAACAGGATACTATTTATTGTATGGATAAGTAAACAAAATGAAATTTATGTCCTAACTGACGATTTGTCCTAACGCAGATGAATTGTAGATCCTTTTGTAATAATATCAAATGCAGTTAATACGAGATCTTTAAAAAATAGGAAAATACATTGGTTACACTGCAAAAATGTTGCCATTTTGTTACTATACAATATTTTTAGTGCTCAACGGGTGTAAAGCTGAAATTATTAATTTTTTGATGTACAGTGTAACGTCGCTATTCGTACACAATTCGTTAAAGCAGGCAGTTCAAATTTTGATTTGTGCGAATAGCGAATTATTTTTTCACATAAGAAACAATGTAAATCGGATTAATCCGTTCAAGACCCACAGATGGTTGCTTATTTAAACCTACTAAAAGCAAATGTACAGTACTGTACATGAAATTATACTTAAATAAAAATGTAACTGCATTTTGCTAGTACTGAGGTGAGCTGATGGCATAACTGGAACGTTGAGAGGAGGAAGAGAAATGATTGGAAGAGGAGTCCCCTTCCATAAAAACATCAGGGAACATCCCTTCAGGTGTTTTCCTCCTTTCTGCTGTTCTTTCTTTTTTGTCTTTTTGCACTAGAAAAATCTTGGGTCTCTTTCTCTAAAAACCTGTCCAATGTTGTCTGCCTTTGACGATTGTTCAGAAGTTTTCTAAAATGGTCTACAACATTGTCGTTGAATAAGTTAATGATGTTGACCACAACAGTATTGGGATGCCATTTTTTCACCACTCTGTGTTTTCTCGCAGGGGAAACACAGCTCTTTAATTTCTGCAAAGGAAATGCTTTCCTCCTCTGAAGAAGAGAGTTCTTCAACCACTTCCTTTTATTGCCCCCTTAAGAAGTTAAAATTGTCAGTAAAATCTCAAGAAGTATGAAAATTATTAAAAAATCCAAAACGCCAAACAAATTATTTCCAGACGAGTTCAAAATGAGCATTATTTCTCGATTTTTTTCTTTCAAAAAGCCAAACTGGCAACCCATCTGGCCCCTGGCGTCGTACGAATCGAGGGACAAGTACGAATGGCGAGTTGAATTTTACTTGAACAAGTTGGACGATTAGCGAGTTGCACGAATAGCGAGGCGGACGAATGGCGGGGTTCAACTGTATTTTTAATTTTTTAAAGTGTCTGTCTAAAACAAATACAGGCAGCAAAATGTTTTTTCGGCATATGATGTCCATCATGATGTAAACTCATCTACGTATCAAAAGTTCACTGCAATTGCTCATTTGTCATATTTTCATAGAAATGAGCAATCGTATTGAAATTTCAATTAGTAACGGAGTTAACAAATTTTTTGTGCTAAGAAACATTATACTGTCTACAGTTTTTGGACAAACAAATAAATAAAATTAAAATATATCAAAAATAAACAATTTTCAACTTTGCGCCAACTGAACACCAAAAATCGTGTTTAGTAACACCAAAAATGGCGGCAACTAAACGAAAAACCTTAACATTGTAGAGAATTCCAAAATGAGTAAAACCTCGATTGATCATATCTCACGGAATCATTCACTTGGAACGATACAAACGGAAAACGACGAATTCAGGCCCTCAAGGTGTAAGGGATGCCCTTAAAACAAGACTATACATTTGGGAAAACGACAGATGCGGGAGCAATTTATCGGGATCTTACTGTACACGAAAGAAAACTTGTTTCAAACTTCTATTCTTCGAACTTTTTTCTAAGTGGCTTGTACAGAAAGTACAAGTTTAAATGGTAAAATTGTTCAATAACCTATGCAATTATAAATTATTTTTTACTAACTGCCTAGACGTATGCAATTCGCTCCTTATGCCATTCGCCATTTTATGTGCTTACGCCTGCGTAAGTAAAAAGCATAGAAATTATTTAAATATCTATGGTTTTTTTAAAAACTTTTACGTGCGTTTTAACAAATATATTTTTTGGAATAAAGGTCGAGCTATTCCTTAAATAGTTAAAATTGCCTTAAAGAAAATCATAATTTTAAAAATAACCGCCTGTACTTTATCCGCTACCCTTATTCTTGAAAATAAAAATGACAGACTTTTGAAGATGGGGAAACAAACGCCAGAAGATGTAATTTTAATCAAATTATTCATTATGTTTTCATAATAGACAACTGAATTCAACACTTCATTAATTTAATTATTATCACATAAATATTTCGTGCAAGTTTCTTTTAACTTATATGCAAGATTTCTATTAAACTGATGACTCTTTATAAAGTTTATAAGTTAAGACTCATAAAATGTCGTAAAAAATGTATGTGTTTAAAGTAAACTGCAGATTGGTCTCTAAACATATTTGATAAATGGTTAAGTTAAAAGACATGTAGCAGTTCTACAAACTTCCATTCGCGTAAAATATTACGAGATTGTAAAACCTTTAAAATAACTCAAGTCATGTACAGAAAAATAACTTATATTCTCAAAAGATGGATTTCGTACGAAGGAATACTTATCATATTCTTTTAGATTGGTACAAATCCCAAGACACTAATAAAAAAATCTTTTTCAAATTCGTAATATTTCATGATGCTTTGAAAACTTTCTAGAAGAAAATAAAGCAAAAATTTATCTTGTGGAGAACAGTATAAAAAATAAAGGTTTTGAAGAACTTTCTTACCATTTTCTTTTGTTTTGGAATATGCTTTCTCATAATATAAGATAATTAATAGGAGATAATGATATCGTAGTAATTATAATATATTTTCTCTCAGTTTTTTTAGTAATATTATTTCATTAATTTTTGAGAAAAAAAAGCTTTCATTTTATACAAGGTTTCATTGTCAAAAAGGAAAACAATTTGAAATTATGATTGCAGTTTCCTGTAAATTTCCATGCCATGTTTTTTTCTGTTTACTTTCTCTCTCTCTCTCTCTCTGTCTTTTTAAGCGAAAAAAACTCTCAATTAAAGCTAAATCGCATTAAAATTAATTGAAAATATTGACTCTCAAATCAATGTAAAATTCACTGTATTTTATTTTTTGGTGTAACATAGCATTACATTGTAGCAAAGTATAATTTACTTATTTCTTGGTTTAGAGCTGATCGCAGGCATCAAATACTATGACAAACTGAAATCGTTACATTTTTCTTCTCGTATACTTTTCAGCATTCGTACTATTTGCAGTTTTGTATGAAAACAAGTGAAATATTTATAACTGAGTAGGAAAATAAATTAAGAAGACAGATATTTTGATATATTTTGGTGTGAAATCTATATTGCGTAACTACACATTTCAGTCAATTGTTTCACGATTGAAAAAATAATTCAATCCACTAAATAGTAATACTAATAATAATGTATATATATATATATAATATATATATTATATATATATACACTTATATATATATATATATATATATATATATATATATATGTTTCGCTTAACATGAACCAGTTACGATTAAATTTTGCGGTACGATACGATATTGACATCATGCAAAGACCAAGCTATGGTAAAACGATTTTTTTAAATTTGTTTAATGATTACAAAAAGACGAAACATAATATTTGTATTTATTATCGCAACTTACGGGACTCTAACAAATTTATTTCTATTTCTTACAAAATTTCTCCATTCAGAATTCAATTTTTAATTTCCGATTCTTTGGAGCGGCAACACCTTAGTTTGTTTATATCGTCAATCATGTTTGTATCTTATCGATCTTTGCTTAAGCCTTTCGAATTTTAAAGCGTTTTTTACGATTTTAAAATAGTTACTTTTTAGTCCGCAGATGTTCATCGGGGATCAGCTAGTAGTAATAATAATTCATGACATAAAATAGTAGCTAACGGATTAATATGGTTCTTTGGTAGTAATAAAAATTACAGACTATCTAGTTTACATATGTACTTAGGAAAAAAAAGGCTTAGTAAGTCAAGCCAGAAGTGGCCCTGGGATTGTTAGGGGACCTACTGCCTAAAGTAGGATGAGGACTACTAGAATAGGATGTACCAGTTTTTCGAGAAAAAGACATAGAACCATACAAGAGAAACCATTTTTATCTTTTAACTGCTCATAGCTAAAAATTGCTTGCATTAAGGAATTGTAACTCAGAAGCAACTTGTATGTAATTTTCGTTTCAAATTTCTTACTTATTATGTTGGTTCTCTACACTTGTATTCTCAACGCAACGGGAAATATTTTCATTTCATAATGCTTTTGTTTCCTCTTGTGTCTTTTTTGTTTTACTGCTTGCTTGAAAGGGCTTAAAATGACAATCTTTGTTCCAGAAGGTTTGACTGTTTGCTCCTCATTTATGTCGTGATTGGGTGCATATTCGCAAAACAGTTAGCGACAGTTACAACATTTTTACAGTCTTTCAAGGACTATCAAAGGTTCCGCATAGTTTAGTTATTTGCCACCAGTGTTGCCACTTACTTACTTACTTTTATTTAATCACAAAAAAAAAAAAAATACTTTCACTTAGAGAACTATAATGTATCGCTGTGACATAGTCTGAAATAAATAACTCCTTCCTGTTGCTGTGAAATCTGTAAAAACTCTATCATAATAAATGTATTTTTATGCCGCCTCAGACTATATGAAATTAACTTTATGCATTAAATATCACATGCACATCATAGAATATCATCCTGCTACAAGCCAAATGAAAAAGAAATCCATGTTACTCAACGCTCAGCATTTCTCGAGAGTAACTTTATGAAGACTAAAAAACAGACATAGCGGTTTACTACTACTACCACCATTTGCCTTCACAAAGGTGGACTATTTTCATGCCAATACACGGTGCAACGATTTTTTTGCCGGCCATTTGAAAAGGAAGAAAGTGAATCTATAGGTGTACTCAGGTGCATTGTGTGTTTATGTTTGTGAGTTGTTAAAATGACAATCTTTAAAGCGAAAAACAGTCCATAAATTTACATTAAAAACTTACTGAATCTGTGTTTTAATCGTATGTTTGAGGTTTTAACATATTTATATTGCAAAATGTTAGTTGAGATACAAAATAGTCTTTTCTTTCTCTAAGAACGTTTGGATATAATTTAAAGCATGGCCTCACTCGATGTATACTGGCCGTCACAATCGCTATACATTATGGAAAGCGAGCTGTTTCCTCTATTTGGTGATGGGAAAGATGTAACAAATCCATTTGGCGTATATAATGAGCGTTGGCCCTCTTGGCATCTGTCTTCAATTCTTGCACATATTATATCGAGTGAGGCCATGATTTTAAGCAAACGATTATAAAACTGGTAAAGGCATGAATAGCTGATTTGGTATAAGAAGAGAAAAGTCTTAAGCTTTTGTTCTTAATTTACATTGAACTAAAATTCAAAGAAAATAGCATTTTTTTTTCTAGTTTAAACAATCCAGATACCTATAATTTTGTAAAATCATCATCTTTAGCTTCCGCTAAAACTATTTATCACGTTTTTCTTTAAAAACCAAATATTGTGATTTGGATCTTTCAGTGGAAAAAAAATAATATTCATTCATATTAAATTAATTTCTTTAAAGAAAATTGTTAATTTTATTTCTAAGGAGAAAGAAGAGCAACACCAGATTTGTCTTTGAGAAGAAAAATAATGCTTAAAAGTAAGAATGGACAGTTTAATAGAGCATATTGCCTTTATCCCGTAAAAATTCTCAAGTGCAATTTTGGCCTGTAAAGGGAAGAAAATATTTTCGATGCCTAAACAATAAAACGTCCAACAACACGAAATATGTTTGAGAAACACATCAGGAGTTAAGCTCAACTATGTTATCAGTGTAATGCCTCCTTGAATAGCAACACAAAATCTTCTCGTCAATATAATGTTGAATATTCATGTCCATATACCGTGCTATCTGGATTTGATGGACCGCGTATCACATTCTCTCCGTCATTGGGCATTTACAACGAAAAATACATAACACCCAAAATATTCTTCAATGGCCGTGAAATAGAGAGGCCAATAATCGTAGAAGTAGACATGCCATAAAAAGAAGCAAGCTGTATGGAAAATACTCAAAACTTTAAAAGAGCATAAAAGAATAAAATGGGGAAATCCTTGGCTATCAGCCACAAGTACAGGGCAAACGCTCCCCAGGGTTTCGCTTCAAAAGATGCAGGAATCTTTATTGTATTTCGCTCAATGGTAACTGATCCCACGGGCCTATTTTAAAAGGGCTTTATGTTGCACTGCCATTTCTTTTCTGGTTCTGTTTTTGGAGCGTCTATACGGAGCCTGTGAAGAACGGGATGGGTGTGGAGGTAGATTCAGTGACAAATAGTACAGATCAACCGTGTTGCCAAACGCGGGAGGTAAAAGTTTGCATTTTAATGAGGCGTGAGAATGCGTAAGGCTTATGTGTTTCGCAGACGCCATTTTTCGATGTTGGATGTTCCAAAGGAATAGTTTTCGCCTGTTTCTTTCATTCTTTGATTTTTCTTTCGTATTGGAAGTCCAATATATTGCCGTTTTGACGAATGGTTGAAGGTGAAAGTAAATAT
Source organism: Octonoba sinensis (assembly GCA_038502835.1). NCBI lineage: Eukaryota > Metazoa > Arthropoda > Arachnida > Araneae > Uloboridae > Octonoba > Octonoba sinensis. The sequence goes on from CM076604.1 coordinate 84,388,851, forward strand.
TCTTTTGCATTTGCTTTTGACTACGACTGATCCAGGAAAAAAGAAAAGTATTTTTTCCTACAGTAAGAACTGCACAATAACAGCCCAGATTTATATTATCCGAGCCATAGATGTATCGCTGGAAAGACTCATTACAGTGTACCGCATCTTCTTCAGAATGGACACAGTACGAAATTTATACCTCATATAAAATTGACAGGCATCTTTTTATTACTTATAAATTCCTGATGTAAGAGATAAAGTAAAAAATAATATTATATTTTGTCAAAATTGTCATTACTGACTTGTTAAAAAGAACCAGTAATTTACGGCCAAAATATTCATCAGGCAATTGGAATCCTAACTGATATCATAATTCAATGTACATGCAGGTAATTTAAAATAGTTTCCAAAGTAACATTTCAGATTTTTGAACCACTTTTCATATGAACATATATCTTTATTTGAGTTTTTAAGAGCTTTAAAATATTCATAGTTTTTAGCTGTTTTATATTTATGTCGTGACTGGGTGCATACTCGCAAAACAGTCAGCGACAGCTACAACATTTTTAGTCTTTCAAGGCCTATCAAAGGTTCCACATAGTTTAGTTATCTGCCCACCCGTGTTGCCACTTACTTTTATTTCATCACAAAAAATAATTTCACTTAGAGGAGTATAACGCATCGCTGTGACATAGTCTGAAATAAATAACTCCTTCCTGTTGCTGTGAAATCTGTAACAACTCTATCATAATAATTGTATTTTTATGCCACCGCAGACGATATGAAGTTAACCTTATGCATTAAATATCGCATGCACATCATGGAATAGCATCCTGCTACAAGCCAAATGAAAAATAAATACATGTTACTCAACGCTCAGCATTTCTAAAGAGTAACTTTATGAAGGCTAAAAAACAGACGTAGCGGTTTGCTACTACTACCACCATTTGTCTTCACAACGGTGAACTATTTTCATGCCAATACACGGTGCAACGATTTTTTTGCTTGTCATTTGAAATGGAGGAAAGTGAATCTATAGGCGTACTCAGGCGCATTGTGTGTTTATATTTGTGAGTATCTTTCTTCGCATGTGTATTATTTCAAAATTCTCCCACGGGAAAATATTTAGCTCACGCTACATATTTACTAATTACTTTTCAGTAATTATTTTCATATCGTAAAATATTCATTTCATTCTATATTATACTACCTCAACATATTCATCATTTCCTTTTGTTCTTTTTAAGTTAATCAAAGTTGTTTGTTATCTTCTAAAATGAAAATGATTTAACATTTTTAGAAGATTCAACGCGAACTTTCTCTTCAGAAATTGAAGGTAAAGGAAATCAATATCAAACAGGAGAAATCTTTGCCAGCATCTGAAAGAATAATTTCATTAAAGCGAGTAGAATGATCAAAAAGAGAGAGAAAAAATCAAACTCTTGTATTTTTTATATCGAATTTCAAGCATAGCGTCTTATCCCCATCGTCTTCTTTGTAACTGTTAGTAATTCGAGCCATTATTTACTTTGTTTCAAATCTATTTTATAAATCTTTTCCCCGCTATCTCTTTTTTTTTTCCTTTTACTGATATGTGTAAAAAGAAACCTTATGATACCATCATTGATCCGTAGTCTTTTCATTCGGGTTCTTCCCGAATCTTTGCTCCCATTACGTTCTTCTTCTTCTTCAGGTGCACAAAGGGAAGCAGAACTTGGACAAAAGCTCTAGCCGTTTGCCATTCAAATCCTGCTTTCACAAAAGGGATTTTTCAATAAAATGATTTTTAGAACTTAGTGAATATGGAAGATAGAAATATGTCCAAATATTTTGAAATGCTAAAATAGCTCCCTGGAGATTTCTTTATCGCTTTTCGCACATCACCTTAAGCTTAAACTCCCTCATGTTCGAAATTCATAGGCATATTTCATATATTGAGAAAGTTTTACAATTTCTTAGATCTCTTTAAGGAGGGCGTGGGGAGTGTGTGTCAAGCTAAGAAATCTGGCAAATAAAAGGGAGCGAGGATATTTTTTCCTTTAATTTCTTTTTCACCACCATTAAAAAAAAACCTGGTGGGCCTAGTTCATGGCAGCTTACTTTTTATTATCAATAAGTTGTGCAGTACAAAAATAAATAAATGAGTTGTATAAAAAATAAAAATAAAAACAAGAAACTGTCTGATCCGGTTCAAAGTACTTGTACAATATTTTATATTCAAATTCTCTACTTTAAATATTACTTGCACATAAATTAGAAACATAAACATTTTTAAAGTACTCCATATTTTCCTGAGATTTGGAAACAATCTTTATAATTTTTCTTTCCTTTAATGTTCTTTTCCCGCCTTTTCTTGTTCGTTTCCCGCCGTTTTCCTCTTGGGCTCTGCTCCCGCCTTGTTCCTGTCCTCTGATTTGTCAATCTCTAATCCGACACACTTGGTATAAATACCGGTTGTGTTTCTGGCTTTTGCGGGAAAGGAGCTTCGCTCCTAGCCCACCAAATATTTAGACCTGATGATGATGATGATGCTCTTGCCTGTTCATTTGCATCTTTCTAGTTGTGTGTTGAGCGCTTCTTTACTGCACTGATGAAGAGGCTCCATTGTAGCTTCGAAATAGCTATTTGCGATACTTTTCATTCTGAGTTTGTGCTTTTTTACGTTGTTTTAGCTTTGTACTTACACTTTAGTACAAAACATTCTGATCATTAATCTTATACATGAACATAAGTCTCAAAATTTTGTTTTTGAAATGAAAATCACGTGCATTTTTTGATAGAATCTAAGGAAAAGCTACTATTTGAATTCGTAAAGCCGTCAGGTTTTGCTAAGTCGTATTTAATGAGAGTTATGACTGATTTATATTTTTATAAATTACTACTTTTTAAGTAAGCCATATCGAAAATTCTACAGAAAATTTGGAACTATTATGACTGAAGACTAAGAGTGAAACGTTTCTCGTTTCTCAAAGAGACCAATTTATAATGACACAAGCATCCAAAATAAAAGAAATGACGAAGTAACGTGGTAAAATAAATAATAAAATTTCCAAATTACTCAAAATTTTAAAGGTTCAATTCAGCTGCACTTAATTTTATTATTATCGAAGTTTTAAAGATTGTCTAAAGAAATTTTACGATGTGACTACTGGAGAACATAAAAAAACTATTTTGTGCATATTCACAAAAAAAAGATCGTGTTAGTTGGTATCCGTCAATATATTGTCTATACGATTTGACACGGTAGCGTAGCACTGTAAAAACGTGTATAGTGGAACTGTATAGTGGCACTGAAAAATGGGGCCAATGTTTTGGATGGTGATTAGTTTCAACATATGTTGGTGAAACCTACGCAAGTATGCACCAATATATAGCAAAATTGAGCACTATCCTTTGTGGCCAGCACATTTTCACCATTTTTTTAGTGAAAATATTTTTTTACTGTGTATTTGGCAATTAAATTCAGCCTAGTTTCAGGGCACCTGCGGAACAGTAAAGCAAGCAAAAGAGCTGTAAGAGTATTTCAACTCAAACACACATTTGTTCATTTGTATTAAGTCCTTTGATGTGCTGTAAATTGGAGGTACTTGAGCCCTAAGGAGTTACGAGAACTCCCCCCCCCCCCAAATAAATTTTTTAAATCCAGGTTGCATTTCAAGCCGTCTGTGCTGCTACGTATTAGAGTTACAGCGAACTACATATGTAAACTTTAAAAGAATACAACCAAAATAGAGAGAGAGTTCTATAAAATATTTTTGCTTTGGGTTTTAGCAACCCTCCTAGCCCCCAAGGCTCAAGTTACTCCTTTTTTCGTTCCACGATGAAGCAATATCGCAGACAAGTTCTTTTGGCTGGCATTTAAGAAATATCACGTTATAAAGATTTTAACGTGATGGAAGACTTTCAACGCTCATCTCGGAGGCCATAAACAAGACGCCAATGATTATTTGATTATTGTGAAATACAACTGCAGAATAACAGCATACCTGTTGCATGCTTTGTTGGGCATTTATGTGGAGAGTGTAATAATGACTAATCATTTGTACTTGAAAAGTCTTTGCACCTGGTGATTTCTCAATTTTTTGGGGACAAAACAAATGTATCATCAAGCGGACGTATACACAGGATGGTAATTCTCAATCTATTTCCTTAGCTCAAGAGAAATCCTTAAGAGGACACTATTCCGTAAGAAATAAAGCATGTGTGAAGACACCAGATGCTGTTTTGAAAAAAAAATTCTTGACTTTCACTCATGCTTAAGAAATGAACAGAACACTCGAATAAATGCATCATGTCTCCTTGTACTTGGAAAAGAAAGCAAATGACGATGAATGAAAGTTTTTTTCTTTACTATATAAGTATAAACATGTTTCTTATTGAACAGCTGAACAGCCTACGCATAAAAATAGCTTAAAACCTCTGAACGGCTCAGAAATTAATTTATTCATAGCTACTTCATACACTAAATACGACTTATTTGACTTATTTATAAGTAAATTTTATTGCAGCTTTTTGTTCTAAGACTGGTGCGTTGACACATTTTGCTCACACAATCTTACCACTGCAGCTGCTATAATTACGTCAGTCCAATAAAGCTTGTACCTATTTCGAGCTTTTTTACTCTGATAATGCTCTGGAAAACCACCGTTATTGCATTTTGTGCTTACTACCTAAAATGAATGAAGAGCTAGGAAGAAGAAACATATAAATAACATTCTACATCTTTATTGTATCTGGTCATTTTTCTAAGCTTTCCCAAATAATTTTCTTTTTCTGACAAAAAAATAAAAGAAATCACATACTAATGAAAAGAAAAATAAAATTAATTAAACCTCAAAAATGAAATATATATATATATTACGGATGTAACTAACATTGATTTGGCCCAATAGCCGAATACCGAATATTCGGCCATTTCTTCCAGGCCGAAGCCGAATATTTATTAGGCCGAATACTGAATATTCGGCGGCTGAATATTAAAATGTCTAGAAAATCATTGTAATAGAAAGTATTTGTCATATTTAAAATTATTCACAAAGTCAAACACCAATTACACACAATCTATGATGTATGATTTAATTCTGTTTGTTAAGAATTTAAAACAATTTAAAATTAATCTATTTTCTCTATTGTTTTGAATGTAATAAAACTAAGAATTTCATCCACAAGCGGAATAGAAGTGACAGGTTTTATGGAGTAAGCATTAGCATTTTTTTTTACTAATTATTTAATTCAAATGAAAGAACTACTATTGCTTAGTGAACTTTTACTTTGCTCAAAACTAAAAGTTATAAAAGTTAACATTTTTATTTTATGGGGTTTTTTACCTACCTATTTTTAAAAGATCTATTAAAATTCAATACACTTAGCTGGAATATATTTTTATTTTCAAAAGCCTCAATAACTTATGCTGTCTAAATATTCATGATATATTCTAGGCTTTTCACATTTCTCTCATACCCAATATTTACAATAAATCAGTCTACCCCAACAAGTCTAACTTCCACTTTGTCAAAAAAACAAAATTAAGTTATCATATTCTCCATCATAATTAACTATTGCCAGCTTTTGGGAGCAAATGCTAAACATAAAATACAATATTACAACTTTAGAATCTGTTTTTGCTCAGTCAATTATTTTTTTTCTAAATTATTTTTATTTATTAAAATAATTTAGTAATGTATTTTTTTGCAATAATTATAATACAATTTTAAATGTTTAAAAATCTACTAATTTCTTTATCTTTTTTACATAAGTTCATTAATTGCTATGCTACTTATTACAACTAATAAAGTTTATCAAGATCGCAAGTATATGTTAAAAGTAAACTTAATATGAAAAGAAGAGTAAACACCAATGTTTTTTTCAATACAAGAACAAAATCCAGACATCCAATTTATTTTGAAATTTAAATAACTAAATATTTTCTCTCTTGTCAATGATACTTTTCAACGTCGCATTCTATATTTATCATAATTTAAACACTTTATTTTGCTAAATTTATGCATAAACCACTGAATTTGAAGGGAAAGGGGATCTAAAGTCGAAGTTGCAACTTCTGCTAAAGTCTTGATTTCATGCCTCAAAGAATACCAATTCATATCCTCGATTTAAATCCCTTTCCTTTACATCCTTTAATAAAAATATGTATCGATCCTGGTTCGTGAAAATAAAATCGATTCATTTTATCATTATATTTTACTCTTTTTTTTCGTTTCCAAGAAGACTTTTTAACTTTTGGGAAAGAAGTATTTCCTCCCTCCTCGGAACAGCCTTCTTTTACCCTTTAGTCCCTTTCTTATCGCTCCAGTACCATCTGCCAAAGATACCAGGACCGAGTTTAAACGTTAAACCTTGGTAAATTGAGCTGATGGAATGTTGACTTAGGGGGTTTCCGAAGTGGAATGAAAATACTAAAAATTGAAAAATCTGAAAATATTCTTGATACATTTATTTTCTTTTCTGATATATTATTTCCTTCTCAGAATTTTTAATGCCTTCTGCTCTTTTTATATTTTCTAATATCATTATTATTATTTTTTTTGAACTGATTTCCGTTTCCTTATGGTTAACAATTTAATACATCACCCATTTACCACGCACGATGATTACAAATTTCATTAAATACCTTGTCTTAAATAAGAAAATATGTTCTTCCTGTGGAGCAAGATAACCTCCTAGATAGGTTTATTTCTTTCTTTTTTCTTTTTTATTTCATTTAAACAATAAAATAAAGCAATTGCAACTCTATTCCTACAATTAAAAATATATTTTTTAAATGTGCCACTCTAATAGGAGCTGTCTTTTTTCCCCAAGTGTAATGTGGCATATTATTCCAAAAAGGGAAAAACACGACTTCACTATAAAAACAAGAATTCAATAAAGGAAGTTAAAATGAATGCATAACAAGAAAAATCTTCTATTCTGCAAAGCGTTATGAAAACATTAACATTAGAGCTTTTGCTTTAATGTTAAAGTGCAGTCATAACATCTAAAGCGTTTGACCGGTGTTCTAATAAAATTAGCTAGTAAACGTGTCCTGCCTTTATATAATTTACCCAATGCACAGAAAATAAAAACATATTTTAAAAATAAGTACTATCCACACACAAACTAACACCTAGTGACTCAATTATGGCACCAATAATTGATTTCTTCGCAATACAGCAAAGGGGTATATTATCCAAACAGGGATATTCTATCAAATATATATGATATATAATGTTCGTGTGTGTATGTGTGTGTGTGTGCGTTTGTACTCCGAAAAATTGAATTTATGTATTTTTTTAAACATAAACACAAAAGAAATATGTTTCATTTTAGCTTTAAATATTGTTGTAACATTCCATTGCTTTACTCCATAACTACTCAATTGAATTGAGTAATTTATGATCAGTAAATTTTACTACTTAAACATCTGACAGAAAATATCATTTTACATTCCAAAAAAAAAGAAAAAAACTAGCATGAACAAGATCCGAGACATAATTTTTCTCGCCAAAACAAGCAATCTTCGTTAATGCGAATATTTTTTTTTTTCGAACGTAATTCTATTTTACAAGGATAAACGATTTTTTACAAGCTTCTTAGTCTCAATAACAATTCAAACTACAGATTTTTTTCACTTACTTCAGATCTTAGATACCTTATCAGACCGGCAAAACAAGCTGTCTCAGAATTAAATCTAATCTTTTGGATCCTTGTGTTTTAGTCTTAGCTAGAGCCAGTTTTTCAAGTGAAGATAATCCATTGACAAGCTAAACTCGCTGCTTTTATTATTTTTTTTTTTTAGAACGCTTTTAATTATTCCTTCAAGCGGAGAATGAATTTGGAGTCTTGCCAAAATGATTTAAGCGTAAAGTGCCAGAATGTTCGCAACAATTAACATTTTCCGATAAAGATGAATTATCCTTGTTTTGCTTGCATTTGTGAAACTTTAAGTTGCAGCTCCTGTGCAATGTTTGAACTTCGAGATTTGTAAGTTTTCTAAAAAAGTTAATTGTAACAACCTAGAACAGTTATTTTACGTAAATGCACGCAACGTATGTGTAATAGTCCAACTTACTCAAAATGAAATCGTGTATTATTACTGTTTCTAATTTAAATTTATTCATAAAGAGCATATTTAGTATTTTGTATATTCTAAAGAGCTTTTATACATTTTCCGAAAATAATACACAAATACTAAAAAGCAAAGAACGATTTCAACTATATACCTTTAATTTCATATATATTTGATATAATATTTTATTTCATATAATATATATATATATATACTTGTGGAGTAATTGCAATTAATTTCACAGTAGAATGTGTAGAAAAATCAGTTTAAAAAAATAAAAAAAGATATGAGGGAAAGCTTTATTTGGTTTGATTGAAAAATATATTGTTCTTACTGTACGCATTTTTTTTTCTTTTACATCATTTTTTTAAATTCTACTAACGGGTTTTTAATTTGAGAGCAACAACATTTTCCCAATATCTTTAAAGACTATGAATTTTGTAGCATCCATTATGTGCGCATTTTATAATGATGACTCATTTTATAACGATAAGTATAATTTTTTAGCGCTAAATTGAAAATGACTCAAGAGAACGAAACATCATAAGAAATGTAGAGAACCGTTATGTTTAAGATGTTATATATTTTGTTGTTAAGCGTCTTTGCGTCATATTCATATATATATATATGCATCGTTTAATTCGAAAAGGTAACAACTCTGAAAAAAAATTTTTTTTTTCAAGAGATAGAAAAAAATAGCTTATGAAAAGTTGAAAAACTTCACGGGTCTTATCTTTTACTATTTTACTTTAATAGATAGTAGCAATGCAATATTGGTAAATTAAAACAATTTTTGATTAATTATGCCTTAAAAATTAAGAAATTAATACTGAGCGTTCTTTCTTTTTTTAAACGGAGATATTACCTTTTCGAAATAACGACTCATATATATTTATAACAATAATAAAAACCCCCAAAAATGTTACGTTTCAATTTTTTTAAAATTATTTGTTGTTTAATTTGCAATATCAATATTTCTATCATATATTATTGTCATACTGCATGTATAGTTTTTCCCTTTATTTTACACATATATACACATACATATAAATATTATACATATACTTGATTAAATACGTTTGTTGATTAATTCCTTAAACAAATATACATATGAAAGTTTTACAATTCCGTTTTACGTTCTATTTTTGCTTTATTTTTTATACAAAATTTAAATCTCCGTTAATGTGAACAATTTACACATTTCCTTTAGTTACTAGAAATATTTTTGTAAAGAAATTTGTTTAACTTTGTTTATTCTTTCGAAAGAAAATTAGGCAAAATTCTTGAATTTGGCGCCAAGAACAATCCAAACTGTTACTCGCATCAAAAGAAAAATCACTCAGTTAATTGCCATAAACGTTTTTAGTGATGCTAGATGCGTTACTATTAATGCAGTGCGGAGTGAATTTTCACCACCCATGCATGCATGTAAAATTGCTTAGAATCTTACCATCTGGAAGAAAACGTTTTATCCGCAAGCTTTAAACTCACCCAACTGATCCTAATATGCAGAACAAGATTTTGTGAGTTATTTCCGTGAAAGCGTTTCTTTTTCTCCCCAATTCTAATTAAAACTGAAGAAGTTCTCCCTCAGCCTAGTTGAAAAAGACAACCTGATTAAAAATTGTTGAATATTTTGAACGCGGAAGAGGTTCGCAAACAAAAGCAATAATTCCATATTGTCGTCTGACGACAGTCTTTCTTTCCGTAACGATATAACGGAATTAACAACGAATATTTTGGAAGACATTCTTTAGGTTTCAAGATCATTAAAAATGACAAATTGGAACGAAGTTTACCTTTTCTTTTAACCCGCGCATAAATAAGCGATCCATTGAGCTGGTTTTTAATGACTGCGCTCAACGTATCGAATATCTGAGACCGGCGCGGCGCTTGTTTCCCGAGCCAGATGTAAATAAAAAGAACTGCAACTTCCACCAGCGCCGCCATTTTAATTAACGCCCTGGTTCGTTTTCATGTGCCTGCAAGAGAAGAACGAGACGGCAATAGGTGGACATTTTAATTAAAGCAGTTTTCTGGTACATATTTGATGGCGAAAGGTCTAGAGTTTCAGCCCGGCTTAACGGGCCCTAAAACTCAGTAATAGGACACTTTATGTTGCTGATTAATTTGCTCGGGTTGGTGCTTAGACGCACAAATTTCGTTGGTCAAAAAAGAAATTAAGGGATGAATACAAAAAGCGCAATTTTAACTCCGAGGTTTAAGACGCGGAAGAAGGAATGCATTTTGAAAAGTGCTAAAGCGGTTTATGCTTGTGTAATTGCCGCGGAACTTTGAAGAAAGTGGGGTTGAGTTGCAACTAGTGCGACTAGTGTTTAGTTACTTTTAATGAAAATTTGAGAGCAAAAGACATAGAATTAAAGTGCTATTTACGAAAACAAAAGCAACTTGCAGTGTACTAAGAACCTAATTTTCCTTCATTTAGGTTCAAAATAGGAAAAAGTATTAAAAATGCTTTTCCCATTAAAGGTTTACATTTTTTAAAAATTGTATCTCAAAGAGGTTTTTTTTTTGTAATCCATTTTTTTCCCTTTTGGGAAACATACACCTTTGTATGACAATACATTTAAGAAAATGAGTAAATCATTATTCTGCTAAATTAAACAATAAACTGTTCTTAAAAGCCATCATTCTATAATCAGAAGGAAATTAAACGTAAGATAACGTTAAGGATACTCCCAAATTCCGCCGTGACATATAGAGGTTCTGCTATTCATTTTAACATTATACTTCCACAAAGACATTAAAAATCATCGCAAGTTCTAAAATTTTGTCTAGTGAAGGAAAAAATCATTTTTTAATTTGAAAAGTGATAAGCAGGGGAAAATGACAGAATTGATAAGGTTCAGCTGTTGTCATAATTTTTTTTTTCTTGTGCAGCTAGGCTAATTAAAAATGTAGCTTAATAAATATAAAGAATAAGTAAAGCCTTATTAACTAGTCGATAACTGAGAAAATAATCAGTTTGAACAACTCTACAGTAAAAACTTTGCTTTATAAATGCGTGATTTTTAGTTCTTTTAATTTTAAAGTTTATTGGCATTTTACAACTTGAAACATATATTTTGAAACATTAAACTCTATTTAGTTTACATTCCAATTGGCTTGGTTTAAATGGCGTGTTTGCAACTGGTTAAGAGATAATATGGAACTATATTAATACGGAGCAATAACCAAGTCCAAGAATTATGGAGCATTTGCTTTGGTCAACATGAAAATGTACTCTTCAGGTAGATCTTTTTCTTCAAAAGTGTGCACATTTACATCGAGATTTTAAATGATAATTTATTAGAATATAGTGCTGAAATGAAAACTCTAACAAAACTTTGAATATATTTTTGACAGGTGGTTGTACAATATCTTAAAAATATATATTTCTATATTTAAAACAAATATCTTGGGCATGAATATATTAATAGGAAGAAAAATAATTCTAGAAAACAATCTATTCCAGAAATATCAATTTATAGGAAACTAATCTTATTATAATTTTAAAAATGAACAACAAATGCAGTTTTAAATAGTCATTTAGGAGTTTGCACACAAATTGCATTAGTGTTAATAAAAATTAATTTTTGAACCATTAATAAGTTAATATTACGCAATAACTCAACTAAATATATTATTATTTTTCTCAGTACAAGTGATAGCACCTGGTTTAAATAACTTTCCATAAAAACTAACACCTTTACGAAATCTTTAAAATTCACTTAAATGTTGTACCTTGTACTATTCAAAACAGCCATCGATATAATAAGAGATTAACGTGAAGAAAAAATAAACGTGTGCTGGCATGAAAACTTCAATTCTTTGAAATTTTATTTATCGTCTTTGTATCTTTCTGCCTGTTGTTGACTATTTGCTAGAGTCATTTTCACAAGAACGATAAACATGGCAAAAATAATAGAGGATTCTCTCCTGTTCTTTTAATCCTTCTTCTAGGATTAAGATCAAAGTTCTCCCGTTTCTTCCCACGAGGCTGGAAAAGAAGAAAGAAGTGATCTCCCAAATAACAGCTGCAACTAAAACGCGAGTGAAAGATCACTTCTCAGACTCTTTCTTTGTAGAATGCTGGAGGACAATATCTTATCTCCTTCATTGAAGAAGAGCTCAAAAGCCCTTGAAACGGTTTGTTTTATTTGCGAAACAAATATAGTGATAACGCATTCGCAGGTAAACTTCCGCATTAGAAAGAATTTTTAAATGTAATACTTTACGCAAACGATTTTTCTTTGTGATTATAAACGAAGAGGATTATAAAAAAAGACATTTACTTGTGAATAGTTAAACAAAGTGTTATACGGATGTAATTTCGAAGTTCACAAACGAAAAGAAAAAGAAAAAAAAACGAAAATTATTTTCGGTCATTTTAAATATTTTAATTTTGTATGATTTTAGGGGTGCAATTCGAATATTGTATTATTTATAAAAAAAACCAACTATGCAAATTTTATTAAAATATTCAAATATATTTCCTATAACGATGTATTTTCTGATTTAGCACTGCTTTCCAGTATCAAAATTGATATTAAATTAAGAAATGTATAATAACGATTTCATTTTATACATTTTATGATATAATTAAGATACTGTTTTGACTGAAGAATTTATTAAGACCAATTAACTTAGTGAGGATAATTTTAGCCTAAGTTAGTGAAAGGAAAAAAAATTACAGATTCGATCAAACTTCAGCGGAAGGAGAATGATGTGGAACATGCACAGGCTAGTTCATCCAGAACTAAACGAGACTACCTTATGATGAAACTTTCTGATTTAAACTTTAAGGATATTTCAAAATAACTGAACGAATAAATAAATGCCTGAGTGAGTGTATGATGAAATCAGCAAATGAATAATTAATTGAACAAATAAATGAATGAGTAAATAATAGAAAACGAACGAATGAAAACATAAATGAATTTTTTCGTATACTTAGCATTGGTGAAAGTTGTCAATTTACTGGGATAACTAAATAAAAACGAAAAGAAACTAAAGAACAAAATAATTAAGTTTAGCGGACGATTTTTTTTTTTTTTTGTAAATTATTACTAAGATCATTTTTTGTATCACTTTTAATATAAATATTTTCTACTTTTTTTTGGCAAAGATTAGAAATTATTAGTTTTTAAAACATACATTTGAAAATTTTAAATAAAGAAGAATTTACGCTAAACGAGTGAAAGAGAAGAAGATTTCTATATTCACTGATTATTTGTTTGGACACGGGAAAGTAGGTTCGAATAGCTCTAGAAGAAAGTTCTCGTTCACTCTAAATTTATGAATAATTAATCTTTTCATCAATGAATGTTTTAGGTAAAAGCCATGATTTACAAAATACGTGACTGAGCTGCTGCTTTTTTTAAGACATCGATTTATTGCAAAATTTTGTGCATGGTACACTACCTGCACTGCACAAATTTATCTGAAGACAAGTTCTACTAAATTCTGACTATCGATATCCTGAAAATAAATTTAAAAAAATAAAAAATAATCGATTATATTCCTTTTTTTGCACTTAGTTTACACATGAAGTAATCTCTCTCTTATAAGCCATCTCCTTTATGATTCTCTCCCTCAGCTGTGTCTCGATATTCAAAAGTACTGACAAAAGCATACAGAAATTGATGTAATTTAATCTTCATTTATGCCGTCACTGATTCATAGGTATCTCGTTTTTAAGAGTTGGTAAAACCGTTACGCTATTTTTTTTTCTCTCCTATTCTATCCAAAGTTTATATTTCTCAAAAGTGATGGTTTACAAATGCAGATATTTTGCTTTAATGCAAGAACAAGAAACATTTAAATACTATTAAATGGTTGGTAATGTAAACTTGGAGGTGCTTTAAAATATTTTACCTTATTGAATCTACATTTAATTTTAACTTTATTTCTGTAAACATCAGCTTTGAAATGCGACAAATTAGCTGATTACAATGAAATTTCCACTCTCCCTACATTTTCCTTATTGTTTAACGATGAACATAATTTGATCTAAAAAATAAAAATATGAATTTCAGTTATGCCTCGCTCAATTATGCATCATTTGGATCGGTAATCTCAGCATATAAGGGAAAAATTATCGAATATCCTTTCTTTCTTTTTCCCCCTTTTTTCCAGAACAGAAGAGATTATCAAATAAATATTCGTAATAAAGGCTATTTTAATAAGCCTATCGTGTTCATTTGGAGTAACACATCAAAAATGCGAGATTTACGCTTTTTAGTACCAATTTAAAATCCGTAAATGAAGGAAAAGGGCAAACGGTATATTACTTGAGATCCAATCTCTCCCTTTCGAATTGGGAGCAGAAAACAGACCTTTTCGGGAACAAAAGATTAATCCTAAATGGTCTTTTCGTGTTCATCTTTAGAAGTCTAATGAGCCGCTCAACCGTCCACGGGAAACTGTTGACATATTAGAGTGTTCTATCTATTCTTTAGCATCAGGCAGTGTAGGAATGTTGAGAAGGAATGATGCATTCAATAATGGTACAGCACAATACTTTCATGATTCGAACAAAGGAAATACGTAAAGGAGTTTTAAAAAATTATCCCACGCTAATTAGTATGAACATAGTTCTGCAAGTAAATTGGTTGAATAGAAATTATACTTATACAACCATTACACCATTTAATTTACCAAAAATACTCTATTTAATTTATAAAAGTCACTCATTTATTGAGTATGTCATACAGAATTGAATCATTTTGTATAATCGTCATGTATTGCGTAGTTTCGATATAATTTAATGAGTATATAGAGCATTTTTTGATACATTGCCTCTACTAATATTAGTATTATTTAGCATTTATTTATTGACTTTTCTATTCAGTTTAGTTATCAAGGATAAAGTTCGTGGAAGAAAATTGAAGTCCTTAATTTAAAAAACAATTATTATCCCTATCTGAACTCATGATCTTTAAACTAGGGCAATAACTGAACTAGAAAAACCAAGCTAAAGGTTGTGTAAAATCATTCTGCGAATCATTCTTGGTGGCATAAATGAAAACAATATCTAAAGAAGGAGATGACAAATTTTAGAAAAAAAGTGGAGCTAGGCAGTAAATTTGAAGTTTTTTTGCTTTATAAACTCAACTGCCTCATTTGATTGGGTTTGAAGGATCAACGTTTTTAAGGTCAACTTGATTGGATTTAAAGGCTAACTCAAATGCTTCATTTGATTGGGGTGTATTTGATTGGGTTTTAAGTTTTAAAATTCTAGACGGAGTGTATGAAAAAAGGACTAAAAGAAATCCTGTGCAGTAGAACATTATTTTAGAAAATCAACTTAAAAATAAAAAAAATATTTTAATAAAATCTTTGAAAATAATCTTACAAACTTGGGCTTGTAAGATCTTATCATTATTTTATGAAGAGGTTCTCCTGCTCTTTGTTCATGATACGTAGGAAGAAAATTATAATTGTAAATCTGAAAATGTAACACCTATATTGCAAGATAACTTCCTAGCTATTCATTCCATCCATGTTTTCAGATTAAGTTCTTTGTTGAACTCATTGTTCCTTAAAAAGAAGGAAACTTTTCCCGAAATTAGTACGGCAGTAAACATTAGAACAGAAGGTATTTTAGAGCTTTAAGAACTCTTTCTTTACCAGAGAAGAGCATCTTATACGCTTTCGAACAAAAGCTTAAGGGCTTCGGAAAATAGAACAGGCTTTAAATGTTCTACTGTAATAGGGGAGCTGCGTAAGAGGTTCAGATAGCGAATTGTTCACGCGTAAGCATAGGCATTAGAAAGAACTTTGCTTTCCACTCTTTTCGAGGAACGATGTAGAATGTTTCCAACTTAGAAGAGATTCTATGCTTCAATGCTGCTTTAATGAAACCGAGATTTGAAATTGTATGTATAATCATTACTAGAATCATTTCTGAAAAAGGTTTTTTTCCATACACGACTTTATAATCTGCATTTTGAAATTTATAGCAAGAAAGAAATAATAATAATAATAATAAAAAAAGGAACAAAGAAAGTGATTGAAGTTTACAGTAATGCTAACAAAAGAAACATTATTAGATTCTGTTTATTTTATGATACTAAATGAATTCAGTTTTCCGTTAGTTTTTACTTAACTTAGACTAACCTTATAAAACACATACTCATTTAAAATTATGTCAATAATAATAGATAGAGGTAAGACTTTTATGTACGGAAAATCTTGAACATAAAATAGTAGGAAACTATATCGTAAAGAAGGAGTTCGTCGAGAACTGAACGACCCTGCACTACCGCATTTCAACATAAAAAATTTAGTAAGTTAGTTCGTTTCCCATCAAGTGTAAGAATCAATCACAATTCGTCTCCAGATTGTTCCAAATAATCGTTTTCATCAAAAAAAAAAAAAAAAAGAAGGTTATCAGTAAATATTAAGGAATGTCTCGGAAGACTTAAGGGTGATAAATCTTTTAGATGTTTATATTCAACTTAAGAATTATGAATGGGTATGATAGTTCTTTCTGTTTTCAAGAAAAGTTTCTTTGTTAAATCAAACTATTTCTGAGAATTTTTTTAAACTAATAAGCTAAATATAAATGGATGTAAGTAACTATTTGGTTAATATAAATATTTTAAGTACTCTTAAAGATAATATCATATCAAATTAAACATTCCTTCCAATACATTATAATGTTTGGGTAATACGCTGGAGAATAATAAATAAAATCATTACACTTTATGCGGAGGGAAAAAACAGTTAAGTCATTATTGCAAAAAACAAATGCACTACAAATATGTCTTAGAATTTATTAGGAACAGCTTTTTATGTGTATGTATATGCATCGTGACGGAATTTCTTGTTATATGTGTCCTTGAGGAAGAAAACATTTCGCAACTGTTTTCACGTAAGTTTTAAAAATAGCTCTTAAACTTGGCATTATTTCACAATTAAGTTGCAATGAAAACCGAAAACCTCATTACATATAATATTAGGGGATTTTTAAGCACTCCCAACAAGAGTGATGCATCATTGCAATAATTTTCGGAACAATTGTCGCTTCTGAGTGTGTTTATTATTTGCTAAGTGACCGTAATTTTTTTCGAGTAATTAAGGCGTTGTGGAGCCAACTTTAAAAATGCATGTTTGCGGCCTTAAACATCATTTATACTCATTACGCTTTCGCAAAATGCATGGACAGTTGTTATTCATCCCCGAACTTTACACTCATCATGGCGCAATTTCTTTTCTTTTTCCCATTTATTACCACATTTTTGACGACAACAAACAAGCATAGCTTTAAGTTATATTTCTTGGGTAATGTCATTTATTATTTGGTTTCACTAAGAATTAGAAAAAGAGGAAAATGAGGGAAAGTGTTCCATTTGTAGTAATGCTCTCAGAAATATGATGTATTAATTGCGATTAACAAATTACTACAAATGAGCGATTTCAAAAGAATGTTGATGTTTATTTTAAATAAGCTTTCAAATATTTATTTTATGTTTTCTTTGCTGTCGCATTCTCTTTTAGAACGAAAGTAATTAGCAAACAAATGGCTTTCTTGTTGAGTTCTCCCCCCCCCCCTATTAACCATAACTAGTCAAAAATAATAGACCAAAGGTGGCTTAAAATGTTTCTGTACGACAGAACCTGAAAATGTATGGTAATACAAAAATAATGCTCAAGCCATAGTGCGTGCTATAGGTTGTTCCGACTTCTTGTCGAAATAATGTCGAACGAGAAATATTTTACCGACATTAAAATAGTTACTTAAACTACACAAAAAACCGCGGGCCGCAGATTGAGGACCTGTTCTGAAGCAGGCAGTGTACCCCACGGTATTATATTTGCATCAACCTAACGGGAAAATAAGTGCTTGTTTACATTTATCCTACAGTATCGGATGTAAATGTAAATACCAGAATCATTCACTAATAAATAGTCATAAAGTCAAAGTTTTTGTACTCATATGCTCACAAGGAGTGTAGTATTGGATACAATGCTTACAAATCCATTTCTCAACTCTTTCAAGAGGCAGGGAAGAATCTAAGTTTAAAACATTGAAATTGTGTTTGCATTACCCCAACTTATCCTATTTATTTTTCTTCATGAGTGTTCTGGATCTCCTGCTGCTATGACATAGATTCGTTCGAAGAAATTCCGTTATACTGTGTTACGGACTTTATAACCAGAATATGTACGTCATTTCCGATAGTACACCATGTGTTTCCTCGAATGCGCCCTCATGGAATGCGCTTTAACATGTTTGAGGTACGCGAGCAATTTTCGAGAGACAGAGTGGTTTGAGGGAGCGTTATCTTAAACATATTGAACAAATGTCTAGTTTTATAGTCCTGAGATTTTGGTTAGTGTCAGACGCGCGAGCCAAGCTGATTGACATTCTAGGATCCTCATGATATTTAGGGGGATATATGTGCTCTTCATTCTCTAATTACATTCTTGAAATGATTCAAAATGCGAGTCCCGTGCACATGCTACTCAAAACATTCATATTAGTTTCTAAAACATTTCTGTCTTGATATATGTTTCGGATTGAATATTTTCAATGTTTTGAAGGCTCTTAACTGGCTCATTACTAGTTCGACGTACATTATGGGCAACTATTAGAAGTTGATACCACTTCTACTGACTTTTTCAAGCAGTGGTAATGCGTTATGCACATTTATTACCGTGGTATTGTCATCTAAGAGGGAAAATTTTTGTACCAGCATAAATACACAATAGACACATCATCTGGTTATTAATTTATGACTTCTAATTTTCATAAACCGTGTAGTTGTAAATTGTTCAAAAATTAATTGCATCTTATTAACTTTTAAATAAAAAAAATTAAAAGAAATCAATTATAAAATTTAAAAATCAATTAAAAATTTCAAATTTCGAATTAAAAATTTCTACCTTTGTACTAAAAAATTAAAATTTTGAATTAAAAATTTCAAATTTTGTACTAAAAGAATCAAATTTTGAATTAAATATTTCAACCTTTGTACTAAAAAATTCAAATTTTGAATTAAAAAATTTAAAATTAAAAAATTCAATCAAAATTCAAAATTTCATTTAAAATAAGAAAATTAATTTTTGAATTAAAATTTCAAAATGAAGGCATGTTTTTACTTTATACATAAAGATTCACAGTGGCATTTTAGTTAAAATTTAACTTGATTGATCAAATGTCCAATGCAATATTTTTCTGATATACAATGTAATAAAGTTTTAAATATGCTTAGCAGTGCTAACTGAATTTTATTATGAACGCCTTTCCAAGTGATGTTCTTAAACAAATACCGAACAAAATTTGTTAATCGCAATAATGTTATAAAAATCTCACAATGGAGAAGAATGACACACATTGTTGCAGAAAAAGAATGAATTTTTCCTGTCAGATGCCCTCTACAAGAAAGTCTAGACAATTTCCTAGACAAAAGTACAACCGACGATAGTTGCAAACTTATGAAATAAGTGCTCCTTATTTCATCAGCGATTGAAACGTTGTTGTGAAACTCCCTTCAAAAGGGGATTAGTGCTCGTTAATGCAAAACAAAAGTTACTTAGTTTAATACCATAATTGCTCCTTTATAATGTAAAATAAATATCGTGAAATTTTATATTTTTATGAGAGTTTTTGTTTTTTTAATGAAATTTAAAAAATTGAAATAACATCTTTGCATAATATTAAAATAATCCCACTGGGTACATATCGTTTTCGTTTTTTGATATTGGTTTTCATATTAAATTTTTGCTTGGTAATGTATATGTCTGTTTTATTTTAAAATATCATTTATGAATAAGAAAACTATCGTGCGGTGATACATATATTTTTAGTTTTACACAAAAATATTACTTTTTTGTTATTAAAAAACGAAGAAAAGTATGATTGAAAATATTTCGCAGATCCAAATTTCGACAAGAGGAAAAAAAAACACGTCATTTTTTTCCGTCAATCCGAGAAAGAATTCGAAATTATAATTAAAGGAAAGGAAAAAAACTAAGGAAATAGAGAAGCGCAGAGAAGTATTTTGGAGTATAAAAGACATAAATAGCGGATTTAAGCTTACAAAATGAAAAATACGGGATCACCCACAAATGATGTCAGGCTTCGAGTAGGTTGAAGGGGTGGAAATGTCGTGAAAATTTGTGACAAGGGGAGGGGAGGGGCACACAAGAAGTGTGAGATCACACATTTTAGTTAAAATAAGAAGATTTTAAATCAGCAGATTAAATAGTTTTGCATATTTTTAAAATTTATTTATTGTTTTCGCATTGATATCATTTCGAATCAAAGATTTCAATGATGACAAAAGGGCCGTTCATAAATGATGTCACGCTTTTTCCCCATATATTTTACCCCCCTCCCCCCTTTGTCACAATATGTCACACTTTAGCGGATTCCCTCCCCCCCTTTGTCACATGTCACGCTATGCTGCATAGTGCATGATGTCACACCTTTCGTTACCCCCTCCCCTCCCTTGTCACACTTTGTCACAATTTCACGAACCCTCCTCCCCCTTCGAAGCGTGACACTATTTATGAATGATCACAAAGACTTAAATTAGCTTCTAGTTAAAAATTTAAATTTAAAAGGAAATCTTGGACATTTACTCTTTTAAAAGAAAACAGCATGGGCAATTAGTAGAGAATTCGAAAAATAAATATTTTTGATTATTACATACTAATTATGTTTTGTATTGTAAACCTTAATCTCTCATTTTATCTAAATTAAATACACTCGTAAAAAATGTTATTGTTATGCTGACAAATGTCATTAAAGGTTCAAAAACAAAATTGAGAATGTGGTCTATAAGGTAGTGCTTTGTTTCTGAACTACAAGTAGATATGCTTATGTAATTTATAGCATGTCATGTGACAAGGAACACATCTTCACATCCCCACCCTCCTCGAAGCGTGGCATCATTGGTGAATGATCAGTTATTTTTCATTTTGTAAGCTTAAATACAGTATTTAAATTTGTCTTTATACTCGAGAATGTTTCTCTGAGCTGCTGTATTTCCTTACAGTTTTGTTAAATTACAATATAGAGGGGATGAGGAAGTGTGACATTCTGTGATAAAGGGGTGGGATTCATTAAATATACTGAAAAAAAGTTCATCATCATTTATGAGCTGCCCTTAATGTGCCTGCCATCTTTTTACCAGTTATGTTCTTTAAGAACTTAAAAGAGGGCCGGAACAATATTGTATCATTGGAAAAATCTATAATAAGTTATATTTAATTGAAGATAAAAGCCTCATAGGCCGTAGCATGGTTTCGCATTCTATCGCTAAAACAATGCCCCAGAAACGTATTTTCATCCGCCCCCCCCCCCCATATTAATATTGAGTTTTTCTTTTTTTTTGTAAAGTGACGAATAAATTACTTTTGTAGATAAAGAAAAAATGTACGTTTAGGAATCCTTTTACATCCAAAACATAAAATGTGCATTAATTTGTCCAAAGAGTTATATGAAAACATCTTAGCGTGTATATAACTCGTTTCAAATTCAACAAATTTTCTTTTGAAAATTGCATCATTATTTAAAATAGTGCTTATTTTGTTAGCTAATTCAGTTATCTAAATATATATGATGATCACTTTTATTCAATACTGAATTTTATAGATTTTCCAGGACGTGAAAGGCGATATTCTCTTTGATGACAAGCATATTTTTAGTACAAATGTGCTTTAAAAATTTAATACACAAAGGAAAAGAAAAAAGAATACATCTGAGAATGAAGTTGAGACTTGTATCTAATGGAATTAAAAAATCTATAATAACGATTTTTCAAGAAGCAGGTCAAATTTCTATTCACTTTCCAAATCGGAATAGTTCTCTGTAAAACTAAATAGGTTTTAGCTGAGCGATTTCCTCTCTTCTGGCTTTTTTCTTCGGAATTCGGAAATCGTTAGCACTCGGGGTGTTCTGCCGAACTTTCTTTCTCCTTCATTCTCACTCAATCGCTTGTTACGTCCCTCATCTAAAAAGAAAAGGGAAAAAACTCTTTCGGAAGTACTTGATGACTTTTATATCAGGTGATGAGTCCTACTTTTTCGTCTTTCATAAGGGCACTCATACAAACCTCTGCCTCTTAACGCTATAAATGATGTTGTTTGTTTTTAAGCAATTTCACACTCTAATATTTTTCAACTGTAATTAAGGGCAAATACTTAAACAATAATATTCTAGACTTTAGTAGACATTCACATCATATGAAAGATATTTGCTACGCTTCATACGATTTAAGTAAGAACGATCAGGTCTTCAGAGAATATAAGCCGTGCACTTATCTCAACTTTTCCTTGCTTATTCTATAGTATAATTTTGCTTTTGAAACACTTTTACGCACCGATATTTTTATGAGCGATAATTAGTAAATTATAGCCCATAATTCATAATGGAGAAAGTAGTGAATTAAAACCCTTCATTAATTTATGACTAATGAAATTAATAATGCTATAACTAATGAAATTATGTAAACAATAACATTCTACATGCCGTCAGGCATTCAAAGCATATAAAAAGTATATGTTTAGCTTTTTACAAAATAGGATATAAAACAGAACTTATGCCTGAAAGAGATTGTATTTTAGGATATTTTGCATCAATCTTGTGCTTGTTTCAATGTAAAAGATACTCCTTGTGTATTTTTCGGCAAAATTCTGTCAAATACATTAAAACGAGTTTATTTAAAATTAAACATTTCTTATTAATCGACGATTCCCTCTTCAGAACAATAGTATCAAAATTAAGGCGATTAGTATCAAAATTAATTGAGTTAGCGCGCGAGACGCCAGAACTTGTCAAGAATTAGAGCAATATTCACATCAGAATGCTGGACGAGTCAGAATACAAGAGTACTAGTCAGAATACAAGATGAATAATTCGTCGGATTCATATCGGATGCAGCAAAATCAGAAAATAGAATGGACGAGTGGATAATTAACGCTCTCTTAGATTGAGCTATGAACAAATTTTTCAAGTACTTTAACACCCGCAGCTAGTACTTTTGGACCATATATAATAAAATCCAACTACCCCCTCTCCATTCAATGTTGCCTGCGGCACAGTCGTAGAGCGTTAATCAGGACGATCAGAGTTCGGTTCCCTAGCGTCAAAGCTGCTCCACCGTTTCCAACGACAGCGTACTCTAGATCCACTCATGACCTGCAGAATACGTTTCTGATTCTCAAAAACGAGATCATACCGAATCACTTTTTAAAAAATACTTATTTCGAACTGCAGGCTTTCAAATCTGTAATTTCGACTCGGAGGTCTTACAAGAGCACGACGTGCTTGAAAATAAGCCATTTTGTCTCAATAATAAGAATTTTAATTTAACAGTGTATGACAAGAGCAACCAGAGAATGAAATCTGTGATTTTATTTCAAAAGAGTAACATAATGGAAATATTCTGATTTCACCTGTAGTTATAATAGCACCCGAAAGATTGTGTATTGTTCTATTTATGTATTCTTCATAATGGAGGCAATTCATTGCGTCACGTGATAACGGTGATCGCTGATTTGTTTACCAAATTTTTAATTCAGTTCTACGCGGAGTTCATAAAGCAAAATTAGCTATCTTAAAATTAGACTATTTTCATAGTTTTTTATGATTATAAACCAAGTAATTTACCTTTAATTTAATCAATATAAAAGGAATTTATTAATTATTGCAATATTTATGGCGTTTTATTTAGTGTTAAGTTTATATAACGTAGGACTTTATTTAGTTCTAGTTTTTAATAATGTAGAATTTTCTTTAGGCCTAGTTTTAATTAGATTGGCCGAACTCGAAGTAAAACGATACTACAGCTTCATTTGTTTACAACGCTTACATCGCTACCACATGACCTAAGATGCTGTATGAATTGCCTCCATTATTGCAGACTAACACTTGAAACATGCGATAAAAAATAGTTCCAGGAGTACTTTTCCTACTTTATCCTTCCGTTGATCATGAAAGACTCAATTTTTAAAAGAGTTATTTTGTGCTATAGTTCAAATTGTGTTACAGTTCGTTGTGTTATTTTTGGATGTGTGTTTGCCTAACCACTTCGGTAGTTTAAGATCAGATAATGTGTTATAAAAAAGACAAGATTCTCTCCACTGCGACAAACTAATTTTAGCAGTGATCTATCGATCAACTGCCAACGTTTAAACACAGTCGTTTAATTTAAAATCCATGATTTGTCCTCCATTTTATTGCAATTAGACTATTTTTCATTTCCTTAAATGTTCCAATCTTCACGATGTCATTTTTACTGTCGTGAATAACCGTCTATTTCCCCCAAATGAGTATTTTCATCTTTTAATGACAAAGATAAGGGGTTCAGTAATGTGTGTGGTTCCTTTTTTAAACACAATTCTAAAAGACTAAAAATGAAATATTTAAAGGATTTGAAACGATAGTATTTTTTACATTACTGTGTCACGTATTAAAATTAGAAAATGAGGAAGCTGAAGTTTAGTTGTAAATAAGATTTCTACAATCTAAGGTTTCTCAGGTCTAGTTTTTTGCAATCCAATCTATCTTACATAGTAGTGTATTTGTATTTAAAGCTTTTTTTTTTTTTTAACTAAAAATGAAGTTTTATAAGAAATGGCCTCTTTATTTCTTCATTTAACTTTAAAAATAATTAATGGGGCCGTAGTAGGCAAGTGGTTAAGAAGTCGAACTGCCAACCTGAAGATTGGGTTCTCAATACCCGACCCGCTGAAGGCCCATCATGTACACTTGGTGATACGTGCAGATATAATCTTTGGACCCTAAAGCTCCGAAGGTACCGGAGGGAGGAGAATTTACCTTCCCTTCACTCTTAGGTCAGAAAGGGAAGGTGGTGTATTTGGTGTCATCCAAATACATCTTGAGCCAAGTCGTACTTCCACCGTCGTGGTGCTCATACATAAAAACGGAAGGCGTTCCCTTACTGTCTTCATTCCTGGTCCCTCTGCGAAGTGGAGAGTGGATACCCAAGGTGGCATTGGAAACAACAACAAAAAGGCTAATAGTTACATAATTACTTAAAGCATACTTTGTGCACCACTAGAGTAGAAATGGAGGCAATTCAAGCAGCGTCATTGGTCACGTGGAAGCGATTAAAGCAATGAAACAAAGGAGTTCAACAAATCTAATAAAAACTAGGCCTAAATAAAGTTCTTCTACATTACATAAAATTAACACTAAATGAAATACTATAACTATGGTAATAATTAAGAAATTTCTTGAATAATGATTAAATTGAATGTATATACTGGGTTATAAACAGAAGAAGCTGTGAAATCGGCGGTGAATCGCCGCCATTGCCGAAAATATACATTATATTGCTTTAAGTGACCAGCCGCTTCAACAGCAAAAACTGTTTTGTCTGCTTCATTTGGATGTTTTGCATCTAGAAGCTCCCTGTTGCATTGAAAAAGGGATTCCAAGCAATCCCGAAACATATGTCTGCATTTTATTGCTCATTTGTGCTTTAAATTAACGTGTAATTATATTTTTATTATTGTTTAGTTGCACAAAGTTAAATTATTTTTAGCGATAACTTTGTTTGGATAATGCAACGATATTTTGAATTTTAAAATACTCAACTCATGGCGAAATTTTTTAGTTTTTTCAAAATAAAACCGCGTAACTTAAAACATTTTTACACGGTTTTCTCTGTTATTTTGTATCATGCCTTACATTTGTTAGTGTGGAATCGTTTTTTATAAATTTACAATTTTTGAAAAATAAATTCCCACATTGATTAAAATATTAAGTCTTTTTTGTTATCGAAATCGCTATGATCTCATACGTATTTGTTTATAACACGCAACGTTTTCAATTTAGGGCAATGAAACTTTCTGAAGACTCGAAAATAAACAAAAGAGACAATATCCTTAACTCAGAGTGCAAAAAACTGGATATTTAACTAAACATGGTTTTTTTTTAACTTAATGATGTTTAACTACGAATGCGCCAGTGTTAAGAGCTCCTTGGTGTCACATGTATTCATGTATAGAATTACTCCCATAAAAGCCCAATGAATTACAATGAAAATTCAAAGACGGAAAGAGTCAAAGGAAAGAGTTAAATTTCAGCTGTTTTCAATAAGAAGCGAAACAATAAGGGGTTTTCTCCATCAGTTAGTTACGCTCATAAGTGGCAATAAGTTTGGTAGATATAGTAACAATGTGGAGAAAACCCCTTACCGTTTTGCTTCTTTTGTAAACAACTAAAACTGAACTCGTTCTGTACTTCCATAATTCCCCCGATTTTATTTTTGAAATATATATAATTCTTTTACCAAGACACACATAAAGTTGAAGAGCTGATAATTGCTATTATTATTATATGAAATGGGGTTTGAAATAGTTAAAACCTTTTGTATTATTTTTAATATTCTCCCATATGTATTCGTTATTGGTTAGTAAAAGAACACAATGACTACAATTCTATTAATTAAATAAATTTTACACGAATCTGAATTATTAATCAAAATTAAGTTTGTCAATCTGGAGTGAGAACGTGAAAAATGTGTCTATTCTATAACAAAAATGGCTAGCAAACATCAACATCACTTTAACGAAAGTAACTGAAAAGACTGATAACACTTTCTCCAGAAAGAGAAATTGATTTTACCTAAAAGGTATTTTTTCGTAACTTTTATCCTTACTGTTCGGAAATCGTTAGCACTCTGGGGATCATCCCTCACTCATCCCCTTATTCTTCAATCACCACTCAATCGTTTGCTCTATCTGTCTTCCAAAAGAGCCTTCCTAAGGGTAATTGATAACTTTCCTATCAGCTGATGAGTATCCCTTCCCTTCCTCACCCCTCCTTCTTTAATGACGGATATATCCCCCATAGGTAATGAACCCGTCCGTCCTTCTTAACGCGGTGAGGAACAAATTATGCTTGCAGACTGTAGGTCACACTAAATTCCATTTTTAGAACTCATCAAACGGTAGATAGAAATCTACGAGCTCATTAAGGAAGGAGGTAAAAGATCGAATACCTTAGAAGTTAGAATTTAGAAAGGTGCAACTTCTAAGCAAATTTAAAGCTTTCACACGGCTATGATTTTTTTAAATAATTTTTTCGAACTTTTAAGGGACTTCCATAGAGTCTGATGTTGGAAAATCAATGAAGTTTTGCACCAAAAGCCTTATTTTGGAGTGAAGAGAATGAATTGAGAGCAGTGGTAATATCAAGCCAATTTATCAACTCAAGGTTGAGAAGATTTATCTTAAATGGATTACATTCTAAAAAAACTTTTATAGCTAATAATATTTCAAGAAAAATGTTTCCACAAACACTGGAGCCGAAATATTCGTGTTGCATCTTTACTAAAGCAAATACGAACTGTCTTACACATATTTTGATTTAATAGTGATGTACTCATTCTATATTCTAACCACATTGTAAGTCATCCAGCTTGTTTTTAATTTCTTTGAAGTACACTTCTTAAAATGCATACAAGGTAGCAATATTTAAAAAAAAAGAAAGAATATTTTTTTTAATAAGTTCGTCCCTGAGTTTTTCAATTTCAGACTAATCACAATCTCACTTAAAAGCAAAGAAAATACAAGAAAAAAAAATCAAAATAAATTCGATAAATGAATAGATTCGGAAAAATTAACTTGTTATCTCTTAAAACAAAAAAAAAAAAAAACGCTGAAAATGAAAACAAGTGAATATTAAATAAACGTTTTATTCAATAAATAATATTTGACAGCAGGCTTATGGTAAATATGAGATTGTCTGTCAATCTCCCCATAATAACTTTCGGGAGGATTCTCCGAATTTGAATAACCTTTCTGGTTTAAAAGTGTGCTAGGATGTCTCAACCGCATATTTCTCTTTTTTAACTGCGAAATTTTTCTTCAGTTACGAAGAGGAAAGAGTTTTCGACTTAAAATATGTACGGGGGGGGGGGGGGGGGTTCACAAGAATTTTTTGATTTAATCATTTTAAAGCTTTTTGTGAACAGCTCACAAATATTCGAAAAAGTTTTATTCAACAAGCAAAACTCTTTATTCAACAAGCAAAACGTCCAAAAATTACATCAGGATGGAAATTGTAATTTTTAAACCACTAATTAAAAATTGTGAGGATAGTATGAACATTTTCTTGGACTTGTGTTCCATGAAATATGATATAAGTATGACCAAAAACTGTTGTGGAATTTACTTGCAGTAGGCCGAGAATGAGGGCGTGAACATGTCGTGAATCATATAAAGAGAGGTTTAGCTTCGAGCGAAGTATTCGAGGTGAAGAGATATTGGAAGACAAGAAACTCGTTGATGAGACACTTAATTTATTTCTCCTACTGTTTATTTACTTCAGGCACAATGACTTTTGAACTTTTTGTGTTGGCTTGCAGCCATAAAATTTGCAAATGTTTCTCAAATTTGGTGTGAAAGGAATTTGGTGACAATACAAAAAAATTGCCGAGAGTGTTTCATTGAAACATAGTGATGGTATTATGTACCGATGGCTATGGAAATCCTTAAAAAGAAAAATACTGTTCCCACTCTAAATATTTAACTATAAAATTAATTTGAACAAAGCAGAAGGCAGAAGGAAAATAAATGCGTTACCAACGTGTTTCCACGCAAAATAAAAGATAATTAGCTGAAAAATTAGTTTATACAAAACAGGCTGAAGAAATGCCTAATCAAAGGGTTTCTAAATCTTATATCTAAATTAGAGCTGATTTTGGGCGTTACACAAGTGAAATTAATAAAGAGATTAAACAACTTTTAATACCTTTAGAAAAAATGAATAAAATAAATAAAAAGAAACCGAGTTTTTACAACTAAAAATATTTAAGAACTTCACCTTAGCAGTTTAAATATTATATTGTTTCAACACCATGGGTGTTCACTGCTGGTAAATTCTTTTTAAGTCAGTAGTACTTCAGTAGTAAATTCTTTTGATCTGTATAACCAAACTTATTACAAATGCGTTATGGTATATAATCATGATAGCAATTATCAACACAATATTATAAGTAAAATAAATTCTAAAATTTAAGATAATTCAAGTGAATTGCGTATTCCTATACTTTTATTTAATAATTCTCGAGCATTTTACTTCAAAAGCATTTTCGTGCCAATCGCTAGTAACTCTTCACCCAATCCAACTGTCTTAAATACCCCGTTTCGAGCAAGTTTTCTTGTACAGGTCATACTGAAATGCATTAAAATTGTACTAAATATGTTTGTTCATAACAATGTTTATTTTGAACGTAGTTTTGAAATTCTATTCTGCAAACGTCAAATCATTTTACCCTCAAAATGATATGAATTTTATATTTCTTTTATGTCTAACGATATTTACGGTTCTTATTATAATGTATGCTTCTTTGTAATAACCAGATCGCAAGCAAAAAACAAAAACAAGAAACAAATAAATAAATGAAAATGTAAAAAAGCCGAAGTTTGATTAGTATCTTTATACTTGGAGTCCAAAAATTAAAATGTGACATTTACTATTTTTCTTCCTGAGTAAAATTAGTGCATGTAACGATTAAAAAGGTTCTTTTTTCTAAAGCAAAGAAAAAGAAAATCTTTCACAACATCATACGGCACATTGAGCCAATTCCTTTCCTCCGAGGACTTTCATTCAAATCCAATGTTTCATAATTACCTGAAATAAGTTGTGACACTTGAGCCACGCCCATTCGGAATAATTAATTAAATGGGCTCATTTGAGACCGCTTTCGTTCAACAATGCATGTCGTAATAATGCTTAGCATAGCATAAAAGGACACAATGGAAAATAGCGAAAAAAGTCAGAGAAAAAATTTGCTGAAATCCCATTGGCTTGAAATCTCTCAAAACACAACAGGCCAGATCGATATTGCAGGTAGATGAATTCTTAAACGTTGAAAATGTCAGATAATAAAGAAATATGAGAGCAAATTTAAAAATAACAAAAGTTACTCGTTTTGCCTTCCCTGCCTAAGTAGATTAAGGACATTGATAAAAAACGATGTTGAGACATGATGGATTATGGCAACAAGATTAGAAAGTAAAAAATGGAAAAAAGTAAACGAAAGCTTGATGGCAAAGTGAACAACTTGAAGAGGAATGATTTTTTGAGTTATGGCATGTCTTCTTGCGACCGCTCGGGACAGGAGAAAATGTGTTATTCTTTTCTCAAAAACTCATACATATGCTCTCTAACTTCAATTGTCAGTGCAAGTTTTGTTCACAATACCCATCTATTACAACTTGACTTTCTTTGTCCATATTTCCTTTGCATTTATTTCAATGTATTTCTAGGGTTTATTGCATAAACGAAAGTAGGAATCTTTTCAGAAAGACCAATATTATTTCATTAGTTCCTCCTTCTTTATTATATACGCAAGTATTTAACGTAGTGCTTGGATTTTTCTTATGATTGGTACATCCTTAATAACAACGTAAATAACCTGAGCCGCTTTTGTGATAAAAATGCAGCATTAAGTATGAAAACAATAAGTATTGTGTAATTTTAATTAAAAAAACATGCGTGATAACAAAAAAAATCTTATTTTGATTGCACTCGCCTTTTAATAATTGGACTTACAAGCATAGGCTTACTGTATATACAATCTAAACTCCCATTGCATTTTAAAGTTTTTTTAACTGTATTAATTTACTTGTTTTGATTTTTCAATAAATTTTAAGTTTTCGATAAGCATTACTTATAGCGTGTTAAATTGTATTTCTTTCCGTAGAAACTTCTTGTTTGGATTGGCCTACACTTTTTAGGGGGGGGGGGAGTTTCTCTAAAAGTCTGAGAAAAATATTGTGCTTGAAGTACGTTGCTTCTTTGAAACTCCTATAGCATAGTTTTTATTTTAAAAAAATTTATACATAACGTTTTTATTGGTAAACCATTGTTGTGAACTTTACATTTCACTAGAATTATAATATATCACAGAATAAGGGTTCAATAGCAACAACCATCAAGCATGGCAAATAGTAAACATTAAGAAGATATCAAAACATGTTTTGCGATATTCATTAATAATAATCTATTATCATTTAAAACGTGTTTTATTTCCTTACAGTTAAGATCTCTACATTGAGTAGAAAAAATAGAAAGATAACATCAAAAAGTATCATTGCTTTGATTTTTATGCTTTTAAGAATAACAAGTAATTTATTCTAGAACAGCGTACCACAAATTCAATAGTAAATTGCTTTTATCGACCATCATCAGCTTTAAAAATGGTTCTCAATTGCGCTAAAAAGTTAAGAATGGTAGTGGAAGTGATGAACTCAAATTTCTTCAATGGTCTAAAATGCAATACCATAAAGTTTATTGATCAATATTTAAATGAGTTTGTAAACGTTTGTGTGTTTTGTTTGGTTTTGCTGATATCCTTCATTTTAAAAACTTTTCACGAACTAACACCTTCAGGATTGCATTGTTTCACATCGTCAGATACATAAATCATATATGTTGTGCAAAATTTTGTTGCTAGAATATTCATTGCTTTGTCATTCTATTTATTTTAACTGGTTTGCTAGTTGCCAACTTTTGCGCAAGTCACCGAATAATCATTTAAACACATGTTAGTGTTGTTAGAGCAACAATGAATAGCAAATATATCATGACATTGTTCAACAAACAGAAAACAAGATTCTTTGTCGTGAATTTTGCCGAAAATATTTCACTAAAGCCATTCCCCTTCACTGACTTGGAGCAAATAAATCATGTTAAGACACAAAGGAAAAGCAAAATTTAAAGGCGATAGGACAAATTTCACATGAATGACAATTCCTATTTTTTTCCCATCATCGCACTGCATTAATAAGTAAGATAATTGCATTATATATGAATTAAACCCGCAGCTAATAAGTAATTGCATTTCCTCAAACAGTGAAATCCAATTTGACTAAAAGTACGGCAGGAGCTTGAATAGCTCTATTTTTTCTTCCTTCTTGTAATCTTGCAAATTCGTCTCCCAATTGAGATTTTTGGAGCATGACTCTTAATAATCAAGGCTTTTGTGTTTGTGTCGCTGGAGCGTATAACACTTGAGCAATTTTACTTGCTATCCCCGCTTTCATTTCCAGAATGACTTAGCGATTTTTTGCATTCACTGTTTTGAGTTAACGACATATTACGATTTATGTATTTGTATTCAGTGGTGTGGAATAAAAGTGTCTGCTGAACCGCAATACAAACTCAAGTACTTGTAGATTAAAAACTAATGAATATTCTTTTGCTCTTACTGTTTTAATTTTTCGGGAAAGTCTATTTTTTATTTGGAAGTAATACGATTTTCTTCATATGTATCATCTAGCTCAGCTTCCAACAAAAATAATTGGTATGTTTAGGGTTTTGCGAAAATAAGTAGTGCTCAAGGCTAACAAAAAATGTTTCTAATCACATTAAATAAATTTGAAGAAAAAGCGTTTTACACCAGTTAGTTTACAGTACTTTGGTTTTTCTGTGTATTAATTTTGTGTAGAAGGACTTTAAGCAACGTCACATTAGTTATGTTCAAGCTAAAGAATAAGCTGCAGTCGTAATTGTTACATTGTTGAGACTTGTTAAATTGGGAGAAGAAACACGTTTCACTTTTTTTTTCATGTTTTTGTATTATACAGTAAATAACTTCTTATAATCATGCATCTTATGTGCATTTTTGACGAAGGTTGTAATGTCATGTAATGTTTCATAATTCAATATTTTTATGCATATCGTTTTATTTTGATGGCATGCATATAATCATTACCAATTGGGTTTCTCAAAAAATAAAAAGAAAAGTATGGATTTACAGATACTGATATTAAAAAAAAAAACACATACACACAAATCTAATGTTGGAGTTTAAAACCCTTTTGCAGTAAAAACTTCCGTTTCTGTGTTTGTATTTTTGTATTTTTAATGTGTGTTTTATTAAATATACTGCTGAACTAATATTGATTATCTATTATAGTCTTATTACCCAGCTAAAAAACGACTGCAGAACAACTGTAGAAAAGCGTAAAAAATTACAGACGTTTTAAAACTTCTGCAGTTTTCTTAAACATTTTAAAGTTCCTGTACTTTGGTAAAAATAAAAAGTGCAGACGTTTTAAAACTTCTGTAGTTTTATTAAACATTTTAAAATTCCTGAACTTTAGAAAAAATAAAAAGTGCAGAGATTTTAAAATTCCTGTAGTTCTGTTGAATGTTGCAAACTGCCTGTACTTTGAAAAAAAAAAAAAGTACAGACGTTTTAAAGTTTCTACCGTTTTTAAATACTACAAAACAACTGTATTTTGTCATTTTTTTATTGTGCAGTTACACTTGTTTTTTTTTTATTTCATCACATAACCAGCAATAGTAATTTTTTTCTAAACTTTGATTGTAACTTCAACAAAGGTGCATTTTTAAAAGGAAGTACAATACCTGATTCATTAGTGCTCACATTTTGTAAGCTGAAAGTATAATGACTAAAGCACCTGATCGTCAAGAGAAAAAATGTTAAAAAGCAATGTATTGCATATGGTGTAATTTTTATATTATTTTATCAAAAGATGGTAATGTGTGACATTGTTGCAATACTAATTAAATTTTAAATATTTCTTTAATAACACTAAAGTTTGCGAAAAAATTATTGGATAGAAGCTCTGATTGGAAGAATAATAATATCTTAATTTGTTGAAATTTCAAAAATGTAAAATTAAACAAAGTGTTTAATGAAAAAAAAAAAAAAAAACGTTGATATGAATTAATTACTGAAGTCTTTTTTTTTTTGAAATGGTTTCTTTATTATTTTTAAGTAAAAAATGCACGAAAAAAAAATAAAAATCATATTGTTTAATAGAATATATTGTTGGTAAGAGAAAAACAAAATTTTCGAAACAAAGAAAGGACTGATAATTGAAGGAATTTTGAGGAGGATCAAAAATGTATTTAAACAATTTTTATTATAGTACACAAATTACAGCATACAGAAAAAAAAGGGAAATCAAATTTGTGTAATGGTACAGAACATGCATGATTTATAATTGGTGTAAAACTATCTCATGTGTGTGCCAGGGACATTATAGCGTGATTGGACGAGATCCCGTACTGTGGAAACATTTTTAACAATTCTTTCCGGCATCCCCAACTACCCATCACCGTAGCCGCATTCTTACCAGAATTTGTTCGGAATTTGCTTTGTTCAATCCTATTGACTATTTTATTAGCATTCCTAATTATTTGAGAAAGTTGATTTGATTTTGAAGATTTCATTTCACTGTAAGTACATTTTCTTAATTGTATTTTTATTTTGCTAACTTCAAGAAATATTATCCAATTATTTATTATTTTTATAAATTTTCTTTCATGCCCTTCATGATCAAAATTTAAAGAATATAATACGATTACGTATTTTTTTAATTTTTGCATTCTTAACCAGATTTGCCATGTTTGTACAAATGCAATTTGCATAACTTTCCTGCTTTTTTTACCGATTTACATACAAGCCTTACCCCATTGGACTTTCATAATGCTAGTCAATAAATAGAATTATTTTTGGACATTAAACTTAAATTTTCCGATGATAATTGATTAATAATTTTCTCTTTCACATGAGTATTACTAAAAAGAGTTGCTTACTTTTCATGCTCAAAATGCACGTTTTTTTAAAAAGATAAAAAATATAAAGAAATTTAAAAAAAAAACTAAAATCCAAATACGACAGTTTCACTTTACATTGATCTGAAATTGTAAACGTAAAATTTGAAAACAAAAATGACTGCTTTCAAAACATTTTGATGATGATCCATAACTTTTACAAAATGAACCGATTTTGATGATTTTTTCTTTAATCGATAGAGGGTCGTCTAACTCAAATATCGCTCATCAATTTTACTACATTTGTTTTTTAGTTAAAATTCTGAGTTTAGTTATTTTTCACCTATGAGAAGTTATAGGTGAAAAAAAGTATTTTTTTATTTTAATTGGAAAGGGTTGGGTTGATTCTTCTTTGTTGGTAATTTTACTAACAAAAATTGTTTGAATGAAACGTTTTCAAAAACTTTGATTAAAAACGTTTGTTGACATTAAGCTGTAATATTAAAGGCAATTATAACAAAAGTTTGACTGAAAGCTTCTCTGAAGAAAAAATTAAGTCCAATCAGTTTGTTTGCTTTAGTGACCTTTAAAAGTGGATTTCAAAACGGAATTTATCATACAAGCGGTTAGTTTTTTTGGAAAAAAATAGAACTGACTTCAAATTCTAAATTGCGCTAAAAAGTGAAAAAATAATTAATTCTTTAAACAACATCGATACGACTTTTAAACATAATTTTTGAAGTCTGTACAAAATTATGACAGTCTAATTATCATTACACTATGATGTTATTTTGCATTGAACCTGTTGCAAACTCTAGGCCATTTATGTTTGTAATTGATTCATAGTTACAAAAGTAATCATAAAGCAAAATCCATCATAATTTTGCACCGACTTCAAAAATTATGTTTAAAAGTCGTTTCGATATTGTTTAAAGAATTAGTTTATTTATCACTTTTTAGTGCATTTTATAATTTGAAATCGGCTCTATTATTTTCCAAAAATTATTTCAAAAACTATTTATCTCATTTTGGGTATCACCCTATCCAACTCCCCCCCCCCCCCCGTAAAGGGTGTCCCCATGACGGACCTGTCTTTATGTTTTTAAAAATGTTTTTTTAGTTAATTCCAGCACCGAAAAGTGAAGCATTTGAATTGCGCTATAAAAGTTTGCTCTGTATATAAAACAAGAATAATATATATATTATATATATACCTCACAACTCAAAGAACTCAAATCGGAACTTAGAATATGTGCTATTTGGTTCATAAAACAGCTTAGGAGTAAGAATCCTCAGTGGCAAAAATAACAGAGTTGAAAAATAACAAAAAACAGTATCTCGGGAAATTAATTTTTGAAGATTTTAAAGGGGGGGGGGGACATTATTTCCGCATAAATAAAACAATTAAAAATAAACGAATTCGAATTATTCAAATTAAAAGCTGGTATTTTTAGATTGAATCAGAGTATGAAAATAGTAGCTAATTTCATTGTATACCTTTCTGGGACACTTAAATGATTCGTTTTATTTATGCATTTAAAAAATTATTTATTAATTTTTATGACTGAATGGATATTCCTTCCTCTAAAATAATGCAGCAGGACACAGTAACGAGCCTGCGTTTAACGAGATTCCTAATTTAATATAGGAAATGCAGTTTTTTTGGTTGGTATAAATGGTTTAAAAGCGTTCGAGTGTACTCTTTAACAGGATAATTGTTTTTTTCTGGGGATATAACAAGGAAAAAAAATTTTGGAAACCTGAAGTAATGACAGAAATAATGAAAAATAATTATTTAAAAAAAAAAGAAATGAAAAGAAAATCATCAGTAGTCCTAACCATTCTATAATGTTTCAAACGCTTTTCCAAGTTTCTCAGAATAAATAGCATAACTGCCACAGAAGCACAGAACCAACATGTGCAAAAAAGAGGGACCGGCCGGCTAAACCGGTTCCCCTTTTGTCTAATTCCGGGAACAGAAGGGGGAAAATACAAAGAACGTATAGCAGCTTAAAAAATCCTGTGATTTCCTGTGCCTTACTAGTGTTTCAGAGCCATGCATAAGACAAGTTATTTTCAAACCACTTGGAAAAAGCAGCAATAGATGTAAGTTGTTTTTATATTTTTTTCACGCTGAATTCCGCTATAAGGACAATTACTGTAAATATATCGTTTAGTTTTTTATTTGGAACTTAATGGGTTGGAAAAAATACGTACTTTTTAAAGTCGCTCTTTTAAAAATTTAAAATTACTTTTTAATTTTAAAAACTTCTGTTTCGAAAACGGGCTATGGATATGTATAGGAGTATCTCTAAGCATTCACAAAATTGTATTGGTTTTTAAAAGCTCTGGTCGTTTAAAAGATGGAGGAAGGGGGGGGGGGGCATGCGTCGACTTTCAAGCAAAAACTTCAGCAGCGGGAATTACTATTTATCAACATATAAAGGAAACGCAAATTTTTAAAATAGCAACCACTGCCAAACGTTTTGATAAAATTTTAATTCTAATTTGGGTAGAATAAAATTGGATTCTAATAATATTTATATATCAAGGACATTTTTAACTAATAAAAATTAAGGTAAACTGAGTTTTTAAAGCTCAGAGATTTACATCTATGCACATGGTATATGGTTAATGATACACAAAATTATGGTTTCACGAGTTTCATATGCATGAGATGTATACAAGTTAAGAAATACGGAATTTTTCAGAGGGTGAAGCTTAATGTAAGTATGATTCCCCGGACTCGCACCCCCTATTGTTTCACTATATATTAACTAGCCAATTTGTTATAAATAACTAGATCCGTGGAGATAAATATAATTTACATTATTTATTATGTTCATTAGAAATTATTTAATAAAAGCAACATTTTATCTTTAATTTTTTAAAGATTGTATCTGTAATATTAAGAATATAAGTAATATGTATATATGTATATGATTGGTGTGTGTTGAATCCTTAGTAAATTAAAAGGGCATTTTTTTAAAATAATTTCTTATGAATGACTTACGAATTATATTTCTTGCAATTATAGATTTCTGATAGGGAATTGTCACAAAAAGCGTCGCATGTTGAAAACCAGATATCTCTGCCTATCTTTTTTATAATTATAATTGCATTTTAAATATCGCTCTTTAGTATGTAAGCATACTTTTCTCTTAAAATATTTTAGTTACTGTTTCAGAGATGCCAATCAGTATGGATAGTTGTCACTACGGAAAATAGCGAAAATTTTCAGTTTTCTATAGAATATGGAAAATGTCAACATTTTAACGAAAATTAAGAATTTTTACTTATTGACTTTCGAAAGCAGTACTGCGGAATATGATACTTGGTACACTAATAAATTAGAAGCATGATTAATAACTGAATTGCTTAGAAAATTAAAATTAAAAAAAGTGTTAATTAAATAGAAATTACCCTGACACTGCTTTTAACATTTCTATTCGCTAAAGTTTGACTTAAAAAAATAATCAAACGTTCATACATTCTAATATCCAATACAGACCATTTCTTATCGACCAAATTAAATACTTTCTTGCTTATTATTATCTCTCGCATTTAATGTTTGGATTCATAAGATATTTACCTAGTAAATTCGTTGGAGATTTATTGGACGTTGTCTTCGGGAAAGCAGTTCTCTCCCAAAGCTGTATCAAACTAATAAACGCTAAAAATAGTTACAAAACCACCTCTGCCTGATTATACACTGAAGTACACTGTTAGCAGCTTTTCGTCAGAAATTAAAAAGCTGCCACAAAGCTCTGGCTTTTTAATTAATATATTTTCTTATCTTATAAGAAATATATAAGTAATTTTGTTCATTTTTCTTCATTCTATTTTTTTTTTATGAATTATATGTACTAATTGTATGAATTCTATTGAAATTAATTAATTTTGTCTACATATTTACGAACATTATCATTCATTAATCAACTACACTTATTAATCATATTTCTTACAAACATAGGTTTCAAAGAGCTGTCAAAAACTGTTGCATGCTAAATCCCTGCCTATCTATAATGATGGAAATATAAATAATGATTGCATTCCTAAAGCATTTTTTTTTCTAATTTTATAGTATTGTGAACTAAGCATAATTTCCTTTGAAAATGATTTTATTAACAGTTAGATGCCATCCGGTATTAATTGTTGTAGCTGTGGTATAAAGTTAAACTGAAAAATAATTTTAGTAAAACCAAAATTAATACTAAAGGTATTTGGAACGCTAAAACTAGAAGAAATGTTGCTCTAATTTTGAGCATCGAATGTACATTAAAACTTCAGAAAAAGAAAAAAGTAAAGGTATTTGGAACACTAAAAACTGTGCAAGAAATACTGTACTAATTTTTAGTATGTAATGTACAGAAAAACTGCAGAAGAAAGGAAAAAAAAAGTAAAGGTATTTGGAACACTAAAAACTGCAGAAGAAGTACTGTACTAATTTTTAGTACGGAATGTACAGAAAAACTGCAGAACAAAGAAAAAAAAGTAAAGGTATTTGGAACGCTAAAGACTGTAGAAGAAAAACTGAAGTTTATATTTGTACAGTTTTCGTGTTCCAAATACCTTTACTTTTTTTTTAAAGTTAACCCGCAGTTTTTTTTTTGGCTCCTCTCATTATCAAATGAAAAAATTCGGAGGTGGCTACACTCAGTAACGTCGATCCTAATAACAGACAAGTTAGCCATCCGTGCCTCATAAAATGATTTACTGGAATAATGATGAATAAATATACTGTTCTGATAGCGGCAAAGTAAGTTCCGGATTTAGTTTTTAATTACTACTTTTTACCACTTTAATTAAAAATTTCAAACGATTGGGATTACAATGTTATAAATAAATATAGTAAACATAACATATTTCAAACTTTACTTTTGTTCTGCAGGATTTAAATTTACCGGCGTTACGCGAAAATGGGGCCAATGTGGACACATGGTGGTAAGGCAACTGTGGTCCTTTTTAAACTAGCCTCATTTAGTTTCCAGTATCAAAAATTATAATTCAACAGGTGAAGCACATGGGACGAAAGTGTAGGCATATTTTTTTTTGGGGCGCGGGGGGGGGGGGGGCTATTAATGAGCTAGGAAGGAAACCATTAGAAATGACTGAAAAAAAAAAAGAAAATTTATTAGGTCATGAAATTTTTTACCCGTTATAATCTTTATGCATGGGAAAAGCTCAGCCGCAGGCAATTTTATATATTTTCCAGAAGGCAGAAACCTTATTACGTGGTGTCCTGACTGTGTACATATTAATTAAAAACATTAAGTAGTTTTGTTTATTTTGACAAGTATTGTACTCTTATGCACAGGCTTCAGATTTAAAACCCGTTTGTAAAATTTAATTATTTATGCATTTATATAAATAAAAATGTATGACAATTATAAATAAATATTTAATTATTTTATTTGTGCATTTTTTTCTGTGTTATTTTCTTCTTTTTTTTTTTTTTTTTTGTAATTTTGTAATGTATATGAGTTTGTTTCTTAAACAAATTCCTAACTTGCCCGAATGCACTCCTTTATAAAAAGAGTATAAAATGCATAATAATAACTAAGTTACTTTATTAAAATTAGTATTATTATGGAATATGCTGTTTTGGCTCAAAGTTATATCAATGTAGTGTTCAATCACTTTTAGGAATTGTATTACAATGTCCAAACTAATGTTCTAGCTTGTCCATACTTTTCTCCACCAGACCCCTACCTGTTAGCCGAGGCCTTAGGATTGCTTACGCACGGGGAGAGGTAGTGGGGTCTACGGATTTTACATGCACATATCCCCAAGTATACATGGTGGTCTTCAGTGGGTATCGAACGCGCGACCTTCCAGGTGGAAGTCCGACGTGCTATCCACTAGGCTACCACGGCCCTAGCTTGTCCATACTAGGCAATATGGTGGGGGTAGTGTGGACTGAAAAAAGTCTTAAAATAAATAAATAAATAAAATATTGTTAAGCAGTTGTACTGTCAAACATTTTAACATATCAACCAAATTAATAATAAAAGTACTTTCTTTTATTTAAAAAAATTATAGGTGTGGTAAAAATAGTATTAGGAATTTATTTTCGTCGTTTCTTTTTACAAAATTCTATGAAATTGCCCACACTATCCTTCCCACGTACTGGAAATTTAGTTACATACATTCTTTGTTATTTTTTAATCAAAATATAATAATCGATTCTGTGAAATTTAACACCCCATACATGAAAAGAAAATTGAAAATTCAAGAGAAAGAAAAAACAACAATAGTTAAAAATAAGAAAAACGCTCAAATTTCAAAAATAATCTTCCTGTTTATTCGCAACCATTATTTAGGAGTACTTTATTTTTTCTGATTAGAAATTTTCATATTCCTAAGGAAATAATCTAAAAGTAAATAACAAAATTAATTGTTTTAGGAGTTCAGCAGTACGTAAATAACAGGTCTAAAAGTTAAAAAAGAAAGAAAAAGAAGAAAAAAAAAAAAGGGGGCAAAGAAAAGGAAGGAAAAAAGGAAAATGACTTAAAGTAGGAAATAATTGAAGGCAATTTTCTCCTTCACCAGGCCTTTTCATCACGAATTTTGAAGAACTTTTAATTGACTCATTAGGGACAAGAAATTTCTTTTAGAGTTGACAGAATTTCCAGCTTGCAGTCGGTGACTGCTTTTGTCAAAACTTGCCCACAACTTAAAATTTATCCCTAAATGACGTATGATGGGCTTCGATATTAAAAGATAATGAAATTAAGCAGTTTATTACCCCAAAATTTAGTTTTCACGCTGCTTAACTTCATTAGCTCTTCTTTAATGGCAGTTGAAAGCTTTAGCTCTAAAAGCCCTCCGTCAATTTGACTCGGAAAATTGTTTTTAATTAAATCTCATAAAAGGGAAAAATGTTAATTGTAGCCGAAGCCTCTGGGATTAACACATCTTGCTTAAGAATCGACTTGGAATTTTCTGGAGGGTATGCACTACAGAACGTACGAAGTGATATAGGCATAAGTCTGAAAACGGGCATATTCTGTAATGATTTTCTGAACTTCTGTTCATCGTGTGAACAAGAAAACTAGGCTTAAAAATGGAGCAGACGTGGATCTTAAAAGAATTCTAGCACGGAATATTTTTTTAAGACTTTCAGCATTCTACTTTTCCCTTTTTGCCTTAGAATTCAGAATAATTCAGTTTTTAACTGATCGCATTGAAACTGTATCACAATATCAAACTAAGTGTACTTTTCATACCAGGCACCGTACAGGGCACTAAAGTAAAAGTATTGTAACTTAACCTTACACTACGCATTTTTTTTTTTTTTTTTTTGGTTGTTGTCGATTTTGTGAAAAAAAGATGAACCTTGAGCCCAGTTCACAAGATCTGGGAGAAACTATATTAACTAACATGATCTTACATACAAAATAAAACGAAAGGACCCAAGAATGCACCAATTGGCTAAAATAATACAAAAAAAAAAAAAAAAAAGAGAGTTTATTGCTCGAAAATAGAGGTGTTCTTAAAAAAAACAAATCCCAGTGTAGGGTTACACTTTTCTAAATAAAATAACTTACTTAAAGCTTCCGGGTTATGAGTTTGAAATGTTAGGGTTTGCGCAATATAAGTACTAATTTGTATTTTCAAAAAAAGAAAAATATTAAATATAATTAGCTTTATTACACGGACCTGGAGTAAGCAGCCACTTTTTTTAGTTCTCAGCTCAGACTTCCAAGTACTTGCGCATGTTCTGCCGCAACTCAGATCCGCGGTCCGAAAAGTTGTTATTAGGAATCTCCATATTTATCTAAATTTTTAGGTAATTTATTATTAGGTATATACGTGACAAAGGGTTAAAAAAAAAGATTGCTTATGGATTCTTTAAAAACCTATGCACAACTTCGTCGTAGGTTCCGATTTGTCGCCAGCAACTAATTAAAAAGCCAAATTGTGGCGCATCGTTATTCGTCACGTTATTTGACTTCAAGAATAAACCACACGTATTCCTTTTCTTGGCGATAATTATTTGTTTGATATCAAGACTGAAATTACAGTATAGCACTGATTTAACGACTGTCTATGGACCTTTGAATACTATTGTTAAATCTGGAAAACAGTTAAGTCGGGTAGACAGACCTTTCATTAGTTCAATCTCGAATTAAAAACCTATTGCTAGTTTGAGGAAAACGTTAACTTGAAGACACACTTTATTATTGTTTTTCCGCTGAAAATTGAACTAACGTCTCGCCATTTCGAAATAAAAAGTTTTATAATGAAATTAATTGAGTTGAGGAAACTACTAATAAAATTTTTTAAGTCAGGGTAAGTCGTAGTAAATCGGGCTAAAAAAGCTTTTAACTAGTGTTCTTATTGACTTAGAAACTTCGAACATGTTCAGTCATGTGCAAGAAAGTCAGTGCTTTCGATTGATCTATTATATTGATGTGTGCAAGATTTTGTTCACACCCCATGTTGGTGAATTTATGTGGAAAATCTGCGTAAAATTTTAATGAAAAAAAGAACTACTAGTCGGATCTTTTTTCAACGGGTGTGTAAACCAGTTCCGTGCTACTAAAGACAAACTGCGATATTTTCAGTGGAATCCGACGGGTAGTTTTTCGAGATTAGCCACTGCATACATACCAACATCCTCTTTTCCATGGGTAGATTTGCTTGAAATTGGAATAAAAAAAGAATTACCTGCTGGATCCTTTATTAACTGGTATATAAACCTGCTCCGTGCTAACAGACACAAACCGAATTTTCATTGAAATCCGATGGGCAGTTTTCAAGATTAGCGATCTCATACATACCAACATCCTCATTTATATACAGTATATAGATTTTATATGAACTCTGTTGCGAACAAAACAAATAAAAATAATCAGTGGAGCACAACGAAGTTCCTTTCTCCGGTTCCGCTCGATTTTCGTGCAGAATCTCGTTGCTTCTTTGCTCCTCGCCCCTGCTCCATGATCTGCTCATGTTAATAACAAAACCACTGAACGTTGAAAGTACTTTTAAAAGCTTGATAGCTTGAAACAGAGAGAGGAACAAACCTTTAACAATTAATTACCAAAGAAACTGCAAAAGATGATTTTTCAATACTGATTACGTAATATTCGTAATTAATATTTTTAAGTCTTTATTTCTAAATTACATAATTGCATGTCTAACAGCTACAGAAGGGGATATAAAGAAAGTTTTTTGGTCGAAAATACCCTAAGATCAAGCCACATAATGTAAATTTTTTTGTGTTAGGAACAGCAAGAATGCTTGTGATTAGCTTGAGGAGCCGCGTTTTTCTAGCGGCATATCAATGAAATTAAATTCAGGCAAAATCAAAGGCCAATCAAACTAGGAGGCAAAAGAAGGGGTTACGGTTGAACTGTTTCATCTGAAAATGCCCAGAGAAAATGTTCGATGGTAAAAATTGCATTGGACAAAGAAAGATTTTCTAGAAGTAATTAGATACGAAGCTAATTAGCGTAGGGGATTATTAAATCCTTTGTCGGAATATCTCGGGGGAGATTAAAGAGCCTAATTTTTGCT
This sequence comes from Octonoba sinensis, assembly GCA_038502835.1. Lineage (NCBI taxonomy): Eukaryota > Metazoa > Arthropoda > Arachnida > Araneae > Uloboridae > Octonoba > Octonoba sinensis. The sequence continues at coordinate 84,432,944 of CM076604.1, forward strand.
CGATTGTTTTTGTTCTGAGAAGAAGGGATGTGGGGAGATTCTTTATTAGTCAGGATAGTTTTTACAATCTTTTGAAAAGTTTCCAAAGATGATGGGCTTTCAAATCGAGGTAAAAATTTCTTTAATTTAGTGTCTCTTGTTTGCAAAGATTTTTTTTTTATTAAGTCGAAAAGAATTCCTAACAAAAGTCTGATTATGAAAATGTATTTTTAAAAGTCCTTCCTTCTCTTTGATACAGTGCTATGCTTAGCGCATGCAGAAAAAAATAATGACGGAAAAGATGGTATTGAAATGTGAAGAATGCAAATGATTATGAAAGTTTTTCGCAAAGAGATAATAAGAGATACGATTTTAAATCGCATAATGCGTCTTATTGTTTTAGTATTCTGTTATTACTGAAAAAAAGAAAAATAAATTAACCTGAAAAGTTTGTGCAAATTTGAATAACATGTGTCGTTTTCAAAACTTAAAAGTAAATTAAATACACGAACTATATTTTGGAAATTAATTTAATCAGTTACTCAACTTTCCAAGTCGTGACGCCCTAGTAAAGATAAGAATTTAGTGATATCACAATAGTTATCTAATATCTATCCTTTATATATGTGATAATTGTATATTTGCACAGTTTTTGAGAAAAATTGGAGAAATAAGGGGAAATAACGCATACAAATAATAATCATAACTCAGATCTTAGTTTTTTTTTATGGAAGCCCTTTAATTGTAACCATCACATGTTTTTTCTTTTCTATTTTTTAGTTATTTATTTATATTTGTTTTTTTACTCAATGACAAATATTGAATATCATGATCACATCAAGGCACCTCTTATTTCTCAGTGTGGCATCCCAGGGTGCCGTGCCTCTGAGTTTGGGAACGACGGAGCTAGGTATTTAAATATTTTTATCTGCACAATTTAAAATTTAATTTTTCTAAGCTCAGTTAGGTAAAATATATTTTTAGTGATAAATGCAGCCAAAATAGAGCCAAATTTCAGGGAAATTACTTCTTTTTGCAATGTGAAATGCAAGAATTATAGTAAAATTTACTATATTTTATAGTTAGATATCTATTAATTACGATGTGTATAAATATGTGCAATATAATGCATGTTTTTAGTCTGTTGCTCAGATTAGCTTAATTTAGCTGAGAGATTATACTGCTGTGAAATATTGAATAAATGGAATCGAACTTGGAAAATACGAAGAATTAAATAAAATGCATTACAAATTTATCAATTTATGTTTTTGTCAGTAAAATGTAGTAATTTTTATTGGTGTTTAATATTAAAAATGTAGCCATAATATTTTAATCGTATTACTGAACTAGAAAACGTTATAAATATATTTGTCTCTACTAATATGTTTATCTTCTTTACTGTAGCTTTAACTTAGTAAACTAAGACGAACCCTATAATAACTAAGCATACGAACCCTATAATACAGTATCAAGTGATATTATTTGTAATGCTCAAAATAAATGCACATAGGTAGTTTTGTTTGAATAATCAACAATATTTAATTTTTTGCGTATTTTATCTACTGGTCACTTCAACGCATAGTAATTACAACTGCCGGCCAACAGTGAACACTCATGTTGTTGAAAAATTGTAGATTTTAAACTGCTGAGGGTGAAGTGCTGTTTTATGTATTGTTCTTCAACGGGCATTTTCTTAAAAATATTCTTAAAGAATGTTTTAAATGTTAAAAAAATGCATGTGTACCAACAAATAATACTTGAACTCCTTTTCAAAATGAATCATTAATAAGTTGTTTACACAACAAGTGTTTTTCTTATGTACTACTTCTACTTCTATACTAGAATTACTTTAAAAGAGCAGCGTGAATGGAATAAAATATTCAACGCTATTAATTTGAATCGAAATATTTAACTAATCCCTTTATTTCTATTCTAATGACAAATTATTTAACTTATAAGCATAAATCTAGCAATCCCATCGAACAACAAGCCCCATTTTTCACAAAACGAAGGAAGGAATTTTCACCACAATCGATATCCGAACATTAAAGATTTACTTTTTTCTTTTCCAAGATGCCTTCCATAGTGAAGCATGTCTTCGATGCGCTTCGAGGTCTTTATATTACCCAGTGATGGATTCGCTTGAATATACGAATGTCGTAATTTGGGGCGAACAATGGTTTGATGGATTTGGTAAAACCACTGCAAATCCGCCATTCCAGCAAGTCTGGACTTGCTGCGTTTGTCTGGAACAAAGCAAGACGAATGAGGAGGAGGGCTGAAGTAGACTGAATGTTTGCGTGCCATTTCATTAGAAATGAAAGAGTTTCACTATTGCGAAAGCCACCAACATAATATCTCGAGGATATAAATTTAAGAATCCTACACGACCCGTTTAGGTTAAAGGTCGCTTTAACTGTCCGTTAGAAACGCCTTTCAAAAGATCTCTTAAACTGCATTGAAAAGATTGCTAGCAACTGAGAAAAGGAATTGGCGAATCAATGATGTTAGTAAATCTTGATGATTAAGGGAACGAAAAATTATTGCTCCCATAAAGACAGCATTAAATGCTACTTTCCATTTAGTCCTTCATTTTTTTAAATAGTTTTCTTCGTGATTAGCATTTTTTCAATATTAAATATTTCGTTTTTAAATGAGAGGTTAAAAGAAAAATTTTATTTCAACAAGGGAAGAAATTTGAAATTGTTCTTATGAAGTAATGTTACTTGCATGTTCTATCCCTGAAAATATATTTTATGGAAGAAAAAGAACTGTAGAACGTCAAGGAGCAGAGTTTGTAGGAAGAGCATGAAGCAATGAATTAATAGCTTTTTCAATTTTGGTGTGAATAAATGTGAAGTTCAATATTTATTTATAATTATAAAAAATTATGATATACTAAAATGCTTTTTACATTCACGTTTTGCTTGGATAGTAAAACAGTGTATTGGAAATTGTACAAGAATCAATACCACGTGATGAAATTATACTTTGGGCCAATCAACACACTTAAATCACAAATAAACAGGAAGTAGTAGTACACAATGATGGAATGGAGGAGATCCCATTTTCCATCATTATATCGTGACACAGACTAAATATACTCCTATTTCAAAATGAGCTAACAATTCATGTACCCACGTCAAACAGTTGATGATTTGCGGTAATTTACAGCAAATATATGCAGCTTTATAAATTAGAAGGCCCGTACTTCTGAGTTGTGCTCATAAACACGTCGTCATATTTACTCTGCTCCAGTGCATAATTGCCTTCCAAACTAGTGGAGGAGAATTAGAACATCCTTCTAACTTCTCGGAATTTATAAATATCATATGAATGCGAAATTAGAGGTTTTGTAAAGAAAGGTACGGATGATTTAATTTTGAAAACAACGCTAATGGGAGGTACATTAGACTGCTAGTTGGAATAATTTGTAAGTATTCATTCGGTGAATATATACGTGAAAACATGAGATATTGGTAGAATATTCTAAATAAAAGTATAACCCTCCCCAGGATAGGTAAAGCGGTATTTTAGCTAGGGTTTAAACACATAAAACTATAAAATTAATTAGTAATACAGGGTCGTGAATTGTTTTATTATTATTATTATTGTGCTTCAAAATAAAAGTGAAAATCAACTTAAATTAAGTGGTTAATTTACCTTGATTTTCAATCTTTACAGTTTAAAAAATTGTTAAACTACTCGAAAATACTCACAACTTTAAGAAAGTAGGAAAACTTTTAGTCATACAGTAATTAATATGTTTGCATTACTGCCAGTTTTATGTCTCTCTGAATGCTGATCTTAAACAGATTTGCTTAGATGATATGTGGACGAAAAATAAAGTTTTTTTTTTTGAAGATATCTTTTTTCAAAACATTATTTTTCCTGCCATGCAATAGCTCTTCTCAAATATTTTCCTATTTTCCATTGAAATGAAAAAAATTCCAAGCTTTCCTTAACGCAACTCTATTTTTAAAAATCGATTAAAATATAATAGCTATGATAGCTTTCATTTCAAAATGAACGGACTGAGGGAAAAAAAAAAAAAAACTCAATAAAACGCACCAAATGTGCCAAACCTGTTGCATTCATTTTGTCTTAGCTCAATTGGTCAACGCAATTCGAATTGGCTGAATTTTAGGATTTGAATCAATGTTCTTTAGACAACTATATGTAACAACCACGAAATTGGGAACTGAAATTATACGAATTGATTTTCGTATTTTCACAGATAGTTTTCTTATTGTCTTCTGCGTCGTTTTTTAATTGTCATTATTGTTTTTTCCTTTATAATAAGACGAAACGTAAAAGAATAGTTATGAAAGATAAAATTCTACTTAAATTAAAGGGTTATAATTAGTGAAATATTTACAAGCAGATAATATGAAGAGAATAAGAAAAATATAAATCTGAAATCATATTGCACACATTTTAGAAATCCACTAGAACTACATAAAGAATTTCAGCTACAATTTGAAAGTACAAAAATTTACGGCTTTTACCTTCAATCTATGGAAATTTCAGGAGAAAAAAACAATAAGAGACACATACCTGAAACAAAAGAAAAATATTGTAAACATACGCATAAAGAAAATGTGTTTTTAGTATGAATGTTTAATGAACAACACACACTATTATAATTACCTAAAAAGGTATATACTACAACTTATGCAATTAACGCTTAAGAGAAAGTATTATCAACATAAGTTTCGATTCGAATCACAATATTTTACATTACAGAAAGGTTTTCCTCGTGAAGCAGTTTTCTACAATACTGCTTATAAAATCTGCAGCAGCAAAATATTTTGCAAATCAACTAACTTCTATGACTTAGCGTAGGGGAAGAAACTATCGAATGATTGAATAATCGCTCATGTGTACGTTGAGCAGTTTTCTGTAAAATTAGAACATAGGTGGGGGGGGGGGGGTCACATAAAGTCTATAAAAATGCGTTGTAATCTGTTCCGTAATTGTTCACGAAAAGAACATCGTATTTATTGAATATTTAATTTCCCTCTCAAAACCGACACAAGACAAACATGGTAAATCGTCCTACATTCTATTCTATTCCCCGTGCTAGACTGATCTCGCGTTTACACTAAACGTATAATAACAGTTATTGGACCAAGGCTTATCTCGATCTTAAGTCTTCCACAAAATCTGCGTAAATAATCATTTGCCAAATGTATCAGTACTGTCCTATATCCCTCGTCATAGTCCTGCTGGGGTATGGCCGAATAAGGAAATAAAATGTTGGACGAGGTATCGTTGTCATCGCGCATGCGGTTTCCTTTCGCTTCGATAAATCGAATCATTTCCCAACGATGTTGGTCTGTAGAAGAGGATTTACAGAGAAGAATCTTATAAATTGAATTCTGTGCAAAAGGCTGTGCAGTGTGCAGCAGTAGATTTTATGAGGCGCCCAGAGAGAGCAATATGAGGAATCGCAATTTCTATTAGTTATACCTATAACTAAAATTCACTTTTCTTTTCTTCATGAAGTACATTTGAATTTTAGCAACAGAATGCCTTTTTTTCCATTAAGGTTAATCCGAATATTATGGGCAATTAGGTTTTGCAAGACATTTGGTACAAATTTATGTGCTAAAAATATGTGTATGTATATTACTATAAATTGTTATAATTTTATTTGATCGCTGTACTTAAATTTTGTTTTTAAAAGCGATATTACAATGTTGAACGCTTTCAGCTAAAGAATAGAACGATCATACTCAAAGTACGCGTTACTGTAATGTACATATATCTTCTTTTACAGAAGAAATAATTAAAAAAAACAGGAAATAAAAGAAAAGGGGAAAAAAAGGACTTGAGTAATAAAATATACTTTATAGCCTAACTGAATCTTAAAATAAATACAATTCTTTATACAAAAAAAAAAAACATTTAAAATATACATTTTTCTTTCAAACTTCTAAGAGGAATATGAAGCATCAGATTGAAAAAGGATAAGTTAGTTTTTCTTTGCGCTTTTGTTCTTTTCACTTTTTTCGTCTTTGGAACATGTTTAAATTTCTAAAGATTACAAACTCTTTAATTCAGCTTTTCTTAAGTATTAAAAATAGAAGCAAAATTTCAGACTTTGACAAGATTATTATCACGTTAATTGAATTTAATAATGGATTCCACAAAAATATGCATCTAAATTTTTTACTAACTTGGCTAAATCCTTCCTGTTTACAAGGCATTAATGTTTGTTGACATTTTCGCATAAATTTCCAAAAAAAAAAAAGATGTTATGAAAATAAAAAGCAATCCTGGAACTTTTATTTCAACATACAAATTCCCTTTAAAAAACTTTTATCTTACTTTCAAAAGTTTGCGAACTATCTTTTGGTAAAGCAGTGTTTAAACTTCTTAAGAAGACGAAATGTTTTTTTTTTCGGTGGTATTAAATAACTTTTTTAATCTTTTTTGCATAATTTTAAATCTAAAACATGAGTATTTTCTGAAAAAAGGAATTTTTTTGCTTTTGTTTCACTTTCTTAATCTTTTTTGTTATGTATTTCATACTAAACAATAACTTATCTGATTTTAAGTGGGTCGTTATTCTAGGAAAGTACTTCATACGAGATTACAACCTAAATGCTATAAAGGAAAACATATGTTGATTTCAAGCATTTCGTATAATGATATAAAAACGTAATAAAGCACGTTCAAGTTTTGCCAATTCTTCGCTGATTTAAAAAGGTTTTTAATGGAATTTCTGTTTAAAAATTTCCTATTTACCCACTCCTTTTTTACCTTTTTTTATGTTGAATTCATTTTCTTTATTCATTATTTTACGCAATTACATGACAGCACTATGCATTACAATATGTAATACTCAGAAAATGTCGAATTTGTTTAAAAAGAAATGCTTCCAGTACCAGTAAAATAAGCTCATGTTTGCGTTTTTCAGAATTGTACTGGATGAAATTGTGTTCATATTTTTAAGTTAAACCAAGTCAATATCATAATAATTAGTATTAGACTATTTTGCAAGAAATGATTCTGAGTTTTGCTCTCAAAAAATACGCACATCTTGTTCTATATTTCCACATTAAGTTTAGCTTGGTCTGGGCTTAATTTGAGTAAGGCAATTAATCCTTCACCAAGCACCAGCCCAAACCACAGACGTATTAGCGCAGACAGAGTAACGCTGGATTCTCATTCGCTTTGCGAGTGACCAAGGGGGAAGAGGTCACGTGCAATAGACGATCCAGTTTTCACCAATTAGCGTCTCTTGTCCTATCTCGCTGCGCCTTATCTGCTTTTGTAATAATTTATTCCCACAGCGTGAAGTTTTCAAGACAGGAATCTCCTGCGCGTTCAATTGCATGGTACGAGAGGACCACAATTCGAGTGAATTCGATACGCTCGCTCATCAGCGGGAGCAACGCCTTCTAAATAGAAAGTGGCTTTTCCTCTTGAACACGTGAGCGAAACCGATTCCTGCCCTTGTGCCACTAGAACTCCCCCAAGCGGGATCAACGATTTTAAAAGGTCTATCGTCCAAACATAAGAGGAAGTGTTGGGGTTCCCCATAAAGTTAGATTCAGCCCAGGCCCATTCATTAGTATGCATTTATATTAGTAGTAGCCCCTATTCATTAGTTGTTTAAAAATGATTAGGTGTGATTGCACGATTTCTACCCCATCCTCTCTTTAGTTTTGACTTGGTGCCTACTAATTGTCTGTTGTTTGGTCAGCAAGCAAAATCTTTACTACAAAAAATCTTTGGTGATCTTCCCGATGTGAAAACTTCCGCCTAATACTTTTTTCACCTCAGGAGGTTCACTGTCGTAGGATTCCAAACTACACTCTTGTCATTTCTTCCAGGAGAAAGCAAGAGGTCAAGGACAGTAACAGTGAGTAGGGCAGTCGGGTATATACATTGGAATGTTGCATTTTTTGTGATCAAGTATCATTTTTACGTTACTTTTGTTAACAGTTTAAAACTAGAAGAAAAAAAAAAACAGTTTAAAGAGTCCAAAGCTGAAAAAGTGAAAAAGAAAGAGAAAAAAATATTTATTCAAAGTTAAAAATTTAAAAAAATAATAATAATAAAAATCAAGAAACTATGGAGCTTTTCGGAGAGAATGCTGGAGATTCAAAAATCGCATTGTGTATTTAACATGCTATAATGCAGGGTAATAAAAAACTCTACTTTAAAAAATGACCGTCCATATTATTTCTTATAAAGAGATTCTAGCTTGTTCAATAAATAGAATAAATGTTAAAAATTCTTGCCTGAATAATTTATTGTAAAGGAAACAATTGAAATTACTGCTTCAAATTCAGTGAATGATATATAAAAAAAAATGCTAAGTTGTAAATATTTTGTAATATTTTTTTTTACTTTCCTTTATTTTATTTATGTTAATTTTATCTAAAACATTACAAATGAAATCTTTTCACAGTATCGTTTAATGTTACAAGCAAACTTATTGCACCATAAGAACCAAACCACTTTACCTTTTCTCCTAACATCAAACTATAACGAGCAAACTCTGGCGAAAGGCAGGAAATTAAAGGAAAAAATAAGTAAATAATAAGCATATGCATGCAACAATTTTTGCAAGTTCTCCCTTACCTGCAATTAGAGCATTAGGAAAGCGATGAAAAAAAAAGGATTAGCTGTAAAAATATAAAATAGCATCCCCATTAGCAGGAGAGCGGCCCTGAGTGCTATGCAATAAAGTACCCGGATGCGAAAAATAGCGATTATGCCTGTCGGATAATTATTATCATTGTCTTGCAGACGATTCATAAAAATGTCCGGTTTATTATTAAGTAGAATATTTTTTTCTCATTTAATACGTGCGGTGTTAAATAAAACTCGTTTTTTTTACAGCATAATGTGTGCTATTTATCTGCAGTAGCCAATTTTGATAATTATTTCTTTTGTTTAAGAACGGATTTTAAGTTTTGCATAATTATGTAATTTGAAGTATTTCATGAATCTTGTCTTTCAGTAAGGTTCTTTAAAATAAATGTTTCCTCGCATTTGTGTAGTTACTACTGAAAGACAACTAAATAATTTTTTTTTCTCAATTTTGCCGCTGATTTAAAGTAGAGATTTTGCATAAATAAATAAATTTTGCATAGATAAATTTAAAAAGAAACTACTGTGTGTATGAAACATTATCAAATTTGTCCAGAATTTACAAGGAAATTGAATAACTCAATGTTAAGCAAAAAATTGTTAAAGTTCACAATTTACAGTAAAAGCTCCATCTAAATATTTTATTCTACCTGGTGAGGATTTTCTTGAAAATGAGGATGAGCTTGCGTAAGAAAAGGATAAAAATGAAAGTGAGTAGCAAACGATATCTAATTAAGTTCCACTTTAAAAGCTTTAAATGGAATCACAATTAAGAATTCAAAAAACATTTCAGGTTGTCCTAGATGAAAATTCGAGTACGAATGTTTGTCAAGGAACAGTAATACAAATAGAATACGATCATAATATTATGAAAGAAGAGTCTAACGTTGAATTAAAATTTAAAGAGACTTTAATAGAACCAATGATAATATCAACATTAGACGTAAATATCTCGTAATATGTGAAGAACTGTAGTATATCTAGGTATAAACTTGTTGACTTTTTGTTAAATTTGGAAAATATCATGCACTTTTTTGTTTGCTAATGAAATTTGATTTTGAAATACGCAGTTTATCTCAAGGATCCATTGACTACAATAATAGATAAATTTTAGTACACATACTTTCGGAATTCTATTGTTCCAAAAAATATAGTCGTAAGCCTATTTTTGCATTATTCTTTAGTTATTTCAAATTAAACGCTTTACGCAAGTTGTTGCCATTACAAATTTCAATACTGTTTGTCTAAATATTCAAATTTCTGTTAATGTGTAAGTGGGTATTTTGTTTTTCATTTTATAAAATATAAGAGCAATATAAAGTTTAAGAATATTTTTACAATGAGAATATTTTTTTTTAAAGAATCAGAAGAGACTGATTTTTCCAATATTTCCGCTTAAACATCTAACATATAGAAATTAATATCGTTTAACTTTCTCCTTTCTACAGAACAAGCAATAAATTTTATATATACGGCCACAAGATCCGGATGGAAAATACATTCTACTGACCAAAGCATTTAATTCACCCATTTTTACATGTTCAAGAATCACCTAACTTTAGTACTTTGAAATTCGCAAAAATGTCTGCAGTATGAGGGCAATAGAAAATGACAAACTCGAATTTTCATTTGTCGTCGCTTTCTTTAACTTTCTGTGTGTGACAATTCTACAGAGATCTTAACTTCATTTAAAATCCTTATTCCTCTCCTTTATACAGACGTCTGTCCCCCACACACGATGCCAGTAATTGATTAGAAATGTGAATTCGTATCAACGTTTAACGTTTAGAAATTCTGCTTGGAGTACTCCAAGTCGGTTTCCTGGCATTTAAGGAATGAACTAAAAATAAAGTCAATGTTAAGGCTTTTCATTTAGCTCTGCTCCTGGTGACCGAGTAGAAAACTTCATTCCTTTCTTTGATTGAAAATTCAAATTGCTAACATTATTTGTTTCGATTCGTTTTCTGCAAATTGTGTTTTTAATGCTATAAAGTTAGATTTCTTTCAAATGAACATGAATAAATTTCGATTTGTAATAGATTATTGTTCTTCAGAGGGCAAATAAAACCTCTTGCTCGTGTTTGAAGAAAATACTTAATAAACAAACAAATTCAAGAGAATTTTTTTTTCTCCACAACTGAACAATTAATAATTCAGGGCAAATAATTTTGAACAGTTTACAATTAAAAATGGATTAATATGTTACATTATTTGGTCAAAAGTGTAGTGCGGGAATAACATACAGAAATTGTGTTGCATTCTCCACAGTTGTTGCCGAATCATCTTCAGAGCTAATGCATCCAAACATATCTGTAGTACAGATTTATTATTTGAATGTATAAAGTGCATTTAGTGTACTTGTATTCAGTCAGTATTCTGAAGTCAGCAACAATGTCTCAAAACGTTTTATAAATAATAAGTTAGTATTTGAAAATGGAACAAGACGCATTCCCAAGGTAGCATTTTAAAGGGGAGTGAATATGAAAAGGAGCCCTGTTTCATTTTCAACTAGATTCTTATTATTTCTAAGTAATTTTACGTTATTGTGGCTGAATTCAGGGTACTGGTTGAACACAGATACACAGGTGTGGAATTCAACAATGTCTGCACAGTCTTTCTAGTGATATAAACAAATCAAATTAAACACATTATAATATTTCTGAGTTGCTAATTGTTTAAACTTATTTTATCTGACTTATAAACTGTTTATTTGTGCAAAAATGTTTGACTTTAATATGTTACATTTTCACAGTGCATCCTGGTGAGAAATGAACATTTTTATTTAATACTTCTAGAATAAATCAGATTTATATCATAATCCCTGAAATTACGGAAACTAGAATTTTGAGTGCTAGGATTACGAAGAATAGTGTGTTCCGTTCCAAAAGCAATCGAAATAGATACTTAATTTAAATTTTAATTTTCAACCATGAATAAATAAGATCATGGTTGAAAGTATGTTTCGTACAATGACAAATTGCTTTAATCCTCTCTACGATTAACTGAACTAAAATACACACTATTTATTTCAAAACTAAACTAAAAAGTAACAGTTAAAACGTTATGGAGTATGTTTCTTATATTACGAATATTAAATCAGCATAAAATAAAATTTTAACACCAAGATACATTTTGTTTTATATTGTGGTGTTTTGTTGTAATAATTTTTACCTTGACGCAGAAATAAAAATATTGTGAAGCTGCGTGATAAGCTGTTGCCACCTTATCGGAAAGAAAGACAGCACAAAAATCGGAAGAAAAATAAATGAAGTTTTGAAAGTTCATGAGGAAGCGATTTGCTCTTCAACTACACAAACACCCCTTTTCGTCAGAAGCAGAATCCAAGTTCATAAATATGTGAAACCTTTTACTTTAGGTAGATCTCTGAAATATCCTGACTAAATAAAGAATAACCCTGCAGGCTTTGGCAAGATTCAGATCTTTTACTTTTATATCTCCTTCATTCCTCGTGTAAAGAGAAAGGAAAGGACATTCTTTGCGGAAAGGAATCAGTTGCTTAAAAAATGGCTGAAATGCATCCCGCTTGATAGTAGCGTACCACATCTTTTGTCAAGGGGTGTAGGAGTGGTGTGTTCTGCGCATGCTTGATTTGCCGTTATCGGGGCAGAATACAACCGAGTTCATCTTGTAAGTTAGACTGCGTCCATGACAGACAGAGGCCTTGATGAGAAGGCATCAATCTTCCACAGTCAATGTAAATTGCTTTTGGCATGATAGTCTTGAGGGAAAAAAATGACTAAACAAAGGGAGAAGGGATATTTTTTCCTTGTTGGCCTTTTTCTTTTTTGAATTCCGCATCAAACAAGTCGAGATACTTCCTTGCTTTTTTCTTACTTGTTTATTTACTTAAAGAGCGCTAGTAGAGCCTATTTGGGGAAGTTTTTGTTTTCCTTATCTAAGAATTTTTCTGCTGTTCCTCTCTTCTTTTTAAAAAGATAATTTTTTTTTCTTTATTTTACCATTATTATTACTTTTTATTTTTAATTTTTATTTTCTTAGAAAGTTGAAAGCTTTGAAATACATTTTTAAAACTACAGGAGTAAAAAATGTATGTGCGAAACAAAAAGTCGTTAAAATTAGCGTGAAACTGTCCTACTCTTTTGAGACCGTATATATTGAATAAAATAAAACTTGTTTGAGCATTGTTTTCCAATTATGGATGATTATTTGCCAACGTACAACACTTTCACAACGCATTTTTTTTTAAATTCTGAAATGCATTTAAATCATGCAACACATATATTGACATTATATAGTTTCTTAACACACATATAATTCTGAAAGTAAGCTTCAAATTAAATTTGTACTAATGAGGATAATTGTTAAACTGTTACGTGAAAGCAAAAGGTGCCAACGTAATCGAACAGTAATTTATTTAAAATTTGGTATTTTCATTCAAGTATGCATTTCGAGATTCCATGAATATTAAATTCTTTAAAATTTTAAGTCTTACAATAACTAACCTTTGTAAGATTAATTATACAAAAAGAAAAAATAATGTTTCGAAGCTGTCAGTTGATAAGGAAAGTACATTTCCATGTGGTTTAGTGGAGAGGATTCCCCGCCTTTACCCAGGCTGCCCGCGCTCGAATCCCGGCCGGGGTATCTAGATCTTCTCTAAAAGTGTTAGAACTGGTATTTATTTCTGATGTTCTCCGGACCGGATGTGAGTAATCCTTTCTGGAACATTCCAATGGCGGAGATACGTGATTCTTTCAGATCTGTCCGCGCGTGTTCAAAAAAGGGGGCTGTAGATAAAGCGATCGAGTTAGTGACAGTGACCGTCTGGAACAGCGTGATCGTTCAAATAGGTTCGCTTTTGATTTAGAAATAAATTATCGAGTGGAGATTCAGTTTCTATGGTTTATCCTTAGTTTATTATTCACAAAAAACTACGTGGCATTGATTGCATTCACATTCAACATCCAATTGATGTTATGCATGCAGTGGAACTTCATGATGTACTGGATGTGCATTCGTTATTCTTTGAAGAGACGGGATGGCTTTATTTATTTATTTATTAAATCACTTAGAAAAACCACAAAAGCCAACATTTTAATGTTATGTTATTATGTATTACAACGACTGAAATTGATGTGCTTAAATATGACGCCAATATTGTTTGGAAGTGCGGTATTCTTTGAAAAGCTAGAGGAATTAACAGGTAGGGGATCATTCATAAATGATGTCACGCTTCGAGAAGGGGAGGGGGGTTCACGAAATTGTGACAAAGTGTGACAAGGGGAGGGGGGGTAACAAGAAGTGTGAGATCATGCATTTCGCAACATAGCGTGACATGTAACAAAGGGTAACAAAGGGGAGGGGGTCCGCTGAAGTGTGACATATTGTGACAAAGGGGGAGGGGGGTCAAATATATGGGAAAAAAGCTTGACATCATTTATGAACGATCCCTAACTCTATGCCATTGGCCCTTTGCCTGTTGCGTTGGCTTGTCGTTCTGAGCTGACTTACATTGACAACAATACATTAAGACCCTATCTTACATAGGTCTGGCAGTTTCAAAACTACCACAAAAATCTTCCAGTAGTATCAGTTAAACATATAAAATGTGATTTACCTATAATACTGCTGGTAATCTCGTAAAACGCATCAATCACGACCGGAGATTCTTGTTCTTGTTATCTAATGCCATTAAATCCAGAAAATTCCCAGAAGCTCCAACAACCCTACTTGACTCCATAAACAGTGAATGCTTATATATTAACTAAATGACAAATTGAACAAAGCTCGTTGGTTGATTAGTATTAAATAGTTATCGTTAGTATACAATGAACAAGTTCGTTGTGTGGCATATTATTATCATCTTAAGAGAAAGAATTTGCACAATTAAAAAAACATTTAATTACAATTTTGTTAATCTTTGCGAAACAAGAATTTCAAACACTATAGAACTTATTTGGAAACTATAAAATGGTAAACTGCATGAATTCTACTTCGTATTAATTAAAAAGTTGAAGGATTCGAGTTGTTCAAGGTATTCTTCAATTACCTTTTAAAAGATAATTCAAGAGTACATTTCCTTTTTTTTAAATCTATTTTCTTCCCTTTTTTTCACACATTTGAAACTAAATTCAGCTGTAATAGCCCAAGGAACGAAAACATTTAAACAGGTATTTTTTTTTCTATATGTTTAAAAACACTATATAAAATTGCGGTTATAATTTTTTACTTATGATTTAAAAAATATAATTATAAATAAAGCGTAAAGCACTCATAAGCAAATAAAAAGGAAATCTACATTAGAAGCCAATTTTCGTCTATTGAAGCATCGTGACCAGGAAAAGGAATTCGATCTTAACTGACCCGATTTCCTATCCTGTTAGTCAAACAAGACGAAGGGAAAATTTCCCCGCCTTTGCACAGAAATATTCGAAAAATATCTCGACCGCCCCTCGTCCCTTTCGCATTCCACACACTTCGGATGAAGCACATCTTCCTTATCTCAGTCGAAAAGGACGTAGGAAATGAGTTTTCCATGAGGTGCGTCGAGCGGATAAAGGAGGGAGGACAGGGAGGTTTGTGAGTCGCAGAAGACACGTGATGATTGCGCGGAAGAACGGATTGTTCCACGCATTAATTTGGAAACTTTGACGAAGGAAGAAAGACGTGGGGAGCCAGCACTCCCTGCTGCCCGTTCAAGCGTTCCAGTTCCTTATTAAAGGATCTAGAGCTCTTTGCCTTCCATACATTTCATAAGAGCACTCATTCAGTGAACAAATGGTTTAAGTTAGTTTCGGCGTAGCCCGGTGACATTGGTATCTCGTAGTCGTTAGAATGCGACTCAAAGAATGTGTCAAAATTTGACTTTTCCAATGGCATTACACTAATCACTATTGTTTAATGTAATTCTTCGATAGAAAACAAATGAGAAAATATGTTGACAACTGGAATAAGAAATCAAAAGACTATTGTTATTTTTATCCCAAGGGGGATAAAAATATTTTTTTTAAAAATAGCCCAAGCTTAACAAAAGCGACTTTGCTTCACTGTAATATACAAAACAAAGTACCTATTAATAAAAATATAATTTCACGTTAATTTAAAGCACAAATGAGTATTAAAACATCCAAATGAAGCTTAATTTGTATGTTTTGCATCTAGAAGCTCCCTGTCGCATTGAAAAAGGGATTCCAAGCAATCCCGAAACATATGTCTGCATTTTAATGCTCATTTGTGCTTTAAATTAACGTGAAATTATATTTTTATTACTGTTTACTTGCACAAAGTTAAATTATTTTTTAAAAGTACCTATTACCTTTCGTGTGCCCTGGGCTTCTCTATTAATAATAATAGTAATAATAACTGTTATTATTTATTATTATTATTGTTGTTGTTGTTGTTATTATTAACATATTTTTACAAAAAAATATATGGTTAGGAACATGGAAAACTGAAAACTCTCAGAAGTAGAGATCCCATAAACACTAAATTATAATCTGAAATTTTGCTCGTCTCAAAAGTTCGTCGCAATGTTGTACTTTCTTTTCCACTGTCATTGCTATCGTATGTTATATCTTTAGGACGTGCAGGAAGTTTAAAAAACGCAAAAAACTATATGGCTATTGGCTGTTTTGGAAAAACATTTGCAATAACCAAAACGGCCAAATAATTGTCAACAAAGTGAGAGGAAAGTGAAAAGAGGAAAATTTCAGCCCAAGCTTACCAAAAAGCAGTTTTGCTCCCATGTAATATACAAAAGAGAGTATCTATTACTTTTGTGTGCACTCATCTTCTCCAATAATAAGGACAGTAATAATAAAAATAATAATTATTATTATTATTACGATTATTATTATATTTATTATAATTCTTATTTCTATGATTATTATTATATTTATCATAATTCTTCTTCTTCTTATTATTATTATTAGCCTATTTTTATTTAAAAAATATATGGTTACATAGAAAACTGAAAACACCCTCCCTCACCTTCAATGCAGGTCAAAGGGCAGGTGTGCAATTATTCCACAGAAAAAAGTATTTTTACTTCCTTGTACTAAGTACAGGGAGTATTGTAATCGCTAAAAATTTCGCACTCAAATTTAAGCCTAAATTTTCATTTTAATCACAAATTAATCAAACTGGAGAGTTTTTTCCCCAATGTACAGCCCTGAGTCCGTTTTGACGAGTTTTGTCGTGCCGTCTGTATGTACGTACCGTACGTATCTCGCATAACTCAAAAACAGTTAGTCGTAGAAGGTTCAAATTTCATATGTAACACCTGTACACGGTCTAGTCGTTTTCCGTACCAAGATATTTATTCAAAGGCATTACTCAAACTAACTCTCCAGCTAAATATATTGGCGCCCATTTGGCGATAATTTGCGGATATTTCGACAAGTTTAGCTTCAAAATAGTTAAGTTAACTCCGTGTCGGTTTGGCAATTTGTGCAATATTTGGCGACTTTCCCATAGAACTCTTTTGTTAAAACATTTGCAAGAATTAGGATCTTGTAAAACTGTCTTTAATTCACCATTGGTTCTCAAGAAACTAATTGTTTAAGGGTTGCAAATACTCTTCATGCCTCAGCCCAAGGCACGCTTACGTTGTATTTATTTTTTCCTTTGCAGATTCCGTTCAGTTACTGTTGTGTCTTAATTTCAGATTTCTCATGCCAATAAAAATAACAAAGAAATCAGTTCAATCCTGAAAATGTCCTTTTCTATATTTACTGTACTATATCGGTGTAGGGAAATGAAAGTGAACTAAAAAATCATTTAAAAAATAATGAAACAAAGAAATATAACTTTTAACGTGTGTATATATGATACACGGAACTCATTAGCACACATCAGCTCGTTTATATTTAAAAAGACGCTAGACAAACCAATTTACAGCAATGGTAGTACCCTCAACTGAGGACATTGCTAGGAGCGGTCATCACCAAATGACTCAATCAACACCGTAGGATTTTAGGGGGATCGTCTTACCCTGAGAATAAATTTATCTCAGAGCTATATTTGAGTAGTGATGTGTATACCAGTTCCACAGACATTATATTCAACACTATTACAATTTTTAAATAAAAAATCAGATCGTTGTTTGGCTTTTTTACTACCATAAACGGAATGTAAAAAAAAATGTCGCTGATAGAGTCTATCCCGCAAAGTTTTTTTCTTCTTTTTTTTTCTTTTTATTTGAATTGATGATTTTCTTCATCCTTCTGTTAAGACGCTCTTCTGTTTTCAAAAATATACAGATTCTAAATATTTTTAACAGTGTACTTTGCTGCATAGTGTGCCATCAAGTTTTCGTCAAAAATTATGCTTAAAATACATACGCAAACTTAATTAGTGAACGTATAGCCCTTTTTCTTTTTTGGCTAAATATTATCTAGAAGACAAGGAGGTAAGGAACAGCGTTCAAATAAAATTAAAATAAAACATTTCATGAATTTTAAATGTAAATAAATATTAGTTCAATAAGTTTTCTTTACTATCAACAATATACTTACAAACTTTTCATTATTTCTACTTCATAACAAAACAACTTATGCAACAGAATAGCCTGAAAATTCAAGAAAACTTCTTGCACTTTAATGTATTTATTTATTTGAGGAAGCTGTTGTAGATTTGAATTTTATTTACACGTAACTTTATGATCAGAAGTATCACGAGTTATTCACAATTACTTAACATCTAGAACGCCTCACTTGTTACTAATCTGCTCTTTATTGCCCCAATTTTTAATTTTTTGGGGGGGTAATATATCTCTTGTTATCCCATACTATCATAAGCTGTTTTTCTCAAGCTGATAAAATGAAGTTAAAAGTCAAAACTAAAGAGATATCGCTAGTGACAATAAGAAGAAGACAAGCAGTAAAATTCGTAGAAACAATGAAAAACAATTATAAATAAAGATTTGGTGAAAGTAGAATGTAAGCAAAAATTAATTTTCCGTTAAATTTAGGGAAGTTGTAACAGCAAAAGTTAAAAAATCTATATTTATTTTAATTTAAAATATCGAGGAATTCGTTCAAACGCTTACCAGTTTCCCCGGAACTCAGAGGACAAAATCTCGTCATTAAAACAAATATTTATTAATTATAAACATTTGAAAAATTAATAAAATCCATGAAAAGTTGCTTTTTAAAACTTTCACAAATGAAAATGAGGCAAGGCCATTTTAAACAAACAAGATAACTCTCACATGTTACTACTTGTAAACTGCTGGGTTCATTATAATTTATCTTGGGGGTAAAATTTCAATCAGCGGTCCGCAGCATTAAGCGTTGGTATTCGAATCAGCTGGTCTAAATCTTCTTCAACCATATACAAATTCTCTTCTTCCTTCTTGAAAGAAATTATGCGTCGAAGAACCACCCTCAAATCTCACAATATCATATATTTTAAACTCACTAATTAAAATCCATTTTTATTCCAGTCGAGTTGCAAACATCTTTCTCCAGAAGGCTTCCTTACGCTTACGTTTAAAAATTCGCTTCACCTCAAAAAGTCACGGTGAAACCGGCAGCATCAGGTTTTCTAGACCTTCTTACGTCATAGTCAAAGTTGTTGTTTCTTTACTTTTGTAACACTTTGTAAAAATGTTTTATTTTCTCATCAAAATATTTTTTCAGTATCTTACAAGCTGGTAAACTAATACATACTTTCTGAAATTTTTACAGATATTTACTCGTTAAATACAGAAGATATAAATTAATGATTTTTGATTGATGAATTGCTGCATGATTTTTTTTATAAGTTATGCTTCGTGCTTCGAATTTAAATACCATGCAGGCCTATAAATTTAAGAACATTTATTGGTAACATTATGTATTTATTTTGCACGCCAGCAAAAGTTTAAGTTCTGAATTCACTTAGAACATTGCGTACAAGGAATAGTAATTCAAACGGCTCACAGAGGGCGCAGGTGCCCTTGCAGCGGCACAGTTGCTGTTGTTGTCAGTTTACAGAGTCTTAGATTTTATTCTCTTTTATTTCATTTTTTGAAGACTTGTTAGTTTCCAGATTTCCAGTTTTTGATTCTCTCTAATTTTACGTCAGACTCAGGATTTCAAAGAAATTCTCAGGGTCAGTTGGGGTAATTGTAAACACGGGGTGAATGTAAACAAGCTTCTTAACTACATTTGCGGTGGTTTTGAAAATTTAACTGCTCGTGAGTAATGAATTGGCAACACAGGGAAGAGATTGCAAGAGTTCAGTATGTTTCCAAACAACTTTGAAGACGTCAATATAGTAGTGAGTATATTTTTCTCTCCTGTGTATATACAAACGTGAAGCAAACGGTTTCAACCAGGTTTATATTCATATGTAATGTTGCTAAAAACGTTTCGTAATGAATTCCATCCTGCCGTTCATTTTCAATGGGCAAGTTAGGTGTTTACCTCTACTCCATATATTTTGTATTCTGGGGTAATTGTAAACTCTGAAGTTTATCGTATTTCCAATCGTTTGGGATGACGATAAATATTATGTTTAAAGGTAAATTATAATTTGTGTGTATTTTAGATAAACGTTGCTTTTTCTGCTAATGTCACTTGGAAATCTAAGCGCCCCTCGTATGACGACCAGAAATTAAGGCAGACAAGAGAGCGATTTCAGTTTATTAATCAGCTTCGGTGGGGTAGAAGTATGATTTGGCTGAGAGTGGTCTCCTAATTTCGAACCAGTTGCCAGAGGAGAGACCGTCACCTAGGTTGGCACCCCCATAAGTATTAGTTTAAACATGGAGGACACTTGGAGCCAGGACGGTTTTTGCGTGCACCAGCTTCCATTAGCGTACAAGGTCTCAGAGCAATTAGTCGCGAGAGGTAGTCACCCTCCCAAGCATTGCCTATGGCCAGTGCTGCTTAGCCTTTGGTGTTCTGTGGAAAACCGAACTAATCGAGACTTGCTACGGGACATTTTTCATAAATTTACCGCATTACATGTTTTTTTTTTTTTTTGTAAGATATTTCTCATTAAAATATTTCAGCGGGCTCAAAAAATAGCTCAGCGAACCACATACGGCCCGTGGGCCGTAGATTGAGGTCCATTTCTCCAGAGCTTCTTAAGCTTCTAAGCAGACTGTGTATGCTCCATTTTCTATTCTCATCAACCTTATGGGGGAAAAAAATCCGTTTACATTACCCTAGAGACTTTTGGTGTAAATATAAATACGAGTTCATTCGCAAACAAATGATCATTAAGTCAAAATTTTTATGCACATTTATTCACAAGGAGAATAGTCAGATATAAGTCAAAATTTTTATGCACATTTATTCACAAGGAGAATACTAATGCCTACAATGCTCGCAATTTTAACTCTCATTTCATTCAACAGGTAGGAAAGGATCAAAAGTTAAAACATTGAAAAATCGCTTACAATAACCCCAACTGACTCTTTGTATTTTCAAGCAAATTATTTTCAGTGTACCTACTATGTTGTATTTATTGCTCGTTTGAGTAAAAACATTTAAAAAATGACATTACTGATATCATTTTTTTTTTTGCTTATGAAATATGTTTTTAATCCTTTTTAAATTTATTGCAAAACACATGAATTAAAGAGGAAGATTGTTCTACTATTTTTCCGCAAATAAAAAAGAAAGAAAAACTTCTCTTGGATAGCGGTATGACACAGAAATTTCCTGAAGCACGACGCAATATTTTTGAAAGTATATGATAAAATGTCTTGTAAAAATAATAATTTCACGTTTGTTATTAAAAATCGTTTGGCTTTTTGTGTGTGGAATATTTCTCATTGGATGGACAAAGAATTTCTTCGTGAAAATTGGCAGCGCAAAGTTTCAATTTATAGAACAAAAAATATACCATTGCAATCACTCTATATTGAATGTAAGTTATACAATTCTTTCCACACTTCTTCTCTAACACATACATCTATAAAAATTAATAATATTTTTTCTTTTAAATGTTAAGTAAGTTCTTAGCTGTCGGATTTGCTATTTTTGTAAAATTTACGCCATTTTGATTTGTGAGGGATCAAAGAAACAAAGCAATTTTCAGGAACTACCCTGACTTGTACCACTCATTTCCCGAAGCAACCTTCTTGTCTATTCATCTATTCATCACAAAGAGTTGGGTGAGCGGACCAGCCTTGGTCATTAAAATCGCAGGAACGCCTTTTCCCGATTGCTAAGCAGATATGAGATCTCCCGTGAAAAGAGAGACCCGCAGACTTGAGATTAGGGGAAAGCTTCTCGGGTGACTGCCGCTTATTTGCCCCTCCCTCCGACCCCTTTCCTTTCCTTTTACCCGGGAAAATCCTCCTAAAAGGAATTCGAGTTGTGTGCGGATTAGCGCTCGGTCGAGTTTTGCGACATCTTGATTAGAGAAATTGGAAAAATTTTTGGTTTTGGCTGAGCGACGTGTTTGTAGCAGAGGAATTTCTAGAGCAAGAGGCAATATGTGTCACATTCCTTTATAAAATCTTACGCCTCCTTCCGACAGAAATAGAATAAGTATTGTGTCGTGTCATATACCTTCGCAGATTGCGATAGATTTCAGGCAGATTCTTTTTTTTTTTTAATTTTACTTCTTTTGGCATGCAATTAAAACATACATCAGAGTTAATAAAATAAAGCTTCTGTTGGAACGATCTCATCAAACTAAGCAAAAGCAAATTTTGCAATAAGCAAAAATGCAGTTTTCTGCCAAAGATTTAATTTTGGCAAAAACTGCTCCGTGCTTCCCTGTCATTGCCTGTACACCATCAAAACAGAAAGCAGCGCAGTCCAGTCTGTCTCTTCTTTTTCTTTTTTCTTTTTGTGCCTGCACGCGTACCACCTGGAGAGGCTTCGCGTACCACAGTTTGGGAACCACTGGCCTAGGTCAAAGACGGGGAACCTGCAGCCTTGAGACCGCATGCAGCCTCTACTAGTTTTTATTTTACGCTGCCGTACCACTCTTTCACTTTTTGAATACGTATTTTCATTTAAATAAGTTTATTCAATTAGTTTAACAGCTTTTGTGAAACATCATTGCTTGTTGCGTATTAATTGTTTTAGCAAATCCATTGAAAAAATTGTGTAATTCAATGCACAACAATTACCCTTCAAAAAATTCAGCCTTTTGCCCATCTGCAAAAGTTCATGCAGCATTTTAGAGCGAAAAGGTTCTGCTCAAGGAAGTTTAAAAATCTCATTAAATTGTGTTCGTTTAAATCATTGAAAGTGTGTTGCTACCGTTATTTATTGCATTTTATGTGTCAGACAATGTCGAAGCACATTGAGTTTTTTAATAATTTCTTGTACCTTCATTCTGTCAAACTTGAAGTATTTATATTTCTCTGCTTGGCTAGTAAGATTCAATCGTTCTTTGATGCTAACACACAAAGATGGACCCTTTTACTAAATTGAAAATTTTCTAAAAATCATCGTTCACATTATTTCATCCTTATTACCAATCAAAATAAATCACCACTTAGTTCTACATTTGCTTTGAATATGAATTAAGAACAAAAAATATGTGTTACTACAAAAAAGGAAAACGAAGTTACCTCTGCACCTAAGAGCAAAGTGATTAAAATGAAAAATATGAAATAGCTATTGTAAATAATAGGAGAAGCACCAATATGTATTGTGGCAAGATATGTTGATGGTAGCTCTGCCAGATGCTGCCATCTATCGTGATTTACAAAGGTTACTAGTTTAAAGCTTCTATGTGACCCTAAATTCGCAATGATCTGCAATTATTTCTTTTGTCATTCACACTGCTTTATTTATCATCGCGACATTCAAGGGAATGTAACATTTTAAAGTATAATTCTAGCTTTTAGCGTTAATCTGATTTGTCACCATGTTGTGTCTTTTTTTTAATCTTGATATTTTAATCTTTTCTATATAGTTTAAACATGGTATGTGTAACAAAAGATTAATTAATTCTCTTTTGATACATTTATTTATCAAAATAATAATTTCTCATTTATTCAAGGTTTACTTTATTCAAGCCTTGAATAATATTTATTTTTTAAACGCTTAACTGTTGCTTGACTGTTACTCCGTGACGGAAACTTGTCACGCACTTGTAATGTAGGTTTGCGCAGCATGCCATTTTCTTTCACAGATATTTAGAATTATAATTTACATTAAATTCCGCGATTAATTTTTGCATGAACTATACTTTAAAACACCTACAATTTTTATTTACACTTTTTTCTAAATCTTTTGGCCAGATAAATTCAAATCATAACCATTTTTACTTATGTACTATATCCTGTGGCGTAGGCTTCCTGTTCCGGTGCCTCGCCATGTGCATTTTTTTTCCGTCAGTTGGAAACTTGATAGCTTTCTTGAGTGACGCTTTTTTCGCTAGCTCCCCAGCAGAGGAATTCCTTTGTGTTTCCTTCTGACTGGGGATGCCTCATATATAACTGCTGTTTTTTGAAAATGTTTTGGAAATGAAAATTATCCATGAAAAAGTGCATTAATCGAAGTATTCAAGATGCTGTAAATTTTTAGGATAGATTAGCGAATGTATTCATCGACCGATCAAAGGAAACAAATCTCTTTTTATATTTAGAGATGGTATGATATGAATCACGATCCATGTGCTGAACTTAAAATGTCTAAATGAATTCATCTACATTGATGGACACTCATTAATTGATGACGGCTTTTCATGATGAAAAATGCTATACCAATAAACAACTGCATCACGGACATTATGTGTTTTGAAACGAATATAGAAAAGCATTATGCAGCAAAGGCGCGCTTTCTGGTGATCAAGTTTTTCGCCTGCATCAATCAGCGAAAGTATCAAATAGAGTGCTAATTCAAGCCGTGGATCCGCAGGTCATTAACATTTTCTTTTGATTGATCAATCATTATTTTATATTTTTTTGTTGGCCAATTCAGTTTTTATTATTAATGCCTAAGATGTAAGTTTTTTTGGATTTTTAAAGGTGTTTAAATATAATCAAGAAATTTTTATGAAATTAATGAAATAATTATTATGAATAAATAATTGATTTTTTTAATTATGAATATGATTTATTCACAATGACAACTGATCTTCTATTTCAGCATATGAATAATGAATTATTTAATTCTTTTTTTATAACACAACGCAATATACTGTGAATTAAGTATTTAAATTTAAAATATTTATTAATCAATGTGCTTTAATATGTTTGATACATAATACATGGTATTTAATATTAATAATTAAAACACACATTCTTAACATAATTGGCGCCGTGACGAAAAACGTTTAGTTTTTAAAGAAAGGTTTTTTGGGTTATTGCATTATTTTTATTATCAACCTGAATTTCAGTCCATTTACCGATCTTGTGTCATGTTATTTTGATGATTTTCATAAATATTTTTGAGGCGATTATCTGTGATGACTGTGATATTTATAATTACAATTACAGTATGCATGAATTCTTGAGAATTTGATTTTGAAAATACTATAATTCAATTTTGGAATGCATTTCATGTTTTACAGGTTAATTTAATATATTTTCCACACATGAACTATTTTTATTATATTTTTTCATTTGTTTAAATGCATTTTGGGGGATTGCTAGATATCTGAATTTTTAATTGCATATTTATGTGATATTTTTTTGCCTTAACTAAACATGGCAGACAGTTCTTTACTTCCTTTAATACCTACTTTTTCTGGATTAAAATCCGAGAACGTTAAAAATTTCATTCAGAGATTAACAGATATTGCATCATTAGAAAAATGGTCCGCACAAAAGAAACTTATTGTTTTGAAACTCCAATTAAGGGACAAAGCGTTCGACCATGTAACAAAATTTTTAGATAGAAATCGTGATGCAAAGTATGACAAAGTATGCGATGAATTGACTAAAAAATTCACTCAAACACAAAATTTTGAAACAACCCAGAGGGAATTTTGGGACATTTCCCAAAAACCTAATCAATCTGTACAAGAAGTAAGTGAATTAATTGCAGCATCCGCTGATAAGTATCTGAACCCTCAAAATAACAACTCAAAAGAAATCGCTGACCTTCTGGAACAAACAAAACTTTCAAAACTCTTAAATTCATTACGCCCAGAAATACGTTTAGAAACCATGAAGCAGGGTCCTCCAACTTTTTTTAAGGCAATAAAAATTGCAAAAAATATCGAATCAGCTTTGAACAACCCAAGCAATTTTGCTTGTAATTCCCAGGTAGAGATAAATGTTTTTCTACAAAGGCAGGCTGAAACAAATAATAAAATTCAAAAGTTAACAGAATGCGTGGAAAAACTGAAACAACCACAAAATTTAAATCCAGCTGCACCATCTTTTCAATATGAGATCAATGCAATGCAGGGTAATCAGTTTTCCAATTTTCATCCTTCAAGTTCTCAACCTGGTAATATGTATAATAATGCAGCAACTGCAATTTCTTGCCACATTTGTCAGAAAGGACACTTGACAACAAAATGCTGGTACTATCCAGGTAATTCAAGGGGCCATCAAAATTCTAACTATTTTCAAAACAGGGGCAGAGCCAACTTGAGAAATTTCAATCAAAGACAACGAGGCAGGGGTTTTAAACCATATTACAATAAAAACCAGTTCAAAAAACATTTAAACTAATAGGGTGTTTTCGACACACAAATTTCAGCCATCTACAAAATTCGGAGACCCACAATTCTGTTGTAAACACTCAAAGGTGGCATAATCCTGAAATCAAGGGCTGTAAAAAGCAATCAAACTCATCCAATAAACAGGGCAAAAATACAAAATACCAAAACAATGACAAAATACCAATAAAATCTAACATAGGTGAGGCATCGACAAAAACTATACAGCTGAATGATACTCAAAATGATATTTATCAGCACAATCAAGCAATTGATAATGTTGTAAATCATCAGGAATTCAGAGTTCTCATGTCATGTACCGATTCAGATAATTCCTTACCAATAATAGAGATCCAATTTGGGAAATTTAAATTTTTTGCTCTCCTTGACAGTGGCGCGAATGTGTCAATTTGTCAAACTGATGTCTTAGATAAGATCAAGGGTGAGGTCAAAATTAATTATGTGTCTCGTTCTGTAAAAATCAGAACTATCAACAATGAGCAGATCCCATATTTATCTGCAATTGATATGAAATTTAAAATCCAGGGAAAATGGTTTTCCAATTTATTTTTCACAACTAGTTTCAATTGGAATGCCAATTATCAACTAATTTTGGGGTATGATTTTTTCCACAGAAACAAAATAATTCTTGATTCTGTAAACAAACGACTAATTTCCGACAAAACTCAATTGGATTTTATAACCACTACTTCTAGTAAAAACCAAACAAATATTAATACAAATCAATTACAAAATCAACCAATCTCTAGTAATGCAAATTCAACTACAATGCAAATTAAAGTCAAATCAGCTCTCAATATTTCAATTAAACCCAATTCTTTCGAAATAATCAAAATTAAAATTCCTATTGAGGCAAAACCATTTCAATTAATTTTATTTACTCCAGGAAAAATAAAAAATTTATGTAATATCAGTGAATCCATACATTCTGCCAAAGAAGTTGATTCTATTTTCTTGATCATTGAAAACAAATCCAACAAAAACTTAATGATTCAAAAGGATCAAAATTTAGGATCAATTCAAGAAATTTTTGAAAATGATATTAAGAAACCATGTGAATCTCAAATGCGGCAAATCAATAATTTGAATATGGAAGAAGTATTACAATTAAGAAAGGAAGAATTATCTCCTAATGATTTTGATTTAAAACATTTAAATGAAGTCGACAAAGATAAAATGATCAAATTACTTATGAATAACTATCCCATTTTTTCCAAAAACTATATTACATTAGGTTCTACTGATTTAGTTACTCCTGAATTCAAACTTTTGCATAACTTTCCTATTCAGACAAAACCCTATCCTATCCCGAAAATTGCTAAAAAATTCGCTGAACAGGAGCTAAAAAAATTACTTGAGGCCGACATTTTAGAAACTTTCAATTCAAGCTACTGTTTTCCAGTAATTTTTGTAAAAAAGAAACCCAATCCTTCTGATCCTGATCAAGAATTGAAATTTAGAATGGTAGTTGATTTCAGACTTTTAAATTCCATCACTGAACCATTTAAAGTGTGTCTGCCAAAGATTTCTGACATAGTACAAAATATAGCTGGTAGAAATATTTACTGTGTTTTGGATTTAAAATCTGCATTTTTTCAAATCAAAATAAAACCCAAAGATAGGGAAAAATTGGCATTTTGCTCTGAACTTGGTTCATATCAATTTAAACGTCTTCCTTTTGGCGCTCGCAACAGTGGATCATATTTTGTATCCTTGTTAGCATCTTGTTTAAATGAACTAAAAGGTCCTAATATACAATTTTTTCTCGACGACATTGTTATCGCCGCCGATTCAATCGATGAGCTAATTAGCACCTTGCAACAAGTTTTTGACAGGCTTAAATTTTTTAACTTAACGTTAGATCCTGCAAAATTGCAATTGTGTAAATCTTCTATAACTTATTTAGGTTTTAACATTGATAGCAAAGGTTTTTCTCCTTCAGAAAATAACATCAATAAAGTTTCTAAATTTCCTATTC
Organism: Octonoba sinensis; assembly: GCA_038502835.1. Taxonomy (NCBI): domain Eukaryota; kingdom Metazoa; phylum Arthropoda; class Arachnida; order Araneae; family Uloboridae; genus Octonoba; species Octonoba sinensis. The sequence continues at coordinate 84,461,085 of CM076604.1, forward strand.
CAAAAAATGTCAAACAAGTTCAAACTTTTTTAGGGATGACTAATTATTTTCGCCATCTAATATTGGGCTATGCAGAAATTATTTCTCCTATTGTCAACTTAACTAGGAAAAGCACTCCATTTTTTTGGTCATCTGAATGTCAGGATGCCTTTGACAAGTTGCAAAGCATAATTTTAAATAAACCCACTTTAAAAAAATTTTTGTTAAGGATGCTTCATTATTTTTAGTTACTGATGCTAGTAGAGAAGCAATATCTTCGATACTAATGCAAAAAGTAAGCAACCAGTTTTATCCCATTGAATTCTATTCCAAAAAACTAACACCTGCTGAATCCAAATATCCATCTATAAGGCGTGAATTATTTGCAATATATGCTTCTGTTAAACATTTTAGGGAAATTCTGTATGGTACTGCTTTTCAAATTTTAACTGATGCAAAAAGTCTGACAAATTTCATTCATATTGATAAACAACCTGATATTGTCAGCAGATGGTTATTATTTTTACAGGATTTTTCATACCAAATGATTTATTTACCAGGAATCAACAACCCAGCTGATTATTTAAGTAGAGTATATGATGATGAACAATTAGCTATTAACAACATTAATATTTTTCAACCAAAACATGACTTATCTAATAAAGTCATTCTCGAAGAACAGCAAAAAGACAGGGAAATTTTAGATATTGTTCAAAAATTAAAGAACAATGATATAAAAACTTCAGAAAATTTTTGTGTAAATAATGAAGGATTATTGTTAAAAATTGTAAAAGTCACAAAAAGGGGTAAAAGTCACAATATTAAAAGAATTTATGTACCAATTAGTTTAAGGGAGGCATGCATTGAAAATGCACACTTACCACATTTCGCTACCCAGAAAACATTTAATTTCCTTCAAAGAATGTATTTTTTTCCTTCCATGTTTACTGCTGTAAAAAAGTTTTGTCGTGCTTGTCCACAATGTTTAGCAAATAAACCTAAACCTGCTAAAACCATTCCAAGATTAATTTCAAAAAAGAATCTTGCGCCCGGGGAATTTTTGGCTTGTGACATTATTGGTAAATTATGTAGAAGTATTGATAACAATTTTTTCATTTTAACTATTTTAGATCACTATTCACGATACTTAGAGACATTTTCATTGGCAAATATTTCTTCATCATCTATTATAAAATGTTTAAACACTTATTTTTCTCGTTTTGGAATTCCTAAGATCATTCTAACTGATAATGGAACAAACTTTGTTTCCAAAGAAATTGAGGAATTTTTTAACAGTTTAAATATTGAGCATAGGAAAGCTTCAATTTACTATCCTGCTTCCAATGGGGCAATTGAACGTACCCACAGAATACTCAAAGAAAGTATTGCTGCTTTATGTGAAAAAACTTATGAATGGTCACAAAAAATCATGTTATTTAAACTCCATTATAATGCTAGTACTCATAGTGTCACTGGTTTTTCTCCTGCAAAATTATTTTATGGTAGATCTATCAATGTACCAATGGAAAAATTTTCAGATCCTATTTTAGTAGATCATTATAACAAATATGTTCTCGAAACAAAAAAATGTGCTGAGGAGAACAGGAGTATAGTTGCTACAAATGAGGATAAATACTTTGAACAACATAAAAAGCAATTAAAGGGTAGATCTATCACAAAATTTGAGATAAATGACAGGGTCTACATAAAAAATTTGAACAATCCTGGTGTTTTGTTACCCAAATACAAAGGTCCCTATGTCATTGAGAGAATTTTTAGGAATGATAATTATTTAGTAAGAAATGAAAATACAGATGACAAACCAATTAAATTGCATATAAGCAAAATATTCCCTGCCAAATGATTAATTTAAATAATGAATGAAATATTTCTGTTTGTATCATGTACTAATATTCAATGACTCTGAGAAAGGTGTAATTCACATTGTTTTTATACAAGAATAGCTACCTTGTATATTTTGTTTGCATTAATTGTTTGTTTCTTCCTCAAGCCTAGCTAACTTGGGGAAAATTTAGACTAGCAATGCATTACTGTGTCAACGTGGAATTGCATAAATTTGATCGATCTGAATAATTGGTAAAATGATAACATGCAGAGAATTGTTTTATTTGTTGTTGTTTACATTATCATGGCAGTTTGTTTACAAACATTGTTGACTGAAATGCAAAACAATGTTGATTTTTTCATACTTTGAAGTGAACCGGTGTATGGAGTGAAATTCTGGGTGATTCAAAAATTTTAATTATTCAACTGCTGAAATATTTTTTTTATATATTAATTCATCATGACTGCATCAAGTATTGATATTCCTGTTGATGACAGGAAAATACAGATGCATAATTGTCATCATATTTTAATGAAGTTATATGCATACAGTGTATTGCATTTTTCTGGCCAAAAAATTTTTATATATGCTAGAATATTTTCGGTGTACTTAAATTTTTTCCTTCGAGGGGGGGATAATGTAACAAAAGATTAATTAATTCTCTTTTGATACATTTATTTATCAAAATATTAATTTCTCATTTATTCAAGGTTTACTTTATTCAAGCCTTGAATAATATTTATTTTTTAAACGCTTAACTGTTGCTTGACTGTTACTCCGTGACGGAAACTTGTCACGCACTTGTAATGTAGGTTTGCGCAGCATGCCATTTTCTTTCACAGATATTTAGAATTATAATTTACATTAAATTCCGCGATTAATTTTTGCATGAACTATACTTTAAAACACCTACAATTTTTATTTACACTTTTTTCTAAATCTTTTGGCCAGAGAAATTCAAATCATAACCATTTTTACTTATGCACTTTATCCTGTGGCGTAGGCTTCCTGTTCCGGTGCCTCGCCATGTGCATTTTTTTCCGTCAGTTGGAAACTTGATAGCTTTCTTGAGTGACGCTTTTTTCGCTAGCTCCCCAGCAGAGGAATTCCTTTGTGTTTCCTTCTGACTGGGGATGCCTCATATATAACTGCTTTTCTTGAAAATGTTTTGGAAATGAAAATTATCCATGAAAAAGTGCATTAATCGAAGTATTCAAGATGCTGTAAATTTTTAGGATAGATTAGTGAATGTATTCATCGACCGATCAAAGGAAACAAATCTCTTTTTATATTTAGAGATGGTATGATATGAATCACGGTCCATGTGCTGAACTTAAAATGTATAAATGAATTCATCTACATTGATGGACACTCATTAATTGATGACGGCTTTTCATGATGAAAAATGCTATACCAATAAACAACTGCATCACGGACATTATGTGTTTTGAAACGAATATAGAAGAGCATTATGCAGCAAAGGCGCGCTTCTGGTGATCAAGTTTTTCGCCTGCATCAATCAGCGAAAGTATCAAATAGAGTGCTAATTCAAGCCGTGGATCCGCAGGTCATTAACATTTTCTTTTGATTGATCAATCATTATTTTATATTTTTTTTGTTGGCCAATTCAGTTTTCTTTTTTTATTTTTAATGCCTCAGATATAAAATTTTTGATTTTTAAGATATTTCAATATAATCAAGAAATTTTTATGAAATTAATGAAATAATTATTATGAATAAATAATTGATTTTTTTAATTATGAATATGATTTATTCACAATAACAACTGATCTTATATTTCAGCATATGAATAGTTATATATTTAATTCATTTTTTATAACACAACGCAATATAATTTGAATTAAGTATTTTAATCTAAAATATTTATTAATCAATGTGTTTTAATATGTTTGATACATAGTACATGGTATTTAATATTAATAATTAAAACACACATTCTTAACAGTATGCCTATGAGGAAATCAATGAAGGACTTAACGAAAAAGTTGTATGAATGTATTTTACATATTATATACCAATAACATTCCATCAACATTCACTTTTCTGTAGCAGAAGGATTGACTAAATATTTATCATATCATTAATTGTAAATTATTGGAAGATAAGGTGGTATTATGGAACAGGGTTGTAATATGAAACGGCCATTTTTTTTTTCAAGTTTATGCTCGCACCTTCCGGAAACCAATCTAATTTATATCGCCTACTTCCCTTTTATCCACCTGAGGCAGCTGACAGCAGACTCACGTTGTATATGGCTGTGAGAGCAAGTGTTATGTTAACGGAAGCTTGAAACTTTTCGCAAGGTAATAGTAAACATTTATTCCTGTGCTATTAATACAAGTGGCATGTTTTTGGATTGTACGTAATTATTTATCAGTTAAAGTGCAAAATGGTGTACCCAGTAATTTGAAATTAATATTTTTACGTCGGGAATGGACTACCTGGTTGGAAAATGGCACGTGGTGGTATATGAAACAAGGTGTTCCATAATAAAACCCCCTACTTTATTTTAGGCATCGCGATGCCAAGTAGGAAATTAGGTTCTAAAGGTAAGGGAATCGTCTTTAGAGAAAAAATCACTGGCCTCAAATAACATTTTCCAGACAGCCTTTCATAAACACAGCCTTCAAATGCATCGTCAAATAAGCAATCCAACACACAACCAAGCACGAGTAGATCTGCCGGGGAAAAAAATTCCAGGCAAAGGGAGGCGAAGACTGTTTGGCAAGAAGAAGAAAATTGATCAGTAAGAACGTTCTAGCGGTGAGGGAGAAGTGTTTCTTCTGGAAAATCAAATCTCGGGAACAGGCAGTCTCTCAGGACGACGGTGAAGCGGTGAAGAGTGCATGTTATGTGGTGAGGTACACGATGTATCGAAGTCAGGTGAACTATGGGTCCAGTATACGATGTGTCAAGAATGGGCTCATGCGTTGTGTAATGGTTGTGAAAATGACAAGTTTGTCGTTTTTGCTCATGAAGGATTTAAGAGCAAGTTCGATTGAGATAATTGTGAAGTATTTACCACTAATCTCTTTTTTCTCCAAGGTACTTTAATTCTGTTGCAAAATAATGATTATAGAGTACTAAAAGCTATCCACTGTTCAAGATAATATGACTAACATAATTTGTGTTTAATTTTAGCAAGTGTTTCATATTACAACCCCAGTCTTCAATGTTAAAATTTTGCAGAATGTAATAAATAATTACATTTATTCTAAAGTTTGAAATGTTTATTTTAAAAAAAACATATTATATTTGAGTAACACAATCATATACGAATGTTACTGATGATTTTTAATAATATAGAGGCATTTCGAATTCTAAATTATGTCAAAAATTAAAATGTGGTCCACAATACCATCTTTCCCGCTGTTATAGTTTTTTTAAACTTTATTTATTTATTAATTATTATTATTTTTGCTATTACTTTACCTTTTAATATGCCATGTATCGTTGGAAGAATCAAATGTGTATTGACCCTTTTTGATGAATACTAAACATGCTTTTAATTGAAAATACATTTGAATATAATAAATATTTACGCGCTTGGTAATCATTGTCTCCTATTTCCCAATAACTAATGATCTTGCAAATATTATTTCAGCGAATTTACTTTGAATAGTTTCAATTAATATTTAGCGTCATTGTTTCAACGGAACTCATTCACTCGTAACATACAAGAGGAAAACGTATCTACTTTATTGAAAAATAAATATGAAAAGAAGACAGCATAGAATGTAAATTAAAATCTTTAATTAAAATATGAAATACGATATGTATGAAAATATTTTTTAATTAAAATATTTACTCCCCTTTTGCAAGAAATTAAAAGCAAATAAGTAATTAAAATTAAAATAAAGCATGAAAACAAAAGACATTTGCTACGGCTTTTAAAGATCTCGTATTTTTATGCAGGTAAACAAGCTCAGATTAGATTGAAGGATAATTTGCATAAAAAACATAAAAACCGGACTTTAAACTAAAGATTGAAAGCATTTTTTAAAAATATAGTTGAACGAAAAATTTAAATTGAGAAGACGTTTTAAATTACACGAACTATAATTAAGAAACATATATTCATCAGAAAATTCAAAGCTTAATTATTGGCTTGTCTTGAATGATAGTTAGTGGGAAAGAAGGAATTTTAGATTCATAATTTTTATTTTTACTAATGATAAAAAAAATGAAATACATTTGTTTTAAGCCAAATTAAATGTAGCAAACATTAACGAATAAACTTGGAAGTACATTTGTTTAGCGTATAGGTTTGCTTTTCAAGTAAGAAAAATGGTTGAAAAAATATCAAAAAGGAATATCCAAAGAGAAAAAAAAATACTGTCAATATATCTTCAGATGAGTCTAGAGTTTGTGTTTTTTCCCTCTTAATTTGATTTATAAATTAAAAACTAAAAATGAAACGAAAATTGTGCTAGCGTGACTTAAAAAAAAGAAAAATAAGAAGAAACTACAAAACGAAGAGGAAAAACGAAACAGACATCAGCATCATATCAAATGGGGTACTTTTCTTAAAAGAACATGTTAGCGAGTTCATTTATTTACTAGAACCATTAATTTCCTTAATGAAGATGCAATATTGCGTCGTAGCTGCAGCGTTTATTCTTTATTTTAAGCCATTCCTTCTTTTATAATTAAGTTTATGCTTCTTTGCTACTTCTTGCTTATTTATTTTATGCAGAAAAATCTGAGTTTTTGTTGCTCTTTGACGTTTTTCTTGCGGAATGTTTTCTCCAAACGAAATAAGATTTGCTTTTCTCCGCATATCTTTTCACTTAATTGATTGATTAAATTAATATTAAATTATTCCGTCCGTTTAACTTTATTATGTCCAATTCGTTCATCCGGTAGCAAATAAAATATTTTAAAAAAACTAATGCAAGGTCTTCATAACATTCTTTTAATTAGCAGTGGTGAATTGCATTATAAGCATTTGCTTAAGTAATATTGCCTGTTTCTTTCGGTTTCCAGTCTTTTATTTTATTATATATATTTTTTTGAATCACAGAGAACGTTTGACTTAAAAAGTTTCATTTGAGGAAAAACATTATTTCTTAAATACCGAAAAAAGGAGGATGCGTGTTCTCAAGTACTTATGAAGTTAAACTTTTTTAGTACCTTATCATTTTTATGAATTTTGAATTTAGATAAATTATTAGTTAGGATGAGGGTGTAATTTCAACATGCAACAAAAGATGTGCGCCCAGTGTACATATCTTTAACGGCGGAAGTAGAGCACGCAACGCACGGCGCTATGTTGTTAATCAGATTTTAACCATGCTAGTAGCATTATAAACTAACCAGACGTCAACGTGCAGCATTATGAATTAATAGACGTTAACGTGCAGCGTTATGAATTTACAAGACGTTAACGTGCAGCGTTATGAATTAATCAGACGTTAACGTACAGCGTTATGAATTTACCATATTTTAATCAAAGTTTGTGAATAATGGAAAAGAAACATTAAAATTAGTACTTCATTGAGTTATCAGATTTTATCAGACTTTGAAAGTACATTATATTCCAATGAATAACTATATAAGACACATATTCTTAAAGTCAAACAAATATCCGTATTCTAATGGCTCGAAACCACATAACAAGCTGAGACAACCCAAGTTCATATCGAGGCCCACCCAATAACTTATATAGACTTTTCTCCACCAGACGCCCGTACACCTCTTAGCCGAGGCCTTAGGTGCGCCGAAGCTGGGAGCTGGTGGCCGTAAACTTATACAGACTTTTCTCCACCAGACCCCTACCTATTAGCCGAGGCCTTAGGATTGCTTACGCACGGGGAGAGGTAGTGGGGTCTACGGATTTTACATGCACATATCCCCAAGTATACATGGTGGTCTTCAGTGGGTATCGAACGCGCGACCTTATAGGTGGAAGTCGGACGTGCTAACCACTAGGCTACCACGGCCCATAAACTTATACAGACTAATGAACTAATTGTATTTTGGTATCTTGTTTCAAATATAACATTAAGCTTACTGGTTGGACGAAAATGACATCACACATTCATCGCACAAATTGTTTTAGTGATTCATGCTGCCTTGATTAAAAAATATTTTCTAATGCCAAAGAAAAAAAAAAAAAAAACATAAATATGCATTTTAAAAACTAGTATTTCGAACTATGATATAGGACATGTCAAAGCATTTCATATTGAAGTTATTGCAGATAGTGATGTGGCAAGGTAAACGTGTACTTCATTTTTTTTAATACAACAAAACCCCGTTAAAACGCGGGTGTCGGGGGACATGCTTGGCACCCGCGTTATAACATAACCGCGGTATAGTGAAATTATACCGCGGAACCATATTGACGAAATAATACTCGCTTGTGTTGCATCACTTTTCACTTTATCAATTACTCGTAGCTAATAAAGTTAACCTACAGTATATTTTTTCTTTTCTTCTTTGTTGCCATTTTATTCACTAATTGCTGTGCAAGAAGCACACATATCAACTGCGAAATCAGTTTATCGAGCGATAGGTTATAACCCAAAGGTGCTTAAAAATATATTTATGTTATCAACATGGGATTGTGAAGAGAGAGCGGTCTTGAGGAAAAAAAATAGATTTGGAAGGGGAGGAACGCACTTCTGACTGGGGAATATGTTTACTTTTCAAGAATGCTAAAGAATCTGGAACACAAAGATTGATAGCTCAATAAAAAAAGTTACACACGCATAACTAGACTGCTGAAAATGGAATAGTTAAGCATTGAACTGAACAGTCCCTGATAGATTGAGCTCCACCCATGTCAAGAGAAACAAATCAGGGCAATTGCACCCGATTTTGAAATCAAGCTATATGTTCTAGGTTGAAAGGCAGAAAAAGCTTGAAAAAAATGTACATCACGCCTATCACAATAGGGCTTTATCTGTTAGGGTGTCTGGTCAGGGGAGGGGTGCTCTTTGGCTAGAATATTTGCATGCTCGGGCTGGATTTATTTACAATGGTAAATAAGGAATCACCTTTAAATGGCAATGATAAAGAGTGGTTTAAACGTCGGGGGACATGATAGTCACCGCGGTATATCCAAGTCCGCGGTATACAGAGGCGCGGTATAAAGCGGTTTTACTGTATCTATTATTTTTTAACACGTTGAGGACGACGTGTACCACCGGTATCTCACACGTGAAGGTTTCATCGGGCGGCATGTACTACTGGTGGCTTATATCAGCTATAGTCTGTTATATCTTATATCAAAGTTTTGTTAGATGAAAAAAAACTTCATGAGGTTAAAAATAACTATTTTACTGAAAAATTGAAAAGCTTGTTTTTACAGGTAGCAAAAATCTGCACCATCCTCATCGGTTTAATGAGAAATATATTAGCATCAATAACAATATGACACTGGAAATTTTAAATGTGCGCCATAAATTGTGAGACAAATACTATAGAATATTCAAAATAGAAGTTAGATTGCAGAAATGGAGCATCAAAGATTACTACGTTTTTGAATTCTACGAATTTGAATATATATATATGTGTGTGTGTGTGTGTGTCGTAAACAGGGGAGATAATGGTAACCCCCTCCCCCAGAAGTTTCCGTTGTCAGTCATATCCAATATATATGAGGAGTATATTAAATCAATAAATACCCTATCTTAATATCAGGTTGATCATTTAATATATAAATGTATATTTCACCGCTTAAAAATAAAGCATTATCAATGTTGTAATTTTTATCAATGCTCTTTTTAGGTTTAAAAAGCTTTGTTTTGAAGAAAGAAAAAAGCAAAAAATACAATAAAGAGTGATGAAAATCTTAAGAAAATCTTCAAATAAAGGTAGGCTTTACATAGAAAGAGAAACGAAAGAAAAACTAAGGGAGTAAATCTGAATTGTTCCCACCGTAGGCATTTGGAGTTCATTAAACTTTCAGAGCACAGTTTCTCACACAGATGCATCTGTTATAGTCTTGGAATAAGAATGGAATAAGTTTCTGTGTTCTAAGATTTTTAATTTACAAGGGAAATGTGTTTGTTTTTTCTCTTTTTTAAATGTATAATTGTTATTATTTGCATTTTCGTAATATTTTATCTCTATATGCAAAAGTGAATTTTACTCCTTTATATTCTCGAGCAAAAAATGCTCATTTTCGAAGTTCTATGAGTAGAAATGTTGTGTGTGTGTATTTTCTTTTGTAACAGTACTATTTTTACACTTCACTTGAACGTGTTGATATGCATCAAGCTGCTATATATATATATATATATATATATGTATACATGTAGGCTCTCTAGTTGGCGTCTAGGGGTTACTTCAATAATGACTCACCATAAAGATGTAAAAAATGATTATATTAACGCTTAACTATTTACAAAAACTATATACAGAACAAACTTAAATTAAGAACATCAACAGCATTCAAGCACCGCAGCGCTTACACGTCCACACGGAACGGAGTCTTACTCAGAACTACCCGCTTTCCTTGCTTTCCGGCTGATGGCGCTGCCGTCGAGGTCTCCTCGCACTCTACATAAATATATATATTTACACACACACACACCTATACATATATATCAACAGTTACGCACTTTAAAAAATAATAATGAGACGAACAGATGGTTTCAATAAATTTTCAAAACCAAATTTTGCAAAACAAAAATAATAAAATCTTTCTCATTGTTTCTGTAACTAAATAAAATAACGTAAATAGATTATTTTGATTTGCCCCCCTACAGTAAAAGGAAATAAATGATTTAGCTCTCGTCCAACTCCAATTTTATTACATTTCTTACCGCAGTTTAATTATGTATTCAAATTGGTGTACCTTAGTCCTGTTTATTATGTTAAGCAGCTCACAATGCAGCACAAGAATAAAAAAAGCAGGCTAGATCGATTTAGTAATTTATACAATATATATACATATATATAAAAATATGTATGATGCATGTAAGTGTATACTATTGTCACGTAACAAAGATCACATTCAAATAGTTGCAAAATTACTTTGTGTACTTTCTTCGTTGTCAAATATATGTTACAAGATTTTCATTAAAGTTGTCTAATGGTTCCCTTTAAAGTTGCAAAAAATTCAAAAAGAATGAAAAACGGAAACTATTTAGTAATGTATAGAGGGCATGTACAACATTTCGCCAAAACGTTTGCTAAAAGTGTTATACTTTAACATGAAACTGACCTGAGACTCAGAACATGCATTGTTTTACAAGCACATATCTTGAAATAATATACTTGTGCAATAAAAATATGTTTTGCCGTATATTTACTCCTAGTGAATTAAAGCAGAACCCTCAATTACGTACTGATTAGATATGCCTGAAGAATGTGCATAACAAACTCAATAAGAAATCATTTGTACAGGGTGCTTCAAAAAAATGTATACACACTTTGAACTTCCATAGAAAATTTATTTACCGTTCTACAAAGTTAAATTTCAGGAAAATAGAAAGCTGAAAGTCCAATGTAAATGAAACATAAATAACAAATGTTAATACTGTTTAAATTGGTGACCTGCAGCATCAATACAATTCTGAGTACGAGTCACCACTGATTCTGTACATCGTATCAAAACGTCCAATGAGATTTCTCTACACACTGCTTGAATCTCATTCCAAAGAATGTCTAGGTTACGTGGTTTACGTTTGTACACCTCATCTTTTACTGTGCCCCACAAGAAGAAATCCAGTGGTGTAAGGTCTGGAGAGCGTGCTGGAAACTCGATTGGCCCCCTGCGTCCTATCCACTGGCCCGACAAATTTTGATCCAGGTAAGCTCGTACGTCCCTGTGATAGTGCGGCGGGGCACCATCTTGTTGAAAATAAAAATCATCATTACCGTATAATGCACGAATGGCAGGAAATATGGAATCAGCAAGCATTGTTAGGTAATTAATACCAGTTACAGTGCCTTCAAATCGAAAAGGTCCAATGAGTCCTCTTGAAGACAAACCGCACCACACATTTACACCAGGCAAATTTACAGCTTTTTCAATTGTAATGTGAGGATTTTCTTCACCCCAGTAAACACAATTGTGCCTATTGACAGTTCCATTAAGTTTGAATTGGGCTTCATCCGACCAAATGATGCTACCCATAAATCCCGGTTCACGTATCACCATCTCCTGAATCCATTCACAAAATTGCAACCTTCGATCTGGATCGTCGTCATTTAGCTGTTGCACCAGCCTTGGAATGTAAACACGATACTTGCCTCTCTTCAGAATGCGTAGCACGCTGCTAGCACTTACATCACTTTCACGTGCCCCTTGCCTTGAAGATTTGTTAGGAGAGCGTTGAAACAGTTCCAAGACTGCCGTTGATGACTCATCACTTGCAGCTGTTCGAGGCCGACCTGAATGACCTTTATGCACATCACACACTGTTCCATGAACTTCGAATTTGTCTCGTATGCGTGTAATTGTTAATCTTGAAGGTGGTTCTGTATCATACTCCCTTCTCCACTGTCTTTGAACTTCATTTACATTCTCAAACTTCCAGTACCACTTAATAACCTGCTTACGTTCTTCAAAACTCAAACGTACGTCCCCCATGTTGATATTACAAATTCCAACTGATAATAAAACATAGAGGGACGATTATGCTGGCACCTGGCGAAGAAATATAACATTAGCCTTGTAGAGCGGGAAAACTACAATAGTTTAAAGTGTGTATACATTTTTTTAAAGTGTGTATACATTTTTTTGAAGCACCCTGTATTATCCTTCTTCGCAAGCTCCCGACCTGTTTAGTTACGGTTTAGAAAAATATAATTTGCAAAGGTAATCATTTATATTTCTTTATGAATGACCTTTTATGAGTGATATGGCTATTGAAGGAAGGCCATATTCGTCTGCTGTAATAAATTTTACAACTTTGAAAATTATTCTTTATTTCTAAGTAATTCAAATCATTCTTTGTGTAAAGCTGATTTGTAGCATTAAGTACCTAAATGACAAAAAATCACATTTTTAACCAAAAAAAAAGAAGAATTTTGTATTTTAAGATCGCGTTATAATAATCGTCTATGAGCCGCTATACGAAAAATATACGCATAAGATTATTTACATGATTTTAGTTTTAAAACATAATCATTATGATGTGTTATGTATATCTGTTGTAAACCATTATAACAGATCTATTTGGTGGAAAGAAATAATCGAAAAAATTCGAGTATTTTATAATAAAAAGGAAGATTTTCAGGACTTAGACCACTGTATTCAGTACAACAGCAATACAGGGAAAAGATCTGGAATAGAAAATAAAAAGGAAGTGTAGTGTGAAGCAAAAAAAAAAGAAAACACTTTTAGAATTTCATTTATTTTTCGACTATTCTGCATCTCAAAGAATTGGAAAGGAAGTTTCCAATTCGAATGTTTATGAAATTACCCACCCCGTTCTCTCATTCAACGGAAGAGGGGTGCTTGAGGCTTAAAGTGAGAAATTCTAACGACATAGCCTTTTCTGTCAGAGCTCTTTTTTTTTTCTTTCTCTCTATTTAAGCCTATTTTTTTCTCCACCTACCGGAAATCTTGGACGACGTTCGAATCTGAATTTCATTTCATTCTCGCATCCTCTTGATAAGACCAAGACAAATGATTCAAGTCATAGGTGATACATGTAGTGGTGTTAAAAAACATAGAAATATGAATTGAAAAAGGAATAAGAAAATAAAAATAATGCTCTCCTACCAGAGTACACTCTTTTGTTTTCTTTTTCTTATTTCATTAATAACGTGCACTTGCATCGTATATTACAACATACAGTACATATTAGAAATTGCACTATATATCTTAATCCCAATTTTATAGACTTACTAAACCTACTAAATTATAAGTGTGAAATTAATCTTGTAACATTTACTTACGTCTGTGTGTGAATAGTGATATATGTTTTATACTAAATCCTTTCAAGTTTCTAAAAAAACAAATAAATAAATCCTTACTAGAATACTACTATGCAGAGAAGAAAACAAGTGGTATGGAATTACCATTGTTAACAAAAGCTACGCATAAAGGGCACTCAGTAAAATATAGATGTCACAAAATATGTATGAATGACACTCCCAAAATACGAGAAAGTACTGTTGCAGCCACAGGAATCTAATATTATATTATAAAATGGGATTTGTGTGTACATGTAGTATGCATATATATATATATATATGTATATGTATATAAAGTCAATGATTAAATTAAAATTTCATTAATTGTATTGTTATTAAAATTTTAACATGTTTTTGCATGGGTGTTAACATTTCATCATATTTGAAGCTAGTAATTATTGCAAACATTGTTTGTGACATGCCAGAAAAATAAACATTTTGAAATTCAACTTCATTTCTAAAATATAATGAATTGGTAATACCCGTGTAAAAACATTTTTAAATGCTAATAGCAATACGATTAATAAATTCTTTTTTAAATATCGTCCTATAATATAGTATTAGATCACATTTTACATTTATATTAGCTATAAATATTTCTCTTCATATTTTTTTGCAGCCTAAACAATAAAAGTTCCTCTAGGGTATATGTACAACGCACGATTTCTAACATATTTTTAAGAAATAAGTTTTAATAATAGTATTCTTGTTTTTTAGTAATAATTAAATAAAAAGTAAGAATGTGGTAGAATGTGGTGGATTTCTGTTGTAGGGAACCCGTGGTGCTGTTATAAGCAACCCGTATTGATGACATGCGTGATAGTGTAATATTTTCAGAAATTCAAATTCAGATTTATAAATGATTTATAATCTTGTGTTAAGGATGCAAACTGAACGATTATGTTGGTAGGAGAAAGCTATTCACAAGCTAAAAGTTCTGAACGCGTTTGGAGAAAAATGAGAAAACTAATTATCTTCAGAAAGATAGCACGTTCGAAAATTTGACCAAGAACTCATCTGCGCCTTTGCTTTAGAATTCCCTTGAAAAGGAAATAGAACACTTCAAAGTTAAGATGACATCCATTTCGAAGCGTTCGCGACCTGAGGCCTTTAATCTACAAACCTCAAGGAAAATCACGTCAGTATGGAGGAGGAGGTGTGCTTGGGAGTAAGTTTACGATACGCCAAGAATCGATGTTGCACCGCTAGATGTGTTTACATAACGGAAAAGACCCCAAGCATTTCCACTTAGCTTCCCGAAATAGGATTTAAAAGTACATTTTGGCAGAGAAGGTGGAATAGGAGACCAGAGGGGTTGAGTGGCTGCTAAACAGGGAGCCTGGCAGGTCTTTACTAATTAACTGTATGCCCCCTTCGCCTTGACAACCATGTTTCAACGCATCGTAATCTGGGATTACGTGTGTTGAAACGGCAATAGAAATGGGGAGCGGTTTTAATGCGATTTGATGAGTTAGATATCATTACTGTGAGCAGCAAATGAAACTCGGACCCGATAAAGCGGCCCGGGCTGTAATTCTATTTCGAGGGTGCTGTTGGTGCGTCTCGTTGAAGATAGATTCATAAGTGTTGCCATAATGAGCCCGAAGGTCGTATCGTGTTTGCAGAGGACGCGCGTGTGTGTGCCTCGTATGCATAATTTGAACCTACTCTCGTGTGCTTTTCCTAAATTTATTGGAATGCCAATTCAAAATAATGGGGCACATACGTTTAGGAGGCAAGGAGAAACGGAGACAAGATGTGTTAGTATTGCAATATTATGAGAGGCAAGCCAGATTTGATTCTTAATTATATTCATACGTTTGGGATTAAACTAAACGGATTAATTCGTTTAAATGAGTTTAGGTTATCAGTCTTAATTCATTTACTTGACTTCACTTAGTGGAGAAAGTGAATCGGTTAACTTAGCACTTTAATTTCGGACAAAAAGTAGTTGGACCTTTTCTCTGCTTCATCACCAGTACGGTAAACATGATCTTAATATAAAACAAAAGAATTGAAAGATTGTTGATGTATCCATTTGTAATGACAATAATATTTATTGAATTTGCACATATATGTTAAAATTGTCTTTTTCAAGTAATGCTATTCCGCCAAGTTAAAACATGCCATTGCTGAACTATTCACTGCATAAAATAATTTTCCTTCATTTTATCGATTATCTAATGATCTTACAGTTCTACAAATGCTTATGGAGTAGGCCTTCTTGAAAGAAAAAACTCATATTTATTTAGTTATTAACGATAAGCACGTTTGGCAGCAGCAGTGTGATTTAAGGAGCGTTGCTGGGTTGAAATATCCACTGACGCAGTTGAATTAAGTAACGTTTAACGAACTTCTTCAAAAACTGTTTTTCTTTAATGCGTGTCTACATTCTAATGAATGAAGAGGTGAGTAAAGGGGGGGGGGGGTTAAAATTAAATAATATTTTATACAGATCTCAAGCAAGGGTCTGAAATTTATTGCAGTAAAAAGTCGGAGTAGATATGAGCCTTACTTCTTGTTTTTAAAATTAGTACGTATATTCTCATGTATAATTACGCGAGTATTTTTTCTACTATGGCTATTGTTAGCCTAAAACGTTAGTGAGCGAATATATGCAAATAGGACTTTATCAACGTAATATTCTCATGACAATTCTATCAGAATAACGCATTTCACGCGTTTTTAATGAACGCCGTGGATTTATTAATAAACACAAAACCGTACTAAAATTTTGTGTTTTGGAGAATAATGTATTCTTACCATTATTATACAGTTAAAATTTTAGGTTCAATCTTTGACCTAAAAATGGTGAAATTCAACTGCAACCAACATTTGGTACTAAGATGAAGAATTTTAGCGGTGTAGCTTCACCATGATTATGGTTCTACTTAGTACCAAATGGTTGTAACAACAAAAATTTAACCACTTTTTATGAAACGTTGAACCAGAACTTTTAACAGTGTACTTGTAACTACTTATTTCCACAGAAATTTAGATTATCTCTGAGATTTTACATCTCTTATCTTCTACACAAAATTACAATTAGAAACTAATTCAAATACCATGAAACAGTACCTTTAAAATTTAGACAACGACTATCTTTAATTTACCTCGGAAAGAAAAGGGTGAAACGCAATTTCATGATTTTATAGCTTTGCTAATATTTCAGCTTTGTTAAACACCCACACATTACATCCGATTTTCATCAGCAACATGCTAAGTTCCTTCTACAAAATTTAGTTCTTATTTCCATTATTTGAGGTGAAGAGATTGCTCGGGGGTAGAAAAGGTATCCAGGTAGGGGAAGAAAAATCTTCATCCTTTCAGAGCTTGTAATTGGAAACTGATGAAAATCAGTGAATTCCTTTCATGGGGTTGCGCATTCTTTTCCTCCTTCCTTGATACCCGGGCTGCTGACAGTTACGGGGCCTTGGACACGTTAGACATTCAATTAAACCCCGCTCGAAGAACTCGCGATCCTCTCCTATGCTGTCGTGTGTAGCATGCGTTCGTATTTTTAATGGGATTTTTTTTCCCAGATGGGATTCCTTTCATTGCTCAACAAACTAGATGGAGTCGAGTAATACCTTCTAAAAAACAAAAAGTGTGAATAAATTTTTCTAACTCGGTTTTCTGTTCCAAGGGATATCGTTAAGATTTTTTAACGACATTTTTAAAATCTGTTTATATCATACTTAGCTAGTTCCTCTCATTTTTAAGAAATTCTTAAGAAAACTACACTGTAAAAAAAATCTAGTTCGTTTTTCAAAAAAATGGAACACATGGTGAAATTTAGCTGCAACCAACATTTGGTACTACGTTAAACTATTATAACGGTGTTGCTTCACCAAGCTTCACAATGAATATGTAACTAGGAAGCATTTTAATGGTTCAACCTTAGTACCATATGTTGGTTTCAGATAAATGTCACCATTTTTTGGTGAAACGTTGAACTGGAATTTTTTAGTGTACTTAAAAAAACTCACATACTTGTTTACATCTCATTTTTTTACAAATGGAAGTTCAATTATCAGAGAATGTGCAATGCATGCACAAATTCATTGGAAAGGATATAATTTTAACCGACTTCACAAAGGAAGGAGGTTATACATTCATATTGTATGTATGTCTTTTTTTGTTTGTTTGTTTGTTTGTCCACTCATAACTTCTCACCGGATGAACCGATTTTCATAATTTTTTTTAATCGATCGAGGGTGGTTTCCCATAGGTGTCGTACCTTCATTTGACCATATTCAATAATTTGAAAAAATGTTATTAGCAGAAATAGGGTCCTTTTTTTGGTTTTTCATCCATAACTTTTGACTAAATGAACCGATTTTGATGACTTTTTCTTTAATAGATAGAGGGCCGTATAACTCAAATATCGCACATCAATTTGACTACAGTTGTTATTATTAATGGTAATTATGGGCCTAATTACCATTACACCATGTGTTAATTCATCTTGGCACTGTTGCTAATTCCCTGATGCTAATTTATATTTGTAATTGATTAATCATTACAAAAGATTTTATCTATCCTAATTTTGCACAGACTTCTAAAACTATGTTTAAAAGTCACTACGATGTTTTTTAAAGAATTAATTTATGTTTTACTTTTTAGCGCAATTTATAGTTGTTCTGCTTTGAAGTCGGTACTATTTTTGTTCTCAAAAATTATTTTATTGCATAGATTTCGTGATTTTGCGTCTCTAGTGCAACAGGTGCGTACTTCAAAGAAACAAAAGTTAAAATGTCAGTAAATTCAAAGATAAGCGTTTTACTGAGTTATTTGTCTATTAAGGCATGGCTTTGTTTTTATACTTCTTTCATCATTCAGAACAAGAAAAATTAAATCTGAAACTCAACTATGAGATAATTCCGAAATTACTGCGCAAAATTGTACATATATTTAAGAACTAAGGCCACACGCAATATAATAACAACGATATGATAACAATAATAAATTTATATTAACACGGAATATAACAACAATCCAAGACTGTTTAACCTGAAATTGTTAAACTTTCTAATGATTCTCCTGAAAGAGTTGTCGATAATGACATGTGGCCCTATTGAACTGGATGCATGATAGGTTAGAAGAAAATAATGAAATTCTTACTCAAGTGCAAAATCGAGTGTACGTATTTGCATGACGAAAATTGGCTTAGCTATTTGACTCTTGCAATAATTGTTACAGATATATTTAAGCACCACGACCTCGATTCCAGCTTTACGCAAAACTCGTGTTTTACCAAACTGTAAATAATCTCCGCAAAATTACAGAAAAATCTGTTCAATTCTTCGTTAAGTTACGTAAATTCTCGTTCAAAAATTGGATCAAATCATGATTATAGGAAATCCTTCTCTGCATTTTCCATATCTTTCAAACATTTTCTTGCTGCCATTTCAACATAATTACTGATTATTTTACATCCGAATAACGTTTTGACTTTAATTAAATAATTTTAGAACTTTTTCATAATTAGTGTAAAGTAATAACAACTCAATAAATGTTATAAGGAAATAGTAGTAAGAACGTAATTTTTGAAAAAAAAAAAAGAGGAGGGTCTTATCATAAACTTCATCTGAGACATTTGTTGCTTGATTACGAATGACAATATGGATGTAAAAAGTTAAATAATAAAATAAGAGATTCTCGATTTTTTTGAGTGTAATATTAGTGAAGAATTTTCTTATATTAGTTTCAACTATTTTTTTATCTTTTATGCTACTGGATAATATTATTTATTTTTTGTGCGCCAATAGCTGTATGTTTCTTCGCATGTCTTTCAATTTCTTTGCAATTGAGACCAGCGCACATTGGACCTATGTGCATTTAAAACTAATACTATACAACTACGTTTGTACATATGAAGTATCTTAGACGGTAGCAGAGTTATAATGGCTTACAGCCAAAATTAACATATAAAAAATACTTAGGTACCTGCTTTGTGCATATTTTTTGTTTTGAGCTGTTCAATTTTTTCCCATCTTGAAGTCTTTTAAATTTCATCCTGACTGATTTCAAATCTATAAGTATTAAATAGTTATTGTAGAAAGGTAAAATAGCGTTGCTAAGTACCTGAACAAATGCCCGTTATTCCCTTAAGTTCCCGAATATATATATATATTAGGACCTTTTCTGAAATTTCTGTCGGTAGATATTTTGTATCAGGATGAATTAATTACATCTTAATAAAATGAATTATAAATTTGAAACCTTCGGGCAAGAAATAGCTTATCAACAAAACATTATACAGTAGATCATCGATTATCCGAGGTAATGTGGACCGAGGGTACCTCGGATAATCGAAAACTCAGATAATACGGACTCTGTCCAAATCGAGAGGGAATTATGGGTTGAAATAAATGAAAATGTCGTCAAATGTGTAATAAAAGGCATTTACTGTACATATTATGAAATGAAATAATGACTTTAGATACATACAAAGATTTAATTTATATATATATATACATATATTGTTTTCTGTTCAATGGAACTCGGCCGCCAAAAAAATTTTTTTTCAAGGGCAACTCTACCTCTGTTAACCCGGAACTCGGTTTGCCGGGGCTCGGATAACCGAGGCTCTACTTGTTAATTATCTTAAAAAATACAAAGATGAGAAAATGACAAACCATTAAATTCCTTAGAACCCGACATAACTATTTCCTCCACAGATTCACTTGTGTTTTGCTCCTTTCTCGATTTTTATCGGTGTAAAGTAGTAAAAGATGTGGATGTACCAAGTCTGTTTAAATCTCTTTGCTTTCTAATCTTTCGAACTTGTGTGGTAAGAACCACCCTAAATTAGACTGTTTGACAGGAAGTACTTTTGTTTCACCTTGTAGCTATTGCCATTGCGTATATTTTACTGCTTTATGTGGTACTAGCTAATGTGATTATCCCTGCGCGGTTTTAAGCGCAACATGTCAGGCCTAAAAGGGGAACTTTAAACAAATTTCGTCTGTTGCATTTTTTATGGGCTTTACAAAAAATTCAAAAGGGTGTGAGTTTAAATGATTAATAATTTATTGAAATCCATAGCATTTTTTTTCAGAATTACATGAACAAAAACAAATACAAGGCATCCGTAATTTTTAATGTTCTTTTGATATTTTAATGCGCCATGATGTATATTACTGAAAGCTAATGTAACACAAATATAAAGTGAGATCTACTACCATGTAAACAATACCAATTTTAATAGAATTTCCATCAAATGAAAAACTCTTTCTGAGATTGATTTTTTGGGTAAAACTATAAAGTGTTCAGACTCACAACAGCAGTCGATTCCTAACAAATTTTGCAACCCCATTACCGTGTAACTGTTATTAATCTCCCAGATACGATGGAAAGAACCTGTTATAATGCTATAATAATATTCACTTTTTCTGAAAATCTTTAAAGAAATTAGGAGTATCGATTTTTGTTCCGAATTATTGGAAATGTTTTTATTTATTATTCACCTGCAGTCGTTACTTCAACTTTCTTCTGCAGTAACCAATTTTTGAAGATTTTCTGATTTTTTTCCTTGTTTTTGCTCTGATCTTCGGAGAACGGTTTTTTAGAGTTGTATGTAGGAGAGGATTGTAATCAATAGTTTAGACGACTTTTCCTTTCTCATACTTTAAAAACGCAGCTGGTTCAAATCGCTTTTCTCTTTTCGGCAAAGAAAACTCCAGGAATCGATGCAAAAGATGAAAATAGCTTCTAAAATATTCAATCTCTAAATAAAAAGTAGGGCTCTGATTTCTCTATATGTTTATGCACCGAAATAAAATGTTTCAACGACTAAATAACTAGTGACAAAGAAGTGTTTATTCGAAAATCGCTCAAAAGGCAACTCTTTTAAAATGTAATATGTGCACTTAAGATATGTTTCTAAATTTGATGACTTTTTAAAACTCTTATTAAAAGTTTTTTTATTATTATAATTCTTGTTTTGTTGCACATTATGAGTAAAAATACAGATTTGCGAAGTTACCAGAATATTTAACTAGTTTTTGCTTTTATTAAAAAATATGTATAATGGTAAAAAATAAAACAGCTACAATTTACAAAAATAGATAATTGGGCAAAATATGTTTTCTCCAAATTAAACAATATTTTTATAACATGTAAGCTCATTTAAAACAGCAAAGGTGCATGGCAGAAACTTTAGTCAAACCTTCATTTCAATATCAGCAATAATTAGACCATGTACCCTCAAAGCAATATACGAGTATATATATTTAAAAAAATAGATTCTGGTGGGGTGAAATGGGTAATTTAGTAATTTTTGTCATACAGAAAAAAATTTAATAAAAATAAAATAAAAACACACATGTTATTTATATTTAGTAAAACTTTATTTTAGCTTAAGAAAATATTGAATATCAACCCTCGGATTAGTGGCAGCAATCTTTGAAGTCGCCCGGAATCAGCAAGGAATCAAAGTATATTTTTCATAAATTTGGTAACAATCCAACATAACCAAAAAGGCAGATTTTTATACGGAACATGATATCTTAACGTGAAAGTGTATGCATATATACAAATCTATACGCACACGTAAACTTTCCCTCTGCTTTATTTATACAGATTTTAAAGAACCATGAGTTTTACTTATTTGATTAAAATCAGACATAAAATAGACGAATTGATACGTGTATTTATTTATTGTTCACTGCGGTTGGTTGTCGGAAGAGTTTTTTTTTTTTTTAAACCGTATACAGCAATATACTAAACGTATTATTTATTACTTTTCGTAACCTACTTCGTTTTCATCTTTATGGAAGAGAAATAAGGAGTTGGAGGAAAAAAAAGCTTGAAAAATAAAATAATACAATACGAAAGTATTTTAGAGACTTTTATAGCATTTGGCACTTAAAACGTTAGGTTAAAAAAAAAAAAAAAAGGTAACTAAATTAAATATTTTAGACCATTTTCACATATCAAATGAATGTTTTTATTATTTCGTGGTAAAATAGGCTCGTTTAGTGCTGGATGGATTGCGTATCTGTACATGTTCTACGTCATAACATCTTTCCGACATAGTTTGTTCAAAAAATTTCGTACCTTAGATCACTATTTACATAGAATTGAAATTTCCCCATAGGTGCTAATGTTAAGATTTTTTGAACTGTTCAAAATTGAACGAAAAATTGTTCAAATCAAAAAGTATGACATGGAAATTAGATATCCTTTCCGAGATCTTTCGAATGCAAAAAAAAAAGGGGGCGGGGGGCCGACAGAAAGATGGACATACCTACAGACAGAGACATTTTTCCCATCTCAAAACCCGACTTTCAAATTTTTTTTTTTTCAATATTTATATACTTACTTCTTTTTGACCTATATTTCAGTTCAATGTTAGAAATTTCATCATGAAATTA
The DNA here is from genome assembly GCA_038502835.1 of Octonoba sinensis. Classification (NCBI taxonomy): domain Eukaryota; kingdom Metazoa; phylum Arthropoda; class Arachnida; order Araneae; family Uloboridae; genus Octonoba; species Octonoba sinensis. The sequence goes on from CM076604.1 coordinate 84,484,188, forward strand.
CGGTTAAATAGCCGGCAGCAGTCTGTCCATCTAATTAACCACTAAATTTACGGTTTGGAACATTTTTGTATCTTTGTGAGTTCTAAACCATTTCCAATCCAAATACAAAAGTTTACGGTTTCATAACCATTTAGTAGCACTTATGATAACATACTGCAGGCTGTGGTAATTAACTATATGCGTAGAATCTTCGAGGAGTAGAAGCCATTCATAGCTATTATTTGTGGCGAACGACGAGGTGCGAGGACACGGTGGAGCAGGACGGCTGCCGGAGACGGGGATAGAACCTCGGACCTCCACGGTGGAACGCTAGTACTTCCATGCTTTGCCAAGAGGTATCTATGTGATGTCCAAGATTATGAGAAGTTTTTTTTTTTTATTCTGAGAAAGATAAAAATGCAATATAAAAAATTAATTAATTGGGATATGTTTCCACAACCACTTTTTATGACTAACTTCATCTTCTCTTCATTTCCCCCCTTTGAACAAAAAAGGAACTGTACAATATTATGCAATGGAATTCTAATCTTCACACTTCTTCGATCCACAACCAAGATGGACGCCCGATTCTTATTGACTACGAGACCTAGGTGGCGCTCGTAAATTACGGTTAATTAAACGTTTTTTAGTAGAAACAGAGAATAAACGATTTTTTTCACAATCAGCAGTTTGAATACCATCATTTTAATGGTTATACGACTGTTGTAATTAAATATGGTAAAATAGCAATCAAATAAATTGTTATACAGTCAACGCTCTTTATAACGACCACACATTATAAAGACCATTCCATTATAACGACCAGTGGTAAAAGCCCCAACTTTATCCCTATGAACTCCATGTTAATTTGCTTTCGGTATAGCGACCTTTCTGAATCGTCTAATCCAATACAGCGACCGTACTAGGTGTCATGTCAGCTCAGACGCTCTGCTTCCAGATGTGTGAATGTAATTTTTTCCCTATATTTTCTACTTTAAAATCTGTTAATATTTTGCACTGATAATTTTTTGAAATTCCAATGATTAAAAATAATTTCAGCATTTGATTGAATTTTTTTTTAATTACCAATTTTAATGGAAATACTGAATATGCATGATGCATGCATGTTTTAAAAAAAAATTATTCCTTTTATAGCGACCACTCGTTATAAAGACCTTTTTCTGTGGGACGCAGATGGTCGTTATATCGAGCGTCGACTGTATTACTATTTTTTTACGAAACTTTTTAGCAGTGTTTGATATTGTATATAACTTATATTTGAGAATGAGTAAATGCTCATGCTATTCAATTGATATAATTTAGAACTTAATTACAACACTCAAAAATATCAACTTCATTTAATTTGTTTCTACATCCTTTCTACTTTTCTGTTTAAAATCCGACAGTATCAAATTTGTCCAGATAGATTTACATCGCCAAAACAATTGCAATCTTCAAAAAATTCATTGTAATGAAATTGTTTGCATTTTGGAAACAAAATATGTAAAAAATCAAACCTGTGTAGTTTTACTTTAGAAAAAAGCGCTAATTTAATTATTTGAGTAAAGGGAACCCTGATAAACTACTCGCCAAGAAAAACAAAGATAATATATATTCAATTGTTGCTATCCACAAAGGGTTGAGAAGCGCAATGATATTTTGGATTAAGTAGAGCCTTAAGAGATCAAACAAAAAAACTTCCTACAACTCTTGTTTTAGGCAAATTAGGAGTTTCGAATTAACGGCATCTTGTGCAAAAAATCAGCGCATTTGTTTGATATGTTAATATTATTTTGTGCAAGGCTTTTTTCCCTCCCATACTAAGGGTATTTATGTGGGAATTTTGCTCAAAAAATTAATTACAAAAAAACTAATTGAAATTCAAAAAAAAAAAAAAAACTTTCTTAGCAGAAACCTACTCCCCATGAGGAATCTACTTGCCGAATTTCAAGTTTGAAGCATTGATACTTTCTGAGATTTCGTGATTAATCTTTGAGCGGTATTTCGCTTTTAAATGTATAGATAGGGAATTCATGTGGAAATTTTGCTTAAAAAATTACGTACAAACAAACTAATTAGATTTAAAAAAAAGTATTTCTTAGCTGATACCTCTCCCCATGAGAAATCTACTTGCTACATTTCAAGCTAGTAGCATTTATACCTTCTGAGATTTCGTGATTAAACAGTAAGTGGATATATATATACATATATATATTACTAGAATAAGTTGCACCTTTGAATATCATGAAGAGAAAATAACTTTTACAAATAAAGCAATATTAACTATTCTTTTGTTTATTATTTGGACTATAAAAATGTCGTGTAGAAGTAAGATTACAACTGGTTAGCTAATCATAATGGTAATTCACAGGTGAATCAGTCTTTTCTAACAAAGGCACAGCAAGGCGATTGCGAGATCCCACTGCATAATAGCGAAGCGTTTATTTTTTGTTAAAAACAGGAGATCAGACACAACCAGACCGTTCTTTCTAAAAGAGCTGTGCGTAATTTTATCGTGAAAATGGTTAAAACTCCGTAAGTAAATTAATCCTTGAGGGTTCTAAATAACTGATGCAAATTCTTACTTATTCCCATTTCGCACCCGCAAATTACATCGATCGTTGAAAACAGAATGGGTATGTTTAATGCATCCATTCTAGTCACCTCGTCTTTCACGTCAAGAACAACTTTTAATTAATAATATTTTTTCGTAGCGCCAGGTTGAAAAATAATGATGCATCCCAGCAGAGCTGAAAACAATAATTAATTGTAAGTCGTACTAGTAAGGAAAGGGGGGAGAGCTGATCTTTCTTTTATGCGTTGCATATATTGGCGCCTTCGATTGACAGCGAACCATTTATTAAAGGGGACTTAATAAGTAACTAAAATCGAGATCCATTTTGTCATGTACTCAAGTCTTGTGTGATCCACAATGAGTGATAACCGCCCTTGGTCTTTGTGATGGTTCTTTTTCTCAAGTCCAGGCGGATAGTTCCTTAGCTCCGATCCAGAAACTTTGAGCGGTGTGTAATTTTAGGAACAGGAAACATTAAAATTATGACTGTTATCATCCTAAATTTAAGGCTTCCTGGTTCGTACCTGCTCATTTTCTATGTATGTTTTTTTTTCTTTTTGCTTTCTTAAACCAGTTTTTCGTAATGGATTATTAATAAATGCTGTTAAAACGAACTGGTGTAATAATGCGGGAAAAATAGTTATTTAGGGATCTGGAGAAAAACCATAAGCACTTTTATGTCTCATCGTATAGCTTTCTTTATGAATTCAAACTACTCTTACTTCAAAAAATTAACACTTAGTAAGTGAAAAGTTTTAAGGGAAAAGTTTGAGTACATTTTCGACACAATGAACGCTTTTTAATCAAGGACTACATGGGAAAAATAAATTTTTTTTTCTGTACTATCAACATTGTTGCATGTAAAACTGTTCATGTTAATGTAATTAACATTTCCTAAACCTAATCAGCACTTGTTCATATTGAGGTCCACCTGTAGACAAGTTTTTGTTGGTAACCTTGCATTACTTCTTGAGGCATAGCAGTCATGCTTAATGAGAAAAACTTTCGATTTTGAATCACCGTCGGAGCGATTGGCGGAAAATTTAATTACACTTATTGCCTCACCTGTATACCTGTTTCTTTAAATCTTTCCGTTATTTCTTGAGATATAGCCTTTACGCTGAACGAAAAGAATGTTCAGTTGCGCCTCAACCCTTTAAAGGTTAACGCCAAAAGCTAGTCAGAACCATTTTGAATTAATTCAAATGGGTATGCCTCATTCTATGCATTACTTTTTAAGTTAATGTGGCCACAAAAGAGTGTTCATCTACATACGAACATAAAGACATTTTTTTCAAAAATACTCTAAATGGGTTCAGCATGTAAATCATTAAAGTATGCAAATCCGTCAAATTCGAAAGTCAAAAAACTCCACGAATCCACTACTTTCTTTTATGTTTCGCATACATTAGAAAGTAAAAATTATCTGCATAAGTTTTAATGACGCTGAAGTAAGAGAAATGTATTTTATATCACCATCTTGAGAATTCTGAAACTTAAATCCTTAATTCACATCTGCATGAAGTGGTCTCCAGAATAACTGAAGCAAGCAAATGGAGAAGGGATTCACTCAAAATTTCCTATCTGATTCCTGTAGAAATGTGGAGGAATAAAAACAAACTTCTATCCTTATCTGTGCGAAACAGAGTTCCAATCCAGCTCTGATTGCATTACCTCAGTAAGGAGGAAAGAGAAAAGGAGGGAGAGAGGGTCACGTGGGCCTTGCCTAAAGGTAAGTACCTCCCTTGCCTTCGGTGCGATAATTAGTTACTTAGGCAAACAACAAGCTTGCTTTCCCCGCAATAGTGCTGTTAATTAGGTTTTATCCCCTTTTGCTCTTGCTCTAAAGTAACACTAAAAATTCTTTTGCAATGGTTCAGGAAAATAAAGTTTTCCCGGGGCTTTGTCAGGCTGATTACCGAATTTGCATTTTGAGTAAACCTTCAGTGGGAGTGCCTACCGGTGATAATCATCAATAGTATATGATGAGTGTTTGAATGCGACAGGTTTCGTTTTCATGTTAGCTGTTTGGATACAATTCAGTTTCTAAGATAAATGCCCATGTTTTCATTGTTTTTAAAAACAGACACTTTAAGTAAACACAGCTAGCTGCTAGCTTTTCCCATCTCGTTTCAATTCAGTTCATGTTAAAAGAAAAACATGTCTAAAAATAATTTCTCAATTCGAAACAAGATGACTAGTTTAGCTTTTTTTCCATGTATACATAGGGTTGAAGTCACAATAACATGACCATGTGCGTTGACCATGTAAAATACAAAAACCCTAGTTCGTCTGAGTAATAGATTGATCGTAAAGTCTGTACACACTGTTGCTAACCCAAAAAGCCCTTTTGTGCATATTGTAACCAAAGATAATCTATGTAGTAACACTACGGACAATTTGATACAAGATGAATAGTTTAGCTCTTTTTCCATGTAGACATAGGGTAGTAGAAGACACAGTACCATGATTATGTGTGTTGACCATGTAGGATACACAAACAATCCTAACTAGTCTGAATAGTAGCTTGATTGTAAAGTATGTGTGTGTGATATATATATATATATATATATACTGTTTTGCTAACCCAGAAAGCACTTTCGGGCATATTGCAGCCAAAGAGAATCTAGATAGCGTACCTCTAGAAGTAAGAGTTATGACAACGGCTATTGCGCATGCTCCCCGGCAACATCTTTTTACCAGCGCGGCCGCATCTCACCGGCTTTTACCAAGAGGCGCAATGATTTTGAAGTCAACTTGCGTTTTTTTCGGCAAAAGGTAGCATGCTCGAAAAGGGATTCTCGGTTTAAGATCATTCAGATTTTAAGAATTATATAATTTACGCTGATTTAAGGGGGAAAAAAAGCCGTTAGCTCAATTTAAAAAAGGAAATATGAATATTTTTTATTTTAGAATATTGGAACATTTTTCATAGCTTATCGGTCAAAGGAAGTACATAATTAATAAATACACTTTACTGAGAGCTATTTTGTTGCTTTTTGTCTGTGTCACGTCGCGAAAAGTAGCGGTTCATTTTTAAACGGTCTAACAATGATTATTCGAATTAAATACTATCAACAAGCAACATATAAATAAAGTGAAGCGTGACGGTTGTATTAATTGTAAGAAAAATAAATTGGGCAACGCTGATAGGAAATTCTTAGTGAATACTAGTGCGTTGATTCGTGACCATTCAAGCTAACTACCATGAAGCAAATAAAAGTGCCATAACAATGGAAAAACAACCAGTTTTCAAAAAAATTTTACCAGGAGTCAAGATTTTCAACATTACTGAATAGAAAAATTAGAAATAGAAGTGTTTACATGTCTTTTCTACAAAGAGAAGGAGTATTTTTTAAAGAACCGCGATAAACTCCATGCTTAGTCTACGGGAGAAACGCGCTTATAGCCCGAAGGGGTAAACTATTCCCTTCGACCAATGACAAGAAGTCACACTGTTGTCATCTCTCTTCTATTCAGGCTCGCTAAATCTAGATAGAACACGACGGACAATTTGAGACAAGATGAATAGTTTAGCTCCTTTTCCATGTAGACATAGGGACACAATACCATGACCATGCATGTTGACCATTTAGAATACACAAACAATCCTAGTTAGTCTGAGTAATAGCTTGATCGTAAAGTATGCATATATATAATACACTTTTTGCACTTTCATGTATATTGGAAATAAAGAGAATCTAGATAGTAACACGACGGGTATCAATTTCTAGCATTTTAATAGTAGAAAATGGTTCAAGACAACTTAAGGCAATATCTGCAAAAAGGACATGTCTCATATTTATCATATTTAATGTCAGATTAAATGCTTTTTCTTTGTATATGATTTATAATCATCTCTTTAGCATGTTTTAGTACATTATGGGTTTCTAATTGAGTAAAAAAATCAAAAAATGCGATTTTTTTTTTTTGATTTTGTTGAAAAGTTGTAACTTTAGATGAAGCAACCTTTTAAAATTCATTCCTATCCATTGTAATGTTGAAACAAAAATGGTTTCAATACTAATAAGAAACGTCTTTTTTATGAGATTTGATCTCTATCTCTCTCGTTTTCTTTTTGTCTCTCTTTTTTGGAATAAGATAATTTCCAGTATTTAACCTAGCTGCTTGTTACCTGTATTGAAATCAAAGTATATTTTCTCATCATCACGAGACTTTAGAGTACTCAAATAGGTTCATTCTTTTGCATCCGCCCCCCCCCCCCTTTTTTTGGTCTATTTGCTGAAAAGAAACTCTTTAATGATGTGGAAACAACACTTAATGCCGAGAAAAATTATTTTTAAGTATATATATATATATATATTTAAGTCGTCATTTTATTACTATTCTGTTTTCATGATTTCAAATGTATGAATAACTCTAAAATATGCTTTGAATTTGAATGTAAAACCGAAAACTATTCAATAAAATAAATAAAATAAAATTGCATAAGCTAAAATATGCATTTTCAGAATACCAAAATTAAAGATTTATTTTGGGAAGAAAAATTTCTAGCGTGTAGCAATTTTCCACAATATTTGGTAATTTATAATATTAAGGTGAAATGTATCAAGGTTTCTTACGCCAATATTTCTTTGGCATTCTTATACAAAAAACAATTATGAAGACATATTTTTTTAGCTTTTTGAGTCCTATTTTTAGATAGTTTTACATAAGTAGTACTAATTCATATTTTCTAGCGACCAAGTCGGGAATTTATTAGTGTGGTTAGAGGAATTTATAGATCTGTATAAAATTAATCATCCGTTATTTCAAAATTGTTTATCATCCTTGTATGTATAACATCTACCGTACACACATTTGAGACTGAAATATTTTTATATTATAAAGAAACAAATAATGTATCAAATGTTAAGGTAACTTATTCCAATATCATTTTTCAGTAATTAAAAAACATCATCATGGCAAAAGCATACTGAAAAAGCAAATGCAATATCAGATTTCTTATTTGAAGTTCCTTTGAAACAGGCACAAAAACAAAATTTCAATTAATCAGCAGTTTTTGCTGGACAGAAAAACTGCATGTCAAAAAATTGTTTTCCTTATTTCTCTCTCTAGACGAAAGTTTAAAAAAATGGCTAATATCTTTTTCAAAGGAGGCAAATAATTAGTACAAAAAACGAGATCAAAAAGTTTGTTTACAAGCCGAAGCTGGAGAGAATTGAGGCGTAATTTTAGACGAAAGCGAAATAGCTCATGCGATCATTGTGAGGAGCGAAATTAAAAAGTCTTTTAATAACCAGGTTTCAGGTTCTGCATTGAAAAGCTTTTTTTTTTTTTTTTTTAATGAAGCCTCGTTTTTCGAGGCTTAGCAAAGTAAACTATTGAAAACTTAAATTTTGTTCGACTGTTAAAAAGTTATAGGCGTAAGAACTAATATCCTATTAATTCTTTAAGTAAACTGAAATAAGGCTGGAAGAAAAGCTATTTTTTTCTGAAAATAGGTTGGATGTAGCTGCTTTCACGCAGAAAAATGTTTTCATAATGAAGTCTATGAACATCCTTCAAACTATTTGCAAATCTCTTTTTAAAAGTACATGCACGTTTAGCGTAGTAATTAAAGTTTATGTTTTCTGAATAAACATCTCTGTGAAAAGAATTTTTCCTGCGTTTAGAAATTTGTGTGTCGAGATATGTCTATGTTTGCACTCTCCAGAATCAAAGCAAGAAGTCTCCCAATAATAATTTCAACTATTTATGTAGGATGTGTGTTTCTGAAGGGGCGAAAAAAATAATTTAGTTTATTGATATTTGGAAATGAATGTTAAATATTATTCTTATCAATAGGTAGTTTTTTTTTTCTTTTTAAAAAAGTTTTAAATGATTCTTTTTCCAATATCAAGAAGACTGTTTTATTTCTACTTAGTCCTAGTAAGGCAAAAAATTTTAAATTGACATGTTTGAAAAATGATTTCCCTAATATTCTCAGGGTCTTGTACTTTAGTTTGGTTCGCTCTAATTTATAGTATTGCAGTCTTATTTGGGATCCATGCTATGTTAATAAAATTAAAGTTCTTGAGCAGGTTCAATCCAGATTTATCCGTTATTTATATTTCAAGTCCAATCAAGAGTATGTACGGAATATTTATTCTTCCTTTCTTCGTGATTGTTTTGATATTCCAAGTTTGAAATCTCGTCGTGATCTTTGTTGTTTATTCTTTTTTTATAAAGTTATTAATAATGTGATTGACTGTAATGATATCTTGGCTTTTTCCGCATTAATGTACCAACTAGGTTTCTTAGAAATTACAATTTATTTGTCATTCCTTTTGTAAAACATAATTATATTGGTAATTTTTCCTTGTATAAATTTTATAGATTTTTTTTAAAGAGTTTTCTGCGGGTTTGGACATTTTTGATACGTCTCTTACCGTTTTTAAGTCTAAATGTCCTGAGCTTTTAAAATCTTAATGCCTTATTTTTTCTATTGTTGTATTGATATTTATGCATCACTATAAATGGATTTGGCTGTAGTGTGCATGTCTCTTTCTCTCTTTTTTTTTTTTTTTTGAATAAATAAATAAATATTATGAGGACGTACGAAGTCGAAGGTTAGTGTTAGCTCGTGACTTAAACATGTACACACACACGTATTAATAGTAGTGAAGATTATTCTACGTGATGAACATCCCCATCAAGTTTTGTGCTCAGGGATTAAATGTAATCATTTTCGTTCTGATAACCGATTTTCCTTTCTTTTTTGACACCCAAGGCATAGGTCTTAGAGAAGAAGGTTCCCGCTATGGGCCTCAGTGCGAATCCCAGGTTGCGCATGAACGCTATTGATAGCATAGCACTTATTGAAAATCCCGCTGTTTGTTTGGAATCTGTCTGTTTGATTGGAATCTGTCTAAAGCGGAAGCCTTTCAGAGTTCTTAAAAGTACTTCGTGCTCCGGCCATTAAGCGAAATATAACTGCACAAGATATGGTCGATCGTTGAATTACAATTCAAAGTGTTCATAATATGTTTTCTAAATGCCAATCTTTTCGCAAAATGTGACTGTTGTTTTTAATTTTTATCCTACTTTCCCGTAAAAGTAAAAAAAATATATTAAAGGCGTGGAAGAAGGCTTAAGGTATCGTGAAAATATCGTTAGAAATCAAGAAAAGTAAAAAATTAGTTAAGTAATTAAATAAAGATTGAAAAAAAATTGAAAGTAGGGTTTTGAGATGGGGAAAAAGTGTGTCGGTTGGTCTGTCTGCCCCCCCCCCCCTAATGATTTTTGAACGAATTGTCCGATTCAAAAAATTCTTTTTGCGTTCGAAATCTCTCGGCAAGGATATCTCATTTCCGTATGATTTGAACAATTTTTCCTTCAATTTTGAACAATTGAAAAACTTTTAACATTAGCGACTATGGGCGAAAACGAAGCACATAATGTAAACTCTGGATACAAAATCCAAGTTCCAATGAACAATCTTACTGGAAGAAGCTTTTGGCGTTAAATATTAATTTGAACAGATTTTGTTCCTTTTGGAATAGTTCAAAAAATTAACATAGCGCTTACAGGGAAATTTCAATCCTATATAAATTCTGATCTTACGGACCGATTTGCTTGAAACAAACTTTATCGGAAAGCTCTTACAACGTGTAACATGTACAAGTGGAAAGTTCATCCAGAACTAACGAGCCTATTTTCCTATGAAATATTTTGATTGGGATTTTCAAGAGTATTTTTGAAATAATGAATGATTAAATGAATAAGAGAAAGAATGGATGAACAAATGAGTGAATAAATGAGCTAATGAATGAAAATAAGTAAATTAGTGAATAAATACATAAACGAGTGAATGAATGAATACATGAATGATTGAATAAATGAATTAATTAATGAATAATTGAATGAATAAGTTCATGCGATGATAGATTGCGCGGTCGGAGGGATTGCGCACCTGCGTGTTCGGGGCGAGCACAAACGCCAAGCATTTGCACAACGGCAATAGTGGAATGTCTACTTGAAAGTGCAAGTTGATTGATTTGAACGTCTGTGATTTAGCATCGGTATTCTATATTGTTTTCACAAGGTAAGTGCTTGAATTTTCATAATGCGTTCTTTGAATTTCTATAGAATAGCAGTAGTACAAAATATTTTACATTTAAGCAATTTTCGTAAGCTACTAAGCTAGATTAATAGTGGGAAGGCCAGCATTTCTTCCTAGAAGCTTCCATATTTAAGTAAAAGGCAGCGCAATCTGTCCTACCGAAATGGGATAGTTTGCGCGTCTTGTACTTAGGAGAGTTCGCGCGTTTCTCCAGTTAGTTTTCATGCTAGGAGAGATTACGCATTATATTATTACCCATACTTTGCTGGTAATGTTGCATAAATTGCAAATTAAATGTGAAACATATGAATCAATTAAATTCCCTGTATTACCTTATTAAAGAGGGCGTTCTGAATTTTTACTAAAACATAAAATGTAAAATACTTTTGCCCACTCAACACCTTTTTAAGACTTGAATATTTTTAAACATTAAATTTATTTTTGAAATTATTTCTTTATATAAATAAATTCACGGGTGTCTCTTTAACAGGCATTAATCAAATATTTTGTCTATAGTTCTATATCGAGAGGAAGAAGTTGTCGTGACTTTATAATTTGTGTTTTCAAGGGACTGTAGTTTTTTTATACAATAGAAATAATTGAAAACAAGTTCGTGCGATTATATTTCTTTTGAAGATTTAAGTTATGAAATATACCTTTCGGAACTAAATGTGCTAATAAAGTAATTTGTGAACAAATTTGTTTTGTTAGTAGATAATTTTGCTAATAACTTAATAATGTGCTGGTTTTATACAAATATTCTTATTAATAAACTATTTTTACAAACAGTTTAATACCGTCAAAATTAAAAAGAAAACAAAGTGCAACGAATGTTACTGACCCACGCATATATTTGAGAGAAGAATTAAGAAAGGAGCAGCTACAAAAAAGAAGCGAACGTCTGAATATAAGATGTCTCCAGAAAAAGTGGAAACCAAAAAACTTGCTGGAAAAAAACAAAATCAAAAAAAATGTTTGAATTTTGAGACATCATCGTCATCAGCCACCTCAGAAGAAAGTCCAAGTACTGCTTCTTTGGGACCATGTCAGATAGGACAATGAGGATGCGTGCACTAAATGTCTGGAACTGTACCAAGAGACAACTTCGACCAGTGAGACTTTAAGTGCTATTTGTGGCAGGTGGTTGAACGAATGTTTCACTACTTACAACAATAAGTGTAACTATTGCGGATGACAACAACTTCCGTTAACAAACAAAAGACATTGAAACTGAAAATGAATAAGATTAATTATAATTTAAACTTTCTTTTCTTCTTTATTTTTCTTCTTTAATTAAAGCATTTTTTTCAGATTCTGTAATTATTGAGTTAAAATATTGATTCCCATTACAATTGTATGTGTTTATAAAAACATTACAACAACATAGTTTTAGTGTAAATATTATTGCTAACAATTTAAATGCAGTTCTTATTAATAACAATTTCTCCTAACTCATGTGCGCAATCACACCTACCCTGTAAGGACAGATTGCGCAAATTAGCCGTCTTGGTTTTTTTACAGCTGTTGAGCTAACTTAACGCAAAACAACGAAATAGAAATGGAAATGCATAAAAAGCAAAAGAAGTCACAGTTATTAATCAATAGTTTAACAAAAAAGTCATTCTTTGATTTTTTTAAATTCTTTTTCCAACTGTGCATAGACTTTCCTAGCTTTACCTCATGTATTAACCGAAGAAAAAGGTATATTTGAAGCAATTAAGAACTAAAGCTAAACGAGAAAGAGAGAGATAGATAGTTCGATTATAAACTTGAAGGTGGTGTATACGGGAAAATAGGCTCGTATAGTTCTAGACGGAACTTCTTGTTCATTTTTATTTTTATTTTTAAAACCAAAGTTGTTTCTATAATAAGACGTGACAAACATACATTACTATATGTAATGATTAATGTAACACAAATTTCTAGCATGAAGACATAACAAATTAGCACACCGAGGAATAGTGAAAATTGGTGTGCAAATGGGAATTAAATAACTAATAATGATAGAGTGTTAATTCTGCTCTTTAATTGAAATGTAAAAAATCCAAGTCCATCATTTCACGTTTTTTCAGGAAGAAAAAAATTGTTCTGAAGCTGAAATAACATCATACATTAACAACTATTTGCCAATTTCTTGCCAAATGAGAAGCTGTTGCTTTAGCAATGTTGGAATGTTTTGAACATATTTGAAAACTACATGTAGCTATCACTCACAAGTTAATTTTTTTAGTGTTGCTTTTTATTTTAATTCCGATAATTTAATTTAAAAATAAACAATTCTATTATAAAACTGACTTTTTAAAAATGTTAATTTTAATATAAGAAATGCTTAACTTTATATACATATTTTTTACATTTTAATTTAGATATCCCTTTTCTAAAATTTGAAAATGGTATTGTTGTTTCGAACCGAAAAGTTGAAAGAAAAATCGAATTTCCAATGAAAAAAGCTGAATAGAAAAATAAATTTTTGAAAGCGAAAGTAAGATGCAACAAGAAAAGAAGTACACTTTTACGAGGACGTGAAAGATACGAAATGTTGAAAAAGAAAAGTTATGAATAGCTGAAATCGGCCACTTGTAGCCCGAAAACGATCAACAGGAAAATCGCGCCACTTGTAGACGAGGCGTCTGTCCCAGTGGCGCCATCCAAAGAACGACATCTATACATCCTTCCGCATTTTTAGCGGGGTGGGGCTGCTCAGAACAGCTTCTTCTGCATTCGAATCACGACGATAAATGAAAGGGTTAGCCATCGTAAAAGCTTATCTCCTATGGGGCGGCCCCATTTGTAGAAAGTTGCCTTATCGGCGGCCCCATTAAGTCGCCTGCTGCCAGGACAACTAAAATATGGCCCGGACCCAATTTCTATTTTTGATTTCCGGCGGAGATTTCTCGGAAGACCTTAAGAATAAAACAGCCGAATGCAGCTTTGAAGTAAAAATATTGAGGTGATTTGGATACTCCTTGATTGTTAAAAAATATCAATATTATTAATAATTGACGCATTTAACTTGCTAGCAGCAATAAATGATAACCTTAATGTCGTAAGATTATCGTCAAAAGCGTTTAAGAAAAGAGAAGGAGTGGAGGAGAAATAAAAAATATAGAGATTTAAATAAAATTTTGCAAAACTTTTGTTTCTGAAAAGAAAATTTTGAAAACATTCTCATGAGAGAGGAAAAAAAAACTTCGGATTTAGCGAATTATTATTCGACAATATTAATTAAAACTGATTTAAAGTTTAAAAAGCTTTGAACATGTAAAAAAAGCCACACACACACACAGAAAAATCAGATTCTCTGTGGAGGAATAAAATTACTCACTGAGGAATAAAATTGCTAAATATTTCACTACCTAGGTGCTGTGTACAATGCTTTCAGGTGGCAAGAAAAGTAGACGTGCTCTTCATTCATAAAAATAATTTGTGTTAGCTCGTTACTTTCTCGCTAGTAAAACTTTGCAATTTTAAAACTGCTGAACATATTCTCGTGATCAGTCATGAAGTAATTAAAATAAACCATACATGGTGAGTTACTCTATTAAATTAAGCACTTTTATTTTAAGAGATGGCAACATTATAATGGTTTATTTGATGGATTGCTTCACATACTACCTTGTGTACATTAGCTCGTAATTTTGTTTAGGGGGATTATTAAACGGGAAAAAAAGCTTTAATTCTTAATTGCTCGGCTGAAAATTTGGAATTCAATCCAGCGCAAACCGCGTAATAGAAAGTAAATGAAACAGTGTAATATGCTGAGGATTAAAAGAACTATATTTAACTTGAAAATAATTGTTTCAAAAACAAAACAATTTGTCCGTGGGAAAAGCAAGAACGCTTTAGAATTCAACGAATAAGTTTTTCCAAAGTCGGATTTAGATCACTACGTTAAAACGTTAAAATTAGTATCGAAATATATAAAAAATGCACACCGTGTATATTTCTCAAAGTTAAGAATATACACTATTAAAAATTAAAACAAAACAAAATCTTCTTATGCATCATGCCTGTAATTAAAAAAAGAATATGCCTTATGCATACTTAAAATTAACGTGAATTCCCGATTTTCCGTGCCAATAAATGGTCAGGGTTGCAAGCAAAAACAGAAAAACACGAATAGTAATTAAGCCATGCATCTTTAAAAAAACATATAAGATAAGAATCGGGAAAAAATAGTCTGCTGGGGCCATCAGGGAACTTTCTTCTATATCCTTCATATGAAAATGACTACTCGCCAAATATCCCTATTATGATACGAATCCTTAATGAAAAAAAAGTAACAAGAAGTTCCGTCTAGAACTATACGAGCCTACTTTCCCTTATACATCGAATTTATATTTATAATTTAGCTATCTCTCTCTTTCTGTCTTCCTCGTTTAGCTTTAGTTCTTAATTGCTTCAAATATACTCTTTCAACGGTTAATACATATTCATTAAATCATTCATTTATCAAGTCATTCATGTATTTATTCATTCATTCTTTTGCTTATTCATTTAATCATTCATTAATTCAAAAATATTCTTGAAAATCCCCATAAAAATATTTCATAGGAAAATAAAATCGTTAGTTCTGGATGAACTTTCTATTTGTTCATGTTCTACGTCTTAAGAGCTTTCCGATAAAGTTTGTTCCAAGCAAATCGGTCCGTTAGATCAGGAATTATATAGGATTGAAATTTCCCCGTAGGAGGTATGTTAATTTTTTTTGAACTATTCAAAAATGAACAAAAATTGTTCAAATCAATATTTCACGCCAAGAACTTCTTCCAGTGAGCTTGTTCAAGGGAACTTGGGTCTTGTACCCAGAGTTTAGATAATTTACTTCATTGTCACCCATAGGCCCTAATGTTAAAATTTTTTGAACTGTTCAAAATTGAACGAAAAATTATATGGAAATGCGATGTCCTCGCCGAAATCTTTCGAATGCAAAAAGAATTTTTCGAATCGGACAATTCGTTCAAAAGTTATTAGGGGGGACAAACCGACGGACAGACACACCTTTTCTCCGTCTCATTTCCCTACTTTCAATTTTTTTATTTTTCAATCTTTATTTAATTACTTAACTAATTTTTGACTGCTCTTGATTTCTAACGATATTTTCACGATACCATTAAGCCTTCTTTCATGCTTTATTATTATTTTTTTACTTTTACGGGAAAGTAGGCTAAAAATGAGTTTAAACCAAGATAAACCAATAAAACATTTTTGTTACCAGCGAAGCCTCAAAGTGCTAAAAATATTGCTAAGAATTTAATTTGTGAACGTGTAGATCAATGTGTAATTACAATACAAAACAAAATCTCTGCTCCTTTGGAGCTATTGACACCAGAATATTATTTTTTGAATTGTTGGGTTCTTAAGATATTAGCGAGGAAAACATTCGCTTGTTCCACTATCTTGGAGGGAATGGAGCCAAAATTTAACCAACATTATTTCTTATCAGGATGTATATGTGTAGCCAATTTCGTTTTATTCTATGAATTACATTATTATTATTATCATTGTTCATTCATTTACTCTTGTAAGTTATATTTGGTTTCTGTGCGTGTATATGATTGTGTGCAACATCTAATGGTAAGTGTCGCTAAAGTTACGCTAACGTCGTTTGTCGTTTTTAGTTTTTGTCTGCAGAGTATTGCAACTAAATATAAATAAAACTATGTAACACTCTTAAGTATCTAAACCAGTTGTAACACAAAACTTAAATAATTTGGAGCTTTTCTTACAATATATATATATATATATATAGGTGTAGCAAGTTGTTAAGTATATGAAATTGTAAAAGTTAGTGCCAGGCGCAAATGCAGCACTATGCAGCGAACTTTAATATATTGAAATATAGATGTAAATAAAAAGAAAATGAAAGTTCCGGGACATGTAAACTAACATTAACGAAACGTATAAATTGGTAATACGAAATTTAAAAGTCATAGAATAAGAAACAAGAACAAATAACTCTCCTCATCAGTGGGCGGGGAGTATAACGTATTCAAAAGAAACCAAGAAAATAGTCCTACAGGTTTCGGAATGCGTCGCAGAAATGGCATGTAAAAGGAAGTATTGTAAATAAATTAAAGCGACGAAGTTACAAAATGTGGTGAATAACATAAAATGGAAACTTTGACGGAAATAACGCAAAAGGCTTTGACACAAAAATTACAAAATTAGACGTACGTGAAACATGCCACCAATACGACGCACCCGCCCATACCTGCAGGACGTTGGCACGTAGCAACGATTATACTCACCTACACCCAGAGATGAGAGGTCCAAAGCTGCGACGACAAAAGCAGAAAACTCAAAATATTTTCATTGTTGTTCCGTGTCCGCAAACTCCTGATGAAACGTTCGTGAACGAACGTTTATATTTTGTGTTTTCTGCTTTTGTCGTCGCAGCTTTGGACCTCTCATCTCTGGGTGTAGGTGAGTATAATCGTTGCTACGTGCCAACGTCCTGCAGGTATGGGCGGGTGCGTCGTATTGGTGGCATGTTTCACGTACGTCTAATTTTGTAATTTTTGTGTCAAAGCCTTTTGCGTTATTTCCGTCAAAGTTTCCATTTTATGTTATTCACCACATTTTGTAACTTCGTCGTTTTAATTTATTTACAATACTTCCTTTTACATGCCATTTCTGCGACGCATTCCGAAACCTGTAGGACTATTTTCTTGGTTTCTTTTGAATACGTTATACTCCCCGCCCACTGATGAGGAGAGTTATTTGTTCTTGTTTCTTATTCTATGACTTTTAAATTTCGTATTACCAATTTATACGTTTCGTTAATGTTAGTTTACATGTCCCGGAACTTTCATTTTCTTTTTATTTACATCTATATTTCAATATATATATATATATATATATATATATATACATTCATAATTTTTAAATATCAAAAAACTTCAAAAAAAAAAAGAGTGGTTTAATAAACACCAAATCAGAGTGCAATACATTTTTTATACACTCAGTGGTATATTTCTTTTCTGAGTAGCAAAAATACAATACATGAAGTACAAGTTTATTCTACACCTTTGTTCTATTTAAATATTACAAACACCACATTTCGTGCGATCAAATTCACTAATTGAAACAGACAAACAGGCAGAATGCATAAAAATCGAATTCAGCCGAACAAAAACTTAATAATTCACGCCTTATTATCATTTGAGTAATCAGTAGAAAAATACGTAGCAGATCAAAAACTTTAATTACTCTACCTTTCACCATTAATATTATTCTAAAGAATTGAAATGACAAAGCACAATGAATCTGCAAAGCATCTTTAATAATTCAAGTTGTTGTCAAGCGAAATGGTACGAATATGAGTACTTGAGCAACAAGTTTAATAATTTAAGATGTCATAGCAGGCATTGCGTTAAACAGTTGCGAGTAGAGCAAATGAGAAACGACACATTAATCACTTAAGCTCTCTTAATGAGGATCCCATGCAACGTTCATATAAATTGAGAGAATAAGTACAAATACATTATCCTTCGTTTAAAGTGTAGGATTTATAAACATGTTAAATTAAATTAGAAAAATACATATTTTGCTCCGTTATATTTTTTAAACTGTTTATGAAGACACTAAAATGTATGACAGTTCCTTTAAAATATTAAAACAGATTAGAATGCGTAATATTATAATGAATGTTTTAATATTCCATTTCCTCAGAGTTGCAATGTCTCTTTATAGTTATAGAAAAAGGAAAATAGAATAATGATGATAATAAAAGTTAAAAAAAAAAAAAAAAAAAAATAATAATAATAATAGCATGAACATCAATGTTATGCTGACAGTATTACGTATAGTATTTAGATCTGTATAATATACAGTCGGTGCTCTGGCAAAATTCACATAGGCTGAAAAAACATTTGTCAGTAGATTATAATTTTCAATTAGTTTTGTTTTCATAATGTAAACCAATTACACAATTTTAAAGTTACACCTGTAACTAGAATTGACAATGCAAAAAACAATGTTAAAGCAGTATCAAAAATAAGCAAAAATAAAGTTTATATTATTTAAAAGAAAACGCAGTAACAAGAGTTGTTTCAAAAAACAAAGCTATTAACTTATAGAATTATAGTCGGCCATTTGTAGGTGAAAAAGGGAACTACAAAGTTTTTTTGTCGGTTCAGTTTTTTTGTATCAGTACAGTCTATTACTGATTTGTGTTAAATTAAATTAAGCGTGTTTGCAAGCCCTTCTTCGGTCTTACGTATTAGAATTTGATAAAGGCTGGGCCTTTCTTTCAGCAGCACTTTAGATAGCTAAGATAGCTAAAGTTATTAATAAATTATCACAAACATTTAAACTTATAAGTGGCAAGTCACAGTCAATGCCATGCATGTCAGAAGAAACAAATTTTTGGTTAAAAAATGTCATATCAGAGTGAAAAGGCGGTTAAAATTAACGCTAAAATGTGAGAAAGAAAAGGAGGAAATTTAAGAAAGCATTTCAAGTATCAAGAAAGCAATATGAAGATTAAATATATTCTCAGTAGTAGAATAATCTAAAAATTTGAAAGATTGCAGAACACTAAGAAATAAAAATGAATTTATTTGAACAATACTATATCATGAACAATCTTATATTGAGTTAAAGTATAACGTCATAAAATATCCCTGAGTTTTCTAATATATTTGTTTTACGTCCGTCGGAACGATTTCCCAATTATCTGAGAAGTGAACGGACTCGGGGGCTAAAATGTCGCCATTTTGGGTCGCACCAAAGTAATTTCAACTCATTGGCCGAAGTGATCACCCTGATTTATGTTGTTTAAGGCCCTAAGGATCCTCTCGAGAAAATTAAACCATATATCGCAGCGAAACAGATGGGAAAGACATCAAAAATATATAATGCGTTTGAGAGAAAAAGAAAGTCGGAAAGCACACACATAACTAATGACAATTCCAAGAATCAAACACTGAAACTTAAATCTGGGGACATGCTTTTCCTTTTAAAACTCTTCTCTTTCCTTCTTAGTTCAATTCATAGTCGAATAACGTCTTGGGTACCTCTTTAAACGTACACACAGGCTTCTCACAATTGCGGACGACATTAATAGGATAGTATAAAAGCAGGGGGGAGGAGGAGGCTGTACTTGTCATTTTCCTTCGCTTCTTTCGTGTTGCCATTTCTGAGTCATCATTAGGCTAATGGAAGCCGAGAAGGAGAAGCCGTTACGCGCTATTAATCTTCAAGTTAAGGAGCAGTGGAAGCCGTTGCTAAGTTGCCTCGCGTGTGTTTGGAATTGAACCAGCAATGGCTTTTTGAAGGATGTGAGTCGGCCATTTACTTGTGCGACGACATATTTCTTATTCAGACGACGATAAAGCGTTTCTGATAGATGTTCCGGATTGTAAATATTGGATTCCTGGCTAATACCACAAATTTCGTCGTAATTGCTCCCCTCTCTCTTTATGTCGCCATGGCTCAGTAAACTCACCAACATTTTTTCTGCTAAGATGTATGCAGTTGTTATGAAGTAAAAGTATTACTTTGCTCATAGATCACTTCAAATGCTATTTAATTACGTGTTTGTGTGTAATTTTGGACTAATTTAAAATTTTAACTCCATACTAAGGATTTTTATGTTTAATAAAAAACAAAGAATCACGTTTCATTATAAAATTAATATACGTCTACTATTTAATACGGAATTGCTAAAAATCGTTTGCTAGTGGATTTATTCACGAACAATGGGTTCTGTAAATTAATTTTCGTAGGCAATCTCAAACTGAATTCTTATTTTGTGTCATGTATTTTCACTTATATACATATTTTCGAATATATTGCCCCTTCGGACTTCTGTGTGTGTGTAATTAACATGAACCAGTCGGCGAATCTCGGTTCCCCCCAAAACATAGACAGTAAAGAAACATCGACCGAGGTCAGTGTTCGGGAGGGGGAAAACCTCTCGCGGATGGTTGCTGTGCACCGTGTACGCTAAAAGGAGCTGGTTCACGTTAAATCCGTCATGGCTCCAATATCTTCCAAGTGAAACTATATCTCTGGGGGGGGGGGACAACCCCAGGTGACTGTCTCCATCTGGGAGCGAAAAAACACCAACCAACATAATGTACGTAATGTACTCTTTACCTACAATACTAGAAATGCATGACATTCAAAATTCTATCCAGTGCTTTGTTTGGAATGTGGCAGGATTTTATGCAGTAACTAGTTATTTTTCGGAAGGTTGGCATCTCCCCTATACTAGGCATTAAACTCTTTGCTATAAAAGTCAAAATATTCCGATAATTTTAATTATTCTAAATAACCTAGTCATTAAAGTCATTCCCATTAAAATCTAAATAGCATAGTAGTGATTGTAAACATAAAGCAAATTTTATGAATTTTCTAAAAAATATATATATCAATGAATTATATTAAGTATTGCAGTTTTTTCCGTTTTTGCTTTAACTAAATGTTGTAGCAAAATGTTTCTATCATAACAATTTCCTTCAAGACGATTAACAATTAAAATGTTCATTTGAGTTTTCTGTTGATTTGAAAATTTTATCAATGGAGTATATTTAACGTCATTTTAGCTTGAAAAAATAATCTTAAATTAAATATTAGTTACATAATTAAGATTCAATGGCCTAATTAGTGTAATTTTTACAGCATGATATCCTAAATGTAATTTCCTTTGACATACAATTCTAGCTGTAAATTATACTTAATATTATTCTTCATGTTTTGTGCCACAGAGCTGGAGATGTAGTTGTTTTTTAAATAGGTTTTCGTACTACTGATAGATAAAAACTAACGAATTTTTCTGGAACTTTAATTTCTAAAAATTTATTTAAAATTCATTTCTTTATTAAAAAATATGATGGAAGCAGAACACATCCACTGTAGTATACAGATTTTAGATGTATAAATATAATTTTGCTAGATTAAATCATTATTGGGTTATCTTGCTTCAACAAAGCTTCACTTAGCTGAAATAAGATTCTTCAGAAATTGACTTTAAAGCTTTGGAAACACAGTATTACATATATTATTACCTCGTGAAAAAAAACCTAGTTACTAGAGAACTATTCCAAATATTTACAACATCTTGGTATAGATTGAAGGGTATAGAATTAGAGAACAATTTGAAGTATTATTATTATTATTATTTAATATTTTGATCATTTTTTGCTATTGCAAGTATGTATGTACACCTTAACACTGAAGATTCACCCACACTTTAATTCTTATCTTTTTAAGGTAATTTTGCCTTGAAAACGAGAAAGCACATTTACCAGTTTTAAGTACTGGTTCTTATTTAGAAATCGTAGTTACAGAAAGAGAAAGTAATAACTGAAATTATTGAAACATTTATGCAGTAACTTTCCGTTAAAAATTAATACAGGGCTTCTTTTATCGATTACTTCTACAGAATAATAGTATTTGTATCAAAATTAAGGAACTATTTACAGTCGAGAAAAAATGCGTCAGAACAATTCAAGAAGGTGAGTAGTCGGCGCGTCTCTTCATAGCAGGGATACAAGATAAATAATTCGTCGATTTCGAATTGGACGCAGTGAAATAAAAAAACAAAATGGACGAGTGGATAATTAACGCTCTTCTTAAGTTTGCTATGAAGAAATTTGGCATAGGTGTCCTTTAGCATCCGCAGTTTGTACGTTTGGAAGGTATATAATTCAACTGTCCCACTCCGTAAGATGTAATCCTGATTACAATTCACGTTCAAACCCCAAGTCAGAAAATTTTTTTACTTTTTTTAGTGGTCCCAAAAATATGATCGTAACCGGATAAATTTTAAGAAAAGGGTAACTTAAAAAATAAGAACTCGAATTTTCAACTAGAAGTCACGTTGACTCTGAGCTATTCCGAGAACTTGATGTTATTGAAAATAAGCCATTTTATCTAAATAATAAGAGTTCTGATGAGCTAAAAATCTTCAAAATATAAAGTTGGTTTTGAAAAAAAAATCACCAAAAATTTTAAAAAAACACACGAGAGTAAAACTGGTTAAAATTACAAAACAATCACGTGAGTTGGTAGATATGTATATTTACCAATTCTGTGTCTAAATGTTTAAAATGTTACTAAATGCGAAGCGCTTGATCATGTTATCGTATAAATAACTCTCATCCTTTTATACCTTCCAATAATAATACCTTAAGCTCCGCTAAAGGAAAGTTATATGTTGCAGACCAAATTTATTAGACCTAAGACTTCCTTTAGCCACTCAGTCCTAAGTGTCATGTTTCAAAGACACCATGAAGATTTATACAATTCAGTAAATAACTCACCAAATCAATGGGTAGAATGAAGAGTTGATGTCGAGTCAGCAAGTATATCTTTAGAAAAACATGTACAGATCATTAGTTTTGATCCCGAACTATTACAAGGAAATAAGTGAGTAGGACGGATAGTGGCAATAGAGGAAGGACAGTTTAGGAATAAATTCATGACATGGAATATCCTGGTATGACTGAAAATAATCACTATTATTTTCAGTCAGTGGTGGCGTTATTTAGTCAATTTTAGTTCAATTATTACTGAAAAAAAAAATGTTGCCCAAAAAAATTATCTGAGATGAAAAAGATTTAAATGATATATATATATGTATATATAAAATGTTTATTTGATTTTTTTAAATCGTGTAGTTTTTATTCATAGCAGAATTCCAAAAATAAATAAATAAATTTGCCAAACTTAATTATATACATAACTTTGTGTTTCAACGTAATTATTATTTTTACTCATTCCCGCAAATCAAGCTCGGCTTCAATAAAATGCCGAAAATATAAATACGAATTTAATTAAAAAGCTCATTAAGTAGACATGTGTAGGATTATTAAAATGCAAACGCATTTTTAGTTGAAATAATAATTTCTGAGAAGGACTATTGGTCTGCTTTATGAGAATGATACTAAGAATTGGAAAAAAGTGAATTTTTTCGAAGAAATGAATTGAACAACTAAAATTACAATAAAACGGTTGCGTAATTCTAGATCTAAGGCGCAGAAAAATACCTGAAATAAGTTTAGTTTATTTATATGGAACGGTAAAAATAATAATGATAATAATAATAAGTAATCTATTAGCACTTTACTATTAAAAAAGTAAATAAACTGGGAATTACGCTAAATATTCACGTACTTATACAACGTTAAGTGCTTCACGAGAAAGGTTAACAAAGTAACATAATTATTAAAATAGTTCATTTTAATTTTTAAAAAAAATTTCCCTTGTAGTTTTTACAAACATTCATCGTTATGGTATTGATACTTTTCTTTATTTTTACTAACATTGCTGAAATTAAAAAATCTCGAGATTGATTATTGACATCATATTACTACATTTGGAAAAACTAGACAAATTGTGTGGAATTAGAAACTTTTTTGAAGACGAAAAAAAAATTTGTGCGAGGGATCACAAATCCACTACGAAAAGCTTTTATCTATGCTAAAAAAATAATTGAATGATAAGATAAATAAATGAAAAAAAATCTATGTTAAAAAAATAAACAAAAATATGCATCCAGTGTGTAAGAAAAGCAATTTTTAATATAAAAATGTAGAGTGAAGTACTAAATTACATTTAACATAGTACCTAAATGAGTACTATCTCAAAATGATATCAGAGAAATTTTAAGAAGCGTGTACATAGTACAGAAGTAAACTTGCAAGAGTCCAACCTTACTTTATATATATAAGTAAAGATAGCATGCAAATGAGTGAGTCATTTGCTGAAGCAACTACAGTGTTATGTATCAACTTAGATTTATCCATAGATATATAATGTCTCAATTTTTTATTCATTTAATTAGTTTGTAAATTGTAACATGCTACTTCAAAGGTTTAGTCAAAAAAAAAAAAAAAACAATCATCTGAAAGATACCTGGTGTACGGACATGCTGTAATAGGGGTATTCTCTTTTTCTCAATGACCATAGTGTAACATTAAACTCATCTTTTTGTGCAATAGTTGTAGTACTTAACTTCACGTTTACTTCAACCAGTTGCAACATTCTCCCTGGCAAAATCCTGATATTTTTTTCTTCTATAATGATTCCAGAAAAAATCTGCGTGAAATATTCCTGATGTTTGTTGTATAAATCATTATAAAATGTTATACGTTTTACTGTGGTTATCTATAATTATAAAAACTAAATGTGTTAGAGAACAACTGTTTAATGCTCAGCTTAGAAACATAAAAAAACTGGCATTATGGAAGGAGGTTTG
Source organism: Octonoba sinensis (assembly GCA_038502835.1). Taxonomy (NCBI): domain Eukaryota; kingdom Metazoa; phylum Arthropoda; class Arachnida; order Araneae; family Uloboridae; genus Octonoba; species Octonoba sinensis. Next base: position 84,509,016 of record CM076604.1, read on the forward strand.
TGTTGTTTTAGAAATAATAACGTTATGGAAAAACTTAAAAATTAAAATACACAGACCCCCCCCCCCCAAAAAAAAAAAATAGTTCCGCTCTGCAATTATATTTCCTTTGATTTAGTTTCCTTGAAGCTTGAGAGAAAAATTGTACACTTGTCTACAGTTACATGTTTTTTTTGCCTTCATTAACTCATTTTTAAAGAATTATCGCCTTAAAATGCATCCTTTTAAAATGAAAATATTGTTTTTATTACTTTGTTTTACCTAAAAGTCATTAGTTGCAAGAAAAAAAATGCAGTGCTCATATTAATTTCGGTGTTGTAATATATTAGCATTTCATTTTTTAACAAAAATAATTGCTTGAAAAGTTTCATATTCCATCGCTGGTTTTAGATTTTTAAGGGCATAATTGAGGAAGATAGACATGATTTTCAAATTACATTTTTCTCTTTGCTGCTTCATGTTTTTTCCATTTTCATCAAAAATTAAATATATAACATTCTAATAAAATGTAAACGAAGAGTAAAAAGTAAATATTTTACATATCACAAAAATACCACGCTTCTTTAAAAACAGAATAATACTTCGGAAAATGAAATTAAGGAGAAAAATTACAAATCTAGATTTTCTACGTATCACTATATTAGTACGTGTATGCAAATAAAAATTACTAAGCCTATATCGATAGTAAAATGGTTGTAAATACAGATTTTTTTTTTTCAAAACAAACACACTTTTTCGAAAATCTAATTAATACTCATGACCATTTATAAAAGTATTGTGCATATGAATATAAATGACTGCAGAAAGACAACACTTAAGCCAAAAAAAAATCTTTTTCAGGGACATTTTTCTTTGGTAGCTCAATGTACCTTCTAACTTAACATTAATTTTTATTTTGAAGACCGTGCCAGGTCTGACTTACAATAACCTCCGAAAGAGGTCGATAATTTCTTAAAAAGGATTTAAATTTTGAAATGATTTAATATTTCTTAGATTTTGGTAATTTTCTTAGAATTCTGAATATGACATCGACTCATTTTAAAGTTGAAAACGTCTGATGATCGTGTAACGTGAAAAGAATCATAATTATCTAAACGAAGAATTTAATTTGAAAGCTACTGATGGATCTCTTTATTCATCATTACTACACAGTTAAAAAATTCTGTAAGAAAATAGTAAAATAACCGTTCATTGATTGTTATTTTACCATATTTAACTACAACAGTTTATTAACCATTAAAAAGATGGTACTCAAACCGCTGATTGAGAAAAAATCGTTTATTCTCTGTTAATCCTAAAGAACGTTTAACTAACCGTAATTTTCAAGCGCTCAATAAAAATCGGGCGTTTATCTTGGTTGCGAAACCTTACCGGTCGTACGTTGTTGTTAAAATATGAATAAATATTTATCAGCTCAAATATGCATGTATATAAAAAAATAATAAAAAAAAGTGGCTTAAGCAGTGGTTACTAAATAGAAACACATACACACGTAAATCAAAAATTGGAGAGATCGGATTCCTGAACTGTTTGCAAATGAGCGAACCCATAATTTGAGCTGCTGAAGCTTGTTTGAATTTTAATTTTTGCAGCAAATAAAATGATTTTCGTCAATACACAGTAAATTTAAACCACAAATGGCCTTGGATCCAATCAAAAACTGAAATCTGAATTTTAAGGCAGTTTGCCTGTTGGAAAAGAAGATTTATTGATAAATAAACGGCCGCTTTACGTGGTGTAGATGGCCGAACGACTAGAGCGCAAGGTTTATGTACCATACACCCAGGTTCGATTTCCGCACGCTTCGTTTACGGTTTCTACGCCTCGACGATTCTACGCCTCGAAATGGTTCAAAAACGGTAAAAATGTTGTTTTGAAACCTTTTTTAAATGATAATAATAATTTAACTTTGTGCAAGTAAACAATAGAAATTGGATGTTTTGCATCTAGAAGCTCCCTGTCGAATTGAAAAAAGGATTCCAAGCAATCCCAAAACATGTGTCTGCGTTTTAATGCTCATTTGTGCTTTAAACTAACGTGTAATTATATTTCTATCATTTTTAAATGGTTATAAAACCGTTAACTTTTGTATTTACGGCTTTTTAACAAAGCTGACTGGATATGGTTTAGGTCCCGTAAAGATCTAAAAATGTTCCACACCGTAAATTTAACGGTAAATTAGATGGACAGACTGCTGCCGGTTATTTAGCCGTAATTTCATGATGAAATTTCTAACAGTGTATGTACGAGTGTCCACTGCAGAGCTTACACAAATTTCATCAGATTGAGTGGCCAGAAAAAAAAAAATTTATAAAAGATTCTATTAAATCAACAACTGATCGGAAGAGCTGCCTCTGCAACAATTGTTAGTGTTTAGATAATCATTTCTCATACTTTTTAGTATTGTGATCGCTTAAAGATCAGAATAATTTATAAAAATCCAGGAGGACCTCTTCACACAATATTTTAATTTAACATTTATAAAGGTTTTTCATTACCAACGCAACGCAATGCGTAAAGGCTTCTCATTTAAGGTGGCTTTAGAAAATAAAAATAAATAAATAAGCAAATCAATAAAAATGTTGTTTAAAAAGAGATTACCTATGTGTGTTTGCAATGAAGATCCTCGTAGAGAAAAAAAACTTTTACAGGGAAAACAAAGCCAACCGCAGCATTAAGAACTCGTGATTACTTATTTCAAACGAGCTTTTGTTACTTTCTTCTATATCCAAAATAAATGCACTCTTGAAATTATTGCCCTCAAAAAAAATTCAGAGTTTCGGAAAATTTTAGGTTTCTTTCCAAAAGTTCAAACAATATTGGTTTTCAAATGTAACCTCAATTAAAACGCCCTTAAGACTTTGATTCTGTGAATGTTTTGAACATTTTATTGCACTGTTTTTAAACTTCAAGAGCAATTCTTAAAGCATTTTAAAACACAGAATCCTCGTAGAGATCAGATATTCACACAAATAAATCCGGTTAATTTTACCGTAATAAGTCAACCGTAGCATTAAGAACTAGTGATTAATTATTTCAAACTAGCCATTAGACATTCTTAAAATTATTGCCCTCAAAAAATTTTCAGAGTTTCGGAAAATTCTAGGATTCTTTCCAAACGTTCAGACAATATTGGTATACAAATGTAACTTTAATGAGAACAGGCGCTGATTATGTTTAGGCTTCCATAGCTTCAAGGGAGCGATGCCTTTTGATAATTTAAAAAATTGATGTCTTTGATGATTGGCCACTACATACTGGTTTATAATACAAGGTCGTAATTATTTGTTAATATTAAATTGCGTGGTTCTTCGGGACGATTTTGACTCCTTCTATACCTCAATATGACCCCCAAGTTGATAAATGCTATTTTAGGCTTTTTCTGGGAGGTTGCTTTTAAAGGGAAATGAGCTCTTTGATTGCGGTTCTGTAGGGGGAGGTAAATGGACAGTGAAGGATTAGAAAGACATAGCTGTTATACGTGCACGCTTCTCGCGACAGACTCCCTTCCCCCTATTTAGGAGAAAAGCGTCCCGAGCAGTGAAAGTCATGTAGAATGGGACGACAAGTATCCCAAGTGAAAATATTATAGCCGAATTCTAAGTTGGGAACAGTTTTAGAAATTTTACCTTTATATTGAAACCAATGTACTCATTGTTTTGAACGTGACCTGTCTTTAAGAGTGCATGAACATGTAGATCAGTGCAAAGAGAAAGTGCAATAATCAACTCTTCAACTCTAACCGGGAGTTTTTTTGGACAACCTCATTTCAATGCTCCTACTACCGCCGTTTCTCTTTCTTGTTATCTCCGTCTGTCACTCGCCCGTCTTTCACTGGAACTCCTTCACTGTCAGACGATCGGGTTCTCTCTCCCTTCGTTAAGGGCACGACTCTTTCGCATCCCGTATCCATGGTTACGTAAAAACCTCATCAATGTTCCCGACTCCCGCATAAAAGGATAAGGCATCTTTTCTTCCTTTCGCTTCTCCTAGCTGCGAAATATGAACTTTTCGCTCCGGGAGTTCGGTGGCAAAGGGGTATAGATCTGTCGGAGAGTTCATATCGATGGAAGAAGTTTTCTTCTGCTGCTTCATTTCCTTTTCAAGATTGGTAAAAAAAAAATTGCTGAACTTTTTTATTCCTGCATACTTCTCTCGTTTCTTTGCATTTATTTTGTGGTAGAAAATTACTGGAATCTATATCGCAGGACGAGAAACATACTGGTGTGTTCCTATTACATCTTGGAATGAGAATACCTAATACATTAAAGTACTTCCGATTTCCATTTTTTAATGCTTATGGATGATGCTTAATCTTGTTTGAGTGTCAATTTTCTGCTTATTTCAATTCAAATCGGCATAATTGATTTTCTTGAAAACATAAAAGAGTAAATCTTGGTTTCTCGGTAGTTTAGTTATTTTAAAAGAAATGATTATCTGAAATTTTAAGATGGGTGCAGCTTTTACAAGTTTCTTTTTACATATTTATTACTAACAAAATATAAAGCATGTTTTTATCTTGATAAAAAAGATCTTAAGACCTTGATTCTCTGAACGTTTTGAACATTTTATCGCACTGTTTTTATTTTTCAAGAGCAATTTTTAAAGCATTTTAAAGCGCAGAATCCTCGTACGATCAGATGTTCGCACAAAGAAATCTGGTTAATTTTACCGCAATAATATTCTTTTGAGGTGATTTAATGCTTTGTTATGAATCGCAAAAGTTTTATGAAAACTATGGATTCAACAATGCGCTGAAATGCTTATTTAATTGCTCCTCCCCTTCTGATAAATGTTTGTAAAACAAAGATGACAAACTAGGCTTGCGATCGATTCCCGAAAACACAGCAAATGGATGAATGGTTTTCTCTTTTTTTATTATAACCTAGTGATTCGCAGCCCATTTAAAGCTTAATCCTGCAAGAATCTGTAGAAACAGTACGTACTCCACTGGATAAGTTTGAAAATAGCACACCAGTTCTATCGTCTAGGTTAAAATACTTGGCTGTCAAGAGCTGTGTGATGTAAATTTATTGTGAAGTTATTCTGAGAAAATTAGAAGAATACCTTTTTTCCTTCAAGAAATATGCAGCTAATTTCATGAATAAGGAAATTTGAGGTAGATTTTTAGCGGAAAACAAAGAGTCAAAAGAGCGCCACGAAGATATTAAGGGAACAACATTTATTACGGCACTACTAAAGTTTAAATAATATTTTATAACAACTGAACGAGGTGAACTTTTCTTCATAGCTACCAAAAATTTGAAGAAGCTTTTTACAAATTGTCTTCCATGATTTAAAAAAAAAAAAAATGATGACAGAATTATGTGTCAGTTGCGAGAAGATTTTAATAAAGCTTTGACTTGACGATAAGGAATCACAAAAGAAGAAAATGATTTGGATAGAAATTAAACGGCCTAATTCTTTTAAAATACTTTTTTTTTAAAGAGCGGCTACATCATTTCGAATGTAAAGATGAAGTCACAAACATTACAGTTAAATATAATTTAAAGAGTAGTCATTAAGGCTAAGAAAAATACTAAAGCTATAAGAAAGTACCCAAACTGTAAAATAAATAGCGAAGCTGGATCTTGGTGACGTAAAGTGATTCGTAATCCCATCTTAAATATGCCACTCAGTCGACGACATGTTGACACGAATGAACGAATTTATTTCCCTATAATATTACTCAAATATAAAGCAAACTCGTATTTTTTATATTAAATTTAATACGCAGCTTTGATTTAATGTACGGCAGGGGTATTTTAGTAAAAAAGAAGCGTAAAAAAAGAGACACTGTTTACATGTCTAAAGATAGGAAAATACTTTTCCTTTTTTTTTTTTTTTTTTTTTTTTAAGTAATTTTGATTTAAAAATAAGTAAGTGATGTTTCCAGTTTTAAGTACGAATACTTAATTAGATATTATAGTTACAGATATGACAAATATTACTTTGCTTTTACTGCAAGAAGTTAAAAATTTACAGAGCAACTTTACGTTTAAAATTAATACAGAGCTTTTTTAATGATTACTTTTTCAGAACACTTGTATTAGTAGCCAAATTCAGACTGTTTACCGCACGAAAATTCAGAAGGATTCAAGAATTTAAATAGAATATTCATCTCTTTGGAGCAGAAGTAGAAGATTCAGATCGCACGCAGTAAAACAAGAAAACAGAATGGGCGAGTGAAAAAATAACGCTCTTGTGAATTGGAATGTGACGAAATTTACCACGGAAGTACTTTATCACCCGCAGCTGGTACGTTTGTACGCAATATAATCCTTCTATGTCCGTTTGATGTCCTTTTGCCACAGTGTTAGACCATTAGCTCATAATAATAATTTAACTTTGTGCAAGTAAACAGTAATAGAAATATAATTTCACAAACAAAACACTGTTTTGCATCTAGAAGCTCCCTGTCGCATTGAAAAATGGATTCCAAGCAATCCCGAAACATATGTCTGCGTTTTAATGCTCATTTGTGCTTTAATTTAATGTGAAATTATATTTCCATTAGCTCATAGTCAGGACAGTCCCACTTCCAACTTCAGAATCGACAGCTGCTAAGTGTTCCCAACGACGACGTACTTTTGCTTCTTCTTCGTGTTATTTGTGATAAAGTGTTACCGTAAATATGAGGAAACATCTTTTCATTTTTAATTTTTTTAGTGGCGTCTGAAAAATGAGTCGGTACGATCTCTCAAAAGGTTTACTTCGCAAATAAGAACTACGCTTTTCAAATCCACGCTTTTGTCTCGGAGCTATTACAAGAACAAGATGCACTTGAAAAAAAAGCCATTTGAACTCATTAATAATGAATTTGATTTAAGAGTTTAAATAATGAGGGTTCGATACTGTTATCGGATTTTTTTTCTCGCCTCGCCGCTTAAAAGTTATCTGGACCAAACATACGACGTTTCAAAATGGACCCCTCAGATGTCGAGCTTTATTATAGAATTCAACAAGTGTAAGCGTTAACGTCGGTCGTGGTAAGTGTTTTTAAATTTTTAGCAAACTAAAAAAACCTGGATAGTTCCTCTGATTTACAGCTCTGTACTGAGGAATTTTCTCTAGTGACTAAGATTAGTTAGTATTTTCAAAGGGTAATTTAAATTTTTGTTTCTGTCAACAAACTTACTACTATAGTGCTGAGTTTTATATATCACGACCATGTTTTGTCTTTAGGCGTTATGTTTTGTATTTTAGTGATTTATTCCTGTGTTTTCTCAGATGGTTTAATGTCAGAATTGTTTGTGTTGTCGTGGGACAATCCCGAAGAGTTATATACCTTTCAATAACTGTTAAAAACTTAAGTAGATTCAGGGACTGACGTGTGAGGAATCATTTTTCAATAGTGATGTGTTGTGCTTTTGTTTTGTTTTAAAATATAAATATGTATTTACACACACATATATAAGCATATTCTTACCTATTACCTTTTTTTCTTAACCTCTTCAGACCCCAGAACTAAGCACAAACAATTTTGACTCAATTTTTTGGTTCTCTGATTTAAAAATGATTACAAAACAAAATAACTAAAAAAAATTTTTTTCTTACATTTTAATTAATAATTAGTTTAAATAATAATTAATGCATAATTTCTATGTTTTCCATGTTTAAAACGAAGTAAACTATCTGTTGATTAATTTCGAAAACAATTGGGTGTCTTAGCTTTCAAATTGCACAAACAGTAGTTAATAAACAGTATTTGAAAATGTACCCAGTTGGGTACACATGGAATGAAGAGGTTACGCTATATTTTGGAGTCGTCGGGAACTCGATGATTGCTTTTTCTAAATCATGTTTAGTTTATTACATTTTTGGCCCTTTTTACGTTTTGAGTTATGCAATCTACAAAAAGGAAATGGTTTGCGATGGTGAGTTCCCCTGAAGACTAGCCTATCATATTCAATTCATTTATTCTTATTAAACTATAATATTTGCTTTGCTTTATATTAGTTTAATGTTTGTTTTTTGTTCTATATGTTATATTGGTATTTTATTTCGTTACATTATATGTATATAGGCTGCATTTTTGCTGATTGCATTTCCGATAAATTTTAAGATGTAAATCATATTATTATATAATTATTGCTCAATTAAATTAAATAAGAGCAACAGACGGAGATTCATTTTCAAAGCACTCGACACTTTGCTCTATCATTCACATCATGTGCACTTTACTTTTTTAGTAGTATATAAATATATATTAGAAAAAAAAATCTTCGGCCATTACTTTAAACCTAGGTATTTGTTAAGAATATTTATCCTTGCTTAAGCGTACGTTAAGTAACTTCTGTTTAAAATAATGTTTAGAAACAATACTTTTCAATATTATACCGAATATTATTGTGAGGAAAAATAATTACTTCATACTGCATAAAGAAAAAAAGTACATTTACAGCATTGCACGAAGTTTGATAGGTTTTTGATCCATTTCTACGTTTTGTAAGAGAGACACAGAAGCTATGAAAAATTGAAATCATGTTTGTTCATTTCGAGCATGACATTCATCATTTCCTTCTAGTCCTCACGAAAGATACGGACTTGTGCCACTTTCAAATAAATACACAAAAGACGGGAAAAGAAAACCAAATATTGAGAATGAATAGTTGAGAACGGATGCTGCCGCACGAGAATAATAATTTGCGGATTCGTTCTTTTTTCCCCGTCATACCAGCGTTTTTAGGAATAGAAATATCTGTTTCGAGGAAATTGGAACGTAGGAGAGAAAAAATCTCCCTTTTACTGCATTTTTTGTCACATTTTTCTCCTCCGAGCATCGCCTCTATCAAAGAAAGTGTGTTAATACTCCATCAAAACATGTTTTCCCGCCTGGAACAATTTTATTTTCAATCGCATCGGGTCCTTTCGTAGCTTCAATTTTAATAATAAAGCCTTCAGTTCTTCGTCATCCACATCGCATTTTGCATAAACCGTTCTGGCTCCTTCGAAAAGCTTGCCCTGGAACGGACCACGAGAGTAAGAAAGAACTAGAGATAGAAAGAGAGAGAGAGAGAGCCAAGCGCTGAAAGATTCCCTCCTTTAAGCGTATTCGTCTTTAATAAATAAACACGTCGTCAGAAGCATGAAAATTAATTTGCTGAAAATGTGATGTAAATTATATTTATGAATGAATAATTTACCTCATTGGCTTTTCTTTACGTTTACTATAGTAAATGGCAAATTTCAATCGCAGAGTTCTTTCTAAAAATGTATAGGAAATGGAATTGTATGGTTTTTGATTTGATAAAAATATTCGCTTTCAGGAAATTTAAAACTTCTTTCTTTGGAGTTTACTGCGCAAGAAACAAATGAAATATACGAAAATGGTTTTCCTGGAAGAATCTAAATACAATTGCTACTGGTTGAAAATAACCTCAAGAAATACGGTATACGATAAAAATAGAGCGACATATAATATATATATATATATATGTATATATATATATATGTATTTAAATTGTGAGCAGTTAAGTTTAGTATATGTCAAAAAGGGATTATAATTCAATCATATTAAAGCACTTAAAGTGTTAAAAAAGGCAATATATAACAAATAGAAAACGGGAGTTTTTCGCAAAGAAAAAAAAATAAATTAGAAAAAAATCAAAATAAATATGTTTTAATCTTAAAAATCGTTAATGTGAAGCATGCTGAAAAAATGAAAAACTACACAAATATATGATGTAGAAAGAAGAAAAAACGTCATAAGAACCTGAAAATAATTCAAAAATTAAAAAAATTCACAGCCTAACAAGCCACTTAATGCACAACAAATTTTGACATGACAGGGATGGCACTAAGACATGACAATATCTAATTTAATTAGAGGAAAAATTCATAAACTAACTTGCTATTGGATGCAAAAAAGCAAAAAAAAAACGAATGTTTTTTTTTTTTTTTTTTAAATGAATGTTTCGTAGTAAGATAGGGCATAGTCAACAGGCCTATATTCTTGAGTAATCTTTACTCCTAATACGTTTCACATTTGAGCAGCTTATAATTTAAATAGTATAAGGTAGTAAAAGGAAAACTTGAACTTTACTTGAAACATTAAGTTTATTATGAGCTGGGAAGAAATAAATCAATAGCTGATTTATTTTCTCACAATTTCCTGCATAAAATTTTTCTATACTTTGAATATAATAAAAAACAGTTATCTTGGATTTACACACAAATGGCTTATCCTAATAATGCACCGCAAAATTTCACGATTTAGATTCATCGAATTGAGATACCTTGGGAGAAAAATTACACAAACATTTTATAGGCAGAAAAATCTCTCCATTCGTTCTGAAGAAGTATTTATTAATATTTCATGTGACGTTTTCCGAGAATAAAGGAAGAAATATTTCATTTTTAGATTCTTTGATGAGAAAAATGCTTGTTAACTGTCATAGCTTTAGAAAAAATGAAGGGAAATTTATTTCTTATTTAATTTGTATATAAAAATATAAAATTATGTCTTTGGAAACTTAAAAAGTAAAAGGTCTTCGTTTTCTGTTTTCTTTGAAATTGGAATTATAAAAACTAATGTATAACCTTAAGTTTATTTTTGTTGTTTATTCTTTTTTATTCATTTACAAAGCTTTGAAGTATTCCTAACTGAAAAAAAATATTCCGCTGCATTCGAGTTGTCTTTTCTATTTATGTTTCAAAAATTAATGCTAACTTTTGCTAACTAAGGATACTAGGTACAGTAACTTTGAAGCAAATTTAAGATTAACACATCTGTACTTTATTTTGGAATTAATTAATTAATGAAGACATCTGAAAACGCTCAGAAATGACTTAAGATATTTTGTCCAAAGTTATAAAGCCTTTCTAAACTATTATGCGTAGTTTTTATCAGTATCCATATACTGATAAAATATTGTGTTAACTTTAAAGGTATAACACATTTTCAAAGTTGACATGTCATGTTGATTCCGGATGTCTAACAGCGAGTATATGACGAATTAAAAATTTGACTTCAGAAAAAAAATCTATTTTTTAGAAATAAATTCTTCTCCTTCTTCTGTTGCAGATGCTAATGGGATAGTTTTACCATTCCAATTTAAACATAGCAATGACTTATATCAAAGATTTTATCTTATATTCTCTTGTAAAAATATATGAAATTTATTATTAAAAAACTGCTCTTTATTTAAGAAATAAAAGCATGAACATTATTGGGATATACATTAAAATATCGCTATATCTGAAGGAATAAAAATAATGATTAATTCAATAAATATTAAAAACTTGAAATTAGGATTATGAGATGGAATAAATGTATCGATTGGCCCATTGGTTCCCCCTTATCACAATAACATTTTAAATTACAGCACAACGGTCGTACAGTTATGGATATTCATACGAAATAATTTTGTCCACATTATTTATTAAATGTTTGGCAAAAAAAAAAAAAAAAAGGGTTTCAATCTTTTTTATTTATTTTTCGAATTTGGAGCCAATTTACCTTGCTTCACTTTTATTTCGTCATCGCACAATGACAAAGCTCACAAAACGTGTCGCAGTTTCCACTTTAAATTTTCGCAATATGTTACCTTATTTGGGTCATTCCGATAATAAAGGTATGTTTCAAGAATTGAAAAAGGAAAAAAAAAAATTTTTGAAACAAAAAATATTTGAAAGGGTTGTATACATATTCAAGAATATAATTTGAATAACAGCAGCACACTTTTTTAAAAATATGGATCACCCCACTTAGAGATGTAAACACTCAGACTAAAAAAATGTCTCCTGTGTTACTATATTCAAAATAATCGTTTCTTTCATTATTATCAAAATAAATAAATATTTTTACACAGCTATGATATTGATACAAATGCTCTTTCACACTACCTCATAATTTTTTGTTTGTGGATATTTTTCCTTTTTTATATTTGCCATATTATGTCCCCTGTGTTACCTCTATTACATTCTTGCCGTGTAAAACTTTGTCTAATTGAGGTAAAAAGTACATTAATATAGCAATATTATAGTCATATTTACTTATACATGTTCGTAATTTTACGAACTCTTTGCAATGATACTTAATCCCAAAAGTCATCACAGAGCAAGTATACATTTAAGAGGATTGTTTGTTTAAATTTATTAAAATTAATATACCGTGTACTATTCGTTAGTTGGCGGAATAAGAAAATTGTTAAACTATTTGTTCAGAAATTTCCTCTTAGATTACATTTGCCTGTTGCAATTTTCCTAATTTATAATATCTCTTTTTGAATTCACGTTATTTACTTAGCTTCTTTAATTAATCCTCAAAACAGAAGTTTCAGTTATCTTGCCCTAAACATTACTTAATCGGTTAATGAATTTTTGCCATTGCAAGTATTTACATATTTCTTTCTTATCATCTTTATTGAACTTGTAACAAACAATACGTTTCTCTGCAACAAAATATAGAATAAAATAAATCTCTATTCTAACGGATAAAATGCTTCGCTTGATTTTCGATGTATCCACCCTTATCCTTTTCTCTCTCCCAAACTCAATCATCCATATTTAATTAACGAAATGAACTGTACAATAATTAAATGAAAAGAAGGTGGTTACGTGTAATTTCGAATATTTTTCATTATAAATATGATTGGTAGCTTTACTTAACTGCAGCTGCAATCAACATAACAAGAACAAATACTTACGTGGAGGTGGAAAATAATAATAATAAAAAAGCTTTAATCTTACCAAAGACAAGAGTAGAATTGATTCATAAATATCATATAAAAATCGTTGAACAATCTGCACGGAGAATTCCGTGTTGCTATTTAGTTTCGAATCTTTGGTTACGTAGCTTTGATTAAACATGTCATTACACTAAAAGTGAATCGGGATATGTTCTGTAATTACTTTAATTTGTTTCGACTAATTACAAAGCAGAAATTTCGCATAAATTCTGAGTATTTGTTATATTCTTCTCGAAAAGATATGGTTTACTTATATCAGGAACTGGAAAACGCTACTAATAAGAATTAAACAAAACATCTTCGGTGTAAATCATAAATATTAAGGATTGTTTTATGACGAAGAAAAGCATTTCAGAAAATTCTCGTATTCACAATTAAGCGCTGAATTCTAAAGAGGATAAAGCCGTTTGTTATAATAAACAGTATTTACCATTGAAAGAAGAATTTCAAATACACTTGTACTTTGAAGATAAATGTACTTTAGTACTCAAAATTTTTTAAAAATGAGATGCTGGATAAATGAATTAGTGTGTTTTTAACAGTGCGATAAGATTCATGACAGTTTTCGAAAAAAACATCTAATTCGTAAGAATATTCTTAAATGTGTAAAATATATTCATGTTCAAATTAAAGAACATTTTGGATACAACGATTTCATTCTATGCAAAAATATCGTTTGGAAAAGTCCATTCTATGGAAAAAAAAGGACATTTTTTGTTCCACACGTAACAGACAGTTTTGAAGTAAATGCTATTAAAAAAATAATAATAATAATAACAATTTAAAAAAAAAAAAACTAATTGAGTCACAACTTTATTTTTGCAGCGATGAGTTTCTCGGGTCGTAAACATTAACCGTGCTGAATGTGGTCCCGATCGGTAAAACGGCCTAGGATCCTATAGCGGACAGACAGAATATATATAAGAAGAAGATATCTATTATTTCTCCTTAGCCGATCTGGCTTAGGATATGCGTTACATTATAATCTCTTAAGCATTAAACGGCCTAATGATCAATCCAAAGATATTTTTCGAAAATAATTATACATTATATTTGTTACGTAACAAATTGTTAAATTTAAGAAGGAAAAGATTCTTCTTCACGTTTTTCCATACACTTACACTTAAAAAACAGAAACATGGAATACAAAATCTATTAAATATAGCGCAAACAATGGATTAAACATTGGGAAAAAGAAGGACAATTGAAAAGCATTTGAAACTTTGAGAAAGAAATTTTCCCAACGGGAAACTGAATAAGAAAGAAATATTTCAAAGAATACAGAAACATTGCAATAAGTAGAAAAACATTTGAAAAACTGGAACTGACTTTTCCTTTTCATCAGAGAAGTAGCCTTAGGATATAGTGAGACACCGGGAAAAAAGAGCAAAGATGGAAAAATATAAATTCAGCGCCATCTATTGACTCCTTGAGGTGATTTTGCGTCGTCAATTTGCCAAATATTACACTTTTGTTTGTATCTAAGAACAAAAATTAGAAAATAATTTTTGCAGTTATATAAATTTATAGTCATATAGAAGAAATCTACAAATGCGACCATGTGCACAAAACTAACTGTTTTTAGTAAAAATTTTTAATTTGAATTGATACTAGTATTTCAATTTTTAAATATTTTATTGTTTTAAACTTAACAATATAAGTATTTTTATTCAGTAGTTATTACTTCTGCCTTTATGAAGTAGAGATAAGAACTGATCTTCACTTTGTAAGCAAATTTTCAAATTTCATAAGTTTTTCCTGCAAAAGCCAAATGAGGAATTTTAACTTGCTCTTTTTCCGTAAATTGGGGGTTAAGTAAGTTATACCAATTTACACTTTTGATTACAGTATTAGCCTAAAACAGCATGTCACTTGAAAGCAGAAGAAAACTAAAAAAGAAAATAAAAAAATAAAAATTATTGAAAATTCTTGACATCGGTAAATTGTTTTTTTTTTTTGTTTGACAATGTGACTGAAGAAATCACTTCGACTCCTTATTTAAAGGTGGGAAATACGAAAAAAAAATAATTATCTCCTCCGGATAGAGATATTATTTCGTGTTAACCATTTTTTCATGTTAAAACATTTCCATAGATCTGTTGTTAAAGGAAAATTTATCTTTTTGCTTGAAGCAAAGTATAAATCGGGTGTTCAAACACTTTTTTCCCAACGTACAATAGCTTTATTGGCACAAATTCTGTTTCAAAATTGAATGCCGACACAAACTTGTACATCAACAATTATGTCATACTGAAATGCATGCTAAAGTCTTGTTTAATCTGAAAAGATTCCCTTGCATCAAGAGAAAGCGTTTTTTTTCTCCTTTAACATTTTTACTGTAGTTTTTTATTTCGTGGTACAAGGGTTCTGAGATCAGACTCTTTGTCATCAGCTCATTCATACGTTCTTGTACGTTAGGAAAAATATCATCATCAATACCTAGTAATAAAATTAACAGTATCTTAACGTATAACGATTTGCAACCTGAAAACTTTCTTCACTTAAATACATGACACTGCAATAAATTAATTAAATGAATAAAAATCTTGTATTTTTTCGTAAGGAATAACTAATAAAACAAATCCTCCCTTTTTAACATTTTGCTTAGTTCTTGCACAAAATACATTTCTCAATCTGTTGAAATTAATTTTGGTAAATTATTTTTTAAAAGGCAGCATTAAAAAAAACTCTTCTTCTTGATCGAAAAACTTGACATTTTGATAGAGAAGCAAATCCGGGGCTTGTCAGAACCGGCGGTGAATATAATATGATTCAGTAATTAAAATGCCAAACTCAGAGAAATTTTGATGTAAATTAAAAAAACTTGGTACTCATCATCATTAAGAGCTGCATGACGTCTCTTGTAATTAAATGTGGAGGCTCATTTAAGCTACTGATTTTATTTTCTGCAGGACGAAATAAAGTTTTGTCTGAAAGCATAAAACTTACTCGATTCTTTTGAGTTTTTGAAATTTTACTGAATAAAAAAAACATGAGGGAATAAAAATTTCTAAAATTTGAGTTATTTCATCAGTTGATGCTATACTAAAGGGCAGTTTTTCACCAATGGTTCTATACACAATTAATACATTAAACTTGAAAAAAAAATCGAAATACCAAATACAACTTCTTTTACGAGTGACGCACCGAGTACTCGGTATATACTCGGTACTAGACATACACTACCAACATAGTACTTCGCCAATACAGAGTAGCTGTAAGAAAGAACAATTTTTTATTATCACTAAAGTCAAAGGAAATTTTAATTGATAAAATGCGTACTCAAATAATAATTTATAATAGCCAATCATTCATCAATGTTCTATTGATAAAACTTAACTGAATCCTAAGAGTTTTCCATGACTAATAATTTCGCTGGTAGATAAATAAAGGTCTGTTTTACCATATTTTGTCACGAATTTATTTCTTGATTATAAAACCCAACTCTATGAAGGTTCCTGACTGTAAAGGGTAGTTTTTTTCTTTTTTCTTTATTTGTCACAATGATTACAAAGCAGCAGCGTTTGAGGCAAATTCAACTAACAATTGGAGATAAGCGTGAATGGACCTTTATTGTAATTACAGTCGCAGTTAATTTAATCGCAGAGACCTTCTGACAAGATCAACATATCAGAAGACACAACTAACAACAAAAATGATGAAATGTGTTGAAGTACTGATAATTGGCTTGTATTATTAACACTAGAAAGACGGAGAATTCATATATACCTAGAAAGTTTGAAAAGGACAGTGTGGCCATTCTTGTATTTTGCGTACAACTCTTTCCTGTTTTTTGTGCGCAAAATCTCTTCTTGAGTGAGACCACGTGAATGATTTATCTTTTTTAATCCCTACACAGAAGCTAACCGTATGTTATGAAAGCCATGTAGATAATATATACATGGAGTTTCCCTTTTCAAGTCAAAGGGTAAAAAATATTTATCTTTCGCAACGCAACCGTTATTGTCCGACCAACCAGCTGTCGCATTTGTTTAGTATTTTAAATTCAAATCGTTTGTACACAGAGAACGATTAATGTCAAACTAGACAGAATGACACTTTGTCATTCTACAATTCCACTGACATTAAAGCAAACGAAATATTTAAAATTTTTCTTCTAAAACTATTTAAGAGCCACAGTGGCCATTTCCGTTAATCTATGTATAAGGCTCAATATTTACGTTGCTATGAGGATAAACAAAAATCATTAAATAAGCGCTCAAACAGGATTATATTAGGAAAAGTGAGGGGGTTACAATGCATTTAATAATTCATTTACGGAATTTCAGAACAACAATTATCGATAGGGGCTACACTGCTCTCTCCATTTTTCTAGTGTTAAACATTTGCATAAACTGTAATATTGAGAAGAAAAATCATCTATAAATATAATATTGAGCTATATATTCAAAACAACAGAGAGAAACACATACCTAAAATACTAGCAATAATAATAATAATAATAATAATAATAATAATAATAATAATATACACCAGCAATGAAAACACAATGGTTCAAAAGACTTATCTAAGTTATCATTAAGTCCAAAAAATAGGAAATAATAAACAAAAGAATAATAATAATAGTATATATATTATGAAATAATATATATATATATATATATTATATGTATGAATGTTTTTATGCAAAAAATCTCACAACCATTTTAATTTTAAAATGATAATTAACAGAACGTTTTTGGGGACATAATTTGTCCTCCACGCATGGTAATTTTGCGATATCTGTTAATGGCTTTCGTTATGCTGGCATCAACCCTAATAATAACAAA
Source organism: Octonoba sinensis (assembly GCA_038502835.1). NCBI lineage: Eukaryota > Metazoa > Arthropoda > Arachnida > Araneae > Uloboridae > Octonoba > Octonoba sinensis. The sequence goes on from CM076604.1 coordinate 84,526,495, forward strand.
AATAAAAATAATAATAATATTAACATGATAGTTTATAAGATTCCACAGTATAATATTTTTAAATGTTTCCGTTTTCTACAAACATGTGATCAACCTCTTCATAATAAACTAATAAAGAAGTATTTCAATTTTCAAACTGGGTTGATTGAAGCAAGATTATCTTGCGAATGCTTCGTTCATAAGTCGTTGCTTACGGATTTAGACACGGTGGAGGATTACTATAAACAGCTATAAAGAGAACATGGAATTTACGATCCATTCTGAAGAAATACGAAGAGGGAGGGAGAACCCCATAAAATGCTTCCTATGACCTACAACCGAGTTTCCCCGTTTTACCTGAGTGCCATAAAAGAAACATAAACTACAAATTTATGTTTGTAAATGGGAAGGAGGACAGGGGAGGTTGGGTAAGAAAAAGAGTTTGGTTTCAGTGGGTTCGATCAAAATAACGGTTAGCAAGACATTTGCATGTTGTGAAGATTTGCGTTTTTCTCATATGAGATAAAAACAACGCAACTGCTTCTTTTCATTTTACTTTCGGAATGGTAACCGAAATTTAATTACCAGACAAATTTAGTCAGTTTTTCTTATGAATTATAATGTTTAGTGTACTTTTAGATATTTATTGCTTGACTATGGAACTCTTTATTTGAGAGCACAATAAAATAAATGTTTTCCAAAAATGTTCAATTGGGTTAAAGATAGTTTTTCGACATTAATTAAAAAACAAATTCATTTTTTCCCTTCAAAACATTATTTAGTTAAACGAAATCATAAAACGTTTTCTTGCGAATATAAATCGCGTGTTTTCATTTTTCATGTAATTTTTTCACCTTGAGAAATTGAGGACCGAATTCCGATAAATGTTTCTGTAAATATACTTCTACTGCATGGAGAGCGCATCAACAAGGTAAACAACTTATAACCATTTCGTCGGAGCAATCAGCCTCGCTCGTAATATTCTAACTCTAATTAATTTAAATATTGTTAATAATAGTTTTCTCTGAATATACTTCTTACAAAATGAATAAAACTTATAGCAGAACATACTTTATTGCAAATAGACGACGTACAACGTTTTATTTATTTACTTTAATTTACTGTTTTAATACGCAGATTTCCAAGCACGCTAATCGAATAAAAATTTGACATGATGTTACAAAAGTTGCATTAAAATATAAAATGAAAGCACCGCAGCGCCAAATCGTATAACGTAAAAATAAAATCGTGTTGCGAATGAGTCAAATAAATAATGCAACATAAGCCATTGAACAGCATTAAAGTACACAAATTTATGCGCAAAGTAAGTAATGTAAGACATTGCTGAATAATAATTTTAAAAAAAGAAAAAGAAAGAAAAAGAAATAGAAAGAGAAAAAAAAAAAATAAGCAGAAAAATTGGGGTGGAATGGAGAGAAAATCTTTTTGATATCTAAGGGCGTGAATTTGACCAATATTGTTGAGGACAATGAATATTTGTACTGGAGTCCTTCTTTGCCATTTCAGATTCCAACAAACACATTGCGTTTTTTAAGGATTGATGTTGAACATCATTCTTAAACCTAATACACTGTACTTTTAAATTTGAGAAGGAAATATAATATTATAGTAGGCACTCAAACTGTTCTTATCAATATCTCAGGTGAAATCAATATTGAGGAGAGATTTTAACTTTTCCATCATTTTTTTAAATAAGGCATTTACTCACAAATACTTCAAGTTAATATATTTGTCGCCAATCATAATTTAACATTAAATATTAGAACACACATAGAAACACAAAATAAAAGTAGCAAAAGCCTAATTGCAATATCTGATTTAAAAAACCTTAATTTGTCATAAATTTTTTTTCTTATATTGTAGGTTTTGATGCTCCAGCTATTGGAACAATTATTATTATTATTATTTCAGCATAGGTAAAAAACATTAAAATTTCGGAAATTATGTTTCTGCAAATCGAAAATGTATTTCCTGAAAACGTCGAATTCAATGCCTTAAGAGAAAATAAAACTAAAGCATATTAGAACATTTTCCATAAATAATTGCTACTTTCCAGTCACTGACAAAACTAAGTGAATTTCACATCTTCGTCATTATTATTCAAAGGTAATCACTATGCATCGAATGTGCCAAGGGGCTTAAAAGGAGATAATTATTATTCGCAGGAAATGCGTCAAATTTCTCCCAAAAGTGGCGGCGAACATTTAATTCAGCGTAGGATAAAATTCCCCGCCACTATTTTATTTCGCGTGTACACTCACTCCTGAACTGTTCGCAAACGTGTCGCATCTGTCAAGTGGTTGAAAAGACTCACGTTATGAATTTATTAGCACTGTTAAAGTAAAAAGGAAGTTTACATGCTGTGCTCGTGACGTGAAACACAAAGACCGCTAAAATTGCAGTTAAGATTAATAAAACAAAAGTTTCGAATTTAAGACCTATGCACATGAATATTTTCTAAAACAATGTAGCAATGAAGTGAGTAGAAGTATCCTAAATTTACGCAGGTAAGTTATTTCTTTACAAAAAGAAAAATAATGTACTACATATCATTATACATATACACTTAGTGTTTGTTTTCCTCCCGAGTTTTTTAATTATATCTTTTGCTTGTCAGGGTGTCTACATATTTTTCAAAGGTAAAATTTCGTGACATTTTCGAGACCGTGCGATGATGTATCGGATTTTGGTTCTGCCGGATATCGGATATCCGGTGTCTCCTGTATGGCGGAAAATTTTAGTGACCTATTCATTGTTTTCGTGACTTTTTCGTTACTTTCATGATCAACTTTCAAATTCGTGACTTTTTCATTATTTTCGAGACTTATTTCCAAATTTGCGACTTTCGTGGTTTTTAGGGACTCTGATTGTAAATACGATACATAGGTGTATGTATTTATATAGACAGATAAATATTCGAATAAAATTTTTAATAAAGTTTTTAATTTTTCACCTTCAAGCTCTTGAGAATGTTAAATAAATGTTAAAACATTTTTAACAATACCTCTTATCTTCGTTAATGAGTTTTTGCGTGTTTTTTTCCTACACAAGAGGAAATAAAATCTCTGAAATCCACTTGGAATCATTACTACTCCTTATCCTATTTTTTTCTAATTCTGCTATTAAGGTTCGTTTCTTCGCTCACTATTTCAGCTTTTCTTTTCAATTTCAACTTCAATTGAGAAAACCACTTTAACCAATAATCCAGACATTGACAGAACACTCAATTCACACTTCCGAAGAGGAAGAGGAAATGTGGGATATAGAACACAGAAAAGAAAATTTAAAAAAAGGAAAAAGATTCGATGTTGAGTTAAGAGGACCTGGCACGGATGGAACAGCTGTCTTTTACTGTGCTTTCTAAGAGCGTATAAATAAATAACGTTATAAATGCACTATTGCCATTGTAAAAATCTATTGAAACAATTTGCTTGTGACAAGAAGAACATAAGGATTTGTACTACCAATATTTCAGTAGGATAAATATATTATTTAACTAATGAGGGAATTATTGGTCAAAGATAGAAAAGTATCGCACTTATATTAACTGATGTAGTTAATGATGTTTATATAGAATATAATTCATATTGTTTATTAAATTATCATTTAAAATGTTTTTAAAGGGTAGCTCTTTCAACCAAAATTTTAAAAACGATCTAACTTTTTAACACGTCAAAGTAACAGTTTTCAGTAAAAAAAAAATATCTTATGCTATGTAATTGATACAGAAGTTTCAGTCATACATTGTTTCGCATTTCAAACAAATGTTTCATTGGTATTTATTCATTGTTTAATTACAAAAATTATATATATATATATATATATAACCCTTATTATTATTATTTACTCATATTACACGTTTCTTCTATTACAGTATACATATTAAGAGAAAAACGCAATTTACACTCAAGCACTAAAAAAATTGTTACACTGAATTGCAGATGTAAACATGCATAGTAACAATACTTCGTAACTCAATCTTAACTCTACTCCACTATGTCACTTACAGGATTGTTATTTGATTAGTCATTTTTAATTTAAGATACATTTCCGCATTCTCTAAGCAGAAGAAACACATGGAAAAATTTAACCGTAAGCAATGAAAAAAAGTATATTTAATTATTTTCTTTTCTTCTACTGATGATTGGAAAACTATACATATATATATATATATAAAATAAATAAATATATATATATATATATAAATCCTTTTTGTGTTCGATATTTTATGGCACGCTCATAGTATAATATCGCATTCTAATATTACAATCATTACTTCAAGGATAGCGAAATAAATCCATGATTTCTGCTAGGTAACTCAATGAAATCAAAATCGTGACATAAGCATCAGGCGGGGATTTCTAAATTTAAAATCTCACGATTTATTCGTGCGATTAAGCTAATTGATTGAATATTCATTCACTTTAAAATTCGTTAGGAAATTTCTAAAGTGATCGTTGTAATTGGATCATTTCAAAATCTAATGCTTAACTAGTTGTAATAGTTAGTTCTTGTTCGAAGTTTTATTCAATTTAATCTGACGCAAGACTTTAAATTAATGTATGAACTGGCTACGAGGTTTTCGAGAGTATTGAGGAAAAGTTTGAAGTACAGATTATTTCCATTTGACGATTTTGTAGTTTTTACTTTCTCCAAGAAAATGTAAGACTAGACGCTTTAATATTTCTTAAAATAATAAAAGGCCTGCATCTAAGGTTGTTTACGGCATCCTTTTTTCTTTTGTAATCTTCTGCAAGAGAAAAATGTTAGAACATTTGGAGTACTGAAATTCACATTCATTGTAATTTTGATTCGAATTTAAAAAGAGAAGTTTGGGCGCATATACGAGCCCAGCTACAAAGATTGGTCTGGTCTATGAGCGAATATATGCAACTGGCGCCAGTCATCGTTACAGACTGTGGACACGAAAATGCGCCCATAGCAGTTAAAGGGTTAAGAAAAAGTCCTTGTTTATGCATATAGTATTTGTTATGTGCTTGTATTTGTACAATTTTCGATACCCAAACACAAACACATACATTATGATTGCCGAAGATAAAATATTTTCTAAACTTACCCTACATGGTAGGCAAATATTGTTAACTGTTGGCATAACACGTATTTATTTTAAAAAGTAAATGGATAGCGAAATAAAAACAGGAATAACTTAGCACACTAGTAGAATACATATTTAAATCTGAAATTATTATTATTTTTTTAAATGTAAGTAGTAATTTCACGCAGGAAGAGATTGGGTTTTGGTTAATTAAAAGTTTCATTGGGTTTGGTTAATTAAAAAGTACTCGATTGCACTTTGATTGCATTCATTAAGGAATTCTACTGTTGTAATTCATATATTTCAGAAGAAATCTTCTGACTACTTTAGCCTTTGACTCCTAAAGAGAAATTATATTTATTTTAATATAGTTCTTTTACATTTCTCTAAGAATACTATATATTATAAAGCGTTTAAACGTAAAATGAATTCAAATTGGAAAAAAATCGTACATTTCCTTTCTCCATCAGAATCATACAGAATCGTAAAATTACACTATATCATTGTGTTTGCTTTACTTTTATTATTTTATTTATTTATTCATTTATTTATTTATATTATTATTACAATTTTTGTTTTACCCTTGTATTACAAGCAATCATTTATTTTCTAAGCAGATGCGCTAATACGCACTACAATCTCGTTCGTAATGCGAAAAAATTTGGAATTAAAAACTGACTTTTTGAAAAACATGAAAACTAAATGCTTTGAATAGATGCTTTTGATTTATAGTCAATGAAAAATAATAAAAGTTTCACATTATCTTCTGTTAAATTGTTTTCAGCGCATATAAGTTTTACAACTAGGTGTTTGATTTAACGGTTTCCTGAGCCGTTATTCATGTATCTCTAAAAATCTTTGAACATTCAATGATTTACAAGTTGAACAAGTGTATTGCCCTTCCTAATACCGTCCCTTTTACCTTCTCTTCTCTGACATCAGAACATTTTATTAGATGCAAGTTGTTTTTAAATTTCCAACTTATGATCTTTGCACAGGAGGAAATTTCCGAATGCTCCTCATTATAGCTCATTGCGGCAGCAATTGTGAAAATAAACTATCCCCATTGCAATAAAGGAAAATTTAATATTTCCAGAAAACCTGTTCTGTCACGAATACATTAAATCTACTGAAGCGGGTGAAAATCCCTGGGATAAATTATCGCGCATTATTTTACGCCGAGTTTGAACGCTCCTTCTTGCTCCTCCTGGGGACGTCATGCCCCGACTAACATGCGAAATGAATTTGTCATCCGTCTTGGAACGGGAACTTATTCACACAGAAAATGGCTGCTTAGCTTGCTACGTAAACTCACATGAATTGCAGATAAGATGAACGAATTACGGAAGAGCGTTTACTAGAAGATAGGCGAAATTTCCCACCTTGAATATTCCAGAGGAGTTTTCATTTACGCTTTTGGAAAGCTGTTGTGTGTACATATTGAACATTTTCTTTTGTTGAAGATGTGCGAGTAATAAGGAATAGAGTTTAATGAGTACAGTGAGTTAAAGGTGTATTTTTAAAAATATTTAGCACAAATATTAAATTAAGTGTCCTTAGTTTTGATTTACAAGTTCATAGCATAATGTCTAAGGATAATAAGAAAAATAAATTAGTAAATATTAAATTAAATGTGCTTAGTTTTGATTTAAAAGTTCATAGCGTAATGTCTAAGGATAATATGAAAAATAAATTATTAAATATTAAATTAAATGTGCTTAGTTTTGATTTACAAGTTCATAGCATAATGTCTAAGGATAATATGAAAAATAAATTAGTAAATTCAATAATACGAACTGCATGCGTAAATGTTAAACAATAATTGCTACGTGGTCTTATTGATTAAAAAAAAAAATTGAGAGACTTGATTATTTTTACGTTTTTTTTTTTTTTTTTCTGTTTGTAATTCACCTGAGTAAATGAATTGTAGAGTGTACAAGCATGACATATGGAATCATAATTTTTCAATTATAAAGCTTTACGTTTGTTAGTATTTATAAGGCTTTTAATAAAATGTAATTACGCATAGTTTTACATAAGTCACCGTATGTCTTTACGAGAGTACTTAAAATTAAGTTTATAAAAGAATGTTCCTATATAAGATAAACTTACTAAAGGGATCAACAGAATCCAAGAAAAACACTTGAAAACAATATTTTTATTTATTTTATTATTAAACTGTAATGTGTCAAAATTATAAATTATTCCAGAAACAGTAATATTGGTAAACTTATAGAAGTTTATTACATCAAGTCGTTAGTAGAAGCTATATTATATCAAGTATCAAGTCAAAGTTACAATATAGGAAATAATACAGTAAATCGCGGGTGTTGGGGGACATGTTTGGCACCCGCGTTATAACATAACCGCGATATAATGAAACTGTACCGCGGAACCATATCTATGAAATATACTCGCTCCTGTTGCACCACGTTTAACTTTATCAATTACTCTTAACTTTTCTTCGATTGTATAATTGTTTCTTTTCTTGTTTGCTGCCATTTGTTTGCTATAATTGCTGTGCAAGAAGCACACTTCTCAACTGAGCGCTTAGTCTATCGAGTGATACATTATTCGGATTAAATTGTTCTGCTCTTAGAGACTCCTAAGCTAGAACCATATCAACTGCAACAAAAACAATTGAGTTCTGAGAAAATGTGGCCTTAAAAATCTTGTTAAGTTATCAACATGAGATTATGAAGGGGGAGAAATTCTAAGCAGAAAGTAAATTTGTGTGGAAGGGGAGGAACGCACTTTTCAAAGAAACACTGCTTTAAACCTTTATACACTCTCGTGGACTAGAGAATATGTTTACTTTTCAAAAATTTCAAGAAATCTTTAATACAAAGCGTTGTTTGAATATCGGGGGACATGATAGTAACCGCGTTAAATCCGATTCCGCGGTATACCGAGGCGCGGTATTACGGGGTTTTACTGTATTAACTAATTATGATAGTCAAGACCACAAATGGAATGCACATTTGTAAGTAATATATTTACATCGCATTTAAGAAAAAAAAAACTACAATACATAACACTGATGTATCCAACTGTTAATGTTAATATTAACAGAATTGAAAGATAATGCATGCTTTTACCTAAAGTTTGAATTTTATAAGCCGTATTATGTGATTTTTTTTCTTGTGTCTAATGAAAATCGTAAAGAATCTATTGGGCAGCTACAATACATGAAATAATTTCACCTATTTGCAATAGTGAAAGAATTCAAATGCAGTAACTATTCGTACGAAAAGTTTGTATATTGCATTTAAGAACAAAATACAATGCATTAAACGGATTTTTCCCTAGTGGTACTATTAGAAGAAGCTAAAGGTAACGCATGCTTTCACGTAAAGTTCGCATTTAAGAAGAAGCTGCTCTATAGAAAATAGCTTTAAACAGGTTAGAAATTTACGATCAGCTCCAGAAAATTAAGGCAAGGGACGAAATAGCGTTAAGTGTTTGAGACAGGCGAGTATCTTGTTCTTCTCGAATGCCGTAAAAGAGGCATAAACTGCGAATTTATCGTTGTAAACGGAAACAAGAATAAGCGTAAAGAAGAAAAACTCATTTTAAGGTTTCTGGTAGGTTACACTAACAAAGAGCTAAAACATAAGTTTAAGGGTTTGTAAAACGTTATTAAAAAGTTGTCTTTACAGTTAAAATTTTTAGACAAAGAATTTTGAGGCTCAGTGCTGCAGATAAGCAATTAGTAAAACTTGAATATTTATGATAATGATACATTGATACAATGATCTACGACTATTCAAACTTTAACATTTAACTTTATTATGATTGACTGTTTGTACTTTATAAGGTAAAGCTAGGATAGATTGCGCGGTGGGAGAGATTGCGCACCCACGAGTTCTGGGGGAAGAAGTAGGGTGCACGCGACCAAACGCCATTCATTTGTACAAAGACAATAGTGGAATGTCCTCTTGAAAGTGCAAGTCGATTAATATGAACGTCTGTGATTAAGCATCGATATTCTATATTGTTTTCACAAGGTAAGTGCTTGAATGTTCATAATGCGTTCTTTGAAATTCTATAGAGTAGCAGTAGTACAAAATATTCTAAGCTTAAGCGACTTTTCGTAAGCTACTAAGCTAGACTAACAATGGGAAAGCCAGCATTTCTTTTTAGAAGCAGCCATATTTAAGTAAAAGTCCGCGAAATCTGTCCTACCGAAATAGGATAGTTTGCCCGTTTTGTACTTAGGAGAGATTGCGCGTTTCTCTCGTTAGTTTTCATGCTAGGAGTGATTGCGCATTATATTATTACCCACAGCTTGTTGGTAATGCAGCATAATTGCAAATTACATGTGAAACGTATGAATCGATTAAATTCGCTGCATTAATGGATTAAAAGGGGCGTTCTGAATTTTTACTAAAACATAAAATGTAAAATACTTATGTCCTCTCAACACATTTTTAATATATATTTTAATATATATTAAAAATATTTTAAAACTTTAAATTGATTTTTGAAGTTATTTCTTTATATAAAAAATTCACGGGTGTCTCTTCAACATGCATTAATTAAATATTTTGACTATAGTTCTATATCGAAAGGTAAAGTTGTCGTGACTTTTTAATTTGTGTTTTCAAGGGACCGTGGTTTTCTTATACCGTATAAATCGTTGAAACAAGTTCGTGTGATTTTATTTCTTTTGAAGATTTAAGTTATGAAATATACGTTTCGGAACTAAATGCAAATAAAGTAAGTAAAGTTGCTAATAAATTAATAATGTGCTAGTTTTATACAAATATTCTTATTAATAAACTATTTTTCCAAACCGTTTAATGCCGTCAAAATTAAAAAGAAAAGAAAGTGCAACGAATGTTACTGACCCACACATATATTCGGGAGAAAAATTAAGAAAGAAGCAGCTACAAAAAAGAAGCTAACGTCTGAAGATAAGGTGCTTCCAGAAAAAGTGGGAACCAAAAACTTGCAGGAAAGAAAACAATACAAAATGTTTGAATTTTGAAACATCTTCATCATCAGCTACCTCAGAAGAAAATAATGTCAAAATACTGAATCTTTGGGACCATGTCAGACAGGACAACGAGGATGAGTACACTGAATGTCTGAAACCTGAACCAGGAGACAACTTCAACCAGTGACATTAATGCTTACCGTTCCTTAGTAGGGACAGTCTGAAAAACTCGTGTGAAACACCCAAAAATAAGCATTTCAAGAAAAAAATGTTTTAATATATTCCTAAACTTATAATAACCCATTAGGAATACATTAAAACAATTTTTTGTTGAAATGTTTATTTTTGGGTGCTTCAGACGTATTTTTCAGACTGTTCCTAAAAAGGGACTGTAGGCATTAAAGGGTTAATTGTGCTATTTGTAGCAGATGGGTGCACTACTTACAACAATAAGTATACCGATTATGGACGACAACAACTTCGGTTAACAAACAAAAGACATTGAAACTGAAAATGAATAAGATTAATTATAATTTAAACCTTCTTTTCTCCTTTATTTTGTTTCTTTAATTAAAACACAGTTTTTTTCCGATTCTGTAATCATTGAGTTAAAATATTTATTCCTATTAAAATTGTATGTGTTTATACAAACCCTACAACAACACAGTTTTAGTGTGAATATTATTGCTAACAATTTAATTGCAGTTTTTATGAATAACAATCTCTCCTACCCATGTGCGCAATCACACCTACCCATGTGCGCAATCACACCTACCCTGTAAGGACAGATTGCGCAAATTAGTCTTCTTGGGTTTTTTTACAGCTGTTGCATTAAATTAAAGCAAAACAACGAAATATCAATGGAAATGTATAAAAAACAAATAAAGTCAGTTATTCATCAATAGTTTAACAAAAAAGTCATACTTCGACTTTTTAAAATTATGTTTCCAATTGTGCGCAGACTCTCCTAGCTTTACTTTATATAAATCTGGATTTTTTAAATGAGAGCTTAACAACAGACATAAAAAATGTGGCACCGCGTGGTTTTGATTTTTTTTTACTCCTACCTTCTGATTAGGGAACTTTTTATCACACCACATGCAATGAAAAACTGGTGTTACAATGCTCAAAAATAGCTTAAATTTGCTGTTTGTACAGGATAGTGCTTAATTTTACTATATTTGTCCCAACAAATGGAAGCAAGCAAAGTAGGAAAATATTAAGTAGGACCCTTGACCCTTTGTAGAAAGAAAATTGCGATTTTTTTTCTTTTTAGTGTACAACATTCCAACGAATTCTTTGCAACGTTGCCAACATAGAACTAAAAACCCAGAGTGTGTAAGCAACGTACGCTACTGTCAGCACAGCTGGGGAACTACATATCAGTTAGTGAAGTTATGCGGGAAACAAATCATTCGTCATCGTTGTTGCACCAAATCTCAAATTTGGTGCAACTGATGGCACTATAGCTAACAATTTTGAGTTAGGGCAGCAATTTATGGTGAAAGTAGCGTGAAATTAGTTTTCGAGTTACGTAAGCTTTTGTGTAATTTAACCCTTTAACTACGGATAACGTCAATAGACAATTTGGCGAAACTTTTCTGTGGTACGGGTAACGTCAATAAGCGATTTGGCGAAACTTTCCTGGGGTACGGTTAACGCCAATAAGAGATTTATTGACGTTATTTGTCGTAATTTACCTTTTTTAGCCTACTTTCCCGTAAAAGTAAAAAAAATAACAATAAAGCATGAAAGAAAGCTCAATGTATCGGAAAAATATCGTTAAAAATAAAGAACAGTCAAAAAAAAGTGAAGTAATTAAATAAAGATTGAAAAATAAAAAATTTGAAAGTAGGGTTTTGAGATGGGGAAAATGTGTGTCTGTCGGTCTGTCGGTCTGTCCCCCCCTAATAACTTTTGAATGAATAGTCCGATTCAAAAAATTCTTTTTGCATTCGAAAGATCTCGGCGAGGACATCTCATTTCCATATTGAACACTTTTTCGTTCAATTTTGAACAGTTTAAAAAATTTAACATTAGCACCTATGGGCAAAAATGAAGCAAATGATGTAAACTCTGGGTACAAGATCCATGTTCCAATGAACAAGCTTACTGGAAGAATCTCTTGGCGTGAAATATCAATTTGAACAGTTTTTGTTCATTTTTGAACAGTTCAAAAAATTAACATAGCGCTTACGGGGAAATTTCAATCCTGTATAAATCCTGACCTAACGGACCGATTTGCTTGAAACAAACTTTATCGGAAAGCTCTTATAACGTAGAACATGTGCAAATAGAAAGTTCACCCAGAACTAACGAGCCTATTTTCCTATAAAAATTTTTTATCGGGATTTTTAAGGATATTTCTCAATGAATAAATGAATGAGTGAAAGCATGAATTAATAAATAAATGAAGGAGTGAAAGAATGAATCAATGAATAAATGAATGAGGAAAAGAATGAATAAATGAGGGAATAAATATCTGAATGAGTAAATAAATGATTAAAGACATGAATGAGTAAACGAATGAATGAATGAATGAATGAATGAATGGCTGAATAAAGGAAAGAATCAATGGCTGAATAAAGGAAAGAATGAATGGCTGAATAAAGGAAAGAATGAATGAGTGAATGAATATGTATTATCCGTGGAAAAAGGTATATTTGAAATAATTAAGAACTAAAGCTAAAGGAGAAAGAGATAGCTAGATTATAAATTTGAATTTGGTGTATACGGGAAAGTAGGCTCGTATAGTTCTAGACGGAACTTCTTGTTATTGTTAGCCATTAACAAAATTTGCTATGGTGAAAGTTCAGGAAAGAAACTCATGACATATACATAGAAATAGATGTATCGCCATTTATGAAATTTTTTGAGACTTTTTGTGGCGTTCAGACAAACAGATTTGTGAATATATTCCGGTAGTTAAAAGGTTAACAAGAAGTTCCGTCTAGAACTATACGAGCCTACTTTCCCGTATACACCAAATTCAAATTTATAGTCTAGCTATCTCTCTCTCTCTGTCTTTCTCGTTTAGTTTTAGTTCTTAATTGGTTCAAATATACCTTTTTCAACGGTTAATAGACATTCAATCATTCATTTATTAAGTCATTCATGTGTTTAGTCACTCATTTATTCATTCATTCTTTTGCTTATTCATTTAATCATTCATTGATTCAAAAATATTCTTGAAAATCCCTATCAAAAAATTTCATAGGAAAATAGGATCCTTAGTTCTGGATGTACTTTCTATTTGTACATGTTCTACGTCATAAGAGCTTTCCGATAAAGTTTGTTCCAAGCAAATCGGTCCGTTAGATGAGGAATTATATAGGATTGAAATTTCCCCGTAGGCGGTATGTTAATTTCTTTTGAACTGTTCAAAAATGAACAAAAATTGTTCAAATCAATATTTCACGCCAAGAACTTCTTCCAGTGAGCTTGTTCATGGCAACTTGGATCTTGTACCCAAAGTTTACATCACTTGCTTCATTTTCACCCATAGGCGATAATGTTAAAAATTTTCGAACTGTTCAAAATTGAACAAAAAATTGTTCAAATCAAAAAGTAATATGGAAATGAGATGTCCTCGCCGAGATCTTTCGAATGCAAAAAGAATTTTTCTAATCGGACAATTCGTTCAAAAGTTATTAGGGGGGGGGGGGACAGACAGACCGATAGACCGACAGACCGACAGACCGACATACAGACAGACCGACAGACAGACAGACCGACAGACCGACCGACACACTTTTTCCCCATCTCAAAACCCTACTTTCAAATTTTTTATTTTTCAATCTTTATTTAATTACTTCACTTATTTTTGACTTTTCTTGATTTTTAACGATATTTTCACGATACCATTAAGCCTTCTTTCATGCTTTATTATTTTTTTTTTAACTTTTACGGGAAAGTAGGCTAAAAAAGAAAAAAAAATCTTTTACTTCAAAATGTATTCACATGTTCTAGTCTGATTGAGGAGTTATTACTTTAAACTTGAAAGAGAATAAACGTTCTTTTATGCTGAATTTCGGGTCTAGGTAACTTTATCTTGTCACTGAATTGATCTTCATTGAAATGCAACTCACCCCCTTAGGCTTACTGTGTTAACAGATCAACTGTGACAGAAAATGTATTCAAAATCGTTGAAACGGTAAAACCGGCATGTTCATTAGCGGTTAAACAACGCTTTCTATTGCGTTGTCCGGTGGAACTTTATTTTGTGCTAACATTTTTGAATTTTTAACGTTGCATTAAATAATTTTGCAGTGTTTAAGGCCTACACAAAAAGTCGTTTTCCGTATTTTTTATTTTTTTTTTATCATTCATTCACTCAAAAAATAGTTATATTTTTATTAAAATATTGTTAGGATGATGTTATGTTTTGGCAAGTATTTAAAAAATAGCTCCCCTGTTTAGTAAATTATAGTAAACTTTATTAAAACCAGTTATGTGTCAGATATTCCTTTTACGTCTTACGTATGTATAATTAATTAGTATTGGAAGCACAAACCCCAAATTTCTGTCGTAAAAGGCAGAAACTGCATGAACATATTTTCAGCTGACATTTCGTAGAGCTCGAGCTATAAATGAAATATTATCCATCTCCGAGCAGCTGCTTTAAACAATAGCTGAAAACCATTCATCTTATGCGAGCGTTTAATAACACTGTGGTGAATGGAACCTTGCAATGCATCAAACGACACTTAATTAAAAAATATGTTGTGCTATTTTGTGAAACGTGAATGAATTTCAATGCTGTGTATGTGTTTATTTCGTTGAGCATCCATTTGAGTCTCTAAATTTAATGTAGTAAAAATATGTGGACCCATATTTTCTACAAGGATTTAAAAGCGGAACACGTAACTGCAGTCTTTTACAAAATTTGTGCGTATTTTAAGCTGTTTCAATTTTTTTCATATGCATTACTTCTGGTAAGTGTACCAAATTGCAAGTACACCTTTGCGCATATTGGTGTGAAAAACTCATGTAATCCTTTCTTGGAAATATTATGCGAAAACTTCCTCACACATCAATGTCATGCCAAACCGGGACAAGTACTGCAGCTCAGATTAATTACTAAAACTTACCCAGTTAAAGACCCTAATTATCGGGATGATTGAAATTCAATTAAATTGTTTAGAGCAGCGTTTCCCAACCGGTGGTTCGGGAACCCCTAGGGGTTCGCGGGTGTAGATAGAGGGTTCGCGAAAATAATATTGCAATGGCGGAATTTTTAATTGCTGACGTGAAAGAAGAGATGAAGCAATAAATTTACATGCGTATTAGGATGGAGTGACAAAATGGTCTTTTTAAATAAATTGTTTTCCCGATAATGCAGCTGCGGGCTGACATAGGAAGCTTTTCGTACAAAATTTGAAATGCACATATTTCTACAGCTACATAATATCGAAAATTTGAATCTCAAAGTAATGTCGAAAGTTGTTCATTGATTTATTTTAAAATTTAAACGTTTTTTTCTCTTTATTTTTTCTCGTTAGCGCGAAAAAAAAGTCGGAAATGTGATTTTTTTTTTCATTACTACGGCTATTTTTTACATACAGAGCTCAAGGTGGAAACGAAAGATAGATATTCAATAATTTTAAATTTTGTACTCACATTTATCACACTTTATTTCCAACTTTTCAGAATTTTGTATATTTCAACCCGAAAGTGGAACCGAGCGATATCCATTGACTGATTCAAAAATTTGTACGTATATTTCTCATACCGTTCCAAAACCTTTTCGCGCTATCAGGAGAATAGTTTTTAAGGATATTTTTCGTGAATACATATTTTTAGTGTCCTATTAGTTAGTCAAAAAGAACAAATAATAAAAGGTAAATTCAGTATTTATTTAAACTTACGATATTTTGCAATTGTATATTTATCTCTCGCCACGAACTATTGTGCAATATGGAAAATAAATGTACTAAAAAATTTTATACTTTTGTTGCACATTACTATAGAAAGGGGTTCCCATTTTCTTTCGGATCGTGGAAGGGGTTCGCAAAGAAAAAAAGGTTGGGAACCACTGGTTCAGAGTATCTAACCGGAAGTTTGAGAAAAGTAATAATATTGTAACTGTGCTATGGCGTAAAACAACGTAGTTTCCTGCTGTAATGGTTGAACTTTCCATCTTGGTATATGAGTGGATTTATTTATATTCAACTTAGCCCAATGCATTAATTCTGCCCGTCTTACCCATCCCATTTTTTCCCATTTCGCCCATTTTTATCCATCTTATTTAAACTAAATTAACTACTTTTTAAAATTTCTGGAAGGATTTTAACCTAAGAAATAATTATTTTCATTTTCCATGGGAAAAAAATGACATGACAGATATGACAAAGATTGGACATGTTTTTATTAATAGCTCATAATATTATTTCTTGTAATATAACTCGTCTTCTATGCTTAAAGTAGTTGTGAAGATATGCAAGCAGTACATGAAGCAAACCAGGTGTGTTTAGCGGTGACTGTCACATATGTAATTAAATATCTATGATTTGAGCGTAGTTACTGTTAAGTATGCGAGGAAAAATTGCTTTAATTCTCCGTTTTTAACAGGAATTTTATAATTTTATGTGGGAAGGTACAGCGTTATTTAATATTAAATATTAACTAGCATGTATTTTTAATACCAATTACAAAAAGTAATATTTATATATATATTTCTTCAGTAACCATATTTTCATCTTTATAGACATATATAATTAAACTCTATTTCTTATAATTAACGCGTCATAAAAAGCAGTGAAAATGTACTAGATAAAGTAGCAGCTTAGTACTGCCTGCAGGCAAAAAACAACGCTTTTAGGAGTAATCCCATACACAATATAAAAATGAACACCAAAATAAAATACTTCAATTAGTATTTTTATAATTATTTATTTCCTTTTTTAGCCTACTTTCCCGTAAAAGTAAAAAAAATAATAATAAAGCATGAAAGAAGGCTTAATGTATCGTGAAAATATCGTTAGAAATAAAGAAAAGTCAAAAATAAATTAAGTAATTAAATAAAGATTGAAAAAGAAAAAATTTGAAAGTAGGGTTTTGAGATGGGGAAAAAGTGTGTCTGTCGGTCTCTCGGTCTGTCTGTCGGTCTGTCGCCCCCCTAATAATTTTGAACGAATTGTCCGATTCGAAAAATTCTTTTTGCATTGGAAAGATCTCGGTGAGGACATCTAATTTTTATATTTTATTTTTTGATTTGAACAATTTTTTGTTCAATTTTGAACAGTTCAAAAAATTTTAACATTAGCGCCTATGGGCGAAAATGAAGCAAATTATGTAAACTCTGGGTACAAGATCCAAGTTCCAATGAACAAGCTCACTGGAAGAAGTTCTTGGCGTGAAATATTGATTCGAACAATTTATGTTCATTTTTGAACAGTTCAAAAAAAAAAATTAACATAGTGCCTACGGGGAAATTTCAATCCTATATAAATCCTGATCTAACGGGCCGATTTGCTTGGAACAAACTTTATCAGAAAGTTCTTATGACGTAGAACATGTACAGATAAAAAGTTTATCCAGAACTAACGGGCCTATTTTCTTATGAAATTTTTTGATCGGGATTTTCAAGAATATTTTTGAATTAATGAAAGATTAAATGAATAAACAAAATAATGAATGAATAAATGAGTGAATAAATACATAAATGACTGAATAAATGAATGATTGAACGAATCTGTATTAACCGTTGAAAAAGGCATATTTGAAGCAATTAAGAACTAAAGCTAAACGAGAAAGAAAGAGAGATAGCTAGATTATAAATTTGAAGCTGGTGTATACGGGAAAATAGGCTCGTATAGTTCTAGACGGAACTTCTTGTTATTTATTATTTTTAACCGCAAACTCAATCGTTTTGGGAAACACAGTAAAAAAAGAAGTGAAATACAGCCATATGCAGCAAAACAAAAATATCAATTACCACTCTTGCTGAAAGTCTCAAAGCTAACAGAATACGATTGACGTTGAAGTTGTCAGGGGAAGAATTAGGATAGTTGACAAGTAAGTCTTTATTTAGGGATTTTGGCAAAAAGGGAAGTAGCAATAAATATCCCTGTGGAGACGACAAAGAATTTACGATCCTTTCTCTTAAACAGCTAAAGCGAAAAAGAAGCATAAAGAGGGTCTCGTGTCCAACAACCGAATTTTTCCATTTTGCCTTAGTGCCGTAAAAGAAGCAAACTATAAATTTATAGTAGTAAAAGGAACAGAATGAAAAATGAGAAAGAGAAATCGGCTTAAAGTATAAGCTACGAGGATTATCAGAAAGTCGAAATATTAGGGTTGATACGTATATTTATATCGTTCACGCAAACACATTATATATATATATATATATATATATATATATATATATATATATAAAATGTGTGTGTGTGTAAATATTAATAATGTCGGACGTGTAAAAGGGGTTAAAAGGAGCAATTATTTCTGAAACGTCGTTAAAAATCTATGTATGTTATTCGATGGGACCTTAGCAGCTAATGACGTAGCTTTTTGACCCCTTTGATAGCTCTAGTACATATATACACGTTTTGGAGTTTGAAAAGGATAAATAATATATATTTTAAAAGATATGCAACTTCAAAAGATATGCATACTTTTTTCAACCTTCCTAAAATGTAATGGAAGTATTTGAAAAAAATAACGTAGAAATTTTATAGATCGTATCAAAATTACTGTCTCGTTTATCTTGTTAACTTTATTGGTCTTACAGAACCATATTGTTTAAAAATGTAATAGCCGGAAAATATCATTAAATATGCTGATAATGCAGGAGTTCAGTGCTCAAGTATTTCATATTTCTGCAATCTGCCATAAAACATGTTGCAAGGGTAAGACTTCGAAAATAAGCATTTATTTTGAGGGGTTTGAGCAAAATATATTTTACTTTACTCTACTTTACAGTTAGCTAATAGCACTTACAAATATTTGTTTTTGTACTAGTTATTTTCATGTATGTTAATAAAATGAAACAGAACGCCGTTGCTCTAGTAAAAGTCAAAAATAACTTGAGGCCAGTTTTGAGATATGGCCAATTTAAACCTTCAAATATCGTGAAGGTTTTGCAGACTCGTAACTCCTACAGTGCGTTTAGCTACGTAAATTTTGAGTTTCGAATTGGTTTATATCATGAAATAACTAATTGATAAATCTGTTTCATTGCAATAGTTCGTGAGCTATTATGCTGGCTTTGTGACTTTTATAAGTATACCGATGATGTATGATTAATCATTGTTACTAAATTTTATATTAAAAAAAATAATTCGTGTGCAATATCTTTTTTCCTACATTTGCATGTACAAAAACAAATACAAATGTGATGACCAGAAACAGGCTTTTGGTCCAGCTAGACTGTCAATTTATCATTTCCCAGTGAAGATCAACAGCCATCGTAAAACTTTTTACCCCATGTGAGGGGTATTGCTGAGACATTTGAACGATATTGCTAGCGAAGTAATTTTCGAGCGACACATTATTCCTTTATTTTTTGTTAGGTTCTTTTATGCACGACAATAGAAAAGCCAGCATTGAAACAAGTATTTTTTAAAAATGTTTCCCAACACTTTCAAACTTTACAAACTAGGCGAAAATAAAGTGCTAAAAACTTATCACCTCTTGCAGACATGACCCTTATTCTCAAGGAAGAAAACTCTTTTCTCAGAGTTATCATCTATCCAATATTCGTTGGGAAAAAAGAAAACAGAAACTCTGTAATAAAAAGAAAGATCGCAGTTTGACGATACTGCCAACACAAAAGACCACATGAACAATGATCAGAAAACTCAAAGCCAGTGATATATTTATAGAGATACGTCACTTTTTCCCCCCTTTTCGCCTGTGTGTTTAGAGAAAGAGTTCTTGAGAACATTGACACGTAAGCCCGAAAAGTCTTTTGAGCGATTAGAAGAAGGAGATATCTTACTATCTAGTACATGATTTTGATCTTTTCCTTAGATCTATCATTTACACAGATCGTGCTTCGAATCGCCTTTTTGGATGATAACGATATTTCTGTACGACTATTCCGTGCTATACTGTGAAAAAAACATTTGAAAAAGAACAAAAAATCCCGTCTAGAGATCTAGAAGAGCCTATTTTCCAGTATACACCAATAGCAAATTAATAATCTAGCTATCCCTATCTTTTTTTTTTTCATTTAGCTGTAGCTCTTAATTACTTCAAATATACCTTTTTCAGTGGTTAATAAATGTTCATTCACTTATTCATTTATTCATTCGCTCATTTACTCACTCATTTAACCTTTAAAAATTAATTAGAGATATAATTAAAAAATTAAAGCCAATATATTTTGAAAGCAAAAGAAGAAAAAAAAAACTTTCGAATTGTACGAATCCTTCAAACGTTATTAGGGAGGGAGATGGACAGACGGACCAGATCGACAGACAAAAAGACCGACCGACAGACACACATTTTTCACATTTCAAAACCCTACTTTCGAATCACTCATTTTTCAGTATTTATTTAATTGTTTAACTTCTTATTTATTTTTTCGTATTTTTAACGATATTTTTATGATACATTAAACTTTTCATTTTTTTATTTCCTTTTTTTCTCTGGGAAAGTACGCTAAAAAGCGTCTCAATCCGTCATTTATGCCGGGCGAATAAGTGACAAGCGTTTTAAAAGAGCTAAATAATAGTTTTTATTTACACAGCTATTTTAACTCTTCTTAACATCAAGGTGATCTATCTTCGTTCTTCTTAATCCGTAAAAACAATTGAAAAATGATGCAAACGTAATAATACCATAATCATTTTTATTAGATACTGCGAAATGATGTCACGTGAATGACTGACAGCATTTATAAGGATGTTAAAAGTTATTTTTGGTGGACATGCCTTATAAGGCAGGAGTCTGGAAATCTTGAATATTGTTTGTCTTTTATTATTTTTTCCTAAAACAAAGTACAGGCCACCCAAAAAGATGTTCACGATTAACAAATAAGATGCATGAAGCCTATACGAAATCGACGCAAAGTTAGCTGTAGAGCATCTAAAACAGCGTTGATGATTACAAATAACTTGAAGTCAAGCGCGCATGCGTTGAAATCAGTTCGTGACGGAATGCCGTTTTACTCATCAGTCAAAAATATGCCCCTGAGTTTCAATTAAAAGAAAAAGTTGATGAAGATTAATAATTTTTGTTCCAATTCAAAATCACGGACAACTTTTTCTAGGAATTTACCATGGTGGCTGTGAACTGACTGGTAAATGGAATTGCCTTGCGTCCTTTGTCACACAAGGCATTTTCATTAATCAGTCAGTTCATCATGTACCTAGTAATTTCAAGATCAACGCGAAGATCACTCACAAATATCAAAACTGTAAAAAAAAAAAAAAATTCACGTTAAGAAAGCACAAATTAGCATTAAAATTTTAATGCTAATTTGTGCTTTCTTAACGTAAAATATTTTTTTTACCAGTTTACTTAACACAAAGTTAATTTATTATTTAATACCAAAACTCTTTAAGTTGTTCCACAATATCACGCTGCTTTCGAATACTTGTTTTCTATTGTCACAACCTAATACCACTTAATTGCTTAGCAACATTAGACTGATTCCGAGGTCCTTTGGTGATTATTATTATTATTTGTTTTTCGATTTTTCTGTACCATTATTAACCAATTTCGTTAAAAATGACTTTATGGTTTGTACTTAGAGTGAGCAACTTTCATTTAATGGTAAAATTATACTTGTTGTAGCTAAAATTTACCTATACTAACAATTCAATAAAAATACGATTTTTTCAATGCAATGGTTACTTTAAATAAACATATATCATGCAAATGCTTTTTGTCATTAATCAGTGCACAATATTATTTAAAGTAGCTTTTCTAAAGAAATTTCTCTCCCTAAGCTTTTGCCTACTGGAAACTCCATGCAGAAAAGTCTTATCTATGTTTGTGTCTAATGTAGCTAATGATGGTCATTTGTGGAATCTCGATTACTAATTCAAGGCAAAGCGAAAGTCGTTATTTTTCGATTTCAAAGAAATATCTAAGTGGAATCATTATGCACAGTCATTAGAACGCAAATGTAAGCGAATGTTTACGGGCAACTGCTTATGTCGTAGAACTGTTATTAATTCCAACGACTTGTGCTCACAAATGTCATGTGAGGCATACAAATGCATGACAGTGTTGCTAACGTATTAATATCAGATGCAATTTCTGAACCTGAAATACATAATTACACTAAAAGTCATATCTTATACTATAGTAATGGACGGCTTGCTGATTGCAGATTACACAAAAGCAACGCTGACACCAATTAAGTTTTCCTTTCATTTTCAGAAGGATGTACTTTATTTTTTTTTATCTATTTATGCAGTTTAAAGTGCCTACTCAGATTTAGTTAGAGTAGAAGAAATGAGTAGAAATGTTAGTAGAAGGGAGCAAGAACCCCCAAAGAATGGATATTCATATAATGATTAACAGGTAAATACTTTTCTCTAGAACTTATTACTTAAGTATGAATGAACTTATTTAGAAAAAAAAACCTTTAAATAGATTTATTTGCAATAATAAGATATTTGTAAAACTGCAAGAAAAAAATTACAGTTACACTGTAAAAATGTTTTGCCGAAATTACATTAGAATCTCTTAGAAAGCATTATCCGAACTTTGACGCTAATTTTAGAGAACTAAAAACAGGGAACTACAATGCCTTTAGAAAAGGTAATTACGAAAAAATAAAAAACAGAGAACATTCTGAAAATTGATAGTAACAGATAATGTGCCTCAGTTGTGGCGTCATATGCGAGTAAGATAAACTACTACGTGTGGTACACAAAGTGGAAGGTGAATTCAGTTGAGCCCACGTGGTTGTGATTACTGGGCCGTAAGGCCACTCGACCAAAACTACCTCCTAGTTGGGGGCACTGGCCGCCCGAGGGCTCACTAGAGCTGGTAATAAGCAGAAAGCCAACAATATGTGCCGCACTTCTTGACAATTTTGAACCTGCTACGGTCACAGAGCTCAAGTGTTTACTTATGCGTATGTTTACAATTTGAAACTTGTAGTCAGAACTCAAGTGTTCAGTTTTACGTAATTTAACAGATCTTTCTCTGTAGTTGTACAGAGTGCGTGAAAACAAGAATTTTATTGAGAAACTGATGTCAAGAAACTTGATTATTTGATTTGAAACAATTTCTTCTTAAATGTACAGGAACACTCAGTTTGCTTTCTGTCTTTCTACAGAAAGTTTTTACAGTGTAAAGGAATGCCACATTCATGTTTTATGATCAGCGTCTTTTGTCAAACTCATTCCTTTCTATTCATTTTCCAAAAACCTTCTTCATTTCAACAAACGGTTGATCGTATTTCTGTTCTGTCGCCAACGTATCAACATGAGTTTATTTCCATGAAACCAATAAACAGATCGTACCGAGAACTGAAAATAATAAGTAGTACCCTCGCCATAGCGAAGAGTGTCCTGTTTCTGAAGTGGAATTCTTGCTGTCGAGAGAACAGTAGAACATGTAATATCCGCTGCAATGCAGGGAGTGACTACCTTATTTGAAACTCGAAGAACTGAATATTTTCTTCGCTTACTTGAGAAACAAGGCATCAAAGAAGTCGCAAGCGCGTCTTATATTATCAGATTTTTGCAAATCCTCGTTTTATTTTTCCATAGTTTTCTACTTTTCCAATATCTTCCTAGAAAGGAAGATCTGAAGAGCACAATGAAACATGATCTATACGAGTTTCTATTGAAAACAAATTCTCGGAATAATATGCATTAAATTTCTAATACTTTCAGCGGAAATCCTCAAAAGAGTAATTTCTTTTCAGCTAAAATAAAATGCGAATTATTGCGTTTTATTTCGAAGTATATAAAATGAGACACATAGTATAGCATGTGAAGGAAATTAATATCATAGTTATTGCTTTAGTCATGATGTCTTGTCCTTTTGTTGCACGGCGTACACTTTTCGGACTTTGTTCTCTACTTCAAATTACCTACCATAAAAATTAGTTCCTGAATAGTTTTAAGTTTCATCGAATAAAGTTTCGTTTTCCATTCTTAGATGTACTATAAAACTTCACAGTTTGTGTTTAGATAGTGTAAACACATTCAGAATTCTGTAAGGTGATTTTTCTTCTCAATTTTCTTTTAAATTATTTTTGAAACTCCTCGTTGATTATCTCCTCATCTATGATTGATTCGTCCTCATCTATGAAAATTGGTTGACTCATGAGTAGTTTTGAATCTCACCGCTTTAAGTTCAGTACATTTAGGAATATGCAAACATCATATTTAATCTTTCTTATTTATTGGTTACATATCAAGGAAACATGTTAATAAAAAGCGCACGCATTTATTAGCATAATTATTATTTTATTTACACAGCAGCTTTTGAGGGGAAAAGAACGGGCCTACCGGTGACGAAAAATGAAAATTTTCTGAAAATTTAAATCAGATAAAAACATATACTGATTAGTATTTTCATAAAATTATAATACGAATGAGGTTTAAAAAATAGTTCAAGTTACCAGAGCTAAGCTATAAGTCAATATTTTCCTTCAGATTGCAGAGAAGGATTGCATTTAGCATTTTTGAATATTCCTATTCGGAAGAGACGTTTGGCGAGACTATTATGTTCTGCGAGTCGCCTGAAGATGCCCATCGCTTTAAACCTCTACTGAACTATTATGTTAAGGATGGAATCCCACCAAATTTTAGGTTTATTGGTAACACGGAAACAATCCACGAGGCTGTTTTAAAAACAGTCATGGACGATAAATTTGAAAGATAACAATACAATACAGTCGAAAAACAAATGTAAACTTTTCTGTCAGGCTGATTCTATATCAACATATGAACATATACGAAAATTCTTGATTTTGTAAATTGTCAACAATGTTAAAATCTACTTACAATAACTTTGACAGCAACAGAAAACTCAAATTCAGTGCACTTACCTGTAAAAAAAAACAAGATATCATTCAAAATAATTTTTTCCGCTAAAAATGCACTAAGAGTTAATTTTATTTAAAGAAACAGCAGGCCAATCTTTCATAAAGTTAGCGACAAATTCACTATGCTAATACAGGGTTATGAATATTGATAATGCATGTTAGACAATCAATTGCAATTAAAAATAAGAAGTGGTGCTCCCTACAGTATTGAGACGGGAGTTAAAAGCACTAATGTATTTAGATTAATACCTTAAGGAATTCAGTGCGTATCCGGAAATTGTGCTTCAAATTTAGTGATGGTAAAATATGCAGTTCTCGTTTTTACATTAAAAAGGATTTGTAGAATAAAAAGAATATTTGATTGTGTCTTGAATATATTTGAATTATACAAATGAATTATTAAATTTTAATGCAAATTCTGCAACGAATTTAAACCTGTTCATAAGGAATTCATAATTACAAAAATAATAAAATTGCAGAAATATGCTTTTTTCCACTGCTGTAATATTTATGTATGATCTATATTCATTAGCTAAATTAAAGAAAATTAAAATAATCTTAAATACTTTTAACACATAAAGTCCACCTAAGTCTCAGTTATAAACGTTTGATAGCTTGATTTCTATAAAATTTAAATATGTGTGACGTTAAATGAAAATTTAATATAATGTAAAAATTCCTTGCACCCATACAGAGTGATTATATATAAAATTCTCCAACAATTTCTCATATTGGATCTTTCTAAACATATTTTAACCCTTCAGCTGTCACCTATCAAGGCATCCCACAAATCGTCACGTCGGGTCATATAGAATTAAAAATTTAGTAAATTGGGTATTAAAAAATGTAAAACTTTGTGTTTCAATTTCAATACAATGTAGTGTTCGGCAGTAGTTAACTAGAAGTAGTTAACTACTAGTGGCAACTACTAGTTAACTACTAGTTGTAACTACTTTTGTTTTGAACTAGATAACTACTAGCTAAACTACTTTTTTCCCAACTACTAGTTACAGCTACTTTCAAAATTCTAACTACTTTCGAAAAAAAATACTTTAATCTATTTTTTAAACATTAAATTAATTTAATTTTTAGCTTATGAATATTACTCACACAAATGTATTTTTTATATTATGTTATATAATGAAAAAGTACTCATAAAAATATCATAATATTTTTTGTAGTATTTACGCAAATTAGAAAAAGCTTTCTAATATATAATCAATAAATAGCGCCCGCACCAGCACATGCACAATGAAGTTTCATTTAAAGACCAAATCTTCATTATGGAGAAGCTTTACTTCTATTCCAGTACTATGCATGGGTTTGGGATACCATAAAACACAAAAAGAAAGGGAAAATACTGGTATTTAGGATTTCTTTTAGAAGAAAACACTGATTTTTATGTTTTTATTTTTAAAATTAAATCGCCAAAAATGTTTTTAGTTACATGGTTTTATTTAAATTCAAAACATCTTTGCATTATCCAAACAAAACTATTGTTGCCAAACGGCAAATGATAATGCTGATAATTTCCTCAGAGCCAAAATTATTATTTTTTTTCCTAATTAACGTTATAATAAATTATAAAATAGATGGATTACTGTATTGTCATCGAAGATAAGCTTGTGTGCAAAATTTGAAGATAATTTGTGCAGTAATAGTTGTCGAAAACCGCCTTACAAAATTCCGCCACAAGTCAAGTTAAATAAAACCATGTAAAAAAAATACTGATTTTTATGACTTTCTTTTTAGAAAAAACTGATTTTTATGATTCTTTTTGAGACAAAATATTGATTTTTATGATTAAAAAAAATATATCAGCTTCTTCCAAATTATTTAAATATAGATATTTTTTATTATGAATTTTAATATATTCTGGGTTCAAGTAATTCATTAGAATTTTAACTGACTATATGGTAGCCTTAATGCATCTGGTCCTCTAGGGAAAGATGGAATAGCTTCATTAAGGTGTCAAAGAAGGACATTTTATCTGAGAACATTAAGTTTTTGGACATGCTGACTACAGCAATAGCATCAACCGCACCTTTGGAAAGGATTTTTTCTGCATTTGGAGTAGTGCACTCAAAATTAAGAAACTTATTGGGGGTTGATAAGGCATCAAAACTGGTATTCTTGATGAAACATCTAAATAGTAAAATGGATTAAACTCTAGTAAACATTTTATGTGATATTTACCATCTCTGTTTATATATTCAAGAAATTTCGATATACTCAAAAAATTATAATAGTCCAGTCAACTTATCTGTATATATTCAAGAAATTATAGTACATTTAGTAGAGAAATATAAGCTTTCTCTTCTGTTTCTTGTTGTTCTCTGTTTATTAAGCATACATTTTTTATAAATATAGTAAATTAATAATTAATTTTGAACTAGTAATAAAAAATTATTTCAACTGAAACATCTTAAAATTATTTGAAGACTATAAATAATAAACTGAATTTATTACTGTATTTGTGGGCGCAAACCTATTTTGCTTAAAAAAAATCCAAAAATTTGATTTATATCGAAAAAGTACGATATCGTTTTTAATTTAAAAAAAATCACCAACCCTGACTTGAACACAATTTAAAAGAATATAATCTAAATTCTAAAGAATGCGCGTTACAAAGATATTTTGTTAATGAATGGGGGTTCGGCAGAGAGAATTTTAAATTGATATTAAGAGCTTTTTATTGTAGAGTTTTAAATGTAGAACTTTAAATTGATATTAAGAACCCCTTCATTTTACAACAACTGCTGAGAAATTGTTACTTCTTAAAAACATAAATTATTAACTTTATTAAACAAATACATATTAAAATAAATGTTTAAATTTAGAGGAAAAAGTTTTGTCTTTATTCATATTCTCTTTATATATTAATTGTTCAGTGGAATTATTTGGAAATATTCAATCTTTGAATGTTTTACATTAATCTCTTTAAAATTGTTTAATGATTAAAAATAATATTGAGTTTAATTATTACGATTAAATATTTAAGAACAAGCCCAAAAATCGAAATTCAAATGAATTATACTTAAAAGTAGTTAACTACTTTTGGAGAACAGTTAACTACTAGTTACAACTAGTCTCAGAAAAAAGTAGTTAACTACTTGTTGCAACTACTTTTATTTAGAGTAGTTAGTAGTTGGTGGTTAACTACTTTTTGACGAGTAGTAGCCGAACACTAATATAATGTAAGAATATGTAACATATAAAAAGCATTGAAAAGAAAAGCAATTAAAATAGCACCTGGGTCAATATGACCCGACGTGACAGCTAAAGGGTTAAATAGCAAGTAAATTTCTTTTCAGAGTACGGGGGAACTTGCAAAGCAGGCTTTAAAAAAATATAGGTACAAAAATTGTCGTTTGATTTTCATTCCAAATTTTACAGTAAAACTTCCAGGTGAGTCAACTGCAAATATTTTATCTTCTTCACTTGTGAAATAAGAAGTACCCCAAGTTGCGTAATCCAGTTACTGTCTTAGTAGCTGTTTGAATTATTTTATAAGTAACAGAAAGATAAATGCCTGCATCTACAAAAATAAACACATCAATCGACTTTGGAGAATTGATTTGGATTGTGGATCCAATAGTTTTAATGTTGAACTTTTCTTCCTGTTTACAAAAGAAAGTCAAAGAAAGCGGATTTTATAGTTCACTTAGCTGATCAAAATTTGAGTGAGAGAAACAAAACAAATCTAAGTTTTTTTTTTTTTTTTGGGGGGGGGGGATTACTCTTTTTCATTAAAGGGAAGTTAGTTTTTTTTTTGAGTAAAATCTCCTTTCATTGTAGCTCATAATTACAATGATTGTATGCGAAAAGGCGAAATTTTTATTATGGTCACTAATATCCCACCTAAGGAAAATAAACCAGTCGACAGGGTGGCGTAGTGGTAAGGCGCAAGTCTCGTACGACCAAGATCGCAGGTTTGAACTGGACCCAAGTCCGTGGATTTTCAAGATGCAGAAAATCGTTTGCGCCCATGTCGCATGATTGTGCGGCATGTTAAAGATCCCTTGAGTATCCGTTTGGCTTGAATATTCTCAGCTAAATTAAACACCTAGTGTAAGTCGCATCAAATGAGAGCTCATGTTCCGCCATGTAGGGGAAACTGAGCGTCCAAATTCTCAGTGGCAATGGCATCCACCGACAGTGGTGCTACTTGAAAAAAGGGATGCCAACTACCGTGATACGCATTAGGTCTGCAAAGGTTAAGAACCACACGCAGCCCCATTAGAAAGAAAAAAAAAGTAAAATAAACCAAAATGTTGAAAATTAAAACAAAAATCATGTACAGTTATACACACAATTAATCTCAAATTCGAAAAACGTTGCCAATCCAATGTAAAATATTAGCACCAAGAATAATAGTGAAGTATCCCCCCCCCCCCATCCCCAAAATGAAGAACCGTTTTTTTTTATAGATGCAATTCCAAATGAAGCCCCCACCTTTGAATTAGAAAAATGGATACTATTTTTTAAAACCAGAAGCAAACCCCTTTTGAAGACGAACACTAGTTCCGGACGAGCCATCAGATTTTTCTCCCTGAGTCTTAGATTAAGTTCCTTTTACTACTAACGAGGGAATATTCGTGATCATATGAATCTACTAGTTACTTCCATGTTTTCAAAATCCCTCTTAAAGACGGACGGGCTACCCGACTTTTTTTACTTCCTTGAGCTTTTTATTATTAGATTAAATTGATCTCCTTTTACTACGGATGAGGCAGCATTCGGGATCATATAAAAGCACTGTTAGATTTCCCTGCTTTCAAAAACCTTCTTAAAGACGGACAACAAGATCGGACGAGTTCTTCGGTTTTGTTTTTATTTCCTAGAGCTTTTCATTATTAGACAAACTAATCTGCTTATAATACGGACAAGAAATCATTCGGGATTAAAAAATTGTCACCTGTTAGCTTAACATGTTTTAGCTCTTTTCTTTTGGTATCGGGAATTTGTTTATAAATTATAATTCTTTTAGCTCTTGACTGAGTTTCGAGTCGAAATACCGACTGAATCGTATATAGAAAATGTATTTACCAAGCTTTCATTTTTCCCTTCATCATTAGAATGTTTAAACAATTTTCTAAAAACCTCAATGGAAGAAATGTGTTACCAATTACCATAAACACTGAGTCATTAGTTTTTATAGCTGCTGATGGCAGCTTAGAACTTAAAATCTACAGCTCAACAGGAAAATTAACTTCGTTTTGCTTCAATACATATAAATTTGAAAACAAAAATCTGTAGAGGGTTCTTACTGTTCCTCTTCCTCGCCTTTTTTAAAAGTAAATTTATGTTTACATCTCACCTTGAAACCTGTGTAGCGATTTTCATTCTTATCATTATTGGTCTAGCAACGCTTTTAGAAAATGTTAGCAAATATCTCATGTAATTTGCTAAAAAGGAAAGACTTTTCCCACTTTTTGAGAAGAATACATACAATTTTGTCATTGTACAACTCGGAACGACTTGCGAGAATATATTAGTTCCACTAAATGTTCCTTGGGGTAATCAGTACCTTAGAACTCTAAAATAACCCAGACATAAGAAAATATTTCACACGGGCGAACAAAGCCATACAGAATTGCCGCATAACACGTATTACACAACCAATTTCAAAACTTTCCCATGATATTTAGAACGCATCAATTTATTTTTTTTGTCCCCTCCCTTCATCTGTTCCTTCCACACATAGATCAACGTTCTAAATTATTTTTAATGTCGACGGCCGAAAGTTTCCCGCGACGGGGCTTAAAACTATCCATTTTTATCCCTGCATGCAAAGCCCGCGTCGCAGGTGGCAGAGAAATTGATATATGGTGCCATTAAAAGTGGCATTTCCATCATTCCTCGAGAAACACGAAGAGTTATGCAACCCGCAACGTTTTACGGCTTCAGGCTCAACGATAATAAAGGACCATATCCATTCCGGAAAAGCGAATTGAACACGATGGTACCGGGGAAGGGAGGGGAGTTTTTTCTTGCATGTTGCATTCAGAGCGGAATGTATGTTTTTGAAACGTAACGTACTATTCTTACCTATGCTTCAAAAATTTACGATCTGAAGCCAAATCCATTGTAGCGATATGGTTCTGCACTTGTCGTACCGAATAATTCCAAACTTTTAATAATAACGAATGATTACAGGGAATAAAAGATGTTCTACTTCTCTCTCAGAAAAAGTGCCGCTAGAACCGTTCCAGAAGCAATGCATGGAATTTTGAGTTACCTTCATTGGAAAAGAATGGGTGTGAAAGAGATTTTTCAAGGTAGTAAAGATTATTACCCACTTAAATAAATAAATTTTACAGAGTAGAAAAAGAGAGAAAAGAAAAAACTCTTGGCTATGGTATTCTTTAAAAAATCAATGAGATAGAGAATTAGTTTACAATATGACAAAACTTAATTTTATAATGTGCACAATGATTTTGTTTATTTATGCGATTATGCAACTACTTTACTTGTAGATACCATTTGTATCATGGCGACATTAGTGGACTATTCATTTGGGGCCTGCCGACCGCTGACATAGACAGACGATACTAACAGCGACATTCCACAGAAAACGAGACATTTATGTTCTACACGTGACAACGATATTTGATTTCAAAAATGATTATTTAAAAAGGTAATAGAAAACAATGCGTTGCTTAAAAATCACACATATGTGTTGTGTGTGTGTCACACACACAACACACAAAATCACACACAAATATCATACATACACACACACGCAAACAACACACGTGTGTGATTTTTTAAAGACATGTTTTTTGCTCATTTATTTTCTTTTTAATTATTATTTTTAATGAGATATACGTCACACCTGAGTTGCATAAAATGTTTGTTTCCCGTGATATGACTCAACATTTTACTGGTTACATGAAGCTTCGATAAAACATTGACATTGTAGAGATATATATGTAGATAAGATAAACATTAAAATGCTGCTTAGGAACTCATAAAACAATAAGTTAAATATACATTTATCTAGTGATATTTCGAGCATCTTTTTTCACACACACTAACACTTTAATATGATAACACTCCAGAGACTTCAGTGCAATATTAGTCAGACTTTCCATAAAGCATTTTGAAAAGATTTTCTTGACAGCAAAATTCCAAAATATAGTTATATTCTATTACGCAGTCCGAATTTTTGCTGACAGTGCGGCTTGTCTGTCAGGATTGTGGGAATAAACTTGTGTCCGGTAGCGGATATACGATCCTTACTAGGCGATCGATGTTTCCGGGAGTGACGGAAGAAAAGAAAGTTACAGGCGAAGAGATTACATACTGGGTCCGCTGTCCATTCAACGGATAGACACAGCCTGATATACGCGCGCGGTCAAGCACGGTTACACACTACAGGAAAAGATGCTTACGTTGTCCAATTACCAGGAATGAATTCTCCTCAGGGTTTGAAGAAGACTTATGTACGCCAAGAAAGAATATCTGGGGCATGTCTTGTCCCGAAAAGCATTTCCATGTTACCGATTTGGAAGGGGGAGAGGAATGATTGGGGAGATAGATTTAGAACTGCGGATAAATATTTTTTTCTTTAAATTTGCGAAAACTTTCCAAGTACTTACAAAATAAAGTATTTTTATTTGTAAGGTAAAAACAAATTGTATTAAAGCAAAAAATCAAAAAGTTATAGCATAAACGTGTTGCAAAGAACCCAGGTTTAAAAGCAGACGAAGTTCAATTTCATCAGATAAGCAGAACACTGCCATCCCCCGCCCTCTGTTATTTTAAAATTTATTTTTCAACAACAGCTTCCTAACAAACGGTGACTGCTGCTTAACCTTGGAACTTCAAATACTGCACCGCATTGAAAAAGAAGCTCCTTGTAATGCCGAAACACGACTGGTGACTTCCAAATGAGACAGACAGGACAAAACGCCGTTTTGAGTACTAAATATTTTAACAACTTAATAGTTTTTGGTATGCTTACAGTTCTTCATACCTACTTTAAAATTGTGGAAGAACTTTTATAAAAAAAAATGTTGTTAGTGATATATCCAATTTTTGTCATGTTGGTCATGTCTTTGTCACGGCCTGGTTTTCATTTAATAATTCCAATAATTTATTTATCTGGCCAAACTTCATCCAATCTTTTTAAAGTACGCATGAAGATAAGTAAGCACCCTAAAATTATTTTAATATTAGTACTCGAATTGAAACAAAAAAAAAGTTGATAGACATGTGAAAAGATGCCTGGAAATAACCATGTGCGCAATAATTTTATGATTTGGGACGTTAATAAAAGTAAAGCTATGATTTAATTTTAATATATATACAATATAATGAGAAGTATAAGTTGGGTGGGGGAGTTGTATATACAAATTCACGGGTTAATATAATGAATATAATGAGGAACAATGTACTACTTTAAATAGCAATGCTGCAAATAAGGAAGGGTATACGAAGAAAAAAAAAAGCAATCTAAGCAAATGCAGAGCAAGCCACATTACAGGTTAAGCAGAAAATTCAAGATTTGCTGCTACTACAAGTTTTAAAACTGATTTACATGTTTTAATTTTATGAGTATGAGCATTAATTGAACCAAATTTTAAATAAACAGAGTTGTTGCTCCCCAGACAAGTAGCAACAACCATTTGAAATAATATTCCAGAGAAAGGGCTTAGAAAAAGACACAAGGTTCTAGTGAATTATTTTACTGCATTAATATATAAAACACTTTGTTTTATTACATTTAAAAGCACTTTTTTTTATTATATTTAAAAATTCTTTTCTTACGGAGAGTTTAAAAAATTCTCATGTAAAATTATTGCTTGAATGAAAAAATATGCAATAGATTAATGCGAAATTTTGTCATGTGACTGCATTCATTTCAAGTAATACTGAATATGGAAAACATTTCTGATAAAATCCTTATAAATGAGATTAATGCACAGCATGAAAGGTTAATAAACTTTAGAAAATGAAATGCCTTTATGTATAGATTTCTGCATTTACTTCTTTTACAAGAATATGTTTCTTCTCTTAGCTTTGCCTCACAACCTAAAAATGGAGGCCACTCTTCGAAACGGCTATAATGCAAGCTAGGAGAAAACCTTTCTCTTTGTATTCCTAAACCGAACTTAGACTAAAATCAAGCATTCCGTTTATTGCACTTTGCTGTAAATTCCGAGGCATTCAAATAAAGCGTTCGGTAAGGAATCACTCTCCATAAGAAAAACCTCCTCATTGATAGCCAAATTTCACTGAGCTTCAAGATCACCCTCGGGATACTTAGATTTAGGTAATGGTCTTAGAAACTTTCAAACGCACTTTCTGTCAGCTGCTATTTACATCTGAAATTCGCTTTCGAAAATGGGCTATTTGTTTTGAATGCAAGTTGGATATTTGAATTGCTCAAAAAGAAAAGCATTACCACTCAAAATGAACATGCACGCCAAACAATTGGAACAAGAACTCCCTCAAAGCATTTCCACCTGCATTTTAAATTTTTCTATTCTTTTAGAATCACATTGGGTATACGAAATTAGGCTTACGTAGGAAATGTTATTTTTATAAGTTATATTAAAGTTCGTGTTTTTCTTTGACATCATTAAAAATCTTTTTCTGAAAAAAGGTCTTATAATCCACTATATTATATCTATAGTACTCAGTATAATGAATTTCATTTATTTAGAATCTAAACGCTAAAACTGTTTCGGATTCAAATATTTCTGCATTTCTTTTCAGTATAAAGTATCCTTTTAGAGACTAAAAGCTATTTGTTTTTGAAAAATCCCCCTCCCCATACATGTTTAAAAAAAACCTGGCCTCAGAAAACTAACAAGTAAGTTTAAATTAAAACTTATGGGATTATTTTAACAACAAATGGATTACTGGAATTTATTCTCTACAAAGCTTTCATTTTACAAAAAACGGCTTGGCTTATTGCGTATTAGGGGAAATAAGACTATGGGGAGTAACCCGCATTGCATTTATTTTAGATTTTTCGAACAAATTTTATACGAAGAAGTTTTTTCGACTCCAGAATGGTATGGAATTTTAGAAAATAAGATGTTTTTTTATTTTCTGTAGTCTAAACAAATTTTCCAATTAGACTTGAAAAACACTAATCCCAATTTTCAAATGGAACTTCGTGGTTTAACCTTCTCAAGGGAGGATTGAATTTAGTACAAAATTCCATTCCAATCTGTCATTTTTTGTGACTTTATAAAACATACAAACACACACACACACACACACACACACACACAAAACGAGCTTCTTCTTTATATATATTTAGATAGATATAGCTTTAAAGTGTTATCCAGAAAAAAATGTAGATATATCTTAAATAATGCTTCCACATTTTATACAGCATAATTTAAGGCATGGATTGTATATTGCATTTATATTTCATTGAACTAAAGTTAAGAGGTAGTTCAGACTGCACCTGCCTTGCTCGTTGTTACACGGGCTACCTCAAATATTGAGTCATTTCTCAGATGAAGAATTTGCTATCCTTCTTCATTACAAGTCCTGAAAACATCTAAGAATCGACTCGAAAAATATCTTCTGCACTTCAAATTTATCAGGAATATTTTTTAATCTCCTTGGTTATACACGTGTTCAAACCCGGAGCTGCTTCCGCAGCTCCTTCTGATCGCTTCGCGAGTTCGGGTTTGTCTCGCTCGCTCATTACAAACAATTTTCGCAGATAAAAAATTTAATGAAACCAGCGATTCCTACAAATTCACGACATTCATTTAATGTAGAGCAAATACAGAGATGCCTCAAAATGCTGGAATTGTTGATTAGGATTTGTTATAACGGTAACTGATTTGATTTGTTAAAACGGGGGAAACTGCATTGTTAAAATGTCAACAATGCAAATAAAATAAAACGGTTATAAAGCCTTAAAAACTACTTTTGAACCGATTTTTATATATTTTTTCTTTGATTGATAGAGGGTCTTCTAGCTCAAATATCGCACATCAATTTATCGAGATTTATTGTCCGGCTAGATGACGAATTTGTTAATCATTAACACAGTTGCGCAAATATTCATTTGACAATATTATAATAATGCACTTAAAATTTTAGAAAAATCCATCAATGTTATTTTGTGAAAAAATATAACATTTCCCCTCCTGCCACTAAATCAATCTAAATAAAAGTTTAACAAGTTCAAAGGATAGCTTTTAACCTTGCTCGACTACCAAAGCAAGACAACCAAATGAATGAGTGCCAACGTCCATGGATTAAAGTTAGCTTAAGGAATTCCAGTAATGTCCTCATTAAATATTGAACTTTTAAACAAAGGTTAACTTAGTAATTCTGAATTTAAAAGCATTAGTAATAAAATATTAGCAAATAGAAACCACCTCCTGCCTTTAGTTTATTAGGCACATAAATGAGGAATTAGCAACGCCTTAGAATATTATGAGGTTATCCCCATTAAACATCCCTCTGTAATGTGTTATAATCAAAATTTAAAGTAACGTCCTCTAGTCTCTTAAATAACCTGTAAATGAGGGGTCTTAGGGTTTCATGTGTCAAGTTTAATGAGAGGGTGAAATGAGATCATTCATGATCAAATTAGAAGAATTGTCTTTTGGTACAAGTTTTAGAAGATATACAGGTGGATTAATATGTACCTTAACATATGATTGAGCGAGGATATTAGGGATAATTTCAATATTTCCAACAATTAATAAGACGCATTAATCATTGTGTTTAGAAATTTAGAGTAATAGAGTCTTAAATGTTTTGGCAGGGTACAGAGAGAAGCATGTGCATTTCAGTGAGCAGCTGTTGTGGAATAAATATAGTAACTTAATAAGAACAATTATGTACTGTCGAAGTCGTTGAAAACGTAATCGCTTTTAACGACTAATACGGCAAGTCAAAAAATAGCTAGGCCCAGCAGATCACTATTAAAAAGTATGTTAAACGAATAATTGTTATTGTCATAGTTTAAATTGTAACTTCAAGTTTAACGTGTTTAATTTGTCTTTTTTCAGTTTTTTCACTGTTTACTGTATCGTTTTGAAGTAACATTTTAAGAAATTTATCAGAAGGAAAATCTATAAGTGCTTCAGAGTTGTCACACAAAATCATCAGCAGTTTTAACTTGTGTCATTGACCCTTATCATGTATCTACTGCCCCTTAGTATTGTCTAGTTACCCTTAGAATTGTACGTCTCCCTATATCTTAATAGATTCAACCTATTAATTTAATAATTCAGCAACGATATCAGGCATAAGGGCAATCAAAATCTAAAGGAAAAATATTGAGAAACTTTTTAGGAAGTGAAGTGCCTTTAATGATGATCAGGCGTTGTATTTTCAATATTGCACAAATGAAAATTTTTAGCGAGAGTGTCCCAAGGAATTTTACGCAAATTTCCGATTTTTAAATGCCCAGAACACTAAAAAGGTTTAGACACAACCAGTGTTTAGTTGCAATGCAAAAAGACTTTGCTTTCTAAACATTCAACTACGTGCATGGAAATTGACTGGATACAAAACTTTTTATGCAATAAGAAATTTTCAAAATCACTAAAAGGACTTATGAATCATTTTGCATTTACGTATCGATATTATTTTAATATCCCCCTCATAAAAAAAAAAGAAAAAAAGGGGTGGTGGAGAAGATATAATTATAAATAAATGTTGAGAATTTAAATTCAAGTATAGTTAGTTCACTAGAGAGGCAGAAAAAGGGAAATACCTGAATATCCTTTCACAGGCAAATGAATTCTCCCCCTTCCTATAAAATAGGTAAATTTCCCTTATGATTAATTTTTTTGATAGTATGAGATCACGATACCAATTAAATTCGCATAATTAATCTCGCCCAAGATAGGGGATATATTTTATTTTATCAAAATCAATCAAAGCAAACGTAATCTAATTTCAATTTTATAAGCAACAGTGATGGTTACAAATAATCTCCTTAACCTCTCATGAATCTCTGAAGAACAGCTCTAGCTTTTGTAACGGCATTTGACGTTTGCAAGAAAAGAAATACCAATGGGAGACGCAATAAACTTTCTTAATCTTGAACATATTACAAAAAAGAAAATATGTTTCTGTCTCAATATTAAACCCTCCCCTTTTTAGTGATGTTTTCTTATCTACCAATGCCATTGCTTCCATTTCTCCAGAGATGATCTTTCATTCCTGTTTTTAGTTTATTGTATTGGCTCTTCTCATAAGAGGAAGAGCAACTAGAGAATCTAATGCTGTTTGTTCATGGACAACATAAAATCTCATTTTTTGTGCCTTCTTCTTCCTTTCCAGACATATTTCATTAACTGACAGTTATGTTTCGTGCTGGCAGGCCTCCCGGATTATCATTTTCTTGATTATTGTGTACCTCCGAAAGTTTACAGACTCCTCGAACGCTCGTCTAGAGTTCTGTTTAAATAATGAATTTTCTTCGATCAAAAATTTCGCCGCTGAGGGATTACAGTATCGAAGTTTCTGATTGCGAAACGTATCACGAGAGGCTGGATGAAAAGGAAGTATTGCTTTCCTCTGGTGTTTCATATTGCAACGTTTCTATGTCAAACGCGGTGCTCTTTCGTGGAGGAAGAATTGCTGTTTGAGAGACAATTCCTGTTTTCAAGATTGCTTCTATTAGTTTTGATTTTTCAATCATGGTGGAAGAGGAAACTATTCATTTTTTTTCTGGTTTAAGTGTAGAGGACGGGAAATTTTATTTGTACCTGTGTGTAAGAGGTTCTTAAAGAACAATGAGATACGTTGTAAAAGTGAAAGAGGTTCTTTCGAACAATTCAGTTGTATATTACAACTTTAGAATGTTCTGAGCTTCCAGTACAAAACTAAATTTTGTGAGCTGCATTCTTTCCACATTTAAATACGTTACAAACTCTAATCAAACATTCATATAAACACTAAATATCGATACTTTTTTGCTTTTTTTTAATCGATAAGATTCATTCTTCGTAGTAAAAGGCAAACGTAGGTATAAACGTTCAAACTAGTAAGAAATTATACACTATAATAATAAAATTACACGTTAATTTAAAGCACAAATGAGCAATAAAATGCAGACATATGTTTCGGGATTGCTTGGAATCCCTTTTTCAATGCGACAAGGAGCTTCTAGATGCAAAACATCCAAATGAAGCAGACAGAACAACAAAAACAAAGCTTATATAGCCTAAGAATTATCTGTAAACCAATGAGAATAAAGGCAGCGTGAAGTGGAAGTAGAAGTAGCAGGAAGACACCAATAAGAGAGCAACAAACGAATCCAATTGAAAGTAAGTGAAGTAAAAAGGAATATCAATAAAAATAAAGCAAAAAAGACGACAGCATGCATAAAAATTGCAAAAATAATAAAATAAAATTGAAATAAAAATAAGTACAGAAACCAAAACAAAATGCAAAACAAAGTACACATGTAAAGGAGGGGGAGGGGAGGGAGGGGAGGAAGGAGAAAAATAGACACAAAAAAGGAAAACAACAAGAAAACCTAGAAAGAACAACAAATTAAAGAAATTTATGCCAGACATGTGAAAAATAAGGAGTTGAGGAAGAATCATTAACCAAATTAGAACTATTCCTGTTAATATGATAAGCTTCCCAAAAGTCAAGCTCTAAAGGGGAAGAACATTTTTGAATAATTTTACCAGAATTGAAATCAAAAGAGTGGTTGGAATTCCAACAATGTTGAGCAATGCTAGACTTATTTAACTCTTGCTTTCGTACATAACCTTTATGCTCATTTAAGCGAATTTTCAGAGCACGTTTTGTCTGCCCAATGTAAGAAAGGCCGCAACGGCAACTAATTTGGTAAATACCCCAAGTGTTAAGTTGATCGACAGGATCCTTAAGAGAAGAGAAGGAAAGTTTGTTACTAGGAGCAAAAACGACTTGAAATTGAAACCTTTTTAGGACTTTAGCAATACGGAAACTGACAGAATGAAAGAATGGTAACACAACCAAATTCTTTCTAGAAACCACATTATTGGGACCAGAAGTTTTCTTAGAAAGTTTGTTATGAATAGAATCAATTAAAGAGTGAGAAAATCCTCTATCAACAGCTACAGCTTTCAGATAGTTGAGTTCAATCTTGAGAAGCTCAGGAGAAGAGCAAATATTAATAGCACGATGGACCAGAGCATTAAAAGCCGACAAAATATGCAACCTGTGAAAAAAAGATTTGCTACATGCAAAGTAACTTTAAATCTTATAAATTACTTTACGAATATCTCTTTATATCAACTATATTACTTTTAGTCAATATTTACATATTGCATGAAATGAAAAAAAAAAAAAAAACATTTACTCATTTTGAATGCTACAGACTGAGTAATGAATGTCATCTTTCGCTACTCCTGAAACAGGGTTAAGTCATATTATATATATGTATGGAGAGAGAGGGCAGGATGGAAAATTATACATCGCTCATGGGCTGATATAGTGGCACAACTCAAAAAACACGCGTTTTGGTCAAAGAACAGATATAAATATGAAAATACACATTCTTTTTAGCAGCAATACTATCCCAACTCATAATTTAATATTAGGCAGTAAGATGGCAGCAAACTAAAGCATTCCTTATGCATTTTCCTTAGCAATGAAAACTTTAAACCCACTTATCTCAAAACCTGATTTTTTGAGTTGTGCCGCTATTGCAGCCCATGAGCGATATAACAAAGAGCATCACATTTATATGTTTATTGTTTTCATGTTTATATGCTTTTACAGAATAAAATCTGAAATCAGTTTTAAAAAAAAATCAATTAATTGTTAAATCAGTAGAAAATAAAGAACTGGTCACATATAATCAATTCAAATAAAATTAATAATAATTCTTTGAAATATAGAAGCTTTGCCCTAATTTGCTTGATTGAAATCTAACTTTCCACTCCGGGGAAAATTCTAAATGACTGTCGTTGACCACTATGGATAACGGTATTCCAAAGGTTTTGGCTACATCAGATTTTCTACCCCCATTTTACAACGCTCGATGAATCATATCTTTCATAAATTGACAAGGATTTGATTTTTTTTTGCAGCACTCGTAGCGCTGAAAAACGAAATTGTAATTACCTCGCTGGAAGGTGAATTGAAAAACTGGGCGGCGAGGAGGCAATCCAGAAAAAAAGCGCGCTATTAAATTTTTTTCCCCCGTATATTGGAAAAATAAAAAGCAGGCAGAGCCACGTTTGTGCATGTCGTAGCGTAAATGCTGAATTTATAGATGAAACTTCGAATTATAGAACCGAGACCCACAGACTTCGAATTATAGCGTGTTCACTAAGGGCTTGCAGTCATTTTTACTTCGAATTACCAAGTGTATCAAAACACATTGGAATTATTCCATTTAACCAGAGTTTCCTAAGAGACAGACCAGCTACTTCGTATGATAAAGAATATCAAATTATCTAAAATTGAATTACCGAGAGTCGACTGTATATACCTGATTTTGGACTAACTCAACTATTCAGTCACTTGGCGAATAAAAAATGATAATAATAATGATAAGAATTGATTGATTTAATAATGATAAAAATGATAAGATATTTTTTAAATGTAAAAACTCTTTGAAAATAATAATTGCCAATAATATTTTCAGTAAATATTTTGTAGAGAAATTGTTTCCTTATTTGGTTATTTTTACAATGTTTGTTGCAACCCTTCAATTCAAGGAAATTCCATCTTTACTCGTAACGCCATCTCTCGCCGCTGCTTTAAAATGATTTCGAAAACGAATTGAGTACAAAATTCCGTTCTTCTCTCTCCACTTATTACAAACGCACCCAGTTTTTTTCCTTTCAAACCCAAAAATTTCTTTTAATTTTGTATACATTGGAAACTTTATGAAATTGTAAAAATGAATTTCAGCGTGTGGCATTTTTTAGCATAAATATGCATGCGCACCAGTTATTTTTTTATTCTATTACTTACAGCTTTACTAAAGCTAAGTCAACAATAATTGATATTTTCCACTAATAGCGAAATTCTCCCTCTCTTACTCGCTTTTAACTTTTAGAACAAATTTTTAATGGCTTCAATCAGAGATGAAAGTTGCATTAAATATAGTAACTTCATTATAAGTTGACATTTTAATAACAAATGAATTTTAACACAAATAAAAAATATTAAAGCAATTAAAAATAGGAAATTAAAACAAAAAACTAACACATCATCGTTGACTTGTTAATATCATCTAACAAACAATTAAAAAATATAATGTTTCATGAATATAATTAATGTTTATCAATTTTAACTGATCATGGTATGTTTGATATCTTTCATTTTTCTTCTTCAGGTATTGCATTTGTTATTCAACTCAAAAAAAAATTTAAAAAAATCCTTATTTATGCGTGTTGAGTTATTTTGAGACAAAGAAAAAAGCATTTTCTTTAGGGTGGGCAAAATTGGACTTTTAATTTGGGTGGTCTTGTATTTCCAACTACTGTCATAAACCCATTTTTTTTTTTAATCATTCACTTCCGTTTTTATAAATAACTTGAAATGATTACCGCTAAGATTTTTATTCCCCACTTAATAGTATTTAATAAATAACCAAAAGGGAGTAAATCAAATTCTAAATTTCAGTATCGTATATTGCCATTAAAAATATAATGTTCTTTTCGTTCTGTTAATAATTGATAAATTAATTCTTCTTCTCAATGCGTTTGAGCACTTTTGTTTTAAAGTTGTTTGTATTTGCATAACTTTGATGGATCGGTATGCTTATTATATTTTCGAAACTATTATATTAATGATTACCTTATAAAAATGTGTAACTTTCTATTACGACCTATGATTGATGAAATGCCATTAAATACTACATTACCATTATGTACATACAATACCATTATGTACATATTTTACTGGCTTATAAGAAAAAGAAAATCAGGAGGGGGAGAATTTTTGAAGATGATACAGATTTGCTACATAAAAATTACTTGAATAATAAAAGTCCCCTATAAATACATTACTACATGTCGTGCCCAATGTAGTGTCTGACAAGTTAAGCATTTTTCACAAAGCAAATTAGTTATTAATTAGTTATTAATATACCTAATTATAAAATAATTTTCTTAAAACCACCAGTTTTTTAAATCGTCTTTTGAGTTGCCTCAGCTAAACCGTGGAGAATATGCTAACCTTACGGTACCAAACTGGTTTTAAAGAGGTGAATTGTACCACGGAATGACGGTTTGAAACTTAAAATATTCCACAGAACAGTTCTTACACTGTATATATTCACATATATATTTCGAACAGTATAAAAAAGTAATAAAACAAACTCATATTTTAAACAATATTTATACACAATATAACAATATGAATAGTTCTTTTATTAACAGTAACTCAAAAAAAGAAGGATTCTTTAATTTAATGTTTTACGACGGAAAGAAATCTCTAAGAAACGTAGGAGTACTTGATTTTTCATATGCTTTCTTGTTTAAAAAATATTATCTTTTGCATTTTGTCAGGAGTATTCTTTTATTCTTCATTTACAAAAGAAGCATTGTCTTAAGATAGCAAAAGCACGAGAAAAAACAAGAATTCAGAACAATAACAAAATGAGTACTAAGAAGCTTTAATGAGAACTTTCTCTTTTAAAAGCCATTAAGAATAATGCGAACAGAAAAAAAAGAATGAAAGAAATATTTTCTATCTAAAATCCGTATCCTTTCAAGCAAATAATGAAATCTACAGAAGAAAACCAATTCGAGAGAATTTTTCTAACGAAGCTCCAGAAAAGGAAGACTGACCATGTGTTTGAAAGAAAATATCTTATTTCAATTATATAAATACAAACAAAAGCACATTTTAATTTTCCTAGCAAAATAATTAATATATTTTTTCGCCATCACAAAAGAAAAAGTGCATTTCATCGTAATAACAAAGCTTTCGAGTTATTTTCAGATATCAGATATTCTGTCTGGAAAATGATAAAAAACAGTGCATTTTAATTGGAACGCATCCAGCATAGAGGCCCTTCTCTTTAATTCGATCAATATTTTTCACGATCATTGCGCAAATACCTCCCTTAGGGCAACAAGCGTAGTCTCGTAGAATGCGAGTCTTATTCCAAAGCAAATATTTCGTCGAAAATTTCGAAAGATTCTTTTCCAGTGCTGTGTTGATGGGAATTTGAGCCCCAGGCGCGTTAAATAATTAGACACTCTAACTCGGATCTATAATTATTATAAAAGCTACAAAAGGAATTTTTTCAGCTTGCGCTTTCCAGGAGGCTCTGGGGTCTCCCAGACCAGTTTGTTACCGCTAATGAGCTACAGAAAA
Organism: Octonoba sinensis; assembly: GCA_038502835.1. Lineage (NCBI taxonomy): Eukaryota > Metazoa > Arthropoda > Arachnida > Araneae > Uloboridae > Octonoba > Octonoba sinensis. The sequence goes on from CM076604.1 coordinate 84,570,730, forward strand.
GAAAATATTCTCAAATTTGTATTTTGTGGTAAAATGCGCTTTGAGGATTGTTGGTGGTTTGTTACACAGTAACCTGCTTTTTGGAATTTTGAGCCTAATTATTAAAAATGTTTTCCTTTTAAAAGTGTTATGAATATTTATTAAAATTTTTGACTGCTTAAACATTATCTTTGCTGTGAGAAATATTTCAGAGGTAGTATTATTATAGCTAATAAGAATGTCGATATGGTAGTGGAAGTTAACAATAGTTTAAAAAAAATAATAGTAATATTAAGTTTAAAAGTGGGAAAAAACGTCGGAAAGCAGTTGTGCTATTTTAATTAATACATACAATACTCTTAAATATACTTCTGTGTTTTAAAATTAATGCTTAAAAAACAATTCAGAAATGTTTGGTAAAAATTACCAAATGCATGCTTATAGAACCATGTGCTCTTATATCAGGTTCAAAAAATATATTGAAGTTTGAAAGTTAGTATCAGATTTATGTAGCATTAATTACACATTTGGAGTAGTATTTGTAAATAATTCATTAAACGAAAAATATCGTTCAAGGTAATTATAAGGACATATTATTGACTTATATAAAATTGTGGTTTTAGAGTTATTCTAAGAGTTTATATTTTTTGTGCATTAATGTGTTTCTCTACATTGAGTCATTTCCAGCCGTCACGCATTTGTTTTCATTTCTTTGAAGTATCTTTATCAGAAATATTGCCTCATAGATATGTATGCCTAAGCTATCAGCAATAAAAACCAAACGATTTTCTTACCAAGGGTATGCGCAGACTTATCAAATTTTATTAAATCAGTTTTAATCTTCATCATGCAAATGCTGGTGGACATGGTTCATTTTAAAACAGTAATATATGTAAACATTTAACGGTACAGAATATGTATGAAAATTAAATATGATAAATGAAGAGGAGAAATATGGAAGTGCTTAAGTAGAATATTCCTTTTTTTTCACTGTGTTTGAGCAATTTGAAACTAGTTTTACGTGTATGTAATTGAAATTATATTTGTCAACAATGATTTGGGCATTAGTACAATCAGATTATTTTGTTATAAATTTAATTTGAAAAACATTCAAGATTAGGAATTATTTATGAGGTGCGTTTAAAAAGTTTTACGTATTAACAAACCATTTTCAACAAAAATGATAAAGGTTGATTAAGTTAAAGTGTGTGCTTGAAATTTATAATACGCAAATGAATGGCAATTTAGCAACTGAGATTTAGCAACTCAGAAAATAATAATTTTATAGAAATCATGTGATTTAGTTTCAATTTCAACGTAGGTAACATGGTGTCTCTCTATCTGTCTGGTTTTTCAAAATTTAATTTTGCTTACAAATCCAGTTTTATTTGTTGTTTTCTGAACATAATTTTTTTTATCAATAAAATTTCTAAAATGCTTTATTTCTTGGCAATTTTTTTAAAAAAAGGTGCACATAAGTTGTTTATCAATTAGAGCGGAATGCGTGAAACAATTTAAAAAGAAATATAAATTTACCATATACTCACAGTATATTGATTTTTGTGAACATAACAGATTTCTTATGTATATTAAAATGCGCACACGCATTTTTTGATTATAAGAAATACGCCATTAAAGCAAAAAAATCAAATCATTGTGAGTGTTTCTGCTGCTCAGATTTTCTTCGCATTGAAAATGCAGTGCCTTGTTACCCGTAACAGGTGTGTACAATTTCATTCTTATAACTTGTGCGATATTAACGTTGATTTATTCGTTTTTTGTGTTTTCTTGAACTGTATATGCAAGATCTACAAGTGTTTTAACTTCGCATGAACCATCTTCAGCAAACTGTGCGTAAAGTGAAACTTAAAAGGGTCAAGGTATGATTTATTTATCGTTTTTTTTTCTGCATTGTACTTAGTTGAAATTATGTATAGCAGTCAATAAGATCTTTTAAAGACATTCACTACGTATATTGCACAGTATGGAAGAAAGTATACTGTATATGTATTTTAAGGACAAATTATAACCAGTTTTGTAGCAGATCCAATTTTTTATGAGACATTTTGATACAAATTTTTGCCTTTTTATACAATGAAACACCGAAACGGATGCAAATAATTTGTTCTTTATTATGTACTCGCCCAGAGTTACGCAGACTTTCTCAAGAATTATATCATTCCCAGACGGATAAAAGAAATGGAGTCATATGACACAATTTATCCGTAAATAAAGAAGGAAAAGTGTAGTTAAAAAGTGTCATTATTAGATGGACAACAGCCGTTAAAATTAGAACAGTAAAAGTTCTTAAAATCATCATTATATAGGGTATTTAGAAATTCTCTATACATTTTTTAGAAATGTATTCTAATTGCGATTGGCTTTGCTGGTTATCTGAAAGAATGCTGTAAACAAATAAAAGAATAGCCATTGTTTGCACCGTGGGTATGAGTTATTGTGCGTAAGTATCTTAATTGAACTTTTCCTAGTAGGTGAATTAGTAGTGGTTCTCAAGAGCAAAGGGCTCCGCGATCGCCACCCTTAACTCCCCTAGCAGTTTTTGTATGGGGTTTTTACAAAACCAAAGTGTACCGAGTGAAAATTGGAACCATTGAACAATTAAAGCAGCGAATTATGGCTACAGCGGTTAAAATTAGACCAACGGCCTTACAGAAGGTGTTCCGTAGTGCAGTGAAAAGGTGGCAATTGTGCCTAAAGACTCAGGAGGGCCACATTAAATTAGTTTAGTGTTCTATTAACTTGGGTGTTCATGTAAATAACATATCTCATAACAAAGCCCATTTTAAGCAAAAATGCATAGAGACTTTATATACACATAACTCATTAGTCTACAGGCAACAGTTCTTAAATATTGTAAACCATTCATTACAAGATCCCCACCAGAATTAAAACAACGTTTCCTAAAATCCCTCTTAGGTAATCAGACTCTAAAAATCTCCATTATCATATGAACGACATTTTCTAATTAAATGAAAAGGAGCTTTGGACAATAAAAATAAACGCATCATTTACAAAGGGAAATAAATATCTACAATTAAGCTAACAAATGTTAAGTCTTTAACCAGTATAATATTGTACTTTTCAAAAGTTACCAATAGGCATTTTTGGTTTAAAAACCAAATGACGCAAAGCATGACGCAAAGCATATGGATTTCTTTCATATGAATAATAATATAAAATGTAGCCAATCTGAAATCGCTACGAAAAGCGTCTTGTGTGATATAGTGCAAATTCACCATGATCCTACTAATAGCGTAAATCGCGCATTGAATTTAATTAGAATAATTTTATTTAAAGGATTTTTGGCATGGTTTATAAAAATTACGTAACAAAAATAATGAACTAAAAACAATTATTAATTGCGCGATAAAAAATCACATTTTGGAGAGAAAACTATATGTTTGCGATTTAATCCAAAAATACTTTTCATAAGTTTTACGTTAGCAGAAAGTTCCTTTTGGGGACAAAAAGGCTCGTTGCTTTAGTAAAAATACGCAGTTTGAGAAGATGAACTCACAGGTAAACCTTGTCTTAAAGTTCGAAAACTACATACAACGAATATTACGCGTGTTTTATTTGCTCTACGAGCTTTAGAAAGAGATTATCTTGTACATTTTTTACGGGCATTTCATTGCTGCAAGAGTAAACAAGAAGTTCCGTCTAGAACTATACGAGCCTACTTTCCCGTATACACCGAATTCAAATTTATAATCTAGCTATCTCTCTCTCTGTCTTTCTCGTTTAGCTTTAGTTTTTAATTGCTTCAAACATACCTTTTTCAACGGTTAATACATATTCATTCAATCATTAATTTATTAAGTCATTCATGTATTTATTCACTCATTTATTCATGCATTATTTTGTTTATTCTTTTAATCATTCATTAATTCAAAAATATTCTTGAAAGTCCCGAACAAAAAATTTCATAGAAAAATAGGCTCGTCAGTTCTGGATGAACTTTCCATTTGTACATGTTCTACGTCATAAGAGCTTTCCGATAAAGTTTGTTCCAAGCAAATCGGTCCGTTAGATCAGGAATTATATAGAATTTAATTTCCCCGTAGGTGGTATGTTAATTTTTTTTGAACTGTTCAATAATGAACGAAAATTGTTCAAATCAATATTTCACGCCAAGAGCTTCTTCCAGTGAGCTTTTTCATGGGAACTTATATCTTGTACCCAGAGTTTACATAATTTGCTTCATTTTCACCCATAGGCGCTAATGTTAAAATTTTTTGAACTGTTCAAGTCAAAAAGTAAAATATGGAAATGAGATGTCCTCGCCGAGATCTTTCGAATGCAAAAAGAATTTTTCCAATAGGACAATTCGTTCAAAAGTTATTAGGGGGGGACAGACCGACAGACAGACAGACCGACAGACAGACAGCCCGACAGACCGACAGACCGACCGACACACTTTTTCCCCATCTCAAAACCCTACTTTCAAATTTTTTATTTTTCAATCTTTATTTAATTACTTAACTTATTTTTGACTTTTCTTGATTTCTAACGATATTTTCACGATACATTAAGCCTTCTTTCATGCTTTATTATTATGTTTTTTTACTTTTACGGGAAAGTAGGCTAAAAAGGAGGGACATTTTTTAGATGAGACATCCGCAAATTTGTATTTCTTGAAATTGGAACAAAAAAAGAGTTATTTCGAATTCGCCCCAACATGGTCCGAGGTACATGTAACTAAAATTTTGTGCTTATAGAGTTTTTCATCTCTCCAGAAGGCGACCGAATGACACACACAAACTCGTTGCTTTAATTGTATAAATAAGCTTGTAGGCAAATAATCTCTAATTGAAACAAGAAGTTCCGTCTAGAACTATACGAGCCTACTTTCCCGTATACACCAGCTTCAAATTTATATTCTAGCTATCTCTCTCTCTCTCTCTTTCTCGTTTAGCTTAAGTTCTTAATTGCTTCAGATATACCTTTTCAACGGTAAATGCATATTCATTCAATCACTCATTTATTCAGTCATTCATGTATTTATTCACTCAGTTATTAATTCATTCTTTTGCTTATTCATTTAATCATTCATTAATTCAAAAATATTCTTGAAAATCTCGATCAAAAAATTTCATAGGAAAATAGGCTCGTTAATTCTGGATGAACTTTCTATCTGTACATGTTCTACGTCATAAGAGCTTTCCGATAAAGTTTGTTCCAAGCAAATCGGTCCATTAGATCAGGATTTATATAGGATTGAAATTTCCCAATAGGCAATATGTTTTTCTTTTTTGAACTGTTCAAAAATGAGCAAAAATTGTTCAAATCAATATTTCCCGCCAAGAACTTCTTCCAGTGAGCTTGTTCATTGGAACTTGTATCTTGTACCCAGAGTTTACATAATTTGCTTCATTTTCACCCATAGGCGCTAATGTTAAAATTTTTTGAACTGTTCAAAATTGAACAAAAAAAAATGTTCAAATGGAAAAGTAAAATATGGAAATGAGATGTCCTCGCCGAGATCTTTCGAATGCAAAAAGAATTTTTCGAATCGGACAATTCGTTCAAAAGTTATTAGGGGGGGACAGACCGACAGACAGACCGACAGACACACTTTTTCCCCATCTCAATACCCTACTTTCAAATTTTTTATTTTTCAATCTTTATTTAATTACTTAACTTATTTTTGACTTTTCTTGATTTCTAACGATATTTTCAAGATACATTAAGCCTTCTTTCATGCTTTATTATTATTTTTTTTACTTTTATGGGAAAGTAGGCTAAAAAACAACGATATTTTACTAATTACACGTTAAAATTTTTACTTGCGGGCAAAACTAATATAGACAGAAGAGCTAAATCGCATGTTAAAGTAAACTTAGTGACGCGACATCCTATGAGGGCCAACGCCTGCTGTGTCCGCCCCAGCCTACGAGACCGAATGTACTGCGGTGCAGAAGTAGGTGTTCCAGTCAGGTAGTTGGCCTGACAAGGAACCTAATCTATTTAGGTTCCAAGCATGTTTGGTCCTCCCTTTATCGACTCAGGGAATAAATGAAGGAATGAGTGGACCCTGTCCATCCCGGGGATCAAACCCCAGACCTATGGCATGGCAGCACAAATATTAAAAAATCGTGACACAAAAGTCTTTGGGACATGTTTTCATAATCAAAATTTTAAATTTTTCCATGCGTATACTATACTGCTAAACTGACCTATCATCAATCGCAAAATTATTTTTGAGGATATATTAAAGCAAGCTGCATGAAAGGACTTTAAATGCATTTTTAGCAGATTTCACCTAGAAACAGTATTAAGCACTTTGATTACAATTTTATTTGCATTTCTATGCAAAAAAGAGACTTATTTAACAACATGCAGAAATGACCCAGGTTGTATACTTCTTCGATTTTATGCACGGATTTCGATCTTCATAAAGTCTCTGCCTCGAGCGTCTTACGAATATTAATTTCCGTCGTCTCTCATTTGACCTCATGTCTCATCTCGGGCTTTTCAAAGCCTGTTTATTTGAAATTGCCTCCTATTGCCTTTCAATTTCATCTCCGCTGCACGTGAAGCAGATCTCATTTAGCTCCTAGAAATGTACAGTTATTGACTTCTGGTAAATTTGTGTGCCTTGATAAGACTTTAAACAAAATTCAGACGAAGGAAATTTAAGTCTTTGCCAGAACGGAGTCCAAGTATCTGTTGACAACATGTATATCCAGACTACTTGGATTCAGAACTATTGCCGTCTGAAGCATGCTTAAATCCATCAATAAGTAGTTGTTTTATTTAAGAGAAATATGGCGGTGTTATGTTTTGAAAGAAAATATATTTCAGTAAAGAGCGGTTTTGTGAATACAAAAAAGCTTGTTAGAAATTTTGTTTTGTAACCTTGCATATAAGTTTAGAGATTTTTATGATATGTCCATCTTTATTGTTTTATGGAATTAATTTCTTATGTGCAAGTGTTTCATTATAGTGTTGTACTTTGTTTCACACAATAAATTTTCGAGTCAATCATATGAAAAGAGAAAAAAAGGTTGGAATATGGAAAGGGGTGTAGGTAACAAAAGGAAGATTTTGATGCATTTGAATCATTGAAGCACACGGGTAGTGGGTCAGCCCTGCCCAGCCGGGTAGGGATTGAGCCAAGAGCCTATGGCATAGTAGCACGAAGCTTTACCACAATGTCACTGGGACTCATACTGATCAATCCTATTTTAATTTTTAAAGAATTTATTTTGTTTCATTGGCTCTAAGAATAATTTATTCAGCACCAAATATCATAGGCGTTGTTACATATGAAAAAAACCGAATTTTTGGAGACAACCCCGAATCGGTGAGGCACACAATGGAACATGAGTACGAAAGAATGAAAGGATAAAAATCAAATCAATTTTAATTATGCTAGTAATGTCGATCCAGTATTATCTGAATGTAAAATGAGTTTGGCTTCTTTTTTTTAGTTTATTAAATTAATGATTTAAATCGAATGTCCTTATTACTCACTGTTTACTTATATGATTTATGGTTGTTTTAAAGATTTTCAACAATCAGAAATTTTCTGAATTCTTTTGAGAAACACCGACTTGCATTTATGCCTTGCACACAAGAACAAAAACTATCGCGATCTACAGAAGCTATCAAATTTCATCACCCTAAAAAAAGTTCTAAACTCGTTTGACTACGTGTTACATTGAAATCATGTAACACGTAGGAAAGGAAGAAGCGCCAAGTCATGCATCGTACTGCAACTAAATTTTCATTACATGGCGACAGAAAAAAAAATATGCCGAATAATGAAAAATATAAAAAGCAGTTATTTATAAATACATTTTGTTAGTGACTTTCCAGATTCATAATAATTCATTCAAATAGCTTATGAAAGTCCTAGTTTCGGCACCTTCATATTTCGTTCATATGTCATTTTATCCTCAATTTAGTTAGAACGCTTACTTGCTGGTTATTTTATCTTGATCTTCTTTATCTCTCGGTCGACATGGTAGCGTCGTGGAAAGACGCTGAGCTCGTACGCCACAGGTCTGAAGATCGAACCTGGCAGTGTTGGTGGATTTTCAAGATACAGAAAATCGTCTGCGCCCATGTCGTATCATTGTGCGGCATGTCAAAGATCCCTTGAGTAGGGGTTTGGCTTCAATGCTCTCGGCTAAATTAAATTCCAAGTGCAATTTCGCATCAACAGAGTCCGGGTGCTCGCCCTTTAAGGTAGAGAAACCGGACGTCAAAATTCGCATGCGGCGATGGTACCACACTCATTTGTGGTGCCGCTGAAAGAGATGGTACCAATATCTCGGGAACGTACTAGGTCTGCAACTGGCAGAAGCCAACAGCAGCCCATTAGAAATATCTTTATTCTTTCTCTATTTTACGTTGGTAAACGTAGTGAAATTCACGAAAATAATGACGCTAACATCTACAAAAAAAAGTTTTCAAATATGCATAGCACAATTTTAAAAAAAATCACTATTAGTTTTTAGCTGCAGATAGCGGTGTATTGCCCAGTTAGCTGCGTAATCTTAATTTCAATGGTTTAAGACTTCCAACGATAAGCAAGTGAATATAAAATCTTGTTTTTTCTATTAACATATGACAAACTATTAACGTCCTTAAGCACGAAATACTTGCAGTAAATTACTTTAAATTTTTTGAGTTGAAAATATTTATTATGTAAACATTACTTTAAATTTCCAAACGACTTTTCAATGTGACCCCACCCCTCCACCCCCTACAAGAAAAAAAAACATTGTCTTGTATAAATTTGTTCTTTTTTTTAGATAGTCCAACAATTAAAAAAAAAAAAGAAATGAAATCGTGAGAATTTCTATTTTATTTATTTGATGTTACCTTAAGTAAACAACATTTTTTGTTAATAATGATACGATGAACTTGCATAAATAAAATTGTATAATTCAAGTAGACGTATTTTTCAAAAAATATTTATCTCGTTTAGGATGTCAGCCCTGACACCCTTCAAAAAGGTGCCACCCAGCGCTCATCACCCCTTCCGACCCCTCTCCTCCACCCGTAGGGACGCTACTGAGTATAAATATATAAAGAGTATGATCAGTATTACTGCTATAATATATTTCACATTAAATTGCACTAAATATAACAGCTTAAAAGTAGAAATACTTTTACTAATAACTCAAAAAGTCATGTTATTTATTTTTAGGAATAAATATCCGTGTCTTAATACCTGCAACAAGTGAGAAAAGTGTTCAATTTAGGTAAAGTTTTTCACATCAAACATGTTTCTTACTGAAATTAAATCTACAGGTCCGGACTGAAAGTCAAAAATTATCCAGATGCCTTAAAACCAGGAAATAAGTATACAATTTATTTTACCATTTCGCTACAAAGTCTTAAGTATAAACAGTCTCAAATACTGAGAACATTGGTTAAATTGTCACTTATTTATTTGTTTATTTAGTTATTTTATGTACTACCTGAGTAGTACCGTACTGCAGTAACTTAAACTTAGGGAAATATTGAAAGAACGAAAGAAAAAAATAGCCAAACGGCAAAATTATTTGTATTATTTTCGTGCTTTGCTATTTTACAAACATCAAAATCTTCTATTTTTGTCGAGATTTTCTTTACTGTATTTGTATGAAAGAATTTCTAGGAAAAGCTATTTTGAAATAAATTGAATTGCTTAAGAATTTCAAAACTAAAACTTTTCTACAGAAAGGAAATCTGCTAACGTGAATGCTCTCCATACATAAAAGATGAAAAACGTTTCCCATTCTACAGCAATGGATCATCCACACCTCCATCGATCAATAAAAAACGAGACGAATTTGAAGACGGTTTACAAGAAAATTATTAGTAGGTGCTAACAAATATGTTTGCTAAAAATACAATTTTATTTACTTAATCCATATTATTTATTAATTTTAGTACCTGTTTAGGTTTACAAGAAAAATCTATAATTCCAGCATTGTTAATCTAACACATCTGCTGTGAAACATCAGCATTGTATTGAGTGAAGTAATAAGCTTACATTTGTGTTGAAATAAAAAATCAAAAACAATCAAGTCAATGTTAGAAATACAAAATGGAAATAAAAATTGCATACGCGTGTTTCGGGCTTAAAATAATTTCCGATTAGTTCGAAAGATCTAATCTTTTGCACTATTTCTTCGTAACCCTAAACAGGTTTATTTATACTCAATTTTGAGGTTCTAACGTTGAATTTTTTGATTTCATGTATTGTGAGTTACATTTTAGTATTAAAGTATTTTTTTTTTTTTTTTAGTTTTTGCCTGTTTTAATTTGTGTTCTTATGAGACAAAAAAAATTTAATTTTTTAGTTTTTTTGTTGAGTTATAATCTTTTTTTCTTATAAGACAAAAAAAAATTACCTTTTTTTTGTAAAAGATATATTTTCTTTACAAAAATAAAACAAATGTGCTTTTGTACTACTTTTTATCATGATACATTTCGAAAAGTATTTAATATGTATTTACATCAGGTTGCAAAATGTCCCGGATTTTATGGAGCAGTCCCGTATTTTGCTAAACTGCTCCCTCTTCCGGGGAGCCTCCATATAGGACGGAAAAAGTTCCGTATTTTTGCTAGGATATTGATTTTGACTGGTATCGGACTTCCGGGGAACCTTATGTGAAAAATAGCGGATATCGGCCATTCATATTTAAAACTTGTAAATTCTATGCATTTTTTAAAATCCCATAGCTTCCAAATACGTAGTAAGTTCTGAATTGGTACATTGTCAAAATATCCCTGTTTTCTTGTATGAAATTTGGCAACCCTGATACAGAAATATGGAATCTAAAAGCACGATCAGTCATCGAAATTGTATGCATTTTATAATTACTTTCATTATGACACAATGCATTATGGGAAACGCTCTACTTCAGCTGTTTTAATGTATTTTTTTGTAATGATTGATTTAATGGTATAAATATTTTGGACACTACTGCATGCAAAACGCCCATGAAAGATTCGAAAAATTTCAGTGAAATCGCGAAAAATCAACATTTTCCTATTTGTATGTAAAGTTACCAATATTATAATTTAAAAAAATAACATTTATTTTTGTTCTTTGCGAAAATTATAATCCCCACCGTGTATAAAGATTGGAATAGTATCTTTCCTCCCCTTGAAACTTGAGCCCCTTGAATTTTAGCCCCGTAAAGATGTTAAGCGAAAATGTAACAATTGTATAGCGCAATATAGCTGCTCTTACGCCAACAATTCAACCAACCGGGAAAGACAGGTATAAAACTTCCGAGGAACGGTGCCTGTCCTCCAGATCAGCAGATGAGAATCTGTGCTCTAGATATTTACTCTCAAAGCGAATACATTTATTTAGTTTCAACAGGTAGCATCCTTCATTTCTCTCCAAACTAAATTTATCGAACTTTAAGTAAGCCTAATTTGGCCATGCAGAAATATGTATTTTTTGTGTTCTTCATTAGTCAGAGTTTTTATTCTTTGCCAAAACACCATTATCTTTGTTCATCCAGCCGCTATAAATGTCGCTAACTAATGAACACTGTGAATAAACACAATGCTGTCTTGAAAATCTTTTGTTTCAAGGTTTCCATCTTTTAATATTATGCTGCTAATTTTTATTGAAGAAATATACAAGTAATTGTGTTAAAACATATTTTTTTTCCTAATGTAATTCTCTCACCGTTCATGTTTCTTTTTTTTAATTAACTGAGAGTGATCTAATAGTATAAAGTATCTAATCAACATTCATCAGCACGAGCGAAGTTATTTGTCATAAAAGAAATGTAATTATAACTATTTGTCAAAACACCAAATTATACTTAATAATAGTAAAGCATTAATATGAATTGGAGAAAAAGTCAGATAAATTATAAGCTACAAAAAAAGTACGTCATCACAAAAGATGAATCATATATCTGTAGTTATTATTAAACATTAACATTTTTTCACTGTTTTATTTAGATGTGATTTCGGAGTCGAACGACAGCCAGCAAAACAATATTAGGCAGTCTTTAGAACAGAGTGCCTTTTAGAATGCCTAATCTGTTAGTTTCTGTTTTCTAAGGGATGAGAACATATTATTGAAAGCTTTTAAAAAGATGTCATCAACATGTCTTACGCAAGTCACGGAAAATGTAATGACATTTTTTGATGGTAGGAAACATTGAAATTAAGTATTGTGTTATTTATATAATTTTGATTTGAGTGGGTTTCAAGCTTTCAAATTCTCAGCTGATAAAAGCCTAAAATCAGTTATTTTCAGAGATTTAAATAGATATTTTTGTATAATTATAATTTACCATAAAGGGATGTAGCTGGATATTATAAAATTTCGTAATCAATGGCAACGTAAGACATACAGAGAATCATGTTCGCATTTGGTAAATAGTTATGATTTAAGTATTTGAACTAAGTGGGTGGGGGGGGAGGGGGGTTGTACTTTGAAAGTAATTGGAAATATTTTATTGTCTAAAGAAATATTTGTCATTTTATAACATTGCAAATATTAGCATCTAATGAAATGCTTCCAAAATGACTTTTTTTCATAATAGAAAAACAACTGTGTCAATATTTGTCTCCTAGTTTTATCACGAATTCTTCAGTGTGCAGTTTTTCATTTGAATAGCGACGCGTTAAAAATTCTGCAAAGTGCATGCATTTATATATTTTGTAACTTGTAAAACTAGTTGTTTATAAAAAGTCAACGGGGGAGGGGGAGAAAATAAAGAATACGGACGTAAGACACCTTACCTCAAAATCCACGTGAAAGCAAGAGGATTATCGTTTCCTTCAGGCGACAACCTGTTCCTAAGTTGTCAAGAGGGATTGAAAGATCACTTAAAAATATAACGCCTTTTCCTTTTCGATACAACTATTTCTCAATGAAACGGCGTCTGATTAATTAGTGGGATTGATGAGGCTCCATTAATTGGGAGAGCTTAGGGGTGGCTTGACCGAACAGCTCTACTGCTTTGAAGGAGACTGACGATCTTTCTTCTCAACACGTGATTTTCGCATCAGCTCGCATGCTAAGGAGGTGAGATATTTGGCGATAGTCACATACTTGGCGATGACTCAGAAACAAAACACGGCCAAAATCGATTGCTATACTTGTTGCTGTGGGAGGAAAAGTTGGTTTTTGTTTGGAAGTTTGAAAAGAAGCAAGGTGTTGCATCTACATAAAAATAATACTTCTTGTGTAATTTATGTTGTTTTTTCTGAACTCATGATTTCATTTGATTTATTTAAATAATGTAAAATTTGTAAATACATGTGATTTCAATAAATAACTTTTAAATACACTTATGTTTTTGTTTCAAACTTAAATTTAAGATTATCTTTTGCAATTGATATTCGTATGAAAGACAATTGAACCAGAACGTTAACCAGAAAGAAAAAAAAAGAAACGGCAAGCCAACTGTGAGTTAGTGTGTACGATGCTCAACATGACGACACTACTATATTTTGCTTGAACGTTGTTTCGAAGATCTTAATATTTTGTGATTGATACTTTGTATCAATCACAAAACACGTGATACACACGTATAACACGTTTAAGAAAAGCTGCGAACCTTAGAAAAGTCAATACAGTGTTGCAAGACTACTTGCTTGTACAAAAGCGGTAGCAATAAGTACTGTTTCAGACTGTGGAACTTAGAGATACATGGTATAAAAAAGTAGTTTTCGTTGATTTTAAAGTTCTGATCGATGACCATTGAACAGCAACTTATTTTGAAGCGTAATTCAAAACATTATGATTTTTAGATATTTACTACCACCCCCCACACTATCTGTAAGCAAAACCATTATTCTTAATACTCCAATTTTTGAACTAAGTAATTCTCAAAGTCAGTAAATTTTACTATTTTTCATAAATTTGTATACATGCAGCTCTATTATCAACCAAAGAAATCTATCTGGCAGAGTGCCAAGAAGATTCCATTTATGTTCAATGGAGGAACTACTGGTATTAGGAATGGGCCGTTTTTGTTCTCGTTTTACTTCTTTTAGAATACTTGATTTCTTCCGAACTGGTGCTATGTGCCAGTTTATAAATTTAATTGATTTCAACAAACGAGGAAGCACGCATTTTCTGCCATACGCAGAAGCGTCCAAATGTCAAAATTCCGAACTGCACAAAAATCATGAGGTTTAGGTTGATGGTAATAGAAAATTGCATTGGTTCATGCCAAACTTGTTCTATTAATTGAACTATATGAAAACAAATACTTTATAATCAGAATAACTTCTCTTTTGATAGCGTAATGCGAATTTACAATAATGGCTAACATTTTTGCATTTAAAACACAGTACATTAAGTATGGATTTGATTATTGTGAAATACGAAGTGACAGAGGGGAAGGGAGATAAAAGATGACGCAGGTTAATTCGAAAGTCATAAAACCTGGGTGTTGTATTGGTAATTGCATAAGTAAATTTAAAAACTAGAAAATTACACGTAAATTTTAAAATCAGAAAAATCCCGCACCTCTAATTCGATGGATGCATGCCTTCAAATATTTTGCATTACAATTTGAAGAATATTTAGCTCAAAGGCTGAATGGTGAAAAAACGCAAAATCTTTTGAAAGAGCTGAGTTTTGTTGCAACACATGGCACAGTAATTGATTTTAAGCTATCTATAGCTGCAGCTATACAAAAGACAGAAAAATCCTGGGAAATTTTTGTTATCATATGTTTTTCTTTGCAAAAGTCAAGTCTGGAGACTGGATTAATAGTGAAGTGAAGCATAAAGTAGCGAAACTTTACAATGAAATTGAAAGAATCGCATGTCAGAATTGCAGAGAACGTTTTCTTAAGTGCAAAATACTAGGTTACAATTTGAGGTTTTGGGAAATATTGAGTCAAAGTGAAATATAAGTGTGTTTTTCATTATTATTTCTTAAAGCAACGTAGAAGCCCCTAATTGATATACAATGCTAGCAAATGGTAAACGTAACTACGAATTTATGTGAATATTTATTATTGATATTAAACGTGAAGATTTTAATCCTCCAAAACTCCCCTCGCTTAAATATTTGAAACCAATTTGGAAGCTCAAAATTAAATCTCATAACTGAAGATAGCTCTAATATAGCAAGATGAAAAATATTAGATTTCAGCTAACAGATTAGTAAAACAGAATCAAAAACCTAAAACTCCTGAAAGAAAACACATCGAAGCACACGTTTAACCTACGTAACCCTTTAGCTGTCACGTCGAGTCATATTGACCCAATAACAATTTTAATTTCTTTTCTTTTCTACGCTTTCTATATGTTACATATTCTTACATGATATTGCAATTAAAACACAATGTCTTACCTTTTTATACACAATTTACTAAGTTTTTAATTCGGGTCTATATGACCCGACGTGGCGGCTTGTGTGATGTCTTGATAGGTGACAGCTCAAGGGTTAACACTATATCATATTTTAAAATTAATAGTGTCTACTTAAATATAGTTTTAGAGAAATACTGCCAAAACACACCGGTGAAAGTCCGATATTGGAAATGTCGACATTACCCAGTGAATGACGACATGCACCAAATACAGAATATCGACGACCACTGGTGGTTGTCGACAGACTGCGAAAAATTTCCGTGGAAAAATAGTAATATAACGATTTATTTAATTGTTATTTTACCACATTTAATTACACCAGTTGAATAACCATTAAAAAGGTAGTACTCAAACCGCTGATTGTGAAAAAAAAAAAAAAACGTGTATTCTCTGTTTCTCCTAAAGATCGTTTAACTAACCATAATTTATGACCGCCACCTAGGTCTCGCAGTATATAATTGTCGCGATTGTAGTATAAAAATTGCAATAATATCGCGTGTCCATCTTGGTTGTGGAACAAAGAGGTGTGAAGATTAGAATTCTATCCCATACTATTGTATAGTTCCTTTTTGATCCGTAGGGGGAAAATGTAGAGAAGATGAAGTTAGTAATAGTCATAAAAACTGGTTGTGGAAACATAACCCATTTAATTATATTTTGATATTGCATTTTCATCTTTCTCAGAATAAAATAAACTTCTCAAAATCTTTGACATCAGTTATCCCCTTGTTTAACGTTTTAATCTAATAAATTCAAAAGTAATTATTTCACATATTGTGGCGGTACGATTCGACGCCTTTATAAACCGACTTCTGTAAAGGCCATTAGGTACTTCTTGGCAAAGCATGGAAGTAATGGCTTTACACTCGTGGAGGTCCTGGGTTCTATCTCCTTCTCCGGCATACATCCTGCTCTACTGGCACCACCGTGTCCTCGCACGTCGTGAAAAGTTTAATTTACAGTTTTGAAACCCCATATTAGTTATAAATAGTTGTGAAACCGTAAACTTTTGTATTTACGGGTTTTTAACCAAGCTGATAGCAAATGATTTAGAACCCGTAAAGATACAAAAATGTTCCAAACCGTAAATTTAACGGTTAATTAAATGGACAGACTGCTTCCGGCTATTTATCCGTAATTTCATGCTGAAATTTCTAACATTGCATTTACCATGCTTCCTACTACATAATGTCGACATCCTTGAATTTCGGATATTCATGGTAACATATATATTGTGACGTGGATTTCGTTAACAATAAAGCATTTTCTGATTGAACAATCTCTGTATTCCTTTAACTCGATAGATTAAAAGTCATATTTAGTGCGGACTTTTTGCTTTAAATGAATGATATGTATCTCTGGAAAATGACTAGTTTTGGGTTCTTTATAAAGCTAAGTTTTATGTACGTAGTAATTATTTCCATTAGTTCCAATTTATTGAATATTTTGCACTAAACAACAAAATTATTATAGAAATTTGAAAGGACTTCAGATAAAAAATATAATTTAACCAATGTACTGAATAAAATATAAATTTAAGGCTGTTTCGCTCTTAAAGATCTTTGGCGAAGTTTCTTCTAAGAAATTGTATCAAACTAATTATTAATTAAAAGGCTCCATTAATAACTCCCCTTCTAATTATTAGGTGCATCATATTTGTTTCCTCAGAAAATCCAAGGAAATTAAGTAATTGGAAGACACCTAATAACCTTGCAGTCAGCAGGGTCCTTAATTGCTTCACACGCTTTTGAACCCACCCCATACTTCTTCAGCTGACGTTATGCAATTCCAGCACTGCCCCCTAGGGAACGTTAAAGTATTATATTAAAGTAAAATGGTCTGGATGGGCGAAGTGCATCTCAACTCAACTTCACGTTGGAAGTGGAGCAATCGACTATGCATACTTTGAACGCCAGTTAGGACTGGCCAATAGAAAACTATAAAACTGGGTACATTAAGCGAATACAGTTTTTCTAGTTTTAAAAAGAGTCATTTAAATTTCTTGAGGTGTTAAAATAAAATCCTAAAAATAAAGACATATATTTTGTGAATCATAGATGGTGACAGAAATTGTTTAAATAGTGTAACTTAAAACAAGGGAAAAACAAGATTGATATCTTATACCTTGATCAACGTCAATTTTAGTACCTATTCAGTGCATGCACACGTTTTTTATTTATTTATTTATTATTATTATCAATTTTTTATATATATTTTGAAAAACTGCATCCCTTTTTCTGCGTCAAAAATGGAATGCTTTCAGATGAAAAAAAAAAAGATCGATTTTAAATTTATATATTTAAAATTACTACAATATGCAGTAGAGCCGACCAATAAGAGTCACTAAGAGGGCTGGACATTTTATTCCTTAAATAGAGGTGCTCCTTGGTTGGGGCATATGAGATAAAGCATGTGTCATAAATAAGGTAATATCGTAATTTAGTTTTTAAAATAAAGATTTAGTTTAATACTGAAAATTAAACTTCAATAGAATGAAATCAATAGGACAGAAATAGTATGAATATGCACACTACGTAAAATTCAAAATTAAAAGAAAAACAAACATATATATGATTAAAAAATAATTTTGCAAAACATTTAGTAATGGGAAAATTTTGTATCTCAAAGAAATTTGTGTGAAATACTTTTTGCATGCATTTACTGTAATAGTGTTACACCGTGTTAGTGCACGCTTACAATAGCTCAAGAAATGTCAACTATTATTTTTCGATATTAGGATCTAAATGTCTTCCTTTCTTTTTCTAGTTCTTTGCTCTTTCTTAGCTGTTTTTTCTATTGAAGTCGGTTACAATTATTAGGAATTTTACGCATTTGTCGATGCAAGTATGTTACATATCAAAATATTTGTAATGAATGGTTACTGTAATTTGCTGTCAAGCGTTGTTTTTCGAAAACAAACTTATATGAAAAAGTAATTAAAAAAAAAAACTTGGGGAGTAAGTTTACTGTAAAAAGTAATTGCACGAAATTAAAGCACAAATGAGCATTAAAAGGCTGACATATGTCTCGGGATTGCTGGGAATCCCTTTTTCAGTGCAATAGTGGGAGCTTCCAGGTGCAAAAACATCCAAATGAAAGCTTCATTGATGAATTATCATAAAGCAATTGTTATTCTCATAGGTGATTATGAGCTTATCTATGTTGTAAACCAGTTTAATACTGCTATCTAATTTATTTGAGAGGTATTATGAGCGAAATACATGTATATCAAAGCAGTATTCTGCTCTGATAAGATAAACTACTAAGATGTTATAGAAATATAATTTCACGTTAATTTAAAGCCCAAATGAGCATTAAAATGCAGACATATGTTTCGGGATTGCTTGGAATCCCATTTTCAATGCGGCAAGGAGCTTCTATATGCAAAACATCCAAATGGCAAAATGCAGACATATGTTTCGGGATTGCTTGGAATCCCTTTTTCAATGCGACAGGGAGCTTCTAGATGCAAAACATCCATCATTTGGATGTTTTGCATCTAGAAGCTCCCTGTCGCATTGAAAAAGGGATTCCAAGCAATCCTGAAACATATGTATGCATTTTAATGCTCATTTGAGTTTTAAATTAACGTGAAATTATATTTCTATTGCAGTTTACTTGCACAAAGTTTAATTATTATTACTAAGCTGTTCTTCTTAAATGCTTATTTTCTGAAAACAATGAATTGCACTTTATTGTTTGAAGAGAACCGTAATCAGTAAGAACGTTTACATAAAGTATAGATCAGTTGTTTACTTTTTCACAAAAGTACAGCCGTTTGAAGAAACTAATAAAAATGAAGAGTATGAATATTACTTATTTTTGAACATTATAATCATTTCTGTGCATTACTTAATTACTGCATTTATTGTTTTGAATTCACGCTTATAGTGAATTAATTTTCTTAAAAAATATATGACTAGTCAGTAACTGTAAAGACGCTCTCTTTTGCTCTTTTTAATGCTATGTATTGGCTGCAGTTTTATTTCGAAATATTGCGGGGGAAGTTATGTATTTATGCAACATTGCTCAGGTTGTTTTTCACTGGAAGTGGTAGTAAATAATAATCGAGATTGAATATTTCTTACGCCAATTAAATGATTTGAGCACCTAGTGCGCTAACCAATATATTCACTTAAAATATAATACTTGTAATAGAACAACTTAACCAGTTATAAGGCAATTATCATAAAAGCGCATAATGAGTTTTGTAAGTGTGGATATTTTTTAATTCATTCCAAATTCAGTTGCATTAATAACTTGTTTTGTTTAATTGCACTTCTGTTAAAATACAATTGAATTCCATCAAAGTTAACTACTAATTACTAAACATAACTAAGTTCAAAATCATTTGTTTAATTACCAGCTTTACTGTTTCATAGTTATTAACTAGTTTACTTCATAAGAATTAGTTTTACTTTTTAAACTAAATTATTTATTCTGTCAACCTTAGGGCTTCATGTTTTATTCATTAGAATGATTATATTTTATGCAGAAATTTTATTTACCAGGTTTTTTACTTAATTACAATATTCAATAATTTAAATTATTTTTGCATCAAAACGTTTTAAGTAATTTTAGTTATTTCCTGTTAAAATACCACGTCATAATGGATTTACTTCACTCCAAAAATAACTTCAAACAGTTTCACGTCCCTCCCTCGCCCCCCTCTATTATTTGAACGATTTATTCTGCAGAAACACGATAAAGGCAAAGTTTTTATTATTTTTAAAGTTTCTGGAATTTTACTTGAAAGAAAACAACTCTTTTTTAGCAGAAATATTCTTAAGCGAAATCCATTTCACCATTCATTGTCATAACATAAGCGGCAATTCCGTAGAAAAACTCCGGAAAATAATTGTATCTGCCACATGGCATGTGTCATCCGCAGCTTTAGCAGCAGATTGGCAGACGCTTAACAGTCTCAGGCAATTCTGTCTGAACTTTCTGAACCTCCATTCAGCGTGTGGTGAAGCCGAAGAACTACACAAAGAAATAAACAACAAGCGAGGATAAAATTGCTGGTCACGTTCTGATGTGCTTGTCATGGAATTTCTGTGACACTACGCCGTTTGCTAGCAAAATGAGGCCTCGCAAATGCCTTTGTGTTTTATTTTGAAAATTTAAATTTCATAGCAACATAAAAAGCTTCCAAACTATGAATTTGTGATGCGTGATATTTGCGAACAAAACGGTAAGTAAGGTAAAAAAATTTAATCCTACTAGTTTCTTTTCTTTTTAAGCGTAATACACATGGCTGGCCATTTTTATTAATTTGAATACATATCAGCAGTTCAGTATAACGACCCTTGCATAAGGAAACATAAAACCTTTTTAAACATATCCATTATTACTTGATTACTATTTTCTTTTTTTATACCTCACAATCATTTTATATATAAAGTTTTATCATACGTGTTTAGTTGTAATAGTTTTTTAACACGTTGACTGCCGACACACTGACTACCAGCGCTGTTTGTAACTTATGAATCTAAGTGGCTTTAATAGTGTTATAACTTTTATTACAATATGAAGATCACATTGTCCGTTAATTTTCAAAACAACATTCCCATACGCACACACGCACACACACACACCCACACACACATATATATATATATATATATATATATATATATATATACATATATATGATGCCCAGTGGCTGAGTGGTAGCCTTCCGTGTTACCATGCCACAGGGTTGGGGTTCGATTCCCGGATTGGGCAGGGTCGACTCAACCTTTCATCCCTTTAGTGGGGTCAATAAAATGAGGACCAAGCAGGCTTGGGAACTAACATTGGGGATTCCGTGTCAGGCCGACCACTTGACCGGATCATCTGCTTCTTTGCCCCATGGACCTCGTTCTCGAAAGCTAAGATGGGCACAGTAGGCCATGGCCCCCATTAGACTGTCGCGCCATTGAGTTAGTTTTAGTTTTACATATATGTCATAACAGCAATTGCAAAGTCGAATTCCTTTTTATTTCATATTACTATTGTATCGGAAAGTCTAGTGAGGCATTTAATAGACGGGCCTTTTGTTTGTAAATATCAACTAAACTTCTTTGATTACTTTGTATATTTATTTCAATGTATGATTCAATGTACTCAATGTATGACATAATTTTAAAGTACAGGAATATTTTTATTCGGCGGGTAAAAGATTTCAATTTGACTTTAAAAGTACGTTGTGATCGTTGTTAGAAAACAGAACATGAATACATTTATGGCGTTTATCGTATCAAAATTTTAATATTTTTTCGGATAGTAATTTTGAATTAAAGAAGAAATTGCTTTTACTGATTTATTTAGTTAGTTTTATTTATTTATTTTTTTTTTTGTTTATTGTTTTATAAATTTAAACTACAGGCTTCAAAAGTTAAAAAATCACACTTAGTTTAGAGAAAAATTGATTTTCATTTCAATGAAAAAAATTTTTCATTTGGTTCCAATTGATTAACAATCGTTGTTTTTGAACTCTTAAACAAATGCACAAAACATAAATCAATAATAATAAGAGTAATAATAATAATAATAATGAGTAAAATATTAGATTATTTTTCAACTTGGTAAGCATTCATGTGTAAAATCTTTACTACTATATCAGAAGAACTTTTAAGAAGACATAGTTTGCAATAATATCCGGGATACGGGAACGTTTTCAATCACATAAATAAAGGATCATCAAGAAAGAGGGTAAATATTTACTTTTGCTCTTGTTGTATGTGTATGGTTGAATAAATCTAAAGTAATGCAAGACGAATTTACAGCGAAAAATCCGAAAAAGAACAACACATTTCAGAAAAGATGTTCTGCCCATAGAATTTATGGTTTCCTTATGTTTGGTTTATTCAAGTAAATCATCAAAAGACTTTGAAGCTGCTTAATTGAATTTGTACTTATTTTGAAGCGTTCATATAATAAATAGTACATGCGTGAAATACATGTTTCCATTAGTTTTTAAAAAACATCATCTTTACTAATGTTATAAAGCTGAAGAGTTTGTTTGTTTGAACGCGCTAATCTCAGGAACTACTGGTCCGATTTGGAAAATTCTTTCAGTGTTAGATAGCCCGTTTATCGAGGGAGGCTATATATCATTATGCTAAGACCAATAGGAGCCGAGCGCCGAAAATTGAATAAAATAGTCCTTTCTATCGGAAGAAATAGTCGCATCCTTTCGAGCTTAATACCATTGAAAAGCCCGTAAAAATCTATCCTAGAAAGAGTTTTGTCTTTCGTGCTAAAATTGGAAGCCTCTAAATGAACTAGAAAAGAAGTTATAGGCGTTTTTCTGTATAGTTTGAAATTATTTTTGCTCGGTAATGAACTTTAATTTTATTTGACCCAGATGATGACCGTTTAATTTTATTTGCATTGTTGCATCGTTTCAACAATTGTTAGTTGCCGTGTGAATAAAAAACTCAACGCAGTTGCCATTGTTATACAAATCAAGTATAATAATAATCAACGGTGTTCTTGCATTTTGATGAGGCATCGCTGTATTTACAAAATATAGTTTTTAAGATAGACTGTGCAACGCCGGGCGTAGCAGCTAGTTTAAAATAAATTTATAAAATAATGTTAGTTAAGCAATAGTTGCTTTTGTTTCCATATGAATTGCAAAAGTAAACGCAGTGGTAAATGTGCATTTTACTTTTAGATTCGTAGCCTATTCCATTACCATAAAGAGGAACATAAAATTTTGATTAAATTAAGTATTTTGCAAAGCTAGGTTAGTAAAACACTGCTCAATTTACATCTTTAGTGCACATGATATATCTCCAATTCCTTAACAGTTCTTTGCGCCTCGCTTTCACGACTTGCTGCAACATTTAACCAAGAAAAATAATTTATCTTATTACCCGCTTAACTGCCAAGAACTCACATAACATTCTAAAATACGGTCCTCTAAACTCGGAGGGAATTATCTGAAAACTAAACTTTCCAGAAAAGTGGAGTACGAATAAAATAAAAATGTTTCGAAAAAAAGAAAAAACAAATTTCTCAATTTCTTGAACTCGATAAAACGACCTTCCAACTACCGCGAACCACTAAACACTTTACCTATAATCCGCTTAACTCAGCGCTGCTATAATGACCACATATCGATTAAGGGAGGGAATGAATTCAAATCCGGCTCCAGATATACATTAACTGAGAGCCGGATATTCAAATTGCCGGGCCCATGAATTACAATCAGTTCGCTCTAAAGCTATACGGGTAGACAGATAATGTCTGCAAAGATAAAATACGGTGCAAAAGCTCTGCTTGACAGAACGAAGAAGATTCGCCCCTTAGTCACTCGATGTATAATTTTTCGTTATGATTTCATTGCATATAGAATGTAGATGGTAATTTAATCCTTGGTGGGTGTTTTGAAAATTTGATATTTTGTTAAAAAATATATATCACAGCTACAGTTGACATTAACCTGTCAGGAAAGCGCACTTCCAGATTGGATTCGAATGAAAATAAAAAGTGTGGGTGCAGTCAAAGAGTGCAATGGCGGGGGAGGAGCAAATGAAGTCAAATACCTACCCATGGTTGTTTAACGGATTCGTAGTTGGGAAAATAAAGAGTATTTAATTTTCGGAAGTAAAGCATCTAGAATTTAACAAATTATTATAATTCAATTATGTATTTTATGCTTTATTTGTTCGAAATAAATTAAAAGCCTAAGAATAACGCTGCAATCTCACGTTATATATTAAAATAATGTAATAATAATAATAATAAAAGCGAAAAGCTGAAATAAATAGTATGCATAAATGAAAAAACTATACAATTCTTTCATAGGAAATTTTCAAAAAATCTGAGAAGACTCTAATAAACTGTAATTGCTTGCAGTCTACTTAAAACGTATTAGGCCAGGGTATCTCAAGGGGAACATGGAAATAGCGGAGCCATGAAATACGTGAAGGGGCCATAGCTGGCTTATTTCTAGCCTCTAAAATGTTTCTCTACAAGGGTAAAATACTCCATATAAATTTTTACCAAATCTTTCAGAAGTGTATAAAGGACACAAAGTGCATATCTTAATTAAAAAACAAAACCTCTCTGAAGGAGGGGGGAAGCGAAATAAGTTTTAGTTAGTTTCATGTTTTCCTCAGTGTTTTTCCCAATGGTGTATCTTTGGTTAAAGTTCCGGTTTTAATTTAATTTACTCTCCATATTCTACCGATTCACTTTTGAATTTTACATTGAGAAGAAATTTTCTAATTTAACTGCATATTTTTTCCTTACTTTTGTATGTTTACGTATAATGACTGCAGATAATGACTGCTTAATTATAATTTTTTCTTTGTTGTGAAGCATCTTCAATTGATGTTACTTGTTCTCGAAATAACAAATTTTCTCCCCCATTATTAGTGTATTTTTTAATCTCATTTTATGTATGATCACACATAAATAAAATAATGTCAATGTACAGGGGAGGGTGGAACGGGACCGGTCCCTCAGCCCCCAGAAGGTATTGGATATGCGGTGTCTAAACCCGTATTAAATATCTTGAATCCGATCCCACCACTGTACGAAATATTCGGTTATCCGGCATGCGAAATTTCATTTAAAAAAACGTAATTAGAAGTGTTGAAAAAATATATATATAAATAGGAAACATACAACGTATTTGTAATTAATGGGTATTTAAAAATGTATATGGAATTTATAGGTCGATCCATAAGCCAGAGCTTGATATTATTGCCGGATCGGAGTAGTCAGACATGGGACATTGGATATTAATTATCCGATGCAACCATTATCCTAACCCCCCCCCCCCTTAACTTAAAAAAAATCTCAGATGCACTACTGACTATGACTGTATCTAAGGGAGACCACAGAAGAGTTTGGAACTTCTGTCAAAAAAGGTTGGGAAACCCTGCATTGGGCTACTTATCGTCTGCGAGAATGCTAGAGATTTAATATTTCATGAGTGTTTGCGCTTATTATTTAATTAATATATTAGATTATCCCAGTTAAATTATAATCGACTATAACACATATATATTGAATAATAACATATCAAACAAAGTCTCTTTAGTTTTGAGCGCTGTTTTTGAACTGTTCACGCGTAACAAAAGGAAATTCATTAAACATAACCACAGGAAATGTTGTACCAGATCTTCTTCTAACAAAACAAAGATTTTTTAAAAATTTTGTTCAATGTCTTATTTATGTGTTTAAGGCAAAATTTGGCATAAAGAGAAAAATATCTTTTGCAAAAATATGTGTGAGTGTGTAGATAAATGTGTGAGTCTAAAGTTTAAATTTTGGACTTATGGCTTATATGTAAATGAAATGCTTTCATATCAATAGACCACTTTCTTTCAAAAGTTAATTTAGCCTGTCATAGTAATCTACTTTAAATCAGCCATATTCAGGAATTTAATTCAAGAAAGTCTTACGAAACACTAACGCGTTTTAAATTTTCAAAGCTCCTTTCCAAATCTAACATAAGAGGTTTAGGAAAACAAATGTGACAAAGAACCGTCTACTATACCAACATTCCTTAAATTTTTTTAGCTTATTTGATCCCTTTCTTCAAAAATGTCAGAACTTGTTTCATAAGTAACGATCCCTTTTCAAGCTACAATTTTAAGTCCTAGTGGTTGTCAAGACTCATCGTATCCTTCACAGTTACATGTGACGCAACGTGTCAGGGATGCTCATTCTTGTTTTCATCAACGGAAGTAGAATACGAAACAGTAATTCCAGTTTTCACAAGGTGGGCTCATGAGACGTTTTGGGTGAGCGAATATATAGGATTGAGAAATGAGTGAATCTAACAAAAGAGTAAGAAAAGTGCAAAGACAGCAGAAAATATTTTTTGTGTATAAAAATAATGTTCTTAAAATGACACAATTTGTATATATTTTTGAAAATGCAATTTAGAGAACTGATACAATTTAACACTTACTTGATTATATTAAAACCAAAAAGCTACAATTCTTTCACATAAATATTATACCATTACTATATTAATAAAGTGTATACATACGGTCCGTTGCATTTGCATTTGAAATAATTCCGAAGTCATATCAAAATATTAAATATATAATATTTTTTAATATAGTGGAATCCACCTAATTGGACCACAGGATAATCAATCGGGCCAAACTCTAAAGAAACAAAAAAATTTCCTGTCACTTAAGTCTAATATTATCAGCTTATTGGGACAAAAATCCGTTTACACTGACCAGAGAAATAAGAGAAAACATATAACCGGAGGTATAGCTTGCCCGTGTAGAACGTATTCAAAGCGGGTCAACGAACATAAGAGTTAATGTATTAAACATTAATTACAATTCCTGTAACCTTCAATAAAATTCAACGATAATTATCGGGGAGATGTTTAACAAAATTTCCCCTAGATTACGGTACTGTTAAACCAAATATAAAGTTCAAGTGAATTTTAGAATTTACTCAGCTCATCAGTCAGCACGTATAAAAAAATTAAATCGTATTTTTTTTACAAAATGTTTTATTATAAAATAAGTAATTTATATTTTAATGGAAGTTTTAATAATTGTGTGCTTTTTAAAACTTAATTTTATCTGAACGGAATGTAACCACACCGAGTTGGTCTGAACACGGTGTTGCACGCGTGTAAAAGACTTCTTTGACGTGTTTTCACCTAATGAAAGTTTGCTTAAATAAAGTCTTCCATAAATAAATCTCATAAACAGTATATTATTGTATGTTTACCATAAATGTGTGCCTCATAACAATCATAAAAACACTTTAATATAGAACGTCCGGTCTTGCTGTGCAGACTGTAGTCGGACCAGCCGGTTAATAGGACCAAAATGATTACGTCCCGATGTGGTCCGATTAACCGGAATCGACTGTATAGGAATAAACATAGGATAAGCACTTACAGTTTTGACAAACACAGATAGCTAAAAAATATTAAACAATAGTGAATGAGAAAAAGGGGTTTCTTTTTTTGTTCGAATAATACCTTTTCACATTAATATTGCTGAAGTAAAGCCCCTTCAAATTGTTTGATTTTGTAGCTATTCATGTTGCATTTACACCAATTGTAAAAGATACGAAAGACAGAGAAGAAAAGTTTCAGCGCATCATTAGTTCTGCATAATTTAATATTCACCCCGCGTATTACTTTTTGGTGTTTCTTATTGCGTGATTGAAGTTATTTTCACCGTGAAGACCGTGATTTCTTGATTGCGTTATGGAAAAGATACATTCTCGTTTTTGTTTTGATAACCATAGCAAGTCTATTCCGACGTCCGTCGTCATCTGTGTGGAAGCTTATAAAGTGAGACATTTTGCTGTTGTTGAAATCCATCGTAAATATCAGCACAAAGTACTTGCGATCAAACAGCAGATAACAATGTAAGCTGTTGTTTGATCGCAATTACGTTGTGATGTAAGCTGTTGTTTGATCGCAAAGTAGTTTGATTAGTTGGCATCAAACTAACAGCGACTATAGCAAACTAACAGCGACGATACATGTCTTCTAATATCGCAATGACGTTCAGCTGAGTGAAAGTGACGCAATAAAATCAACTATTAAGTCATGCAGAACCAATGACGAGCGCCGAAATGTTTTGTTGTTGCTGCACTTAGTGTGAATGCACCTTCAGAGTATCAAACAAGGAGGACTTTTGAATGCCATTTCATTCACGTTTCTCAAGCAGTTGGTGCATTTCAAAACACACACACACAGCTTTTCAAAAGAGCTGACATAAAAATAGTTCTATAGGCACTGTTCCTTACAGAAAGAGTTTCACAATTATTATCTGATTAATTTATCCGAAATTAATTAAATATGCAGAAAAAAGATATAAAAGTGCATTAATAATATGATCAATGAATCAAACATTTATTCGAAATAACATCTTGCTCATTCCCTGAATTTCATTATCCGAAAAAAAATTAATAATTTTCCGTTCGGGTGAATTTCACCGCTGTAAAATCGGTCCGTATTCCAAGGTCTTTCATTCACAATGCATGAGGATTTAAACTCACTAAAAAAATAGCATAGTTTTATTTACAAGGATTTTACATAAAATTCGCGCTTAGAAATGCTCCTGGAAGCATTGACAACAACTAACTCGTAAATTATTTCCTTCGTTCTGCTTTCTCGACTTTTTGTTTCAGGCTCAATTTACTGTGGGTTAAAAATTAATTTTGCATAAATGTGTTTCATTTAGTATTCAGTCCGCTTTGTTGCTTGTTTTTGAATCTCCGTAGTAAGATAAGTGAATTTAGTTTAATAGTGGTTTAATAAACTTTAAGTCCTCTCTGTGTTGATGGTAACAAAAAAATACTAATTACAGCATTTAAGCTAATGACGTCGGTATTGAAAAATACTTGTGTAATTATCATTTAAATATTTTAATGGCACTTCCTTGAAAATAAAATACTTTTTAAGTCACAAAGCTGTCTTTGTTTGTTGTAAAAAAAAAGATTTCAATAATATGATTTCTAAATCTGAACGCTCATTATGTAGGACTATAATTTGTTTTAATGGAAATAACTTCGTATCAATATATATATTTAAAAAAGATTAAATAAATAAACATCTACATTTTTGATTTAATACATTTTTCGAGCATTTCATTTCGAATAGTTGAATCCATTATTACTTCTGAACGTATTACTTTTTGGATAGACACCAGTAATGGAAACTTAATGGGTTAAAAACATATTGGTTATGATTTAATTGTCCCAAAACATAAAATAGTTGACGAAACTTAAGGAAATGTTTCTATGTTGTTTCTAAGGGCACTTGGGTACTCAAGTTCTCCTTCGTAGATCGACCAGGAATTAACGCAATAAGGAGCGCCTTTCGTTTATAGAGGAGCACCACAACTGTGGAAGTACGACTTATCTCAATATCTATTTGGATGACACCAGATGGCACCGAAAAAAAAAACGCAACCTTCCTTTTTTTGACCTAAGAGTGAAGGGGAGGGAAATTCCCTACCCGCCGATACTCTCGGAACTGCCTCGGGATTTCAGGGTCCACGGATTTTGCATGCACGTATCCTCATGCGTATATGTTGGATCTTCCGTGGGGCGGATATCGAAAACCTAATATTCCGGTTGGAAGTAAGACATCCTAACCACTAGGCTATCACGGCCCCACTTAAAAAAAACAAATAACATAAATTAAATGCACCGTTTTTATACGCATTTGAAATGTATGCATCAATGTTTTTGTGCATAAAAGAAGGAGCACTTTGGTTTGATAATACGAGGTGTGATTGGAAAGTTTTAAGAATGGGATTGTAGTTACACAATGGTGGTATTTACATGCTACTGTGATGCATCTCCTTCAAAATAGTCCCCTTCTGACTGAACACACCGATACCAAAGGTCTTTCCACTTTTGGAAACATTCCTGGACTTTTTTTTCCTGGAGTGTGTTAAGAACACTTGCCGGATTCGTCTGGATGTCTTCAACCGAGTCAAATCGTTTCCCTTTCTCTGAAAATTTCTGTTTATGAAACAGGTAGGAGTCCGCAGGGGCTAGCTATATCAGGGGAATAGGGCGGTTGTGGAAGAGCAGGAATGTTAAATTTGGTCAAAAATTCTTCTATCTGTTTCCTAAACTGAAATTTTCACTAAAAGGGAAGTGATTTGACTCGATTGAAGACATCCAGGCGAATCCGGCGAGCGTCCTTGACACACTTGAGAAAAAAAAAATTCCAGGAATGTTTCCATAAGTGGAAACACCGTTGGAGTAGGTGTGTTCAGTCGAAATGGACTATTTTGAAGGAGTACAGTAGCATGTAAGTACCCCCATTGTGAAATTTCAAGCCCATTCTTAAAATTTTCCAATCACACCTCGTATAACTGCGTCATAACTTGGGAATAATATAACTGCAACTGATTAAATTTTAGAATTAATAAAATATTCCAGACAACAGAACTGTTCTTACTAGACAAATCTAAACGTTAGGAGTGAGGTTCAGGCATAGTTGATCAGGTATGCATTGAAGCTACTGCGAAGTTTTGTTTTATCGTATGTATGGTCTCATTAGTTCCGAGAAAGTCGTATTTATTTTCCTTCGGCCGAATTTTAAAATTAATTAAAATAACAGTTTGTAAATCACCTCGCGGAGCAAGATGACGAGTTTGTCTCTGGGGTAAAATGAAGAAATTGTCAAAAGTTCAAAAATTAGCGAAGAATTATTTTGAACTATAAACTTTTCAATGCCTCTATGTAATTAAAACGATACAATATTAAAAAAAGTTGCCTGAAAATACATAAAAATCTCCTGGAGCGCCTTTATCCGGTGTCTGACGTAAAAGTACATATATTAAAACAACGAACTACAAAGTCTTATAGGAAGGAAACTGCAAGGAATGAGAAACCAAAAACACTGTAAACCGATAGCAACAAAGCTGCCACCAAAAAACAAGATTTTATTGCAGTATGGAACCTACAAGAGAACAGACTGCTGGTTAGTGACAACGTTACAGCTTGGATTAACAAACATCCCGGGTTTTACCGGGTTTTCCCGTAGCTAAAAGTTGTCCCACGCCCGGGAAGCTTCAATACGGGAAGACAAAAATCCCGTATATGATTTTGCCACATATCAGGTATTTAATGACCCATGTACTACAGTCAGTATCGACTAACCGGCTCCGATCCTTGAAAACTGTAAATTCTAGGTATTTTTAAACATCCTCAGCTTCCAAACATGCTGTTAGTTTTAAACTTACGTACAGTTTCAAAATATGCTAAATAATTAAATTAAAGAAAAAAAAAATAACATGCTGGGTAACCGGATCTTTTGTGCAGTGGACGCACCGAATTCCTTAAAATCAAAAAGTTGTCGAATATGGGACATAGGAAAGCCCCCCGCCCCCCCCCCCCCGCATCCTCTTGCTGTCCCGTATTTGCATTGTTTAAATTACGCAACCCTGGTTACAACAAAGTTGAAACCAATGGAGAAGTGAGATACACATCCCGCAGTGGAGCAGTCTGTAGAAGCTCGTTCTCGCGGAACGCCGAAAGTGAAGCAACATTGACCGAAGTCTGTGTTTGGGGGGGAGGCAACCTCTCGCGGCTGGTCGCTCTGTGACCATGTACGCTAAAGGGAGCTGTTGCACGTTAAATCCGTCGTGGCTCCAATGTCCTCCAAGTGAAAAGATACCTCTGGCCATACCATAACCTCCGGAGCAGCGCACCTTCTCCTCCTCGCTTATCGCGAGGACTTGCCAAAAACAACACAGTGATATGCATCCAATTAAAAAAAGAGAGATTTATTTACCAGGAGTACAAACTCCTTTTTATCAACAAAAACGGATTTTTCATTGACGATGTTCCTCTTGGACAGCTTTTTTATCCGCTTATCCCACATCGAATTAAAAAGTGCAACTTTTGTTATTAAACCCTCGATATATCCATTGTAAAACACTAAAAAATACTCAACAATACCAGCGGCAGGTTGTCTACAACCAGAATGAACAAATCATTTCGATAAACATCCGAGTCGGATTTCCAGCGCATAGGATGTCTGCCCGCTAGTGTATTATGGCCAGTTACAGCTTTGCAATATAGAATTTTATGTACACCGATTGTATGACTCAGAAAAACAGCGTACATCTTAGATTTACCCAATGTCAAGAGTTGGGAGGACTGGCTGCGAGATCTAGGCTGCTCACTAGATATGAAAGTACAAGCTGTACTCCAGCAATATATTATGCATTTGTCTACAATTTTTAAACTGGTAGCCACAGATCTAAAGTGTGCATTTTTTTTTTTTTTTTGCAGAGCTGTTAACCTTAATTGGTGGCTTTTAAACGAGTGCTTACATAACTTAGAGACCTTTCTCCGTAGTTGTACGGAGTGTACGAAACAATAATTTTATTTTGAGAAACGATTATCAAGACATTTAGTAATTTTATTTAAAACAAGTTTTTTGTAAATTTACAGAAACACTAAGCTTATTTTCTGTATTTTTACGGAATTTTTTTGCAATGTAAAATTATTTCTTTTGCTGAGCTCTAACACTTTATTGCTTCTTCATTTACCAGAATGGTTTTTAGCATTTTTTTGTTTTGTTTTTGTTTCATATTATTTTTATTTTATTTTTATTTATTTTTATTTCTATTATATTCTATCTATTTAACAAAATAATTACTACGAAAAATACATACTTAAAAATGAGTGATAAAGAAAACTGAAGCGTTTATTATTTAATATGTATTTAAATTATAATCTAAAAGTAAAAAAAATAACATATTTGAATTTAATCTTAAGTAACCACGGAACTCATTTTTGACAGTTATATGAAAATTTATTCAATTTGACCATTTTTTGTATGGGTGGGGGGTTGTATTAAATCTTTTAATTACCTTACAAGAGCTTTTAAATAGAACTCTTTCTGCTGTTTGCTCTTTTGCCAATTCTTGTTATGAAAAAAAAGCCCGAATCAATTAAGAAATATTCATAGCCTGTGCTTACGTTTGCTCACATTGTATCATTTTGCTTTTATGACGTTGATATTTTTTGAAGGGGTTGTTCGCTCCAGAAGTCATTCTTTCTCGAAGTTGTTTTTGAGGACTCATGTCAGTTTCACTCCATCGTTAAATTCCTGTCTTTTCCGTTTATGTCAGAATTAATGATGCGAAGCAAGAAAAAAGAAAACTCTCTTGAAAAATAAAGAGAGAATACACTAAATACACGCGCGAGAGAGGAAAAACATGCAAATTAGTTCTGCACGTTGCATTATAATCCCTAAGGTTCAAACTGAAAATAACCGACATCTGTTTCAGAGACTTAGAAAAGAATTAATTCTCTTCTTCTGCAGTGCGTAAAACTTTTGCTCGCTTGAAGACTAGAGAAGAATAATCATTGGCATATTAACATGAGTGAAGTATGTTAATTTGTCCACAGTTCCTCGAATAAATTCTTATGAATGTACGCTTTTTTGCTGCATAAAACCAAACGGCACCTTCGATATTTCTTCTGAAGTCTTTAGGGCAACAAATCCACTAAGCCGAAATGAGAAAGTCCAATACGTTTTCATTAAATACATTATTTGTTTAAAATTAACGTTTCTTCCGCACTTAAAGGATTTTATGATTAAAAGTTCCAGAAAATTTTCTTTCGTTATTGGTAGCTTTAAATTATTTTCTTGGTTTCTTTAAATTATTTTCTATGCTTGTGGGGATATTGATAACGTTTAATAAAGCTTTAAAAATTTAACTACAGATTTTTATGTAAATATGTATAACTTAACATTAAGCAAAACAAGAAAATATTAATAAAAATACGAAAAGTTAGTCTAGAAAAAAAAAACACTCATGGTAAAATCTGAACTCAAATAGAGAGTGATCTCAAAACCTTTTTGCTTTTTGAGACTTACTGAAAAAAGTTTGAGGTTTGGGGGAAATTTTGATTTTATATTTGAGTTCATTCTATTTTGGATTCATTTAATATTCAATATGAACTTTTTGCTTAATTTCTCAAGGCTTACATTTGCATTTTCAAGCATAGACTATCTCTATTAATGACAAATGTCATTGTGAATCTCATAAAAGCACCCAGTAACACGCTGCTGTTCCATTAAGTGCATGTTTTAATTTTAATAATTCAATTGCCCATAAACCCCTTACATACGTTTGTAATATTTTCCGCAGTATTACTTTTAAATTGTCATCTCATAAAAACAATAAGTAAAAAAACATACCAAATATATAATGAAAGAAATTAGTTTTATTTTGCACACTTTCAGTATTTAACTATTCTATATTTGAAGACACTTAAGTTCGCCCTGAGGTCGAAAGTCAACCGTTATTCCTTAGATCTTTCAAGTTCTGCCTCGAACGTTTACCAACGTTTAGAAAATTTAGTTTTTCTGTTCGACAACAGCTTATTTGGTTTAAATATTTCATTTAGCAACAATCTCTTCTCAGATCAACTGAATGACAACTAATTTACTTATTTAATTTAATGCATTTGTTACACATATTATTCATTAATTTTATCTTTCTACACTCCCCGTAAAAAGAAAATGGAAATAAAAATGTTTTTAAATGCCAATTATTACTGAATAAATATGAAATACAAACACCCACTTTCAACTTAATCGAGAGTTCGAAACGCTGATGCAAATCAACAAACTTACGATACAGTGATTAGAAGCCAAATAATGCGTAACAGCGCTTATTATCTCACTTTTCGCTACATTATTTTGTATTTTTTGTGCTTGACGTTCTACTGGAAAAATAATCTGGCTGACTCATCATATGTACATATATATTGGAAATGAATTAACTGACCCCTTAAGATTAGTATATATCTTAGTAGCCTTTTTAGCCTACTTTCCCGTAAAAGTAAAAAAAATAATAATAATAAAGCATGAAAGAGGGCTTAATGTATCGTAAAAACATTAAAAATAAAGAAAAGCAAAAAAAGGGGGGATGAGAAAAATGTTTGTCTGTCGTTCTGTCTGTCCCCTACTCTAAAAACTTTTAAACGAATTTTCGATCTTTTTGTATTCGAATGATCTCGGCGAGGACATCTCATTTCCATATTTTACTTTTTGATTTGATCAATTTTTCGTTCAGTTTTTAAAAGTTCAAAAAATTTTAACATTTGCGCCTTCGGGCAAAAATGAAGCAAATCATATAAACTCTGAGCACAAGATCGAAGTTCCTATGAACAAGTATATTTAAAGAAGCTCTCGGCGTGAAATATTGATTTGAACAATTTTGTTCATTTTTGAACAGTTTAAAAAAATTAACCGGGAAATTTAAATCCTATATAAATCATGTTCTAACCGACAGATTCGCTTGCAAACAAACTTTATCGGAAAGATTTACGGTGTAGAACATGTATCGATACAAGGTGCAACAAGAACTGAACCAGCCTGTTTTCCTACGAAATTTTTGATCGGTATTATTAAGGATATTTCTCAATGAATAAATGAATAAATGAAATTGGGGAAATAATGAATGAATGAATAAATGAGTGAATAAAATGATGAAATAAATAAATGAGTGAATAAGTGCCTGAATGAGTGAATACATGAATAAATACATGAATGAGTAAATGGATGAATAAATAAGTGAAAAAATTATGAAATAAATAAATGAGTGAATGAATAAAAACATAAATAAATGAGTGAATAAGTGCATGAATGAGTAAGTGGATGAATAAATGAGTGAAAAATGATGAAATAAACAAATGAGTGAATGAATAAAAAAATAAATAAATGAGTGAATAAGTACATGAATGAGTAAATGGATGAATAAATACATGAATGAGTAAATGAATGAATGAATAAATGAAGGACTGAATAAATGAAAGAATAAATGAGTGAGTGAATGAATATGTATTATACGTTGAAAAAGGTATATTTAAAGTAATTAAAAACTAAAGCTAAATGAGAAAGAGAGAGCAAGAGATATATTATAAATTGAATTTGTTGTATACGGGAAATTAGGTTCATATAGTTCTAGACGGAACTTCTTGTTTATTACACTAAACCAAACTGGTATAAAAATATGCAAACAGCTTTTTATTAGTGCTTAATAATGAATTGATTCTAACCTTAACTGTAAAAAAATAAGCGAAGCGTTTACATTTCTACTTATCAATAGTTTTACTTCCTTCGCGAGAGAGTATTTTTGTCAACGGCTTTTGGCTTATTTATAAAAAATCAAAATTCTTTAATGTAGTGCAAGATTCAAAACAAAATTGGAGATATTTTATGAAAACTGAAAATGTATTGACAGAGCGAAATTTTGTAATTTTTTTGAGCTTTTATATTTTCCTGGATGACTAAATGGTGGGAAAATATTATTAATGAAAGTTTATCTTAGTTAGAGTAACGTTATAGATATGACATAATTTTAAATATCAAAGTTGCGAAGATGGTTAAAATTTCAAAATCTTTGTCTTGACAGAATTTGAAACTTTTTATGTCGAAAAATAAGAGTAATTTCCGATGAATTTTAAGATATAGTTTGAATTAATATGATACTTTTCTGTAAAAGTTACTTAATTGAAAGTCAGGGGGTTAAAAATTTTCAGTTTGATTCACGATCGATTGATTGGTTGATGGGAGCGGTCGACACATCACGAAAAAACATTTTTAGTAGGATAAATTCTATAATTTCACCCTTTATCTATTAATTGAAAAGTAAAATCATGTACCAATGATGTACTCCTACCTATATTTTCCCACGAAGTGATAAATAATAAACATGACCTTTAACTTGGTCCACATGCATGAGTAAAATATTTCGTCGGAACCTTTCCAGAAAAAAAAAACCAACAACACCAAAAACTCAGACTTTATTACGGTTGAAAGCACTCATTTTAATAACGTGCTGTAGCAAAAGCGATTAAAACAAAGAACCTAAAACGGGCCAACCATATTTCCTAGATTCGGCTTCTGAAACTTTAATGAAAACCAGTAAAGCGAGAAATTAGCGCCCGACCCTCTTTTGATTTTCCATCGATACTAGAATCTTCTTTTTCTCGATTGTATTCGATCATTCCCCGTCATTCCCGAACACTTTTCCAATTAGGAGTAAAACCTTTGCCTAACTGGACATTCCCTCAATATAGCAGGGTGGGGTGGGGTGGAATCGAATGGATAGGGGGAGGGTTGCACAGATCAATCAAAACTCTGAATACATGAGCAAAAATTTTCGATTGTCGATACGGTAGTCTCGTGGTTAATTAAAGGTACTGTACGTGCTGTTTAACAAGGTGAAAGTTTCGTAGTTGTGAACTATTATTTGTTTTGGTTGGATATATTATGAAGTAGTGCAAGGAAATATTGATGACTAATAATCCATAACTTCGCCGGCGAACAAATTTGAAAGAAAGATAACGCTGGCAACGTGTGGCCTAGAAATAAGTTCTTTTCATTTTTGACACTGAATATGAAATCTTACTTTTTTATTATTTGCATGGAAATGATAGTTTACAATATTTTTGTAACAAGAGAAAATGCAAGAAAACATATAAGACGAACAACAAAACGTATAGTTCAAGCAATAGTTAGACACAGCATTCGGTACGACTGCAAAATTGGCTACTTAAAATTCTGGGATTTTTAACTGGAAAACAAAAATTATTACGAAATTAAACCTGTTTTGCGGACAACATATATATCATAAATTATAACTAATCAGGTAAAATATAGAATAGAAACATAAATTTTGTCTTAAGTTGAATGACTATAAGAGAGTTTTGGAAACAGAACATGAATTCATTCTTGTTATACATAAATATATTTAAAAAGCTTCGATAAAATGCGATAAAAAACGAAAACAACTTTAAAATATCTTCTGGTTTTTGTTAACTATGTCTTATGTTTTCATTCTGCATTTAAAATCCTTAACCCTATTTTTCTCTACTTTACAATTTTTATCCCGTATACATATAACAATTTTCCTAAGACTTTCTAAATCTAAAGATTTAAGACTTAAAATAGTTTGTAGACACTCCAAAGAATATGCTTAACAAAAGTTTGCATGTGTTTGACTCTGAGGCACGTAATACTTTAATTTTTTAGTCGTCGATATTGGATTTTTGTATTTTTGCCCTTTCCTGAGCTGGTAGCAAATTCAGAATAATATTTAATAATAAATAAATAAATAAAACTAAAATTAGAAAAAATAATGATAAAATTCAACTAAATTCTGGACAGCTAATATTGGGCTAATTTTTATTCTACGTTGTGTCGGAAGCACAGATCACGAGAGAAAAAAACAAATACTATAATTAAGATCTTTTTGAAACTTTAAATTGTTTTAAAATTACTTAATGCTTTATCGCAAAAAGGTTATACGTTCGAATTTTATTTTTAATTAAAACTGGTTAGATGCATGCATTATTCTTTCTATGGGGCCGCGAAACGATAAAAGATTTGAAAAACGATCTCCTGCCCCCTCAAATAAGAAAGCCGTATTTCATCAACTACGAATCTGAGATCTTTCAGTCACCCTACTAAAACTAGAAACTATGCATCAAAAATGTAGAACACCGAGTAGATTTTCATTAAAGAGAATTATATGAGGGCTTTAATTAGACTTAACTCTTAAGAAGCGCTTAAATGGAATTCTCGTGAAACATGTACAATGCACTAATTAGTGTCCAACTAATTTACCCACACAGCAGAAGCAACGGTTTACGCAAACTGCCTAGTATTTCCAACTTAAGCATTTCGTTAGAAATTACACTCTTACACAAGTGTAGGGCATCAATCTCATTATCCAATGCAGCTTGATGTTAAACATCAATCTCATTACGCTACGTAGCGTGATGGTTAACATCAATCTCATTTCATGCCTCGAGCCTAACAAGCGGAATCTGTATTATTGCGTCTAGTTCAGAGAGCTGGATAAAAACCCTCAAGATAATATGGCATAAAAGAAAATTCTTGAATTGTTAAA
The DNA here is from genome assembly GCA_038502835.1 of Octonoba sinensis. Lineage (NCBI taxonomy): Eukaryota > Metazoa > Arthropoda > Arachnida > Araneae > Uloboridae > Octonoba > Octonoba sinensis. Next base: position 84,609,435 of record CM076604.1, read on the forward strand.
CGACATCACTCAAAGAAATATATGAGGGTTTGTTACATAATTTCAAATTCTAGGGCAATATCTTTCATGAGAGTACGTTTCTGATTACTTAATGATATTTTTTACTCAAGTTACTCACAAGTAGTGATAGAAATACATAAAATCTGACATATTTTAATAAAATTGTATTAAAAAAAGTAAAAAATGGGTGAACTTTTATTACTGCCGCCTGTTTTCGACATAGTTTTCTCAACTTCACAACACGTTTCCTACATTTTGAAAATGCAATAGGGATTAACTGCATGCATATAATTATGCAAGATGAAAAGATCTAAGTCTACTTTAATAATTACAGCGGAGCCCCGTTAATGTAAGAGCCAATTCGACACGAAAAAATATTCTATAAGCGGAATATTCCCTTATCCGGGATTACAGAAACAATATATTACGGTTTGATACATTGAAAATGCAGAAAGAGAAGTTTGTCAATTATTCCCATTGAAGTTTTTTCTTAAATAACTAACAGAGCAAAAAAATTTCCATTAAGATGGACATCGAATTAGCATAGATTAATGCTGTAACTTTCATCATACATAGCAATATTTTCAAAAATATAATTATAACTTGTTTTTAATATCAGGCATCGAAATCAAAAACACATAGAGCGCAATATGTCGATGTTACAAAAAAGCATAGATATCGATAGTAGTTTCCCGACGAAAAGAAGTTTACAATGGATTCACCGAAGGTAACTTATACCAACATCCGCTCATGAACGCTAGGAGTCAGGGCAGTTTTATCACACCCTATTTTTTGAAGCAATATTCTATTAAACGGGTTCTACTGACAATCACTGTTCTTCAAGTGATTTGCATATTTTATTTCATACAACATTTTGTATGTGTCCCTGACATTGTTTAATTACTATTTTAGAGAAAAGAAGAGTTAATGCAAAATCATAAATTGTACTGATGGCTATAAAAATAATCTTCCTCGACAGTATTGCAAGATTTAATTGCTGCATAATATTTTTAGTGTGTGTGAAGATTATGTCATCTTTAAAATTCAGTGCGTGCCTTATAAATGTTATTGCTCCACTCCTAATTATATTCCAAGAGATTGTACGATAATAAAAACATTTTCTTTCTACACATTGTTAAACATATATTTAAAAAACAACATGATTAATCAAAACACATATATCAAAAAACTTTTCACGCATTAGGCCTATATTATTGTTTTGTAATTACTCTCCCCGTACTCACTGTGAACTGCATTTCTCTCAAATTGTGATTATAATTTATTTCTCAAGAAAAAAAATATTTACTTTTTGTGTTTAGTGATTTTTCGAATTTTGCTCTCACTTCAATGTCCAATTATTGATTTTAGTAGAAACTAATGATGGCACATGAGCTTTAAACACATTTTCAAGTGAGGGGGAAACATTTACTTTTTCATGCCTTGTGAATGTAAAATAGCATTAATTTTCTTTCCTCCTTTTTTTTCAAATTATTTATTTATTTATTTCTCTTACGGTATCCGACTACGTTCGTAGAACGTTTTTTTTAATTGACAAAAATATTTTAAGACTTTATATTTTTAGATTTAATTAACATCATAATTATTGAAAACACACTTTAAAAACGAGTGCATATATATATTTTACAAAATTTGAAAAAAAAATAAGAAAGTTTAGTAAAATTTAGCATTTAAAAAAAAAAAGCTCCATTTTTTACAAAGATGCATCTACTTGAATATTTTGGTATGATTTGCATTTCTTATACACTAGGCTAGGGAATGGACTACAATATTAGCTTTATTTACTTTAAATAAAAAGTTATACTGCTTCGAAATTGAATTTTCGAGATTTTAACTACCTTTAAAGCTAAATATGAGCACAAAACCAGTAAAAGTTATGAATATCAGAATATTATAGGTCATTCCCTAGTAAATACTTTAAAAAAATATTTCTGCTGAATTTCATTTAAATATTTTATGAACTTTTTAAGAAATCATCTTTGAAGTATCAGTTTTCATCGAAAACAGTTCTAAGAAAAACACGTTAAAAGTTGGGAGAAACAGTGTATTTTTAGTTTAGACTGCTATAACTTTCCTTTGAAATGACGTAGAGACAAAGCAAAACCTTTTTGAAGTCCTAAAATGTTATATTTTACTACACTGAAGTTTTTTAAAAAGTGATTTTTTGACGGAAAATGAAGTTTTAAACATAGGCGGGTACCTTAATGTGCACGGTAATGAAATGCTATTTTAATGGCAAAAAGTCAAAATGATGTTTTTCTATTAAAAAAAAGAAATATAAATGTGTAAAATGTAAGGAACATCATAGATAAAAAGTACCCCTCAAAATATCCATTCAAAAATAAAGTTCATCAAGATTATCGAAGAAGTTTTTAAGAGATACAGAGAAAACTACGTATTTTGTACATGTCAAAAACAAAATTTACGTGCAAATAAGAATTTCTTGGAAAAAAACTTTATAATAACCACTTAATGGCGGAGGCGTAAATTCAAGTCTCTAAACATGTAAAAATATGCATAGAGCTGATCCTATTATTCAACGATTGCAGGGAAAAAAACTGGCTTGAGAGCAAAACAAGCGACTAGAGTCAAAATATGGATAAAAATGCGAAAAAAACCTCCCTCCAGAAAAAGAATTAGCATCAAATTTTCCTGAAAGAAGGGATAATTCTACAAAAAATTTTACGCCTGACAATAAATACCTTATTTGCATGTGTCAATCTCTGAAGCTCTTGCAGGGAAAACTGGAAAGATTTTACTGGTTTGTTCATCCCGCAATCAATGAGAGGACCTTATGGGTGAATTGAATTACCGTGCAGCTAATGGTCGCCCTGCGGCATCCGAGATCCCCCTACTCGGATTTCTCTTTTCTCTCATCCCTCACATCTTTTGAAGCAAGATAATCCGGGATGAACCTCATAATGGGATGGGATCTGAATTTCAAGTCTTCTGAAGTAGAGGACATTTTTGGTATGTGTATAGATATTTGTTATATATATAGATATTTGTTATATATATAGATATATTTTTAGTGGTTATTTCACAAGCAAAGGAAACACTGTTTGGGATTTATTATGTACACACACATATACATACATACATACATGTACATACAATATATTATATATCTCTACTAATAATAAAGCCGTAAGTATGTGTGTGTGTGTGTGTGTCTGTCTGTCTGTCTGTGTCCGGCGTAGGGCCCAGACCGTCCAGCGGATTTTCATGAAATTTGGCACGAAATTAGTTTGGAACATGGGGGTGTGCACCTCGGAGAGTTTTTTCTGAAATTCTAATTTGTTCTTTTTTTATTCCAATTTATAGACGAAAGTTTCGTAAAATAGTCGTTTTCTATGGAAAGGAATTATCGCATCTTTTCGAGCTTGATACCGTTGAAAAGCGCATAAAAAACTCTACCAGAAAGAGTTTTGTTCTTTGTGCTAAAATTCGAAGCCTCAAAAATTAACTGGAAAAGAAGTTATAAGCGTTTTTTTCTGCAGTTCGAAATAATTTTTTCACGGTAATTAACGTCGGCATGGTAACACGGTTACCATGCCGTCTGACTATTAATCTTTTTTCTTTTAACGAATTAAAATTTATTGCTTGCGGTTTTTAGCATTTTGAGGAGCAGCCGATTTTTTAGTTTATTTATTTCTTTTTTTTTTTGGATTTTGATTATCATTTTTTTAAAGCGAATTGAAATTTATTTCCTGCGGCTCACAGGCGGTTATTCTTTAAAGCGTTTTTGTTATTCCAGCTTATTATTACTATTTATACTTTCATTTATTTTATTTATTTTTTTCGCCTGTGAATTGGCACATATGTTATTTTCCTATTTGAGCTCGGATGAAAGGTTTATTCCGCTTTCAAAGCTTTGCTTGCTGCAGTTTGTTTCTGCAAGCTACAAAATTTCGTCTTTCTGTTTTAAACCGGGCCCAGACGCTACGTTTTGCACAACTTTTTGTCTCCGCAGTTCAACACGTTGCAGATAAAACGTTGCGTATAGATTGGAAAAGTGCGCAGTTTTGAGTGCGGTGCGAAGACTGTACAGTTGCAGCGATAACTGAACTAGAAAACATGGATGTCTTTGAACTGTGTAGACAAATAAGCACATGTAGACGGTAGCACCCTTTTCCGATTCATTTTGTTTCTCAGTTTCAATTCGTCAGGCGACAATGGCCGACTTTCGGCAATGTTCTCGGGAGTTTCTCGCAGAATTTATTGCATTATGCGAAAGTTTCCCATGCATTTGAAGTGTCAAATCCAAGGAGTATAGTGACAGGGATAAAAAGGGGGAAGCTTATGAGAGTTTAGTGGAAAAATTCAAAGAAATTGATGCAACCGCAAACAGAGAAACAGTTATAAATAATTAATTCTTTGAGAAGTGTTTACCGTAAAGAATTGGCAAAAGTTAATAAATCGATTCGATCTGGGGCTGGAGACGAAATCTACAAGCCAGCTCTCTGGTATTTTGATTTGTTACATTTCCTAAATGATCAGGAGACACCAAGGCAGTCTAGGAATACCAGGGATGAAAATAAAGAGATTGCAGTTGTCGAACCACCAGAACAGGCAAAAAAAATATTTATTTTATGTAATCATTTGACCACTTTGAACGCCGGGTACTTCTGAGACGTACCAGTCTTTTTTTTAACGTGACACCATGCCAAAATTGACCAGAGTAGTACCTCCTTCATGACGATGTCGCACAAAACTGAGTGAAATATACAGATATATCTGCACCATGTAGACGCATAAAAAACTGCAACGTTTTCATTCAGTATTAAGACTGCGTAGACAAAGGGTTGTACAAAACGTAGCGTCAGGACCCGGCCTTAATGTCAATAAATAAAAGATAAAAATTAATTATACTAAAAATTTATTAATTAAAACTATTATAATTTATTATAATCGTCCTTTTTGTGTGGGTACTTGAACTAAACAAACAAAATGCGTTTTCTTTCAAATATTTTCTTTTTTGTTTTGTTTTGTTTCTTTCTTTCCTTTTTTCTTTTTTATTGCGAGTGTTTTGTAAAAAAAAATGCTTAAATGTGTAGGATCTCTGGCTGATTGCCGTGGGCAGCTAATTTTTAATTATATGGAATGCTATACACATCACTATATACACAATGGCAAACCGACTGGTCTTTTCATTTTTTAACACGGGCATAGCCGTGCGGGTACCGCTAGCTAATAATAAAGAAGAAAGTATGTGTGTGTGTGTGTGTGTCTGTCTGTGCCCGGCGTAGGGCCCAGACCGTCCAGCGGATTTTCATGAAATTTGGCACGACATTAATTTGGAACATGGGGGTGTGCACCTCGGAGAGTTTTTTTCTGAAATTCGAATTTGTTCTTGTTTTATTTCAATTTATAGCCGATAGTTTTATAAAATAGTCGTTTTCTATGGGAAGGATTTATCGCAACTTTTTGAGCTTGATACCGTTGAAAAGCGCGTAAAAAACTCTCTCAGAAAGAGTTTTGTTTTTTGTGCTAAAATTCGAAGCCTGTAAATTAACTGGAAAAGAAGTTATAAGCGTTTTTCTCTGTAGTTCGAAATTATTTTTTCACGGTAATTAACTTTAGTTTTATATGAATTGTTACCATGCCGACTGGCTTATGATCTTTTTCTTTTTTAACGAATTAATATTTATTTCTTGAGGTTTTTATCATTTTGTGGGGCAGCCAATTTTTAATTAATTAAATAATTTATTTATTTTTTGAATTTTGATTGTTCTTTTTTTCTAACGAATTAAAATACTGCACAAGGGTTTTTTAAAGAAATTTTTATTTGTATTTTTATTTATTTTTTTTTTTTCTCCAGTGAATTAGCAAACATGCTATTTGCCTATTTGGGCACAGATGAAAGGTTTTTCCGCTTAAAAAGCTTTTCTTGCTGCTATTAGTTTCTACAAGTTACAAAATTTCGTCTTTCTGTTTTGCTGTCAATGAAAAATAGATAAAAACTAATTATACTCAAAATGTATTAATTAAAACTATCCTAATGGATTATAATCGTCCTTTACATTTTGTGTGGGTACTTGAGCTAAACAAACAAAATGCGTTTTCTTTTAAATCTTTTTTTTTTTTTCATTTTGTTTCGTTTCTTTCTTTCGTTTTTCTATTTTTTATTGTGTGTTTTGTAAAAAAAAAAAAATCTTAAATGTGTTGGATCGCTGGTTTATTGCCATTTGCGGCTAATTTTTAATGATGTGGAATGCATTTTAATAAAATAATAAAAAGTTAAAGGTATATACACAATGGCAAGCCGACTGGTCTTTTCATTTTTTAATACGGGCATAGCAGTGCGGGTACCGCTAGTATATATATACAGTCGACGCTCATTATAACAACCACACATTATAAAAAACCATTCCATTATAACGACCAGTGGTAAAAGCCCAACGTTATCCCTATAAACTCTATGTTAATTTGCTTTCGGTATAACGACCGCTTTGTATCGCCTAATCCAATACAGCGACCGCAATTAGTGGACACTCTTTCTGGTATTTCTCCAAATAGAGCAGGTTTCTAAATTTTTAACTTTAAATGACCTTGGTTTTTACGGACAGGCTGCATGGAGTCTTCAGTGTTCAGTCCAACTATGACAGGGGGGGGGGGGGAATTACCTCTCATCACAGTGCGGAAAGAATAGAGGGAATTTCCGGATTTCTTAGGAAAAAGGGGTGACAGATGAATTAGTTAATTAGTAGTTGGTCGTTTGAATCGCGTGGTTTTCCAATGGTCGACTCTCCGAAATAAGATGAGGAGTCATGCTGTTATACCAGGTGTCATGTCACCTCAGAAATTCTGCTTCTAGAAATGTGTATGTAATTTTTTCCCTATATTTTCTACTTTAAAATCTGTTTAATATTTTGCCCTGATAATTTTTTTATAATTCCAATGATAAAAAAATAATTTAAGCGTTTAGTTGGAATCTTTGAAAAATTAGTAACTTTAATGGAATTATTGAACATGCATGTATATATTGTTTTAGAAAATTCTTCCTCTTATAGCGACCGTCCGATATAAAGACCTTTTTCTGTGGGACGCAGATGGTCGTTATATCGAGCGTCGACTGTATATATACAGTTCGACCACGGAATTTGGACGCTTCTGCGCATGGCTAAAAAGAACGAATCCATTTGAGTTTTAGGGAAGTTCGTTTCGCATGTACGTTTATTTAGTACGCGAATTTTGAGTGTTGTTGTTCCCCTAAATTTATAAGTTTCACAAAGCATCAGTTCGTAAGAAATCAAGTATGCTAAGCGAACTAGAACGAGAACATGAACGGCACATTCTGTGTATCAGTAATTCTTCCATTGAGCTTGAATGGATTCTTCTTGGCACTCTGCCTGGCAAATCGCTTTGTTTGCTCGTAGAACTATATGTATACATATATATATATATGTATATATATATATATAAAAAGAGAAAAGAGAGAGAATGCTTATTTTTTCCTCAAAAGTTTACAGGTCCAATACAAAGTCGCATGATTTTTTGTTTTTAGCAGTTTTTTTATTAGAGTATTCGATTAATTATTCCGCTAAAATGATCTGCTGGTAAAATATGAAAAAAATATTTTTATAAAAATATATTTCTTTCAAAATTAAGGATTTAAATATTCATTAAGGCAAGAAATATGCAGATGTCCCACCCACGGAGGACTCTTCTGACGAGCAAAAATGATCAAAATACGGAATTTGAAAACTTTTCTGAGAAGTACTTCTGAGAAGATCGTTTTTTCCCGCCACTCTTTAATTATTTCACGCTATTTAACTGTGGCGAAAGCTTTAAACACTGATTTTAGTTAAAATATTTGTCGTAGAATGTTCAGTTACTTAACAAAAATTGTGGGACAGTTCCGGTTCACGACACGCCCCACCCAAGAGGGAAAATTAGCCTCTTTTTATAGGGGCTTAATTTCACTTTCTAAACAATACACGTGAACCACACTTAATTCCACTTCCTAAACAACACACGTGAACACACGCTTAATTTCACTTCTAAACATCACATGTGAACACACAAGGCAAGATGGCAATTGCTTCCAAAAAAATTAAAATAACACACTTAAGTTGCTATCTGCAGGGATATTTAATTAACAAAAATAAACATTTATGCACAGAAAACAAAATACAAAGCATAACTCACTAGAATACCTAGTAGCATTATAAATCATGCCCTAAACATAATTTCTACATCCCTCTACATTTTGCACATCTTTACCCGCACCCTTTTTACTTTAATTTCCCAAATATCAAATCATTTTCAAACTTTACCTTTAAACAATGACATAAATTTTTCCTAAAATAACCCACAAACAAAAAAAAAAAAAAATCCATTAAGAGCATTGATCCTTTACAAAATTCTTAAATCTTTATGCACATAACTTTTCCAAACCTTAGAACTTTTTCAAATCTTAGTTTAAAATTTTACACTCTTACAAATTTTGACATACTGCAACTCATGTACATAATTACCGTATTTCAAGCATAGCACAAATACAAGCCATTAAAATTCGTTTTTTCCAAAAAATCTTTATCGATAGACAAATAAATTCATCAGCATTTTGTCCGCCCTATTTCCTTTGTTATTAACTCTAACTAATCATAACTATCGTGATAAAATAGTTGACCTATCTCATCGATACCGGTACTCTCAAATCTTAGCTTTGACAACATTAAGGCATCACCTACTCCTAAAACAATCCTTACTTTAAACCCTAACAGTTTCATATCACCCATGAATACTACGATTTGCTTGCAACGATCATTAACCAGAAAATTTCCACACATTTTTCCTTTCCTTTCCCTCCGTATCCGATTTCTCGATCCATTTTCCTCCTTCCCACCAAAACTTCGTTTACTCTTCCCCGTGGAGAAACTATTCTCCCCTTTATTTCCATCATGGAACTCCCCTCTTTCCGCGCTCGAAATTTGAACCAAGCGAGGAAGAAATTCTTCCTCTCTATTTTTTGGAATGACCGCTGTCCTCTGTCTATTAGAGATTCCATTTCTTTCGCCCTCTACTATCGCAAACTTGAGTCCTTTTACACCCCCGTATCCGAAACACTTCCGAAACTCATTAACGGTTCCCGCACTGCCCAGCTGTATCTGTGGGACAGCAAGAACACTGCTTCCTATCTCCCTTCCATCGTCCAACATTTGACTATCACGACAGTGAATCATATACACTGGAGCAGTGACGACCCTCCTATTCTTCATCTCCTTTCTCCTCGTCTTACTATCCTTGCGGCGTTTTCGTCTTCTGACTCTGCAATGCCCAAGATTTTTATCCCCCAGCGATTCTTCCTTTTCTTTCGGAAGAACTGGACCCCTTTCATTTCCCCCTTTTCGGACAGCTGTGCGTGGAATCTCTTTTTCTCTTTCGTTACTCGGAAGGAAACAAACTACTCCCGTTACCTCATTAAAACAACATTTCGACTGGAAATGAAAGTCCATATTCTCAAAAAATATTTTCCCACTTCCATTTTCTTCCAGTCTCAAAAATCTAAGATCCACTTGTAAGTTTATCTCAGGCTTACTTAGATTTTCCATAGCTCCCAAGCATTTATCCGGTCCAATTAATTTTCGCAATACCTTAAGTTCCTTTCTAACCGTTGCCTCCCATCGTATTTTCGCTCTACCTAAGACCTTCTGTGATTTTCTGTGAAAACATCTATTTCCTATTAAATCAGATTCCCGAACCTTTCCCGAACATTTTCCATATTCCGTTCGACTTTGAAATTTAAGAGTTTTGCCCCCGTGGTTTTCCATGTCCTGGAATTTTCGTTGTCCTACGTTGTGAGCCTTTGACCACTCCTTATCTCCGGATTCTTTGTCTTTAACCGGACCCACCAGCGGTGCTTTCCCCTGGCAATTTCCTCGGTCTGTCAGCTGCATTTTGCCCTGACATTTTGACCTATCATCCCTCGCCGTTCCTAGCTTAACTAACTGATCGCCCAGCGGCATTACGCCCTTATGCATCAGTTTGTCTTTTTCCAGATTTATCAGCTGCCTTTTGCCCTGATATCTAATCTGACATTCCAGCGGCACTTCGCCCTGGAAACCTCCGGAACCTCCCTTCCGACCCCTGAACGGCACTTTGTCCTGACACTTTTTCCGGTTGATAATTCGACCCCCCAGCGACATATTTCCCTCGGCCTTACTCCTACCTTCATGAGTTACATCTGATCCAAATATAGGCAAACATGTTTCACTCAAATCTATTTCATCGTAATCCAGATTTTCCCTTCTGCAATTATCTTTCATATTTTCCGTACTACTCTTTGAGCCTTCAGCGCATTTCTCCTTTATCAGTTTTAACCTTTCTGCTCTTCCCACTACAGTAACCTTTCTCGGTTCTTCCCCTAATAAAACTTCTAATGACCCTTCTTGGGCCCTGTCCGTAGCCTGCGCCTCTCCTCGCTCCACAATTCCCGCCTCATGTTTCTTTCCCCTTTCTTTCGGAGAAACTGCCACCGCCTGCCCTGATAATCCCTTCTTTGCCTCTGGACTTTTCACTGTATCGGAATTCCTCCCGTCCCGAACCTTGAACACTTGTTGGTTGATTTTTGCGTTTTCAATCCGCTGTTTCATTTCTTTCCTTGCCTTTTCAATCCGCTGCTCCCTTTCTTTCCTTGCTTTTTCTAATTTCTCATTTAGATCGCGATCGCGAGCCTCTAATCGTTCTTTTCGCTCGCGCTCCTCCCTTTCTGATTGTTCTTTCTCCTTTCGATCCTCAACTATAACTCCCAGGATATTTTCCACCCTCTCCTCATCTTCTTTAAAATAGTCAGATTCAGAAATAAGCTTTACCAGCTCCAAGACTGTAATCTCAGATGCAACCTGTAAATTTATTTCTTCTGCCAAGGTAACCAGATCTACCTTTTGGCTTTTTCCGAGGAAGGACATTTTTACTTTTTTTTTGACATAAATCAAAACGTATCGCAAGCAGAGCTTTAAAGCAACCACTATCTTAAAAGCATTTACCAGCAAAATTTCAAAATAATTTATGAATATAAGTGGTAATCCTATTCTGATTACCAATTTTCCAACTCATAAGTGACAATTCACAAAATTAAACAATAATTTATTTGCATCTTTAAATTAAAATTTTTTCAAACAAATAGTACCAATTTTTAACCATACTAATTTAATCGGCCATGCATAAAACATTACTTGTCTATCAATCAGATCAAAATTAATCATGCTAACCTTCTAAGGAAACATTAACCTCTATATCAATAATATCAAGAAAAACTAATATTTTGAAAGATAGCAACATATTTAAACAAAATTTTATCCCTGCAAAATGCAAACCAGAAGCAAATGCCACTCACCCCTGACGATTGCAGGACACAGCACAGCGCATAATCTTGAACACATCAGATTTCTTGGGGCACAATTCACACACTAGGACGGCGCACTTTCAGCAGTCGGCGTTCTCTGCGGACATCGGCGTTTCACGTTCACTAGGCGTCGGTTCCATCGGCAGCGGTTCCATGGACAACATTCCACTTTTCCTTTCGGACGGTGCTCCTCTTTCTATGGGCAAAGACGGGCTTCCTTAATAGACCCAAGTTTTCATGATCTGCACATGGGTATTCCTCCTTCGTCGGCTGGTACTTCTCCTTACAATGGGCGGCATTCCTCTCCGTTAATGGGCGGCATTCTTTTCAACAGAGGGAATCAATTTCCCCTTCAGCTTTACTGGCAGCAAAACATCTTCGTCGGCAAAACCAATCCACACCGCAGCCACCAATGTTGTGGTATATATCTCTCTTTTATTGTGTGAGATTCTCATCTCTCACTCCTGAGATTAATATGATAAGTGTCCGAGCGGTTTTACTATTTGTTTCTGCTGGGTGCGTTTTCCATACTGGGATGGTTTCCCGACTCGATGTGAAATTGATGAAACGATATTTAGTCCCAGACATTTATTAAACACATACTGATGATGGGACACAATACAACTATCTACATAATATATTAATGTAAGTTTTTAAAAAGGTTTTTGTCGCGTCCGTTCTCCGGACAATCTCGGTAGCAAGTCCCCTTTTTGGATTCTTCTCTTCCCACGCCTCTCCCCGCCCCCTCCAAGACCCCTTCGGCCGAGGTCGGAGGTCAAGCGGGGGATATTTCAGATGCGTGGGACAGTTCCGGTTCACGACAAAATGTATTAATTAAAACTATCCTAATGGATTATAATCGTCCTTTACATTTTGTGTGGGTACTTGAACTAAACAAACAAAATGCGTTTTCTTTTAAATCTTTTTTTTTTTCATTTTGTTTCGTTTCTTTCTTTCGTTTTTCTATTTTTTATTGTGTGTTTTGTAAAAAAAAAAAAAAATCTTAAATGTGTGGGATCGCTGGTTTATTGCCATTTGCGGCTAATTTTTAATGATGTGGAATGCATTTTAATAAAATAATAAAAAGTTAAAGGTATATACACAATGGCAAGCCGACTGGTCTTTTCATTTTTTAATACGGGCATAGCAGTGCGGGTACCGCTAGTATATATATACAGTCGACGCTCATTATAACAACCACACATTATAAAGACCATTCCATTATAACGACCAGTGGTAAAAGCCCAACGTTATCCCTATAAACTCTATGTTAATTTGCTTTCGGTATAACGACCGCTTTGTATCGCCTAATCCAATACAGCGACCGCAATTAGTGGACACTCTTTCTGGTATTTCTCCAAATAGAGCAGGTTTCTAAATTTTTAACTTTAAATGACCTTGGTTTTTACGGACAGGCTGCATGGAGTCTTCAGTGTTCAGTCCAACTATGACAGGGGGGGGGGGGGGAATTACCTCTCATCACAGTGCGGAAAGAATAGAGGGAATTTCCGGATTTCTTAGGAAAAAGGGGTGACAGATGAATTAGTTAATTAGTAGTTGGTCGTTTGAATCGCGTGGTTTTCCAATGGTCGACTCTCCGAAATAAGATGAGGAGTCATGCTGTTATACCAAGGTGTCATGTCACCTCAGAAATTCTGCTTCTAGAAATGTGTATGTAATTTTTTCCCTATATTTTCTACTTTAAAATCTGTTTAATATTTTGCCCTGATAATTTTTTTATAATTCCAATGATAAAAAAATAATTTAAGCGTTTAGTTGGAATCTTTGAAAAATTAGTAACTTTAATGGAATTATTGAACATGCATGTATATATTGTTTTAGAAAATTCTTCCTCTTATAGCGACCGTCCGATATAAAGACCTTTTTCTGTGGGACGCAGATGGTCGTTATATCGAGCGTCGACTGTATATATACAGTTCGACCACGGAATTTGGACGCTTCTGCGCATGGCTAAAAAGAACGAATCCATTTGAGTTTTAGGGAAGTTCGTTTCGCATGTACGTTTATTTAGTACGCGAATCTGAGTGTTGTTGTTCCCCTAAATTTATAAGTTTCACAAAGCATCAGTTCGTAAGAAATCAAGTATGCTAAGCGAACTAAAACGAGAACATGAACGGCACATTCTGTGTATCAGTAATTCTTCCATTGAGCTTGAATGGATTCTTCTTGGCACTCTGCCTGGCAAATCGCTTTGTTTGCTCGTAGAACTATATGTATACATATATATATATATATGTATATATATATATATAAGAGAGAGAGAGATAGAGAGAGAATGCTTATTTTTTCCTCAAAAGTTTACAGGTCCAATACAAAGTCGCATGATTTTTTGTTTTTAGCAGTTTTTTTATTAGAGTATTCGATTAATTATTCCGCTAAAATGATCTGCTGGTAAAATATGAAAAAAATATTTTTATAAAAATATATTTCTTTCAAAATTAAGGATTTAAATATTCATTAAAGCAAGAAATATGCAGATGTCCCACCCACGGAGGACTCTTCTGACGAGCAAAAATGATCAAAATACGGAATTTGAAAACTTTTCTGAGAAGTACTTCTGAGAAGATCGTTTTTTCCCGCCACTCTTTAATTATTTCACGCTATTTAACTGTGGCGAAAGCTTTAAACACTGATTTTAGTTAAAATATTTGTCGTAGAATGTTCAGTTACTTAACAAAAATTTTCAAATACACGTGACATATAATAACCGGGCAGTTTCTAGAATTCACGACATTCTGGATTCCCAAGATTCAGTGCAGAAAGCTAAAGTACATTAATCTCTCGTAAACAAGGAATTTTTATGTTAGTAGGTAAAAGCATCATTCATCTTTTGGAAGATGTATCATGTTAAATAAGATACACATCTAGAACCATACCTCAATATATCCAACTCTCACAATGTCTCAAATAAGAGAATTTTGTTAAAACTGATTCACTTTCTGGATTTCAAAAATTCAGTGCGAGAAAGCTAAAGTACATTACATACATGTTATTATGATAGTTTAACATTCTTACGTAACTTTAGTTGTAAAGGTAGAAAAGTTCTAGTAAAGCTGATACCTTGTTTTATTTCTCAAAGTTCGATCAGTTCTCCCACTGAGCAGAGCTCCCCATTGTGAAAGACCCAACTTCCGTCATCTTATGAAGACGTGCTTTTTGTCTTACATACATCTCATTAATCTCAGGAAATGATCAGTCCATTCTGCAGGGTTCGTCTCTCCAATGAGCTGGGAACTTAGGGCCGGAATAGAAATTACACCATATACCAAAGCTTACAATAAACTCACATTTTAGGTCAGAATTCCCCAACAAGGGTTCCGCGTTTGATCGTTAAGGGGTCCATGAGGAATCAAGAAGCTTTACTGGAACATATATATCAATTCATAGGTTATTTAACTGTTAGGTTATTTAACATTTTGGCTGTTTTTACGCTCATTTAATCATTTTCTATTAAGGGATTCAATATTGCAGAGTGAATATCAATTCCATATTGTTATGAATTTTATATTATTTCATGCCAATATTTTGGCCTTCATTACCACTTAATATAAGTAATAAAATTTAAAATTAGCAATGACTTACCAAAGCTATTTTTATTATTATTACTATTTTTTAAAACAATTTTATGTTTTATGAACCGCTAAATCCGAGGTGGTATTTTTGGACCCTTTCATTTTCAGTACTGGTGACTTTTTATGTTGGCAGTCTAAAAGTGAAACTAATTATCAGTCAGCAGTATGACTCTGCTAAGATGGCGCCATAACTGAGAGAACTCCTGGGGGATATCAAGCAGTAAAGAGAAAACAAAATCTTTCTATCCTTTATTCATTAGAATTTAACTTACCTGGATCACACAATAGTTTATTTCTGGTTTGAGATAGCAATAACTGTCTTGCAAATTTGAGATTAAAACTTAACTTTGCAAAAAGTCTGATTTAATTACATTTTCGCGAGTTAAGTTTCAAAGCGCCTGAAATATCTGAAACAGCGATAAATAGAAGTATCAAAAACATTACTGCTGATTGCTCATATTAGAGCTCGTATTATAACAACAACTACAAAAGAAAAAGAAAAAAACTTCTGTACACTAACACACTCATCATCTGTCATATGAAATCAACATCAAACGTAATTCACCCATTGCCTTTTAAAGAAGTAATCATTTCCATCAAACTACCGATACATAATTTATCATAATTCCCCAACTTCTCAATTAAGTCACTTTTAGAGCAAATTCGTTCCATTCAGCGAAGAATATAGCATTTCACTGAAATCGCTCCCCTCGGGTATTCTGCAGAATGGCGCATAAAATGAGCTCAGGATAAATATCTATCGCACATTTACATACAGAATTAAATCAGCTGAAATCGCAACGCTAATGGAGTCTCTAGAAGAAGAAAATGAGATGCGATGTTAATAGATAAAATTAAGTTGACTTAAGCTAAGCATACGCTTGTAGGTTTGGAATTACAAATTAAGACTTTTATGTCTCTGGTAATGATAACTAAACTTGAAGTTTAGTCACATTTTGGTAAATAAAGCAGAACGGGAGCTATGATGTTCTGCGAAAGCATCATATATTCGAAACATTCACCATAGTTTCATGTTAATTCGTTTAAGTTTTCCAAAAAGGCAAGTTTAGTTATAAATAAATACATTTTCAGACATTTGCATATTTTAAAAACAGAATACGATCTGTTATTTTTACATTAATTGTATCCATATTTTAAAAATATTCAGATCACAAGAAAACATAACATATTATATCAGAACCAGGTTTATCGGGGGGGGGGGGGGGAATTAAAACAAATCATTGGTGTCATGACAAAACTAATTTTTAAAAATCCAGTTATTACAAGCAGGATTGGGATTTAGTTAGCATATTTTGCATGATAACGTCTTCAAAATTTTCTTTTTGAAAACATGTTTTCCTAAATGCTACTGAAATTTTGATGGAAGATAAATTTGAAATTTTCCAAGAATGAGATATTGGTATCAAAAATGTTGAAATTTAGAAAAAAACATGGTTTGTGCTTATCTATAGTTTCGACGCCGACAATTTTCGAACGACAGATAACATTTTTTTTAAAAATAACAATGATCTTTTTTTTTTTTTTGTATAATAAATGAGGGAAATGACAGGGCAGCCTTTTTTAAAAATGGAACTTATATTTCATGTGATAAAATTTGAACTTATATGAAATCCGATTGTAACGCGATAGTCGAATAAATATTCACTTTTTATTTATCATCTTTATAACTATAACCGACTTCGACTGTATTCGAAAACATAGTTTCATTTAATGTAGCACTAGTTGCCTTCGGCAACTTGCTGGTTAGATTTTTTCTTTCTCATTTTATTTATCTATGCTTATTTTCGTCATTTTATGCAAACATAAAGAATTCAGGAAATATAAATTTACTAAATAGATGAATTCAAAAGTTAAAATAGAGCCCATTCAATTCAATGTAGCACTGAGTTTGGAAATTCCAAGCTTAAGGAAATGTCATTTGTCTTCCTGTATTTTGCGAAGAAGGAATGATACTTGGTGTTTTTCGAAGGCAGAAAATGATTTAAAAAAAAGGCATGCACAGTCTTGCGCTTGATAAATGTTCAGACTATTGTATGTTACTTCAAATACCTACTTTGGAATACAATGATATGTTATATTGGAATTTGAGACGCAACTTGCATAAGACCTGGTAGCAAATTCGAAAAGAAAACAAAAACTGATATTTCATTTTATTTTTCCTGTCTGTGATGAACCACATCGCTGAGGTTTATCATGAAGTGCTGTTATAGTCCCCACTCCTTTCCATTTTACAATCCTGGTAACTGTTTGTTTATGCCAAGTAATATGTTTAGTAATAAAGCATGAACAACATACGTTGAAATTTCAGTATAGTATTATTCTCATCGAAACTAAAAAAGAGGAAATAAAATAGTAATTGATTCAAGTTTAAAGCTTAGTTCAAATAAATTTATCTAGGTGCAATTTTAACTATGCCAATCTTATTTGAGACAACTTCAAGCTCAGAAAAAAATTAAGGCAGAGAAACTCATTTTCAAGGCAAAATGTAAAATTCAGGTTTTTTTTCCCCGACGCTTTTAAAATCTTGCTTTGATTTTAATTGCTAAAATTGAGATTTATCACCAAACAATGAAAAACTAACAGACTGTTGCATTAGAAGTTGTTTTTAATTTGAGACTAAAAACTGGAATATAGAGTTCATTATCAGAGTTATTTTGTTTTGTTTTTTAAATTTCGGTTTTGTGTTTGAAACATGCTATGTAGGGGAGAGTGTTGTACCTTGGGACGCTTGTACCTCGGGACATTGGCAATTTCTAAAAACCTATTGGCAACATTAACATTTTTTAAATTTCTAATTGTGACCTTAACCAGGAGATAGCATCACAGTAAAAGGCAGCATTAGAAGCACAGAATTGATAACTTGGTGAGAGAAAGAAAATTTCATCACTCAAAACTAAATATCTTTCTCATTCTAATTTCATTTACTGAAATAGCATTTGTAAAACTATTCTACTGAATTTGAATTGGATATTGAACAAAAGATTTTTAAATGTTTTGGTTATAAGAAAGTGATGATACTGCATTTTGATTGACCACCATTTTGATTTTATTTAAACCATGTGATAATTGTACCTTGGGACAGTAAACCGTGTTGTACCTTAGGACATGTCTCAAGGTACAGCATACACATTTTTCTTAATAATTTGGATATATTTTAGTATAAAGAGAGATTTTCCAATCAAATGCAGAAATTTGCATCTAATTTGTAAATGCTGCATTTACAAATTAGGTTTTGAACTTTCAAATGTATTATTTGTGTAAATTACACATTATCGTAATGTATCTTCTTAATTTAGTGCTTTAAAAAATAAAGTTTTTGATTTTTCGTATAAAATTGGTTATGTATATGACTGTTGCATGAAGCACGAAGTATGTCCCAAGGTACAACAGGATATTGTACCTTGGGACAGTTTTCAGTTACTACTTAAAATGGCTGGCATTTTTTTTTTATTTTAAAACTGTTTGAATTTGAAAAAAAATATTATATAGAAGAATGTAGGTGCATTTAAATAGTGTCTTCAGACTTTAAATCTAATTTTAATTTTTGAAGTTAAAAATTAAAATGTGAAAAGTGTCCCAAGGTACAACACTCTCCCCTACAATATTCAGTTTCTTCTAAGAGGAAAATGACTTGTTAGAAGGGCTTTGCAATAGTTGTTTAATTTGATTGAATTTGCAAAGCCTTCAAATAACAAAGAAGACTGTTGTATAATCATTTTATTTTGTCTGGGGGGAGGGGGATAAGCTTCGAGCAAAACTAAAACCCATTGCGGTGTCATAAAGTTTTGAACTAATGAGAAAGGAAAAACTCGTTTGCAGAAAATAATATCGACCACTTTATACAGCGTATTAAGCAGTTCGCGACATATACATTAAAACAGCGTAAATCTAGAGATATTTATTTCTAAATTTAAAAATGCTTGAAATTAAAAACCTTAAAACAGGAACTTTTAATGCAGATAAAACTAGAGTGTTGAAAGGGAATGTTTAAAACATTTTGAAAAATAAATACTAATAAGCCACCATTTCACGGCATGTAATTATAAAGTAAAAGATGCTTTTAGGGACTCTTCATCAATCAGTTAAATAAAGCGTTTTAGTGACTTACTAAGTTGTTAAATTAAGTGAAGTGTACGTAGGTGAGTCTTCAGCGGGTCGGGTATCGAACCCGAGCTCCTCCGATCCGAAGCTTGATATCCTAACCACTTGGCTACCACGGCCCTGATCTTACTTTAAATGCATCTAAAGTTAAATCCGTCTAAAAATTATTCTAAATGAAAAATACATAAATAAACAAAATAAATTTGGATTTCTTTTTTTAACATGAGCCACCAGTTTTATTTATAGCACGGAACTAGACATATAAAGTTTTAAGGTTCTTTCGCAATCAACAAAACTATATGTTTCGATGTCTTGCGTAAGATGTAAACGAAATGCATGTCCATTGACAGTGCTTTAAATGCCTTTATCAACTGGTTGTGTTAAAAAATAACGAAATGACCTCTTATTTCTTGCTTAAAAATATAATGTCACTGATTTTTTTTGCAACTGAAGTGCAAAGCAGATTGTAAGTAGCAAAAGGATTTTGTAATGTATGGGGAATTTCACACTAAAAAGCTCTATTCGCCGGTTTCTCATTTACATTAGAAAACAAAACAATTACTTTTAAACACGTAGTAAAATCTTCATTTTTTTCAAAAAATTAAACTATCATTGTGTGTTGGCCTACTAGTTTGTGGAAACAGCTTATTTAACTCTTGCCTGTATATTTGATTATAATATAAAAACTAATAAAAACAATAGCATTAAAATAATTTTGTCAAAAATTCAAAACATATAACTTTTATTCTTAATGTGCTGGATTTTACAAATCGGTATTAACTATACTAAATTATTTATTATAAATCATTAAAATATGCTTCCTGTGTTTGCAAAAAGGTTCATGTATTTGTTTTCTAATTATATTATTAGATTAGAGCGGGTGCTGCCTCCAAATCTTCCAATGTCTCAACAGAAGACGATTCCATCAATACAAACACATCCCTTTTACGCCAGCTTAACCAACTGTTATCGCTGAGGCAAACTGATTCACTCATATTGCTTCCGAATGAGGCGACACGGGCGGGGTCCAATGAAAGGAAGGGCGTTACGCTAATGCTTTGATGGACAGTATCTGGCCCAAACATCCCAGATTATCCAAAGGAAATTGGAGAATAAGTAGGAAAACAGGCCTTAGATGGATGTTTTG
The DNA here is from genome assembly GCA_038502835.1 of Octonoba sinensis. Lineage (NCBI taxonomy): Eukaryota > Metazoa > Arthropoda > Arachnida > Araneae > Uloboridae > Octonoba > Octonoba sinensis. Next base: position 84,629,665 of record CM076604.1, read on the forward strand.
AGGTAGATAAGACGCGGGTATTATGGTTTTGGAGTAGTGGAAAGATGGCTTTGTTTTAAGAGGATTAGTTCAATGCCTATACAAAGAAGTCTCTCCTTTTCTCTGGCGTGACAGGGAATTAATCCATGTTGGGGAAAATCATTAAAATTCTTTGACGGCTTCGCTTGAGATGTCTTGAAGTCTTTGTTAAAAATGAGAAATTGTGGGGGTTTGCTTTGTCGGGGGAAAGGTTTAGATAAACATTTTCTACCCCAATCACAATTCATTAGACTCGTTACTTATCTCTGTTGCGCAGAGGATAGTGAATGTTTTTTCGTCTTTAATCTGAGAAGTTGATGTGAAATTAAAATCTCATTAATGTCTTAATTCCGTTTTGTTTTCTTTAAGAACATGTGATAAATTTAATTCCGTATTTCTTGTTAATTTGCAGCAGAGATTGGTCCAACTCATGTCTTACAAATATGCAAAATAAATGCGATTTGAACTTACATTTTTTAGAAGAGAACTTTGATCTAAACGGGATATTTAAAAGCACAAAAAACGCATAATATTTTTTAAAAACTAAAGTAGAAACAAAAAATATACTATTAATAACAATGCAAAGGTCCCAACACAATATTGTTTATTTAATAATAACTGTTTCAACCAATTAAGTCAGCAATATTTTTACTTTTACTCAGCGTTGTTTAAATATGTATGTTTTCATGATCTAATTACTTGATTCGAGTAAATTATTTGGGGAAGAAAACAGAAATGTCTTACAGGGAATATATGTCATTGCTACTCGTCTGTTTTGATATTTACTTTAGCTTTGATGGTGGTATATTTGGTTTCTGAAAGTACAAGGGTGGGAAAAGTAATAAACTCAAGCTGAATTTTTAAATTACGAGTTTTCATTCTCGCCAAAAACGCATTAGGTTCTTAAGGTTTGGTAATCATTTGAGTGAAAAGGAAAAAATATTTTGTGAACTCACCAAAGATAATTTGGCGATTGTGCAAATGTTAAGAGCTTCGACTGATTTGTGAAATTTGGTGGGGAATAACAAAAGCTCAGAGAGAAAGAAAAGCTATAATTGCTGCGATGAAAAATAGAATCATGGTCTTTTTTTTTTTTTTTTTTCACTCTGTACCGGAGTACACGTAGTGCACTATGGATTCCCTTTTTAAATGATTTATTTCCTTAATTCGACAATTTACCATTGAAATGAAAACATAATTACAAATGAAGCATTAAAATAATCTTTTTTCATTTCATAATATGTTTCAATCTTGTTTCATTCACAAACTATATATTTTTTAAATTTAAATTCGTAAATGCTAATAGAAGCATTATCAAGAAAATAATACCTAATTGAAAAAATAATCTTACACACAAAATAACGATAATAATAATAATAATAACAAATATAGAAATAAATAAAACAATGTGCCTATTTTTCTTTACCATATGCAGATTATCTAAAATTGACTGAAACAATTCTGAGGAAACTACAATGTTTTCCTGAGCAAGAGAGACGCATCTCAAAAATTTCATTTTTGGGAAAAGCAACGTTGTAAATATTTATTACGTCCTTCTTTACGTCTCTTCTTTGATCCTGGCAACTGATTTTTCCATTCTTTCTTTTCTGTTTTTTTTAAACTGTATATATATATATATATATATATATATATATATATATATATATATATATATACATATATATATATACTGGGATGTTTGGGACAGTATCTGGCCCAAACATCCCAGATTATCCAAAGGAAATTGGAGAATAAGTAGGAAAACAGGCCTTAGATGGATGTTTTGAGGTAGATAAGACGCGGGTATTATGGTTTTGGAGTAGTGGAAAGATGGCTTTGTTTTAAGAGGATTAGTTCAATGCCTATACAAAGAAGTCTCTCCTTTTCTCTGGCGTGACAGGGAATTAATCCATGTTGGGGAAAATCATTAAAATTCTTTGACGGCTTCGCTTGAGATGTCTTGAAGTCTTTGTTAAAAATGAGAAATTGTGGGGGTTTGCTTTGTCGGGGGAAAGGTTTAGATAAACATTTTCTACCCCAATCACAATTCATTAGACTCGTTACTTATCTCTGTTGCGCAGAGGATAGTGAATGTTTTTTCGTCTTTAATCTGAGAAGTTGATGTGAAATTAAAATCTCATTAATGTCTTAATTCCGTTTTGTTTTCTTTAAGAACATGTGATAAATTTAATTCCGTATTTCTTGTTAATTTGCAGCAGAGATTGGTCCAACTCATGTCTTACAAATATGCAAAATAAATGCGATTTGAACTTACATTTTTTAGAAGAGAACTTTGATCTAAACGGGATATTTAAAAGCACAAAAAACGCATAATATTTTTTAAAAACTAAAGTAGAAACAAAAAATATACTATTAATAACAATGCAAAGGTCCCAACACAATATTGTTTATTTAATAATAACTGTTTCAACCAATTAAGTCAGCAATATTTTTACTTTTACTCAGCGTTGTTTAAATATGTATGTTTTCATGATCTAATTACTTGATTCGCGTAAATTATTTGGGGAAGAAAACAGAAATGTCTTACAGGGAATATATGTCATTGCTACTCGTCTGTTTTGATATTTACTTTAGCTTTGATGGTGGTATATTTGGTTTCTGAAAGTACAAGGGTGGGAAAAGTAATAAACTCAAGCTGAATTTTTAAATTACGAGTTTTCATTCTCGCCAAAAACGCATTAGGTTCTTAAGGTTTGGAAATCATTTGAGTGAAAAGGAAAAAATATTTTGTGAACTCACCAAAGATAATTTGGCGATTGTGCAAATGTTAAAAGCTTCGACTGATTTGTGAAATTTGGTGGGGAATAACAAAAGCTCAGAGAGAAAGAAAAGCTATAATTGCTGCGATGAAAAATAGAATCATGGTCTTTTTTTTTTTTTTTTTTCACTCTGTACCGGAGTACACGTAGTGCACTATGGATTCCCTTTTTAAATGATTTATTTCCTTAATTCGACAATTTACCATTGAAATGAAAACATAATTACAAATGAAGCATTAAAATAATCTTTTTTCATTTCATAATATGTTTCAATCTTGTTTCATTCACAAACTATATATTTTTTAAATTTAAATTCGTAAATGCTAATAGAAGCATTATCAAGAAAATAATACCTAATTGAAAAAATAATCTTACACACAAAATAACGATAATAATAATAATAATAACAAATATAGAAATAAATAAAACAATGTGCCTATTTTTCTTTACCATATGCAGATTATCTAAAATTGACTGAAACAATTCTGAGGAAACTACAATGTTTTCCTGAGCAAGAGAGACGCATCTCAAAAATTTCATTTTTGGGAAAAGCAACGTTGTAAATATTTATTACGTCCTTCTTTACGTCTCTTCTTTGATCCTGGCAACTGATTTTTCCATTCTTTCTTTTCTGTTTTTTTTAAACTGTATATATATATATATATATATATATATATATATATATACATATAATATATAGTAGAGTAGTAAATTTATGCGGGTATAATCAAATATTTAGTCTCGAAATGTAACTAAATCCTTCCCAAAGTCATAAATATGTGGCCAGTGATCCTCAAAACATATTAAAACATACTTTGAAAATTTTCATTGAATGTATGTTAATGCAATTTAATGCGATGAAAGATTAAGTTGCAAATTCAACGGGCCCATGAAATGTTAGTGCCAATTAAAGGATAACGCCAATCTTAATCTACAAAATAATCAAAACTACGAGTACATACATGGTGAAAGTGCTCGCACTTACGGAACAATTCCTGCGATCTCCAATGATCCACTGGGATGACTTTCCTGTGAGATAACTAACATAAACCTCTCATTGTCCTGATCCCCCGATGAGTCCGGCGCAGATCCGAAAAGTAGACTAAAAGCCTCTCCACCATTACTTTAACAGATAACAACACTAGTGAAGTTGACGTTAATGCCACGTTTAATGGATATGAGACTAATAATGCGAGGACCAGGCTAATATTCGAAGTGCAGTGAACAGAAGAGAGCGAGACGGCAGCGTTGATAAATGGCCAAGTCAACGCTTTTTGACGTGAGAAACAGTATAGGGGTGAGTGTGACCCCCTCTGGGAAACCCTGCAGTTTGCATATATGAGAGATGTCGAAAAAAATCCATCGATGGCAAGTCAGGGATGGTGAAATTTATGGTGACGAGTTTAGGAGACGATGTGAGACCCACAGTTTTCGTAACGTGATATGTCAGTTAGGAGTTGAGGACTGGAACATCGGTTAATTAGACTTTATTAGCCGTGTTAAGTGATTATTTTTCACAAGAGTGGCGATAAAGCAGCATGATTCTTATGAGAAATTATGAATATTTTACGTAGTGCAGCGACTTCGGAAAGACTTAAAATGAATAAATTTTATTCTTAAAGCTGATATAATAGAATTTAAAACTAACGTCGGAACTCATAAAATTGACGAATGAAAATTTATTAACGTGGTCAGAATATTCAGCAAAGTCAAAATTAATGGACTAGTAAGGGATTATATATACAAAGGAAGAACAATAAATAATCAAAGGAGGAATAATATTTACATAATGGAACTAGGATCGCTTTATATTGTGATTGCTACAGTCGCAGAAATGCTGAACTAAATTAAGCGCTCCTACGTTTCAACAACCCTTTGACTATTTACTTGTTCTCTGTTTATGTTGTCGATTAATAACGCTTGCATCTTATGATTCTGTATTCCGTTGTCTTTTCACTGTAATATTGGTTTACCTTGGACATCTCAATTTATGCTTTTTGCTACCTACTGCGTATAACGAACCTTATGGTGCATTCTCACCAAATGCGACAGAAGCCAAAAATTACGATTTACGTCATTGGTTTACGTAATTTAATAACCACGCCTTCGTATTCACTGACTGGCTTTTTTTCTTTTTTTGCGTCATTAAAAGTGACTTTGAGTAAGAAGAACGTGATTTGTCAATGGAGGCAATTCACCGCTAGATGGACTCATGAGCGATCATCGTTGTCAGGTGTATCCGCTCTTTGTTTACTAAGATTTTAAATTGAGTTCTACGTGGAGCTCACTAGGTAAAATTAGTTATCTTAAAATTAATTAGACTATTTTCACTGCTTTTCTGATTATAAACAAGTATTTACATTTAATTTAATCATTATAAAAGAAATGTATTAATTATTTAAATAGTTATAATGTTGTATTTAGTGTTAATTTTATATAATGAAGAAGAACTATATTTAAGCCTAGTTTTTAGTTAGATTTGTCGCACTCGATGTAAAGCGATGCTACGGCTTCCTTTGTTTACATGGCTTCCGTCGGTGCCACGTGATCAATGACGTTGCTTGAATAATTGCCTCCATTGCGTTAGGCAACATAAAAATCTTTGCTGTTAGTTTCATAACGATTGAAACAATCTTTTACGACAGTCGCGAAATACCTCCGAACTCTTGGTGTGAATACATCATAAGTTAGTCTGCAAGGGTTCAATAATCCTTCCCCCCCCCTAAAACTCTGTTTGGACAGTATATATTTGAAACAGAATTATATTTTCTTACACTAAAGATTTTAAATATAATCATTTGCATCATTATTTTTCACTTATTTTTTTAAATATATTTCTTAGGAATAAGTCCTGAGAATAAAGTTTTTGTTATAAACGAATATTATGCATAACGTGCAAGAATATTTTGATCCTAACTTTATAAGCATCAATATTTCGTAGCATAACAATGCTTCAAATATTTTGTTTACATAAGTTAAAATAAAAAATAAACAAAAAACATTTCTTATATGATTAGATTTTATAAAAAGACAAAGAATATAGAGCAAGATGTATTTAAAATGGAAAACAAGTAAAATAAAAACAAAACTGATAGTATCTATGAAATATTACGGTAGAAAATGATAAAACACTTCACAAGAGTGTTCCAGCAATAATAAATAGGCTGCCGTTCAAATGGAAGCAAAATTAAGAATTTTTCATTTCATAATAAAATCTTTATGCAGTTATTTACATTTCATTCGTTGCAAATGATTTCAATTATCACTATAAGCCAACGAACAAAGCAGCAGAAAAAATATGGAAACCAATACCCATTTTTCCAGGGAAAACTAATGCTCTTGTTATGAAATCTTCGAAAACAAACAATTCCAAAACCGAAAGTATTGCGACTGAAAAGTTGAGTTCACATCTTTTTTATGCTTGACTGGCCACAATGATGGTTTTGTAAATGGCAGAAAAGAATCATTTCGTCTGACAAGCGTTAGCAGAGTTCGGTCCTCATTAAAGTCATGATTCTTGTTTAGTTTTGTGCACTTTCACATTTTAATCTAGAAATGAACCATTTATTTAGAAATGGTATAATTTTTTACATTTTTTTTTCTTTCTTTCATTTATTTTTTTATTAATTTGGAAAACGTTTGATTTATAACTTTTTTCTTTATCCGAATTATATTTTATGCTTTGAAAAATCAAAGACACAAAGGGAGCTCGATTCCGTTCCATTTAAAAGCACGTTTTGGTTAAGAACAGGCCTGATAAAATCTAGTGAAGAATTTAAAAGATGTGACGTGTCTTTTTTCCAAAATAAATGGTTCAGGATTTCATTTCGTCGTGTATTTTACGATTTACTACAAACAAAACTCAGAGGCGCGACAACGCATTTGGGTCCAAGAACTACTGTGACCATCCCGGGTTTCGAGACCGAGGGCCCTGGGGTGCAGAAGCAGATGCTCCGGTTGAGTGGTCAGTCTGACTTGGAACCCCTAGTATTTAGATCCCAAGCGTACTCGTTCCTCATTTTATCGATCCCACTGAAGGGATGAAAGGTTGAGCCGACCCAGCCTAGCACGGGATTCGAACCCCGGACCTGTGGAATGGTACCACGGAAGGCTACCAAATAGCCACTGTGCGTCTTATCCTCAGATTTAAATCATAAATAATTCTCTGCAATGCACAAAAACACAAGTTTCTGTTCGTATTTTAACGTTTTGTAACAATATACAAGATGTAGTATTTTTATGAAGTTGTTGAAGTATCATTACAACATCCCTAATGTAACAATTTCGGGAGATTAAAAAAAAAAAAACAATTCTTTTCTATTAGCACTATAAGAAAATAGTTCTAATGAAATAATAAAACTTCGAATTTTCTCAAAAATAAGACACATAATTTGTTTTCTTAATGTTTTAAAACGTTGTTGTGATAATATTAATTTAGCACTAAAAATATTCTTTAAAAAATTTAAGAAACATTCAAAATATAGTACGAATCGATATTCATCACTTTAGGGTGAGAAAGTAATATACATAATCATTGGTGCGTGTTATTATTAATAGTATTAATATTTGTTATGGTCTGCGTTTTGTTCATCATGTTTTCCTTCAAGTTTTTGAAACAAGTTAATTTTGTTTGGATAGTACACGTGGCTTATAATTTCTCGGAAGGAATGCATTGAAAATATTTTAAAATCCAATTTAAATATTTATAAAGCAGAAATTTGATGGGAGCTTGCTTATTTTCCCTAGGAAAGGCTCTCGTTTCTTACTAGTTTTATTTGTTAGAAATTCACATTTAAAGTCTTAATGCTAATGGCATCCTTTAAAGGAACATAAAGCAAGTATGAATGTGAAATATATACTTTTAATGCCATACCCAATCAACAATATTAGCTATGTGTAAATCCCGTTTTTTTTCTGATTTTTTTATATATATATATTTGGCAATCTTCCGCAAAATTAGTCGTTGTAAGTATGGTTTTTTCTGGCAATAAAATTTATTGTAAACACTACTCTCACAGCTACTAGTTTGATCCGATAAGCTTTATTTTCAAGTTGAACAAAATATGTCAAATATTTGAAACTAGTAAAATATTGAACCGAAGAAGTGAAAAGGGAAAAAAGCACGAAGTCTATTCCATTTGCCGCCTTATGTTGATTATCCTTGATAATTAGAAATTAAATTATTTATCAGTTATATGCTACTTGAATAAGTGGGGGAAGGGAGGTGAGTTTTTTTTTATCAATAAGGAGGGCAGAGTTTTTATTATAGTGAATATCTTGAGGCTCAAATAAACTATTTAAGGTTTATATTTTAACTTTCAAATGATTATCATTTTGTTAACCGTTCTATTACTAAGAAAAGCCGATCGAAAAACGTAAAGTAAATGCAAACAGAACTACGAGAAACATGTGGGTATTTTAGAAAAAAATGTACACGGAACGTTGCAGTCGTAGAAAGTCAGGTTAGAAATCCCATTTCAAAACAATAGTAGTTCAGAGTACTTTTACTGTTAACGAAATTCAGATTAGTATTTCGGGAAAAACTACTTTAGCTTTGACTGTAGTTGTATTATCTATAACAGTTCTTGTTAATTAGCAACAATACTCTTTTTTTAGCAAAAATTCGCACGGAGAGTGGCGAATCTCAGGTATTTTTTATTACATTTTAAAAAATTTGGAAAACAATTCTGCTTTTTTTTGAATGAAAACTTCTCAAGGAGAAATTGTAACATGTTATTAAAAATACCATTCAGGCTTTTAATTGAAAAAAAAAGAAAAAGAAAATAAGGCATTGTACGGTCCAGCTGAAAAACAGGTTATTAAATGTGTAAATGTACACAGTATTGAAACAATATTTCCGTTTATGGGCACATAATTTTAATAATCTAACTGCCTTATCGACTACTTTTATCTCCCGAAAAATGTTTAAAATATAATAAGCACTAACATTATACAATATGCTTATTTAACTAGTCGCATTTTTTGTCATCCGAATTAACCAGTTAACCCTAACAATACAAATAACTTACCTTTCAATAACTTTAGGTACGAAGTTGACAACTTTAACTTAATATGTTGCCCTTCCAAATTAATTAACGATAAATTATCAGTAATTAATTTTAATTGTTAAGTTCATATTTATTTCCGTTTAGAAACGTGCATTGAAACTTATGAAAATAATAAGTCTTAAATGAATACTGTTAAAATACTTTTTAAAGAAGTTATTCACAGTATTTTGATATATATATCAAAATGTACTTAGAGCTGTATGCGAATATTTCCTGCCAGTCTTAACAGCAAATATCAATTATTTTCACTTGAACTGAATAATAATGTTAGGAATTTTCCTTTATTGTAACATAATATTTGATTCATCTCCAAAATTGTTTTATCAATACATGAACTTCTTCGCCTGAAAGGGCATCCTTTCTAAGACGTGCAAATTGATACAAGTCTTACATTTACCATAGAATGCTTCTCTCATTATTTAGCAATAGCTATTAATGTATGATTGTTATGCCTGAGCACTCTCTGCATGAATACGAAACTGCTCATGAATATGTAACTATGGGTTTTAAATTAGAAACCAGGTGCTAAAGCATATCCTTTAGAGAAATTTATCACCTTTACTTAATGTTTGATGTCAGAGTGGTGACATTTGAATAGGGTTGACACATAGTTGAAGCGTATTAACTGTTAAATTGGACATGTATTGATGGCATTGTCAGGGCTGATGATATTTTACGTCAGCGCGTGTCAATATAATTAGCAATAGTTTTCCCCTTTTGTATGAAACACAGGTATAATTTTCTTTTTGTAAAATGTAATTGCTGCTTTAAGTCTTTAGTTGGTTTTTGTACTTAAAATTTACTAAGCATTAAGTGTATTACGAACTAAAGACAGAACGCAATACTAAAAAAGCTTTTTTTACACTGTAAAAAGTTTAATGTAATGTAGAAACTAGTGCAAACTAATGTTAATTATGTGCAAAATTATCCGTCTCGGATTACTTAATCTTTGAACCATGTCAAAAGAAACTAGTGTGTCTTGTAGTTGTACGAAGGAGAGTATAGGAACTACTTCTACAGCTTTGTAAGTATTTTATAAGCAAACGTACGCGATTTTTGTACAGAGAAATATTTGATTTTAACGCTGGATAAAATTTTAGATTTTTAAGACGATGATGATGTTTTAATCAGCATTTTACTCATATGTATACTTTTCTACTTCACTCCTTTACCCTGTTAGCACGTTGCCTTAGGGATGCCCTCCCCCGGGCACGGGTAAGTGAAGTTCGACGACAGCTCGTGACCGACCGGAGGTAGATTAGCTGGGCGTCAGCCCAGCCTTCCTACATTGCTGTGTGGACCTGGCCCTCCTTGATACCCCTATGCTTGAAGAGTATCATTGAAGGGTTGTGGTTCCCTACTCGTATGTATACTTGTATTTGGACTTAGATCAGTTAAAGAAAAAAACAAACAATTAGGTCTACGAGAAATTTTAAATCCTATAGAAATACTGATGTAACACACGAATTTGCTTCGAACGAGAATTATTCATTAAGAATTTTAAACACAGAGCACTTGTATTCCGCCCCCTCCTTCCCCAAGGCTTTTCTTTGTTTTTCTTATTTTTATACAATTCAGGCAAAACTTTCTGAGATCCTGAATATATATATATATATATATATTTTTTTTTTTTGGTTAAAGGAAGAGGTTAAAGGAAGAAAGAAAAAAAAAAAAAAGACTAAACATTCAAATAATTCTCTTCATACACGTGGGGATGCGCAAGAACGGGATTTCTTTATTGGGAGATTTGATTCAGCGCTTGTTGCGATGCATCAAATTGCAAAACTTATTTATTAAAGCGCTCGTTGTACTCACAAAAAAAAAAAAAAAAAACTGCTAATGATTTATTTTCTGAAATTAATGATAATTTAAATGCAATAATGTCACATTCATTCGTAACTTGTTTTAAGTCATTTTATTTTTATTCCTTTTTTCTGTCGGAGGAGGGGTACGATGAAAGTTAAAATAGTTTTCTTACTGACTAAATTACTGGAAATTGTCTGTCATCAGGTATCTGTCGTATTTTCAAGGTATAGTATGAAACCTGTTTTATTTCTTTCCTTCTTCTTCTTCTTCTCTTTGTTTACCTTTACAGATGTGAAATTTAACACTTTGGGAAAATTTTATCACTGCATGTTTTTTTCCTTATATTTTCATACTTACATATTCAAAAGGAAAAGTTATTTGATTAAAACTTTTTCTATTAAAAAATCATAAATAATTTTTCTGAAGCATAACACTTAATAATTTGAAAGAATGACTTTGATATCGCTACTGTATTAGCTAACATATTTTAATTTATACAAACGAGACTTTTTTTTGGTATTTTTTTAAATGTTAGGAAATAATTTAGATCCTACTTCAATTGGGAAAGAAAGAGAGAGTTGAGAATCGATGTAGTGGTGCAAGGGAAAGCAGCCTACTTTAAGTCAGGATGAACTTATGGTCAAATAATGGATAGGTTTTCAAGCTTGTGTGAATGAACAGTACATTAGTAACATTTAAATTACCAATAACATAGCATAGAGCACCATTTTTCCTTTTTTTTTTTTGTATTCATTTAACCCTATAAAATGAAACAGTACATTCTTGAAATATTTAAAACATAAGAAGACAAAGCAATAATAATGATTGATAATACCGTATCCTGTAAAATATAAAACACACTTTAATTTTTAAGGGAAAAACATTTTTAATATCCCGCATTAAATTCCAAATCCAGAATTACAAAGGTATTTTTTGTTCAGTTTATGAGTCCTAAGTGACATTTAAAATCGTACAAGCTCATTTTATGAACATTCTTCTTCTTCTCTCTGATATTTTTAACATGAATGGGCATTTTTTAATGGAGCATTTTTTTAAGTTGCTCCTCTCCAACATCACAGTACTTGCTTATTCTCCGTTCCAGCTCCGCCTCGTGCAGCAACCAGCTTTGACAGAAATAATAGTATTTATTGCTTTTAATTTTTTTTCTTTAACAATAGACGAAATGGGAATTTTAAACTATCGAAATGCTAAAAACATAAAATAAATGACGTGATTTCATCAATTTCTAACATTAAATTTATCATAAATTTGGAAAAAATAAACAAATAAAAACAGAAACGCAACCTTTATTTTTTAAATTTTAATGAAATTCTAATTTAAATAAGAAGTTCCTTCTAGAACAATACGAGCCTACTTTCCCGTATACAACAAATTCAAATTTATAATCTTGCTATCTCTTTCTCTCTTTTTCTCATTTAATTATAGTTTTTAAATACTTCAAATATACATTTTTCAACGGATAATACATATTCATTCACTCACTCATTCATTCTTTCCTTTATTCGGTCATTCGTTTATCATTCATTCACTTATTTCTTTATTTTATGATTTATTCACTCATTCATTCATTCATTCTTTCACTCATTCATTCAATTATTTATTCATTGAGAAATATCCTTAAAAATTCCGATCACAAAAATTCATAGGAAAATAGGCTCGTTCAGTTCTTGTTGAACTTTTTCTGTACATGTTCTACAGCGGAATATCTTTCCGATAAAGTTTGTTGCAAGCAAATACGTCGGTTTGAACAGGATTTATATGGGATTGATATTTTCCGTAGGTGCTAATGTTAATTTGGTACCTTTCCATTATCACGGCGCAAATCTCGCCAAGCAGACTTTTTGGTGACAGCGCACGAAAAAGGTTACCAGTGGCGATATTCCGTTTGGCGTTGGCTGCATCATTATCGGCGAATTTTTCACCTGCGTCCAGATGATGAAAAAATGACGCAAATTTTTTTTCTTCGAACTGTTCAAAAATAAACAGAAATTATACAAATCAATATTTTACGCCGAAAGCTTCTTCCAATAAGCTTGCTCATAGGAATTTGAATGTTGTGCCCAAAGTTCACATAATTTGCTTCATTTTTGCCCATAGGAGCTAATGTTAAAATCCTTTGAACTGTTCAAAATTGAACAAAAAATTGTTCAAATTAAAAAGTAAAACATGGAAATGAGATGTCCTCGCCGAGACCTTTCGAACGCAAAAATAATTTTTCGAATCGGACAATTCGTTCAAAAGCTATAGGGGGGGGGGGGGGGCAGACAGACAGACCGACCGACACACTTTTTCCCCATCTCAAAACCCTAGCTTCAAATTTTTATTTTTAATTCTTTATTTAATTACTTAACTTATTTTTGACTTTTCTCGATTTCTTACTATATTTTCACGATACATTAAGCCTTCTTCCAAGCTTTATTATTATCATTATTATTATTATTATTATTATTATTATTTTTTTTTTTGCTTTTACGGGAAAGTAGGCTAAAAAGGAACAATGGAGCAAATCAATTTTCCATGTCCTCCGCTTCTGCTCCAAATCTCTGATTGGGTAACTAGTGGTAATTTTTAATCAAACACTGGGCATTTCAATACTAGTTAGAATATAAGAACGCACCTGAACTTTTGAGGAAATTTCATGAAGAGAATGTGCATCTTATAGTCGGCGAAATGTCCGTGATAATTTCACGCATATACCTTTTCGAACTTCTGTAAAATTTACATAGAATCTATTCAATAACTAGTATATAATTATCTATAGAAGCGGGTGTCATTGCTTTGTTAGAAACTGGTACGAAGTGTAGTCAGCACTGTTTATGAGCTTTATTGGCTCTTACATAAATGTCAAACAGCTAATGAATATTCAGTGCTGAAGCTTTCATTAGAAATCATGTGAATAAACTGGTATTCTAAAGCCGAATTCAAGATTGGTGGGAATCAGACATCTAACGTTCTTAATCACGTCACATCTCAAAGATTTTAATGGAATTGTGAACACTGGCAAGCCCTAGGATGGTTTAAAAGGTAATTAAAAACACATTAACGTAATGAGTACATTACTAATCTTGTGTTTATGTTATGATTTGACCCTAAATAATTGCGATCTCTTAATTAATTTTACGCAAAAGCTACTATTACTTTTGTAACACTAAGATTCAATATATATTATATATATATATATAACGATAGTCATTCATGTATTTTTTAAACGAGTAAAAATGAATTTTTTTCGAAATGGTACCCATACACATTTTCAAGTGTTTGGATTAAGAAAGAAAAAAGTAAGAGAGAAACTACCCCTCTATATTGTACTCAAAATAATCACAGCATTGCCTGATGAAGCATGAAGTTCTGTATAATGAAATATTTCTAGTTTCATAAAACATATTTGGCTTAAGAATAATTAATTAGTGCATCCCGCGCACCTTTCGGAGCGTTTTTTCAGCTTGGAATGTGTATTATAAAATTAAATTTTGTGTTACCGTGATTGTACGAAATCGGAAAATGTCAACATTCTCGAATTTTCACTACAGCATATAATAAGTCTTGATGTATAGGTATTTGAATCATTTTGTGCGCAAAATATTTTTTTAACAACTTGATGAAAATAACGTTTGGTGAATATCTATATGTTTACCTGTGTGGTGAACAAAAATAAAGTAAACACTAGTAATATCAGCGTCATAAAAGCTCAAATATTCAAAAATATTAAATACACAAGCTTCATATTTAAAATACCCCCTTCTTTATCTTACAACCCTTAGCAACAATCAGCAAAATAGCTTTTAGAGTTGTTTATTGAACTCTTTGTTGCTCAGCTGCGGCAGACGAAAACTGCAATAAAATAAGTGCTTCTTGTAACTCCGAAGCATACGAATATAGTTAATACTCTTGAAACATTTTTCTTTAATAACGCTCATTTCATCAAATATTAATAATTTTGTGGTGATGTGATCTTTAACATAACGTCATGTAAACATGCGTCAAAAAGGAAACGCTTATCGAATCCTTTCATGTGCAATAGTTTCAGTTGACTCCAAGACATGACCGTGACTTTAGACGTACAGCTGGTACGGGCACTGTTATTGTGCTTTCAATTGCTGGAGCCATTTATAAAACTATGGCAAGAAGGAGGTGGTAACAGAGAAAATGGTTAAGGTGAGTTCCACGCAGAGCGATAGGCTCGTTAGACTGTCTATAAGATTCAGCGATTTATGATGTCTGGGGACAGAACGGAGGAATTCTGTAGAATGCTTAAGGGGAGTCCTTGGCATGCTGAACGACTATTTCAAACAGATATATGTTCTTGAGACAGTCGAACGATTTCTCGGAACCCTATTTGGTCGGAATGGCCCAAATGCGTACGACTAAATGGGCTGAGAGGGAAAATGTTGATGTATTGATGCAGACTTACATTAAGTGCACACCATAGTGGTACAAGAAGAAAAATAATCAGTTATTCAAAAATTATTTAATTTTACTTTATAGTGAGTTAAAATGAGAGAGAAGGGAAACAGATAAATGAAATAACTATTAATGATTTTGAAATTATGCGAATTAAATACATGTCCTGAATAAACAGAAAATATTCAACCAAATAGCTTCAAAAAACTTGGTACAGTATGAATAAATATCGCAATATAAAAGCTCCGTCAAAGAAAAATTTGATTGTAAAAAGTGATAAAAAAAAGTATTATGCTAATATTTTCACATGTTGATGACACATAATAGACATCATATCAGGGCACATCATTGCACTAAATTTTATCCGTGCCCTTTTGTGATCTAAGATGCAAGGAAGAGGAAAGCACTCAGTAAGGGTTTCATATCCCAAAATTCACCCAAGAGAACCAGATAAAAAACAACCAAAAAAACCAACGATGAACTTAAAAGTTAATAGTATCGACAACTGAAAAGTTTCTAAAAGTCCGTCAATTACAGATATATATGAGGATAAAAAGGAAACATACATTCTACATGCATACACAAAAAATTAATTAATTAATTAAAGTAAATAAATAAAATAAAATAAATGAAAATAAAGGTAAATTGGATGAAATGGCATAAGGAGTTCAAATTGGTTATATGAATCACATTTAAGGCATGGTGAACATTTTGTAATTTTTGTTGAAAAATAACTTCTTGAAAAGGGGAAAGGAATTTTAAAAGAAAAAAAGAAAAACGCTTACTTATATAGTTTTGAAGTATTTTGTAACTCTTGCTCGTTTGTAATTTAATAAACATTCATTTTCATAATTGTGAGGTTCAAAATGTTTTTCAAAATTATTATTTTTATATGTTTTTTAAAAATCTATTTCATTTTTTCCATCAAATAGGGGTATAAACCCGTATAACAGGAAGAGTATAAGCAGTCTTTCTATAGTTTATACACTAATATGAAGGCAGCCTTTATTAACTAACTTACGATTGATAAGTTGCTAGCATTCTAAGTCGTTTATATTTCAGATAAAATATATAATTCTATAGTTTATACACTAATATGAAGGCAGCCTTTATTAACTAACTTACGATTGATAAGTAGCTAGCATTTTAAGTCGTTTATATTTCAGATAAAATATATTTTTCAAGAAAGTGTCACAACTCAGCTGCAGGTTCGTTACCGGCGGTCAGATGTTCCCCCGCAAAGTTTTTGTGTTTTCTATTGAAATTTTACTATTATATAGTGAAGTTCAGCGTATTTAGGAGTAATCAAAACAATATATTTTACTTACCCCCACCAGTTTTCGTAGTTATTAATACCCATAAACTTCCCTCAAAATAAACTGCTTCATCTGCATCGTCATGAAGTTTCATTTACAGCCCACTAGAGAACAACAAAGACTTCAAGACATAAGACCTAGCTTGTTTGACAACCAATCTTCCACTTTGTAGACAAACTCGAAAGCAGCACTTCGTGCGCTTTTAATGATGTCAGGGTTATTTCAAAGACCCAGCAACTAATGACGCCGACTGCTTAAAGTAGGGAAATCGTCTTTGTTACAAGCTTATGCATGCCTCCTCCATGTTTAAGTAAACTTGCTTTGCGTTTATTTAATGACAACCTGCTTGCAGAGTTTCTGATCTTGGAACCCTAATTGCTGACAAGGTTTTGCGTTTTAGGAGCTTACTCATGCTCAAATGGTTCTGCTAACAGCACCTTGAAAGGATATTTTTCAAATTAAGGATTAAATACGGTCGTGATGCTATTTTATACGAAAATCCCAGAGGTATCTCGATCTAAATTTTTAATCTCTTACATTAAAAAAATATAACTAAAACAATGTTTCAAGCAAAAAAAGCACTGGAATATGTTACCTTAAATTTAAAAAGTTTTGCATATCCATAATCCATGATAATCATGGATTTTTTTAGCTGCGTTTATAAAATCCCCACGTATGCTTTAAGGTGTTTAAATTGAGTGCTCAAGAGTAGATTGCACATCTACAAAGTACAACTTATTTTGAATCATCTTTTTAATACAATTTTTATATTGAAGAATCTCTAAAGCACATGAATATAGTATTCTTGAAATATAGTTATAGAGTATTAAAGTAAAAATCTCATTAAGATAAGTGAATTACTTCCTGTACACCTGCCTGTCTGTCACACATGTAAGGATACCATCTTTGGATAGTCCGTGGATCTGAACAGATAGTGCAGCTTATAATTCCGCTGTATCTAGTTTCTATTCGCTTTATCTAGTAAATAAAAATCAGGCAAACTAGACAGCGAAAAATTTTCGCAAGATAGTGCCAGTTTTTAATTCGTAGTTGTGAGTTATGCTTTATCACTCTTGAAAATCACTCGGTACTATTTAACCTTGCGGGGATTTAAACGACATAATGCAATTTAAAATTCCACCATGTATACTTTTTGATGTATAAATTTTACAGGAAATTACTTCCAAATGTTTATGTGACACTAATGAGTAATCTACAAGTACAGCACCTTGCAAGCTAATATTTTATTTTTGATGTTTTGTCAAATACCGAAAGGCAAATCAATTTTCGTGAAACACCCCCCATAGTCACGACAATATTGAGTCTTTTACAGGGTGATGAATCGCAGTTTCTACAGTTTGGATATGAACTAAATATATTTTTAGGAAGACGAAACATGGCCGAGTAATGCAAAGGTTCAATAAATATTACTGAATACCTTCACAAAGATTATTTACGAACTTTCCAAAATTGAAAAGGAAAAAAATAATAAAAAAAGATTAGAATAAATTGATTTAAAAGAATAATTTGGAGAGGAAAAAGCTGCACTATAAGAGACTGCTCAGACCTTGCAATATTCAAAGTGAAAGCGCATAATTTTAGGACGTTCTAATGATGCACTATGCATTTTATGAGGAATATGATCAGTATTTAAAAAATGGGCGCCTACACATTCTGAAGATCATGCTATCTATATAAGACTTTAGCAACCTGCATAAATTACATAATCTTGATACTATTTAATGCCCAAAATCATAATAAAACGCAAAATATTTTTCTGGAAAAAAACTTATAGTGGACGTATAGTGGTAAAGCTTTTTTGTATATTATACAACATTCGATCAAGAAATATTTTGATACTAAATGTTAATAATGTTTTCTACGTCTCATTGTATTGCTGACCCTTTTTTTCGTTACTAAAAGAGCTAATTTGGAGAAAAATCCGTTTGAGTGGTTTAAATGTCAATTTTACGGTTTTGTCAACGTAACTGGGATACACGTTTTCTTTGCGTCAGAGCAAGTTGGAAGCTCTATTAAAGGAAAAGCGAACGTGATGAGAGCTGACACGAAATTACACGCTTATATGTCCCGGAAAATTACAAATTTTCCGTCCCATCGGCATCTGCTGGAAGGTGCATTAACTACTTCACCAATACCTCTCTGAGTCGACTTTAAAATAATTACCTTCATTTTTAACAGCCTCTTTTCGCATCTGCTGTTATACGTCAAGAGATCATTCGAAAAGGGTGGCCATCTCACCGTTTCGTTAATCCTCGGTTCAGTTATTGGCCGTGTGAACATCCTGGCTTTTCGACGTTCCTATTTTTTTTTTTTTTTTTCGATCTTCGTTTCAGGTATATGAAGATTTTTCTTATTTTGTTCACTTCTTTCGCACTTGTGAGCCATTAAAGTCCCGGGTTGGATGAATTACGATTATAATTTGCTGCTTCAGTGCCCCATAAAAGACAAAATGAATTTGGTATCGGTGTGCCCTTAGTTATCAGCTATGAAACGTCAGACGGCGTTAGGAATAGCTCAGGGTACATGTACACCAACACAATTACAGTCGTAAAATTCATCAGATTGAAAAATATATGTTTTATACAACAGAAAATTGACGTAACAATATAGCAATCTAGCATTAGAGGTCGAATTCATTAGACAGTATTCCGTCTAAGCCTAACTAGTCTCAAATAACTATTGCCGATGAAGAACATCCATATTCGTACTACTAGGATTCAAGTTTAACCAATTGTAATATTGCATTTAAAAAGTTTCAAAAACTTTTTTCCCCAAGTTCAAAAGGAGGAATGTTGTAATATGCTGCACAAAACGTGAATTTCGTCATTTTTTTCATCACGGAAAAATAAACTAGATATGCATAATATTTTTTTACAATTTCTTCATACATTCCTATATAAACTCCTTTTTAAAAGTAAGCTTATCATGCGAGAAGTATTAAGATTGACACATATTTATAATGAACTCATGAGACAAAGCGATTTTAAAAAACCGATTGTGAAACATTAAAAGATTTTTATGTACACATAACCTTGTTTTGCAAGTGGACATTTTTAAAGTTGAAACTGGGCTTTATGAATCAAGGGTTGTGCAATCAGTCTACTGTTGCCGATAAACAACAGAAGGAAACTTTTTTTTAATGCAAAAAATAAATCTTTAGAGCATCTTTTACCTTTGTATTTTAATTCTTCTCCTTCCGAACAAAAATAACGGTGAATAAACATAAGCAAGAACAGCACTTACCTAAAAGAAAAGAAAATAGAATAAGTACTGGGGAAATTGAACAGTAACAATATATAAAATATGCTATAGAGATTAACACTTAAACTTTAGTTTGAAAATCTGAAAAGTAGTTTAGCTGTTATTTTTTATAATGTGAAGAATATAATTAATTTTCTAGTTCATTAAGTAGTGTTACGAATGCAATTACTTGAAATGCAATTATGTGTTTCAGTTACACAATGGAAAACAAAAAAGTTAATAGTTTCAATGATCAACAAATATACTAATTGTTATTTGTAAAAAAATATTAAAATTAAAACATTAATAAATATATTTTCCTTATTCTGAACCTTATTTACCGCATCTATTACGATGTTAATTCATATATTATGATAAAAACTTAATACTATTTTTCCTGTGAATAAATTAATATTTTGAGTTCAGTGCTATTCAATTTCTTTAAAATAATGAACGAGAAAAGAAAAAAAGAATACTTTATTCCATTTATATGTTTTTAAATTTTATTTAAGATGTTTTTTTCTTTTTTTTTTTTTAATTTTGTTTACGTACTTTTGAAAATTTCTCCAATAAAGATGGGCCTTACGCAGAACAGCAAGAAATTGTATACATTTTCTAAAATCTAATTTATTTAAAAGTGCAAATGCAAATTTCTCTTTCTGGATGTTTAGAGTTGTAAACAAATGAAAAAAAATCCCAAACATGTTTCTATTGATTAAAAATAATTTGCATTAAAAGAAAGATCCCCAAAAATTATTCGGTTAAGGTATTTTGAAATGGAAGGATAACTTTTGCACTTCGTCCTTGATAGTGGATTTTCAGATAAATATCAATCAAACGGACACATAGTCATACCCAGGGAAAAATTTGGATGGAGCACCCTGTAGCTCAGTTTCTTTATTAATATCTTAAGTGAGTTTTTACACATCAGAAGCATTACAGACTTTTTACACATGGAAAATAAGTTTTGAGGACCATTAAGCTCCGGCATTTCTTTTGTCATAAGTTATGCCTTATATATATCTAAAACATTATCATGATATAAAATAAATTCAATATAAGAATTAAATAATTTTATTGTTCATAAATTTGCTGACCTGGTTGATGAATTTATTGTGCACTTTAAGTCGTGAAATGTGAAAGTGCCGCATATTTCATGAGATTCACAGCCGATTTTTATTATGTCGGCTGTAATATTACTATCACTAATAAGCGTTTTATTACCACGCGTGATGTATCGCTATCCATATCTAACTCTCAATGTTTTCTAACTGCGGAAACACGCAAATGAAACTCACAGAAATGAAAATTTAAATTATCGCTCCAATATTTTGACAACTTCCAAAATTTATTTTCAAATTTAAATGCTACAAGAAATAAAAACAATCTTAACCGCGCCTTTTATGCCCTGTCCATAATATCCGAAACGAAATTAAGTAATCAGTCCTCGTAAGTAATAAACATGGTGAAATTTTACTGCATTTTCGTGTGGAATAAACGAAAGCAGTTTCAAATAAAGTATCACCTTTGGATCTAAAAACGAACCGCAGGAAATTATAAATCAAGCTTTCTCCAATAATTACATGTGAAACACGAGTTTCCATACAAAACATTTCCTAATGTCGTATACTGGGGCCATAAATTTTGATCCCGATGATAATAAAGTTAAGAATAAAAAGATCAACGCTTTTCTAGCTATTTTATTCTTCTTTGCAGCTCTTTATAACTTGTTTGAGGTCATTAAAATCAATGTTTCGCCTCTTACTTACGAATAATAAACTCCATTTTTGCAAAGTCACACTGTGCATAAAATAGTTTCTCGGGTTTATTTTGACATCATTTTAGCGATAACAAATCCGTACAGTGGGAACGAAAGTTCTCTTTAATCTTTTAGTCTTTGCATTTCAGAGTGAGCGTTTTTCAAATTATCCCCGCCAAATTTTTTTCTGAGAATTTTTGTTTAATGTATCAGCAGGAAAATTAGCGTTTCTCTAGTAAATACAAAGGGCTTCGATTTTACGAAGAATAATTAATTGTTAATTTTATGAATTCCTTTTTCCTTTTTTATTCCTCCTTCCTATATTTTGTACAGATAAAAACATTAAATTTTATTTCGCTATTCTTCTTTGATAAAAAGTAAATAAATAAAAATGTGAAACATTAAATAAGTATTCTGGAAAATACAACGAATGTTTATATTCGTTTGAGATTTATCTTTTTCTCAAGAAATAGAAAAACACTTTTGAATGACACCAGAAGTGTCTTTGATAACAACACTAAGATTTTCAATTACTAAAATACCGACGGAAAAAGTAATAAATGTATTTATACATGTACATTATGTAAATGAGGTGTATTTTATTTCGATGGCTCAGTTGCTAAATCGGTTAACTCCACTTCTAAAAAAATTACTTATATAAGACCTAAAAGGGTCCTACTGACATGTTAGTAAGTGAATTTATAATGAAGTTTAGGTTAACCACATTTGTAACGAACAGCAGTGACAACAAAAAATGACAACAAAAATGTGACAACAACAACAACAGCATGTGACAACAAAAAATGTAACGAGTGTGCCAGATTACCTTTGTGGAACACACCATTTATTCGTCGGTTCTCTCAAGTTCTGCTATTGTTTAGTTAACCGATTTAGCACCTGGGCCATCCATTTAATGCAGACGACAAAAATTGCTGTCCCTTTGCCAAAATCATATGTGTAAGGTCTTTATTTTAGAATTCGATCAGATTCATACTTTAAACAGAGATTTATAAATAAGACTCCTTTATTCAAGCAGTTAGACAGAACATTATTTGACACAAGAACAACTTAAACAGGAAAACATATATGTTCCCAAACAACACTGGTCTTAAGTTTCTCTCGCAGCAAAAATTCTCGCATTTAACAGTTAATACGCCACAGTATCGTTCTTGTTGTGCAGCAACAGCAACTCAAAATTTTCAATTGAGATTTTTTAGTTAAAAATACAGAATAATTGCACTGATTTTTGCAGTTATCTTTATGCTAATAAAACAAAAGTAACTCGAAATATTACGACTTTTGGGTTAATATGAGTACAGCTTGGCTATGATGGGTATGGCGTCAGCCACAGGTGTTCCCATATTTGTTTCTACATGGTTGACGGCGGCGGCATCATATAGTCGGCGTTTAGGTTAAAGTCACGAAGTTGTAAAAGGAATATTTATCCTCTATCTGCTAATAAAGTATTCGAAGAACTGTGATTACAATGAAATGAAACAATCTCGGCTTTCGTATGCAACGCTAATTAGTTATTTACAATTTATTTATTTTGATTGAAACTAACATACAAGACTACTCTTTTACACTGTGCAGGCACTCTGTAAGGTGCAAGAAGAAACAGATATCAATTCACAGTATATAAAAATATTTGTTTGCAATAACGTAATTTTTTGGAGATTTTCTACGTTTCTTTTCTACTTTTTCTTTTGGGTACTTTTGCCTGTATGGCTCTATTTCTTCGTTCGAAACACTTATGTGGAATTTTCATCGCAAATGTGTGGCTGATATATTTTGTTTTGTTCAAATGTATCGTCGTGGAAAAGTAATTATGAAGAAAGTCGGTTAATTAAAAAAAATCTGCATCCTTCTCTATTGCAAC
Source organism: Octonoba sinensis (assembly GCA_038502835.1). Classification (NCBI taxonomy): domain Eukaryota; kingdom Metazoa; phylum Arthropoda; class Arachnida; order Araneae; family Uloboridae; genus Octonoba; species Octonoba sinensis. The sequence continues at coordinate 84,652,977 of CM076604.1, forward strand.
ACTAATTGAAAATCACTTAAATTACTTCAAAACAAAGGCAGTTCTGTAGAAAGACACTGTTATCTGAAGAATTTTGAAGGACTTACCGAGGAACAAATCATGTCCCAGACTAATTATGATAGCAAGCAATTACATTTTCATCGACCTCTCTGGGGACAGCCAATAAAACATGCTGGTCTTCGGAAACAACCTCCAAGTCTCTGAAATCGATGTGCCAGCGTCATCTGCTATTGTCAAGAGATCGCGAGGGGAAGGAAAATAGCTTTTTAAATCGTTCCGAATTGTTGCCGAAAACTCTAAACGAAAATGGTGCTTTAATAAAGAAATAAAAAAGTTGTAGTGATTGTTATCTTAAAGAGAAAGTCATTTTACAAATGGCTTCAAATACCTGATTACACTGAGCAGGCATTCTCTTTAAAGTGCCGTGCTGAAACGTTAGACAGCAAAAATAATATTTTTTATGCATGATTTTTTTCTGTTCCTTGCAAAGTAATTTTATTTCTCTCTTTTTCTTTCTAAAACTGAACTTTTTACTGGATATTCAAATTCTTCTGTTCGTTTTCAATTTCAACCTTTTTTTTTTTTTGAATGAAATAAAAACTTCCTGCAGTATTGTTCAGATAACAACGTTAGCTGAACTTTTTAAAAGTGGTATTTCCAAAAATGTCTCTGCTGTTTAAATTACTATTGTTAACCCTCCAATTCTCGCGCCTCTTTTTGGTGAAACGATCACTCGCGGGGTGTTATAAACGCCACAGAACTTTTATCATAATATTTAAGTAATTTATAATGAATTATAATATTTTTGTAAGTTGCGCGTCATTGTGATAGCTATCTTACTTTAACTCATCTATTTAGTGTGTCTTAGTGTACTAGAGAAAGAGTGGTCACCCTGTAGTCTAAATTCGACCGCAACTAAATGTTTTTTTAGTATGAGACTATTTTCATAACTCTATAATTCTTTCATGTATATATGTTTTATTTTGATATATTGTTAGTGGTGAGAGTGTACAAATACGTAATTATGCACTAATTTTCGAGTTATTTAAAAAGTACGAGCGACAAGAGACATGAGGTATAGCTTGACTTCGCCATATTAAAAAATAATAATGATAAGTAATTAATTAACACATTATTTGACATTTCGCTGTGTGCATGTGTTTAAGTGTTTATTTATTATTTTTATTTTATTTTATTTATATATTTATTTTTTATTGCTTTATTGTCCATGTTCCGCAATGATAAGAGAGGTCCACTTAACTTTTCTATCTTTTAAAAGTTGTCACAAAATATAAAATAAAAATTAATACAAAAATGAACAAGAAGTTCCGTCTAGAACTATACGAGCCTACTTTCCCGTATACACCAAATTCAAATTTATAATCTAGCTATCTCTTTCTCTCTCTTTATTATTTATCTTTAGTTCTAATTATTGAAAATATACCTTTTTCAACGGATAATACATATTCATTCACTCACTCATTCATTCTTTCATTTATTCAGCCATGCATTTATTCATTCATTCGTTACCTCATTCAAGTGTTTATTCATTCATTTACGCATTCATGTATTTATTCACTCATTTATTTATATTTTCATTTATTCAATAATTTATTCATTCATTCTTTTCCTCATTCATTTATTCATTGATTTATTCTTTCACTCTTTCATTTATTCATTCATTCATTATTTCACTCATTGTGTCACTGAGAAATATCCTTGAAAATCCCGATCAAAAAATTTCATAGCAAAATAGGCTCGTACGTTCTGGATAAACTTTCTATTTCTACATGTTCTACGTTATAAGAGCTTTCCGATAAAGTTTGTTCCAAGCAAATCGGTCCGTTAGATCAGGATTTATATAGGGTTGAAATTTCCCCGTAAGCTCTGTGTTAATTTTTTGAACTGTTCAAAAATGAACAAAAACTGTTCAAATCAATATTTCACGCCGAGAACTCCTTTCAATAAGCTTTCAATAGGAACTTGGCTCTTGTGCCCAGAGTTTACAGAATTTGCTTCAATTTTGTCCATAGGCGCTAATGTTAAAATTTTTTGAACTGTTCAAAATTGAACAAAAAATTGTTCAAATCTAAAAGTAAAATATAGAAATGAGATGTCCTCGCCGAGATCTTTCGAATGCAAAAAGAATTTTTCCAATCGGACAATTCGTTCAAAAGTTATTAGGGGGGGACAGACCGACAGACCGACAGACAGACAGACCGACAGACAGACCGACAGACAGACCGACAGACAGACCGACAGACCGACCGACAGACAGACCGACAGACAGACCGACAGACAGACATACCGACAGACCGACAGACACACTTTTTCCCCATCTCAATACCCTACTTTCAATTTTTTTATTTTTCAATCTTTATTTAATTACTTCACTTATTTTTGACTTTTCTTGATTTTTAACGATATTTTCACGATACATTAAGCCTTCTTTCATGCTTTATTATTATTTTTTTTTACTTTTACGGGAAAGTAGGCTAAAAATGAAATAAATACAATTGCTTCTGACCTTTTTCTTGTTTTTTTTGGGGGGGTGGGGGGGGGGTGGAGGGGATGCCGGATGGTAAAAAAATATATTATCCATTGAGCTTAAAATAGTTTGGAAATGAATTTTATAATTTGTTCCTCTGTGTGCAGGGTATTTTTTTTGTAAAATCTCTACTTTGTGCGACTGTTTGACCACAAACTAATACGTATTTGGACATTGACAGATTTAAATCATCCGCATTTTGTATTTTATTTCATATGGTTTTGCAAGTAAACAAATTCAGTATTTTTCAGTGGATTTCATTGAGGGAAGATGAAATCGATTACAGATCACCTACTCCACCCATTTGCTATTGTAATTTTCTTCTTATCTCTACTAATAATAAAGCAGCAAGTATGTATGTGTGTGTCTGTCTGTGTCCGGCGTAGGGCTAAGACAGTTCGGCGGATATTCCTGAAATTCGATTTTTTTTTTTTTTTATTCCAATTTATAGCCGAAAGCTGGATAAAATGATCGTTTTCTATACAAAGAAACTATCGCATCGTTTCGAGCTTGATACCATTAAAAAGTCCCAGATAGAGTTTTGCCTGTGTGCTATAATTCGAAGCGTCTAAATTAACTATAGAATAAGTTATAAGCGTTTTTCTCTGTGCTTCGAAATTATTTTTCACGGTAATTAACTTTAATTTTATTTTCCCCAGACGATTAATAAGCGCTTGCTTTTTATTTTATTTGAATTGTTGCCATTTTGTTTACATATATATTTGATAAATAAAATTCTATTCACATTGTTTTTACCATTTTGAGACGCATCCGATTTTTAAATTATCTTTTTCTTTTTTTTTGCCATTTCATTCTTCTTCTTTCTTTTTTTTTTTTAAAGTAATTAAAATTTATTTCCTGAGCCTCACAGGCGATCGGTACTTTATTTTGATTTCCTTATTTTGACATGCATTTTACGGGTCCATTCTCCATACTGTGCAGGGGTTTTCGAAGAAATGTCATCCTTTACAGCGATTTTGTTATTCCAAACTATTATTACTATTCATATTTTTATTATTTATTTTACTTTTCTATTGTTCTTTCTCTCCAACGAATTAACACATATGTCATTTGGCTATTTGAGATCGGATGACTTTTTTTCCCTCTTTCAAAGTTTCGCATGCTGCTATTAGTTTCTGCAAGAGACAAAATTTCGCCTTTCTGTTTTACTGTCTATGAAAAATAAACAAAAATTTATTGAATAAAAATTCATGCACTCAAATTATTCTAAGGACTTATAATCGTCCTTTCTGCGCGGGTACTTCAACTAAACAAACAAAATGCGTTTCTTTCCTTAATACTTTCGTTTTTTCTTTTATACCCTGTTTTAAGTGTGTGTGTTAAAAAAAAAAGTTGCTTAAATGTGTAGGCTCGCCGATTGATTGCCGTGGGGACTAATTTTTAATACTATGAAATGATATACATTTTAATAAAATAACAAATTTACACATAAAAAAGTTACCACTGTATATATAATTCGGAATCAACTGGTCTTAGAAATAAAATTTCACGTTAAATAAAGCACAAATGAGCATTAAAACGCAGACATATGTTTCGGGATCGTTTGGAATCCCTTTTTCAATGCGACAGGGAGCTTCTAGATGCAAAACATCCAAATGAAGCAGACAGAACAACAAAAACAAAGCTTATATAGCCTAAGAATTAACTGTAAACCAATGAGAATAAAGGCAGTGTGAAGTGGAAAGTATTAAAGGCACCAATAAGAGAGCAACAAACGAATGTAGTTGGAAGTACAGAAAGTAAAAAGGAATATCAATAAAAACAAAGAAAAAGACAACAGCGTGCATAAAAATGTGAAAATACATGAAAATTGCAAAAAAATAAAATAAAATACAAAGAATAAAATGGAAATAAAATAAGTACAGAAAATACCAAAACAAAAAGCAAAACAAAGTACACATGCAAAAGAGGGGGAGGGGGGGAAAGAGAAAAAAATTGACACAAAAAAAAAAAAAACCAAGAAAGAACAACAAATTAAAGGAACTTATGCCAGACCCGTGAAAAATAAGGAGTTGAGGAAGAATCATTAACCAAATTAGAACTATTCCTGTTAATATGATAAGCTTCCCAAAAGTCAAGTTCTAAAGGGGAAGAACATTTTTGAATAATTTTCCCAGAATTGAAATCAAAAGAGTGGTTGGAATTCCAACAATGTTGAGCAATGCTAGACTTATTCAGCTCTTGCTTTCGTACATAACCTTTATGCTCATTTAACCGAATTTTCAGAGCACGTTTTGTCTGTCCAATGTAAGAAAGGCCGCAAGGGCAACTAATTTGGTAAATACCCCAAGTATTAAGTTGATCAACAGGATCTTTAAGAGAAGAGAAGGAAAGTTTGTTGCTAGGAGCAAAAACAACTTGAAATTGAAACCTTTTTAGGATTTTAGCAATACGAAAACTTACAGAATGAAAGAATGGTAACACAACCAAATCCTTTCTAGAAACCACATGATTGGGACCAGAAGTTTTTTTAGAAAGTTTGTTATGAATAGAATCAATTAAAGAGTGAGAAAATCCTCTATCAACAGCTACAGCTTTCAGATAGTTGAGTTCAATCTTGAGAAGCTCAGGAGAAGAGCAAATATTAATAGCACGATGGACAAGAGCATTAAAAGCCGAATATTTTTGGTTGGGAGCATGAGACGATAGTCTGTGAGGAGGTAAAGAAACAGCGAAAGGTTTACGATAGACAGAAGTTGTGAAACCAGACTCATTCCTAGAAATCAAAACATCAAGAAACACGAGGCTACTATTAAGTTCTTTCTCACAAGAAAACTGGATATTAGAATCAATGAAGTTCATAATCGAAAGAGCATCATCAATACCTAACAAGTTACTGTCCGTTAGGACAAAACAATCATCCACATAACGAACATAAAATTGAAATTGCAATTTTTGGAATAGTTTTTCCTCAAAATAATGTATATAGAAATCACTTAAAATAGGACTAAGAGGACTTCCCATGGCTAGGCCATCTACCATAGCATAGAATTTACCATTAAATACAAAAGTGCTCTGTTGCAAGCACACACGAGTAAGAAAAACTAATTCCTCGATTTCCACAGAAGTAAAATGGAATTCAGAAAGCCTTTTCCTGAGGCAAGTCAAAGCGCCATCAACAGGAACATTAGTAAACAAAGAATTAACATCAAAAGAGGCCATAACCGAATTATTCGGAACGAAGTTATGAAGTTTCTTAACAAAATCGGTGGAATTTTTAACAGTGAAAACATTCCGTGAAATTTTATTTCTATTACTTTGCACAAAGTTTAATCATTACTATCAACTGGTCTTTTCACTTTTTAACACGGGCATGGCCGTGCGGTTACTGCTAGTTTCCTATAAATGGCAACATAGTTTTATGGTTTTTGACTACCTTTCCTCTCTATATAAAAACTGCAATACGTCAGAATTTCAGTATACGGAGGTAGTGAGTACAGGGTTGCTGTTTATTGCCACGATTTGCTACATTAGGGGTTTCCTTTCTGAATCGGTGATTATCTTAGTATTTAACCACAAGTTTTCTTTTTCTTTTTTTTCTCATTGAAATTTAAATTAATTTATTTATGATACATATAATACATACTGGGCAGAGATTTCGCGAATTTATCTAGTTCAGCCTTGAAAGCATAAACATATTTTAGACATTTTATTTATTAATTGTTTTAATAGCAATTAGCGTTGTTTAAATATTTCAATAAGCCATAATCTATTCTCATTGCAACAGGTTGAGCACTGAATATCACGCTGTTCTAGCGTTCAATGTGATGAGAAAAGAGTACTAAAATTTTGCTGAGCGCATTAATGTATAGATAAATATAAATGAATGTTTATTTGTTCTTTATAGACTTGAAAACTACCCGTCGGATTTCGTTAGAAGTTTCAGTTTGTTTTTATTAGCACTGTATATGATTATGATCAGTTGGAAAAAAAAAATAACATGTAGCTCTTGAGGTGTTTAGACCATCCCACGCGAGCAATAGAGGATTAAGTATTATCACTGTTATTTCCCACAAAATTTTTATGAATAAAATTTTGAAAATATTTTTAAAAATCATTATTTTCACATAACTTCGTATGTGCGTAACATAAACTGTCTTTTTCTACAATTTCGGTTTCTTACCTCTTAAATTTTCTATCTATTTGACAGCTTCGATTATTTAAGCATTTTTAGTTATATATATTTATTATTTTAAGGAAGTTGAGAAATAGTATGAAATATTTTTTTATTAAACAAGAATTAAAAGCTTCTAAATTTAAATTAAAACAAAAAATCTCATTCATCGCTCTGGAAATGTATAGAGTGAAGTAAGAATTATTGAAAAACATTTCGCGTTCGTTGTACAAGGCCTAATAAAACGTGACAAGAAAATACTAAAATTTTGATTAAAATATTTTGATGGTCATTTGTAATAAAAGATAGCAAAGTAAAGCTTAAAAAAAGATTGGGGGGCGGCGTAGACAAAACCTGTAGCGTTCTTTTATATTTTGTTAAAAAAGACTTTTAAAAAGAAATGAACAAATCACATGTATGTGTGATTTTTTTCATTTCTTAAGCCGTCTTTTACGTAAGCCATTGTTCAATATTTTAAGCCAGCCATCTCCCTCCCCCATAATCTGTTTTTTAAATAATAACAGTATTAGAGAAAGAAATATCTCAACAAAAACATAATGTGGAAAAAGGTCCAAATTCAGTAAAAACATCCCTCGGAGTAATCGATGCCCCCCCCCCCCCCCCAAAAAAATCTCGATATCTAGCGAGGGCCAAGCTCCATAGCAGATCTTTTAACCATACCTATAAGAGTACCTACAACGTGCTTCAAGTAATTGAAACAATTTGTTATTTTCTCTGTTATTGGATTTCCTGTTTGACAAATTTTGATTGTCATATACGTTCAAAAAATTTGGAGGAGCCAAACATTTTGACATTTTGTTGACAGTTAAAACTTGCCAAGTTAGAAACCTGATAACAAAGAAAGTGACAAATTGTTTTTTAAATAAATTAATTAGTGGCAGTCAGAAATATACTGTGTAGTTAGATATGGATACACATCAGATGCATCAAAACATAATGTAAACTCATCAGCAAATGCTGTAAACAGGCATACTGTATAAACATCATTTAACCATAGTTAAACTAAAATCCCGAAGTCAATTTAAACAGTCTGCCAAAGGTACTGAACCCAAATTTTATTTATTTATTTTTTTTTTTTTGTGAACTCAATAGTACGTTTTACCATTTTTGTTTTTTAATAAATATTATGTTACTTTATCCTTGTTTTTTGCGAAACGACAAAGTAAAAAAATCATTTATTTTTTTCATTTCACATCTTTCTTTGAATTCTCGAATCTTGCTTTTAATAGTTCATGCAGCGTAGCCTATTTAAAAACTTTCAATTTGACGCGCTTTAATCCAAACACATTTCTTAAAAGATCATATTAAATCTACATCTATACTGCGCAATCTAATGCCAAATAGGCAATCCTTATCGACCAAGAAACATAAAAGAGCTACAAGCTAAACTCGTGGTCTTGAGGCATCAATGCGAGCGAAAAAAAGAGAACCTTTTTATTCAAAATTGGAAGACGAAGCAGCTAAACTAAGTGAAAAAAAATCCTTCTATTTTGCAAATCAAATATTGAACTCGCGACAAACCAAATTTCCTTTCTTTTTCCTTCTATTTTCTAACATCTCCTTCGGTCTCTGCATTTTTCCTCTTTTTCAGACATCATTTATTTCGCGTTTTGTGCTTCCTAAAAAAAGGGAGAAAAAATTCCTCCGCCACCGCACTATATTAATCCGCACAAACCATTACCCACTTCCGTTCCGTCTCCGCGGGAGGACGGAAACTGGTCTTTTGTGAAGGACGATGTTATTCTGTTCGGAAAACATCAAAGAGGCTAAAGAATTGAGATCTCACTTGCTGTATTCATTTTTTTCTTCTTTTTGTTTTCTGTTGTATTTCTTTGGTTTATGCACGTCTCTCTCTCTCTCTCTCATATATATATATATATATATATATATATATCTTCTTGGTTTACAGTCTTTTATATTTTTATATTAATAACGAATCTTAACGGGGGAAAGGGGTATGCAGGGGAGAGTACGCCAGCAAACAAAATTTTAAAAAAGTGAAAGATTCTTAAAGGACAAGTAAGACCACGCCACACGCGTGAACGAATCACTGATTAACAAGAAGTTCCGTCTAGAACTATACGACCCTACTTTCCCGTATACACCAAATTCAAATTTATAATCTAGCTATCTCTTTCTCTCTCTTTCTTATTTATCTTTAGTTCTAATTATTGAAAATATACCTTTTTCAACGGATAATACATATTCATTCACTCACTCATTCATTCTTTCATTTATTCAGCCATGCATTTATTCATACATTAGTTACCTCATTCAAGTGTTTATTCATTCATTTACGCATTCATGTATTTAATCACTCATTTATTTATATTTTCATTTATTCAATAATTTATTCATTCATTCTTTTCCTCATTCATTTATTCATTGATTTATTCTTTCACTCTTTCATTTATACATTCATTCATTCTTTCACTCATTGAGTCACTGAGAAATATCCTTGAAAATCCCGATCAAAAAATTTCATAGCAAAACAGGCTCTTAAGTTCTGGATAAACTTTCTATTTCTACATGTTCTACGTCATAAGAGCTTTCCGATAAAGTTTGTTCCAAGCAAATCGGTCCGTTAGATCAGGATTTATATAGGGTTGAAATTTCCCCGTAAGCTCTGTGTTAATTTTTTGAACTGTTCAAAAATGAACAAAAACTGTTCAAATCAATATTTCACGCCGAGAACTCCTTTCAATAAGCTTGCAATAGGAACTTGGCTCTTGTGCCCAGAGTTTACAGAATTTGCTTCAATTTTGTCCATAGACGCTAATGTTAAAAATTTTTGAACTGTTCAAAATTGAACAAAAAATTGTCCAAATCTAAAAGTAAAATATAGAAATGAGATGTCCTCGCCGAGATCTTTCGAATGCAAAAAGAATTTTTTGAATCGGACAATTCGTTCAAAAGTTATTAGGGGGGGGACAGACTGACAGACCGACAGACAGACAGACCGACAGACAGACCGACAGACAGACCGACAGACAGACAGACCGACAGACCGACAGACACACTTTTTCCCCATCTCAATACCCTACTTTCAAATTTTTTATTTTTCAATCTTTATTTAATTACTTCACTTATTTTTGACTTTACTTGATTTTTAACGATATTTTCACGATACATTAAGCCTTCTTTCATGCTTTATTATTTTTTTTTTTTTTACTTTTACGGGAAAGTAGGCTAAAAAAGCGTGAAGTCACTTTTGATACGAGTCTTTTTTCAATTTATCAAAACGAAATTAAAAAAAAAAAATCATAACCAGATGGTGAAAAATATCGGGGGAAGGGGGTAGGGCATGTATGAAGTGTCTAGGGCAAGTTTAATATAAAATGCGTTACTAATTTCTACTGGTCCTATTATAGAGCACGAATCACTAAGTAGCCATCACAAAACATTTTTATCTGTCTTTTAAAAGTATCATCGGACGCAACTTCTATGGATCGATTGGTGCTAAATCCAAATTAGCATATGCTCTTATTAAGGACTCTTTATACCAATTTTTCCTGAATCCTTCCATTAGTCTTGAGATATAGCAGGCTTAATAAGGAAACATAAATCCGTCAAAATTCGAATTTTTGTTCACGAGAGATTTTGAATAGCGAGTTCGATACTTTCTTCTATATATTGCATAAGAAGACAACTAGAAAGAAGTTTCCGAATTTTTTTCCACTATTGAAAATTGTATGAATTACATATACCATTATTTAAAAAAACTACATTAAAAAAAAACACATTTAAAAAAAACTATTTTTTTGAGCAGGGGGGGGGGGGTGCAGATTGCCGCACCGAGTGACACCCAGGCTCGGAACGCTACTCAATATATATATATATATATATATATATATATATATATATATATGAAATTATGAATTCCCATTTGCTACCACAGTAACTGCAAATGCATGCTGATATGAATTCTAGTAAACACACGTAACAGTTTATGCAAATATCATATCATTTTGATATAATAGCCTTTCACAGCTTAGCTGATAACTGATCTCAGCTTTCGAGATTGTAGTAGAACTTTAATGTACATTACACGCGCGATGCAATTACGAGTGCGCTTAATTGGCTGGCATTTATCTAACATAATTGGCAACAAAGCACGTAATAAGAGTTATTATTGTAAGATATAAATGATCATTTTGCATACTTTTTAAACAACGTTGTTGTTTACAGCAAGAAGATTAAGGTAAGCATTGTAATGAATGAATAATATTTTAAATACTAATTATTTTATCCTCTTGTTTTGGAGCAAAAATGTAAAATGTGCGTTTTCAGAGAGAAATTGCTTTGAAAAGGCAAGAACATTGTATTGCAGGTAATGCGTACATTTTAGTGCAATGATATTTGTCATTTATGAAATTTATTCTTATCACAACTCTGTAATGTTTTTTGTAAATAATAATATAATAATAGGAAGGAGAATAAGAGGTTTCAAGAACGTGAGTTAGACTTGGAGCTAAAAATGCAACGGCTCTGCTTAATTTTTTCGTTTTTATTTTCCTCAAATTATTGTTACAGAGCGAAAACAACTAAATATACTTCCTTCGAAATTCAAATCTTTTTGCAAGCAGCCGTCCATAAAGCAGGTTAAAAATACTTGTATACTTAAAGTTAATTAATTATAGTCTGTTAACTCAGCACTTGAATGTTTTTTTTCCGAAAATACATGATAATCTCCTGGGAAACCATTTATCCGAAGGCTGACGTAAACTTACAAAGAATTAAAAACAGGAAACTACAAAGTTAAAAAAACCCCAGGAAATTACAGAGTAAAAAACAGAGTACACTGTAAATTGACAGCAACAGGTATTGCGCTACAGTAGCTGTATAGGTACGATAAATTAATATTGCTCATACACAAAGAGTTCAGACCTTAAGCTCATGCTGTTGTGATTCCTGTGCCTTAGAACGCTCTGTTAAAGATACTTCCCTAGGCGGGAGGACTGTCTACCGAGGGCTGGACTGCTCACTAGAGCTGAAAATAATCGAACGCCAACAATATGCTCGTGCTGTGCATTTCGTGACAATTTTTAATATGGCAACCACCGATTACCGAAACTTGATTCGGGTCTTTTTAACGAGTACTTACGTAACTTAACGTATATTTATCTGCAGTTGTACAGAACGCGGGAAAACAAGAATTTTATTGAGAAAATTTTTTGCAAGTGCATCTAAAATTTCCAGAAAAAATCAAGTTCCATTCTGTACTCCTACAGAAATTGGTTACAGTAAGCTCGAAAAAAGAAAAAAAAAAGTATTTGGAATTCATTTCAGCATTTTTATGCACATCAAATAAATAATATATTTTTCATCTCAGTTATACTAATTATCTATCATCATTATTGCAATTTACCATATAGTCTATTTTGCGCGTTATTTATTTCGGCACGGTTTTTATAAATTGGACTAACAGCTCAATGTGAGCTCAATCTTGGAGACTTTCATTAACAGAACAACGAGAAAAACTTTCAGAAGCATACAATAAAAATGACGCTGAAAGTGGTTTCATGTTAACGTACATGTAAGCGCTAAAATGTTTTCTATAAATTTATTTCTCTGAGAACTCCTGTACTTGATTAAAACTGTGGCAATGAAAAGAAGCTCCAAATAACTTTGAAACTTCCAATAAATATATGGCATATTTAATCGATTTTTATGTTGTACTCACTGTGTGTTATTTTGCATTAAATATTGGATGCATGTATAGAAAAAAAATATTTTTAGGTTTCTAACGAATTCGTCACACAGCACACTGTTAAACGATGGTATTGACTGAATTTTTTAAAGAATGTTTTAAAAAAATTATTACAGAGTAATAACAAATATTAATTACTTTCAACCCACGCAAGAATAATATTTTAACTGTTTAAATCTTCCCCAGATGTATCGAGATAACGAGAAATAACGCTGATGTATTCATACTTCTTATTAAATGGTATTTGTATTTAGAAATATTATGTATAAAATTAGCAAACGTTTTGTCGCAATGGTATTGTATTACAAGTTCTCCAAAGACAAACCAAATAGATAAGCTCAAACCCAGATCTCTCGCTATTTGCCATTTTTGTCACCTCCAACATTCCATCAAAGAACCGTTAACGTCCTAAGGTGTTCAAGGTATTTCAGGGCCATTACGCTTCCTTCAGGGAACGATAGGCGATTCTACTCTCACCTCTTCGAACAACCAAAAAATGAATTAATCACCTGAACTTTCGCTTCTGCTGAAGAGTATGCGACCGACAGAAAATTCGATCTGCGGAAGATTTTATCTTTTCCCAGTAGACTGAATGTTTTTTCATTACTTTTTTCCCAGGTAAATAAATATCGATGCTTTTGTTTTCCTTTTTTCTTTTTGGTAGTTTCAGATGAACTTCTTTATTTATTTTTTGATAATGAGGCTCGTAATTAATCATACTCATACTACGTAAATGACAAGCGGTATTTTATCAAATTCAGTTAGGGAAAACGTCATAGTTGTTTTTTTTCTTTTTCATCCACTATTTTTCAGTTTTTAATTTTTACATTATAATCTTGTTTTACGATATGTGAATTTTACTGGAAAAAAAGTTTTACTGAAAGAGTATTATAAATTTGCATTCAGAAATATTTTGAAATCGAGGTATGAAAATAGTAATATTAGACAGAAAGTGTTTCAAGTGTATTTGCAATGTTTTGAAAAAATCGAGCAGCGTACAAGATATGAGTTTTTACCCCTTAAATTAAAAACTAGAAGAAACTAGAACAGTTTCCTAAAAAAAACATAAAAAAAGATTAATTCACATTATTTAGATCAAGATCAATACTAACTTTTCTGTGGACATTAATTATGTGTGATCTCAATACTATGTTTTTACTATGCTAAATTTACATTTTGTTAAACAGCATGGTAGACGGTAGAGTATTGCGAAGCTTCTTACTACAGAGTTAAATTTTATAAAACATTAGAAAAATAATATTTTTCTCCATCAGGGATATTTAAAAAACGGACTACAATAACATTTCATTAAATTTTGCAATAATATAATTATAATTTCAATGTAATATTCATAATTGATAAGAAAAAATAAACAAGGATTTCAGGAAAATACAAACAAGGGCAGAACATATATTCGAACATAGATTACATACATTCATTAATTAAAAATCTTTATCTCAAACTTAATTAAGATCATACTTTATAATTAATTTAGTTAAATTTCACAAAATACAACATTTTTCAGTTTATACGGTTAATATGATATATATTCCCCTGACATGGAAATATGTTTTCATTGGTAAAAATTATATGCAGACTGTTAAAATATGTCAAGCAATCTTTAGTATCATTTTAACATAGCTGATACCTCCGTGATTAGAGAACTTTTAAATTTAAACTTTGATCGATACATTTGTTTTTGTTTCTTAATTTCAATGCCGGTAACAACGTGGTACTACTTTCTAATTAAGGAAAAAAGTATTTTAACTACAGTACAAGTAGTGGTGTTTTTAAGCTTAAGTAGAGCACTTTCGATTTTACAATATTGTCCTCAAATAGACGACGTTCGTAAGATCTGCCATGGTAACATTTCGCTGCATAAATTTTAAAAAATCCAATCTCAAACAGTTGTTGGGCGGAGCATGAATTTTTCATTACGAATTTTGGTGATAAAATGTTAAGTAAAAGTCTATTAAAAATAGGTAACAGTTTTGCCGGCTCTTCTAAATGTTCTATTAACGAACACTTTAAATTTACTTTACGTATGAACAAATTGTTGGCAAAGTTCACAATATCCAGTTGACATGCCCCTCCTCTCCCTCTCCCTCTTTCTAAAAAAAGAGAGAAATCCAGAAATGAAAATCAAGTAAGAAATATAACATTCGCACTAGAAAAAATTATACTACTTCTGTATATTCATCTGCATTGTTGCTAATTACATTTACTTAATAACTGATGCGCCCGACGTTTTGCGGGCTATCTCGTGTATCGCACCCTTGCCTGGCATAGAGAAGAAGTAAAGTAATATCACACATATCGGCACTCTGGCGAAAAGAAACAAGGCGAAAAATAAAAAATTCTTGTCAGAATGTGAAGAAAATAATTTTTTAAAGATTCCCATTAGAAAAAGAAAGCTGATTAAAAAGCCTTTTCAGATTAAGAGCATTGATCTCTAAAAATTATCATTGGAACAAGAGTAAAGAACTCGCATGACAAAAAAGTATTGATATGCTTAGAAAATCAAAATAGAAACGCATAATACCTGTTCTAGTTAACTTTGAAACTACGAACAAGTTTCCTCTAATGCAGAACGATCAGTGCATTTGTTTGATAGTCCACACGTGAGATGTACAATTATTTTTACCCAATTTATATAAAACTTCTGGTAAAAATTGGTACCTAAATGAACAAAACAGAATTTTGAAAAAGTGGTACTGATGTAAACATCCTCAGCATTCAAATTTGCTAACTCTACCGTCTATTCTGACATTGTATTGTATTTTAAGTATGTATTAGTTAGTTTTTAGGGCAATTATTATTTATAATAGTATCTGAATTTAGCAGTTTTGCTTTGGACATTCACTCCAAAATAATAAATTTGTATTTGCCTGCACAAAAACGAAACTTTCGATTTTTCTAATATTAGTTAAATAACAAATTTTTTGGAAATTTTCGTATTCTTTCTTCTCTTCCAATGTTATTAGATTTTATTTGGGGAAAAAAGATAATGCAAAATTTCAAGAACGTGTGGGACTTTCATATCCTTCGTTTTTTTGAATGTAGAAAAAAAATAAGTACGAAGCGTCAGGAAAAAATGCACTCCAGGAATCCAAAAAGACCATTAACACTTTTACTCCACTGGAACCCAACCTATTCTTCCAGAACTGACAAAGATTCTTACGGACATAAGGAAAATAGAAAGAAAAAAGAAAGAAAAACATCGGATTTCTGACAGACTGACCATTAAGATAGTTCTACATAATGGGGACTTCCATTTCCTTCTCAGGCTTTGGCTTTCGCAGACTTTTTGAAAAGAATCCTTCTCGACTGCCTCTGGGATACAGTAACAGGCTCTAGGGTACTGGACTATAATGGTCTGAGCTGTAGGTAAGGCTTCTTATTCTGAAAGGAATTCTTTGAGCGTTTCCAAACCTAAACCGATCTTATCGGGAATTTTTAGAGCCAAACCGAATTCATAAATTTCATTCGCTGAAATATTTTAGAAAGCAGTACGAAGTGGAGCGCGTTGTTGCACGAGATGCAGACCCTGATTACCGCAAGGGAAAACAGGGAGGTGTCACGCGGCGCCACTTTAAGGAGCCAACAAAAGATGCTCTCAGATTTTAATGCTAAATGCCGCATGCTGCCATTTGATAACGTATCTAATTCAATCTTATTAAATATATTGGAATAAATTCAAGCTCTTATGTCTGCTGTTGCCAATAATTTCATCCTGAAGATACTTTTTTTGTGATTAACAGAACTAGTGCTGATGGAAAATAAATATAGATATACGTTATCAATATTACTTGCATACGTTTATTTTCGTTTATTTAGTGCACACTTGAGAATGCCACACTTCGTTTCCTTTATTGAAGAATAAAAAATTATAATTGGAACAGTAAGATATTTTGAAAATATTAATTACAGTTTTAGTATAATTGACTGTAAAGTATGTGCCATTTTTTCCACTAAATCAGGATGATTCTTAATAATTATTTTAAACATAAACCATAGCTTAATATAACATGATTTTTAACGTATTTTACCCATGCTTCCATTGTTTAAGCATAAAATAGAAATAATTTCAAAAAGGTTTTTAAAAACTCCGTCATATAAGGGTAAAAAGGAAAAAAAGAGATACAAATGAATCACATAATGTTTAATAATCTACGTACACATGTGAAGCCATTGGAGGAAGGAAACTATTTCGAAAGTTGGGCGCAAAAGAAAAGCTTTTTTATTTGTGTTATATATATATATTTCTATTATTATAGCCTTAATTATCTGCTATAGGGAATTAAAAAGTCCTCCTAAGAGAGAGGTCTGATTTGAGGGGTTTCGCTTAAGACTTTCACTGTATTATTCCATACATCAACTGAGAAATAATATGTTGAAAGACAAATTTTACAGCTTTTACTAAAATTTGCAAACAGTGTTTCATGTGAAGATGTGCGCTACAGCAAAGGGTTTACAATGGGGCTCCACATCATATTTGGCCGATGCGTATGGGGGAGCGGAGATGCAGTGTTACACTGAATTTATTCTAAAGTGGTGACAAAATCAGCTCCAGGTTATTTACCCAATTTCCAGCTTTCCGAAGTTCCAGAATTTGTTTTAGAGGAACTTGCATTATTAGTCCTCATTTCTGTGCAAGTATATCTAACTGGACAAAGTGAATGGGGATGTGATAATTGGTGCCTTTAATTTTCTTAAAATTTTCGGGGTATGTTGTTAATACTTTAAAAACAAAAAGTGAAGTCTCTCCCTTTTATATTTGACTTATTTGTTCTTGAAGAGAAGTCGAAATTTAAGCTCTCTTATGATGTAATTATCTACTCATTCTACTTATAAAATTATAAGTGACCCATGAACATATTTTTAAATATAGACACTTCTTGATACTAGGTGAATATTTCGTGGGTCCCTCATGGCCGTGAGGATGAGGGTAATTCAAAAAATGTAATTTCCGTTAGAGTTTTTTTGGTCCTGTTTGTCTACCTGAATATCGGCGAAAGACATTAGTAACCCACAAAAATAAATATTTTATTAATTACACACTATTATACAGTACTTAGAAAAATATAAAACTGCGTATTTCACTGTGGGCTTTTGTAGTTAACGGTCTTAAATTTGATTATTTTCAAGATCTCTGATGGATGCTACTCTGTAAGAAAAGAGTCAATAATTTTGAGACACAGTTGTAATTATACTCCACACAGTGCAGGGTTAAATTCAAGTCACAAATCCATGGGGAATAACCCGCTTATTTACTAGTGGTGGGTAATTTTATTTCTGCAATTCATACCTGTATGTGTTCCATACAGAGCAGAGAAGACTTGGTCTCAGTAAGCTTAATCCCTTTATTTAATGTATTCATATTTGTTTAAAATTTTCTTCTATTATATTCCCGTAAAAATTGGGAGCACCAAATTAGACGTAAGACCTGCAAAAATCACAGTGCTAAAACAACCATTTTGCACCAGAAGAGTGATAAAATCTTATTACTTTCTTTTGATTCTTGCTGCATCAAATGATAGTAATAAACAATTGAAAAAGCAAGTAAATAATAAGATCACAAAAAATAAATTTAGTAAAGAGCTACGTATTTCCAGTTTTCATGATTTTGAGATTCTACAGTTCAAAATAAGTCGTATTATTATGTATTAAATTATTTATATATTTTTGTTTTAAACTCAAAAGGAAAACGAAAGTTCATACATCTAAATGTTGCACTTTCTTTCACTAAGATTTTATTTTCTCTTTATGTCTACAAGAAGTATGTTATGTCACTACTCTTATGTTATGTCACTAAGAAGATTCGTCAATACACTAAGATTCAGCGAAATTTACGGTTTTAAACTGGCTCCTGAGTTTGTTGTGCAAAACCGTAAAAGTTACGAAGTAAATCTGTAGTCGCAACGGATTTTTACCGTCCAAAACAAAAATAATTTGTAAAAATTTTTCTCGTGCGATGAGAAACCGTTGCAACTACGGATTTACTTCGTTACTTTTGCTTAATTCTTTCATGTATTGTTTTGACTTTTGCGTATTGAACTTACATATAGGAATATTTTCAAGAAAAGGTCATCTATTCATATTTACTTTTTGCATAACAATATCACTATCTTGAAACCGTATTTATTTTAAACGACGAAACAATTGACATTTCTTTTTATCAAGCTTTTTATTCATCATTATTTTAAAACTTTTTCGACACATTTAGATTATTCTTAACACAAAATATTGCAAATGTGATACCATGAACTCCAATGTTATAAATTGTGAATTTAATTTCGTATAATAATATTAAATCGCCAAAAATGTTTTAAGTTACATGGTTTTATTTAAATTCAAAAGATCGTTGCATTATCCAAACAAAACTATTGTTGCCAAATGACAAATGATAATTCTGATAATTTCCTCAGAGCCAAAATTATTATTTTTCTTCCTTATTAACGTTATAATAAATTATAAAATGGATGGATTATTGCATTGTCATCCAAGATAAGCTTATGTGCAAAGTTTGAAGATAATTTATGCAGTAATAGTGGTCGAAAACCGCGTAACAAAGTTCCGTGACAAGTCAAGTTAAATAAAACCATGTAACAAACAAACCATAGTTGCATTATCCAAACAAAACTATTGTTGCCAAACGACAAATTATAATACTGAAAATTTCCTCAGAGCCAAAATTATTAATTTTTTTTCGTAATTAACGTTATAATAAATTATAAAATGGATGGATTATTTTATTGTCATCGAAGATAAGCTTGTGTGCAAAATTTGAAGATAATTTATGCAGTAATAGTTGTCGAAAACCGCCTTACAAAATTCCGCCACAAGTCAAGTTAAATAAAACCATGTAAAAATGAAAATTTGAAAAAAAAAAAAAAAAAACAACGAAAACTTCTTATATATTTTTAAAGAAGTATTGCATAAGAAACCTGAATTTAACTTTATTTTTATGTCTTAATAATGTTTTAGTCTGTTTGTTACTTAGGTTTTTTTTTTTTAAAGTGATGTGTGTTAATTGATCATTTTCTTTTCTTTTCTTTTGTAGTTTTAATTTATTAATTCCTTTTTTGAACCACAGTTTTATCAGTGATACGAAATCTATTAATTGAAGGATTTTTTTTCTTGGGACTATTAAGATCAGTGAAGTATTTTGTTTTTAATATTCCAGATTTATCTTTTTTTCTAATTAAACGTCGATCCCCAAAAGTAAAAAGTTCATGTTTGCTTAATAAAGGTAATATGAACTTTTTACTGAAGCAATTATTAAATTACTAAAAAATTTGAATCAAAATACTTTTATATTAATAGAAAGTTACTACGCTTAAGAAAAAGAGAAAAGGTTCAATAAAATATATTTTTATGAAATTTGAAAGACGAACATTAGTTTTTACATTGGGAAATTTTAAATTAACGTCATTTATTATATTTTTGAAAGAAAAGCTTTAAAACTGATAGAAAAGCGTGGGTTTTCAGCATCTTGTCTTTTTAATTCCAAGTTCGACATCAATAAAAACAGAAGTTTTTATTAGAACGCGTGCTGCCATCTCTCGAAAGCTTTCCGAGTTCATTAAAACTAGTTTACAACAAGAAACGTTAATGTAAGATAAGGGATGCTCAATTCATGCTTCACAAATATTTTACAGTGCAACCCGAAGAGATTTTGGTTTTAATGCCAACTTGTTAGCACGTTCTCAATTAAAACTTAAGGGACCCTCTTGAATTCGGTAATTAAATAGCAAGAATTACTAGAAGAAAATTATCTTTAGTAGCAAAATATGAGTTTACAACTGTATAAATAAAGTCTGACGGTGTTAGTAAAGCAGTATATAAAACACCAACAGTAAGGTAAAGTGCCCTAACGCTGACACCCTCAAATAAAACACATTTGAAATTAAAGTATTACCAATTTAAAGAGATTTACGAAGTAAAGGGATTTAAGAAGTGATGCCATTCAAAAAGAAAGAAAATCCCATTTTAAATTATTTTAAGGAATTGGTAACGCTTTAAATATTTTTTTATTCGAGGGTGTCAGGCTTTAGAGCACTTTACTTCATATGCAATTTGTACATATTATTTCTTGAAATCTTAACGTTATAGGTACTACAATGTAATTTAATGCTATAAAGCTTTCTTGGTATTTAGGGGAGACTGGGGGTACTTGATGCAGACTTTGGTTTTCAGTATTTTTTTCTGCTCCAAATTATCAATTTTCACACATTTTTGACATGAACAGCGGCTTTTTTTTCCTCTCTCAGACTGTATTTTTTTACTTGACAGGTTATAACGCTTTACTAATTGGTTTTGATATATGTTTTGCAAAGGGATCATTTATTATACTGTTATTGGTGGAAAAACTTCAATTTGTATTAAAAAATGGCTGACTGGGAGGAAACAAAGTGCAGTAGTACCGCAATTATTCTCATTGGATTGATGTTTTAAGTGGTGTTCCACAAGGTTCAGTTTTAAGGCCGCTTTATTTATAATTTTTATTAATAATATTAGTGAGAGTATTTCCGGGAAAATCAATATTTTTGCTGATGATGTGAAAGTTATGGGAATTGTTGACACGGAAGAACAAGTCAATCAGCTTCAAGAGGATTTAAATCAAATTTCTAGGAGGGCAATTAAGTGGGATAGGTCTTTTAATATTGGGAAGTGTCAAGTGCTTCACTATGGTCATGGGAATAACCGTGAAAGCTATTATTTACAAGGTTCCATCATTAGTGAAACAGAAGCAGTTGTTGATCTAGGAGCATTGATTAGTCACGACTTCAAGTTTAGTCAGCAGTGTAGCATAGTAAGTAGCAAAGCTAGCAGGATTCTTGGGTTTATCAATAAGGCTCTTTCGAACAGGTTTAAGGAAGTTGTATTGACATTATACAGAGGTTTGGTAAGACCTCATTTGGAATTGCTGTTCGGTTTTGGTCTCCTTATCTAAAGAAGGATATTACCTTATTCGAAAGTGTTCAAAGAAGTGTTACTAGGTTGGTAAGCGGTCTCTCAGACTTTGATTATGAAATTAGGCTTAAGGGACTCAATATGCATAGTCTGGAGCAAAGGGGAGTTGGAGGTAACATGATTCAGTTGTTTAAATTCATTAAAACGGGAAATGTTGATAGACTGCAGTTATTCACTGCAGGTAGAACCAGAGGTCATTGTTTTAAACTTCTCAAATCTCGGGCTAATCTTGAAATTATAAAAAATTGCTACTTCAATAGGATTGTAGGCAGTTGGAATAGTTTACCGGAAGCAACTGGCAATTGCAGTGAGGTAAAAACTTTTAAGAAGGCTCTTGATTTTCATTGGGGATTGTTAAATTGACTAGGACCAGCCTAGCTGGGTACTGTGCCTGTTGCTGGTAGTCATTTTTGTATTTGTAGTTGTATAAATATCCCTACGGAAACGGATCAAATATCCCTAGTCTCCTCTAATAATTAAAAGGCAACTAGTTAGAATAAAAGTCTAGAAAAAATATTTTAGTGCTCATCTGTTTTTGTAGACAACAGATTTTTTGAAATTTTTGAAATAAGTGTTAACATTTTTTCATTTACAAAAATTATTTCGTCTATTATGCTCAAAATATCTGTAACATTTAAAATTAACTGTTAGTAAAAATCCCAGAGGTTACACTTCGTAATTGATCAGTCCACATTACATTCAATTGTCTAAGTATAAATTTTATATAAAAAGTGCATCATTCAAAAACGCTGATCGAAACAATAAATAAATAAGTAAATAAATAATTTTAAAAAATGGTAATTTGTTTGACAAAATAAAACGAGATCTTTTTCAACAATTAACAATTCTAAATATATGAATAACCGGGATTTAGTAATAAAATACTGTGTATGCTTTGTATATCATGCTATTATGTATACTATAGGTTATCCAAGGATTTTTTTTAGATTTTTGAAGGGCATATTTTACTTTAATTACAAACCGTTATTTCCATGTACAATGTCAAAATATTTTCAATGTGTCTTAATATCAGGATAAATAGGTCCGAAGTTAAAATTTTAACACCTTTAGTGAAATTTTTTATCTTACAAATATTCACTAAGAAAAAAAAGTGCCATTACCATACGAACATTCATAGTGCAATTACTTTTACCACTGAATATTTTGTTTCCTTCACGAGTGTTTGACGAATTTTAACAGTTAAGTTAACATAAAATATCAAATTAAGAATTTATCTCCCCTTTTCCTGATATGAAAGAGACAGTAATTTTAGTTGGCATAAATATTGTACATTTTCAGAAATTGGAGCTTATTTTATTCCATGGTTAGTTTTTACAATTCATTGATTATAAACGTTTATCCTGAATTAAGAGTAATGGGGAAAACTGAAATTTAAAACCAATTTAAGTTTTACGGAATAATTATTATTTGTATCAATAACGGAATAATTTGAGCTTCTTTCTTTGAGAGAAAACAAAATATTTTACATTACCAGATATCGTGTACGCCGCCAGGGTGGCGTAGTGGTAAGGCACTGGCCTCGTACGCCCAAGTTCGCAAGATCAAACCTGGCCCAAGTCGGTGGACTTTCATGATGCAGAAAGTCGTCAGCGCCCATGTTGTATAATTAAACCGCACGTTAAAGATCCCTTGAGTAACCGTTTGGCTTGGATACTCTCGGCTAAATAAAATGCCTAATGAAGTTTCGCATCATTTAGAGCTCAAGTGGGCTCTAGGGTGAAACTGCTCTAGGGTGGAGCATCTAGGGTGAAACTGAGCGTCCAAATTTTTAAAGTGGTAATGGCATGCGCCAAAAGTTGTGCTAGTTAAAAAAGTGGTTGCCGATTTCCGGGGAAAGCTCTAGGTCTGCAAAGGTTAGCGACCATACGCAGCCCCATTAAAAATAATTCGTGAATTGAGTCTCACCGTCCAATCGTAATCCACCTAGTTCGTCAATGTTAATGTTACGGAAAAATATGTTTATAATTTTCTTCAAAAATGTGTCAATTTTTTTAGCTAAATTTTGAAACCAAACAGAATTGTATAGGTCAAAAAACTGCAATTCTCCCCGAGTTTTTCGTGTAAAGGGTGGGCGGAGAGACAAAGTTAATTATTAAACTCAAGTGTTCATCATCTCCCAAAGTCTTATGCATTATATTAATGATTCATTTATTATATTACGTTTAGCAGGTGCGGATATACTGGGGGGGGGGGGGCAATGAGGACAATTGGCTGTTTACATGAAAGTTAAGTATTATTAAAACTTATATGAATAACGAACTAAAACTTTATATTTTTCTTCTTTGGAATTAATTTTTCTGGAGACAGGAAAATCTTTAAAAATGTCCCTCCTCCTCTGAAAAAAACTGCATCGGCGTCTGACATTTATTGCAAATAAAATTGCTTTAAATTAACAATAAAACATCTACATCTACAATCTATCTGGTGTTAACAAGAATATTTCAGGATGGAAACTGAAATTGAATTTTAAAATTATGTATTGAAATAAGTGTTCAAGCAAAATTATTTACTTTTTGATTGACACTAGTTGTTACGCTTTTGTGAATTGAAGGCGCACTAAATCGCTTTGAAACTTTTTAATGCTCCTTTAATGTTTTCTCATAAATGATTTATCAAAAAGGTGAATGGAATTTGATAAACAGCAGCTTGTCGAGATCTTTCGAATTCTTTTCGATTATAAATAATTCGGGCTGCAATTTTTTTTCTTCGCAATATTTATTTCAAAATTAACAACTTTTAATTCGCAATCTTTTAAAAAGATTTATCAGAATTCTTTATTCTTATTTTTCCATCTAAATTCTGTAAATAGAGTACGACTGGATACACTCCTTGAGTTATTTCGCGCAATAGAGACAAAGAAAAAGGTCTACCTAAATATACAGCTACAAAAATCGACTAAACTTCAGGGAAACAAAGCTTTGAAGAAATGAGATTTCATGCAACATTTTCCAATCCCAGCTTTCAAGAGATCTTAGTAGCTATACGTAGAAAAAGCAACAAGGGGATTCTGGCTGATATATATGTATATATATATATATATATATATATATATATATATATATGGTTATATATATTTATATATTTATTTATAGGCACATACATTTATACAGGTTTGCCGTCCATGCTGGCAACAGGCCAATCTGGCCTTCAGCCAAAGAACGGTAGAAGAAAGACTCTTCGCGATCAAGAAGAAAAAAAATATAAGTGAAGAAAAACTGAATATTTTTTTCTTCTTTTAAAGGCGTTGTTATGCATTCAATATCAACGTTTTAAAATGAAATCTTGAATCTGGCAGTACCACAGCTGAAATGGTCTTAGTTAGAAGATCGTCCCTAGCACTAATTGAGTTAGATGTGTTTCGATCTTTTATCAAACTGTCTGGAATTTAGAAGCTGGAACCGAAATCAAACAAGCTCATGGTGAAGACATCTTTCATGTGCGAAATAAATAATTCTGCAGCTCTGAAATTAATTTCGTCTTCAAATATTGTTTGCTTTTTTAAACGGATTTTCTGTGCGCTCTCTTTTGATGTGCCGAAGTAACAATTGGATTTTATAACGTTGAAGCTGAATTGAATTAAAATTTGAAAATTCTTCCTTTTCTGTGTATATAATGTTATTTATCTTA
This sequence comes from Octonoba sinensis, assembly GCA_038502835.1. Taxonomy (NCBI): domain Eukaryota; kingdom Metazoa; phylum Arthropoda; class Arachnida; order Araneae; family Uloboridae; genus Octonoba; species Octonoba sinensis. The sequence continues at coordinate 84,678,015 of CM076604.1, forward strand.
CAAAAACTTCAGAATAGATTTGAACTGAGAAAATATTTTTCGAAGGAACAAATTCACAAAACAAGTATTTTATACACTTGTAAGTTTAATGTATACATATATATGCATGAATTGAAAAGCACCAAGCCATATTGCTGAAATTGCTTTTATTATTATTATATTTTTGTTGTTTTGCGGGTAAATAAAAGTTTCACCAGTTTGGTTTGAGTTGTTTTGGAATGTTACTTACACATTAATATGTTTAAATCTGTTCCATATATCACTGACTTTAAAGCAGTTCGTTTCGTTTCTAAAAATAATGGTGAAATATTTAAACTTGAAGAAGTGAAACAGGATGTTTGAAGACGTATGTGTCGACTTCGACACTTTTATTTTTAAGCAAAAATTTGCAACTTTTGTAGTCGTTACTTTTGGCCCTCCCCCTCCCACTAAAATTTAAAGTAGAGAATTTTATAGTGACACGTTTTTCATCACAAGATCAATCGGATTTCTTTATTATGTTTTAGTTGAAAATCAACGGTAAATACTTCCGTTTCTTAAAATCTTAAGTCTTACTTGGAAAATGTTTCCAAGAAAAAGTTTCATTGCACTTTGTATTTTCCGCACTTGTAAAAAGTATTATATGTAGACATTCTAAGACTTAGGCGAATGCAAAAAAAAATAAAAAATAAATGCCAAAATTTGATCTTAATATTTAATTCTCGAGAAAAGGTCTCCAAAAACAGAGTAGAGTATCCTTTTCACCTATTGATGAAAAGGATTAGTTACAACAAATAGGAGAATTAGTCTAATTAAAATTTACACTACAAAAATTTATGCTATCATGCGGCAAAGTTGGAGTGTTTAGTTGCGAAAAAACTCGTTGATTACGTACCAGACCTTTATATCTACAGTAGTGTCATTACGGGGGTGCGTAGGTAGTGGTCCGCCCCATGTGACACCCAAAATGATTTAAAGAAATCTGTAAATTACATGTACTTGAATTATACAATTTTACTGCTGCTATTTCAATGTACAGTAGAGCCTCGATTATCCGAGGTAATGTGAACCGAGGGTCCTTCGGATAATCGAAAACTCGAGAAACATGGGTTGAATGAAAATGTCGTCAAAGATGTAAAAAAAGCATTTACGTAACATATTATGAAATGGAAAAAAAATGACTTTACATACATACAAATATCTAATTTTATATGTACACATCAGTAGAGTACATGTTCCAGTTAAAGTTGTCTCTTGAAGAAGTCTGTATATATAGTACATATATATTGTTTTCTATTTAATGGCTGTTCTAAGTCTTTATATCACCAGAAAATAATTGGATGACTGACGTAAGTCAGTGACGCATACATCGGCCGTAAAAAAAAAAAAAATAAATAAATAAAAAAAAATAAAAAAATTTAAGGGCAAATGTGTTTTGGTTAACCTGGAACTTACTTAGTCGGGGCTCGGATAACCGAGGCTCTACTGTATCATAACTGAAAAAAAAACCCCTAATAAATAAAATAGAATTTCTAAGATTTTTTTCGTTACTAAAGTAATTTCAACTACAAAGCTCTAAGTTTATACAACATTTTTTATTGTTATTTTTTAATTTCTTTTTGAGGGACACCACAAATTATCACCTTGGGTGGCACCCATGGGTCCATTAACAAATGATGCCACTTTTCGAGGGGGATATAGATTCGAGAAATTGTAACAAATGGAGGAAGGGGAGGGGCACAACAAATGTGACATTACGCGTTTTGATTTCTATAAAAACATTTAAAATCAGCAAATTAAATTTTTTTGAAGTGTTTTTGAATTTCATAGTTTTATTTATTATTCAGTTTCATTAATCATTTTGTCTTGTGAACACTAAATTTGCTTCTTGTTAACAGTTTAAAAGAAAACTTTCTTTGGCGTATATACATTTTTAAAGGAAAATTATGTAGGTGATGTTTTCAGAATTCGAACAGTTAATATCGTTCTGTTATTTGCCAAGTGTTGCATCTCCAAAAAAAAAAAATTAAAAAAAATGTTTTACATCAAAAATTTTCTTTTTTTTTTTTTTTCTATATTTTTACGTACAAGTGTTACATCTGAATTCCCGCTAGAATTCACTGTGACTGTTGGATTTGAGCGGGAAAATGCGCGGGATGTAGCAGAAGACAGGTGCTGTGGTCAATGTTTCAGTTTTAGTTTGACATCCGGAAGAGGAATGATCGCAAAAATTTGTAAGTAAACAGTTGTATCTTTATACTAGGTCCTTCCCATGCGCCAATGTAACCATTGGCAATAAATTCTGTACCTATCGTTGCTGAATGAAACTTTCAGCGGAGAGCTGTAATGTCACATGTAATTTTTTAACGTCAATATTCAGAAAGTTATCTTTGCTGATGGATTTCCTAACCATTAGAGATCTCAAGAAGGGACCTAAAGTAAAGTTACAAGATCTACATGTAATGCTCGTGGAGAAGAAAGAGCCGTACGTCTTGAAGTGGAAAAACACCTACGAGTCAGAGTTCGAGGTAATTCTTCCTGATGAGCAGAAAAGGAAGAAGGTACAGAACGAAAAGGTTGAAAATGATGCACAGCAACGAAGATCTAATTATCGCAAGAATAACAAGAAAGGGTTTTTGGACGATGAAAAAGAAGCAAGTAGTATGGATAATGAAGACGTAGAAAGGGAGACAATGAAGAAACCACCAAAAAGGAGTGCAGGAACATTAATGCCTGCCTATCTAAACCCACTGCCAGTTGCAGATAAAAAGAAAGCGGGGCTACCGAGTCTTTTGAAGAAAGGCCTCATCCCTCAATGCTATGCATAGTTTTACCAGGGTGCCTAAAGTTCGTCTCCAAAGTGGGGAGTGTTTTATTTACTTACTTTGTGTTAAATTTACTTACTTATGTTTAATTTATATAACTTTTGTTACCAAGCCTAGTGCAATAATTATTACTTGTGATTTAAATTTAATTATTTGTGATTTAAAATAAAAATATATTCCTTGTATGCAATTTTGATTCTTTTCTTGTGTTAATGTCGCCCAAATCGACCAATTAGTTGTCCTTTTTAAGTAGAAAAAAGTTATATTGGTCCATAAAACAATCAAGTTACCGACCATATTTGAGGGTCAAATAGTTACATTGCCTTGTAAAACAGTAAAGCGCACTTATTTTTTTAGGTCCAACTGTTGTAACTGCGTTAAAAAATTAATTACAGGAGAACTTAGAGGCACACATATTATTTATTATAACCATATTTAAGGGAAGGATAGTCAGGATTTTTATATGGACAAAAAAACATTGTCGATGCAACGGGACAAATGGTAAAAAATAAAAACTGTCTTAAAAAACTTTAAACCACTCTCCTGAAAAACTGTCGTTTTGCAAATGCAACAGTTGGCAAATAACAGAGCGATATATTTTACTGTTTTGTACTACTAATTATATTTTTGCTGTAAACCTTAACCTCATTTTATACGAATTAAGTACACACCTAATCATTAACAATATTATTATTATTACGCTTACAAATTTCATAAAAAGTTCAAAAAAGAAAAATTATAAACGTGATCTATACCGCAGTGCTATGTTTCTGAACTCCAAATACATATACTTACGCAATATAGCGTGACATGTGACAAAGGGGGTAGGGGATATGATAAAGTATGACATTTGTGACAAAGGGCTCTAATATATTGAAAAAAAGAGTGACATCAGTTATGGACGGTCCCCATGCTACGAACGCCACTGATATACATATATATATATATATATATATATAAAATATATACTACTGTATTATTACTATTAATATACAGTAGTGTTGGCATCTTGAGGATTTTATTGTAACCGTTATTACGCACACTATTGCCCAATGAGATGCTTTTAAAAATGCTGGTTTAAGACAACCAGTAGTTGACGTAGTTGTGATAAACTTGAAGTAAGATACGCGTCCACTAAAATTACTAAGAAAAAGGTTTCCTATCAGATAAGCATCGCTTGTTTCATCATGAGAAATCAATTTCGCAAGGCGTCTTTAAATTATATTGCTGATTTCATTTGGATTTCTTAGTAACATAGTCGTAAAGTTAAAGCTAAGCAAAGCTGCAATCTAAATCTTTTATTGAAATTTTCTGTTTATAAGTGAAATATTGTATATAATCTACTAAAATCGATAGTGCATGTCATACTATTATGTTATGTTCAAGCTTATAAAGTATTTTATGTTAATATTAGGGAAAATATAGTATTCTAATGAACGTTTAAAAATATGAGGAAAACATCAAAACACTTCACAATTGATTCAAATATTTTTCTTATTAAATGTCAGCGTAATAGATTAAGTCATTTTATTCCTCAATAAAGTAGTTAAATAAATAAACAGGTAAACAATAAAAAGTAAATAAATAAAAAAGACTGATCAAATCTTTTGCTCCACATAAAGAGTGTAGAATCTGTTAAAAATAACTAGTCTCTGATTTTCATCACATCAGAAAGAAAAAATTAATAATATAGATGCAAGTTCATTGTTTTGAGAAAGTTTTTGTTAATACATTAAATTGCAATAAAAGCCAGAAGCACTACGTTTTTACCGACAGCAGCATGAAAGTGAAAATTCGTATTATAAACAAAAAAAAAAAAAAAAGTAGTAAAACTGAACCATGACTATTTTTTTTAATTTTGACATTTAAGTTTTTATATGTAACAATATCCCACATAATGCTTCGCAAGTTCGTTGCCAATCTTCCTAAGGCATTTATTCGAAATAAGTCGTAAGACAAAACAGAAATGGAAGATTAATTTTCATTTCTGTAGCGCTGTCATGGTTTCCAAGACTGCTACAAAGTTGCAATTTTACGGTAATACTATTAGGTTACTTGGAGAAGATTTTTTCTTCTTAACATTTTCCGTCGCATAAAATATTACAGTTACAAAGCATTCCATGAAAAAGATGAATTTCAAAATAACGCGATTTTAAACTAGTTTTACAACTACGGAAAAAAAGGCAAACTACAACAAATCCCGTAATAAAAACAAAAAAATAAAAAAAGTAGTTTCCTTGTTTGGTTATCATGAACAGAAACAGCCTTTCAAATTTAAATTATTTCGGAATGATTGCATACGACTTTTAATTATTCAGCTAGCATACTTATAAAAAGCGTACTTATATATAATAGATAATCCCTGAAATATTCAACATTTAAAAAAAAAGGTTACAAGAAATTAAATAGTAAATAAAGATGTACAAAATAGTTTTTTTAAGTTTTGCAGCTATTCTAAATATGAATGAGCATTATCTCAGGTGGAATATTTTCTTATTCATTCCCCTAAAACTCAAGAATTTAGCAAAGTCTATTTGTGCATTCGATTTTTCTCTGACTTTCAGTCGGAAAAAGTTCAATAATTAACGAACAGTTTAGGGGAATACATATGTCTAGAATAGTGTAACGAATATTCGGCCACTATTCGGTATTTGGCCTATTCGGCCCTTTGGCCGAATATTGATGGACTATTCGGCCGAATAGTTCTGTTAAAGTGAAAATGTAAAAAAATAAAAAAAAAATTCGTAGATTTTAAACATTTAAATTTGTATTATAATTATTGCAAAAGATTACACTAGTATATAGTTTTAATAAATAAAAATAATTTGGAGAAAAACTACTTTTTTAAACTTTGTTTTAGGCTTGACTGAGCAAAAATAAATTTTAAAGTTGTAAAATTGTATTTTATATTTAGCATTTGCTCCCAAAAGCTGGCAATAGTTAATTATGATGGAGAATATGAGAAATTTATTTTGTTATTACTAACAAAGCGGAAGTCAGACTTTGTTTGGTTAGACTTATTTATTGTGAATACTATTGGGTAAAGAGAGAAATGTGAAAAGCCTAGAATATATCATGAATATTTAAATAGCATAAAATATTGGGGTTTTTGAAAATAAAAATATATTCCAGTTAAGTGTATTAAATTTTAATAGATCTTTTAAAAATAGATATGTAAAAAACCCCGTAAAATAAAAATATTAACTCTTATAACTTTTAAAATATGTTCTTAAAGCAGCTCTGAGCAAGGTAAAAGTTCAGCACTAAGCAATAGTAGTTTTTCCATTTGAATTAAATAATTAGTAAAATAATGTTCATGATTACTACCATAAAACCTATAATTTCTATTCCAATTGTGCGTGAAATTCTTAGTTTTATTGCATTCAAAACAATAGAGAAAATAGATTAATTTTAAATAGTTTTAAATTCTTAACAAACAGAATTAAATCATAGATTGAGTGTATTTGGTGTTTGAATTTGTGAATAATTTTAAATTTGACAAAAACTTTGTGTTACAACGATTTTCTTGAAATTTTAATATTCGGCTTCGGCCTGGAAAAAATGGCCGAATATTCGGTATTCGGCTATTCGGCCAAATAACTATTCGTTACATCCCTAGTCTAGAGTTACGATTTATTGAAGCTTTCCAAAAAATGGAGGTGTTTATTTATTGTGTATCACACATTTGTTAGATTTGCTAGTAAGAAATGAAAAAAAAAAAAAAAAAATATTGCCAAATTGGCCTTTTCAAAAATTTGTGAAAAATCTTATGCTTTCAGAAATTGTAGCTGAATAAATCCTTATTATCTCAGTATTTTCCTTCAGTTATATAACATAACATGAGTAATCACATGAAATAAAAGAGTATTTTACTATTACATAAGTTCAACTGGTGTTTGTTAATCACGCATATTTTTAATCACGTACTCAAGTTTAAAAAGTCTCATTGGTAAAGTATACACTAATAATTTAGGTATTATCCCTGTAGATGTACACTATTGTAAAAGAAAAACATTCTTTACTTTAAGTGAAACACTTACTGTGCATAATTTTAAAAGTCAGAAGTACTCAAATATAGTATCTTAACTAAAATAATAATAATACAAAAAATCTAATTTAACACATTTAAAGTAGTCAGTCGTTGCAAAATGGATTTAGTAATTTAAAACGAAAAGCAAAATTTTACTAAGTTAGCTCTTACATATGCGTGGCTCATGTTAATCATAACTTGGATATAAGCAATTATGTAAGAGTTTCGTACAATGAAACTGTTGTGTTTCGCTGAGAAAATATGCTTTTACGTTAGAAAAAAATATATTGCTGATTAGAAAAGCAGAGTTTATACGTATATCGAGTTGAAATGATTGAACGGCCACATGCAAAATGAAACGTAATTTGTCTCGATCCAAGTGAGTAACTTCCAAGAATAAAGTTTCAGTTACGCTGTTAATTATAGCTTATACAAAACTGTGAGGTTTTTCAGACGAAAGAAGGTAATTAATTAGTTTGTTTATGAATTAGTTGGTTTGAGAAAACTACATTAGAAGCAATGATTTTGAACTTCAATGAATTAACTGATTACTTAGAGTTCTACTGGAACTAACAAAAATATGCACGAGGAGAGAGTAATAAAATTGTTCAACTAGAAGTTTTAATCTAAAATTCAAATCAAATGAAGGACAAAGTGTTCGACAAATACCAATTTCGTTCTAAACAAGCATTAATTTCATGGAAATTAATTATGAAAATTTTTATTATATTAAGAAGAGAGAGGAACATGATGTGAAATAGAAACATCTTCCACTTACGGAATGTAGGCATTTTTCACGCTACAAAGGTTAATCATTAACACTAGAAAGACGCAAAATTCCCGTATCTATAAAGACTGAAGGAGAAAGTGTGGCAGTCCCGAAATTTTACGCAAAATTCTTTCTAAATTTTTTCTGGAGTGAGGCCACGTGCCCCATACTGTTCTCTAATCCCTATACAACTGCTGAGTGTATAATTGTGTACCATGGCATTTTCTTTCTCACGTAGAAATGTAAAACTTATTTCATTTTCAAGGATCAATCATCATTGTCCGGCTAGAAAGTTGTCACATTTGTTAGTAATTTGCATTGAAACCGGTTGTAAACAGAGAAAAGTCAAGGTCAAGACAGAATGACACTTTGTCTTTCTACATCCATTAAAATAAACGAAGAATTTAACTGTATTCATTGTAAAATACATTCTAGTTAAAAGGTTCAATATCTACCCTTCTATGAGGATAAAACTAAAATGATTAAACTAGCATTTAAATAGGAACATATTAGGAAAATTCAGAAAATTACAATACATACAGTCAATTATTGTTGGAATTACTGAGCAGTGGATATCGAGAAGGGCCCCACAGGTCCCCTCCTTCTTTTTAGTGTAAATATATTTTAAAACTCTGCTTGAAAACATTAGATGGCAGTTTTTATGAAATAAGCGCTTATCTAACCCGCCTTCTTTCCCCCTTTCTGCCAAAAGAAGCGCCAGTTTTAAATATCGTCTGTCTCCTGAACAACGAACTGAATACACCTCCTCCGGCAACGTACCTATCGCTTCCTTGAATTCCTCGTTTCCTGGACTTCCCCTTTTCAATTAAAAGTAATGAAGTGTGACGCAATATCGATTGAAGGAGAAGGGACGATGGGGGTGAATCGAACACTGCGATGTCCCGCTCTTCCTTCTCCAGGGGACTGAGTGAAGAATGGCACTTGGGAAGCCGAATTATCGGCTCTTATTTCCCTCCAGTTTCAAAAGTTTCTAGTTGGGCTCTATTTTCTAGTATGAATTGATGGGTCACGTGCTGCAAGGTCAGTGCACTGGGTCGCACTATTTACTCCAGCGTTAATCATTGATCACATGGCATTTCTTAGCAGCTTCACGTTAGTTACGAATCGCTTCTTAACAAAGAAATGGATAAGGACATGGTCTTGTGTGTACAGAAACCTTCATCGAAACCATGATGTAGAAACAAAGCTTTTCACAAAATACGAAAGAGAACTCATATTACCCTAGGTTATAGTGTAAGAAATTTTGTTTTCTTCGGTAAATTTTTGAAAAATGATTACGGAAGCTTAAACTCGAGCAAAAGTGGCTACGAGATCAAAATGGTTACAGTAAATATGAAGACAAGATCAAGTATAACATGAAATTATAGCAAAAGAAATCGTGTTTGTTTTGATAAAATTTTCAAAACCATTTTACGGGAGGTATAATGTTGAGCGAAGTAACATAATAATAATAATAAATGATTATGTTCATTTTTGTTATACCGGAGGCAACTTGTTAAAACATTTACTATAGTTTTTTACGTTATTACTAAGTTATTAGAATAGCATAGGATATTAATGCTTACTATGTAGAAAAAAAACGCAAAAACTTATTACGCTATTATTCTCGGATCCATTACTTTACCGTAGCACATAAATGCATAGTGGATAAAAATTCTACACTTCTAGAACAATTCTAGAAAAGGAAAATAGACGTTAACAAAGTCATAGAACACAAAAAAAACTCTTTCTTGGACATTCCCGAAGCTGCAACAAGCTCGCATATCGTGCGCAGCCCTAAAGAGAATAGTTTATCTTCCGTAAGTAGCATTTTCATTTTCTCAAATGAATCTACTCATAAGAGAAAAGGTGCCAGATATGAGTGCTAATCCATCACACTAATCACGTGACATTTCGCCAAGTCTTCTTTTTCGCTCTTCTTGAACATTTCTGCTGCGTTCTTTGCTTGGCAATGAATCTCGTTGTGCAGTGATATTAATGTTGGATTTCATTTTTTCCTTTGCTGCTTCCTTTCTTAATTAAGTTATTAACACGAATGGAGGTGATGAAGTTTGCGTCACCCCTCTTTTCTAGTTTTTTCTGCTTCATTTTCTTGTGTCAACATAAGGTAAATTTATGGACAAAAGAAAATAGAGCGAAAAAATTATTAAAATTACTTAACTGAAATAGCAGTTTAAGCGGGAAAAAAACTCAAATTAGCTCGACAAGAGACTCCTTTATTATTGCTCTAATTAAGAAGTTACTTCACTGCTAAAACAGATTAATAAATGCAATGCATGAATAATGATGTGCAATACAAGGACGTTAAATGTAGGCAATAAATCATATGATAATTAGCCAGATATATCATAATTGCAAACTAAAATTAATATTGTATCTATTTCTACTATTTAAACATTTACAACCTAAAATACATTTCGTTGGGGACAATTAGAATATTCTTAAAAAATCCAATAAGTTCAATATTAATTATAACAGCTTTTCCCCTTTTTCACAAAATTAAATGCTACATTTCAATATCACTGCGCTGCGTTCTCATCTATATAAATAAAACAGAATATAATTATTTATAAAATATATGTGTGTGTTATAAAATAAAGTTTACGTTCTATGTCCGTCAGTTTGGCACGAAGGTACGTTCACATTTGTTTATATCATTTTAAACAAGTTGTCACTACTGATAAAGGTTACATTATTAATTTTACCTTTAATATGTGTTTTACTGAATCCTTATGACTATCTGATCTCAGATATTTATATTACAAAGTAAAATGAAGATCATTTTTCATTTTAGTTAATTATATTTTTAACTGAAGCAAACTACTATTGTTAAATAGGTAATGCTACATAAAATTAAAACATTCATTTTCCGTTTTATAATTTAAGGCGCTTTAATCTTATTCGTATTAATTCAATTCGAGCTGTTTCGGATAAAATTTTGGTTCAGAAACTATTGTTGGTTAAGTAAAAATTATTTTGGTTTGCTCAACATAAGTATTGCTAATTTATCAGTTCCATCCATAGAACAATGTATCCATAAATCCTGTAATAGCTTGAAAACTCATAAAATTGGAAAGCACCGCTATACGGTTTGCGACGAAAAGGCTTTTAAAAAAACGCTGGGGTTTTTTTCCGTTTTGGTAAAGAAACAAATAGTTCAAAAAAATTTCCGGCAGATGGTAATGCTCCCAGGAAAAAAAAAACACCTTGTAAGTTAAAGATCAGAAGATTATTAAAAACAAGACGCGTTGTGACGCCGTACTAAACAGAGCAGTCTCTGGAAGGACTACGACACTTGTGTTCATATCCTCTGGATTACAAACCTTACCAAAGCCTCAGGCTCCTGACTCATACGAAACAACTTCACCAACAATGTCAACATCACAATGACTAAATAGATTAATCCTCCGTTAGGCGCGTGAATCTGTCAGATGCATAAATAAGATAGCGATACAGGAAGATAGGTGCTAATTTTTGCATTACTTCAGTAACAATCCATTGTTTTTGATAGGCAGGTAATATGCTAGTTTCAGTAACAAATACTGCACCTTATGTCAATATATTAGCACCTATCTTCGTGTTAATACCCAGTAGCAATCAGAAATGAGAAGTTGTATTATACACTTTGCGTTTTAAAAGTTTTCAATTCGCATATTTTCTGTGCTACGCCCTCTACCAGTAATAATGTTAACTTTATTTTCTCTTCTCAAAGAATTCCTCATTACAATCCTTTTTTAATCCAAATCCTAATGCAACAAGCATTTGAGATCATGCGTGAAATGATCACATGCTAATTTTAATCAAGAAGAACAATATTTCTCAACAGAGACAACGTACATCAAGTAGCAAAGTACTGTTCAAGACACTTCAAACCGCTGGATCTTCTTGAAATTAACTAATAAAAAATTACAAGATATCGACTGTAGTAAAATAAATCATCAGAAACATAGAATCACTAATTACGTGTAAGCAGTTCTAATGTTGGGCAAATTCTTTATAAAGAGTCATTCTTGTAACAAAATGCATAATTATATTTTAATGCTATAATGCTTTAATTGGAATTCTACTCAGTCATGATCACATATTAAAACCCACTTCATAGTATTATTAAAAATAATTAATAAAAGGTTTAACGGTTTTTTTTAATTTTTTTGAAAAGAACACGTGTTTTTATGTTACTCTACAGTGTTTCGCCATGTTTAACAAATATATTTTTTTACAACGCCAGAAGAAAATCTGCTGTTGCAGCAGACAGTGCTTGTTTCAATGGATAACAAATCCTGAAAGAACGTCGGGGTAAAAACTAATCCGAGGATCTTTTAGGCACTTCTTTTCAACATATTCTCCGAATTTTACACGAGAGCGAGCAGCAATTTTGAAAATTTCGTACCCTTCAGCAAGTTTTAAAGCTTTAACACAGCAGAGTAAGGCAGAACAACAAAAGAGGACTGTTTAAGCTGCATTCGAGAGATAAGAGCAATTTGAAAAACAACTAATCCCTTCATTTTTAACAAGAAAACTATTTTCTGAAAAGCGGCTATAAGAGCTGCTTTGAAAAAACGTTGGAAAGTTTTGTTTTACGAGGTATTAAATATTCATTCGCCACTCTTTCAGTTTTTACGTGGTTTTTAAAATGAAGAAACTATAAAGCTTAGCAAAATGCATTAACCTCTCTACAATAAACTCTTTTTAGTGCTGAAAACTTTGAATGGTAACAGCAATGTAGTTTTAGCCATTTTGCTGTTTCTAAAAACAATACCATAAATTTAAAGTTTCTTCTTTTCCTGAAATTCGAATTCTTCTTAGAGAAAACTAAGGATTTGAAAATCAATCGAATCTTACAATGTATAAATATCTTTTTAATAACAGAAGCTTGACAATTTAATAGATAATACTAAGTAAAATATAGGTAATAATAAAAGGATAGAAGATGGGTTTTAGTTTCTACCTGCTTTTTTTTCTTTTTAATTCTTTCCTTCTCTTTTCCTTTTCTTTCATGTTTTTAATCTTAAGCTGTGAACATTTCATATAAATTCGTCATATGAAAAAGAAAAATATCTCGTTTTTATTTTTAAACATTTCAAAACCTGAATTTTTCTGCATAAAAAAAAAGAATGTTCATAGCTTCTAAGATAATAAGAAATGGAAAGATAATTATTTTCAGCTGGCACTAATGCACAAATCAAAGGCTCAGCTTTTGCTCAAAGGCTTTTTTTCACTCACGTCAAATAACGTACTTTATAGTGTTCTTCAAGATAATGTTCCGGCAAATTTTTGGAAAATCATTTCAACGGTCTCCATCTTATCAAAATACAGACAATATATTAGCAAAGATCACAGTAGGTTTCGCAAGAGGTGTTTTTGTACCAGCTTTTACGAATGCTTGTTGAAACTAGTTTATATTGACTTTGTTAATATCATTACTAAAGCATGTTTATTTTGCTCTCATTTTTTCCTAATAGCTTTATTAAAAAATATGTTTTTTTTCTTTTGGTACATTGTTTTTGCTTTGCTCTAATTTTATTCTATACATTTTTATACTACAAATAATTTAGGGTGAATTTTTCGATCGTTTGAAGAGTGTATTGCTATTTTTTCCTAAGGGGTGTAAATAATGGATGCTATACAGAATTTTAATTGTTTTTAACGAAAATCTGAATGTTTCGGAAATATCTTTATTCTGCTCACTTTACAAAATGCGGTTCCAAGATTTTTCTTCATCTCTGTTTTTATGTCACATTTTATTTCAAAACTGTTCTAATGTCTTTTTCTTTGTTATAGTTTTAAAGTAAAGTACTTAGATTATTAAAAATGTACTTTAGTAGTTTTATTAATCAGCACAATACTTTATACTGCAGAAAAGTAAAAAAAAATCATTCAAAGATAAATACAAGTCCACAGTTTTTCATTAAAGAAATATTAGTGAAAAGCATTTCTATTATTTTCATTCTTAGTTTTAACTGTGATTTCAAAAATAATTTCTTACACAGGCATTTTTTAAGTTTAATTTAATGTTCAAAATCAACCACATGCCTCAGGATACTATTGCACTCATGGACAGAAATGTGCCCTTCAAAGCAACACGTTTCAAACCTTTGTTTACCCATAACGTAAAAGATGAAAAGTTGGCGCACAATTGAAAAACGTGATAAAATAGTGAAAATGTTCATTTTATGAACAACGTTTGGTGAATATCATATACTATATACCTTATGTATGCATTTTCATCATCATTTCCCTGTTATGCTGTAATTTAAAACTGCAGCAGGCGTAAATGCAAGACAGCTATTTTTTGCTTCTCTTCTCATAGGGTGGTGTGATTGCACGCATTAGTGGTTCACGCACATGGGAGATCACTTTCGATAATAACTAGCTTCTATTAATAATAAATGCAAGTAAATTGTCAAAATAGCTGAAAAACGTTTGCGTAAAAAGTATATTTCAGTATTTCTAATCACAATTAAAATCAGGTAAACAGTAATGAAAGATTAAACATTTACATTTGGAAAGAAAGCAACTAAAACGACTTTGTATCCTTCAATTTCAGAGACAAAACTTATGAATTCAAGTAGACACTCTGCTGTTGTGGCTACAACTGCCTAATACCATGATGCACTAACACCTCCTCTAAACCCCCAAAATTAAAGTGCGCCATTTCACCAGGGTTTACCTTATGTCCCACGTTAGTGTTATACGGCAATGCGTGTTAGTGTTATTTATACGGCAATGAGTTTACAATACAGCAGCTTTTCAACTATTGTCATAATCTACCCAACCCTTGCATGTATGAACCCTATCATCATGATTCCCAGAATGAATCGAACATTTTCAACTTTCAATATTTTTACCGTATTAACATGAAAAATGATTTAAGTGTCATTCATTAAGAGATATACGAGTCCATATAATCTTTCATAAAAGCAAAATTAGTGAGAAATGCTTTATTTCCCTTTCATTCTTGAGTTAATCAGTGAATTTCTTACACAAATATTTTTCTATAAATTCTTAAATTTAATTTAATATCAGAACAAGCCTAAGAATACTAATACATTCATGAGCAGAAATATGCTTTTCGAAGTAACACTTTTCAAACTTCAATTTACCGTTATGTCACACGCGAGTGATATTTACACTGCGATTAGTTTACAAAAATAATAGCTTTTCAACTAAACGTCATAATCCATCCAACCCTTGAATGCTTAAACCACTATCATGATTCCCAGAACCCCCCTCCATGTTAGCAGTGTTATTTACACGGCGATTAGTTTACAATAATAACAGTTTTTCAACTACACGTCATAATCCATCTGACCCTTGAATGCTTAAACCACTATCATGACTCTCAGAACACCCCTACATATCGAACAATTGAAAGTTTCAATATTTTTATCGTTTTAACAGGAAAGATGATTTGAGTGGCATTCATCAAGATAAATACAATTCCATAAAATCTTTCATGAAAGCAAAATTAAGGAAAGAGATTTTATATCAATTTCATTCTTGAATTCATCACTGAATTCAAAATGAATTTCTCACAACTTTTTTCTGTTAATTCTTAACTTTTATTTAACGTCAGACCACAATCTTCATAACACTAATACTTTCATGGGCAGAAATATGTTTTTCGAAGCGAAACTTTTCAAACCTCAGTTTACCCGTATGTCACACGCGAGTGTTATTTACACTGCGATGAGTTTACAATAATAACAGCTTTTCAACTAAACGTCATAATCCATCCAACCCTTGAATGCTTAAACACTATCATGATTCCCAGAACATATCGAACGCTTTAAACCTTCAATACTTTTACAGCATCAACATGAAAGATGCTTTAAGTGTCAAACCGATATCGATATAGAGATAGAAAAGAAATCGATACTGTACTTCGTAGAAAGTTACTGTTCGGAAAGAAGGGATAAAAAAATCCAAAGCAACAACAAGCGCAGATCAATGTCGTCAAGTGGCCTGCTATTAGGAGTTCCTTCGTACTTTTTTCCCCTCTTTTCGATCGAACACAATAGAGTAGGGCCCTTGTAGATTCTCTACTATTCGAGTGTCACCCCCTTCCGTTACAGGGCTTTGCTATTGGCTGTTAATTTTGAAGTATCAGTAAATGTGCGAAGAAAAGTTTTTCGCTTCAACTCTTTTCATCTCCTGATGTGCCCTTCATGCTAATGAGCTGTGATACTCTTCATCCTTGTTATATTTTGAGAGTCTACAGGAACATTCTTCATTTGAAGATCTAGATACTACGTGAAATTTTACTTTGATTTAGAATTTTCCTTAAATTTTAAAAGGGATTTTTTTCTTTTTCTTTTTTTGCTAATATGTTGTTTATGAAAGGGAAATTTTTCCTGACAACTTGACAGTTTTATTTTAAGCCGACATTGGGCGCAGAACACTTTATTTGTTTATGCATGCCTTTATTATGAAAATAAAGGTTATTGTTATTAAAGCAAATTATTGTTCAATTCTGATTTTATTTGCCCTCTTTTAAATGAAAAAAGAACAAAATGCAATCTTAAGCTTCTTCCCCCGCCCCTCTTTTTTTACCCATATCAAAACCGCTTGGAAATTTATTTCTAAAAAATTTAAAAAATGAACATTTGATGAAAACAGAAAAAATAAAATCCTGCACTAGCCTGTTGTACATGGAGAAGAACTGATAAAATTGAAAGTACTTTACGCACTTCTTTATTATCAATAGATGAAAAGTAAGAGAAGTTTCCGAAAAAATGAAGTTTCCTTCTATTTAAAAAAACAAAATGAAATAAAATATATAGAAAGAGAAAAGTTTTTTTTTCAATAATTTTAGTTTTATTTAGTTCGGGGTTGGTAGACAACGAATCACCTGATCCGTTGCCATTGCAAAAAACATGTCTTGAAAAGTGATTTTATATCGTAAAGCGATTTATATCGTATCACTGCGAAGACTGCTTCACTCAGTTTTTTGTTTCAATCGGCTTTTTTTTTTGGGGGGGGGGGGGCTTGGTTGACTCTTTGTCTGATCTGGGGGTTCGTAGATTTTACGGGGTGCACCATAGGTACAAAAAATGCTTTTTGGATTAATAGACATTGCAATGAACTTTAAGACAAAAATTATGGACTAAAAACACCATTCCTGGAATCTAAAATGACAGTTGGGGGGGGGGGGGGAGATATAGTTCAAAATTACAAATATTACAGGGCCTAAAAATCCTTTATTCGGTGTCTGACGTAAAATTACTGAGAACAAAAACATGAAACTACAAAATCTTTAGAAAAAAATTTCCGAGTACGAAAAACAGAGACTCTGTAAATTGCCAGCAAGATATAATATGCTGCAGCATTGGCGCCATCTAGGAGTACGCTAAATAACAATTTCTTGTTTACAAAGCCGAAGGTGAGTTTTGTTGAGCCCACGCTACATTGATTCCTGTTCTTAAAGTCGATCGGCAAAAGTTGCCTCAGGAGTTGGGAGGATCGGCCTGGGCTGGGCTAGGCTGCTCATTAGAGCTGAAATTACGTTGTGCATTAAAAATTTATTATGCATTTCTTGACAATTTCGGAATATATCTTGACAAAAAAAAGTAAGCTTATAGGCTTTAAATGCTTTGAAATTACAATGATAT
The DNA here is from genome assembly GCA_038502835.1 of Octonoba sinensis. Classification (NCBI taxonomy): domain Eukaryota; kingdom Metazoa; phylum Arthropoda; class Arachnida; order Araneae; family Uloboridae; genus Octonoba; species Octonoba sinensis. The sequence continues at coordinate 84,695,250 of CM076604.1, forward strand.
GAATCTAATTACGTTAAAATAAAATGTTTTTAATTAGGAAATGCACAATATAAAATTAAAAAATAGTGAGTTAAAAATATTTTTGCTTTTCATTTTCTTCCTTTATCAGATTAGAAAATTCGCTTTTTTAAATTACGGTTAACTGCATAATTATAAAGAGTAAAGCAAAAAAGACGTTTTGGAAACTGCTGTTACGCATATTTTCAAATTGGGCTTCTATTTCGGAAACACTGGGTCTTATAATTTGACCCTGCTTTAAGGGAGGGTAAAGCTTTGAGTGCGTGTGAATTCATGGAAGAAATATGATTGCACATCTTAGTATATCACAAGTAGGACCGTTGTAGCCTAGTGGTTAGCACGTCGGACTTCCACCTGGAAGGTCGCGCGTTTGATACCCACTGACCGCCATGTATACTTGGGGATATGTGCACGTAAAATCCGTAGACCCCACTACCTCTCCCCGTGTGTAAGCAATCCTAAGGCCTCGGCTAACAGGTAGGGGTCTGGTGGAAAAAAGTATATCACAAGTAACTGCATTATCAATTATCATGAGCTAACAGAATATATTATGAAAGTATCTATCTTTTCAGAAATTTTTATCATATTCCTAAAAGAAGAATAAAAAATTTATTAATGATGTAGAATTTTAGGCTGCTTATTACAAGCCCTATTTTCACTTACAGCTTAAAACTTCACCTTCATTATAAATTGAGCATCTTCCATTTTTTTCATCTCATCGGATCTGACTCAGCATTGCTCAAGGAGTAAAGAGGCTGAAGAAAATTATTGGATGAACTCCATCTTCAAAGCTGCAATGTCGGCTTGCATTAAAACTAATCGGCCCTCGCGATCGTCTAAAATCCCCTCGTGACGTCACTAACGGAGGCCTTACGTAAATCCGTAATGCTCTCTAATGGATCGCAAATCCCCTAAGCTTTCATCTATCTTCAAGTGCTTAATGTTTTGAGTGTTATCCATGAAGAAAGCTGCCATCAATCCAATTAGGAAACGGCTGGAAAACTGAAAACCTGCTGCCACTAATAGCTAAACACTAATTTATAGTTTTCCAGGAGTTGATGATTGGAGGTAAGTTGGAGCAGACTTAAAGATTGGGCTGGTATTAGTTTTGGATTAGAATGAATTTGAGTTTTTGTTGGTCAAATGTAATTGGTCGTTTGTTAAGAGGGCAAGATAATTGTTTCCCAATTTTTGAGGATCCGATAAAGAGGAAAATTGTTGCCTCGATTAGTTCTGGGTGAAAGATTCCTCTGATTACCTTCGGGGGCTAAAGTGCTATTGATCTGTTGATTGCAATTGCTATTTTTGGCTTTTAGGGAAGTTCAAGGATGGGTATTGAATACTTGTTAAAAATCTAAAAACTACACCTTATTCGGTTTCTATAATTTGATGCATTATTCGCACAAAATGTTCAAATGTGATTAAGAAAGCTCAGTTTCTACATTTCAGCTATTTTTTTCAATATTTAAGACTAAATAGAGAATAATAGCACGTTATGACGTATTGAATGCACAATTATCATGTATTAACTTCGGAATATTATTTTAACTAATATTCAAATATTAATATCATGTGCAAGTGATGTTTAAACTCGTTCCCACCCCTCACATGTTACTACAATTCTACCATCAACCATAGCGATCTGCATAGCAGGTGCCAAGAAGAATTCATTCATACTCAACGAAGTAACTGCTGTTATAACGCATGCGCCGTTCTTGTTCTCGGTCTAGTTCGTTTAGAATACTTAATTTCCTCCGAGCTGATGCTATGTGCCGTTTATAAATTTAGTTCCTTTCAATAAACAAAGAAACAAACATTCTGATTCGCGTACTAATAAACGCACCTGCAAAATGAACTACCCTAAAACTCGAATGGATTCGTTCTTTTCTGCCATGCGCAGAAGCGTCCAAATGTCAAAACTCCGTGGTCGAACTACACGTTCTGCTAATTAATTGGGACAAGCTATATTTTTAATGATATTGCTAGTACCCGTCTTTACACCAATATTTTACTTCTGATAACTGCTTTTAAAATATCAGTTTAAAACTTCTATTTTCGAATCAAATATAACTTATAGAATATTTTACTGCTTTGTGTTGGTAAAATAGATACTATAATGGAAGAACGGCTAATGGGTAACTAATGAATAAGCTCGGTTCCGAAGTGCAATTAATACCAAAACAGGTTTAGCGAGTACGTTCTTTCTAAAATAAGGCACGCTTTATAATATTAATTGTTTTACAGGATACAAAATAACACAGCATGATACAGTGGACAAATTAAAAAATTAAAAGATTATTTGCTTTGTTCCAATTAAACAATTAATTTTTCCAGTATAGTAGTAGGTCAATAATCTGAAATGGCACAAACTGAATACCGGGGGGCGGGGATTACTTCTAATCATCATTCAATATTTTGTAAAGGATTTTTGAAAAATATTGTGTGTGCTCATTACAGAAGATATTTCAATCCATGGAGAAATATGAGGAGGTGAAATGGCAAGTGATATAGGCAGCAACTAAATGCAGGTTAACTGAATAAGTTTTCGAAATAAGTATTAAAACTAGGATAATGATAGCAGTATGGGTATGATAAAATAAAATATCATCTGAAAGCATTTGAGTATTTTGCGAGTTTACAGTTGTGATATCTTAATCTTTGTTTTAAAGAAAGTAACAGACAAAATAACTGCAGTGACCAGGACCTTTTTAATTAATGATATATTAGTTAGAAAAGTGAGTAAACTAATGACTGTGAAGTCACAAGCACAGTATCCTCCTCTAAAATATCCATCAGTCGATGTCACTAAAAATGACATACTATACAGGATTAGACGTAGGGAATTAAATGATGTTTTGCAAGAATAGAATAATTTTAAAGCTTAAAGCTCAGTTGTTTTTAGAGTACTTTCGCCTAAAATAAAAAAAAAAAAAATCCTGAAAAGAAGGCTTGAGGTACCATCAGAAGATTGCTTAAAAAGTAATAAATAAATTAATACTGCAAAAAAAAAAGAAAAAAAAAGTACTGTTGATAGATAGTAAAATGTATGTCAGTCGGTCTTTCTGAATGTCCCCCGTCAACCCCTCCCCCCCAAAAAAACTCGCATTTACGTTCGTAGCTGATCTGATGCTCTTAATAATATCAAAATGATTTCATACAAGTCTAATGATATGGTGACATAAAAAAAGGTTTTCTTTACATTACTTGTTTAAATATGATACAAGTTTGGTAAATGTATGCTTTTAATGAATTGGTGTTTTGTTGTATGTTTAAAAATAACAAAAATAAAACAATATGAAATTATGCATATTGGGATTTTACTATTAATAACTCAAAGTATCTTTATTTCAAGAAATCTCCTTCTGTTCTCCCTCTTCCTCTTTTACTTTCATTTAATTTATTTCATTTCTATTGTCAAACTCGATTCAAATATTTCAAAGACAAATTTATTCTCGCCTTATTCAAATTTGAAATGCACATTTTTAATGAAAAAATGAAGAGAAATCCAGAAATAAAATAAATCTCGACACTTGAGACTAAATAATATACACTTCGAAGTTCCAGAAAAGAAAATTAGATTCTTTTTCTTAGCATTTCACTGTGTTGGGGAAAGGGAAAAAAAAGTTCAACGAAGCATGAAGCTAAAGTAAGAAGTAAAAAGGGGAGGGAGTGGGAAAATTCGAACGTAATAAAAGAAGCAAAAGTAGATTCGGGTATGATTTCAGAAATCTCTCTCGGCGGAAAATTTGACACGTTTCCAAGGCTTTCGGATTAGAGTCAGGATTTTGGCAAAGCATCAAACTCGACTTTATTGGAAGCTATGGTGAATTAATATTTTTAGCGTTTTTAAACTCTATTGGAAATTGCGTCACGAACCAACTACTTCTCCAGACAGCAACTAGATGGCGCAATGCATAAACGTCTTCGAAGTCGGAATTCCCAAAACGATGTGAAGAAGATGAAGTCTCGAATCAGGTGTTCAGTCTTAAATAGTTTTTCCACTTACCGCAAACTATTGTGACAAATGAATATTTCTCACAATTACGTTAAAAAAAATCTTGTTATTGATATTTTATAATTAACTAGAAGCACAAGGTTTAGATTTCCTGATGTATTATATGTTATTTTTATGTATCTGTTATTCCTTTGGTACTAATTTATCACTTTTTTGTTCACTTCTATGTGGTCATTCATAAATGATGTCACGCTTTGAGGGGGAGGAGGAATTGAGAAAGTGTGAAAGGGGGGGGGGAAGGGCGTTAGCAAGAAGTGTGACATTACATATTTTGGTTTCGATAAGAATCTTTAAAATCAACAAATTAAATCTATTTTAAAAGCTTTTTTGATTTTCATAATTTCGTTTTAAGGTTTCATTGATCATTTCGTATCGTAAACACCTATGATGATTAAGGTTTAAATTTACTTCTTGTTCAGAGTTTAAAACGAAATTTTCTTATGCATTTACACTTTTAAGATAAAATTTCGTGGGACGATTTTTCAGAATTCGAACTATTAGTATACTTTACTGTTCTATACAAATTATCTTTTGTGTTGTAAGGCCTAACTTCATTTTAAACAAATTAAGAACACATGTAATCATTATTATTATTATGCTCATAAATGTCATTAAAAGTTAAAAAATGAAATTAGAAATGTGATCTATAACTCAGTCCTTTGTGTCTGAACTGCAAGTATATATGATTACGTAATATAGTGTGACATGGGGGGTACGGTGGTATGATGAAGTGCCACATTTTGTGACAAAGGGGGTCACATATATTATAAAAAATTGTGACATCATTTATGACCGTTCTCTACTGTATTTCCACTTTCTATATTAAAATATGAATTCAAATTCGAGACATTATTCTTTTTTCACTACTAGAACAAAAAAGTGAGCAAAGAATGGCATAATGTCTAGCACAATCAAAGATTTTTTTTTCTTTTTTCTTTCTAATGGGGCTGCAGTATTGGCCATCAACCATTTGCAGACATAGTGCATCTCCAGAGATTGGTACCAACTCTTTCAGCGGCACCACAATGAGTTTGGTACCATTGCCACAATTTTTTTGACGCTTAGTTTCCCCTAGATGGGGCACCTGAGCTCTCTTTGATGCAATCTGCACTAGGAATTTAATTTAGCCGAGAGAATCCATGCCAAACGGGTACTCAAGGGATCTTTAACATGCCGCATAATCATACGACATGGACGCAGACGATTCTCTGCATCTTGAAAATCCACCGACTTGGGCCAGGTTTGAACCTGCGATCATGGGCATACGAGACCTGCGTCTTTTCACTACGCCACCCTGTCGACGCACAAACAATTTTAATTTAACTTCGTAAAATTCTAAAACCTTCACACATTAGAAAAGAATACTTTTTGTTCGGTAGAAATGAATGAGCTATAACCGCGGTTCCCAATCTTTTTTGTTCGCGTACCACCATTTTTTTTGCAAGCCATTTGCGTACCACTACGAGTATACCTTTATTATATAGTGTAAAATAGTGATAGATTATAGAAAAATACTAGGACGACTAGGTAATATAATTCACACCATGTTTTATTGTTATTAAGGCAGAAAAAGCGTTTATTGAAATAAAGGAAAGAATCTATACGTATATTATATGAAATATATAAACTATATTTTTAATACGTATTTCCAAAACACATTAGAAATTAGTTTATAGCACCAGTCTGTCTCTTCCTCTTTTTTTTTTTTCCTGCACGCGTGCTAACTGGAGAGGCTTCGCGTACCACTAGTGGTACGCGTACCACAGTTTGGGAACCGCTGAGCTATAAGACTTAAACCTTTTTTTGCTGACAGGTAAGTCTTAAATTTCAAATGGAACTTTTAGATGTTGATTTACTTATTTTTTAGTTACACAAAATAAAACATTTAAACTGTAAGCATAATAGAAAACATTTGTTATACGTATTTAAAAAGTTTTTGAAATTTAAGTTACAGAACAGCTGTTATTACGAAATACTTACATCACCGCCCTCCACTCCACCCCCACAAAAAATAAAACTAAAAACAAACCAGTTTTTAACTTTTATGTCAAAATATCTAAAATTTCTATAACACATTTTTAAAGACGAAAGATTATACGAAAAGGGAATTGAAAACTTTCTTAACCCTGCTATTCTGTTTGCACTTACTACACACACTTACCGCTTTGGTCAAAATGACCCGAAAAATGAATACTCAGTAACGAGGTGGCCAATTTTCCTTATTTTCGAATAACAACATTTATCTGCATAAATTAGACATATTTTAAGAGAATTCATTTTATTTAAAGTTAACAATACACACCCAATTGACCAGGAACAGCCAGCTGGTCTCTCTTGGTGGTTGTATTTGTATTAGTATTTTTCCTGAAGTGTTAGCGTAAGTATAAGTGTGATAATTACGTTGTAAAACTACACATAAATGAAAATGTCTACATCGTGTGTCTTTTTCAGTTACACCATGGGACATAATATGCTATATGTACTTTGCAGCTCTGTTTTTATAATTTTGACACAATATAATTCTTTATTATCCTTACATAATGAAGGCAATTCAAGCAACGTCATTGGTCACGTGGCAACGATGAAAGCAATGTAAACAAATTAAGCCGTAGCATCGCTTTCTAGTTCGACAAATCTAATTAAAAACTAGGCCTAAATAAAGTTCTTCTACGTTACATAAAATTAACACTAAATAAAACACTATAACTACTGCAATATAAATGTCTTTTATAGTGATTAAATTAAATGTAAATATTGGGTTATAATCAGAAAAAGCTGTGAAACTAGTCTAATTAATTTTAAGACAACTAATTTTGTCTAGTGAACTCCACGTAGAACTCAATTGAAAATCTTAGTAAACAAAGAGCGGATATCACATGACAACGATGATCGCTCATGAGTTCCTCTAGCGGTGAATTGCCCCCATTGGCTGAACGTGCATGCGACTCACTTATCACTCAACAGTAAATTAGAAGTTGAAATTGGTGATAGTTAAATTTTCCTGTAACGTTGTATTTTTCTACTATATATAATTATCCTTTTTTCTATGGGGATGTTACATTGTCTAATAGAGTAAAGAAAATAACTAGTCCAAGTTTTAGCAAAAAACCTTTTTTTTTTTGCCAATCTGTTTATTTTCCATATGCTTTCTATGCATTTCCGAGAGTCCCGCAGGGTGGATAATTTGAAGTAGTAGTAACAGCGATCAATCATAATACTGAGATTCATTCTTCTTCGGAATTCGCCCCCCCCCCTTACGAGATACTTGCTAAGAAACCAGTTAAATAACCAGAACTGGTTTCCCATTTTCAATAAATCTTAAAAACTAAGAGGAAAACCCTTTTTTTACTTCAACCTCAGCCCATTGCATAGATTGCTCCCATTGTGAGACACCGCATTATACAGATTGTAACTTATTAATATGGTGGCTAGTAAGCAGAATTCTTATTCTTTAACTTATAATACAAACGTACTTTAAATACAAGCTGGTAAAACTAGACTACGCAAATATATTTTTGTCTATTTCCCGTAAAATAATTGACAATGTCAATCAATATGATAAGTTAAAATGACTGAATAAAAGAAGTAAATATTTCGAGAGAAAAAAGTCAAATTAAATGCAAAAATTAACTACATTAAATCAAGTTGAGACGAAAAAAAGTTGCAAGCAGGAGAGAGAGAAAAAAATGTGGGCCAAATGTTATAAAACACATATGAAACTGAAAATTTCTCTGCGAGGCAAAGAAATTACAATGGAGGATTATTATTATTGTTTATTTATTTCCTGTTTTGTTTCAGTTTATTTATTTATTTTCTTCCTTTTTTAGGTGTGCGTGTGTGATGTAATTATCTTAGTGTAATGTTTTTTTTTTTTTTTGCACTTACCATACTATTATTCTTTTTGCATCAGTATTACTGATACTTTTAGGATACTGGAATTATTATATTATTGAAAATGGAAGGTTAATAAAGTGGGAGATAAGCCTGATAAAAAGTAATACTTGAAAAGGTTTTATTTGTTCTTGAATTAACATTGCAGCTAAAAAAAATATATTAAACAAATAGGGAAACTAATCTGTTAAAATGTCTAAAATGGTGTGCTACATAAGTTATCAGTTAGAAAATTGTTTATTCTGGAAAAATACAAAGAATAAAAATATTCTGTAAAAACAAATGATATCGCAATGTCGTTTATATTTTCGTTTTCTGTTACTTTGCTACTTTATAGCTAAGCTCAAAAATATGATTGTCCATTATCACACTTATTTTAACAGATTATGTAATTGCATTACAGATGTGGATACAGAGTTACACAGATACATACTAATAGATTAAATATGTTTCAAATATAACATATATTTTTTACATATAAAGTACATATAATTTTTCATAAATCATATAGAAATATTTTATCTATTTGATTGCTTTTCCTTTATTAGCCCCCCCCCCCCCGCTTCCAGAAAATACGGCAGGATTTCGTATACCAAAATCTATTTCAAGAAATACATTTTTATTCCTGAACAATAAAGGAGTTCGGACTCGTATTTGAAAATCGTTCATAAATTCCCACATCATAATTTTACCTTGCTCTTGGCATTTCCTTTGATATTTCATTTCAACTAATTTAGTACACACCTGTTCAAGACAGGTGGGGAGGCGAGATAAACGTGACAACGACGTTTCCAGACGGGCGAGGGGTCTGGGGTTGGCATATTAAATAAACTTGTATGTGTTTGCAAATATTTTACATGAATATATCGCCCCTCTACCTTCATCTCTGAACACCCCAGGACGGCGGCTGATCCTGCAGAACACGACAGCTGTCAATATTCTCTGACCGCAATTGATACGACACCAATGATGTCCCTTGCCTTCACTCTTAGGTCTTAGAAGGGAGGTGGCGTATTTGTGGTGATGCCACTTGGTGTCATCCAAATACATAAAGAGAAAAGTCGTACTTCCGCAGGTGTGGTGCTCACCTATAAACGGAAGGCGCTCCCTTGCTGCCTTAATTCTTGGTCGCTCTGCGAAAGGTTCCTTGGATGCCCAAGTGCTATTAGAAACAACACATTTCCAGAGAACAAATGCTTTGTAAGCACAACAGCCTGGCATGTTACAAAACGTAATCAGCTACATAGGTAATCAGGAAGGTTACAAATATAATGAGGGCAACAAATGTCATTTTTCTTTTCCAAACATATTATATACTGTAAAGTTGATCCAAAGTAACCCAATTAGTTTATTGGCATTCTAATCTGAATTGAGCTTGAAAACAGCTTTAAAAGCTATAAAATCTAGATTTGTTTGCCGTCTGCATAATCCTTTGCCCTTTCCATGTTTCAAGTTTTAATGACTATGAATTGTGAAATTGAGTACGGTTTCAAGTGCACTTTTTATATCATTATTTGTCTATTAGTGATGTGGAATATCTTGCAACAACTGGATTTTTCTTATTACTTTCTCAGAATATTTCAAAGAGGAATCCAATGACCAGTTTGCTTTTAGTCTTTTGAATATACTTTGAACTATGAATTAAATGAGTGACAATATTATCATCTTCAGTTTTTAAAGAAATCATTTTCCTCACTAGTAATGATTTCCATTCTCAGAAAAATGTCTTCTACGCAGCTATCAGATTCTCCCACATGTTCATTTCTTCGCGGGCATTTGTATTCTCCATTTTTAGTATTTTCATAGTAGCATTGAATCATGTTCTCGTCTCACAGGACACAAAATAGTCAACGTGAAACAGATCCCTCAAAACCTTCAAATAAGTTGAGTAACGTGATCTAGCTACTAAGTGTGAAGTCAACTGATCTCAAAAAAAGAATTATTTTATCTTGACTGACCTTTGATGACTCTTTTGACCACTTATCAGTGTTTTTACTATCACTTCCTCTTGACCACACTAAGTCATTTTTTTAAATAGAATTATTTTTAAAATATGCTCGGGTCAATATTACCCGATCAGTATATCGATACGAAATTAAACAAGAAGTTCTGTTTAGAACTATACGAGCCTACTTTCCCTTCAAATTTATAAGCTAGCTATATATCTCTCTCTCTCTTTCTGGTTTAGCTTTAGATCTTAATTGCTTCAAGTATACTTTTTTCAAAGGTTAATACATATTAATTCTCTCATTCTTTCATGAATTCATTTATTCATTCACTAATTTACTTATTTTTTCGTTAGTCAGCTCATTTTTTCACTCGTTTATTTCTTTTTTATCATTTGTTCATCCATTCTTCCATTTATTCATTTAATTATCCATTAACTCTAAAATATTCTTGAAAATCCCGATAAAAAAATTTCATAGGAAAATAGGCTCGTTAGCTCTGTATGAACTTTCTATTTGTACATATTCTACGTTATAAGAGCTTTCCGATAAAGTTTGTTCCAAGCAAATCGGTCTGTTTGATCAGGGTTTATATAGACTGAAATTTCCCCGTAGGCGCTATGTTAATTATTTTTGAACTGTTCAAAAATGAAAAACAAATTGTTCAAATTAATATTTCACGCCAAAACTTCTTCCAGTAGCTTGTTCATTGGAACTTGGAACTTGCACCCAGAGTTTACATACTTTGCTTCATTGTCGCCTATAGGCGCTAATGTTAAAATTTTTTTAACTGTTCAAAATTGAACGAAAAATTGTTCAAATCAAAAAGTAAAATATGGACATGAGATGTCCTTGCTGAGATCTTACGAATGCAAAAACAATTTTTCGAATCGGACAATTCGTTCAAAAGTTTTTGGGGGGGGGGGGGGGGCAGACAGACCGACCAACAGACCAAACCGACAGACAGATCGACAGACCAGACCAACAGACAGACCGACTGACCAGACCGACAGACACACTTTTTCCCCATCTCAGAACCTTACTTTCAAATTTTTTATTTTTCAATCTGTAATTATTTTACTTATTTTTGACTTTTCTTGATTTCTGACGATATTTTCACGATACATTAACCTTCTTTCCCGCTTAATTATTATGTTTTTCCTTTTACGGGAAAGTAGGCAAAAAACACATACTAAGAATAAAATAATGGAATATCATGACTTACAAATGCCACTAAATGTCAATCAATTATCTCAACACAGTCATTTTTTTTTTTTTTGTTTTGAACAGTTTAAAAACGTTTCGGGTCGAATAGACCTAAACAGCGCAGCAAGGTTAAGTTTGAAACATTTTTAAAAAATTACGTCATTTGACCAGTACAGCCCTCCAGAAATATTCCGTCCGGAAAATGCAGTATATATTAAACCATTTAAGTATTTTTCTCTTCTTTTTTTAATGTGTTGAATTTTGGATGTGAAAGTATTCTGTAGATTTTCAAAAGGATTAATTTGCGTTTTCATTTTTAAGAAAATATATATGTTTAAAACCATAAGAGTAAAAACCCCAGTTTAGAGATCGTTCTCCTTGTTCACAAGTATGCACAAACAAGATATTATGAGCTACTAACTACTAAGAAAAATTAACCACTAACAAAATGCACAACCTAAGGTAGAAGTTTGTTCAAATATAAATTTATTTTCATTTTACTATAAACATTTCAGCCAGTTTGTTTAGTACACGTTTTAACGTTGTGGTCAGAGCTTTCTTTAATTTTTTAATCGACGATTAAAAATCTTAAATCTCACGTACAAAAGTTTACTTCACATACTATGCATTTTTAGGCGACATTTTAGGAAATTCATTCCTCAATGATCATTATGCCGCTTTCTGGTCGGACTGTATTTGATGGGCAGTTTTAATTATAATCTGTATCTCAAGCGAGCGTACCTGGAATTTTGAGCATTGTTTCTGCGCTAGGCGAATTGGAATGTACCTCGATTGTAATTTGATAGTTGATATCTATTACTATTCGTTTTAATTTGTAAAGAGATGAAAGGCAGCTGCAGAAGGAACACTTCAGCCATAGTAGAAATTCTAATACAACTGGATTAGTGTTTTAGAAATGTTATATGTATTAATCACGGCGTATAAGTGTTCTGAATGCATGGCAAAGCACTATACAAATATTATACAAGGTATTAATTTATATACTATATCAATGTATATGTATATATTAAATTCCCAAAACCTGAACGGAGCCTGAAATAAAATCAATCGCGTTTCCTTAAGTACAGCAATATTGGAACTTTAACCACAATGCAATAAATCCAGTAAATTAGCGCCATTGGAAAAAATTAATAAATAGTGTAAAAGCTACAGTAGTCAGCCTTCTACTCTCGGTTATTGTTAAATTGAAGTTTTCAGCAAATATTACAACATCAAAAACACTGTAGGCGTTTAAGCTATACTGTACTGATTGTATTCCACATAATTATTTAAGAAATAACATCATTTTTACTTGAAAAGCAAGTTATTTTTTGTATTAGAACAACCTCCAGTAATCAGCCTTCGAAATCCAGTGCTTGGTCATGTATGAACCCAGTAGTCGCGTCCCTTATTCCGTTTTCATTCATTTCATGGGATATAAAAGATACTTTTATTAATAAAATCTTGTGTGTAACTTGTAACACACTATTATACTTATTGATGTTTCATTATTACAATCTAATTATGCATTTTTGATTTTTTTGTAGCTTTTATGCTTAGATCCGAAACATTTAAAATGAAACAAGTTAAGACATTCATTACACACACTTTTGATCCTCATCTAAGCATCATTTATTAAATAATGTAATTTTACAGAGCTTTTTTTTTTTTTGTAAATCTCTGTGTCCTCAAACTGTTTTAAACTTTAAGGCAAGGGAGCATCAATATACTAAGCATAAAATTAACAAACCAGGAGAATTTCCCTAATCAAGGATTACAATTTTGCTATTAAAAACGAAAGTGCTTTATTGTAAAAAAAACTCGAGTGAAATGAAATTATTTTCCACCTTCTATGTAATTGACTTGAAACTCAAAAGGACTTTAACTAGGACAAAAGCTAATTATATGTCCTAGTGGCGTAGGAAAAGGGGGTCTCCTGGGCAAGAACACCCCCTTCTCTTTTTCTCAGCACGGGGTAAAGGGCGATCAGTCAAATTTCAAGTATGCTACATTATTCTAAGAGCGTGGATACAATTTAAGACTATAGGGACACTTTCATGCTGCGAGGAACGACGGGAGGGGGGGGGGGGCAAACAAGTCAAGTTAAGGGGCTATTGCGCACCAGATCCCCCTGCACCTCCTCAGAAATTTCTTGCTGCATCACTGTAGATCCCACAGTAGGAGCATTAGTAAACAATAAACTACGCAAAGAGAAGCCATAATGGAATTTGTCGGAACATATCCATGTCATTTTGTAACAAATTCAGAAGAGTTTTCAAAAGTTAATAAATTTGGATTTTTCAGTGGGGAAAACACAATTAATAAAAACATTCGTGTAAAATAACTAGAAGCAGTATCAATGTTTGAAACAAATGACCTAAATGGAATACCGCTTTTCTGAACCGTTAGTTCAAAAGACCGGCTCAGAAATTCAGCATAATATAATTTATCCTAATGAGGTACGAAAGGAAAGACTGAAGATTTGACAATCGTTAGAGCAATTTAAGGTAATGTAATTGGAGAAGAAAGAGATCTTAATTCCTTATATAGTGATAATTTATTAATTACTAAATATGATCCGTTAGAAATCAACTCATTTGTTTTAATAATGGAGAAATGAATTGCAGTGCACAAAAATTAAACCACAAATTTTCATCTATAAAGTTAATCAGGCTACTTATACTTTTCACAAATTAGCTGAGTGAATATACAAAACCCTTTTTAGAAAATCTCTAAGATTCCGAGCTGATTTTCCAGGAAATATTAAGCCTCTAAATCTAACATTTTTCAAGGCGAGTTTCTTTAGAGACGAAATAATTACTCGTTCAAATTGTTTTCGTTTCACAATTAGATGAAAAAATGCATTCATTTAATTACAATTAGAATTAGAATTGAAATTTTAAAATAGAACCTTATTGTGATCAAAAAAGTTTTTTTTCTTAGTAATACTTCTCATACATTCTAGAATAAAAGTTAACATGGAATTAACTATCTGAAGCTTAATTGAGTTTTAATACTTTTTTTCGTTCGTAACTCAGAAAAAAAGGGAAAACAAATTCAAATTCAACAATTAAACAGAAACAAAATACACTGCTTCATAGTCTTCATAGCTTGTGCACTGCTTCCTAGTCTAACACATGCTGACTTTTGTCAAATATACTCGGTGAAAGGCACCGAAAAAGTTTTAAAGCTATATCTTAAGCAGCAGAAAAATGCCTTAGGGATTATTTTAATGCACGTATTTAAACAAAAATACAATGCATAGAAAAATGCGTTTAACGATTTTAAAAGCAGAATAAAAACAACTTAACTAATTCACAAAATCCGGAATACCTTTTAAAGTATTGTTTACATAAGTTTGAAATTTTGCATGAGACTTTAAAACACTTTCAACTGTCGAAATATGTAATAATACTAATAATAATAATAAATCCATGTGGTTGAACAATTTTGAAATACTCTGTCCCCTTAATTTACTTCTATTTAATATACATTGGAAAAGTCTCATTAGGAAAATGGCTGAGTACTGGCTAAAGCAACTAAACGACATGTTGCCAGTAGTCAGCCTGCCATAGCCGACCTATTGGATCTGTAAACGAAACCAATTCAATATGTACAGCCATCACTTAACACATATTCTACTTTAAAAATGTGACACTCTATGGGTAGAAAAATCATTTAAATTTACAGTAGAACGAAAAACAAAAATGCATTTAAAGTTTTAGCTTATTACAACAACGCTTCTACGCTTTTTCTCAGCAAAAAAAAAAAAAAAAAACGAACTGGCAATCAAGGCTTTACAAGCACACTACTTTAAATAAAATGACTGATTACTAAGTCAAGAAAAAGTACCCGTAACTCATTGTTTTGAATGATGATAACCAATCGGTAGCTAAACACGGGAAAGTGAAATTTCGCATTTTAAGCTAGATATTAACTAGTTATAAGAAATTTTATGTCGTAGTGGCCGAGGACTGGCGTCCTTACCCTAGCAGATTTTTGTTTATACTAAAAAGTCTATGATTTACAAACATTAAAATATTTTGAATCTTCATTTAATACAAACACTGTATTAATAAAAGAAGAAAAAACTCTTCTCTTTTTGTCTTTTTTATAGTCACTATAGTAGTTTACACATTTGAAAATAGTAAAAAAAACAATACGTTTCTCTTGTTTAAATTGAAAAAAAAAAAAATCTTCAGGTATTTGATTTCGATACAACATTTTGTGAGAAATAATTTTCCTTGGTAATTTGATCTGTCGATACGATTTTTGAGATTTCGTTCAGTGGTTTTAATGTATTTTTTTAGTGAACATGCCGTTTTTCGCACTTCAACTCTAGCAACAAATGTTTGTAGTACTTTAAAATCATGAATATTGCACTTGTATTTGAAAAATGCATAATACATAAAAGTAAATGATAAATAAAAAGTTAGGTAGTTTTTTCAACAAAGACTGGGATTGGTCTGTTCAACGAAATCTCGATTGTTAAATTGATTAGGACCAGTCTAGCTGGGCCCTGTACCTTGTTGCTGGTTTTCACGTTTGTATTTGTATTGTATTTGCATTTATACTACAAAAACTCTTTTAAAACTGTTTATGAGTATTTTGTTTATGAGCATTTTATAATGATGTTCAGGTAGTTTAGAATTTACCCCAGTTAGAAAATACAAGAGTTGTCCGATATTTTTCTAATCGGCTACTGCAATTGTAACCAACTGTTTGTTTATGTTCGTACACTTGTTCGTACACGTTTACGAACTTGACTTGATCTTATTGAAGTTCGTCCTAGTTATTACACTTTAAAAATAAAATATAATACCTGATTTGTATTATTATATAGTTTTTGAAACGCAGTAAAAATGTTAGTGCATTGAAAGTAAATTATGAGTCATCACTTAAAACTACTTTTATTACCTTAACGATACGTTTGTGCCGTGAACCGAAAGTCTCCCACGCTCCCGAGAGCTCGACCGCTTGACCACCGACCTTTGACCATGGTGTTTTTGAAGAGTTGGTGGGAAGTTTTGAGTCTAGTTTTGAGAAGAAAAGGAACTGAGAGGGGACTTGCTACGGAGATTGTCCGGAGAACAGACGTGATGCGAAAGCTTCCCTGAGAAATGGAGACTCGAAAGATGCTGCTAATAATTTCTATGTGTATATTGTTTAAGTGTTTTGTATTATGTCTCATTAGACGCTGATGAAATAAAAATGTGGGACTGACATCGGGGTTCATTCCTTTCACATCGAAATCGGGAAACCATATTAATATGGATATTACACGAAATGGAACATGAGAAAACATAAACGCCAAATAAGAACTATCAACGAGAAATAGATTTGTCTACACATTAACAAAAATTTTGTTAGTGCAAAGAAATATATCGCAATAAAAATGCAACACCCATATTCTTTACAAACGAAGAATTTCATTGAAATTCCAGTTGAAGAAGAAATATGCTGTTAAATTAATATCGTGTATGCAAGTTTAATTATCTATACTAGTTCAAAGTTAATATTTCATAGACGAGAAAAAAGGTTTTATTTTTTACATTCAAATCAAGCAAATGAATAATCTTCACTGCCTGCAGCACATTTAAAAAGGACTTAATTCAAATTGAGCTTTTCATCAAAATAAAATAAAGTTGCATTCACTGTATCATTATTAACATCGTCACATAAGCTTTCAACTCTTTATTTATTGTTCTCAAAAAATCAACATGTTTCAAAATGAATCCATTACATGTGAAAGAATAATAAAATATTTCTAAAGGGTATGAACGCTTCAATAACCAGCCTTAAGTGAAACCCTTATTCATGTTCGATAAATGGAGCAACGGAAAATGCATTACTGAAATCGCAGAATGGAATTTTGTTTCATACAAAACTGATAGCGCCTCGAGCAAATGTACGTTTCAAGATGTCATCCAGTATATTTCAAACAGAAGCAAAATCCTTTCATTCGGTTTTAGCAATAATGGATCTGTTGTCAGCTGTACGCTTGTTGCTTTAGGGGGCACTATAGAATTTGTACATGAAAGAGCTCTACTAACTGGCCTGTAGCTATTTTACCATTTAGCGTTATTAAATAAATCATTACTAAAGCGAGACATAATGTTCATTCATTGACAAATTGTAATTCTTTTTCATAATGTTTTCGACACTTTTCAATATTGATTAGAGTTAAATGGAGTTAAATAAGAATTTTTTTCTTTGCAGATAATAGAAAGGAAATGTTCCTGCTCCACTTCTAATTGGCAATATTTAATAATATAAAGTTAACAGAAAATGTTTCTAACTTTTAAAGAAAAGTATTGGTACATGTTGCTTGCAATTAATATAAAATTAAATTGAAGCAAGAATTAAATGTCAATGTATTCAGTTATATACATTGCATTTGACAAATATTTCGTCGTCACATTTTACGCTTTAAAGATCACAGGCAATTTTAACAGTACGGCGTTTTTTTTTTCCCCATTTTATTATAACAATTTTTACTTTTTATTATACATATACTTACACACGATATTTAATACACTATAAATTGCATGTATATCGTACTAAATTTAGTTTCATTAATACAGGGCGAGCCATATGAAGAGATGTTTTTGGAACGTACCATACTATGCTTGTAGAGGGAGTAGGGGGAGGTGCGGTAGATGGCATTCAACTCTCCTTGAGTGTACATTTGGTATCATGCCGTTGTGGACTCGAGAACACAGTGTATTTGCGTATAAGAAGTACCAGAAAAACTAGGGGTCGGTTCACAATTCAACTTTTCACCAGAGAAGTTGGATTGTGAACCTTGGATGCGTTGGATTGTGTTGTGGCGGCTTTGCCGTTGCCAGGTGGTTTCCTTATATCATTAAAGAGTCAGTCGCTTTCAATGTATTTATCCAACCTAAGGCTAGTGTTGCGGCTGTGGCCATCACCGTGGCGGCCACTGCAGAAGTTTTGTCTGCGTTGGGTGGATGCCAGAGATTGTGGGTAGTTATCACTGATTTACCTTTTTTTCACGCACGTGTCATAAGCAAATACGCGGTGTTCTCGAGTCCACGACGGCATGATGGGTACTAAATGGCAACTCAAGGGGAGTTGAATGCCAGCTCCCTCACTTCTCTACTCCTCCCACAAGCTGAGTATAGTACGTTCTAAAAACATCCGTCTGTCGAGGCTCACCCTATATAATAATATCGTTATGTTCCATTAAATATTCCACTAAAAGTTTTATTCATTTTTGTTTCTGCGTAGTTTTTTTTTTTTTTTTAAACCCCACAAGAATAACATGTTTTTGTTCTTCTTCGCATGAATCATTTTTCATATTCTTAGCAACAGTGTATTTAAAGGCTTTTATTCGGGGGGGGGGGGGTGCGATGTAAAAATATGTTTAGCACTGTAAAAGCTACTAAACATTTCTGAAATTAATTGTTAATGCTAATATTTTCTAATTTGTTAAAAACTAGTAATTAAATTCTATCTAAAACTAATACTACTGTGTAAACTACCGATTTCACTGTAATAAAAGTAAATGTCTGAATGAATGCATTGATAAGAAAAATGAAACAAGTTTGTCATTGTAAGATATACAAAATAAGGAATAGTTGGACCATAAACACATTAGATAAGACAAAAATTTTAAAAACAAAAGTAAAATAAAAACACTTAAGATATATACGAAAAGTATGTATAATGAGGTAGCAAAGAGTCCCTAACTGGCAAAGATTAGAATCGGAAAAAATGTGGTCATGCTTTCTTAATACAGTAGTCCGGAGAAGAAAAAAAAATGATAAACAAATATAATTGTTTAGCCTTTTTCAGTTTTCATAAAATTTTAACTAAAAAAGTGGAATGTTTGTCACATTTGAATAGTATCATTTATTTTATATTACCATAAAAATGTCTGGAATGTCACATGTAAAGTGAACAACAAGTTCTAGTGATTATACGTAAAACACGTCTATCCGTGACGAAATATGAAATTGCCAGCATAATAAGCACTTACTTGCTTGTGAAACTCAAAATAAAAATACTGTACACAATTTGTGAAAAATGTTTATAAGAGATAAGCAATACGCTTATTTTTGTTTTTGAAATTCAAAATGGAAGTTCGGAATAACACTTGTGTGATAACGATGTCAAGTAAGAATAATCGCATGTGAGGCGCTGGAGTATTTCGAATTCAACAAATGAAATGCAGCTCTTACTTTTACTTTAAAAATGTCCCTGGAGATCATTAAAATTCTATTTCAGAACTGCAAAGAAGTTTTTTCTGTCTCAACATTACTTTTGTTCTCTTCCCAATTTCTCATGCTGTTCCTTCGATCGCACTCGAGTTTCAAATGGAAACACAACATATGCATATGAATAAATATGTATCTAGAAGCATACATTGTGAAATAAATTCGGATTGGATTTCTTACTTTGTCATTTCAATTTTATCGTTATCAATTTAAATTTCCGGTCCCTTCTTAAAATATTTACGTTACCAGTATTTTCTTTCGTCTGCTTTTGTCCAAAATGCCTTTTCTTTCGCCGGAAATGAAAAATATATATTCCTCAGAAGAAGAAGTGAAATGAAGAAAATAAGGGGAAATTGTATTATTAAGTCTCTACGTCATTTATTTTCGCGGCCCTGCGTTTAGAATGACGCTGAGTTTTATTTTGATTTTTGGAATGTTTTGAATGGGAAACTAAGATTGCTAACGCATATTTCATCGAATGCTTAGAAAAAGAACAAAAAAATACTATAAACGTAAAATAAACTTTCCTTAGAATAATATATGCAGCAGTTTATATATAAACAAAGTTTTTATGCGAATGATGCGAACTGTTTATTACAACATTGTAGTGAAAAGTTTTATAATAAATTGGGTAGAATATACCATTGGATTATAATATCCATTTTAGATTAATAATTCTGTTGAATCTCGAGATGTTTTTATGTTTTTAAAAATAATAACATAGCATATTCATTGCTTAAGAATGAGAAAATTATGAAACAATTTTAAATTTCACGATACTTTTTTTTTTAATAACGCATCTCTGATAAGCACTTAGAAATTTTCTCTTTAGACAAAAGAAAAAAAACCTTTTTATTCGACGTGCTCATTTCCCTTTAAGTTATATTTTTGTATAAGTTCCTTTTAGGATTTGGTAGCTGCCTTTTGAATGCAGCATTTTAACTTAATTTCTATTTATTTTTTCATCTCTTTTTTTCTTAGATATTTATTTTATTTTAGTTATTTTATATTATATTTACTTATTTGTTTATTGTTTTTGCAGCAGAATAAAAAAAAAGATCTACTAGGTGAAAGTGAGAGAACAAAGTTATGATGACAAAATTGCAAGATTATATGGCAGACCCGTTATTTAAGGGTTAAAATGAATATCGGGGGGAAAAAAAGTAGTTCAGGGCAACCATGACATGTGTTTGCCAAACGTTTTACAAATTTCTGCGTCATAACGTTGTTAATTCTCTCTTTTTTATATTCCCCACAAGAGATAATTTTTATTTTTCATTTATTTGTATCTCATATACATTTCCACTGAAATTAACAAAACTACAATATAATTTTTTAGGCAGCTTATTTTCTTTATTTGTTCTTATTTTTTTCTTTCTTTATTGTTTTATTTATTTATTTACTAGCTGCGTTGCTTTTCCGTGGCGGAGGGGACAGCTATCTTTTTTTATAATTGCCTATTTATCTGCGAAACTTTTTGGTCTGCATTTTTAAGGATATTTCTTAGTGAATGAATGAATACAGGAAGAGAAAAAGAATGAATGAATACATAAAATGAGCGAATGAATGAATGAATGAGTGAATGAATATGTATTAACTGTTGAAAAAGGTACATTTGAAGTAATTAAGTACTAAAGCTAAATGAGAGAGGTTATCAATTTGTTTCTTATTTTACAATGACTTTAAATCTCCTACATAACAGATTTTCACAATTATTTTCTCATTTAGCCGAGTGAATTTCATTTCATTTTTCATTTAGTCGTACAAAAATAACTTAGTGTAAAATGTGGAATTTACGAAATTGATTTGAAATCTTTTAGCTTGTTTTTTTTTTTTTTTTTTTTTTTATATTGCTACTACCTTTTTTTTTCTACTTCTTGAAATCAGAATTTGTGTTAGTACGATTTTGAAACGATGACATGAGCAAAGTGTCATTTTAAAACCTTTAGAAGAAAAAGGCTGTAAGTGAGGAAGTTCAAAATTTGTAGCTAACTATTGTTAAGTGAAACACCATTTTTTTTATTTTTCTGATTATTTTTCTCTTTTAGAAATATTTGTTATTTGCAATCCTAACCAGTGCTGATATCCTGCACGATTTCAAAAAAATAAGTAAATAAATAAATAAATAAACAAATAATTGAATTTTGTATACTTTTGCAAAATCTATTTGCTGTAGTTAAAATCCACACCCCTTTGCATCAATTTTAAATTTATCTATGCAACAATTTTAAATTTATCTACTGCTAATTTTTTCCCGGTGACAATTAAAGGATCATTGGATCCTTTAAACTCAACTTTTTTAACTTGATCAGATCATTTATCATCTTTGAAAATAGTTTCATTTACAGGATCTGCTGTGTGTGTGTGTATAAAAAGTTGGACCTGAAGCATGTTTCTACTGTTTTAAAGTACGTCCCTTAACTTTTTAAGAAAATTTAGACTTAGTTAATTTAATGGTTAACTTTCCGGCACATTGCAACAAATGAGCACAAGAGAAATGTTCATTTTGATTAGTTTAATTTTCTTATTAATCTTTTTTTTAAACGAAACCGAATATCAATGGAATCACAGATTTCCTCCTCAACACTTCATAATTTAAAAAAAAAAAAAATGAAAGTTTTCATTTTTGCTTTTTATGCCTCTAAAAGTTTTAAACGATTTGAGTTAATAACAAGAAGTTCCGTCTAGAACTATACGAGCCTACTTTCCCGTATACACCGAATTCAAATTTATAATCTAGCTATCTCTCTCTCTGTGTCTTTCTCGTTTAGCTTTAGTTCTTAATTGCTTCAAATATACCTTTTACAACGGTTAATACATATTCATTCAATC
The DNA here is from genome assembly GCA_038502835.1 of Octonoba sinensis. Lineage (NCBI taxonomy): Eukaryota > Metazoa > Arthropoda > Arachnida > Araneae > Uloboridae > Octonoba > Octonoba sinensis. The sequence goes on from CM076604.1 coordinate 84,717,398, forward strand.
ATTATTTATTAAGTCATTCATGTATTTATTCACTCATTTATTCATTCATTCTTTTGCTTATTCATTTAATCATTCATTAATTAAAAAATATTCTTGAAAATCCGGATCAAAAAATTTCATAAGAAAATGGGCTCGTTAGTTCTGGATGAACTTTCTATTTGTACATGTTCTACGTCATAAGAGCTTTCCGATAAAGTTTGTTCCAAGCAAATCGGTCCGTTAGATCAGAAATTATATAGGATTGAAATTTCCCAGTAGGCGGTATGTTAAATTTTTTTGAACTGTTCAAAAATGAACAAAAGTTGTTCAAATCAATATTTCACGCCAAGAACTTCTTCCAGTGAGCTTGTTCATGGGAACTTATATCTTGTACCCAGATTTTACATAATTTGCTTCATTTTCACCCTAACTGTTCAAAATTGAACAAAAAAATTTTCAAATCAAAAAGTAAAATATGGAAATGAGATGTCCTCGCCGAGATCTTTCGAATGCAAAAAGAATTCTTCCAATCGGACAATTCGTTCAAAAGTTATTAGGGGGGGACAGACCGACAGACAGACCGACAGACCGACAGACAGACAGACCGACAGACCGATCGACACACTTTTTCCCCATCTCAAAACCCTACTTTCAAATTTTTTATTTTTCAATCTTTATTTAATTACTTTACTTTTTTTTGACTTTTCTTTATTTTTAACGATATTTTTACGATACATTAAGCCTTCTTTCATGCTTTATTATTATTTTTTTTTACTTTTACGGGAAAGTAGGCTAAAAAACAATATATATAGTATATGCAAATCACAAGAGTGTTCCAGAGGGGGGAAGGGGTGTTCATAGCGCAGGCTGCGTCATAGAAGTTTTTAGGAGTTAGGATGTTTCAAAGAGTACTGGGATGATTTGCGTAGGAGTCATCCCTTTTGGGGGACTCCGTAGCTTTCCGAGGGGTGTGCACTCGTTTCGTAGGGAGGCGGGCATCACTGCAAATCAAAATACATGTTTACGTTTAAATTGAATAAACAGAAAATGATATTTTAGTTAATTACTTTTGCTTACGAAATCCAGTAAATTATTACCGCATAATATAACAATCAAAATAATTAAGAAAAAATAAATGCATGCCAGTTAGCATGCAACAAACCTACCATTTACCTTTTCCCGTTTTTAAAAAAATAAATGATAAAATTTTAAAAATAATAAATTTCGCCATTTAACTTTTGGAGATAATTTTTCGCTTAAATGACAGCGAAAAAATATTATTATTTTGGTTACTTACTTAAAATGTCTTAAAAAAAACAAATAAGGTGAACATATAGGAAACACGAACGTTTTTTGTTTTTTTTTTTTACTTTTCCAAATATGTTTTTAAATTCTTTAATTTTAACAAACATAAATAAAAAGAAGAAACGTAACATATAACAATTTTAGAAATAAACAGACCTAGTAACGCCATCTGTTGATTTGGAACTAAACGATCTATTTCAGACTGAGTAAGCAATCTAAATCTGCGCCGTATCGCACTTTCCCTTGCTGGTAATTGCTCATTAAAAATAAAAGTTTCGCTCCCCCTTTCTGTAATTTGCAACATTAATCAACATTACACTACTTGAGTTGTCATTTTTTCCCGTTTTTACGCTCTTTTTTACTGCTACGAATCGGGCATTTTTGGCTCATCAGAACGGAGGAGTGGAAAAAACAAGGAATCGTTATTACGAACTGCATTATAAGTCCATTATTACTCCCCCAGCATGGGTGGGGGAACGAACTAAGCATATATGTTAGTATATTTTTCTTTTATCTGATTTTTGTTCATTTTTCCACCACGGAAATACATCAGTCCTTTTATGGCAACTTTATTAAGTCTTTTGAACAGTAGGATCTTTTTTCTCGGGTGCAATTTTCTCCCATATTAAAAGGGATTTTTATTGCTGTATTTCCTTTTCCGTATCGTTTAAGCAAATGGACTAACGGCTCTATATCCATTAAGTTTTCCCTAAAAAGAGACATTTCTGAATTCCTCCCTTCCCCCCTTTTCTGTGCAGAAGTGTCTTGTTTTTAAATATCTTTTTATTATCTAAATGGATTTAACTGTTAATGCATAAAGAATGGATAATGATAATAAAAAGTAAAAGAAAAAAAATCATGTTATAGCTGTTGAAAAGGTTAAAAAAATGAGCGGAAATATTTTTCTAACAGCATGTGAAAGATGTTTTAATTGACAGGAACATTTTAATGTTTTATTCTTTGAAGTATTTAGGTGCAAATTAAGAAGTAATTATAAAACGTCTTTACAAAAACAAATCAATATTTGCTTAACATAAGCAGAGCTTTTAAGTTTACAGTGTATTTTAAAATAGAAAATGTAGAACTTTCAAATATAGATGCCGACTATGTAACAGATTTTTTTCCTTTTTTTCTCTCAAGAGATTTACTAACAATCAGGAAAACTATTTCCTTTTTCTCACTCGCTTTTTTTTTTCAATTTTATATAGGAATAGGAAATTTTTCAACATCCACTTCCTTTTTCTTTCTGAAATTTTTTCACAAGTCTGAGTTAAAATAACCTGGGAAGACACAACCTACTAGCGCATTTAGTTCTATTTTACGTTGAACATTAGTTAGTGAATGTTAATTAAACAAGAAATGCCATCTAGAACAATATGAACCTACTTTCCCGTATACACCAAACTTCAAGTTTATAATCTAGTTATCTCAATAAGCTATGCTCTTAATTACTTCAAATATACTTTTTTCAACGGTTAATGCTCTTTCTATCACTCATTCATTCATTGATTTAATTATTCATTCCTTTACACATTCATACAGAAATATCCTTAACAATCCAAAACAAAAAATTCAGAGAAAAATATGCTTTTTTAGTTCTGTCTAAACTTCGTATCTCTACTTGTTCTACCGCCATAAGATCCTTCCGAGAAAATATGTTTCAAGCAAATCCGTCTGTTTGATTAGGATTTATATAGGATTCAAATTTTCCCTTAGGTGCTAATATTACATTTTTTCGAACTGTTCAAATTTGAATAAAAATATTCTACGCTGAGAGCTTCTTAAAGTAAGCTTGTCTGAAAGAACTTATATTTTATGTCCAGGGTTTATAAAATGAGCTTCATCTTTCCCCAATGAAGCTAAAGTTAAAAAAAAATTTGAACTGTTCAAAATTGAACGAAAAAATGTTCAAATAAAAGAATAAAATATGGATATGAGATTTCCTTGCCGACATCTTTCAATGGTACATACAAATGGCGTTGGAAAAAGGCATGCAAGTGAAAAAAAGGGCAGATTTTGGGTAAAAGGAGGACAATTCCAAAACCGTGCGGGAGTTTTCTTGTAAAGTTACTCAAAGCCACGCTGATTAACAGTACTTGTCAGGGTTAATACTATCAACTTATGTCAGAAAACAGCTTGGTGTATCTGTTGTCATTTACAATAGTTGTGTAGATTAAATCTGTTTTTTGTCACTTAGGTACATCAATTTGCTTCTAGTTGGCTCACATGTGAAATAAATTTTTATCTTAACTTTTTAATTTTGTTTTTGTTTATTGTAGTTCATTTATTTAATTCAATGCCACGATGTTATGTTGAGCCGCTAGGCACAACGCCATCTTAATTTCTGTACAAACCTTTTCACTGCGAAGATAATATTACGGCTGAAAATCCTCGACTAAGGTATCGCAGAACCACATTCTTCAGAAAAGAATTTTTCTATGCTTTCCAGGCTTTAAATTCAAGTCTGAGTATCAGCAAAAAGTTTGCCCAGAACAAATGGTTTTCGAAAATATCTAACCTCTGCTAATATCAGCCATATACTTTAAAAATACTACTTTCTTACCTGTTAAAACGCTTTTCTCAAATCTTCTGTGTGAAGAGAAAGGTTTTAGTTAATACAAAAAGAGTATAAAAACCATTCTCTCTAAATGTTAGAATTTCAAGAAATTGGATCTAATAATGTTTTATAACAGCAAAATTTTAAATGAGCTCAGTATTTATAGTTTTTCAATATGTTATAGGCTTTCCAGTGTACAAGAAAGAAGTTGTAGAACTGAACTAGGGGAAAAAGAATGAAAATAATATGAAACATCCTTGAAACCTACTAGGTTAAAAAACTTATAGCAAAATCAGTACATGTTTTTATACAATAAGTTACAACGAAATGCCATTTTGAACAGATAATACTCAGAGTATAATTCTTTATTCAATCTGATATTTTAAAACTTTATAACTCTTGTCATGCTTAGTAATAATAATAATATAAAATTTTGAAAAGTGTAGGATAAAAATTAAAAGGGTTTTTTTTTTTGGGGGGGGGGGAGGGTTAGTTTTTGTCATTCATGTCTTACCGTAAGCTTGCCTCAGTATTAATTTATTCCGGAAGTACAAGCACAAATACAAATATGACAACCAGCAACAGGCTCAGGGCCCTGCTAGGCTGGTCCTAGTCAATTTACAAATTCCCAATAAACACCAAGAGCCCGTCCATAAACTTTGTATCGAACCGCGAGTTACAGGCCCTTCCAGTAAACTATTTCAACTGTCCACAACCCCATGAAAGTAGTAGTTTTCCTAATTTCAAGATTAGCCTGAGATTTGAAATGCTTGAAACAATGAGCTCTGTTTCTTCCCTCTGTGCAGAAAAGCAGCCCATCAAACCGTTTTCCATTGTAATGACTTTAAATAAAGGAATCATATTTCCCCAAACTCTCCTTTACTCTAAACAATACACATGAAGCCTTTTAAGTCAAACCTCATAAGAGAACAGTTACCAACATAGTAACCCGCCTTCCAACTCTTTCCAATAAGATGCTTCTTTAGATGTGGAAATCAAAACTGAACAATACTCCAAATGAGGTCTTACCAAATTTCTGTATAAAGGACTTCTGTATATAACTTCCTTAGACTTGTTTATAAAAGCTCTATTGATAAACACAAGCATTATGTTAGCTTTGTTACTTATTATGCTGCACTGCTGACAAAACTTGAAATCAAGACTAATTAATGCTCCGAGACCAACAACTGCTTCTGCTTCCCTAACAGCGTACCTTATAAATGATAGTTTGCATGTTCATTCCCACGACCAAAATAAAATAATTGACATTTCCCTACATTATAAAACGTACCCCACCTAATTGCTAAACTAAAAACTTGATTTAAATCAGCTTGAAGATAATTAATTTGTTTTTCCGTGTTTACAGTTCCCATGACTTTGACATCCTCAGCAAAAATATTGATGTTCAAATAATCACTAATATCATTAGTAAAAATAATAAACGATAAGGGCCCTAAAACTGAAACAAGTTTAAAGTACGAAAAAAACTATTTTTGGAGAAATATTGGAAATTATAAAGTAAATGAATAAATAAAATGTGTTTTAAAATATTGTAGTGCAAATCTTTTGCTGGATCATTTAAATGAATAATTCGGAGAAAACATGATGCATGTCTCACCATACGGCTTGTCAACTGCAAAATTAACTCAGTATTCCTTTTCGTGACATAGTCTGAATGTCACTTTTGCGTGCGTATTAATCTGAATACACGCACATGAATTTTGATGACTTGCTCTTGAGTTTTGTAAGCAAGGGAAGTGTAACTACAGCTTATTTATTCTCTTATATAATAACGTCAAGGATAATTCCAAGTTACCCATTGAAAATTTTTGTGTGCGTGACAGTACTCATACATTTAAACACAAAACTCACTCATGGTTACTAATGAATTCGTAGCATAATTACTCGTGTGTTTAGCTTAAAATGGCAACGGAAAGAAACAATTTGTTCATAAAAGATTTATTTGTTTTTTACGCTAAAAGTATGTAATCAAGAAGAAAAAAATTGTTTGATAGCATTTACATGATGTTTAACACTCATCTTATCAGCAGTAGATAACACTGAATATGTTTAATACAACTCAGGAACCATAAAAAGGTTAACGTCTTGAAGACATCTTTTAGAAGCCACTGATCTATATCGCGAATAATTAGAATTTTCTATTTGGAGGGGGGAGGGGTAAACAACAGTCTTTACATGTATTGCATTAACATTTCATATATTATTTATGTACATGTCTGAACATTTTAGGTTGAAAATTTTCGCTTAAAACAAAGTTTTGAAGGGTGTTTTAACCTTATCCCTCTTTGCGCTTGTCTTTTATCTATGTTTCCGCCCTCTGTAGATATGCATTTTTTCCAGAACGGATCATCTCTCTCTCTCTACATATATATATATATATATATATATAGCAAATCTAATCGTCATTTATCCAGAAAAATATCAACAATTACTCTAAATTTCAATTAATTTTCTAAATTATTTTAACGTGTATTAAAACAGCCAAAAAAATGTCAATTATGTATCTTTACACGTTCGTCCTAAGTATGATCTGTATGCGTTCGCAAAATGCCGATAAATGCAGTTGCAGCTTAATTATAAAATTATAAAACACCGAGTACAAGAAAAAAAAACAAGTATTTTTATCTAGAACTATGCGAGCCTACATTCACGTACCTCCCCCAACTTCAAATTTATAATATAATTTATAATTTATATTCAAATCTATAATCTAGCTATCTATATCTCTCTTCCACTCTTTCTCGTTTAGTTTAGTTCTTAATTACTTCAAATATAACTTTTTTAACGGTTAATTCACATTCAATCATTCATAAATTCATTTATTCAGTCATTCATTGTTTCTGTCATTCATACTGTTATAAATGGTTATGCAATTTAATGTGCTACTTTTAAATAACAAGAATTTAAATACTTTCTAAGAAAACTCATATGTAATTTTAGGTATTATATAAATATTTGGCTGTATAAGCAAGCTATAAAGCAGCATTCTTTAAAAGGGTTTTTTTCTGATAAAACGTTATTTTATTGCTTAAAACTGTTTACAGTTTTATAAACTATTTTTCATAATATATAACAAAATAACTAAGCTAGCGAATACTAATTCATAATACAAATTATTTACCAAGACTTCTTTTTCTTAAAAAAAAATGCCGAAAACAATATAAAGTTGAAAATTAGAAAATCACGCTGTATGCTATTTTTTTCAAATTTGATTTAAAAAATATATGTATATATATTTTATTTCAAGTAATGTTTGATAAAAAATAAGAACATTAGCTTCTAATAAAGTATTTTAAGAATAGATATAAAAGTTCATTCATACTATACATATTTTACACTTTCTGAGACATTGTATAATTTATCAAAAAAGATTAGAAACTTGAAATATTAATGGTAAAATATTTTTTCAAAGTAGTACTTTTAAATGATACAAAACAAGTTACTGTTTCTGAAAAGTACATTTTCAGAAATAATGTTTCAATTACTGAAGCAAAACTAATGATTCATTTATTTCATTTTTTTCCTTGTCTTAACCATCAAAAAATTATAAATTAACAAACCTATCATCATTTATTTCATTATTCATCAGAAATATGTAGTGAAAACAAGTGGGTTAATTTATGTACTTTAAAGCTTTCATTAAATAACGATTAAATTATCAACAACAGTTATCATCCACCAAATAATGTGACAATTATCTGAGTTATGAGCTTATAATCGTTTCTTGCTTCTTGTTTAAATGACGAATTTCACGCATGTGAAAACAATTGTAATTATAGAACACATAATTTAGCATGACAATTACATTAATATTTTAAGGTCTTAAATGTTTTGTTGTCTTTAAAAAACTAATAATTTCTGCTTAAAATTAAAAAAAAAAAAACACATATATCAAATAACACCATCTATTTAATTTTAAAAAGTAAAGTTTTTCATAATTGAAATAATGTGTCGACCGATTTGAAATCAATATCTCCTTTTATTTAATTCTGAACAACTTCTGCAAAAAACAAATGAATACATAAATAACTAAAATAAAATACGAACTTAGCTTAAAATTCATAGAAAATGTGGCTGTCTTTAAAAAAATAGAATTCAGTAAAAAATTTCAAGGATGTGATTCACATCTTAACAACGGAGGCTAATTTCGTCTTCAGATCTGAAAATTTTCACGATGAATATTTAATTTTAAAGTGTTTAATGCGGAATAGTGTTTAAATATTAATAGATTGATGATTCCGCAATTATTTTCAGCAATTGGATTTTAATTTAATAGGTACATGGTTGCTATAATTAAAGTTACACCTAAATAACGATTGTTCTAATAGACGTATATTATTGAACATTGGTGCATGTGATATATAGACTACGGGGTAAAGAAATTTGCAGTAAACAAAACAATAGTTTAAATGTTTACCGACAGGTGAAAAAGAAGCGCACATATTTTGTTCAATTAGCATTCCATTCACATCTATCACATGATCGAAGCGTGTTATAGATTGGTCAGGTTAGCGAGAAGGGTTTGTCTATTGCAGCAAGAGATCATTCATAAATGATGTCACGCCTCGAGGGGGGGAGGGGGTAACAAGAAGTGTGACACCATGCATTATGCAACATATCGTGACATGTGACAAAGGGAGGGGAGGGGGTAACAAGAAGTGTGATACCATGCATTATGCAACAGAGCGTGACATGTGACAAAGGGGGGAGGGGGGTTCTGCTGAAGTGTGACATATTGTGACAAAGGGGGGGGAGAGGGGTCAAATATACGGGAAAAAAGCGTGACATCATTTATGAACGGCCCCTAACTTGGCGATGGTAAAGACAATTGATAAAGAAGACTGAAGTCGTCACCTAGTGGTAAAAAGCTGAACTATTATTTTCCTGTTGCAGATTTCTTTTCCCTATAATCCATACAACGTATATACAGTCGAACCTCCATTTAACGAACCTCTATTTTACGAATTTCTCCATTTTACGAATTTTCTTCTGCGCCGTAAGAATATTTAAGGTTTTCCATGTAAAAAAAACCTCCAAATAATGTAGCGCATTCTCTATTTAACAAACTTTTTTTCTGAATCTAATCTAAAAAAAATTCCACCCTATTTTTCAAGTATTTCTTTCTTTAAACACTTTTTCTGAAGCTTCTGCACACTATGTGTTAAAATAAATATAACTTTTTTTTAGAGTAGTGAATAAGTTTCATTCTAGATTATAATGGTTATTCTTTATGCTATATTCTTTCTTAAGTGAAAGAATAAAAAAGTAAACTGCTATAATTATTATTACATTATATGTAGAGCTTCTATTACTTTACTGTATCCTACTTTCACTTTACTAGAGTCTTTAAAATGCGTTTTCATGTAGCCAAAGTATGATAAAAAAGGCAAATTTCTATTTAACGAATTTCTCCATTTAACGAACTTTTTCGTTGGATTTTGCGACTCCATGAAATACAGTTCCGACTGTATGAAGTTACAATGACGTACGCCAATTAGAACGAGCTCTAACTAGATCTGAACAGGATAACTTTATTTATAACTATCATAACCTAGCCAACAAAGTACAGTCAAACTCCTTGTAACAGGCACGCCTCAAATGCATACACCCCTCAGTCGGCAGTATTAAATTCCCCGCTGACAAAGCATTGAGCCGAAAAAAACCCTGTCTTTTAGGACAGCTAGCTCTGTATACGGACAAATATTTTTGTCCCTCTTTTGTCCGCTATAAAAGAGTTTTAATGTAGCTGAAATTTTAAAATAAATATCGTTTTTGTCTGGAGTGTGGTTTAGCATTTTTGTAACGGACCTATACAGTAGAAACTAATTTGAACACAATAGATTGTTCGCTTTCGAAAGTTAGGCGCCTTAAAAAAGGAAGCAATTTTAAAAAGCGACGTAAATATAAACATGTAATGCAAGATTTGGTACAAAAGACACGCTGTGTAAGCTCAATATACTGTTGAGGTTTAATGAAGCTAATGCATAATTTTGTGGCGTATATATTAATTGAAGTATTTTTACACGTTTAGGATACAGTAATAGTAAAATAAAAAAAACCTTCACTTAAAATGTACACGTTAATGGGCCTGTGTTTAGACGCTGTGTAAGCTCAATATACTGTTGAGGTTTAATGAAGCTAATGCATAATATTCTCCTGTATATATTAATTCAAGTATTTTTACAAGTTTAATAAATCTTTTTGATTTATTATAAAGACAAAAATCGTTTAACCGGAGATTTTGTTAAGCAACGATTACATTACCACAAAAATTTGTTTATAACTTGACACTTTAAGCCAAGGAGCATTGTGGGCATCTAAAAATACGATAGGCCAGAAAATGGAAGGTGCGGGGGGTTTCTGGGCGCACTACTGGATAAATCAGGAAGTAATGAATAAAAAATTGACTAATTCTAAAAAAAAAACTTATATAAATTAATGTAAAAGTCATTAAAACATTTGTCGCATTAACAACTAATTGCACAAAATATGAGGAATTCAACTGGATACAGTAATAGTAAAATAAAAAAACCTTCACTTAAAATGTGCACGTTAATGGGCCTTTGCAGCTTTTAGATAACATTAGCAATTTGCTCAAATAACACTTGTGTGATTGGGGGAGGTGGAATGTTCCTGTAAAATCATGTTTAAAACATACATGCTCTTAACCTACAATTTCGAAGAAAACTAAAACTAAACGTTAAAGTAAATAAATAAATAAATCATCATAAAATCAATGAATGTTTAGTGTGGAAAAAAAGCTCGTGTAATGAATGATAGATTTGTTATCCATTTTATCTTGTAAAACTACGGTGAACAGTTTATTACGTGTCATGCAATTTCAGAACACTAATAGAAACAAAAATCTCCATCATTAAAGGAAAAATTTACAAAAATCGCCGATTGAAAGTTTTCCTCAGAGGTAAAAGTCGTTTATTCATCTTTGTTTAAAATACACAAACACATGTTTACGGCGGTACTCTCGACATTTTAATGAGAATTCTCAATAGATCATTGAATTTGTATCGGTTGCTATGCCAACAAAAAGGGGACAGGAATAAAAATGTCTTAAAATGAGTTCCAAAGAATGCTTCCCAAAAATTACCTGGAAAGCTGCGACACATATTGAAATTTATTTATTTAAGGAAATTTTATTGTTTAACTTTTATTAACCTCAAAGAGTATTTTTTGGTTTAAAATGAAATAAATGTTGGATAATAGATGGCGCTGGTGATAAAAATAAATGTTTGCCAACTGCTGCCGAAACCTATAAATTGATTTATTGCCATTGACATTTTTATAAATAAGAATGAGTAAACGAACAAAATGCATTTGAATTGAATCGTCCGAAGCAAATTTACAGTATAATGCAAATAGAAAAATTAAATGCAAATGTAAGGGATAAATGTAAGGGTGGAGTAAAATAATAAAGATAAATTGCATTTTTTAAAAGGAACACATTTACTTTGAAAATAACGGCACATAAAGAGAAAACTGATTTTTATGATAGAACTTGCACCAAATATTATTTTTCAATTTAGGCAACAAATTTGTACGTTAAAGAAAAAGTGGACAATTTTCACTTTGTATCATGCATGAAAAAAAGTAAAAAATTGAAATATTTTCCAAATGAAATGCTTTTTTTTTTTTTTTTTTTTTTTGGATATTCACCCTTTGAGTTCGTGTGTCGCTTATGGCAGTACAAATAGCAGGAAATGAATCATATTTACGAGTACAGTTGGAAATACTTCTTATTAAGCATGAATAACTGTGAAGCTGGCAGCCTTTGCAGCGAAAATATTCTGTAAACATAGAGAAAGGAATTTGAGTGTTTCCGTAAATTTACGACGAACGTGTTTCAAATCAGATAATCAAAGTTTCTTGATAACTGTTTTTCAATGAAATTCCTGTTTTTCAGCACTCTATAAAAGTACAGAGAAAGATCTGTTAACTTACGTAAAGCTAAACACTTGAGATCTGTAGCTACTTGTTTAAAAATTGCAAACAAATGCATAATTAAACACTAGAAATCCGAGACTAAAAATTTAAAAATTGTGAAAAAAATGCATTATGTATTGGTGGCGTACGATTTATTTCGAGCTGTAGGGAGCAGCCTATTTCCACCCCCCCCCTCCCCAAGCGGTCTACATCACATGAATCATCTTCGACGTTGTGTACCAGAAGGAGTAATTCAACGTACTCACAGATGGCGCCACTGCTGTTACACATCATCTGTAGCTATCAATATGCAAAACGTTCTGTTTTTTATTTTTTGCAATTTCCTTTTTAAAGACTATGTAATATATATATGACATACATTTTATATTATATATACATATACATATATATATATGTCTATAAGTAGCGTCACTACCGGGGGCGAAGGGGGGCGGTCTGCTTCGGGTGACACTCTTTTCACGTGTTTGGGGGGTGACACTCGAAATGAGATAAAGAGTTTTTGAAAAACATGAACATTATGCAATTACTCGTGCTCTTTCAACGTATAACTGAAAATAACTGTAGTTTACAGAAAGTTACATCAAATAAATAAAAATATTTGCATAACTTTTTTTTTTACTACTGGAAACAATACAAACTACATGCTAAATGTTTATACACCACAACAAAGTTTTTTATTCTTCTTTGATTTTTTTTTTTTTGTGGGGGGGGGGAGGTTGACACCTATACTAGAGACGCCACTGCATATATATATATATATATATATATATATATATATATGCAGTGGCGTCTCTAGTATAGGTGTCAACCCCCCCCCCCCCAAAAAAAAAAAAATAAAAGAAGAATAAAAAACTTTGTTGTGGTGTATAAACATTTAGCATGTAGTTTGTATTGTTTCCAGTAGTAAAAAAAAAAGTTATGCAAATATTTTTATTTATTTGGTGTAACTTTCTGTAAACTACAGTTATTTTCAGTTATACGTTGAAAGAGCACGAGTAATTGCATAATGTTCATGTTTTACATATATATATATATCATTAAAAGAGTAGAAGACATAAGAAACAGTTAACATCAAAATACCTTTCTGCGTTCTCATGTTTAAAGAGCAAAAAAAGTTTAAAACTAAATATCATTTTTCATTTCTGAAATAAAAGCATCTTTTTCCTTTCCAGGTATAAGCAGCTTACTGAAGGAGAGCATATCACACATGAACGGGTCCATGCAATTGATATTTGGGCAATGGATGTGTTGCTATGGAAACAGAGAAGGAAGATTCAAAGGGACATAGAACGGAAAAAGAAGGATATTTTGTCAAAATTTATTGTTCTCATGAAAGTTCAAATTTTTTCAATATGTTATCCTTTATAATACCTCTCTAAATAAAACCAGACTGCGCATTATTGGTTACTAGCGGTACCCACACGGTGCTGCTCGTGCTGAATTTTAACCGTACCTAAAAAACGTAAGCACAATTTCATTAGTGTGTTCCGATTTATCGCCAATGACTAATTAAAGAGTCAAATTACAGCGTGTCATATTTGTCACGTTATTTAAAATCTAGTAAAAACCATACGTATTCCTTTTCCGGCGATATTGATTTAAATGCTATTTCAAAATCAAGGAAATCGTTAAATCGGGGAAACAACACATTTATCAAGTTCAATCTCAAATTTAAAACCTATTGCTAATTTAAGAAAAACGTTAAATCAAAGGTATGCTTTGTTATTATTTTTGCGCTGATAACTAAACTGATGTCTCTCTATTTTGAAAGATAAGTTTTATATTGAAAATAAGCTTACACTATTCTCCCGGAGTTGAGGATACTGCTAATTATTATTTTTGGATCAAGGTAAGCCTTAAGAAAACGCACTAAAAAGCTTATAACTGGAGTTCTTATTGACTTAGAAACTTAGAACAAATATCACCTTGTGCAGAAAAATTAGCGCTTTCGATCGATATGTTACATTAATATGTGCAACGTTTTTCTCACACCCATATTGGGGAGTTTATGTGGACAATTGCTTAAAATTGGAATAAAAAAGAACAACCTGTAGGATTTTTTTCAGAAACCTTCACAGGAGTGTACTCAACAACTTCCCAAAGTTTCAAGGCGATCGGATGAGTGGTGTAATAATGCATAAAGGACAGACAGACATACATCCCTTTTTATCTATATATATAGATAATTTGCTCCAGAACCTTAGTTGTCTCTACAATTAACTAAGCAATTTTTATCCACTAACTAGTGCAGCTTTCACGGCTCTTTTCGTAATAAAGAGTTAAGATACAAGTTGGTTAAGCCTTTACATAATTATTTTATGCCTTAGCAATGTTTTTTATTTGCTAGCAGACTTACTCGGCGTAGCATGGACTATTTGGGACATTTTAATATTCCCTGGAGGTAAAAGAAATTAAGTCATTTATAACATAACCATTATTTATCTGTATATAAATAAGGAGAAATTTAGTTAACAATTTCCATTACAAGATAGGCAGCAGTAGTTAAAAATGTACAGTAAAAGATTTTTACAACATTTTCATTATATAATACTCTTACTACGTGATTTCCGTTAGTCTACAGACAACACTTTTTAAATATTGTCAGCAGTTTATCTCAAATCATCAAAATTAATCATGAGTCAATTGCAAATACGAAGGGCCCAGAGTTTGCTACAGTTGCAATGTGAAAGTAACACGTAATGTAAATGGTAATCAGACTGCCATAATTTTGCACCTACTTCAAAAATTATGTTTAAAAGTCGTATCGATGTTGTTGACAGAAGGATTTTTTTTTACTTTTTTGCGAAATTTGAAGTAGGTTCTATTTTTTCCAAAAAAAAAAATAATATTTTATTGTGTACAAGTTCTATTGCAACAATTGAAAGAAAACGTTCAAAAATTAATGTTGAAAAGAAACTTATTTTTTGAAGTTTTACATGGTAAAATGGAAAGTGCCTGTTTTTTTTTCAAATCCCGCAAATGATTTCCCAATATCATTACAAGGCATTACATACAAATATGTCATGATCGGGAACGTATTATGAAATTCGAAATAATAAATGAGGCACGTTAACAACGAAGAATTTATACAACTTCTGATAACACGACATTATCGTGTTTAAACAATAAATTCAGAGCCCCACAACAAGAACATCGTCTTCAATTAGTCCACTTCAGCGAGCAATTTCCACACATGACTGACTTCAACTTGGAGCCTCGCATACAATGCCTCCGTAACTGGACCACATCACCCAATAAAACGGGATATCCTCACCCTTTCAGACCCTTAAACGTGACCATTCGAGCATTAACTTTTAATGAAGTCCTTCGCAGCAATGTCCGCTACAAGTTCGGTGCCTCCCACGTGTCACGTGATATCAACCCACCCCCTCCTGATGGGCGCTAAGAAATGGATTATTTATTCATGGGCGACAGCGCCTGCGAGAAAAAGAAGAAAGAAAATGAAGGGAAAATGCAGAAGAAAAAGAATTACTAGTTAAAGAAGAAGAGAATGGCAGAGATTATATCAGATATATTTTCCTACAAATCAGCCCTGCTGAAAGGAGTTGCGTGTTTAGGAGGTTGTTCTTCAGAACTTGTTACTCCCATCGGCCAAAAAAATTCAACATGATGTATCAATTGAATCCTGAATATTTTATATTTATATTGAATTGACACATTTTATTGTTAACAACGAGGAAAACTAATCGCGAGTTACAGTCTTACATTTTTGAGTGTCAGATTTATTAGCAACATTGCCACGATTGTTCAGCTAGCTTTTAAATCAAAATAATAATAATAATGATGATGAATAAATAAAACAGCTTTGAGTACACTATTTTTTTTTTTGATAAAACCTTCCTAAGAACTAGTCACTCAGAAAACTTCTTAGTGTCATTTTACTTTAAAGAACACGAGTAGTTAAACGAAATTTATTGTCCAGTGTAAACTAAGTGTGACTGAACAGATTATATTTTATTTAAAAGAAATCAAAACATTTCAATAATATATCTGTTTTTTAATTTTTCATAGTTAATGTAAAACAAAGAAAATGCTATTTCCCAATCTTAAACAGATAGCTTTTTATTAGGTTTTTAGCACACACAAAACACCATTCAGAATTAGCGATCAAAGTCCTATAAATCGCTCAGATAGCATTCGATACATTTTTAGCAATGGGCATCAGTTCCTCAATAAAAAGCAGTAAATAATAAATTATTAAAATTTTCTCATTTTGAGAAAGAAATAGAGACTGTGCTGCATGCAAACAAATATCATATTATTTTAATCCTTCCGAACTCGCCTCGACATGAGTAACCTGAGAACGCGCCTGTGAGAATCTTTCTCATAATGACTGAAGGAATAGCGTAAAATAAACTAAAAGTCTAGGATTATTTATTAGAATAAAGTATACATAAATAATGTTAGTGAAGTGCGCGATAAAAGGGCGATGGATATTAGCTGTAAAATATCAAAAGCATTCATTCCGCTTCTTTGGTTTATTCAAGCTTTAAAATTTAACGGACTTCCATGGAATTAAGAAAACCCCTCCCTAATTATTAGAAATATTATATATGTACCACCTCAAAGTAAACGAAAAAATAATAATAGGTATATCCAGTGAAAATTAAACAAAATACACCCAGATAACTTCTTGAAATCCTAAAAGTTACACCACATGAATACCCCATGGTTCAACAGAGAAGCACGATAAAAGGGTTTGCCCCTGGAAGAACGAACGTTACGTAAGTGGCCGAAGCAAGATTTTCAAGAAGTCTCTTGACGAGAAGGGGTCGTCGCACAGTGCAAAATAACTCGCACAGTGCAAAAAACACTCACATTTGACTACTTTGACTAGCAGACACCTTCGTAGACAGTCAACTTAATGATTGCGAAGACTTAATGATGCATTTTGCCCTCTTGGTCAAAACTAAACATCACAAAAAGGGAAAATGGTAGCAAATTCAGAATTAGGAATGTGCTAATGAGTTCTTTGTGTATTATGTGCATGTCTTCATTCGAATTACTTTTTAAGTGTTTCGAAATACAGTAAAACCCCGTTAAAACGCGCGTGCCGAGGGACATATTTGGCACCCTTGTTATAACATAACCGCGGTATAGTGAAACTATACCGGCGGAACCACATTATCCAAACAATACTCGCTTTTGTTGCATAATTTCTAACTTTATCCATTACTTGTAACTCCCCCCCTCCCAAAGTATATTTTTTTCTTTTTTCCGTCGCTGCCATTTTATTCACTGTAAAAATGCCCCGTGCGCAATCACTATCGAGCAATAGGTTGTAAACCAATTGTGTTCCGAGAGAAAAGGTGCTTAAAAATCTCTTTATGTTATCAACATGGGATTGTGAAGGGGGAGAGGTCTTGAGAAAAAAATAGATTTGGAAAGGAAGGAACGCACTTCTTACTGAGGAATATGTTTACTTTTCAGGAATGCTAAAGACAAAGAGTCTGAAATATGCTATAAAAAAGTTACACACGCATAACTAGACTTCTGAAAATAGAATAGTTAAACATTGAACTGAACAGTTCTTGACAGATTGAGCTCCACCCATAGCAAGAGAAATAAGTCAGGGCAATTGCACCCGATTTTGAAATAAAGGTTTTTGGTTGAAAGACAGAAAAAGCATGAAAAAGGTATACATTACAAATATCACAATAGGGCTTTGTCTTAAAAGTAGTGTGTCTGATGGGGGGATGAGTTTTTTGCTAGAATATTTGTGTGCTCGGGCTGACTTTATTTACAATGGTAAATCAGGACTACATACATTTACACAGTATTATGTGGTCCTGATGGTAAATAAGGAATCATTTTTAAATTGCAATGATAAAGGGTGGTTTAACCGTCAGGGGACATGCTAGTCACCGCGGTATATCCGATTCTACGGTATACTGAGGCGCGGTATAACGGGGTTTCATTCTAATTAAAATAACTGCTGGAACTGCACTTGAGATTATTCTATGATTATTGCACAAAATTGTACACACATTTAAAACCATTAAAATCCATAGAAGGATAAAACAATCCAAAACGGTTTTAGACTCCAATAAAAGTGGGTGAGAAAGAAAACTGTCTTTAGAATTACGGTTGAGATTTTCATCTCCTTGCAGGGTATTTGTATCTTAAAGAGTCGCATTCATCTATTAAGTGTTTAATAAAACTCTCACTATTTAATGCGTCAAAAACGATTGGATCAACAACCTAGGTGGGTGACAGGTAAAAAAAGTGGTTACTATAGCAACTGGGTGGATACACAAATATATGTCTTATGAATGTACTTGCAATCTATTATTTCTTGCATCGATCATTAAGTCAATTGTTTCTGTAGACAACCCAAAAAGCATTATATAAGAAACTTGGAATATTTACTGAAAAGAAAATGGAAAACATGTTCAATTCCCATTATTTATGCATATGTTTTTACAGTCAAAAACAAAGTTTGTTTAAATTCATGATGAGTTGTTCTGAATTAATTCTCTATCACTGTATTTAACTCCTTGCCATACTTTAACGAGTCTGACTCGTGATGAAGATTTTAACACAAACATGAATATCACGAGTCAGATTCGGGAAGGGATAATCAGACGACTACCGATAACGCCCGAGTTTGGTCGAGCTAAATGGGGGTTAACTCATAGAATTCCTACCATAATATAAATTTCTTGAAGTATCCGTTTTGTTTGAAATATGACTAATCTTTTTACAAACATAATTAAAAATAACCAATATATAATAAAAAATACTAATATATTCATATTGAAATTAAGTACGTATTAGAGATGCAAAAACATGCACGTATTCGATATGCCTGTATAGAAAGGTTTCAGTCGAAAATTAGACTGAAAATTTAAGAAACGTTTTCAAAAGCTTTTAAAAATATATCGGAAATAAAGCTAATTTCGTTCCTGATCTCGGGAACTCAAAACATTCCTACTATTATATAGATTTCTTGAAATAACCGTTTTTTTTTTTTTAAATTACTAATCATTTTACACTACTAGACACCAAATTTTAAAGATTTTGAAAACACAAGTATCTAATAGAAAATACATTACAATGAAATAAAGTATGTATTTGATATACAAAAACGTGCTGGTATTATTCGATAGCTCAGTTTAGAAATGGAATAAATGAGTTTCATTAAAAAACTGGATCAAGTATTCAAGAAAATCTAAGAACGGAAAACCGGTACAACGTTTTCGAAAATATTTTGAGGTGTATCAGAAATAAATGCGTGTTATGTTTCCTTATCTTGGCTCAGCACAAGTTTTGTTAAACAAGAAGTTAACTAAAATCAGTTTGTTTTAAAAAAATTATCTTTAAATAAAAAATTTCCATGGTCATGATGTAGTTTGGTATTTTTCAATAATTAGTATATTTTTAGAAAAACCAAAAAAGACTGTTACACGTGCAGAAAATTTATTCAACATAAGAGAAGTTTTAAAGACGATCATATTTTCTCTAACAGAAATAATATACAAAACGGGTGGAGTTATTCGTAAAGTAAATTTATCTCACTCATTATAGTTGCAAAAATTAAAAATCGTAATGTGCTGAGATTTTCAAATGTGTTGTAATATGGTTTTCCCACAGAGACTTGTTATCTAACTTTTATTATCTCTTATTGTTACAATTCACTGTGCAACTTTCCTTAAAATGGGAACAGCCTGTCTAGATTGTTAATCAATGACGAAAATTTTGATTATAAAAGGAACATTTATTACGACACATTTACACATATAATAAAGCTATTTCAATAGCACCTCACTTCTTAAAATTATATTTCTTTTCGATATTAATTCAAATCTGTTAATTTAAATCTTTGTTCGAGGTCTTTTGTCTCGGGTTCGCGACATCCCGTTTCCATCACAATATAAAAATATAAATGAATTAAATTTATGCCAGACTAAAGGCTCATCTTCAACACTTCTGATATGTACCTTATTTACTTAGCAAATAAATGTATAGAAACACAAAGTAAATTGTTAAAATTAAATACCATGCATTCAAAAAGTAAGTAGTAAAAGTGTTAAAAGACACTTTGGTGAAATATCTATGCAGTAATGTATTTTGTCCCTCTTGAAGGAAAAAAAGAAAAGAAAACACGACGTGCACTAATGTATGTCGCTCTTGAAAAAATGTCAAACAAGGACACGAAACTGAGTCTGTATAGTTAAATTTATCTCCTTTCGTAAACAATTTCAATCATAAATGCTAAGCGAACATACATACTTAAGTTAATTATAACTAAATTAATTTTTTTTAAAAAGTAAAGCACTGCAAAAATATTTCAAAAGAAAGAAAGCAAACCTCACTTAAATTAATCTCTTCTTATGTCTAAAAACTCATTTAAAATTTATAACACACACACCACATGTAAAATAGACAAAAAAAAAAGTTACTTTATGTTATATATTAGTAAATAGAGTCACCGTCGATACATCATCGTCAATATCCTTGCAGAAAGATGTTTTGCAAATACATTTCAATTATAAACGAAAGTTGAAGAAATAAAATGACCAATCAGCGTGCGTAAATTCAGTAGATTTCAGAATGCATTGCATTTAAAAATCAACAAGCAGTCGTCAAACTAAATGGGTAAGAAGCAGGAAGAAATGACCGCGGGGAATTGTAACCAATGATTAACAAATTTGAAAAATATATGTTGCGCAAGTTTCGGTACTTTATCTCTCAAATAATAACAGTAACAACAAACATAATAATAAACGTTCCTACCGTACTAGTTATTATTATTATTATAAATAAGTAAATGAAATAAATAAATATCCCCCAAATAATTAGAAGAATGAAAAAATCAATGTAAGTAACAACAAGATTGAGACCACTACTGATATTATTATTTTTAGTAGTATTAGTATACTACTACTAGTACTTGTACTGCTACAAATAATATTAATAATAAAATGTAAGAGGTTAGCAAATTCCGTTCGGCACAAAATAACCAGAAAGAGTTGAGAATATCTGTAGAGTAGCAAAAGTGGATATTCATTAGGGTAAATATACAGAAACACGAAATAAATAAGTGAAATGAACAAAGAGCAGACCCTGAGAGTTGTGTGCGTTACATGCAATACCACTGCCCTAATATCTTTTGTAACGATCTTTCAATCAAACACTGCAGTTACGAACAAGCTACAAGCCACGGATATTTGATCCTGGGGGATTACTTTTATTCCCTGTTACAACCCGCGCTTCCCCACTTAGCAAGGGCACATTCTTTATTCCCCCTTTCCCGGAACTTTTTACTACTTTCTTTTTGTCGAATCGAATATTACGGATCCGAGATTCGCTTTGTCGAAGTTGCCGTTTGCAGTGATAAAAATATTGACTTTATATATATATATATATATATATATAGACGTTGTGGCATAAGGCCAAATAGTTCTGGAATTAATACTGTTTGGTTAAAAATCCCGAAACCCTTCGGGAAAGATAAAAGATTTTTTTAGTTCTTCCACCTAAACTAAAATCGTTTTTTTTTTTTAAGGTCTTATGGAAATGACGTACTTTTGTACTTTCTCGGATATGATGATTGTTATAGCACGTGGAAATGCTAACTTCCATGTTAAAAGTACTTCCGATTTTCCGTGTAAAACGTTCCGTACACGCTAAGTTTTTTTCGCAAAAGATTTAAACTTTAATCGAACACAAAGAACATAATTACAAATCATATGATGTATTGTTTACGTATTGGATGCAAAAATGCGGTAAGCATTATATACTGATTTCAAGATTATTTTGGTTAAAAAGATAAAACCATTCTTTGGAAAATTTTTATATTGTATACAAAGGCAAGATTAATTTATTCAGATTTCATGTCCCTAGAAAAGAAACCTACTAAATTAGACAATACTGATTTTCTTTTATTCTTGCATTGCTCTATCAAACACGAGAAATATATTATTAATCGTTCCTTTCATATATTGGCAGAAAGTGTTTAAAAAAGAAAGTCATTATTTCAACTTTTATCTCGACTAAAACTTATAACACAGCACAATTTTTTTCCTAATGCTATTAATTAATTACATTTACTCAATACAACTAATTCATACTTAATTGATGCGCTTGTTTTATTCATAAAATTCAAAAATCACTCAAGTAACATTTTTAGCAAGAAGTTTAATCTAGAGCTGTACGAGCCTACTTTCCCGTATACACCAACTTCGAATTTATAATCTACTAGCTATCTCTCTCTCTCTTTCTCAATTAGCTTTAGTTATTAACTACACCAAATTATACCTTTTTCAACGGTAAATACATATTCTTTAACTCACTCATTCATTCATTTATTATCACTCACTCAGTTATTCACTCATTTATTTATTCGTTCTTCCAATCGTTCATTCATTCATTCATTCAGAAATATCTTTAAAAACCCAGATCAAAAAATTTCATTGGAAAATGTGGTCTTTTAGTTCTGGTTAAACTTCGTATCTGTACGTGTTCTACACCCCGTCATAAGATCCTTCCGATAAAGTTTGTTTCAAGCAAATCCGACCGTTACATCAGGATTTATATTAAAATTTCCCCGTAAGGGCCAATGTTAATTTTTTTTAACTGTTCAAAATTGAGCAAAATTTGTTCAAATGAAAAAATATTTCACGTCGAGAGTTTATAGTTAGCTTCATTTTGGCCCATAAGCGCTAGTGTCAAGATTTTTTGAAAAGTTTAAAAGGGAATAAAAAATTGTTCAAATCAAAAAATAAAATATGCTCTCGCCAAGATATTTCAAAAGCAAAAAAAAAAAAAAAAAAGAGAAAAAGAAAAAAAAAAAAAAAAAAAAAAGAGGAAGCAAAACTTTTAAATCGGACAATTTCTTCAAAAAGTACTGAGGGGGGGGGGGGAGACAAACCGACAGAATCACATTTTCCCCATCTCAAAACCCTATCTTCAAACTTTTAATTTTTCATTCTTTATGAAACTACGTCGCCTATTCTTGGATTTTCTTTATTTTTAACTAGCTGACATGCCCGCCGTTGCGCGGGATAATACTGCATCATTTAATAATAATATAATTACACGTTAGTTTAAAGCACAAATGAGCAATAAAATGCAGACATATGTTTCGGGATTGCTTGGAATCCCTTTTTCAATGCGACAGGGAGCTTCTAGATGCAAAACATCGCTCCCTGTCGCATTGAAAAAGGGATTCCAAGCAATCCCGAAACATATGTCTGCATTTTATTGCTCATTTGTGCTTTAAATTAACGTGTAATTATATTATTATTATTGTTTACTTGCACAAAGTTAAATTATTTTTAACTGCATCATTTGCAAGCCAGGTGACACAGATCGAAAATTCTGCTCTAAATATATAACGAAAAGTTTTCTTAAAAAATCCAAGCAGAACGTAGGCAACAGTCCTTTAAAATCCCATTTAAACAGTAAAACTCATTAAAAATCACGATTGCATTAAAAACAACAGCCTCGAAAAATTCCCCTTAGTCAACAAAAATCCACATTAAAATGTAATAACAGTTTAAAAATTGCAATTAGAGTAAGAGCAACAGTAACTAACATGCACATATTCATCGGGATAATTGTTCCAAAAGAATATCAAGTGTCCGTAAAAACCGCAATTACAATATAGACAACATTACAGATAAAAATTCTAATTAGAAAAACAGCAGTATTCCTTTTAAAAATCCCATCTGATAAAGAATAACAGTCCCTGAATATTTCTGCTACAATATAGAAAACGTTCCTTAAAGCCCCCCATTTGAATGAAGACAACTATTCCTAAACTTCCCTCCTATAAAATAAGGACATTATTCTCAAAAAATATCATTTAGAATAAAGAGGTCAGTGACTAAAAATACATTAGACTACAGACCTTCAAGAGTTGATGTTCCTAAAATTACTAACAGTCCATCTAAAATTCCCCATCAAAATAAGGACACAACTTCATAAAAATCCCACTTTTGCAAAATCGTCAAAACATTTCCTTAAAATTCGATTAAACAGTACTTTTATAGAATTCGGATAAAAACGGAAGAAAGAAAAGCATTATTTCCTAAAGCAAATAAACATTTAAACTACAAAATGTTCAGTACTGAACCAATGCTGACGTGTGAAATTTAAGTTGATAAAAAGAAAAAAAAAGGAAAATAGTGCGTGGAGTCCCTCCGCGCGGAAGAAGTGAAACTTCGTAATGTGGAAATGAAAATAGAAAGGGGTAGAAATTGATTTTTAGTGAAATCATACTGCTTCTTTAAGATAAACTTTATTAACATTGCTTACATTTCACAATTGATCGCATCTTTTAATTATCATTTCCGAGTGGAGAAATATCCAAATCTAACACATTGACAATGGGATTATGATAACTAAAGTAAGATACGAAATGTTTGAGTTCTATTTTTTCAATATTTCTTGCAAAAACTGCATCAATGGTAGTTCCCCCTTTGGTTGTTGGATCATTCCTACCATTTATCATTTCCAATCCAAATTTGTCTTTAAGGAAGGTTAACAATGTTTCAGCTTCAGGTAACAAGAAATTTACAATCAATTTCGGTAGCGTTAAACGTGTAACGCAACCTTGTTGGAGGTCGCATTAGAAGTTTTACTTCAATAACAAAATTCTGTCCAAATGACGCCATATAGGCAGTACAAAAAAATGAATACTCTAAAATGAATCACTTGAGTAAAATAAGGAATCGAGCAAAACCGCTACGGGGTCATTCCACAGAAAGTGGTCCTATGTGACTCAAAATTCAAAGTTGTCGCAATATTAAAAATGAAGCATATTTGGAATCTAGAAATTGTGTATTTTCCAAAAATGGTGATATTTTTTTAGATATTAAAAAAAATATTTCTTAAAATTTTAAAAATAAGTGGAACATTCTGATATTTTTCATTTATTGCATTTTTTGCTAATGTGTATTTTCATGGGCATCTGAGAATATAAAGTATCATTAAAGAATTATTACTACGATATATCACTGTATAAACATTTTATCTTTCATATAAAATTTTGAAATTTTCCCTACCAACATTTTCTTCTTATTAAAAGTTGCTTAATGAAGGCAAGATAATTACTGTGTAACACACGTAATAAAATAATACATTTTTTGTTATAATAAGCTTAATAAAATAGATTTTCTTTAAAAACTTTATTTTATAAAACAAGATAATTATCATATTTCAGGTGAAAACTTTAAAATTTTTAATTACCATTAATTTTTTTTTCAATAATTAATTTTATCAAAGGTAACACACGTAGCGAAATATTACTTGTGTTACGTTGCGTGCGTTTTACCGCTGTATTATGTCACAGTTTGTTATAAAAATGTTCAAAATGCACTCAAATGATAATTTTATTTGGAACTTATTGAAATTTAAAAATTTGGTTGCTTAAATACTTATAGAACTAACTCAACACCCATCTTCATTCATATGACTTAAATAAATTTCTTATTCTAGAAAATCAATGATTATAATTCTTAGGGTAAAATTTGAATAAAATGCGCAATGGTTTGTACATAAATTTTTTGTGGAGTGAAAACTTTGTTTACTTGCATTAGCAGAGCCAAACCATTAGTTGGAAGCTTTCTAAGTCAAGTCAATAGCAGCATTGTTGTACAAAGTTCAGAAGCCTTAGCAAAATTAGCCAATCAATTAATGCCTGGTACAACTCTTTTGCATATAAGTGATGATAAAAACACTGAATTTATTAAAACATTCAATCCATGGGAAAATGTAAGGGTTATCCACGGCATAAAATCTATGCATGTGATACAGGTATCTCCTGATCAGGTTGCAAAACTATGGTCCACAAACAATCCATTTTTGCTAGAATTTCCACTTGATATTCTAGATTTTCGGCCAACTAATATTGAAGTTCCAAATAACAGTCGTTGGTGCTCTACTAAAATATATTTCAGATTATAACAACTATTATGTAATGGTCAAGTTATAAACCATTGCTGAACGGGAGGTGTTCTATCTTCGATACATTATTGACATAAAAATGCAAATGGACACCTGAAAATACAATATTTACGGGAAAATACATATTTTGAATTTACAGAGAATGATGATTTTGACGAAGTTTCAACAATTCACTCTGATTTTCTCTCTAAACAAAGGAAAAGCAGGGGTAAATTTTCCCTTCCAACTGTGAGCTGCTTTATGTGTTAAAATAAATTACTTTTTTATGTTAATTACAAATAACTGTGTCTTTTAGTGAAACATTTGGAATTTTTTTCTTGAAAAATTCAGAAGGTGTAACACACGTAACGCGCCTATTTCTCCAATTTTAAAATATATCTTAAAAGAATAAAATATCTAAAAAATTACTAAAAACATATTTGATAAAATATCATTCCATGAAAAAAAATTTTTTAATCCTACTCACACATACATCACAGAAATAAATTTGTATATTCAATGTTTTGAATATGTTGGATTATAAAGGGTAACACACGTAACAAAATTTCAGAATTTTTTTAACAAACAGCAAAACAATACATATCTTCGAAAAATTTTTTGCATACTTATAACACTTAGACTTTATTAGCCAAAATTAAAAAACCTAAAAAATACCCAACAAGTTTGTTAGAAAGCACATTAAAGTTGAAAAATGCCGTGTAAATGTAACACACGTAACGAAAGAATCGCCCTTCGTAAGAAAGCTAAAATAAAGATGAAGATCGCCAAATTGCAGTATAATAATGGAGGAATGTTACTAACAATTGGCGTGGTTTTAAAAAGCTACGAAACACAAAATAATATGAAAACAATTAACAGCACGTTGAAAAAAAGTTTTCATCTCTTTCGGCGAAATTTTAAATTTCATAAAAAATCAGCCTTCCAACCTAGTAAATGTAAGCGACTTGATCCAAAAAGGATTTTTATTAGTTTTACGTTAAAATAAATCATCTATTTGGCGACAAAAGTACTCTTTATTTCGGCGAAAGTGCTCAAATTGAGGGAATAAATTCAGAGATAAGCCTCGTTTTAAAATTCGAAAACTACTTAAAATGAATTTTGATCGTGTTCTATTTGTTGTACGAATTTCAGAAAGACATCATCTTATGCAATTATGCAGAAAAGTTGGTTATGCATGGTATGCATAAAAAATACGAACCGTAAAATAATGAATTAAAAACCGTTAACTGCACGAAAAAAAAAAGTTATCTCTTCTTGGCGAGAAAAGTATATGTTTGCGACCGAAAGGATTTTTAATATTTTTTAAAGTATTTTCATTAGTTTTAATTTAACAGAAATTTTCCTTTTGGCTACAAAAGTGCTCTTCACTGTGGCGAAAATACGCAATTTGAGGCAAATAAATTCACAGGTAAACCTTGCTTTAAAGTTCGAAAACTACTTTAAATGAATATTGCTCGTATTCTATTTGTTCTACGAACCTCAGAAAGAAATCAACTTGTGCAGTTTTCCATAGGCATTAATATGCTGCAAAAAAATCTAAAGCGTGGGACATTTTTTCGATGAGATAAACACAAAATCAACAGTTTTGCTTAAAATTGGCATAAAAAAGAATGAATTCGAATTTTATAAAGAACGCTTCGAGGTGCACGAGGACCTGACCGAAGGTACATGTAACCAAAATTTCGTACTTCTGGACCGTTCCACCTCGCCAGGAGACGATACACACACACACACACACAAACACTTTCGGTTTTATATATATAGACGACACTTTTACGATACATTAAGTCGTATCTTATGCTTTGTTTTATTATTTTTTTTACTTTTACTGGAAAGTAGGCTAAAATAGAATTATCCAAAGTATATAACATCTTCCACTTTTGTGAAACTGCGAAAAGTAAGTTTCGAGCTTTTAAAAATCAGTTGAATGACATTTGTTCCATTTATTGTATGTTTCAATTCAACTGTAATGACATTATGTTACTTTCCACAGACATTACCAAGTTGACAAGGGGTATTGCCTTTATTTTGAATATGCTATTGTGAATGTGCACAACAGTACTTGAAAATTATTTACTTTAAATCACTGATTTAAACAAGACAATCCAGCTTAAATATGTATCTGCAAAAACTTATCTATATTATTTACATTATTAATTGCAGAGATCTATCTACAAAGCAAAAGTCTTCATTTTTACCTTTTTTCCCGTCGTTTGTTACAACTTTTATGGGAAATAAAATGTATTCCATAAAGTAAAGTATCCTTCAATTTTCATTTCATATTTACTCACCTGCAAAGAAAAACAAATAAATCAGACCCTAATATAAACATCATAGCAGTTTTCCAAATATATTTATAAGAACAGCATGAAAATAAACACATTACTCAAAGAATCAAATAGCGAAAAAAAGTTTTCATCGAAGGTTCTTTTGGCTAAAGCTCAAATAGCAATAAGGGCCATTTTTACCTTGTAATCAATTCGTGTCACTATTTTCATTAAGAATGATGTGTACATTAATAACAAATCAATATCTTCTACACTCGTTAAAATAACTCATGAATCGTTATTTCCTCCAATAAAAAAACCCTTGTTCTAATAAATATTAAGAGTAGTTGTCTGCCAAATTGCCAACTTTTAAGCATCATATAAAACTCAATTATACCCATTGAGTTCTATATAATATCAGTGACCAACCACTTAGAGTTAACGTAGAGGGTTCGCGGTCAAGTATACAATATATGCTCTCAATCCGAAACGAAATGCCGACAGAGGGGAAAAACAAACCTCACAATCTCTATAGATAAAAATCGTATTAGGAAAGTAAATTTTCTTTCTTTTTGTTTTTCCTTTTTTTTGGGGGGGGGGGGGGGGTATTTAAGCCAAACGTTGTGAAATATTGTTTTGCATGCAGTTGTTTAAAAACTGGGACTCAAAATCCGTTAAAATTTCATGGGTAATAAAATTTACATTATTTATTTCATAATATTTTCATTAACGGTTCAAGGTTCCAACTGAGCAAGTTAAAGTTAAATACTCCATTAGCGTAGAAAGTTTACTTTTCGTAATCTTTTTTTTTTTTTCGTGATTACATATCGAACTGCATAAACAATAATGTATAATATATTTTTGTATATAAACAGCATTCTGGTTCAGGTAAAGCAGGATATTAAGATATTTAATATGGTATTATGAAAAACTAGATATAACAAGAAAAGCTGCTTCCGCCGAAATTATTTAATGGTATTCATTTCCTTAGGACTCTATTTTGTTGAAAATTCCGTAAAATAGATTCTAAAAAAACAAAAAAAAAAAAAAAAAAAACATTTTGATGCCGAGAAATACTTTTTAATCACATCTTAAATATGTCATTCAGTCTACCATGCATTGATGTGTTGACATGAATGAAATAATTAGTTTCCCTGAAATCATCAAATAGAAAGCAAACTCCTTTCTTTGTTAAAAATCTGTTTTATGTGCAGCTTGTTTTAAATACACGACAAGAGTGTTTTAGTGCAGGAAATACAACGGGCAAGAGCATAAAACGGCAGTGATTCAATGCTGATAGCGGAGTTGGTTTTTGTCCTTACTGCTGAAGCGCTTTTGTCTGGTTCTAGAAGGAGATGCTGCCAAACGGATCAATCAGATGTCGCGCCAGATTTTTTACATAGTCCACTGATTATACCATAGCATATTATGGACCTATTGGTAAAATCAGCATTTCTTAAGGCCTGCACCAAAAAGACGAGTTTTGCGAAAAAAATCGATATTTTTTTTATTTTATATTTAAAAAGAATATATATTTAAGATTTCAAAAATGTTTGGTTCTTATTTCTACGATACATAGAAACGAAGTTACACGCAATTAAGTTATCCAGAAGTCGCATCGCGAGCACATAAAAGTGGAATTTAAAATGTACTTTTTTCTGAAGAACTACTTTTTTCGATATCTTTGTTCACGGCAGATCTCATAACTCGAAAAGTTTTATACCCATTACTGTGATTTTTTTAAAGTATTGTTTCACACATTGCTATCTGTGTTTTGAACTAAAAGCTAAGCTCTATGTCAGTATTTAAAAAATTTACAGGCATTTATTTGTGAAATATTGTGTTTTTTCGGTGAAAAACGTATGAATTTCAACAAAACTGCTATATTTTTCTCAATTTTGGACCTATTATAAAACTTTTAGTTCAGAACACAGTTAAGTAATATAGAAACATATATTATTAAGGATTTTAAAATATATCGAGTTAAAGTGAGTATAGAGTGTTTGGCGTAAACTGTAAAATTCGCCTATTTTTTGCTAAAATTTCCCAATTTTTCAAAATTTTATAAAAATATAGCTATTATTTTGTTTGCTTTCTTAATTTTAATTACTTTTTAACTTAAAAAAATATGCATTTAGTAATTATTTCATTGTTTTGAAAAAAAAGCCACCGAACGTAGGCAGACCCCTTAAATTGTATTCCGCGGAACCGTGGGGTTTCGCAGAGATCAATCACTCAAAGGATCCATGAAATTTAGTCTTTCCCCTAACATACAGGGTGCGGCAGCATAATTTCCTTTTTTAAAATGGGCGACTTTCAGGCTATTAATGTTGTTGCGGGGTGGGAGTTGTCTCATTCCAGAGGGACGGTTCTAAAGTTTTGTTCCCACCTTAGTCAGTCGCCATTCTGCATTGGAATCTCGAAGGAGAGTGCGTTTTCTATCGAGGCCTACTTTTCGAATGAACATTTAGTGATTTGAAATGGCCAGCCACTTCCTGGACTTGGCCCCTTGTGATTCGGGTTTTTTTTGAAATATTGACTTTATGTCAATCGTCCAAGGACCCTACAACACCTAAAGGAGAGCATCCAGGCTGAAATTGCTAACATACCCGCTGCTATGTTGGTAAGATCGTGACAAACGCTAGAATTAGGTTTTGATGAAGTGCATGATGAATGGGGGGCGTCACCTACCTGGTTTGATTTTCAAAACTGTGTAAAACATAACTTTATGCATGTACCTACACTATAAAAAAAATTAAAGTTTATAAGATTCATAAAACGGTTTCATTCAGTTTTGAAAAAAGTAAGTTGTGCTGCCGCACCCTGTACAAGAAGGCTATTGAAAAATCAATACAATTTCGAAAAGGGGTTATGTCTCTTTGAAATTGAAAAACAAAATAGTAGCTAACCATTGCTTCCATTTAGTAACTTAAATAGTAGGTGTAAATGAAATAGCTGTGAGTCGTCGCGAATTTATTTATTGTGATAGAATTATCAATCGATGAAAAATAAAAGAGTGCTGTGATGTGTGTCTGTGTCTTTTTAGGTGTAAAACAATGATGTTTTACACCTAAAAAGTTGCATTAATTATTGACTTTTAAATGTAAAATAATTCAAGGGGATAATAATGAGGGCCCAGCATTTTTTTAACCAGCAAAAGTATTTTGCCCTGGGCTCTGCAAATACTCGGGCCGCCCTAAAGCTACATATGTGTGGGAAATTCAGCTATCAGTTGATGTGTTGGCAACGAATAAATGTAACACACGCTCAACCTGAGATATGTGCTCAACTTTCGTCCATAAAGTCAAATACAGTAAAACCTGTAAAGTTGACCACCTTTGTAAGTTGATCACCTGTCTAATTTGACCACTAAAGTGCTGCACCGCAAGTGGTCAACTTACACAGGCTTCACTGTAGTAAGTACACATGAGATCATGAAAATCAATACAACGCTTCTCATTAAAATATTACCTTTTAACCCTTTGTGTACTGAATTATTTATGTGCAACAATTTCTGATCATGTTTTTATATTTTATTTATTTATTTATTTATTTATTTATTTTGCATAACTACGTCCAAAATTAAGGGATTTTCACAAATAAAAATACTCAGCTTATGGAAATGTAATTCGTTACAGTTAGTAACCATCACAGAGTAACTTAACTCTGAAATAAATTACATGCACTGTTTATTTAAAGCACCTGGTTAGAGCGTTTTCTAAATTAAAAATTAACACATCAAAACAATCGAGAGACCTAACTCTTCAATTTTACAATTGTATGGAAATAAATGTAAAGGATAGCAATCTTAGCAAAGTGGCAGCTCTAAACACAGCCTCGGTTTGAAATCTATCCTCGTTCTTTGGTAAAATACTCTTTATGGGACCCAAACTTATAATGTTTTCTGAAAAGTAGAATCAAAACAGTGTTGCTTCCAAGTACCATAGTAATATTTTTAGAAATGGTTCGTGGGTGAAATTTTAAAAATGAGTGGTACTTTTACGTGCAGTCAATAGATAAAGGATTAAAATCCTATTCAAATATGACATCTGAAGACATTTAAATATTTTTTGTCTCAACTAGTACTAGTTTTTTTAAATTATTTTTTAAAGATAATAATTATCAAATGTTGCAATTGTCATTTTTATTGCAAATTGTTCATTTCCATAATATTCCATTAGTACCATCTACTGTTGAAAGGAACAGGGGTCCCACGGAAGCAGTCGATCTTAAAATGGTTTCCGTGTATCAAAGAAATTAAGTAAAGCTGAGTAAACTAACTAAGGTCAGGTGCTTTTGTAGGTATTCATCTTCTTTTATTGAGCCTGTTGGCTCATAAGATATATATAGAACGACACAGTAAAATAACTAGAAGTTGTAGAGAGTGTCAGTATTAAAGTATATCAATATATAAAACTATAATAATTTCACTGAAAAAGGCTCCTTTCAAAACGTACATAATTAAAAGTTTACGCTTTATACGTGAAACAATATCAAGATATGATATTTAGATATGAATTAGGCAAATTGTTTTCTAGAAATTAGACACTACAACTTTACCACTTGTTGTTTACCTTTCATTCAGTGTTTCAGATCATCTTTAAAAATTGAGTTTTTTTTTACTAACATTAGCAGTTATATACCGTCACTTAATTGCCCTTGCTACTTCTAAAAATTGAATGTTTTCCTGTACTTGACATGCCGATGACAAAATTCATAAATTACTTCACTAAATGTCAATTATACTTCTCCCTATAAGAATAATATATTGCGAATTCATTCAAGTCATCTAAAGCGTATACATTTTTTACTTTTATCTTCATTTCTTTATGTATTTTTATTTACGTGTATAATAATTAACTATTTAATTAACTATTTTTTTGTTTTCTGAAGAGCTTTAGTACACACCTTCTTAAGTACTGTTGTTGTTTTTTTTTTTTTTATCGTGAAGGGAAAGTCATGAAATTTTAGGATTGAATGTAGTTCCCCCCCCCCCCCCCAACCCATTTCTTTTTTTTTTCTTTTCTTGCAGATAAAAATTCAGTGATATGGAGTGATGTGATAAAATGTTTAATTTATTATGTTTTTAAAGTACTTTCAATTATTTAAAAAGAGTAAATTAAAATAAATATTTTTTTATGTAGTTTTTAAAAGAACTTTAAATGCATAAGTTTAATAAAATGTTGTTCATCTAAGGATTTATTTG
The DNA here is from genome assembly GCA_038502835.1 of Octonoba sinensis. Taxonomy (NCBI): domain Eukaryota; kingdom Metazoa; phylum Arthropoda; class Arachnida; order Araneae; family Uloboridae; genus Octonoba; species Octonoba sinensis. Next base: position 84,750,624 of record CM076604.1, read on the forward strand.
CGTCATTTATATTGAGTAACTTGCCACATGTATCAAGTTCAAAACTATCTTCGTACTGTCACATGCTATTAAAAATATGTATTATATATTATCAACAGAAATTGAGAACACGCTTACATTTTCTTTAAAGAGTGACCTTTTACAAATTAGGTATCCTTTTAACTATAAATATTTGCCTAATCCCTTCTCTCATTATAAAATACAGACATTTCCGACTTAAAAGCACTCATAACTTGTAAAATTACTCCAATACGCATGGCTCTACTTCTTTTAATAAATATAATACTTTGCAGAGTTTGAACACAACCACAACACAGGATTGAGCAATTGTTGAAACAGTAATGCAGGTAAGAAATATATATACATGTATATATAGTTCAGGAACTTCCGCAAGAGAAATCCAGAATATGCGACCTGTTGTAAAAATAGCACATCGCTATTCTTATATCGAAATTGTTATTCCGCTGTCGTTGGTATTAACATAATTCTTTTTATTTTTATCCCACGACTGTGAACATGCAGAAAAAAATTATTAAGAAAAAGAAAGAATGAATAAGAGTGTTAAGTAGTATATAGAAAGGTCAAAGTCACCAAAATATAACAAGTGGGTTAAGATTTTGTATTCTTGGCCACCTATCAAGATATGCCGTGCTGAATGGACAGGGCGTGGTGCTTAAAACACGTAATTGTTCTGTACATGACGTCATTGATCACGCAACTAATCCATGCAACTAGTAATGGCAACAGTTTTTAGCTCACTTTCGAAAGTTACATTTGAAACATATACCATTTAAAATGTGACAGCAGTTGCAAACTTATTTGAAAAACGGCACATTAAATAACAAATTTAGGAGTGGGCCGAATCGGAGAGGGCTTATGTTATTCCCTAATCAATGTCAAAATGTAAACTTTAGCGAATAAATTTGTTGCTGTTTCATATTTACTCCAGTTTGATGGTCGTTCGGAATGTCTGTAAAAAAATTGCAGTTGCGTTACTAATTACATCAAAAATAAAATCGATTTGCCGCTCTTTCCCCTCGTAAAATTATAAGGCTTTAGTTACGACCAAGAGCATGTAGGCAAATTAACAGTGAAGCGATTTAAATTTGTTATATGTCAACATACTTTAAGCGTACACTTGAAAACGTTTGGTGAAAACATACTAACAAAAGTGCTGGCAACTACTATACAAAAAAAAAAAGGTGTCTCCTCCGTAGCATGTGAATATGTGAATGTATTTACTACACTGAAACAAATTGAAGTTTTGAAGTTCATGTTTGAATTTGCTCATAGCTTAGCTTTTGATGATTGGAAGATGGTGGTGGGGATATTTATTGTATCATTAGAAAGGACAAACAATAGTTATTTGGAGCATCGTTTACATTGAGCTTCTTATATATTTTACAAAACCTTTTGTTTAAGGTAAAATTCATGCATTCGAAATTTCGTTACGTAGCTGAAAACTTTTAAGTAAAAATTCAAAAGTTTGTCTCTTATTGCAATCATGAATAGTAAAAAAAGAGGAGGGGGACGAAATCGGAATTAAATCGATTTATCACGATATTAGATCGATGATAAGCTGATTTAAAAATCTTCCACATCACCCAGGTCTATTTGAAACATCATCAGAGCCGAATATCTAGTACATACCCGTCACACAATGGTCATCAAATACCCGATATCCACCAAAATCAATATCATAAGTCAAGAATACGTGACTTATGCCATGACCGCATTGAAGGTCCCCGTGAAGTGGGACAATTTCTTAAAATACAAGACTATCCCTTAAAATCCGGGACGTTTGGAAACCCTGATTGCAACTCAAGTGCTGCGAAGTATGTTTAAATAGTGAGCAAGAAAGAGTAAAATAAATGCAGCTGTCTTCTTATCGTTTGCGTAGTTCAGCTGCGTTGTTTAAAAAATAATAAAAAATATAAAATATAGTAATAATAATTAAAAAAAACGCATTGCTAAGGTTTTTGTGGCGTTGTTAGTATACTATATTTCGCACTGGAATACATATTGTACTTTACTAGTTTTATTCAAAATGTGCATTGAGGCAGTGCAAGGTTGTTCTACAAGTGAAAATGTCAAAAATTTCATTGTTAAAGAACGATATTAGGCTTCACTAATAAAAAGCGAATAAACTTATATTTTTTTCTGAACTTATTTCATTAGAAGCTTGGAATATTGTTGCAAATTCGCATTTAGAAGCGAAGTTTTTATTATACAATTTAAAATTAATATAATCTGAAATAGTTTAGGATGCACACACTGATTAGAAAATAAAACTAGTCCGTTATTTAAACGATTATTAATGAGGTACAATTTCAATCAAGTTTAGCATAGAAATTAGGGATGTAACGAATATTTGGCCACTATTCGGTATTCGGCCTATTCGGCCCTTTGGCCGAAGAGTCAATTCATGACACTAGCCGAATATTCGGCCTGGACGAATACTTATGGACTATTCGGCCGAATAGTTCTGCTACAGTAGAAATGTAAAAAAATAAAGAAATTAGTAGATTTAAACATTTAAAACTGTATTATAGTTATTGAAAAAGAACACATTGAGGGTATATAGTTTTAATAAATAAAAATAACTTAGTAAAATCTACTTTTTTAAACATTGTTTTTAGGTTTAACTGAACAAAAATAGATTTTAAAGTTGTAATATTGTATTTTATACTTGGTGCTTGCTTCCAAATGCTGGCAATAGTTAATTGTGATTGAGACTTTTATTTTGTAATTATTAACAAAGTATAAGTCAGACTTTGTTTTGGCAGACTGATTTATTGTGAATATTTGGTAAGAGAGAAATGTGCCTTGAATGTATCATGAATATTAAGATAGCATAAGTTCTTGGGATTTCAGCAAGTAAAAGTATACTCCAGTTTATTTCATTAGATCTTTTTAAAATAGGTATGTAAAAAAGAACTCCATAAACTAAAAATATTCTTTTATAACTTTTAAAGTACCTTCATAAAACTATTTTGACCAAGGTTCACTGAGCAATAGTATTTCTTTAACTCTTAACATTCGATCGAGGCCTTTTTCTCTTGCGCGAACCAGCAACTCGAGACGATTTCGGCCAAATTCGACAAACACTTTACAAGTGTTTTAAAAACATTTTTAAACAAACAAAGGTTTACAAATAATAAAATTTCACCAAGTGACATACATAATAAATAAATTCCCTCCATGATAAAAATAAAAACATATAGGAAAAAAAGCCCGTGGCAACTCCTTATAATGACGACAAAGCAAATATTAGTTAAAACAATATATATTAGCAAATATTAGTTACTAGCTGACATGCCCGGCGTTGCGCGGGATAACATTGCATCATTCCCAAGCCAAGTGACGCACGTCCAAAATTATGTTGTAATTATATAAGGAGAAATATAGTTTAACAATTCCAGCAGAAGATGGGCAACAGTCCTTAAAAATCCCATTTCAACAGTAAAACTTCTTAAAAATCACGATAACATTAAAAAGCGCAGTCTCTAAAAATTTCTTTTATTGAACTAAAAGTAACAAACAGTCTGTAAAAATCAACATTAAAATGCCAACAGCAGTTCATAAAAATTTCCGTTTGAGTAAGGGCAACAGTAACTAAAATGCTCATATGCATCAGGATAATCGTTCCAAAATGATATTAAGAATCCGTAAAATCCCAATTACAAAATAGACAACGCCACATCTAAAAACTCCCATCAGAATTAGAGCAGGATTCTCTTTAAAAATGTCCATCAGATGAAGAGCAATGGCCCATGAATCTTTCTGCTACAATAAAGAAAACATTCCCTAAAGCCCTCCATTTGAGTAAAGACAACTATTCCTAAGCATCCCTAATATAATAAGGACATGAGTCCCAAAAAATCTCCATTCGAATAAAGATGTCAGTGACTAAAAATGACCATTAGACTACAGAACTTTAAGACCTGCTGTTCCTAAAATTTCCAACAGTCCACTTGAAAATACCCATCAGAATAATTACACCAGTTCCTAAAAATCCCGCTTGCGTACACTTGAAAACGTTTGGTAAAACATCAATAAAATGCGGAAACTTTTAAAAAAAAAAATTCGCCCCTAAAAAGGGTAAAGAAAGAAAAAAAATTAATTTCAAAAGTTCATGTTGAATTCCATGCACATTTCAGTTGGGAAAAGAGGGTTTAAAAGTACTTGAAGGCCAATAGTTATTTGGAAATCGTTTACAAAAAGATATAACTAAATTTTGTTTAAAAACGGTGCACAAAATTTGTTAGTACAAAAAAAAAAAATTAAAATTTGCTATAAAATGCAATCATTAAAAGAAAAAAAAATGGGAAAATCAATTAAAAACCGTTTTGCGTAAAAAAAATTTAATCCCCGGGTTAGAAACTTCGGCCAAATTGTACTACCCGTCACACAAGGGTTTAAAAAACCGCGATATGCCCCAAAAGATCAATACAAATGTAAAATCACTTATTGAATTGAATGTAAAACAATTTCAAAAATAAAGGAATTTTGGCCCGTTTGGAAACCTGATTGCAACAAAAAAGTGCTCAAGTATATTGAAATAAATAGCAAAAAGGTAAAATAAATTACACCTTTTTTGGCGTATTTATTTTTAAAAATTTATAAAAATAGTAAAAATAATAAAAAAACCTTGCAAAGGGGCTTGAAAAAGTATGCAATTTCGCCAAACATCAATTTTTATTAATTTTATTAAACAGGCTTTAATCTAGGTTGTTCTACAAAAAAGTAATAATTTATTTTAAAGAAAATTTTATTTAAACTTAAAAAGCGAATAAATTATAGAGGTAATTTAAGAATCGGTTTTTGAAATTCGAAAACTAAACTTTAAAATTAATATTGTGTTTTTGTCCACACTTTGAATCTACCGTTATTTCAAAAAACAAAAATCAAGTTTAATAAAAAGTTATGGAGAAAAATTGGGTTTTTTTGGCCACCCCTTTGGGCCAAGAGAATTCGAAACCGTAAAATAATGAATTCGGGAATAGTTCTGCTACGCGGAAAAAAAAAAAAGTTATACTTTTAAACATTAAAAGTTTTATGTTTTGGCAATTTAATCTGAAAAAAAAAATTTTAAAATTAGTTTTTTAAAACATTTTTTTTTTGGCAAACAAAAAGTAATTTTAATTTTTTTTTTTGGGCGCTAAACTGCAATAAATTTGGGAGAGTTTTAAATTTTTAAAAAGAGTATAAGCCTTTTGTTTTGGAAGTTTAGAAAATATTTGGAAGCGAAATGTGCCGAAGTTCTAATTTGATACATAATTCGGGAAAAGAAAAATATCTTGCAGTTTTTTATTAGATCTTTTAAAAATGGTTTGAAAAAAAACTCCAAAAACTGGGACGTTTCTTTTATAATTTTAAAACCCAAAAACATTTTGCCAAAAGTTTTGGAATAGTTTTTTAACCCCAAATTCGAATTTTTCCGGGAAAAACCTTCGGGGTTTTGGAAAACGAAAAAACCTGGCCCAAAGGGTTTTTAAACTTTTAACCCAAAAAAATTTCAAAAATTTTCCCAAAGGACCAATTCCACCCCTCGATAAAAAAAAAAGGAAAAAACCCCGTGGCCCCCATAAGACACAAACAAATTTTGGTTTTATTTAAAATTTTAGATAAATAACTAGTGGTACCAGTACGACCATGCACGTTTTAAAAACTGGAAAAAAAAAAAAAACAGTTGGTTCGCCATTGTATATGTATATATATATATATATATATATATATATATATATATATACTGGTAATTTTTTAATGTGTACATTTTGTTGTTTATTTAAATGCGTATATAGAATTCCATAGAATTAAAAATTAGCCGCCCACGGCAATCAATCGGTGATCCTACATATTCACACAACTTTTTTTTTTTGTGACAAGAACCCACACTTAGTAAAAAAAAGAAAGAAAGATAGCATAATTAAACACTAAAAAACGCTATTTTTTTTTGTTTTGTCAAGTACCCACACAAAGAACACGATTATAAGGCATTATAATGGTTCTAAATCATGTATTTAAAGTGTAATTAATATATTTTTTTCGTTTTTATCTATTATTCATTGACAGTAAAACAGAAAGACGACATTTTGTTGCTTGCGGAAACTAAGAGCATCATAAAGAACTTTCTTTTGAGCTAAAATAGTGAAATGACACACATACGTACTAATTTATTAGGAGAAAAAATAATATAAAAAATATATAGTAGTAATAATTTGCAATAACAAATCGCTATACAGGTAACATTTCTTAAAACTTCCTGTCCGTCCGTAAAAATACCTGTCAAAATGAGGAAATCAAAATAAAGTTATCGACCACCTGAGTGCTGCAGGAAATAATTTTTTAATCGTTTAAAACGGAAAAAGAATGAAAAGCCAAAAAAGTAAAGAGATAAAATAAAAATCGCTTGAGCCTCAAACTGATAAAAACACTGTGAATAGAATTTTATTTAACAAATGGGTGCATTTTTTTAATATGTACATATTATGTTATTCTATTAAAATATATAGCATTTCATAGAATCCAAAATTAACCACCTACGGCAGTCAACCAGCGATCCACGTATTTAGCCAATGTTATTTATTTATTTTTTTGTGACAAAAACACACTTAAAACGTTCGTTGCCGGTCACTTTACTGCTTTACATTACTTAGCACCAGGAGACACACCTAAGATACAATGCGGATTGAAGCAGATTGAATCAAAGGCGAAGCCTTTCTTCCTCGAACGGGTGGCTGGTTACTGATACATCACTCACACCACGCATAAGCCTCTAACGATCGCTGACGGTCACTTAGGGATGATGCTTTACGCAGTAAACACATCTGAAATGCCCACTGCAGCGGAGAGCAATTGAAACAGCGCAGTTTTGTTTGCGCGAGCTTCGTCCGGCTAATTGACCCATCGCTTAACACAACGCTGTAAACTCTCACACGTGGCTGGCACTGTGGCAAGAGATTGACATCACGCGCTGGCACGTGGTCGGCAGCGAACGTGTTAAAAAAAGCAAAAAATAAACTATAAAAAAAACCCGTTCTGTGTAGTTCAAGGAGCCACACAAAGAGCACGGTTATCAGGTTTTAGAGTAGTTCCAACTCATGCATTTTAAGTATAATTAATATAGTTTCATTTTTAGCCTACTTTCCCGTAAAAGTAAAAAAATAATAATAATAAAGCATGAAAGAAGGCTTAATGTATCGTGAAAATATCGTTAGAAATAAAAAAAAGTCAAAAAAAAATTAAGTAATTAAATAAAGATTGAAAAATAAATAATTTGAAAGTAGGGTTTTGAGATGGGAAAAAAGTGTGTCGGTCTGTCTGTCTGTCGGTCTGTCGGTCTGTCCCCCCCCCCCCTCATAACTTTTGAACGAATTGTCCGATTGGAAAAATTCTTTTTGCATTCGAAAAATCTCGGCGAGGACATCTCATTTCCATATTTTACTTTTTGATTTGAACAATTTTTTGTTCAATTTTGAACAGTTCAAAAAATTTTAACATTAGCACCTATGGTTGAAAATGAAGCAAATTATGTAAACTCGGGGTACAAGATCCAAGTTCCCATGAACAAGCTCACCGGAAGAAGTTCTTGGCGTGAAATATTGATTTGAACAATTTTTGTTCATTTTTGAACAGTTCAAAAAAAATTAACATACCGCTAGGGGGAAATTTCAATCCTATATAATTCCTGATCTAACGGACCGATTTGCTTGGAACAAACTTTATCGGAAAGCTCTTATGGCGTAGAACATGTACTAATAGAAAGTTCATCCAGAACTAACGAGCCTATTTTCCTATGAAATTTTTTGATCGGGATTTTCAAGAATATTTTTGAATTAATGAATGATTAAATGAATAAGCAAAAGAAAGAATGAATAAATACATGAATGACTTAATAAATGAATGATTGAATGAATATGTATTAACCGTTGAAAAGGTATATTTGAAGCAATTAAGAACTAAAGCTAGACGAGAATGACAGAGATAGATAGCTAGATTATAAATTTGAATTCGGTGTATACGGGAAAGTAGGCTCGTATAGTTCTAGACGGAACTTCTTGTTTTTATCTATTATTCATTGACAGTAAGACAAGAATTTTTGCTTGCAGAAACTAACAGTAGCATAGAGGGAAAAAAAAAAGCTTTCCCCATCCGAGTTTAAATAGTCAAATGACATTTTTTGTGCTAATTCACTGGGAAAAAATAATAAAAAATGTAAATAAATAAATAGTAATAATAATTTGGAATAACGAATCGTTATAGAGGAAACATATCTTTAAAATGCCAGTAGAGAATGGATATCAGTCCCGTAAAAATACCATTAAAAATCAGAAAAACAAAATAAAGTTATCGATCACCTGTGAGCCGCAGGAAATAAATTTTAAAGTGTTTACAAGAAACAAGAAGAATATGAAATAAAAATAGGCTGTGCCTCAAAATTCTAAAAGCCATCATGTGAATGTAATTTTATTTAGCAAATATACATGAGACAGAATGGCACTAATCAAAATAAAATAAAAAGCAAGCTCTTTATCCATCGTCTGGGGAAAATAAAATTTAAGTTAATTACCGTGAAAAAATAATTTTGAGCTACAGAGAAAAACGCTTATAAGCTCTTTTCTAGTTAATTTAAACGCTACGAATTTTAGCACAAAGGGCAAAACTCTTCTTGAGACAGTTTTTTACGTGCTTTTCATTGGTGTCAATCTCGAAACGGTGCGATCATATCTCCTAATAGAAAAAAACCGTTTTAAGCAATTTTTTGGCTATAAATTGGAATAAAAATAGTACAAAATCAAATTACAGAAAAACTCTTCGAGGTGTGCACGCCTCCATGTTCCAAACTAATTTCGTGTCAAATTGCAGGAAAATCTACCGAGCGGTCTTGGTCCTACGCCGGACAAAGACACACAGACAGACATACTTGCTGCTTTATTATTAATAAAGACACAAAATATGGAACTACTTTACTTCACACGTTTTGGTGTATAGAAAAGCCAAACTGAGTGAGAAATGCTTATAAGATTTCAGTAAAATGCTTTTCATAAAAGCAAAAAAAAAAAAAAAGATATATTTTTACTACGGGGGACAAACGTTATTTCCCCTTACAGTAGTTTAAAAAATATTTTGGCGTAGCTATTACATTACACGTACATTACATTCAGAAGTTTCGCTGATAATCGTTCTTGAATGCTTCTTGCATGTTGCATTACTAATGTAGTAGAAAAATGTTTTTGCATACGTAATTCTGAGATATTTTCCCTTTTTTTCGTTTTCTGCAATCTTTTTTCTTTTTCTTTCCTATTTCCTTCCCCGAAGCAAGCTTTTTTCTTAATAAATGATCGGACTACTACATAGAGGATGTCAGATTTTGATGAAAATTTAATGCATTTCAGTGATTGATCCCTTAACAGCAGACTTGGTATCCAAAACAGAAATGTCGCAGAGTGCTGGGGGAAATTCAGCGAGGGAAGACTCCTGGGGTTGCTGTTGTCTGGAGCCCTCGAATTAACCTGTCAAAAAATGAACGAGCGGCACAAAGGCATGCGGTGAGAGTAAAAACTGAAGGCAGCTTGTCGAGGTTGAGTGATTGAAAATCTCTTTGTATTCATTAATATACTTTGTTTGCATACGGGGATGAAACGTTTACAAAATATGCGTTAGAGCGCAAAACAAAATATTCTAGTAATACATATTCTGATTGATTTTATAAAAAAAAAAAAAAAAAAAAAAACGTTAAGGGTGAAAAATTAACAAAAGTAACACTTTTCGAGAGGCACATGGGCATCAATTTTAGCTTTTATTCTAACGTTTCAATGCAATGAAAAATTATAAATAATTATCTTTGTGTTGATTGCTTAATTGCAAGATGTTCAAACAAAATTTATTTCTACGTTATTGTACTGTACTTTAGCTATTAATATTTTTTATTTTGATTTTAGCTGGAACTGATTGGTGACGGTGTTTATTTATTTTATCTCATGAACTTACTAATTGCAAATTATTATACACTGCAATAACCTGAAGTATTTTTAAGGAATTAGTGACATTTACAAAAACGCCGGCATTGTGTTAAGCAATGTAGCATGTGATTTATAATCGAAAAGAGCATGTTTATTTCCATATATCTTGTGTATGCATGTTCATTTAGTTTTTTTAACCCGTAACAAAAGCAAAAAAAGATGAGAAGCAGAGAAAATGATGTAAACAAATGTATATTTACATTACAACTATACAGCTTTAATAAATTCATATAGTAAAACACATTTTATGAAAACGCCTGTTGCAATATGAAGTTAACGGAAGAAAAATTGCACTTCTTTGGTTCCTTGACTTTGATTCAATTGAAAGGGAGAGATTCAATTACCTCCGTATTACGTGATTAAAAAATTCACATTGCGAAATTGAAATTTTGCATTGTGACAAAGCGCCAATTGGAGAACATAGCTTATGAATATCATTGTTGTGTTCGAAGCATAAATTATTCATTCTAAGGTAGAACTGTGTTTAAAACAAGAAACGTTTCTAGTACTTTCTTTAAACAATTAAGTAACCTGAAACTGATATGCGCATCAAGTAGGAAGACTAGAAATAGAAAATTGAATATCCAGGCAAAATTTCTTTTTGATTTCTGATTTTCATTTGACGATGAATAGTTTTCTACATAAGCATACTTCATTTTGCACTTGATGTTTGACGATAGAAAACGGAAAGTGAATGCATCTACGAAGGGAAGAAGAAGAGACAATTATTGAAATGCAATTATCTTCTTCCGCATCAGTTTCTTCATTTTCTATTCATGTAAGAGTTTCCATTCAATCAAGTGATTTTATGTGAATGGGTAGTTCCCAGCCTTTGGGAACTTCATTAAACTTTTCAGCATCACGAAAAGATTTCCATTCTCGTTTAAGCAAATTTCAGCTCCAAGTTATGACTTTCGAGCATGGATGAAAATATGACTTATCTATTATTGCAGCTTTTAGCCTAGTTTTCTGTCAAAGTAAAAAAAAAAAAAGCATGAAGGAAGGCTTAATGTATCATGAAAATATCGTTAAAATAAAGAAAAGTCAAAAATAAGTGTAGTAATTAAATAAAGATTGAAAAATAAAATATTTGAAAGTGGGATTTTGAGATGGGGAAAATGTGTGACTGTCGGTGTGTTTGTTTGTATACTCCCCCCCCCCCCCCAATAACTCTTGAGGGCACAGTCCTATTAGAACGCGTTTTTCTTTTTTTTTTGCATTCGAAATATCTTGGCGAGGACAGATCATTTAGATGTTTTATTTTTTGATTTGTACAATTTTTCGTTAAATTGTAACAGTTCAAAAAATTTTAGCATTAGCGTTTATGGTGAATTAGAAAACAAATGATACAAACCCTGGACATAAGATCCAAGTTTTTTGAACAAGGTTATTCGAAGGAGCTCTTGACATAAATTATTTTTTGATTTGAACAATTTTTGTACAATTTTGAGCAGTTCAAAAAATAGTAACCTTAGCGCCTACCGAATAATTTCAATCCTGTATAAATCCTGATCTAACAGACGGATTTGCTTGGAAAAAACTTTAGGAAGGATTTTATAATGGATGTAGAACATACACAGATGCGAAATTCATCCAGAATTAAACGAGCCCATTTTACCATGAACTTTTATGATTTGAATTTTTAAAGATAATTCTGAATGAGTGAAAGAATGAATGAATAAATGAATGAGAGAATGAATGCATACATGAACGAGTGAGTGAATAAATGAATCAATGATTGTGAATTAGGTAAGGTATTATGGTATATTTTAAGTAATTGAAATAAAAGAGAAAGAAAGACAGACTGCATTATAAATTTGATGTTGGTCTATACGGGAAAGTAGGCTCGTATAGTTTTAGACGGAGCTTGTTATATTATATTTTGAGTTTCGTTTTCCAGAGGGTTTTTTTTTTACCCTTAAATATAAGTGAATAAAAAAAAACTTCCGTTTTTCTATAGCGGAAGCTACATGACTTCACATTTCTGTCACTACTGCGCATCGCCATCTACCACCTTGCCATTTATCCAAACATTTATTTGCGTTTCTTTTAATTTATGCATCTTTAACACTAGAAAGATGTAAGTAAAATATATATTGTTAAGCTAAAAAAAAAAAAAATAACATAACGCAACGGAACTTTCGGACGCTTTATAAAATGGTCCTTTCAGTGGATATTTAAATACTTTTGCATTGTCCCGATAAAAGCGTAATTATTGAACCTTCTTACAAATGTTTTACGAACCTAAAGAGTGCTTATAGAGCGTTAGCGTTTTGTAGTTGTCTCTTTTGGTACAGTGGATGCCTGAGATTTGTGCATGTTTAGGGGAAATTACATTCGGCAGGTCTTACTCGTCATCGCACAAAGTAGTGGACCTTAATATCGCGCAAATTCTAAAATAAATATTTTCTTACATAGCGTTTATTGCTTTTACATCAGCAAACTAAAGTCGTTGCACATGCATTAAAATCTTTATATAAATCACTACTCGAATGGTTTTATATCCTTAGTCAACATTTTTTTAAAAGTGTTATTTGTTAACTGCTTATAATATGTAAATATACATTTAAAAAATGCCTCATTAATTATTATTATAATAAAAGCTGTTTACAGTTTTAGATAAAATATTTGAAATATTAAATAGTTTATGTTTTTATCATTAAATATTGATTTCCCAAGATGCTTTTTTTTCTGTTAGTTTTCCTCTGAACTAAATTATGCCTAGATTTTTATCACTCAAGTAAACTTTCCTTTACACATATCACCTACGGTTACGCTATTTTCCTTGAAAAAACCCTCATCTGTTTTCGTTTACCGAGAGCTTTAAAGAAGTCGATTTCATACCACGATTTAGAAACTCCATTTATTTCCCCTTCATCCGCTACTGCTTCAAAGGTTTTACCGTGTATAAATATAGATTTGCGTCCAGATATATAATTCAGATAGAGACATTTATCACTTTCGTTTTCCTACTCTCAATATGGCCAAAACTGTAATTTAGACTTTTCAAAACCAAAATAATGATTTTTTAACTGAACGGAAATTTCACGTAATAAGCGTAATAAATCACTACGATGTCTTTAAGATTGAGAAAGTGTTTTTTTTTTCTCTCTAGGGAAAATCTATTCTGCAACCGAAGCGGTATTTATTTTCAAAAATGGTTGATAGAGCAATTCGGATGAGATATTGGTCTAAGTTTTCTATGAATGCTCTTGCTAAATTACTTTTGGTTATTGATATTGATTTACATGCATCTATAACTTTCATATTTGTTTTGAGTTATATATATGGGAGTAAGTGCAATTCAATTGTTTCAACTCATAAAATTCTTGAAGAAATTTTTGTTTTCTAATAAAATAACAGTATCAATTGAATTTGTAAATACAGTAAAACATCGATACAACAATAGTTAAGGCACTCAATACAGTTACCGTTACCGAAGGATATATTGCTACATCGACGCAATGTACGTTCAAGTTAAAACCTATACATGCCTGTCACTACTGCGCATCGCCATCTACCACCTTGCCGCTTGTCTTAATATGCTTATGACGCATAAAAATTACCGAGCCCCAACAAATAGAAATTGGAAAACAGCTTGCAATCCTTTCCATTAGTTGAAGGAAGGGGTATAAAGTTCAACATTTTAAAACAGTAAGACCCCGTTAAACCGCGCCTCAGTATACCGCAGAATCGGATACACCGCGGTGACTATCATGTCATCCGACGTTTAAACCACTCTTTATCACTGTCATTTAAAGGTGATTTCTTATTTACCATTATGAATAAAGCCAGCCCGAGCACACGAACATTCTAGCCAAAGAGAACCTATCCTCCTACCAGACACACTAACAGCTGGAGCCCTATTGTGATAGGCGTGAGGTACACCTTTTTCATGCTTTTCTGTCTTTCAACCTAGAACATTTAGCTTGATTTCAAAATCGGGTGCAATCGCCCTGACTTGTTTCTCTTGACATGGGCGGAGCTCATTCTGTTAGGGGCTGTTCAGTTCAATGCTTAACTATTCCATTTTCAGAAGTCTAGTTATGCGTGTGTAACTTCTTTTATAGCGCTATCGACCTTTCTATTCCAGATTCTTTAGCATTCCTGAAAATAAACATATTCCTCTGTGAGAAGTGCGCTCCTCCCATTTCAATAATTTTTTATTAAGGCCTCTCTCCCTTCACAATCCCATATTGGTAACATAAAGAGATTTTTAAGCAACTTCTTTCTGGTAACAGTTGGTTTATAACCTGTCGCTCGATTGACTGATTGCGAAGCTGAGATGTGTGCTTCTTGCACAGCAATTACAGGGAATAAAATGTCAGCAAGGATGGAAAGAAAAAAATATACTATAGGGGGAAGAAAAGTTGCAAGTAATTGATAAAGTAAAAAATGATGCAGCAAAAGCGAGTATTATTAGGTGAATATGGCTCCACGGTATAGTTTCACTATACCGCGGTTATAACGCGGATACCACACATGTCCCCCGACGCCCGCATTTTAAAGGGGATTTACAGTATTATGCACTTCCCGTCAAATATAATTTTATCACAGAGAAAATAAGAATGTATTTTACTTCTTACAGTATTATTACTCTGGAGTGAAGGAACTTACCTTTGTTCTTCAGTGGAACGTTTTATAGAGGTTTAAAGATGCACAGAATCTAGTTAAATTGAAGGGAACTTTACATTACAATGTATGGGAGCGCAAACTGCTTCTCTTCCAGCGAATCTTTGCTTTACTATAAACCTACATACCAGCGCCATAAAAACGTAACGTCTCAAATTAAACAAAATTTTTTATAGGGCTGCAGAAAATACTCATTTTGAAAGCAATGAAAAGCAAATAATCCTATTTTTCAATGAATATAAATTCTCTTGTCAAAAATAGGACATTACATTTTGGCTTTTCTGAAGTTAGTATTCACTTTAAAATGCTTACTGCTTCTTATTAATAAATTTATTTCAATATTTAAAAAAAAAAAAAAAATGTCTTAAAACAACTAACTTGCTTATCTAGAGGGCATGATGACTGAATAATTAGAAATGTTTCGTTTGTTTTTCCGCTTACAATACTTTTTTAAAAAGTATCTACGTAGAGTTGCATTTCTTTACCAAATGTATAGAAATTGAGATTATTTACTATCAGTAGCAGAGGTTACTCACTACATGCATTTTATATTAATTTTACAGCGAAAGCACATAAACATTTCTCAGCATGCATTCCTGCAAGCTGCTTTTATGGTAATATGGTAAGACTTGTTACAGCAAAATTCTACTAACGGTTCAGCTCAGCTCCTTAGTTTGGGCGCAATCAGCTCTAGAAAAAATTATAGATACTAATTCTCGTATTGAATGATTGCTTTTGATAAACTAAGGATCAGCGTGTCTATTGTGATGAAATGGCTAGTCACGACCAACTAAATTCACAGGCGAAAGAACTGATTGATCACGTGTTCCATGTTCTTCTTTAACGTAACATAAGTGTGGGGAGAAAACAGTCAAAGAAATAGTTTCTTTTTGTATAGGATGAGAAAAGAAACGCGGTCATAGAGTTCTGCGCCCATTACTATTCAGTTGGCCGTGGCTAATCTCGTCAAATTGCTCGGCAAGTTTTACACTGATAACTATGAACTATGCATCTAGTCAGTTTGAAAAATCCTCCAAGAACGCAGTTCTTTCCCAAAGTACCTATCGAACATATAAATAAATAAAAACAACTGTTTTGTATGTTAAGATGATTTTCTCTGAGCTTGAACAAATTCTTTTTTACTCAAAAAAAATATTTTGATTGGGTTTTTTTTTTAAATGACCTTCAATTAAGTGTGCCAAAGTGCCAATTTTCAGTAATTTTTAGAATTGTAGGCTTTATTTACAACACTCATATAAAGGGCAAACCATTTATTCAATTGTATAAAGTTCCGTAAAAAAGCGTCTACCCAGGAAACTATGCGAACATTAGAAATTAATTGTGTCTCAATGTTATGTTAATGTCCTTTATTTTTAATTTAAACTGTAGAAAACGTAAATGAGAAAAATAGAGCACATAAATGTATATTTTTTTCTCTTTGAAACAGTGAAATGGAAATATTTTCGTAAACATTTTAGAGTTGTAGGTAGTGATGGATCACTTAGCTTCACGGCTTCGATCGAAAACACCCCATCGGAAAACGTGACACTAGGAGAAGAGCTGGAAATATCTCAAAAAGAACGGAATAAAGGGGGAAAAAAGTATAGGAAACAGAACAAAAGAACGGAATAAAATATAGATAATAATAAAAGAAAGAAGCTGAGGCCTTAAATTCGGTCCTTTCGCGTCGCTTGCTGTCGGCTTATTGTGACGTCAGAGAAAACAATTTGCTGCCCGTGGAACGTGCTTCGTGATTCGCAGCGCCCTCATGTGGAGCCAAAGATAAGGCAATAATCGGGAGGTGGGGTGAGATATAAGGAGCGTTCAGAACAAAGGACTCCCAGTGAGGGAAAGAATGAAGACAAAAGGTGGAATATACTAAACCGGGAATGGAGAAAAAATAAAACGTGGAGCACTAGAAAAACGAAAAATTTCTATTAGGAAATGGCAGACTTCCCAATTCAGAGAAGAGTAAAGGAAGAATGAATCCTGTTTGAAACGAAGGAAAAAATATTTGCACTCGAAAAATGGCATTTTTTGCTTATAACGACGTGTAGTGATTATTTATTTTCGTTAATAACTAGATATCGGATGGAATGACTAATTAATTTTTATGTTTTAATAAGGATTTGCAAGACAAATAAAGAAACTTACATCTATTAAAAATACAATTGTTTAAAAGTTTCTGAAAGATTATCATGAATTATTTAGACCTTTTAACAATAAATGCAGTAGATTTTCATTGGAAAGTCAACTAAATGTAAGTAAAGAGAATACGAGTTGGCCCTTTAATTCTAAAATCTGTCCATTTTTTTTAAACAAAATCTCATGTGACAACTTATTATAGAAGTTTTTAGAATATTCGATATCAAACTATAATATTTTATTCAATTATAATAAATAAATAAAATATAAGTAATACATAAATTAAATAAACAAGCACATATTCATCTCTCGAAAAATGCACACATTTAAATTGTTTTCATATATGGCAAAATAAATATTTAGTAAGAAGCACCATAACGCTAAATGGTCCTTAAAATTCTACGCACAAAACTGTCTTCTTTAAATCGAGATTTTCAGCACTTTTTTCTTAAGAGCGGTTATCATTTAATGACATAACTCGTTGCCATTAAAATACCATTAATCTTCATCAAAAATTGCAATAGGCGAGTTACCTACTAAAGATGAGCTTTCAAAGAAAAGGATAAGGGTGGAGCGAAGGATCCACCCTCTTCTTATCCCCCTCCCCTTCCTTAAAGGTTGAAAGTTGTTTCTAATTTTAGTTTGAAAGTTGCCCATTAGACAGTAGCCGGTAGGAGTAGCCAAACTTTCACTCGTTTGCGAAGGTTAATGTTCAGAAACTTCTAAGGAGAATGTTAAAAAGAAGTTACACTGATGCTTCTTTAAATGCTTCAGTTTCAAGCAGCTTATGACAGATTTAAATGCTGCTTTGAAGTTTGATATTTAATGGCACATAAAGTACTTACTCTTATAAGTTATAAAAATAATTTAACTTTGTGCAAGTAAACAATAATAATAAAATTACACGTTAATTTAAAGCACAAATGAGCAAAAAAATGCAGACATATGTTTCGGGATTGCTTGGAATCCCTTTTTCAATGCGACAGGGAGCTTCTAGATGCAAAACATCCAAATGAAGCAGACAGAACAAGAAAAACAAAGCTTATATAGCCTAAGAATTATCTGTAAACCAATGAGAATAAAGGCAGCGTGAAGTGGAAGTAGAAGTAGCAGGAAGACACCAATAAGAGAGCAACAAACGAATCCAGTTGAAAGTACAGGAAGTAAAAAGGAATAACAATAAAAATAAAGCAAAAAAGACGACAGCATGCATAAAAATTGCAAAAATAATAAAATAAAATACAAAGAATAAAATTGAAATAAAAATAAGTACAGAAACTACCAAAACAAAATGCAAAACAAAGTACACATGTAAAGGAGGGGGAGGGGAGGGAGGGGGGAAGGAGAAAAATAGTCAAGCTCGGGAGCTTGACTTTTGGGAAGCTTATCATATTAACAGGAATAGTTCTAATTTGGTTAATGATTCTTCCTCAACTCCTTATTTTTCACAGGTCTGGCATAAATTTCTTTAATTTGTAGTTCTTTCTAGGTTTTCTTGTTGTTTTCCTTTTTTGTGTCTATTTTTCTCCTTCCCCCCTCCCTCCCCTTCCCCTCCTTTACATGTGTACTTTGTTTTGCATTTTGTTTTGGTAGTTTCTGTACTTATTTTTATTTCAATTTTATTCTTTGTATTTTATTTTATTATTTTTGCAATTTTTATGCATGCTGTCGTCTTTTTTGCTTTATTTTTATTGTTATTCCTTTTTACTTCCTGTACTTTCAACTGGATTCGTTTGTTGCTCTCTTATTGGTGTCTTCCTGCTACTTCTACTTCCACTTCACGCTGCCTTTATTCTCATTGGTTTACAGATAATTCTTAGGCTATATAAGCTTTGTTTTTCTTGTTCTGTCTGCTTCATTTGGATGTTTTGCATCTAGAAGCTCCCTGTCGCATTGAAAAAGGGATTCCAAGCAATCCCGAAACATATGTCTGCATTTTTTTGCTCATTTGTGCTTTAAATTAACGTGTAATTTTATTCTTATAAGTTATTTTATAAAGAAAGTAATGTAACATAAAAAATGAAAGACTGTGGGTGTACTTTTGTTATAAATAGCAAAGATATAATATTTGAAGGGGGAAACGGCTCTAATTCATCTATCTATATGTCTATCTATCTCTCCTTATGTACATAAAAATATATAAACAAACAAAATTACAGCACAATAAAATAAAATCAAGGCAATTTTCATCAGCATGTATTCAGTCAAATTAACTTTCGAGTAAGAAAAACTTTCAATCAATTATACTTGAAAGCAAGGGCTAGTTTCAATCAAATTTAGCTTTAATTCAGTACTAATAAGGAGCAAATGCAAAAGTGGGAATATTTATATACGAAAATGAGGAGACATTAATTTGTAGGTCTGTGAACTTAGCTTTGTCTTAGCTGCTGACAAATTAATCAAAATTGTTTAATGCACATCATGTAATAAAATTGAGTTGTTATAGACAGCCTAAAAAAATGTTTCTTTTTATGAGAGTACAATGACAAAACTTAAGTTGTTGCTAAATTTGAAAATGAAATTTAGCAACAGCTTAAACTATCTGCAACCGAATCCAAAAGAATGCTATTTCCCACATCGGATTTTTTTTTTACAATAAACATAGTTCTAAAAAAATTAAGATAAGCAGATAAATAAATAGATGAACGACAGAATGAACGAACGAAAGAAAAATGATGATGTAAAATGTTCCAACTAAAATTATTCTGCACTTTTCTACAGGAACTTACTGGACAGATCTTCAGAATAGAAAGTTGCCAAAAACCCTCTAGAAAAGTATCCAGAGGCAACAAAAAGTCACCCTTTTTTTTTCAACTTCAATTCGATATTAAATGTTATTTTACCATGAAAACACTTTTTTTGCTTCCAAAATGTCTAAAAAAAGACATGTGTTTTACAAATTTTACCCAAATTTCAGGTTGCCCAAAAGTCAGGTTACTTGCTGAAATTTTAGGTCCACTGCCATGGCTAAAAGTAACCCTATCCAGTATTTTTCGCCAAATCTGGTGCAAAGCAAAATAAGTTGTTTGTATTGGTTTTTAAACTAAGTGTAACAGATTTTCGCTAAATTTTTGAATGGCAATGCAGAACCTTTTGAAAATAAGTAACCATGCAATCTTTATTAACATCATCATCCATGGTGCGACAGCACAGGTTAGGCTGATGCCTTCTGTACCAGCTCAAATAGCTTCCCTATTCTCAGCTAAACCATTCCAACTTTAAGTGCTAAGGACCACTCAACCCCTTCTACAGCACCCACCCAGAGCAACTTTGGCCTTACACGTCTTCAACAGCAATATGCTTTTTCCAAGAGAATTTTCTTCAAAATGTTGCTATTGTCAAGGCGGAGGCCAAACCAATTGAGACAGGTTATCTTATTAATGTTGACTACATGTGGGTGCTAGAATAATTTGGACATTCTGTTATAGAGTGTTCTACGCAAGACTCACATCTCTTGAATTAATCCATGGATGGTTCTTAAGCCTCTGCGTTCAAAATACCTCTTTCATCGTCAGGGTCCAATTTATGAAACATATTTTAAAACGAGATGAATGAGAAAGTAAGTAATAAAAATTTTCATGGTTTAAAGCATTTACTTAGTTCAGGCTTTTTATCCGGAAAATCAAAAATATCACTCAATACTTCCCTCGAATAGATGACTCTTGATTAACAGCACCAAATATTTCCTGTTCCGATAATAAGTATAATTTAGAAGTAAAATTGTTTCATGTACATATGTACAGTACTTTATGAAAATCGTAAGCCACTAATAAAAAAAATTGCTAATTAAAGTCTCATGTACCATAAAGAAAAACATATAAAGAATGCATAAAACGTTCCAAATGCATTAACAAATATATGTTCTATGTAATAAGTGTTTGACATCGAATATATTTTAAATTTCAAACTGAACTCTTTAATTTTTATTCACTCAAGTGAATGCACTTTCTTAATATTTTAAAAACATACACATGCGTAAGAAGATTTACATATTGTCTCAGTTTTAAATGGCTCAATTGGCAGAAGCCCTATCATTCCATACTTAACAACTATGCAGAAATGACTTATCTGCTCGAAGATTATGTGGACCACTATGTTCATCAACAGGTGAAGTTTATCTTCTGAATTCATTTTGAAATACATTGTTAAACCGTTAAGCTCAACTACTAATTGCCATAAGGAATTAATTTAATCCTGCTGAGTTGGTATGATATAAGCTTCTTAGGTTAGCATTTGCGTTTGTGTTGAGAGGAGATCATGGAATTAGTATTCCTTCTCCAGAAATTAGGTAAGCAATTGAAATAGTATGTTACGATTCGACCTTATAAAAGGTAATTTATTTATCACAAAAACTTGATTTGTGTATTTCACTTTTCCAGAGTTCAATCGCCTTTTTGTAAAAGCAAATAAAAATAACATGTAAAGGCCATATTTTAAGATCACCATTTTTCTAGCGTCTGTTATGCTGTACAGATTCAGTAGTTAAAATTATCTTGAAAACAAAAATGTCAGAATGTTCTTCGGAAATGAAGCATTCGGTTTTTAAGTACTATATAAAACATTGTAGTTGTTAAATTTTAAGAAATTCTTAAATTTTGAAAGGCAAGACGGCTATTGCGAGTTTTATTAAAGGTTTGTTAAAAATATAATACTCAGAAATATTCATTTCGCACTTTAAAGGCACTACAGGCTCGCGAAAACTGTTTTCTCCAGAAATGATGTCTAGCTTAGATTGGAATCAAAATACTAACGAGAAATAAATAATTTATTTTGCAATTAAATTTCAAATAAACATATTTTACTCTCGCCAATAATACAATCAGTGCATCATATGGCGGCAATAAAAGCGTCATTAAGCACTTAAGTGCTCAACTTTTATTATACATTTTCTAGTGAAAAAGAATTAATATACAAAACAGAAGTTATAACTCTGATTTTAAAAATAACGGATACAGAAACGCTGAATATTTCGTACCTCATTTCTCTACAAACAATGCACTTTGTTTTGAAGCACTAAATGTTGAAAAAAACGGAGATAAATTATAATATTCAACAGCAATAAAGCCTCTGAATTTTTCACGAATCATTTCCCTTTTCATTTAAGTACGAGCTGCTCAATTATTTAAGTAGCAAAAGCTAACTTAAGCAACCAAATAAGCGTAATGACATAAACAAGGATTTATTAAAACCAATTCCGACTTTTAAAGCGATATATGCAAGCGTGTGTATATAGATAGATGTATAGGTGAAACATTTTGTATTATGAAAACGTCAATTGAAAACGTTGAATTACAGGCATTCATGTGTAAGTTCTCTCCTTTGCCGTTCTTTCCTTCCTGCTTCTCAAACGCAACGTCAAATATGAGTCAGTAATAGAAGTTGCCGCAACTTGGCATCCAGGCGGAAATAACTCTTCCGCTTCGCTTCTAAAGAGCTCGTTTCCGTGTTTCAACCTGAGCAGGCCGACATTCTGGCTTGGCAGTCTTTATTTCCGCAGCTGAATTCATATTTTTTAACATTATCATTATGAATGAATTATTTACTGAACTATGTTGTATCGCGAAATATTGAACGCTAATCTCAAGGTTTTATTTTCGTCTTGACAATAGCCTTTATTTCTTTTTTTCGCTTTCTTTCCTTTTCGCTCTTTCTTTCTTCTTTCCCGGTACCTTTGCGGTACAAGTACATGTGCAATTGTTTCTTTAGCAAACGCACTAGTTTCTTTTAAGCAATTTAAAGGAGAGTATAAGGACATACCTTAAGATCACTATTTTTTCTAACGTCTGTTATGGTATACAGATTCGTAGTTAAAATTATCTTGAAAACAAAAATGTCAGAATGTTCTGCGGAAATGAAGCATTTGGTTTTTAAGTACTATAAAAAACATTGTAGTTGTTAAATTTAAAGAAATTCTTAAATTTTCAAAGGCAAGATGGCTATTGCAAGTTTTATTAAAGATTTGTTAAAAATATAATACCCAAAAATATTGATTTCTCACTTTGAATGCACTACAGGCTCGCAGAAACTGTTTTATCCAGAAATGCTGTCTAGCTTAACTAACGCGAAATAGTTAATATATTTTGCAATTAAATTCCAAATAAACACATTTTACTCTCGCCAATAATACAGAATTCAGTGCATCATATGACGGCAATAAAAGCGTCATTAAGCACTTGAGTGCTCAGCTTTTATTATGGATTTTCTAGTGAATGAGAATTAATATACAAAACATGTTATTGTTTCTTATTTTTATAGCAAATGAGCTAACTTAAAAACGCACCAGTATTTGCCGGTTATAGGGATCATGTGACAATTGTATTTCCAAGTGGTCACCAACACTAATGTGGACGATATCGGTCAAAGTTCATCGGCTATATTCAAACGAATTGCTACTAACAGATTGATGATATTTGTAAATAGGCGCCACCTCTTGGTTATGTCAGTAACTCGTGTAAAGATCTATTTGGCATTTTGTGCACGTATTGGTGATCATGGTCCTAAAACCAATAAGTACCAGCGTGCCAAACAAACGATTTAAATAGTACAATTTGTAAAACTTTGAATTCTATGAATACTAAAGAAATTTAACGTAAATAAAATACTTTTTACAAAAAATAGAACCGACTTCAAATTTCAAATTGCGCTAGAAAGTGAAAAAAAAAAAAAAAATTTTAAACAACATCGATGTGACTTTTTTAAACATAGTTTTCGAAGTCGGTGCAAAATTAGGATAGATGAAATCTTTTGTTAATCATGAATCAATTACAAATACATATATTTTCTCAGAATTAACAGCATTCCCAATATGAAGTTGCAAATTGTGTAATGGTAGTTAGACTCATAATTTTGCACCGACTTCTAAAACTATGTTTAAAAGTCACATTGATGTTGTTCAAAAAAAAAAAAAAAATATTTTTACCTTTTAGCGCAATTTGAAATTTGAAGTCGGTTCTATTTTTTTATAAGAAATATTTTATTTTATTCTTTTTAGTGTAAATACATTTTCTATATAAATACTCTATTTTTGTAAAAAAAATCCATATCAAAAAGCAAACCTTCTTTGAATAAATGGCACTAAAACTAATAGTTTGTATAAAAAATTCCGTTTTGAAGTTGATTTTAGCAAACAAATTGATTGGATTTAATTTTTGCCTCAGAGAAGCCTTCAGTCAAACTCTTGCTGTAATTGCTTTTAATATTATAGCACAATGACAACAAACATTTTTTAAACAATGACTTTTATATTTATTAATAGTTTTCCGAACATAGAAAAATCAAGCCAAGCCTTTCCAATTAAAATGAAAAAGGCTTATTTTTTTTTTCCCCGCAACGCTTTTTCTAAAAAACAAATGCAGTCAGATTGATGTACGATATTTGAGTTAGACGACCCTCTATCGATTAAAGAAAAAAACGTCAAAATCGGTTCATTTAGTCAAAAATTATGGATGAAAAAAACAAGACTCATACTACTTTTCTGCCCATTACTTTTGTTCTATTTATTGAATATGGTCAAATGAAGGTATGGGACCTATGGGAAACCTCCCTTGATCGATTGAAAAAAAAAATCATGAAAATCGGTTCATCCGGTGCGAAGTTATGAGTGGACAAACAAACAAAAAAAACCGACATACATACGATATGAATGTATAACCTCCTTCCTTTGTGAAGTCAGTAAAAAAGAATCCACCATGTCAAAAAAAGTGGTACCAAAAACGAAAGCCATTCAGTTTTCAAGACAGAGCAAAGCAGAAATCATCTCATGTATATTTAGTTATGCAATTGCTTTTTAATACATAAATAAAGGCTAGTATAGGCTATATTTATATGTATGTATAAATATATATACAGGGTGTCCCAAAATGACCGCATTAACTCTGCACAGCTAGATTCCTCGCTGGGAGTACATAAAAACTGCCCAAAGAAGCGTTGCTGTACGATCCATAGTTTACGAGAAAAATACGAAAAACAAAGAATAACGTCACTGCCGGTGCAAAAAAAAAAAAAAAAACACATTGCATTGGACATATCAACAATATTGGACATATCAACAGCATTTGCATATCTGTTCAAACGATAATGTTTAAAGCAAACGTTTTATAACGTTTAACAAATATGCAAATACTGTTGTTGATATGACCAATAAAGTGTTTTTTCTTGCACCGGCAGTGACGTCATACTTTGTTTTTCGTACTTTTCTCGTAAACTATGGATCGTACAGGAACGCTTCTTTGGGCAGTTTTTATGTACTCCCAACGGAGAATCTAGATGTGCAGAGTTTATGCGGTCGTTTTGGGACACCCTGTATACATATATAATAAAGGAAATTATGTAGGCAATATAATATGAAATGTAAGCTGTTATAGAAAATGATGTTTTCATAGGTGTTCTGACCTACGGCTTCAGTAAAAAAGTTAGAATTTAGTTAAGTTTTTTTTTTACGCTAGTAAATTTTTCAGCAGCCCGCCTATGTTTTACTAAACGCCAAACTTATAATAAATAAAAAAAAAAAAAAAAAAAACACTATTAAAAGTCCTGGTTTTACTTTTAATCAAAGCACGAATAAATTTAACTGCAACCAACATTTGGTACTAAGTTTTGTCATGAATGTAGAATAACATTCATGACAAAACTCATTATAATGTTGGTTGCAGCTAAATTTCATCAGTTTTTCATGAAAGGTTGAACCAAAATTTTTAACGGTGTACTTTCGAAATACGTATATACACTATTCTTGTTATTTCGTGATGACATTATCAGTTCTTCGGGCAGGTAAACACTTCTACTAACTTATTCATTTATTTATTTATTAGTAAAAGCCTAATTCCGGAAAGTTAGCCATTAAGTTTGAGGAAAATTAAAATAAATTACTAAGAGAAAGGGTGTTAATAATGTAAACACTAATAAAACTGAGTAAAAGAACAAAAGTACAATAAAAAATCATGTGTATTTGAAATATAGTGGTACGATGAGAACTTCTGGTGAGTTACACAATTTTCTAATTTCCCTCTGCAATAACGTCTACATGTTATACATGGGATAAAAATTGTCTTGTTTATCTAGTTATCTATTGCCTAAGAGTTATTAACTCTTGGCTCATTATTAAATAAGCTCATTCACTTTTAGACGAACTTCTTATTTGTACCTAAATTGGAATTTAAAATCTGCCATATAAAATTCTTCTATCAAGGATTTATTTCAACCATACCGTAACGATGGCTTTTCCGCATTGATGGTAAATTCGCAGTGCAAAGCTTTGTACAGAAACTGAAGAAAGCATAGAAAATACTTGTATTTAAAAGTAAAATAAATTGAAAAGTGAAAATGAATAAAAAGTTAAATAGGTAATAAATAAAATAATTAAAAAATAAATAAATAAATAAATAAAATGAAATTAATTACAATAATCAACATCTAAAAATGAGTTAAATTATAAAAATTATTCATATATATTTATTATTTTAATATGAACAGTACAACAATATAAGGTAAAACCGGTAGGGATAGCGAAAAATTGTAAACATGATAAAAATAATGAAAACGTTAATTTTTTGCCAAACTTTGGTTAATATTATAGACCACATTCCTTCTGTACGCATTTCTATCACTATTTCCTTGTTATGCTGTAATTTAAAACGACAGCAGGAATTTAGATAAGACAGCTTTTTTTCGCTTTTGTTCTTATAGGGCGGGTGAGATTGCGCACATGGGTGGTTTAATCACATGGAAAATGGCAATAGAGAAGAAATAGATTATACTCATGATACGTCAGGTAAATTGTCAAAATAGCTGAAAAAGCGTTTGCTTAAAAAGTATCTTGCAGTACTCTTATCACAAAAAAAGTCAGAGGAACAGTAATGGAAATTTAAGCCCTTACATTTACAAAGCAAGCAATAAAAAAGACGTTGCATTATAACACCTTCAGAGAAAAACTCATGAATTCATGTGGACACTGTGCTATTGTACTATCTGGCATCGAGGTGCACTCACACTTACCTGCGGAAATATATATATATTATACTGCGGAATCTCTCCGACCGTGCCATGCCACCAGATCTTACACTATATTACATATATTTATATAGTATATAATAGCGACAAATGAAATAAAATAAAACGCAACCTAATTCTTCTGCTCAATTATGTTGTTTTTTTTATCTTATTTCAATCTATATGTCTATTTTTCACTTAACAATTATCTTTATAAAACAAAACATTTTTTCAAGAAACAGATCATTTGAAAATTTATAGCATTTAAATTGTAAATTCATATATTTTGTTTTGAAAATGCAACAAAAATCAAACATACCTACTATTTTTATCTGTAAAATAATTAATGGGTTAATATTTGTTAATATTCAATAATATTGCGTTATTTTACGGTCACATTAAGAGGTTTTTTTAACATTTAAATTAAGACGAGTTTTATCACTTTTTTGAAAGCATACTGCTGAAAAAAAAAAAAAAAAAAATCTTCTCTAAAATTGTTTGAAACAAAATTTAACACTCCCGTACAACATTAAAATACATTCTATTCTTTAGTTTATCACTTCATTCCAACTCATCGGTTTTACGGTCAGAAGTAATTGTATCATCATTTCCGCTTCCTCAACGCAAAAGTTCAGTTGCTTCCGGACTGATGAATGTCAAATTCACAAATTACACACCACTTTTAATGAATTTTGACAATTTAAAGCAAGAGTTCTATAGTGATGCTAATATCGTCAAATGTTAAGAGGATTGCAAGGGGGAGTCTGCGGCTGTTATATAAGTCGCTCAATCTGCCATTGCCAGAAATATTTTCTGCTTTCATTCAAAATACGTTTCAATGATAGCAGAACAAAAAAATATTCTTAGAAAAACAGCTGGACCTTTTATAGATGATGTCAGCTTAATATTGCGGATATTTATAAATTACTTTTTAAAATCAAAGAACACAAATGGCGAATTCAGTTTTTCTCGAAAATTTATTTTCATTTTTCTTAGTTCTTGAATTCCTTTTTACAATTAGTCACCCACTTATTCTTATCATTTTTAATATTTTTTTAAATTCAAGATCACTTGATGAGTTTGACATCGAAAGTTGAATGTATGGTGATAATTAATGTGTAGCTCTCCACAAAGCTTAAAGTTTAAAAGTTCTGCCTATTTTGGTGCCATACCGTCACCAATTTGAGGACCTGTATTGAGAGAATTTTTCTTTCGGTATAACATCATGAACCCGTGACATGCACCAACAACTTGTCAAGAAATCCCCTCTAGCATTGATGGAGTTTTATTAAATATCAAAATAGGGGGGGAAAATGTATTAAAATATAATAAATGTTTTTCTTTTTAACTCTAAACCACTTAAAAAAATTTAGACATTTTGTGTCTGCTAAGCAAGTAAAAACCTAGTAGATAAAGCGGTGTTCTGGACAGGTATCATGCATTTCGATATTAGTTAACTTCTTACGGTACTTACAGTGTGTACTGTAACTTAAGGCAAAAAAGGTGCATATAAATTGTGTTTCACCGTGGGACAGCCGAAGACCAATGGAATCTGCTTAACACATGTAAGCTAGAAAATTACTTGTGCGGTTTATAAATCTTCTGATGCGTGTGATCAATTTGCTTCAAAAAGGTCTTTGTTCGGGGATCTTAACGTGGAGTGAGGGTTAATTTCTATCAAATTATGAACATGTGAGATGACTGCGTAAATTCATCCAAGAACATTCTAGAATTTTTATTGCTGAAGCACAGAATATTATGTTGTAATACACTTTTTCTTTATCATTCACACTTTAGTGATATTTATTTGTACCATTAAGTTTATTTCTTACATAGCTTTTCTTTATATGTAAAAAGCCTTTCTTTAATTCATATGCATATTTCAACCACAAAATTCACTATCTCTAATACTCGATTACACGTTGAAAATTGACAATTATGGATATAGCCCATAGAACTTTATTGAGTAAGTCAAAAATATTTTTTTCTTCTTCTTTTGTATGGTGGTTAAATCATTTCTAATAGTGACTAGAAGGAAAAAAAATCTAATACAATACTTTGTAGCTATAGAGCGTAAATTAGCATTGCAGTCTTTTCTGCATGAAATATATACATAAATTAGCTTCTTGGTCAGATTCCAAGTCATGTGGCTATCAAAAGCAAAACGAATATATCTAAACTGTTTAGGTTTCAAAATATTGTGATATATTCAGCACAGATAGCGGTGCACTGGTTGGAAACCCTGTGAATAAATAAATACGCTGTCTTTTTTTAAACCCACAAATAAATTTGCTTTTTATCTTTTGCTTTCGCAAATGTGACCTAGAGAATAATTGACAGAATATTTTCGATTTCAATTGAAAAGAAATTGCTGTTAATAAAACCTTGTACTTGCAAAAATGGTCACTTGAAAGATAAGTGCCTTTTATTTTTGTTTGCATTGCTAAAAATATTATGCATATCACAATCAATAAATTTATTGAAGATTTGAGGAGCCTGACATTTATTAAAATCTTTCAGATAAAAGAAATCGACTCAACAAGTTAAATGGCTGAATAAAGTAAGAAAAACTCGCATCTTCAAGAAATTATGACGGTAATGGTTCATGGTAAGCAAATACAAAGAAATGTCTCAAATTTATAGTCAAAACAAACTATTCTACAAAGCATCGCAACATGATTCCAGCTTTTGACAAACTCTTGATTGTTAAATAAATCAGAAAAGATAACCCAATTCCAAGATACTGGACGGCACAATTTAGGTACTTGGGGCATTATTTACATTCTGAATAATGGTAATATGACATGCAGGGAAATTCAATTTTACATCCTAGTTTCTCCGCCAGAAGGCCATTATGTGTCTGCGCTCTTTTATGGACAAGGGGGAAAATAAAATAAAAAACGCTGAGTTATAAAGAGGTTGTAAAAATTTAAAGATAAGCACCGAATTGGAAATAACTCATCCATGAAAAAGAGAAAAACTAAAACGGCTTGATGATTTTCTTTCTGTGTTATGCGTTTCATTATATTCAGAGTTGAAATAATTCTTTTATTTCTGTCAAACTGATGTGAAGGATAAAATGTTCAGAAAAGGTGTGGGTTTCTTTCCTAAAAACAATTTTTACTTATTTGTTACATGTTATGTAATTAATCTATTAATCTAGGAAATTCTCTTATTAGTCCAAATATTTTGCCAACAATTATTACTTTGGTTTATACACCAAGTTCATTTTTGTTAGTAAAATTAATTATAATTTTGTAATAAAGAAAGTTAAGTCTGTTGAAGAATTATAATATTAAAAATATATATACTTTAAAAAGATCATAATTTAAGGAAAGTAAAGTAATTTACGAATAGTTGTATTATAGTTCACTTGCGTTATAGTGACCCAGACCGGATTTCTAAAACTTGGAAGTTTCGCTGCATCAAATGACTTGATAATAATAATCAAATAACTCCTTTTTCGATAAGTTTATTTGTAGCATTTCTTTGAAATGGGATAAAAATATACAATATGAAACTTTTCTCCCATTTCTTTTCTTCAGATTTTCTTTTTCTTTTAGAAAATAAGTTGAATTTAAACGCGTACAAAAATAATTATGTGATAAGATGCACTCTTAGTTAATGAAAGTTGTAATTTTATGTGACAATTTGACATATTTGACTGTGTGTAATTTTAGTAACTTTCTAAGCTTCCAAATATTTTTTCTATTAGAGGAAAAATAGAAAAAGATATGTGATTTGATTTTAAAATCTTATTAAAGGAAAAGACATTTTTCCAGAAAATGAACATATTATACAAAATGATCGACTCTCGATATCCTCAGCAAAAGCTATTACTACATTTTCTTTTTCCTCATGTTCTTGATGTCGCCTTCAAACACATTTCCTTTTGAGTGATGAATTGCGCATATTCTTAGATTTCTTGTCACGAATTCATGGTACATGTTTGGAGTGCTTAAGTACACGGAAGAGTAAAAAAGCAGCTGATGCTAAGCAAGTAAAAATATCACAAAAATGAATCTTCTCTTTCCCCCATATGGAATTTCAATCTAATTTCCGCCAAAAAGTATAACTTAATTACAGACGGCGCTTCTTTTATTTATTCTCTAAAATAGAATGTATAGGAGAAAATGAATTAGAAGTGTGTGTTTAAAAAACTGCTCACAGCAACAAACGTGGTTGGAAAGACAATAGTTAACCGATCCGTATACAGATAATTTCCGCGAATCAAACTTGTGTGTGTGAGGGGTTTTAAGTAACGTGGAAAAATTTCTGGTAGGACATTTTTCGAATAATTTTCTTGAATGGAATTCTTATTCTATAGAATTTACTTTTTTTACTCTATAAGTAGCTGAGTAAAAAATGAGTAAAAAAGCTTAGTCATACTGAAGAAGAACTAATGAAATTTTTCAGAAATTATTTATGTTGAGTAAATTTATATCAACTGGAGAGTAAAACACAAAAAAAGTGGTTAACTTACTTTATTGCCTATTACAAAATAAATCGTTGAATATTTTCAAAATAAATCGTTGTGAAAAGTTCTGCTTCGTAGCATTCCGATGGAAGCTTAACAGGGAGTTCCTGTGCAAAGTATTGCAAGCAAGTCTATTACACCAACTTTTATGCTTTATCAATGCATTTTGAGTCACATATATATGTCATATATTACCATGACGTGTCAAATACTTCTATCATATGACACATCATGATAATACATTACTTATGTCTAGCATCACTTTACAAAAATTCAGTCAATACAATTTATTGTAAATTATGTGGGCTAAAAGATCATTTAAACTATATACATATTATTAGCCATCAAAAATATGGCCCTTGGCATATTCTGGTTTTTTTAATCTTCCGTAAAACACGTATAACAATTATCATACAGAAAAAAGCTTAACAGATTAAAACTGAAAAAAATTGTTAAGTAACCTGTCAAATCTCCCGAAGAGTCCTTTTCACGACACAGAAACTGATTGAATGCTTATTCTGAGAAACCTGTAGAAGCAACAGCAAAACCTGGAGCATGTTCTACTTTTTAAGAGTCAATGATAAGAATCTCCAATTTAAGATATGCAAAATATCTAATTGACCACATGGAACTTCGAATATTGAGTACAAGAAGACCAGTATGCATATGATAAATCTTTCAATCATTATGCTAGGACAATAAGATATGTTGAAGAAAAGCATGATGAACTCTAAAACCAGCTACGATTACAAGAGAGAAAAAAGACTAAATAATTCAGCAGTTAATAATGAATGTTCAATTAAATAAGGAAAAAATAATAATTTCCTTTCTCACTCATATTTTATTTACTTATTTATTTATTGTTTCGAGTCTAACTCAGCAAGATTTTTAACCGCAATACAGGCGATATTTTGATTATAAGAAGAAGAATAACTAGTAAAAAGCTTCAAAACACGTGATTGCTTTCAAATTAATTCAGTTTAGATTAGTAAGCCAATAAAAAAAAGCTGTTTTAAGGAATTTTTTTGCAATAAAACCTCTTTCTTCTTTTTTTAAAATCAAACATATTTTATTTTGCTCAAAAATCACAGCTTCAATTTAATGAAGGTTTTCCGAATTTATTGGATGTGTCGTTATGTCAAGATTTGAAATCTACTCTAATTCATGTTCCATTATAACAAGATTTTGTCAAGTTAATGTTTTCTAAAAAGAAAAATTATGTTGCTTTGATGAGAGATTACAAACACTATTTTTTTAAAATTCACTCTATTGGTAGTAATGATTGTTTTGCCCTAACGGACAGTAAATTGTTAGGTATTGATGATGCTCTTTCGATTATGAACTCCATTGATTCTAATATCCAGTTTTCTTGTGAGAAAGAACTTAATAGTAGCCTCGCGTTTCTTGATGTTTTGATTTCTAAGAGTGAGTCTGGTTTCACAACTTCTGTCTATCGTAAACCTTTCGCTGTTTCTTTACCTCCTCACAGACTATCGTCTCATCCTCCCAACCAAAAATATTCGGCTTTTAATGCTCTTGTCCATCGTGCTATTAATATTTGCTCTTCTCCTGAGCTTCTCAAGATTGAACTCAACTATCTGAAAGCTGTAGCTGTTGATAGAGGATTTTCTCACTCTTTAATTGATTCTATTCATAACAAACTTTCTAAAAAACCTTCTGGTCCCAATCATGTGGTTTCTAGAAAGGATTTGGTTGTGTTACCATTCTTTCATTCTGTAAGTTTTCGTATTGCTAAAATCCTAAAAAGGTTCCAATTTCAATTTGTTTTTGCTCCTAGCAACAAACTTTCCTTCTCTTCTCTTAAAGATCCTGTTGATCAACTTAATACTTGGGGTATTTACCAAATTAGTTGCCGTTGCGGCCTTTCTTACATTGGACAGACAAAACGTGCTCTGAAAATTCGGTTAAATGAGCATAAAGGTTATGTACGAAAGCAAGAGCTGAATAAGTCTAGCATTGCTCAACATTGTTGGAATTCCAACCACTCTTTTGATTTCAATTCTGGGAAAATTATTCAAAAATGTTCTTCCCCTTTAGAACTTGACTTTTGGGAAGCTTATCATATTAACAGGAATAGTTCTAATTTGGTTAATGATTCTTCCTCAACTCCTTATTTTTCACAGGTCTGGCATAAGTTCCTTTAATTTGTTGTTCTTTCTTGGTTTTCTTGTTAGTTTCCCCTTTTTTTTTTCTCCCCCCTCCCCCTCTTTTGGCATGTGTACTTTGTTTTGCTTTTTGTTTTGGTATTTTCTGTACTTATTTTATTTCCATTTTATTCTTTGTATTTTATTTTATTTTTTTGCAATTTTCATGTATTTTCACATTTTTATGCACGCTGTTGTCTTTTTCTTTGTTTTTATTGATATTCCTTTTTACTTTCTGTACTTCCAACTACATTCGTTTGTTACTCTCTTATTGGTGCCTTTAATACTACTTCTACTTCCACTTCACACTGCCTTTATTCTCATTGGTTTACAGTTAATTCTTAGGCTATATAAGCTTTGTTTTTGTTGTTCTGTCTGCTTCATTTGGATGTTTTGCATCTAGAAGCTCCCTGTCGCATTGAAAAAGGGATTCCAAGCGATCCCGAAACATATGTCTGCGTTTTAATGCTCATTTGTGCTTTAATTTAACGTGAAATTTTATTTCTATTACTTTGCACATAGTTTAATCATTACTATCTGTTAGGCTTAACGTGCCTGAATTTGTTCTTCTTTCTTTTGTTTTGTTCTCCCATCTGTTCGCTGCTTGGTGAGTTTTTGATTTTTGTTCTTTCCTCATTGCTTTTCTTGACTGTGTTTATTTTTGCTTTTTTGTTTTCTGACATTTGTTCCGCATATTGTTACGTGGTGTATGTTTTGCAATTTGTTCTTTCTGTTTCTTTTTGTTTATTGAACGGTTTAGCTATTGTTTTTTCCCCTTATGTCTTGTTTGTTTTGATTCTGGTTATGTCTCAAGTTAACAGATTTTGTAATCTACGAATTAAAAAGGTTCGGTTTTTGAACCATTTAAAGTTTCTCCAGGCTTGCAGGCGCAAGAAAGTCATTCCTAAGTTTATCACTTTAAAGTGTAATTTACCGCGTTCTGTTAGGGTTGATAAGGTAATTTTTCGTTCTAAATTAGCTTTACTTAGAGCTTCTATCCAGGAAACTAGGAAAAAACTTTCGTTCATAGAACGTGAACTTTATGATTTACATCTTTCTGTATCTAATTCTAATTTCGATTTTGATTCTATTGATAGAATGTCATGGGCGAGAGCTCTTCATTCATCTGACAGTCACAAAATTACTTTAAATAAGAAATTTACCAAGTTGTGTAACGATTCAAATGTTCCTGTTCCGGCTGATTTGCCTCTTGTTAATAGGAATGCGGTTGTAAATCTTTCGAAATTTTCTTTGAATAGTAGTGAAATTAATGCTTTGAAATGTAATAACAATTTTGCTTTGGCTAAAAAGCCTTCTTTTTCTGAACTTATTGCTCCGGTTGAAAAAGCTTTCAAATTTAGTGCCTTAACTTCCACTCAAAAAGAGTCAGTTCGGCATCTTATTGCTTCCAATGTTGATTTCAATTCAAAAGTTCCTAATATTGGTTTTACCCATTCTGTGAAACGCTGTGTCAATAATTTAGTTTCAAATTCTGATTTGGTCATTACCAAAGCTGACAAGGGTGGTCAGATTGTTGTTCTTAATAAATCATCTTATGTTGAAAAAACTGATGATTTAATTGCTTCTGGTCCTTATGCTGAAATTTATAAAGATCCTAGCGACAAGGAGTTAAAAGCTATTTCTTCTGCTGTTAAGTCTGTTCATTCTATTCCTTTGATTGCTAAACGGTCTGTGATTCCTTCTGTTGCTAATTGTGCGCGTTTCTATGCTTTACCGAAGGTACACAAGGCAGGTATTCCTTTCAGACCAATTGTTTCCAATATTGGCACTGCTTCATATAAACTTTCCAAGTATTTAGTTTCTGTGTTTTCTCCACTTAGGAGTCGGAATGTTTTCACTGTTAAAAATTCCACCGATTTTGTTAAGAAACTTCATAACTTCGTTCCGAATAATTCGGTTATGGCCTCTTTTGATGTTAATTCTTTGTTTACTAATGTTCCTGTTGATGGCGCTTTGACTTGCCTCAGGAAAAGGCTTTCTGAATTCCATTTTACTTCTGTGGAAGTCGAGGAATTAGTTTTTCTTACTCGTGTGTGCTTGCAACAGAGTACTTTTGTATTTAATGGTAAATTCTATGCTATGGTAGATGGCCTAGCCATGGGAAGTCCTCTTAGTCCTATTTTAAGTGATTTCTATATGCATTATTTTGAGGAAAAACTATTCCAAAAATTGCAATTTCAATTTTATGTTCGTTATGTGGATGATTGTTTTGCCCTAACGGACAGTAAATTGTTAGGTATTGATGATGCTCTTTCGATTATGAACTCCATTGATTCTAATATCCAGTTTTCTTGTGAGAAAGAACTTAATAGTAGCCTCGCGTTTCTTGATGTTTTGATTTCTAAGAGTGAGTCTGGTTTCACAACTTCTGTCTATCGTAAACCTTTCGCTGTTTCTTTACCTCCTCACAGACTATCGTCTCATCCTCCCAACCAAAAATATTCGGCTTTTAATGCTCTTGTCCATCGTGCTATTAATATTTGCTCTTCTCCTGAGCTTCTCAAGATTGAACTCAACTATCTGAAAGCTGTAGCTGTTGATAGAGGATTTTCTCACTCTTTAATTGATTCTATTCATAACAAACTTTCTAAAAAACCTTCTGGTCCCAATCATGTGGTTTCTAGAAAGGATTTGGTTGTGTTACCATTCTTTCATTCTGTAAGTTTTCGTATTGCTAAAATCCTAAAAAGGTTCCAATTTCAAGTTGTTTTTGCTCCTAGCAACAAAATTTCCTTTTCTTCTCTTAAAGATCCTGTTGATCAACTTAATACTTGGGGTATTTACCAAAATTTGTTGCCGTTGCGGCCCTTTTTTACATTGGACAGACAAAACGTGCTCTGAAAATTCGGTTAAATGAGCATAAAGGTTTTGTACGAAAGCAAGAGCTGAATAAGTCTAGCATTGCTCAACATTGTTGGAATTCCAACCACTCTTTTGATTTCAATTCTGGGAAAATTATTCAAAAATGTTCTTCCCCTTTAGAACTTGACTTTTGGGAAGCTTATCATATTAACAGGAATAGTTCTAATTTGGTTAATGATTCTTCCTCAACTCCTTATTTTTCACAGGTCTGGCATAAGTTCCTTTAATTTGTTGTTCTTTCTTGGTTTTCTTGTTAGTTTCCCCTTTTTTTTTTTTTTTTTCTCCCCCCCTCCCCCTCTTTTGGCATGTGTACTTTGTTTTGCTTTTTGTTTTGGTATTTTCTGTACTTATTTTATTTCCATTTTATTCTTTGTATTTTATTTTATTTTTTTGCAATTTTCATGTATTTTCACATTTTTATGCACGCTGTTGTCTTTTTCTTTGTTTTTATTGATATTCCTTTTTACTTTCTGTACTTCCAACTACATTCGTTTGTTACTCTCTTATTGGTGCCTTTAATACTACTTCTACTTCCACTTCACACTGCCTTTATTCTCATTGGTTTACAGTTAATTCTTAGGCTATATAAGCTTTGTTTTTGTTGTTCTGTCTGCTTCATTTGGATGTTTTGCATCTAGAAGCTCCCTGTCGCATTGAAAAAGGGATTCCAAGCGATCCCGAAACATATGTCTGCGTTTTAATGCTCATTTGTGCTTTAATTTAACGTGAAATTTTATTTCTATTACTTTGCACATAGTTTAATCATTACTATCTGTTAGGCTTAACGTGCCTGAATTTGTTCTTCTTTCTTTTGTTTTGTTCTCCCATCTGTTCGCTGCTTGGTGAGTTTTTGATTTTTGTTCTTTCCTCATTGCTTTTCTTGACTGTGTTTATTTTTGCTTTTTTGTTTTCTGACATTTGTTCCGCATATTGTTACGTGGTGTATGTTTTGCAATTTGTTCTTTCTGTTTCTTTTTGTTTATTGAACGGTTTAGCTATTGTTTTTTCCCCTTATGTCTTGTTTGTTTTGATTCTGGTTATGTCTCAAGTTAACAGATTTTGTAATCTACGAATTAAAAAGGTTCGGTTTTTGAACCATTTAAAGTTTCTCCAGGCTTGCAGGCGCAAGAAAGTCATTCCTAAGTTTATCACTTTAAAGTGTAATTTACCGCGTTCTGTTAGGGTTGATAAGGTAATTTTTCGTTCTAAATTAGCTTTACTTAGAGCTTCTATCCAGGAAACTAGGAAAAAACTTTCGTTCATAGAACGTGAACTTTATGATTTACATCTTTCTGTATCTAATTCTAATTTCGATTTTGATTCTATTGATAGAATGTCATGGGCGAGAGCTCTTCATTCATCTGACAGTCACAAAATTACTTTAAATAAGAAATTTACCAAGTTGTGTAACGATTCAAATGTTCCTGTTCCGGCTGATTTGCCTCTTGTTAATAGGAATGCGGTTGTAAATCTTTCGAAATTTTCTTTGAATAGTAGTGAAATTAATGCTTTGAAATGTAATAACAATTTTGCTTTGGCTAAAAAGCCTTCTTTTTCTGAACTTATTGCTCCGGTTGAAAAAGCTTTCAAATTTAGTGCCTTAACTTCCACTCAAAAAGAGTCAGTTCGGCATCTTATTGCTTCCAATGTTGATTTCAATTCAAAAGTTCCTAATATTGGTTTTACCCATTCTGTGAAACGCTGTGTCAATAATTTAGTTTCAAATTCTGATTTGGTCATTACCAAAGCTGACAAGGGTGGTCAGATTGTTGTTCTTAATAAATCATCTTATGTTGAAAAAACTGATGATTTAATTGCTTCTGGTCCTTATGCTGAAATTTATAAAGATCCTAGCGACAAGGAGTTAAAAGCTATTTCTTCTGCTGTTAAGTCTGTTCATTCTATTCCTTTGATTGCTAAACGGTCTGTGATTCCTTCTGTTGCTAATTGTGCGCGTTTCTATGCTTTACCGAAGGTACACAAGGCAGGTATTCCTTTCAGACCAATTGTTTCCAATATTGGCACTGCTTCATATAAACTTTCCAAGTATTTAGTTTCTGTGTTTTCTCCACTTAGGAGTCGGAATGTTTTCACTGTTAAAAATTCCACCGATTTTGTTAAGAAACTTCATAACTTCGTTCCGAATAATTCGGTTATGGCCTCTTTTGATGTTAATTCTTTGTTTACTAATGTTCCTGTTGATGGCGCTTTGACTTGCCTC
Organism: Octonoba sinensis; assembly: GCA_038502835.1. Lineage (NCBI taxonomy): Eukaryota > Metazoa > Arthropoda > Arachnida > Araneae > Uloboridae > Octonoba > Octonoba sinensis. The sequence continues at coordinate 84,789,159 of CM076604.1, forward strand.
AGGAAAAGGCTTTCTGAATTCCATTTTACTTCTGTGGAAGTCGAGGAATTAGTTTTTCTTACTCGTGTGTGCTTGCAACAGAGTACTTTTGTATTTAATGGTAAATTCTATGCTATGGTAGATGGCCTAGCCATGGGAAGTCCTCTTAGTCCTATTTTAAGTGATTTCTATATGCATTATTTTGAGGAAAAACTATTCCAAAAATTGCAATTTCAATTTTATGTTCGTTATGTGGATGATTGTTTTGCCCTAACGGACAGTAAATTGTTAGGTATTGATGATGCTCTTTCGATTATGAACTCCATTGATTCTAATATCCAGTTTTCTTGTGAGAAAGAACTTAATAGTAGCCTCGCGTTTCTTGATGTTTTGATTTCTAAGAGTGAGTCTGGTTTCACAACTTCTGTCTATCGTAAACCTTTCGCTGTTTCTTTACCTCCTCACAGACTATCGTCTCATCCTCCCAACCAAAAATATTCGGCTTTTAATGCTCTTGTCCATCGTGCTATTAATATTTGCTCTTCTCCTGAGCTTCTCAAGATTGAACTCAACTATCTGAAAGCTGTAGCTGTTGATAGAGGATTTTCTCACTCTTTAATTGATTCTATTCATAACAAACTTTCTAAAAAACCTTCTGGTCCCAATCATGTGGTTTCTAGAAAGGATTTGGTTGTGTTACCATTCTTTCATTCTGTAAGTTTTCGTATTGCTAAAATCCTAAAAAGGTTCCAATTTCAAGTTGTTTTTGCTCCTAGCAACAAACTTTCCTTCTCTTCTCTTAAAGATCCTGTTGATCAACTTAATACTTGGGGTATTTACCAAATTAGTTGCCGTTGCGGCCTTTCTTACATTGGACAGACAAAACGTGCTCTGAAAATTCGGTTAAATGAGCATAAAGGTTATGTACGAAAGCAAGAGCTGAATAAGTCTAGCATTGCTCAACATTGTTGGAATTCCAACCACTCTTTTGATTTCAATTCTGGGAAAATTATTCAAAAATGTTCTTCCCCTTTAGAACTTGACTTTTGGGAAGCTTATCATATTAACAGGAATAGTTCTAATTTGGTTAATGATTCTTCCTCAACTCCTTATTTTTCACAGGTCTGGCATAAGTTCCTTTAATTTGTTGTTCTTTCTTGGTTTTCTTGTTAGTTTCCCCTTTTTTTTTTTTTTTTTTCTCCCCCCCTCCCCCTCTTTTGGCATGTGTACTTTGTTTTGCTTTTTGTTTTGGTATTTTCTGTACTTATTTTATTTCCATTTTATTCTTTGTATTTTATTTTATTTTTTTGCAATTTTCATGTATTTTCACATTTTTATGCACGCTGTTGTCTTTTTCTTTGTTTTTATTGATATTCCTTTTTACTTTCTGTACTTCCAACTACATTCGTTTGTTACTCTCTTATTGGTGCCTTTAATACTACTTCTACTTCCACTTCACACTGCCTTTATTCTCATTGGTTTACAGTTAATTCTTAGGCTATATAAGCTTTGTTTTTGTTGTTCTGTCTGCTTCATTTGGATGTTTTGCATCTAGAAGCTCCCTGTCGCATTGAAAAAGGGATTCCAAGCGATCCCGAAACATATGTCTGCGTTTTAATGCTCATTCGTGCTTTAATTTAACGTGAAATTTTATTTCTATTCACTCTATTGTTTTCTTTTCTTTTTAGAATTTTTTTTACAGCTAGCACGGCAGTCTGAACGTCTTTCATAATCGAGAGGAAAACACCGAAAATTTAACGGTAAGAAGAACACACAGCAAAATCTATAACATGTACAAGAAAAATACTTATAACTATTCTTAGCACATCTAACTGATCCGCAATTTCGCTCCTAAGCGGCTTTGTTTCAGCTAAATCTGCAAACTTCAATCCTCAACAAAAGTATAATTCATCTTTTCTTTTTCCGAGAACACCTTTCTTGCGGATAAGCATTAACACAACTTCCTCGCCTGAAAATGCTAATTCCCAGACATCTTCCTTCCAAAAGAAATAAACGAAATCTTTTTATTTCTTTCCGAGGCATTTTAAGAATTCTTGGAATGTTACCTGCACGGATTTTTCAAAAAGGGCTCTTTAATTCAAAGTCATAAAAAATTATAACTCATCTCTAGAATGAGCTATAAACACCATCTCTAATATTAGTTCACGCGGACAAAACTTTTTATATACTTTCTGCATATAAATGATGAATTTTGAAGGCACCCTCAGTCATTTCGTAGCTTTTATGTGTATTATCTCTCTCCGTCGTAACCTTCTCCTATTCTTTCATTTTAAAACGTTTTCCAGTTTTATTCTCTTTTTGCGTGTTAAGAAAACAATGTCCAGAACGTGACTGGAAAATCGGAATGAGGCCTCCGGTAGGCTTTTGACATTTTGTGCGGAATACTTCTTGCTGATAGCGTGGGACAGCTTGTCAGTACATTATTTTCTCAAGATGAACGGGGACTCCCTATGATAACTTTTATCACTTTAATCGCCGATCTTTTTGCCATAGAAGCTATAAAACTTCTATGTGTATTCCTTTTATTTTAGAACTGTATGGAACTTATTTTAACGCGAGCGTATTTTTACGTTCTGGGTGGCTCTGTTATTTCAAGAACATACATCGTTCACTTAGAAAGCAAGAAATGTATCGTGCCCTTGCAAAAAGGTCATTTTATAATAAATATTTCTAAGTCATTTAACTTTAATTAGCCATCTTTTTATTTATTTTGTAAAAAAGAAAACAAAAAAAAAAGTGTTTTGTAAAAAAAGAAAAGAAAAAGAAATAAATTATAACGTAAAGTGGGAAACTTTACAAATAACTTTACATATTTTTGATAAAAAGTTATTCTTATTTGTTGTAACCTACCAGAGTTTATGGGCTTTGCTTTCTCGAAATCTTTTTAATTAATTTCGGTACCTCAGGTCTCCGCATGTTTATGTTCTATTTAAAAAACATGCAGAAAGCATAATAAACTTTGTTTGAAAAAGTTATTATTCTTTCACCGTAAATACAAAAACTAATAATTGGTATGCCCGTTTGCCTATAATAATGTGCAAATTTTGCGATAATTACGAAATAAATGCATAAGTACTTTATAACGCCCGATAAAATGCATAGAATTTTGCGATAAAAATTGCGACTGATGTGATATCTTAAACGGTTACTCCATTTGAGATTTTTCTCAGAAGAATACATTCTAAGATATATTTTTACAATCTTCTAATGTTACACGTTGTTCATAATCACAAAATAAAATGCGACTTATATTAGGAACACCTTGAAACACGCATCCAAGAGAAATTGAGCAAAAAATGGCATCATATCAGTTAGGCAAGAAATATAAGTAGTTGTAAAAGTGTAAAATGCTTGACTTTTCTTTGTAACCACCCTGTGGCCGGGCAGTTCCAGAGTTACATGTTAAATGGACGAGATCAAGTTTGTTTAATGTTATTTAAGTCATGACACTAGACGTCATGAACTTAAATAAAAGGAAAAAAATACTAAATTTAAAATTGCATTTATTTATTAATTATTTATTGAATTTTTGATAACAAGGAAAGTTTTGCATAGAGTCGACCGAGAACCGCTTATATTTCGTGATGCAGCCCTTGGCTTCCGAATGACGAAAGTGTACTTACTATTTTTCTTAGCACCAATTTTCTGTAGTGCTTTTTACATGGCAATGCGACTCGTTTTAAAAATTAATAAAGGAAAAATGCCTGAATTTTTGAAAGCACGTTTTATAAATCATTTTTTAGTTATTTCATCTTTTTTGTTTATTATTTATGGTATTTCACATTTATTTATTTATATTTTAAAAACTTTTTTTTTTCAATCTGTTCTTTTATATGATTAATGTAGTTATAGTAATAAATATATTACGTAAATGCATTTTAGTTCAGATTGTCCACTAAAATTTAACTATTCATTTTCGAAATTTACTCTTTCAAACTAATTTAAAACGAAATGAGAAGATCTAAAGAAATATATTTCTCACAGCTACTTAAGATATTTATATTAATTTTACATCCTGATAAAATGTTCTTATTGAAAAAAAAATGACTGCATCATTTATTATTAGTTCCCGCAATACGTGCTAAAATAATTTACTAAGTCACCAATTAATTACCTCAAAATTGTGTGATACCATTAATTTCTTCGTAAAGGGAGGGAAAAAAAGCTTCAAACCTTCGTAGCAGTTCGCCATTTAACCATAATCTTAGTTAAACAGTTGTACTAATAGCCACATTAATCAACCCATAATTAGCACGATGTTGATCACCCGGCTTTCCATACATATACGAATAGTTGCATCTTAAATTTTTATGCAGATAAGGGAAAAGGGGTTGGAAGAGAGCTAATTACGGTTGGCTGACTTCGTTAAGAAGGGTCCGGTGTTTAAATTTAAAGTGGCAATCGCATCTAGGCCCCATGGGTCCTCTTATGCTAAAGGTGATAAAATCTGACGAATCGCAAGGCACAGGAGCTCAGCGGCTGGTGTTTAAAATATCCTGTTTATATTTCACCCAAAAGGGTCGTTTATCACTGAGTGTGCTGTTAAAATATGAACTGTAGTTTTTACGTCTTCGTAAAGCTAAAAGGTCTTTAAATTGATGGATTGGATCAGTAATAAACGAATATTTTCTAATTGCTCAATTAATGCATGTAATTTTATAGCAATATACACAAACCTGAAGAATCAGCGCAAGTTTTTTTTTTTTCAAAAAACAGTAATACATTTACTTAGTCTACTTCAATTTTTTGTTAAATGTATTTCCACTCCACATATCATCTTAGCATCCAAAATAAGTGGTTCAATTTTATATTTCTGTCTTGTGTGTTTTCTTTTTTTTTTTTTTTTTCAAAAATATGTTCTTTTCTTTATGAAAAGTGGAAAAATCCAGAACGCCACATGAAGCAAATTTATAATTTACTAATATATATATGTATGTTGCCCTACGTGTCTTCAGTTCGTCTTAAACTTTTTAAAAATTGGTTTCAATATGCGTTATTATTTACTGGGTAAACATTTATGCATTTTCGCGAAAACAAAAGCAGCAAAACAAAAAAGATAAGCTCTTACAAATAACAAGGGTCTAAAATGCTTATGAAAATAATTTATATCAAAATATAAACATTTGTTGCTCTTTGTTAAGCGGAGTTAAATCCTATTCTGAATGATTTACTAATAAACTAACTGTGCAATTCCTGTTGCACATCAATGTTTGTCGTTTGAACAAATAACCGAATGAAGATGGTTCAATTAATTGTATTTCCGAATAATTGATGTACTTTTGAACTATCGTCAGCAGATATTCCTTCATCACTTTTTTTTCTTTATTCTATAAATGTATAGCTTTTCTTGGAAAATATTTAGTCTTGTAACTAAGGTTGCAACTTCAGCCCATAATATTTAGGTCAAAAGAAAAGGGACAAGAATAAATATTAAATGGGTGAAGAAAATCAAACGAATTATTACAAGTATGGGAAAACCCGTAATTTGTGCGAGAAAAAATTGAAATAATTATCAAATAATAAAATATTTACAAGGAAGAACGTTCAATAATAATTCTTCTTAAGAATTGTGGACATTTGCATTGTAAAAAATTGACTAATTAGCGCATTTATTCTTGTGAGTTCATATTCAATTTAACATGGAACATGAAGGCACAAAAATAAGGATAATTTGATACATTTTTTAAACGTAATATTTTTTAAATTAAATATATCAAAAAGCAATTTTCAATACTATTCAAAAACAGCCCGTTTCATTTATAAGGCTTAATTTGCAGCGATTATGTATTTAAGCTTAAAGAAAAGAAGTTTAATTCTATTTTTAAGGCTCTGGGTAAAAATCTAAATTGTCCGTAATGACAATATCATCATTCCGGAACAATTAAAACAGAATTAGCACCATCTTGCGAGCATTAGTTGCAGCTTAGTAATATGAATGCATTTTAGAGGTCAATTGCAGAGGTTAGTGATATTTCTTCGTATAAAAGTTAAGTGAAGAAGAAAGTTGACACCATCTGTTGCTCTAAATGACAAACGATTTTTATAAAAATAATTCCGAATAATGATATCTCCCTGTTTTGGAGAAATTTATTTAGACCTATTGCGTATAAAATGATTAGGGAAAATGTCATTAAAATACCTGGATAAGTAGGGTTTTTTTTTTTCTTGTTCATTTTATACAGCTTTTAATTTTACTCTGCTTTGGAGAGCTAAAATAAGATTTAAACGATTTGAGAAGCATTTCATGCATCAAAAGCTACTATTATTTTACGCCTTGCAATAAAATCCCGGATTTCTTAATGTCCTAAAATGTCCATCATAGTACAAGAGAGCTTGGAAAACGGTCATTAACATACTTCATTTTAAAATAAAATTACATTTTTCTTCATTTCAGTCTTGTTTTGGACTTACACACACAAAAAAGAGATAATAATAATAATAATAAAGAGGAAGATAGGAAGAGAAAGAAAAAACACTTTGTTCCATTACAAACTGTTTTGTTTTTAAGTCTACAAAATCCTATTTACATGAAGATAAATGTAAAATGTTTTGTATCGAAATTACTTAAAATGACTAGACTTAAGCGCTATCGATAGTTACGCTTCTAAGAAAAGGCCTCTTTAAATTCTCCTTAATATTTTTAAACTGTCGAGACTGTAAGCACTGTTTTGATGTGTACTTTGCGGCATAAGTATAAATCAGCCTTTTGTAATTTATGGCCTACTAAATTTTACTCATATAATGTTCCAATTAGTCGCTGAACAATGATCTCAGATACATCTTTATCATTATTTGTTGTTGTTTTTTTTTTTTTTTGCAAAAAGAGTCTATTTTAATGTGGTTAGAAGACTCAATTTCGCACTATAGCTAAACTAATTGAGAAATCTTTTTTGATAGTTGCTAATTAAAGTTTTACATTTGTTTTTCATTACCAAAGTAAGGAATATTCTACTTTTATATCTATAGGATTCAATACTTTCAAGCCTTTATCTCCACCGTTTAAGATTTTAATTTTCAAGAGCATTCTGTCTTTAAAAATATCGGGAAGCTGACAAATGGAATTCCATATGATGCATGTTAGCTTCGCATAGACTTTATTCATTTTAAATGGAATAGTTTTCTGTAAAAATCCTCACACAATGTCAAAAGCGTTTTTTAAAAATTATCTGTGAAAAAAATTCTCTTCGCACTATGCTTGGAAGGTATGTTGATTAGACTATTTAATTTGTATGTGAATTTCATTTTGTTTGTTCTAATGTGTGGGAATATTTTTCAAAAGTTTTAGTAAATAAGATAATGAATCTTAATTTATTGTTAGGAGCTATGTAAATGCAGTCTATTACTCAAATTCTTCCATTTGATTAGCCATTTTCCCATTATAACCTATTGTTTAAAATTTGAACTCGTCGTCAAACGACATATTTATCTGCGCAAGAAGCAAACAAACAAATAACAAGTTCAAGAATAGATGGCAGATGCCAAGAGCGTCAGCACTCATTAATCGACAAATTGGTCTGAGAAAGCACCCCATCGAGCAAATAGTTCATTTTCATCATTTTTAGCTATTGTGACGGCCAGTGTGCATCGTGTGAAATTATGATAAACATTAATCTCAAAATTTTCAAAGTTTGTAGTATATGGGAGTTGTGTACCTTTTAAGGCCAGATACTTTAGGATAAAACATGTGGGATTCATTCCCTAACAGAGATGGCAGCAGAAGAATGCATGGGTAATTGCTTGAAAGCCTTGAATATAGAAGCAAGGCGGTACATAAAACGCTAAAGACATAAGTAGATAGAGGAAAGACGTAAAGACGAAAATCAAACTGATTTGAAGATCTGAAACCACTGCATTTATTGAAGGCGAGCTATGAAATGATGCAATGTGTTTTGATTAATCTGTATGATGTAAATAGTTTTTACTTATCGTTTTACCCTTAAGTTTTCAACTTTTATTGACTGTTTACATAAATAGACACCGATGCCACCCATATCTTCATATATGAGCTCCTGATTGTAGACCTGCTAGACTACAAGAACGATCGCAAAGCGACCCGAACAGAAGTGCTTGCGGTTTCGGCCGAGAGTTGGCGAGCGATAGCTAGCAGGGGGAAGGCCCCAAGGTATTTTAAAATGTAAGAAAAAAACATGCAGAGCACAACATCTCTATATATTTTAAAAGAAGTGAAACAGTATACGAACAAGTGTAATGATTATCATAATCAGACACGCATTTAAGGTACGGTGCGACCCTGTGCTCTAAGCCATTGCCACCCCGTCTCCTCACACACATTCACCATGCCCCGATCATCAAAAACAAGTAAACAAGTCCAGCCTTTCAGGACAAGAGAGCTCAAATTGAGTACACCACAACATGAGATTGCGTTAAAATGGTACCTCTATTGCGCATTTTTACGCATATTTTTTTTTATTCTCTATCTATATTAACTGACGGCTGATACGCACATTAGCTTGTTTAAGGGAGGCCAAGGATTTTCAGTAATGGTTTAATTCAATTTTACATAACTCTCGCTTTTCGGTAAAAATCTTTAAAACAAATTCAAAATATGAAAAAAAAACCAAAAAAAAAACCGTGCCGCTCCCAAAATTTTATCGCCTTGTTCTTAAGTACAATATTGTCATGTTCATACATACGGCACTCATCATAATAATCTTAAGCACAAAATTAAATCCCCCAAAATCAGTGTTTGTTACTTGTATGTATTCAGGAGATTTTTTATTAATGTTTTCTCATGGGATGCAAAATTAAGCTGCTAATTAGCTTTGGTCTTAAAGAAAGTAATTTCAAAATGCATAAAAGTTGTTTCATATTTTTGTAACAGCTTTTCTAAATGATTTAAAAGCATTGCAATATTTTTCTTTAAATGATGTACTTTCACCCTAAAATGAAACTTCAACAGATGGGAGAAAGTTTTAAGAAAATATTTCCCATAAGCAACAAATAATAATAATAAAGTAAAAGACAGCACCTGGGATTACTGATTTTTTAAAAATATTCAAAATCCTTCGTTATTTTTAGTCCGTGGCTTAAGTTTAATGATTCTTCCAGTGAAAGAACAGCAGCAATAAAACCAGAAAACGGTTGACACCAGATGTCACCAAAAGTGTCACATGTTTGGAATCATCCCCCTACGGTGCTATCACTGCCCTCAAATGAGGCTAAAGCAGTCTTCGGAAAAGAGTTTTATGCTCGGCATGCAGCGGTTGCAAGGAGAGGTAGAGGGGGGCTTTCTAAACTCTTAGAGAACTTTTACCGCAGAGTTTTGTCTTGTTTTGTTGTTCCTTTATTTCACCCTGGATGTCCATTTCGTGGCTGTTGGGAAGAATTTCGAAGACAGTTTAATATGATATGGCTTAATTTTTTGAGCTTTAAAGCTTGTTTGCTTTTTTTCTATGTTAAATAAAGTCGCCTAAGATTTTACTATACTTTTCACTTCTTGAAAAAGGTTGAAATGAAACGAATTAGCTGTTACATTTTATCGTTTTTATTTTTTAATTTTTTTTTAAAAAGAGAACACATAGTTTCCCTAAGATATTGCGTCTTGTTTGTATCTCGTTGGGACGAGTTTGAGGTATCTGGCTTAATTACGTTGTAATGAATTTTTACTAAAAATTACTTTCTGTCTGAACAATAAAACAAAATAGCCGCCTTTTTAATATGAATGTGTTGCCAACTACGAGAAAGTAAAATTGAAAAAATTTGATATGTAAATATTAATTCAAACAATATTGTAACCCCCCCCCCCCCTTATATTCATAGCAAAGATACTTTTTCCAAAAACAGATTTACTTTTATTTCTATTTCTTTTTTTAACGAGTGTATAGTTTTAAAGCATATTCATAATTTTTGAACAATATTTCTAACTTTCTAAAATTTCAGAAACATTTGCGCTCAAACAATAGTTATCGACAAATTCCCCAAATATTTATTCTCGATACACATCAGACGTTAATCAATTAAATAGAATGTTACACACACACATTTTTAAGATTATAAAATAAAATAAAAACTAGTAATTATATTTTTTAAAGTATTTATATACAAAATCATCTCTTTAGGCTTCAATACCTTTGTTACAGCGGTTTGACAACGATTCGAATGCATGTCAAAGATCACATTGTGGGACTGCCTCCTAAGCTCGCGTCGAAAATTCGAAGCTCTTTCCACTCAGTGTATCAACGAATTTTTAAGGACTACAGCTGGAACTAAGTTTACAGAGGCGCTATCTCTGCTATGAAGCATTCGTGAAACTCCTTAACTATCAGCTGATCCACTACAAAACCTTAGTTCATTTGTTTACTTTTTTTTTTTACTTTGATGATATTGATACCATACAAACACCTTCGAAGCGAGCTTTGGAGGCAGTCCCACAATGGTGAGCTAGAACAGGCATTCGAATAGTTGTTAAACCTCTGTAACCAATGTATTGAACCCGAAGGAGCTTATTTTGAATAAAAATACTTTTAAAAATATCATTACTAGTTTTTATTTTATTTTATAAAACAAGTCTTAAAATTTTTTCGCCACACAATGTATATATACATAAGAAAATATGTGAACGATTTACGTCAGTATTGTACAAAATTCTAGATTGCTTTTTTAGCATAAAGAAAAATGTGCTTATCACATGAACAGTAGTGGGAGGGGGGGGGGGTGAATATATTTCTGAAATATATGTTTTTTTTTTCTTTTCTCTACACAAAGTAAGAGTTTGAAGAATGGAAAAATCCCTACTCATATGTTACAGATTCGTTATATCGCTCTTTATACCAAGAGTCGGGTTTCTCTACGGTCGTTATATCAAATACGATATAAAAATATCTCAAACGGAAGTCAGTCGACTCTTTTTTAATGTTTATTACAACGAGTTGAGTCGTTGAAACGCAGAGTCGTTATAACGCGAGTCGATTTTACTGGTAACCTCTAGTAAGTTAGTATTTTTTAAGATGAATTTACCAAAACTTCCCTTTGTTGCCTTTGATAAAAGCTAAAAACTCCAGAAGAACCACATCCAGTTTTATTTGGAGGCGAAAATAAAAATATTCAAAACTATAATAGTAAAACAGTTATACGTTAGTTTACCTGAAAATGGATCTCTATATATCCAATGGAAAGTGCTGTATTTTTAAGAAGAAAATCTGCAATAACTTTCTCTATAAATCACTTCTCAATGAAACCATTGAGTAGACGGTCAATTAGACTCAAAGGGCAATCAGGCGATAAAAGAGGCAACATCTACAGAAACAAAGAAAGCGAATGGAACAAGCATTCTAACCTCCTCCCCATCTGTTAATCTCCACCACTATCCTCACTGGTGCTGGGAGGGGCCCTAAGTTGCCAAACAGGCGGCTCGATCGAAGAGAACTAAATAGCCGATAAACAAAGGCTTTTCTTCTTCCATTGTCTTGCATCCAGTAAAAGATCTTTGAATCTTCTTGTTCGATATTTATTTCCTTAGTTAATTTTATTGCCCATGATGTACTTTCATTGCAAAATGGTTGCAAATGATCCTTCTTTCGGCAGAAGCATGTCCATGTGTAGAAGATAGCCAATTACTTCCATAAGTTAGCAAATAAAAGAATGGATTTGAAAATAACACTGATATAACTAATAAAATTAACTATACTTATAAAATGAAATCCAGTATGTTGATATGAATCAATGCATGGTTTTTGACTTTTACTTTTTTTTAATTTTTAAGACGAGGATTGGTGATCATTTTTGTAATTTTAATCATTTTGTTAATATTGACATAAATGTAAAATTGTTGGAAAACATTATCGATTTAATCTGGAATATTTTTAAAAAGTTTAGTATTTTCCCTGTGAGGTTTTAAAATAACAGAAATAATTATTTTTATTTTAAAAGTGTTCAATAATAGTTACGTTACTTTTCTTTTTTTACTCTTGCACGTTGTTCATATATTTTTTAGCAGATTTAAAGTATCAAATTCCAGTCAACTAATACCTTAACCAAAGCGTCTTATATTAATGACTTTATGTTTTTCTCCTACCTATGCAGTCAATTCGCGTTAATTCGGCTATGGATAATTTGAATGTCTTGATAATTAATTCAAAGCAGTTGCTAGGTTCCTTAAAGAATTCACGTCAAATCGAATAAATCCTATGCGTCTTGACACACACTTTGAAGTAATATTGGAATCAAGTCCCCATGATCACTCTATTGTTCGAAGTTAATGACTCTCGATTCTGTTTCTAACCTCATGTTGACATGAACGTCCCATCTTGATTCTTGTAGAACTACGGTTCCACAACTTCAAAAAATGTTACCATATAGCAACAGAACCACTAATTAAAAACCGCTTCAGAAAGAGTGGAATATCAAGGAGTCAAAATATTTGTACAAACATATGAAAAACTCTTTATTGTATAATATGTGTAAGGTGACTGAAGCCCTCTTGTTGTTTCCGAAAGAAACGATGACTTTCAAATTTACTAATCAGCTTACAATAATGTGCTTTATACGCTTTTCTATCTGAATTACGGGTTATAAACTTGACATATATAATAAGGCCAAGCATGATGACGAATATACGGAGTGCAACCTAAAAAGGGCAAAATCATTTATGGAACATTTTTTCTATCACTTTATTGGTATAAAATTGTGGGCTTTAACAGTTTCCTGGACCTCTACATGTTGCAAATCACAATTAACACTGCCCACTGGTAAAAAAATCAAAATAACGAAATATAGTTTTTTATTTATTTTTTTTAAAATTTAAACATAGTCTTTTATGTTTGCTTAATACATTGTTTGTATTTAACACGTTGTTACATACCGTATTTCAGCATATTATCTAAGTCGGGTTTTTGTCCATCGTTGTCGTAATTCAATAAATAGTAACTCGCGACATGTCTGATTTCTTAATATCCTTTGAGTTTTGAAACTTCGATATACTGTATTTAAAATTAAGTCTTTATATGCTTAAGTTATGGCAATTCCATGAAAGCAGGGACACTAGCATTAAAAAAAAAATTTGCACATATACAGTTTTTTTTCCTCTAAGGTAAAAATAAGTGAGTTTTTATAAAGTTATGTTTAAAAAGTTAGCAATACCTTTTTGTAAGTTTTATAGGCAATGTTTGAAAATGTTACTTTTGTCACAAGTGTTGTTGTCTTTAGAGGGGTTCGGAAAGTTCATCTTGTTTTCGTAAAGAAATTAACAGGTAAAATCCTATTTTTTTTAATTGAACTTTAGTCTATATGTGAGGTTAGGCCAGTAAAGAATCTTTAAACTGTGATTATTGCATTGAAAATTAATTTTTATAAATTAGGCCTCATACTAATGTAACATCAGTCACAAAAATTTATAGAAGTTGTAACAGCTTAATTTATGTGTTAAAAAATTCTTTAAAATATGTAACATCAGTCACTTTTCTCTTTTCCAGTTAGATACTTAAACAATGCACAAATGGCATTGACTGCTACAGGAAGGCAAAAAAGGAGGCAAAATAAGTTAAAGAAGGAAGGAAATTATGAAGATTACAAAAAGAAAAATAATGCAGAAGCTAAAAGGACTAGAGAGAAAAAAAGAAATGACCTAGCCAAGTTACCTTAGTCAGTTCAAAATAAAGTTAAAAGAGAAATCAAAGAAAATGTTTGAAAAATAGTAGAAAAATGTAGAGCATTAAAGTGCAAAATTTCAAGTAGCAGTGACATAACCCCTTTTCCAAAATAATAAAACTTTAGGAAAAGCTGTAACTCGTGCAAAGCGCGCCCTGCCTACATCTCCACGAAAGCAGAAGGCTGTCATAAAAAAATGGGTTGACAATGAAGTTGGTGAAACAGGTGCTCCTATCAAACCCAAGTAAGCATTTTTACAGCAGAACTGTACCACCCAGGTAGAATGCATCCGTATGTGATAGCCTCAGATGAACCGTCTCATTTTAAAGAGATTGTGATTCCTCTCATAACAAGAATGCTGGAAAAAATTCCTCATGAAATTGAAGTCTTACATATTTGGTCAGATGACTCAATTCAAAAATAAGTTCATTGCAGCCACAATACCCATGTTACTGAAAAAATATGAATTGTTAATTGCATCGAATTATTTTGCTACTTCACATGGGAAGAATTATCATCGAATTATTTTGCTCTATCCATGTGAAGTTAGAGCCACTGAAAAGTATGAATACTTGGTCAGTGTTATGGTTCCAACAGGGAAGCATTGGAAATGGTCTGACAATGTGGATGAAATTCATTAATCACAAGAAAAAATAATAAGAAAACTTAGTACACTAGATATAGTAAATGCAAGAGGACACTGTTCATTTCCTGATTTGCACTAAAAACATCACTTGTATAATTATATTTGTTTACTATTGTTTATTTTTTATCATTTAAGTAGATTTGTGTAATTTTGTAAAAAAAATGCTGATTTGACTTCTAAGGAGAAATAAATTATAATTTGAACCAACTAATGTTGGTGTAACATCAGTCACAAAATGTTTGTAACATCAGTCACGGAAATTAAAACTTTTTTCCACTGTAAATTTTAAAGTTTTTAAAATGAAACAACGTGTGTTCATAAAGTTTGAAATCTCTACTTGACTGGAAAAGATAATTTTAATATTCATGTTCTTAGTTTGAGGAGAATTTCAATTAATATAAAAGTTGTTTTTCCTAATGTTCCTTCTGTGTAACATCAGTCACAATTTTTGATTTACCTTAATTCCACACAAAAAGGTTTTTATGTCTAAAAACAGGTATGGGTAGCATTATTGTACTATATCACAGTATTTTAGATCAATTTCAGAAAAATTAAATTAAATTTCAAGACTGCGGATTTTAAAAGTTAAAAAACTTAGTCAAATTGTGACGTCAGTCACCATGAAATGACCCTTATCTATATGCACTTTTACTTCTATTTGTTTCACAAATGTATGAATTTCACAGCGATACACTTTTATGTTGTGAATGAGAAGGAGTTTTAAGCACATAATTTCAGTTTATTTAAAATTTGCGCCTAACTAAGGTGGGCCTCGGAAATGCGACTTGTGAATAAATTATTCCTTGCCTGAAAGACGGAGGATAGCATAAATTAAATTATTTGCAAGTGAAAAAATGCCTTAGTCGCTAATTATGAAAGTAAACATATTGGATTACAGTTTTGAAAAATGCATCAAGTATAATCATTTTTTTTCAAAATGAAGAGGAATTGTTAAGAATAGTGTGTTTAGATTTGTGTTTTATGGTCATCTCAAAAAATAATTAAAAAAAACAGCTTTTTAAAACTGAATACATGAAATTATTTTATATACAACATCTTTCATTATATAGCCTCACAAAACTTTCATCTAACCAATTTTAATTACAAATTAAGAAGTAAATGATTTTCCTTTAGAGAAAAGCTTTTATTATTCATACCTAATAAATCATTGTGATTAAGTGCGTTAATTTTTTAAGCATGAAACATTTTAGATTTGATGAGAAATAAATAAAAAATTCCAACGTCCGGGAATGGTGAAAAACTATCTCAAGCTAATGCAGAATGGATAACTAGTTTTTGCAAAAAAAAAAAAAAAAAAACAGACACTACAGGTGACTATTTTTAAACATAGATGGTACGTAAATTTCAGTTAGCTGGGTAAACCATTTATGGCGTTACCACTGCTTTCTTCCAAAGCTGTCCCCTTTTTTCCCCCCCTACATTGAGAACTTATGCATTATCTATATTAATTGTAAAAGTCTTTTATTCAAATAATGGAAGATCGGAGCATATTTTAAATAGAGAAAAGTTTGTCTTCAAGAAATGTTGTTTTAATTTCTAAAATACATGCTATAAATTTTACTAACTGCGATTAAAAATTATTCCGAGCAAATTCCATAACACTCTACTCATTTTAATAGCAAAGAAAAAGAAACACAATTTTAATGGAAAAGGGAGTTAACTTATTTTTTTTATATAATTTTGTTACGATGTTCTTACCTCTATGCCTTCTTGCTCTTCTTTGTAAATTTAGTGTCTTTATTGAAAGTACTATTCGTTTTTTCTTAAAATGAGTAAAAGAAAAATAATTCGAAACGTTGCTATAACTACCAGATCAACTTTATCTCAAATAAATGCTTTATTTAAACTTAAAACTGACTTGCAATTTTAAAGCCATAAAACGAAATAGTTACAAGAAAAAAAATGGTTAACTCCATCGCAAAAGTAAAATATAAGAAGAATTTTGTACATAGTTAAGAGAGCTTACTTTTTTGTCTGTCAACATATATTTTCCATTAGCCATTACTCTCGATTGTGAAAAGTTTCCAATTATGCTTTCCTGATTTTCTGTACAAGCCTTTTCAGTGCGAAGGAAACCTTAAGGCGGGAAAGCCACTAATAAGGTTTGAAACAAATCTTGAAAAAACCTTGCATGCCTTTTTTTAAATTCCAGTAGAAGTTATAATAAAATGATAAAGTTTGGTTCGACTAGAGCTAAACGAGCCTACTTTCCTGTATGCCGGGAAAACTAATATGTGCTTTCTTCAGATACATATGTCTCTCGCAAATGGCTTCGGCTCTAAATATTTCAAATATATGCCTTTTTAACAGAGAAAACTCGTTTTTGAAAACCGTGCCAAAATCCGAAAAATATGAAAATGATATAAAATTATTTTTTCCTTTTTAAGCGTTATGGTGTGTGTTTTTTTTTTTTTTTTTTTTTTTGTTTTTTTAAAAAAAGACGATTTTAATAGGACTATTTTAAATCCAAATCAATTTGTTTTCACCAATATGAAAACGTGTAGACGAAAAGAAATTGAATCGGTGAAAGGGAAAACAGTACTAGCCAACTCTTGCTTTCGAATTTAACAAATACAGTTACGATAATGGAATATTTTAAAAATTGTTAGCCTGTCAAAAATACAAAAATATAATCGTTCGCAACTCTTTATTTTATATGAAAAATAAAGCGCTTTAAATTCGCTGAATCAATCAATGTTTCTCAGCACCCCAATTATACAGTTTAGATAATAATGATACATCAATAAAATCCATTTCCTTTTATTTAATGAATTTAATTTGTTTATATCTCATAAAAATTTCAGAGGTAATCAAATATGAAAGTGATTTAAATGAAAAAGTCGGAAACGATGGTTCACATCTCTTGTTTAACGTCATGGTTTACATGATGACGAAAGATAACTTTCTAGAAAGTATAAAAGTTCACCGCTTAATAAGATTTATTGTTTTATGGATCTGCGGAAAATAAGACATTTTTAATGAAAACACAAATTTCTATAAAAATGTTCGATGGAAGTTTCCGAGTACAACCGAGGAAAAGAAATCCAAGGTATTTAAAGCTCAGATCATTGGACCGGACACAAAGAAAGTGAGACTTGAGCAAAAGTAAAACTTAAAACGGAGGAAAAAACGGGGGAAAAAAAAGAGGAAGAAATGGGCGAAGGGAGGAAATAAAGTCCAGAAGAATAAAGACTGATAGGAAGTGACTTCCAGAAAGCGATTACACGTACGGAGGGGTATGACGTCATGAGTCCATGATTCACTGTCCCAGAGGCTCTCATCGTTTTCCTTCTTCCTCTCCCCGTGTTCTCTCAACTCTCCTCTCGCCTTCAGCCATGCGGGAACGGGTGTTGGGGGTTGAGAACTTATTGCGATGAATAGTGAAGTAATATCTATTCTTACAATTCAGTCGTTATGTTTGGAGTGATATTAAAAAATTACCTGGTCGCAACCCCGGACAAAAAACGTAATAGCAATGTATGATATTTTTTTTAATGTTGAAGTGGAATACCGGTAGTAACAACGGTATTGGAAATTTTCCCAGAAAAGCAAAAACATGTAGGTTTCTTTATCATGTTTATCATTTCCGTACGTGAAATACCTGAGCTATAAAAATGTTAAATATTTTGTAACGTATAAATGTAAAATAAAGGTACAGATGCCATATTCAAATACTTTTGCTACGAACATTAAAACCCAAATTTATAAATTTCAAATAGATAAATAAAATTGAAAACTATTAAATATTGAAATACAAAAAAGCATGGATTCTCACCCTATGGTCGAGAGGCAAATCTCACAGAGTCGTCATATAAGTTCTAATTTGAAACACCCTCATAGACAAACTGACTCTTTCTTATACTAAGTATCACTTTCAATTTTTTTTTTCCAAATTATAAAGAAATTGTGTAATCACAGAACAATTTTCGTCATATCCGAATAAAATTCATAAAAAATATTTCAAAGAGAGAAATGCACGGAAAATTTTAAAAAGTAATATAGAGGAATAATCAAATAATTCATGCTCAAATAATTAAGCGAACAAAAAATATAATTTAGCTTAATCATAATTATAAAGATTTAGTCAAGACATGTCCCATTCAGCACTATTTGCATTGTAAAAAGTTGAAACATCTATCAGAACATAGATTACGTTAAACGTAAATATAATATCGATTTTTTAAGCGTAAGGCAGAACAATAACTGTTTGGTGCCATGCAGGGTTATCATTCTTCAAATTGCTGATATTTTTCAGTGAAGGAATAGAATTGAGGCAATGTTAGCTATAGGGTGTATAGGTAACTCTTTTTTTTACCCTCAATATCCCGTAAAGGTTTTTTTTTAAGTATGAAAAAAGGGGATTAATGTATCGTTAAAATCATTAACAAATATATATAAAAGCCAAAAACAAATTAAATGATTATGAAAAGGTTGAAAAAAGCAAGATGTTGAGAAGGAAAAAATGTGTGGCTGTCGGCCTGTCTGTCTCCCCCCCCCCCCTCCAGCCTAATAATTTCTATTCGAATAGGCAGCTTTTTATTTTGGTGCGTGTTCGAAAGATCTCAGTAAGGACACCTCATTACTATATTATTTTTTTATTTGAACAATTTTTTGTTCATTTTAGAACAGTTGAAAATATCTTCAAAGCAACGCAGGCATTTTTTTTTTTTTTAACAAGGGAAAGCAATTGCAGTCACTGCTAGTATTAATAATACTAAAGTATTTTAAGCAGGTGTAATGATGTATTTCCTTAACTTAGCACAAACATTGAACACATGGGAATTCAAAATAGAAGAAAATGATATGCAGAAAAAGAATATCTTTGAAAATCATTAGAAAGATACAACGTCAATACTTGTACAAAATTTAGAAATTGAAAAATTGCTCCAAAGAAGTTAGTTCATCATTAAGACAATTGAATTTTCCTAGAAAACTAAAAACGTTTTAAAAAGCGCATTTTAACATTTCAGAAGAAATATGCGAGAAAGTTTTAAAACATTTTTCGTAATGTTTTGAAATAATAACCTTTTTTCGTAAAACATGAGACCCATTCAAAAGTTATTTTCTGACGCATTATCTGATTAAAACCTCGAAAAAGATCATTAATCTAAAACTTTTCGAAAGCTTGATAGAAATGTTCAATATTTTTTGATTAATATGAATGTTTTGATAATTAGAGTACTTTAAGAAATTACTACTACTTGAAGTTTCAGTGCAGCAATAAATTTTGAGTTACCATCACAAATGATTTGCTACTGTAGAACTACTTTCACTCAGTCTGATAGATCTTGAACAAAAAAAGCATGATTTTTTTTTTTTTTTTACTTTCATTAAATTCCCTCAGCTTATCAATAGTTCTAAATCAAAAGTACTGAAAGGGAGGGGAGGGGAGTAGAAAGATAATAATTCTGCATCTACTGAAAATAAGATTTATGTATCGTGGTGCCCTATGCTCTTTATGTGGAGTTGACTACTTATTAAAATATAATGATAAACATCTCAATGCTTTTGTGACCTTTTTTTGGTAGAAGTCTGCATAACTATGAAAATGCATGAATGAACATCTAATGCGTCGATGCAAATGATAAGCAAATTATCGCTATTGGTGTTACTTTTGGTAGTGAGTTGTCTTAAAATATTAAAACTGTTTCACTATCTTTCATAGCAACTAGAGATTATATTATCAGTACCTACACATTTCCCAGCTTCGGCCCACCTAAGGCTACGACTAACATGTTTTTGGGTGTCTGGTTTCGAAAAGTACCTACACATTAGTATTTTCTCTTTTACCCAAAATTATTTAACCCACCCTATGCGCACAGTTACCAGACTGTCGTGAGATGGAGCGCAAATGTAAATAAGTATTTAATTATGTAAAAGTAAGAGCTGCTATGATCAAAATTAGGTTTCTACCTTAACAAAACTGAACTAACTGAGAAATTATTTTCACACTTTTGTACGTTTTAGAGCGTTTTGTTAAAGTTTTTCAAAGGTGCGCACAATTCCATTTCCTGTGCATATTAATGCAAAAAAATGCTTCTTTAGTCAAATGGTCACACTGATATTCAAGAAAAGCATAAAAGTTGGGGGAGAGGCAAATTTTTGCTTAGAACGCGAGGCTAATTTTAAGAGTAACAAGTAAGTAAAAGACATCATGTTGACGACTTTTCTCTCAAGTAAAGTTGATGTACGAATGCTTGTGGTATGTACAAGAAACTATTTTTATCATTTAAATTTGAGTTTCGGCAAATCGAAAATCTTCTGAAATTCCGTGTAAAAGATAATAACGATTGCAAGAGGCAGCATAAGAAAATACAACATTATCCGTTACATTAATACTGCAGGCAAGAAGAGATATCCACTAATCCGCAAAAAATTTAACCACAGCAGCGTGAGGCAGTTGAACGACAGCTGTCGGAATTTGTTGTGGCCAAGAGTCTTTCGAAAAGTGACATGTGTGGTTTAAATTCAACTAATCAATATTTAGGCTGAGAGCTCGTGATAAATAAAGATTATTTTAGTTCATCGTGAAGTGATTCCTGATGCAAATTAATCTGAGTATAAGCGAAGGTCTGATTTAATTATGTGCCATTACGAAGGAAAGAGGTATTGTTATTTGGAGTTTTGTGAATGTAACAACATATTTTTATACATTTTTGATGGAAACGTTACCGACGAAAATTGTTGCAAATAAGTACTAATTTTCTTATGCGCGTTTTTTCATGAAGTTTATTTGGATCGCATCACTTTTTATGAATCATGTAGATATACCTCATCAGACAAATGCATCTGCTTCACGATAGTGAGACTTCAATTGCAAGAAAAGAAAGGTTTCAACGAGCTTCTCGTATTTATGATAAAGTTAATATATCTGTGGTTCTGACACTAGATGGTGATTGTTATTGTTGTTTCGTGTCCTGGCGCGAATCGAGGAATAATGGGTGTGCTGCTCCTGAGTCAAACGGGGCCCTTAGAGGCAGGCCGACTTCCGCCGCTTTGGAAAATCTCTTAGCCTTTGGACCAGCTCCCGGATGAGAGACAGTCACCTGCAGTTGGCAACCCCAGAGGTATCGTTTCACTTGGAGGTTAAAATTTCTCAGTAGGCGCTTTCATTAAAATTAAATTACTCTTTAAAGTAAAATTACACTTTTCTTAAAATAGCTAAATCAAATCATCTTGTTTTTTTTTTTTTCTTTTTTTCGTTTGGTTTAAATAAAGTGCTCGCTAAACCTCTCTCTAATAAAGCTTGCTCAAGGGAAAATTGCCTTTTAGTTGAGGATTTATACATGCCTCAAATTTCGCAGAAATGCACTTCGTAAAGGTAATTTTTTTTAAGTGACATTTTGACGAAATGAAAAAAACATTTTCTGCTCTAAAATTATTTTACTTGGACAGTGTAGATATTTAAAGTTAGTTTGTATATAATCCCTTGAAGAACCAGGTAAAACTGGCAGTGATGTGGATTGAGAGTCCCGCGGATATGGAAAGTCGGAGGATTGGAGGCTAAAATCCGAGAAAGGGTTGGAGGGGAAAGATAGAGGAGAGAGGAAATCCCCGCATGCCACGTGCGGGTGGCAGTTTAATGGAATTACAATGGATGGGGTGTAATACGCTACTCAGACCAACGATCGAGAAAAAGGATAGTCCCCATTTTCCTCATTCCTAAAGCTTTGTTCTTCAAAGTCAGTTCGAAAAGTTTCTTCGTTTTCTTTTTCTACCATTTATTTTAAATTTCTTTCAGTTTGATTTCGAGAAGGGGGAAAAAGTTAAAGTTGTTTCTAGGGTTTGGGGACTAGACATCAAAATTTTTGCCTAAAAAAGTGGTTTTTTTTTTGCCTTCGTTCATAAACAACCAATCCAACAGCTATATTCACATAAAAAAGGCGTAATAAAACTTTTTGGGACACGTTGAAGTGGGTTTTGGGGAACTTATTATACAGTACATTTCCGGTAAGAATTAAAATTTTCTCAAAAATTTGGTTTCAGTGCATCACCAAGTAGAATACAATTAAGAATATGAAAATCAAACGCAAAACTTTATTTATTTATGAATAGCTTACATGAACGGCGTTACGCGGAGTATCTCAAACACTGTGTCACTCCCTGGAGTAAAAAAATAGATGATATCAAAAGGAACGTATCCAACATTCAGCTGTTAATAAATAAGGAGCAATTTATTTTAAAATGCCCATTAGAAGATGAGCAACAGTCCTTAAAAAATATGCGTTATAACAGTAAGAGTTCTGAAAAATCCTCATTATATATTCTTAGTAGGCAAAACACATCAGTCTACAGGCGGCAATTCTTAAATATTGCCAATAGTTCATCTCAAGATCCCCATCAAAATTAAGACAGCTGTTCTTAAAAACCCTAAAAAAACGCGGTTAAACGGTCTCTAGAAATCTCCATTGTAATATGAACAAGATTTCAAAAAAAAAAAACCCCAGCAAATAAAGTGGCGCTTTAATCAAAGAAATAAACATTGAGCCCACTAACAATAGAAATAAAAACATGATTCTCAAAGGTAAATAAATATGTAAAGTTAAGTTAACAGCTGTTGTCCTTAACCAGTATTGACATATAAAATGTAGTTTGAAGGAAAAAATATTTAATTCCAATCCAAAATGGCGACAATTAGTATAAAATTTGTGTACAACAGTGTAACAGCGCAAAAGTTACCGAAATAGTCAGTTTTAAATTAAAAAATGACGCAAAGTACATAGATTGCTTCTATTTAAATATAAAATTCATTCAAATTGGGAAACCCGAAAGGAAAGCACCGTGTCTAACATAGCGCACATGTACCATGATCTTACTAATAGTGTAAATCATAGATTAAATTAAATCAGAAAAGCCGGTATGGGGGCATTCGTGGTAAGGCGCGGGACTCGCACGCCGCAGGTCAGAGGATCGAGCTGGGCAACGTCGGTATATTTTCAAGATGTCGTATGATTATGCGGCATGCAAAAGATACGTTAAATAGACTTTATAGCTCTCTGCTAAATTAAATTCCTAGTACAATTTCGCATCAACACAGTCCCGGTGCTCTATCTTTCAGGTGGAGGAACTGGGCATCAAAATTATCATGCGGCTATGGTGCTACACTCATTGTAGTGCCACTGAAAGAGATGGTACCAATCGCTCAGAAACTCACTAATTCTACAAGTGACAGAAGCCAACGCAGCCAATTAGAAATTAAATCAGAAGATTTTTTTTAATAAAGAGTTTTGGGGTGGTTTTGAAAAATTACGAAATATAAAATAATCAGTTCAGAACAATTAATTACACGAAAAAAAAGTTATCTCCGCAATTTTTCCCGAAAAGGATTTTCAATAGTTTTACTTAAGTAAATATTTTCTTTTTGGAGACACAAGTGATATCTATTTCTGCGAAAATACGCAATTTGAACAAATAAATTCATAGGTAACTTTGTTTTTGAATTTTAAAAGTGCTTAAACAGAATATCATGCGTGTTCTAATTGTGCTACGAATTTTTCAAAAAGCTCATTTTGTGCAGTTTTTTATGGAGGGGCATTAATATGCTGAAAAAAAAGAAAAGGTGCGACGTTTCTTCAATGACATATTCCTTAAATTATAAATTTTCCCTAAAATTGAAATGAAAAACGAAACAAAATCGAATTTTGCAAAATATGCTTCGAGGTGCACGATCACCTGTAACCAAAATTTCGTACTTTTGAACAATTTCATCTCGGCAGGAGGCGATCAACACACAAATTTGGTTTTATTCATATAGATAAAATGCTTTTTGCTCCGCAAACTAATCTCCTAAATAAAAACACAAAAATGTTACCTTCTCAGAAAACATATTTGATAATAGTACAAGGGATGCGTACTTTTACTAACACGCTTGTCTAAAATTGTTTTTAACTCACCAGTACGAAATTCATTTTGATGTAATTTAACATCACCTTTTTCTACATCTGTCATTTACATCTATTATTTAATGATTTCGAAGAATAAAAAAAACATTTTTTGATGGAAAACTGATACTTAAATTTTCTATCACACGTTAAAAATATTAAATATTTTTTTGCTTTTCGTTGCTTAATTTTGGATAAAATGCATTCTGCACTGCGAACTAACACGCTAAGAACAAAAGATTAAATCATTACTAGAATATTACTTTCTAAAACAACATGCTTGATTAAAGACCAAAAATGCGTGTTTTTTATTTACACGTTCATCTAAAATTGCTTCCACCTCTCCAGCATGAACTTCATCTTTTAATAACTAAACATCAACTAATTTAAGTTAAAAAAAATCAGAAATTTGATACTAATGCTGTTTAATTCACTGCAGACTAACCTTGTTGTGTTGGTGTTTTTTCTTTCTGAAGAGTACATTTTCTGCTTCAATGAAGTAATTAAGGTAATTAAAAACATTTGCTCTTTATTCCACGCCTTAGTTCAGTTCTTAGAAATACCTGACTCTTACTGATATGAAACTTAAAAATATTAAGTTCTTTTATTGATCAATGAGAATAAATAAGAATGCTAATAAATTAAAATACAAAAAATAATGTAATTATCGTGATGTTGCAGTACAGTCAAATAATCAGTTAAATTACGTTGACGGTGTTTTAATCAATATATTTAAAATACATTTAAAATTTCGTACAGGAAGACTTTTCTGAAGCTGGAAAGCTCTACAAACATAACAAGTTTTTACAAAAAACATTATTTTAAGAACTTTGCAACATTACATTATATTTTCTTCTTATTATTTAATCAGCTGCTGTTTTCGAGAACTTAATATAAAATTTTAAGTTTATGCTAATGAAGAATACATTTCTTCCTTTTTTGAAATCCTACGCACAAATAAACAAATCAATTAGAAAATTCAAGTGTATAATTATAATGAGGATAACAATATCAATAACTTATAATGGAAAACTTTTTCAATGAAAGATTTTTTTTTGTATATTCCTACTTTTTTTTGTTCTATAACTTCAACTTTTCAGAGAAGTATTATTGATTTTTTGATTCAAAAGTTTGCGACTGTTAGCATAAAAATGCTTTCATTTTATAGACGCATTTAGTTAATTTTTCTCAATGAAATGTTTCTGAAACATATCCTAAAATTGTTGTCAAAACGGCTCTCATTAATATCTTGTCACGTATTTTACCTTTTGACGTTAATGTTTTTCTGTCAGGTTTAATACGGGTAGTTATTCCGGGAAAGAGCTTTAAAGCAATTATTATTTGTTTATACCACGCTCTATTTTTTGCTTTCGGTGCAGTTTCACTCAGAAACAAATATTTCTCGTGCATGAGATAGAAAATTCAAAAAGAACTTTCTGGTAAAATAAATCTGAAGACATATCTCCTGGATCAAAAGTTTTATAGGAAACCTGAACGGTTTAAATAGTAAAAGACATAATCACGGTAGTTTGCGAAAAATTAATAAATTGTACAAACTGTCCCATATATTTCACTAAATATCTCTGTTAATATAGCAACTATTATCTACGAATTTGTGCGAGATAAATGCGCATTATGGAAGTTGCCCTCGAAAAAAAGAAAAAATAGGAAGTTCTGCAGTCGAAATTATGTATCTACAGGGCCGTTCAAACTTCAAAAAGCTATAATAAATGGAATAATGAATCACGGTCACAGGTGAAAATATTTAGCATAGTCATTTGATGATAAAATGAAATTAATAGGTTTTGGACGTTCGATCAACATGAAATTTTATAACATGTTTTGAAATTTTTAAGTTTCACTCTAGTTTTTACATAATATTTTTTTAAAACCTGATTCTTATTTTTTCTTGAAATTTAGATTATGTAAAATCGTTTTTAAACTATGCAAAGTTTAAATACTAGTTTCAAAAAATTGAAAGTGAATTAAAAATCGATAAACATGTTCTGCTCTTGAATCTATTATGAAAGTTTTGACTAGAGAGCGAGAAAGAGATTTATACATAAGATTAGCATTAGAGACACACACATACCTCAATTGCTGGTTTAATGTTTCGTTAAACTACCCTTTGCCAACAAGACTAACAGTTGGTTTTATTCCTTCGTTTGCACATATAGACAGCACAGTAAGTGCAATACCCATACACGAAATTACAAAACAATTACGTTACTAACTAGTATAAACATCTTTTCCTGGAGAGTAGGGGAGGGGGAGGGCAAATGCTCAAGTTGCCCCATCTTTAATTTCGTTGCATAGGGTAAGAAATAAAAAAATTGAATTTGTTAAAAAACTCGAAAAGCCGTGCCAAAATTAATTTTAATTATTTACCCTTATTGACCTATTAATACGTGCTAAAAATATATAACACAAGATAATGAAATAAAATATGATGCAATCGTTTTCTTTAACCCATTAAAAATAAGAATACAATATTCAATCTTGAAAATAAATTAAATAGAAATTATTATGCACATAGAACCAAATGTTATTTACTTTCTAAATCCAATAAAAATAATCCTAGTAATTTCCAAACGTTACCTGGCGAAAACTAAATCTCTTGAAATGGCTACTGAAAGGACATTAGTAAGCGCGAACACCTAAAATTAATTTTCAGACTTAGCGAGGCTTTGTGGAGAGTGCACTTGAACGATTTCCTTTGCTTTGAGTATCAGAAGGAACTACGTGTACTTTAGCTCTTTAAAGCTTTTCTGTCTAAAGGTTTTGAGAAAAGGAAGACAAATAGACTTTAACAATAATTAGCAAAGTAGAATTTAAGTGCTGATGAAATTTCTCGGAAGATGTAATTTATTTTCAGAATGTAATTATTGCTTTTAAACTATAAATCTGTTTTAATGTTTTGGAATGTGTTAATTTGCATTAAAAAGATTCGCGTGAGTATTGAGGCTGTTTTTCAGCATTAAAAATATATGTTTAAAACACCTTAATGAGTGTATAGAGCTACCGGATAAATATATTTATATATTTTTTTTTTACATTTCATTTTTTTGGCCGGCGGAAAATATTTTGTTAAAATTCAATTGTCAGTGAGAAGCAACATAAAACTTGTATTGCTGTTGTTTGTAAGTATAATTTAGTTCACTTATCAAAGCATACTTTAAACAAATATAAAATCAAATTAATTTGCCATTTCTGAAAATATTTAGAATAATTAACATTTGATGAAGGAGAATGGAAAAAAAAAATGTTTTTCGCGGTTATATTCCCATGCGCTAAAGTTCGAGACTAGCGGTCGCCACTCGCCATTGGCGACTAAAATTTTTTATTGGGCAACCACAAAATGTATGTCGGTCGGCAAAACTGCCGACTTTCATTTTTTAAATTATCCCTTGGTCATTCATAATTGCCATCAATTAAAGCCGCAAACGTAAAACCCAACCATTTTACATGGTTTTAATTAACCTGATTTGTGACGGAAGTTTGTTACGCGGTTTTCGAACACCATTACTGCATAAATTATCTTCAAACTTTGCACACAAGGTTATCTTCGATGACAATACAATATTCCATGCATTTTATAATTTATTATAACGTTAATTAGAAATAATAATAATAATTTTGGCTCTGAGGAAATTATCAGAATTATTATTTGTCGAATGGCAACGATAGCTTTGTTTGGAATTGCTTGGATAATGCAACGATGTTTCGAATTTTAAAACACTCAAATCAAGACGAAAAAAGAAACTACGACGCAACGGAAGAGGCACCTGGATAAATAAAGCCGTGTAACTTAAAAAGCATTGTTTATCTTGTATCATTAAATTAATTAAAATGATATTGTTTGAAAATTGTCTTTTGGGTACTTAGGACGATTCTGTCGATCAAAAAAGTTCGCCAAAAGTTTGGCGAACTTACAGCAGAGTAATGTTACAAATTCACGTGTGTTTGAAGGAAGGTTTTTCGTTTTTTGGCGAAAAATTTCTTTGTTTGGCGCTCTTGGCGGAATTTGACGAAAATGATCGACCGGTTTTCCCGTAAGTACCGCTTTTTGTTTACACTTGGTTTAGCGACAAAAATCTTTTTTTTTGGCGAGTTCAGCACAGTTGCCCTTTTAAACGATAAGTTCATTTTGGCGAGAATTCGTGAAAAGATTGCAAAGGTTGACCCTTTAACCGCTTTATTTTGCTTATTTTGTTATATTCAAAAAATTCGTGCTGGCGACATTTGGTAAACTGTCGCCGAAGTGGGCCTTTTCCCCAAAAAGCCATTAAACTATCGTTTTCACGACTAATGCCGCTGTTAAGTCCTTCTGATTTTTTAAGAACAAACAAATCTTTACCTGATTTCCTGAAGGGGGATGTCCATATTTGCCAATTCTGCACACAGCTGACGATGATGACGTCTGATCCGTTAAAAACTCTGCAATGACTTCATGATGAGTTAAGTTCTTGCTTGAAAATATAGTTTATCCCGAACTGGAGTCGAATTCGAACACATATTTACTCCTTGAATAAACAGGGAAATAAAGCTTTCTGATCTCTGGTGGTAGTGTTCCAAGGAGGTAATTTGTACTTGAACTGAGTTGTTGGCATCGTTTCGTTTCTCAAAATTTATCAGTGAAAGTATACCTTCATCCAGTGCTCCAACATCAACAATTCAACTCAGGTGTTAGAGACATGAATAAAACTTAATTAATCTCATTTTAGCGTAATAATTATTTACAAATCGCCATCTGTTTTTAAACTAACGTGTTTTCAAAATAGCGCGCGTCGTTTTAATTTACATGACGACTTCGTACGTTCAAGGCTGAACTTGATCCAGTTCACTTTACGATCATCTTCAGCCTTGGTAGGTTTATCGCTTTTTAATTTGACTAGAGGAAAAGAAAATATCTGTTTTGAAATGAATGAGTTGTACCGTATTAAACGTTTCTTTGAACAAATTAGAGATGACTAGGTATGACAGATCGCTGCATTAAGTATTTTTAAAATTGTATTGATTAAAACTGTTTGGAAACGAAATCCTGCTGGAGATTGATTTAGATGAATGCACTATTTGGGATGGGAGGGGGGGGGGGGGTTAGTTGTTGGAAAATTGCTCTAAGTTATTTAAGATGTAAATTTTACTTATTCCGTACTTATATATTTATTTACACTGTTAAAAATTTCCGTAAGAAAATAGTAATACAACAATTTATTTAATTATTATTTTACCATATTTAAATACAACAGTTAAATAACCATTAAAAAGGTGGTACTCAAACCGCTGATTGTGAAAAAAAAGTTTATTCTCTGTTTCTCCTAAACAACGTTTAACTAACTGTAATTTACAAACACCACAAGGTCTCAAAGTCAATAAGAATCGGGCGTCCATCTTGGTTGTGGAACCTTACCGCTGGTACGATGTTAAAACATGAATAAAGTCTTACCAGTTCAAATCTGCATGTGTGTATATAAAAAAAAAAGAAAATAAAGTGGCTTAAGCAGTGGTTACTAAATAGAAACAAATACACAAGTAAATCAAAAATTAGAGAGATTGGATTCCCGAACTGATTGCGAATGAGCGAACCCATAATTTGAGCTACTGAAGCTTGTTTGCATTTTAATTTTTGCAGCAATCAAAATGATTTTCGTCAATATACAGTAACTTTAGACCAAAAATAACTTTGGATCTAATCAAAAACTGAAACCTCAATTGTAATGCAGTTTTCCTGTTGGAAAAGAGGATTTATTGATAAATAAACGGCCGCTTTGAGTGGTGTAGATATGGCCGAATGATTAGAGCACAAGGTTGATATACCATACACCCGGGGTTCGATTCCCGCACGATTCGTTTACGGTTTCTACGCCTCGGAGATTCTACGCCTCGAAAGGTTTCAAAAACCATAAAAATATAATTTTGAAACTATTTTTAAATGGTTATAAAACAGTAAATTTTTGTACATACGGCTTTTTAACCAAGCTGATTGGAAATGGTTTAGGTCCTGTAAAGATAGAAAAATGTTCCCAACGGTAAATTTAACGGTGAGTTAGACGGACAGACTGCTGCCGGCTATTTAACCATAATTTCATGATGAAATTTCTAACAGTGTACTTTTTTTTTAGAGTGTGGTACAAATGGGGAAGACATTTTGGCAATTTTTATAAGTATACATAGAGAAATGAATATCGGAAATGTTCAGAAATTTTAACGAATCTAAGAAAAGGTTAAGAATTTGAAATACTTCTTGAAATTTATTATAATTTTTTAATATTAGAAGATAACGCAAATCAGTTTCGACCCACGCACACGCGATCCCTGTGCCTAACTTAATGCACAGTGTAAATCCGCAAAGACAGTCGGTAAGATTTTAACTGGTCTTGCGTTCATTAAGTGACGTCACGTGTTATGCACCTTTAATTAGTCAAAAGTAAGAAAAAAAACCACTTGGAATTGGAAACAAATACCGGATATCCGATGCATTCTAAGGGAACCCGTCCCGTTCGCCCGTCATTCATCCCCGTCGGTGCGCAGCTGACTGCACACTATTATTGCTTTATAATCATTCTGTTACATAACATTACAAAGCTTTTTCCAAGAATCTGCAGTTATTTATCAAAGTAGCTCATCAGTTTACCATTCTGCATACATATATTTTTAAAAACTTTGGGTGGTAAAGCAACGTTTCCTTACCTTTTCACTCTTACGGAACTATTTTGGCGGTGTGCAGGTTCCAGGGAACCCAGGGCACCATAACAACCGTGCACTAAAAAAATGATTCTTCAAAGCAATTCGTTTACATTCAATACTTGTTTTAAAGTGCAGTAATGAATACAGCAAAAATAATTCATTTTTATGGCACAGTTTGAAAGCAGCATTAATGGCCAAATTCAGAATGCATCTGATTTTTATTCTTTCTGACAAGATTGACTCATTGCACAAAATTGCATAAATGTGCACAAAATTTGACGACATGTCTTTAAAAAATAATATAAGTAGCGTATGGTATTAAAAACAAGAGACAGAATTGTTAATTCCAAGCAAGTGATAGCACTAGGGCTATTTATTCTTAGAGGGAAACTAGCACAAGACCGTTATTTTCCCGCGGAGATATATTTTGGAAACTCTGCACTAAAGTAAATAAACACTTGTAAATTAAGAAAATTCAATAATGTTCTGTTACAACTGAAATGGCAGAGGCACCATTTCTAACATTTAGTTCATAACTTTATACAGACTGAATGTACGCAAATCAGTTTCGGCCCACGCACACTCGATTTCTATGCCTAACTTAACTCACAGTGTAAATCCGCAAAGACAGTCGGTAAGCTTTCAACTTCTCTTGCGTTTACTAAGTGACCTCACGTGTTATGCACTTTTAATTAGTCAAAAATAATAAGAAAAAAAAATTCTTTTGAATTGGAAGGAAAAATGAATTTAAAGGCAAACTGTTAATGCTGTATTAGTAGAAATATGTTAAAAATCATTTGTGTTTTTAAACACACACACACACACACATATATATATACATGTACACACACAAAAAAGACATGTATATGTAAGTCAACGGAAATTCTGTAATCCAAAGAAAAGGCCTATTAACTGACAAAAGCATCGAACAGAATGCATTAATATAACTACTTATTTCTTACTACACGAAAAGCGTTGAAAAAAAAGAAGTACAAGTGCGAAGAGAAAAATACCACGCACTCTCATTCACGACTCCATTAAAAGGCCGTTTTCACATCCGAAACTTTTTCCCTAATGCCTATCTATTATGGTTATAAGAGAGAGGCGCTACGGGGGCGTAAGGTGCATAAAAACGAAGCTTCGTAGTCCGTTAAGCGGCCAATGACAATGATGGAATAGCCGGAGTACCAATCAATCATCGATTTCAATCGAAAACGTGGGGATAGCAGAGCGTCACGCACCGCTTCCTGCAATGGCCGGATGCTATTCCTCTTAGCTTTCTGCGAAACATGTGCGGCCACATTCATCTTCATTCTGATGAGACGGTATACTTGGTCGTCGCGTATAAAACAAGAATAGAGTTATTTATTATAATGGACAATGTGTTAGTATTTTTTCTTTAGTATTTGGTTTCGATCTTTTTTCTCAAGTTTCAATATAAAGCTCTCCTAACTAAAAAAAAAATAATAATAAAACAAAGTAAATGAATGAACGATTAAAAAATAATAAAATTAATCGTTACAAAATAGGGAAATTATTAATTAGTTTCTTAATAGAATCATACATTAACTATTTATGCCCGTAACAATATAATGCGATAAATAATTAAAAACAAAAATAACATAGAGAAAAAAATTCTGCCACGCAAAAGAAAAAAAAAAAAACTTTGAAAAAATATATCTATAAAG
The DNA here is from genome assembly GCA_038502835.1 of Octonoba sinensis. NCBI lineage: Eukaryota > Metazoa > Arthropoda > Arachnida > Araneae > Uloboridae > Octonoba > Octonoba sinensis. Next base: position 84,821,687 of record CM076604.1, read on the forward strand.
AAAGGGAAACAGGAGAAAATGTTCATCAATTGTTCACAAATCTGCCTCTATTGCTTTCCCCACATTCAACAACAGTTGTTAGAATTGTTTGCTTTTTAAAATATCAATATTTCCCTCGATTATTTATTATTGGTAATTTCGAAACTTTTTAGTGTGATAGATCTAATTTTAATGCTTTTTTTTACTTGTAAAAATTTTGGATTATGGTTATTTTTGTTGTCTACAAATCAATAAAATTAGCCAATACGATCTATAATTTTAAATCTTCTCTTAAAACCTTTTTCTATTATGCTATGACAAGAACGTTTCTTGCCAAAATTCCTTCTCCGCACCACTGTTGAAGATGCACCAATGATCGAATTTTCATTAAATGTAGTTATATACTTCTTCTTATAAGTGAAATATATTTACCTCAGTAGTCCTAAAACGTTTACTCGGACATATGTTGCTCAACACACGCACAGTGCATAGTTTGTCACACACCCATAGCACTTGTTACAAGGTGATGTGTTCTCTTCTTTCCCATGAGATTTCCACTCCTAATGAGCCTAGTTTTATTTTCATTTTTACGTTTTAATTGATTTTCGTATGTCTATATTTACTGATATATACGTATGTATATATCCATCATATGAGTTGCGACATTTCGATGATTTATACAAGTGATTATCACTTCAGTAGCAATGACCAACATTGGTCTTGAGAAATGAGCAAAAACAAGTTATTTTGATAAATAATGCACGACCGTTTATCAGTATCAGAATCAGACTTTTGGCTCACGCAATTTTAAGATTATATAAATTATCAATATCTTTTTTCTTCCTTTCCCCTAATTCAATACTTTTGAACTTTCTCTTATGTAACAACTGCAAACGCTATAATAGGAGAAGTATTTTTGTGTGTTTGTTCGTGTCAAAAATCTCCTCCTTAATTAAAAATGATTTTTTTAAACCCTCATGGACAAAAATATCATAATAGTAGAGCAGCATCTGCTTTACTTTAAGTCCTGTTACAAAAATGGTGGGAAAATAACTCACATAAAACTGCTTACAACGGGCTCATCAAATTACCACGAGGCTACTTGCCAAATGTTCTGCGGAATGGACTTCCCCTATCAGCAAACTCTGAAGAAAAGGGAAGTAAGTCAACTGAATCTGGGTTAAAGGAATTCCCGGAGCATCTTTGGCCGTATCTAAACTTTTACTGAGATGACAGATCTGACATTATGTCATGACCAGTGATGACTTAAATTCAACTCGGAGCACAAATATTTAAACGGTTTTGCGGTTTTATGTATGCTCTTGGAATTTTAAGCTTAATGTTTTAACAATTTTTGCTTCGATGCCTGCACACAAGGAAGAACAACATTGTTTTAATTACATTATGCACCGTAAATATAAAATATGAACGACACCTTTTCTCTATTATTAAGAAATTCAGTTAACGATATATAACTGATAAATATACCGGTGAGTTAGAACATTTATTGCACAATAACTCAGCGAGTTTCAAAAATTAATTGAAAGACTGCTTCTCTCAATAGTTGAAATTTGCAATCGCAAAGATTTCGTACATAAGTTATTCTGTGTTTGCTATATCAGTTGAAAGCATGCTTTTCCCATCATAGGACACACTAAATAATATCAAGGAGCAAAAGTGTATATTTTCGGAGTTTTATTCATTTTTTTCACTTCGTGAGAAATTATTCAGACTTATTCTTCAACTGTGATCTTCGGTTGTAGAGACCTTGAAGTTTTTCTATACTCCTAGTAAATTACACAAAATGTTATAACAAATTTTATATCATATAGATACTAAATATTCTTCCATCGTTTTATTCTGAAATTCTTCAAATTTTTGTTGACCATCAGAGATTGAATGTTTCAGCTTTTAAAACTACAATTTTTTTCTTATTTGAAAGTTTTTGTATATTTTTTTATTTTATTTTTTTTCCTTTTCTCTACAAAATTAAGACATTTACATTATTTGAAGTTCTTTCCGACTTTTTCGTATACATCTATTTTTTGCCGCAATAAAAATAATAGTTTATGTAAGTTTAAATACAATTTTACAATATTCACTAAAACATGCTTTTAAATCTCTTTCTTTCTCCAAAATATACAAAAGAATGCATAAGCATGAATAAAAAGGACACTTTACATCCAGAAAAGGGCATATTTTGCATTTTGTGATATGTTATTTTATAATGTTCTCCTATCTACATATCTCTCTCCGCTAGTGTGTTTCACGTTTGAATACGTTTTCTTTTAATTTTATTCTTAAAGTTTATGCATTCTTCATATGTAAAATACATTCTTGGTGTGAAATATTGGAATTTATTTTAAAAATCGCAACATTTTTATGTGCACGTTTGAGTTCGCATGATTAATTGTAAAGATATCAATAATTATTTAGCATTGTTTTAGAGAGATAATAATTTTTAAGAACTCCATTTTATTTATCGTAATTACATAAATAAATGTCTTTATAACAAAAGGCAAGTGTAAAGTAATAACTAAAAAAAAGTACGTTGAATTTGTTATTTGTATTAAGTAAAATTCGATTCTAAATATTTAACGTCAACTCACCAGTATTTCTACATCAAAAGTTTTAAAGGAATGTTTATTTGTTATATCATTACATATATCATTGCAGACTAACTATAAATTTTAGAAGTTCTAGTTTGAAAAATAAAAATGAAGTATTCAATAATGTAGTATCAGTTTTATTGTCATAAAACCTGACTTTAAAAACTGTGAAAGATTACAATTAACAACTGGTTAAAGAAAGGTAAAAAATTTGCCCCTTTGCACTTGCTCAGTTGAGAAAAGACAAGAATATTGTGTTTAAACTTTATTATTGTGAATACTGTGTCCCGTCAGAGGGAAAACGAAACTTATTGCAGTCGACTTTGGTGTGAAAGAATCCTGCGTTTGAAACCCGTAGCAACAATCTATACTTGATTATAACGGTATGAAATATTGATTATAACGGTAACGGTATGAAACACCCTCAGTTACCAGGATTCATCTGTATTAAATTGGATTGGCGAATCCTGTTTTTAAGCTCAAGAGCACAATGAGTGTTCCAAGAAACAAAATATCCAAGCTCAGTGTTTCCCGACTTTAAAGAGATTGCAAAGTTCTGCTTTAAAGTGAGAATCAATTTTTTGTATTATCTGTATTTTTTTCCTCTAGTAAAGATATTTTTTAATTTAACAAAACAATACAACATACAACAACATAATAACAACAAAACAATTAATGATCATTACCAAACTGTCTTTGAAATTTATGAAGGAATTTACTTTTCCCCTTGCATTTGAAGTTTTCTGTACGAGTTTTCGAACAACATCCGTCAGAGGGGAAACGAAACTTATTGCAGACTTAGACCATACTTCCCTTTCAGCAGCCGATCGTGTTGACGGTCATGGGCCATCAATGCCCCCATAGTCATCGTATTCTAACTCACCCATACGTCCTGCATCATCAATTGCAATAGTTGTTGGAAGGTTGCGCGTTAGCAGGAAAGTTATGCTGGGTGTTTGTTTCTTCGATTATTATGCATTTTTTTTGTTCCCCTTGATACATATTTAGTCGAGTAATGATATTTTCTGCTCTTTCGGTCAAAGAGAATAAAGAAACTAAATCTCAATACCAAAGTCTGGCAATTGAAGATATTAGCATAAAAATGGCGGAACAAAGTACTCAATATAATAAAATTTACAAATTCAGTTTTTAAGCGAGAACTTTGAAAATGCGTTTTCAAGTGATATAATACTATATCATTTTAATGCAAACAAAATCACTAAAGAATTAGGTTTCGAGTTCGCTACATTACTCAGCAAATGAAACTTTAGCCACAAAATTTTTAACACTTAGGGGGTCATTCATAAATGATGTCACGCTTCGAGGGGGGTTCAAGAAAGTGTGACTGTTTGTGACAGGGTTGGGGAGGGGGTAACAAGTAGTGTGACATCGTACATTTTGATTTCTATAAAAACATATAAAATCAGCAAATTAAACTTATTTTATGCTAATGTAATTCCGCGTGACAGATGACAAGGGGGGAGGGGTAGGGGGTATTTTGAAGTGTGACTTTGACAAAGAGGGGAGGGGTAAAATATATTGAAAAATAGTGTGACATCATTTATGAACGGTCCCTAGGGTGCTTCCACACCAAAGGCAAAAAAGACCAAAAGCATGTTTTTACACATCTGCGCAAGCGCAGAGCATATTTTCGCACCAAAAAAAAAAAAAAAAAGCTCTGCGGTTGCATAAAAAAGGAAATACATGTTTTTTGTTGCCTTCGGCGTTCAGTGAAAGCACTCTTATGAAAGTTTCCGAATAACGAGATGAGTTCTAAATTTGTGTAAAAACAAAACTACTCTTAAAAAGAGGCTTCAATTATTAATTTTTCCCGGACACTTACTAAAATATTTCAACGTACCACATTGGAGCCTTCTATTTTCTTGTATGTGTGAGTGCGTGTGGTGAATAGGCATCTGTAATTTTGAGGGGAAAATGAAAACGTTTGGAGAAAACATGAAAATGTGCAGCAATCCCACAAACGACGTGAACTTGGTCATAATAATTTAAGATGTATTAGAGAAGTTGAATGCTATTAGTGAAAGTTGAGCTTAAAGTTCGAAGTTCGAAATAAGAAACAATCCAGGAATGTAAAAGAATACAAAACGAAAGAGCAAAAGTTAATAATAAGAATATGCTATTTGTTCTTTTCAGTCATGAAATAAATAATCAGTAACAAATGAATAATGATAAAATCAATATTACTAGGCACAATATTGCAAAGAAACATTGCAATTATCTACTGCAATGGCGTTGACTTAATTATTATTGTTATCATTTCTTTTTTTTTTTTTTTTTTTTGCGCAAAGATGCAAGCGTTTTATTTCTTAACACATTTAACCTCCTGAGAATATTTCCTCCTGAGACTATTATTACAAAATAAGTGATGACAAATATAAGTTAATAAACTCTGAGTTTTTTCATAGCCCATACAGTAATAATTTAAGAACACTGTTTTTAACTTTATTTAATACTAGGTTTAGCTGTGTAATTTTCAAAGAATTTTGTCAAGAGAGTTTATAGAAAAAATGTAATTTTTTTTTTTCAAATTTGAGAAAGTTTTGATTTTTTTCGAACATTTTCATTTCAATTACCTTAATGAAAAAAAAGGTAAACGTTGAAAAAAAAAAGTAAGAATGAAAAATATGTTCGAAAGTTTAAAAACTAAGTAACGTAGAATTAAGGCGAACATGAGCATCTAATTACGCAGTTTTTAGAATTAAGTCTTTTTTTCTTTCTTTACTTTACGTAAGCTGGTGATACTTAACTTCAATACTTGTAAGATCTTTAATCTTACAGTATAATAAATGTTTGTATTTACATATTAAAATGAATCTGAACTTACTGATGGGGCAGTTTTCCGTTTAATGTTAGATTCTATTATCAAATATATTTACTTAGCTGTGTGCAAGTAATAAATGCAGACACTAACACAGAAGTTGAACCAGTTCCAGGAAGCTCATATTTATTAAAAGATGCTACGGTTGCATGCTTTTAAGTTTCATTGTGCACGCTCTCGCTGTTCACAGTTAATGCACTACAACATTTATAAGGCTTCCATCAGAAGATTGTTGCTGAGGTTTTGAATCTATAAGTGCACATTTTTATCTATGGAACTACATGAATTTAGTAACTGGATTTCTTAAAGTTCAATAGAAATATTCAGTATTCAATATAACCAGTACGTTTTTATTAGTGGACGGCATCAAAAATAATTTATTTAAAATATAGTGAAAGGTCTTAAATTCGGTCATTCAAATTTCGGAAATTTAAAAAATTTCGACATTCTAATTACTCAGATTTAAACAAAAAAAAAGAAAAAATACTATGAACTTTATAAGAAAGTATACAGTTTACACAATGGTTATATGTTTTCCAACCTGCTACGTTTGCTCTATTAAGCGTTTACCTTAGTGTAATGCATAATTATTACCAGTGATCCTTCCATTCTACCGCACTTTTTTTTAAAACTTTTCTATTGCGTTGTCTCAGAAATGCAAGCAATCAGTAAACATTTTTTTCTGCTACCAAGGCAATCCGTAGAACAATCGAAGGTTCATAAATATTTGCCAACTTTTCTTTCCATTCCTTTAAAAAAAATTCCTACTAAAAGACCTGTTTTTTAGTATTGTGATAGTTCATCAGAAATGAGAAACACGGGGATGAAATCCACAAGGCCAGGGCACATTACTTTTGCGACAAGATTCATACTAAATCTCTAAAAAGTCCGATGTATTTTGAATTTGAAATTTTGTACCGCAATATTTATTTCAGACTACATATTGAGTGTTTATTTCTCAACCCTTAACCGGGAAGGTATGGGCCCCTAGACATCTCAATTCTCTCATCTCTCCTGCCCCAAATTTCATCCAATTGAATGGATGAGTCTTCTAACTTCAGGCTTAGTGATTCTGAACATTGTTCCCTCTTATCGTAATGTTTGTGTACTTACGTTCAAATAAAACTCCATAGGTTTGCTTGACAGTAGTAAGTGAGATCGCAATTCTCACTCCGTGTTCCACTTTCCTTCACTAAGGATACGCGGCTTTTATATACATCCTTCTGATCTCGATATGCAGGAGATCTGCAGAAAATTCTATATGAACATGGAAGTGGCTTTGATAAACAAGTCGACTGTGGCAAAATGATTTTATTTGAAAGCTTCATTCTCTACTCGAATATGAAAATGATTGTGCTGAATCTGAAATAGAAATTAGTTTGGTGAAATTCTATTCCACCCTAGTTAGTTTGCTTTAATCCTATAATGTTTCATGCTTCTTAACGACGTAGTCTCCTGAAAAGGAACTCGATCTTAAACGGATTGATATTTGCGAGAGTTTTATTTCCCCGAATTTATAATGATGCCAAGTGTTAAAAAAAATCGTGTTTTACAATTTCCATAAGATAAGTAGTATTATTTGCTAACATCTTGATGTTTGGTGAGTACTTCTGGCTCAAGTCTTTTAGAAGGAAAAATAACCTTCTAATTTCCCCACTGAATAGGAAATTGTTAAAACAAATCGCTAAATACCTCAAAATTTAGCTACAGAAGATCAACAAGGAAGTTAAAATTTATACACACGAACTCTTTTTTAACTCATATTTACAACAACCCATTTATTGGAATTCGTTCTCTCTTATCTTCATTCAACAGTAACGCAACGCTTAATCCGTATTGGAAGAAATAAGATTCTAAGCAATACCTCATGTTCTATGTATGATATAATTTTCAAGCAAATCTTGTTTGACGTAGTTGTTTATTAGTTTCAGAATGATTCTAACTTTTGGAAAATGAGATGATTTTTCATGTTTTTATTGTCGAAGCAAATCTTGAAATTGGAATAAAGCAACTCTCATTCCAATTTTCGAATGGGACCTATATCAGCGGAAGATTGAATTTTGTGCCAAATTCCATTCAAACACATCAAATTATTAGGAATTTGTTTAGCGAACAATTATGTAAACACACAAACGAGTTATTTTATATAATAGATGAGATATATAATAGATTTAAATATTCTTCTTACCTCCCCCCCCCCATGTGTGACATCTGACATTTTGTTTAATGGGAAATATGAGAAAAAATCGTATTTATGAATACAATATGTTTTGGGGCAAAAAATTCATTTCTTCTCTGGCAACAACAAGCCGTAAACAACAGTTCACCCTTACGAAGAAACAAACAAGTTCTGGAAATTTATCTTTGGTAACCAATATGTTGCTGAGCTATTGGAGGCATTTTGGAGACAAGGCAGGGAAAATAAATTTTGTTTGCTTGCGAATTCCTACTTGATGGTATAAGGAATACATTGTTAGTAGCTACAAATATCTGACGAAACTTTTTCCAAGGAAAGTTCGCAGAAAAGCTTTTATTTAAAGTAATAGATTTAGTTATGTGTTTTAATAAAATTAAATATTATTATTTCCAGAATGAAAATTTCCAAAATGTTATAAATGACTATAATCGCTACACGTTTTAATATTCAGTTTTTGCATGATTTTAATTTCCCAGTGTTACGCGAAACGAAATAAATAAGTCTATGGGGCTATTTGAGACACAGGATGGAATCATACCTCGTTGTGTAGCGCTTGAGGAATGCCATCTACGTGAATTAGCTACAGAAGTACATGGTCCGTTTCGCTCCATTCACACCAATATTTTTAAGGAGATAGTAGTTTTAAAATCAAAGTGTTTGGACATCATCCCTTATTAGAACTCCAATGTAACAATAAAAATAGGTTTACTGTGACATTTTCATACTAGCTCCATTCAGCTTAAAATGGTAAAATATTAATTTATTTAGTGGATCATGTAGAAAAAATGCAGGTGGCTTTTGCAGAGTAGAAATTACTGAATTGTAAATTGGGAAGAACTAGAAACGCGTGATAAATAATATATTAAGGCAGGATATTTTTTGCATCTACAGTTATCTTAATACGAAGAAAAAAATCTATGTGTCACTCATTTAGTCATTATTAGAATGACTATTATTCAAGCAGTAAGGCCAACTAAAATTGGCATATACAAGTACCTCAACGATTACAAGCGCTGGTTTTGGCGCTAATCACTCCAAAGGACAGGCGGTTTCGATACCTTTAAAAATAGATTTATTTCAGTAGTTCCAAAACTGGGTGCTGCGGTACTCTGGGGTAACAGAGCAAGCGATGAGGGGTGCCGCGAAGCGATCGTGATGTTAAGCCTATGCTCCTTGGCAAGCAAACACGTTATTTTTACCGTTGAAGTAGTTTTTCTGCAGTTTGAATATTGGATATTGCTTATAATTTTTGTCGTTATGTTTTTATTCTTTGTTTTGGTGTTTTTTCTTCAAAATCGTGCATTGTACAGAAATGCAATTGTATTTGTATAAATATGTGTGATACATGTATCCGTGAGAGCAGCGGGTGCCTTAGAAACATTTGAATTCTTTTAAAGGTGCCACAACTTGGAGATGTTTGGCAGCCCCTGAGAAAAAGGAAAGATTAATAAGAAAGTAGTAAATTTGAAGTATAGATAATGAAAAAAGGAATTTTTTATATGTTTTTTCGATGTTGCAGTTTGAGTTTTGAATCTACGTTGCAGTAAACTAATAAATTATATATGTTGCATACTATATAATTTATTAGTTTACTGCAACATGCTATACATTATTTTGCATGATACGGCCAACTCATTAGAGAAAAATCTTCCCTGAATTTTAAAAAAATCCTTTTTTTTTTTCTAAATGTACAGACTATAAAAATAAAAACAAATGATTTATTTCATAATCTAAAGCGTAAAAAACTTTAAGTTGGATCGTGCTTTAATCCTGTCTATACCTTCACGCGATTTACCTTTTTACTACCCATGTTCATCATAATTACCTCATTTTCCTCCAGCTGAACATATATGCCATCTTATTTCGGAGAACACCATAAAAAGCAACGAAGGTATCAGTAGATAGGGCCATACAAAGAAGAGGACTCGTTACTCAGGTTTGGGAAAGACAAGCCATAAACAACAGTTGCTAGCAAGTACCTTTTCTCAGTAAACAACAAAGACAAGATGAGGCCCCAGCAAATTTATTTCTTCAACCAATACTTAGCTTGAATTGCCGATAGTCTTGGCAGACAACAAAAAGGCATAAATCTGGAAAGAGATTGGTGGCACGATTGCCGAGGGAATTGATTGCTAACTAGTGGAAGAAATAAAGTTGATTCTTCCATTCCTTATAAGTTAGCTGTAGTTTAAAGGGATACATTTTAAATTGTCTGCGACTTCTTTTAAAACATGCAATTCCCACAGCAATAAAAGTATTTTCAAAATAGCATTTTTTTTCTCCTTAACAAAGCATGCCACTTTAGTTTAAGTTTTTCCCCAGTGAGGGACAAAATCACTACACTGGTACTTGTGTTGTTCAGAAACTAAAGTGGATATGTCCAGAAAGGGAAAATGGTTTAATAATAGAGTAACTTTAAAAGTTTTATGTTTATTAACCCTTTATCAGACAAATAAGTTATAATCATATTTATATTTTTCTCTATTATACTGCAAACAACGAGACAAAATACATGCTTTTCAAATTAAACTTTAAAAAACTCAAAATACTAAAATTGGTCTTATCTGCTTGACTTCTTAGTGACTCATTAAAATGCATCTTAAACATTGTTTTTTTAATTTGTATGTTTACAATGTTTCTAATTGCATTTAAAAAACTCTATTTTAATACTTTTTATCAACGAAAACATTATCGAGAAAATGTTATAACATTTTGTTTTCGTTTTATTTAAAATAAATAGGGTTCACACAAAATACACTTTCTGTGGGTCGTCTTCGTAATACTTTGTTGATTTGTTCGAAAAATCTCCCTGCTTCTCCTACTAAATATATTTTTAACTCATAATAAACACATTGATAGAGTTTTTTTTGTTCTTTATTTGCAACCGATCAACAATAAATAACCACACTACGCGTGATCATATGTTTTGTAATGATCAGACCCTTTTCTTCTTACACTTATAGCTTGAGAAACCTTTTAGGCTTTTGACATAACTAGACTTATTTTTATAAGAATATTTAAGACCTAACTACTCTAGTTAACTAATCGTAAATCTTTGCTGTTGCTGAAAAATACATCTATCTATACAATATATATGAATACAAAGTTTCATGTTAAACATTGCGCTCAACCTTTATTGGCTGCTCATTAAAAGCGAATATTATTTTATAAGCGAGCGCCTTATAATTGCCCCCTCAACCTTTTTGTTAAAAGCCTAAAAAATATTAGATTTATTTTAAACAAAAATAATTTTATCTGTATACAGCTAGTAATGTAAGATTAATGAATGTATACGGTAGTTGAAGCAAATAAACAAAGTAAAGCAGCACTGTAATCATAATAAAATATTTTTAATTATTCATGTGACTACTTTATAATATATAAATCAGAATCATAATGTTATTCTTCTCCCGAATCTAAATAAATGACAAGAAGTTCCATCTAGAACATACGAGCCTAATTTCCCGTATATATACTAGGGATGTAACGAATATTCGGCCACTGTTCGGTATACGGCCTATTCAGCCCTTTGGCCGAATATTCGGCCTGGCCGAACAGTCATTTCATCACCCAGCCGAATATTTCGCCTAGCCGAATACTGGGTAAAGTCAAATTTGGCCTGGCCGAATACTGATGGACTATTCGGCCGAATAGATGTGTTGCATTAGAAATGTAAAACAATTAAGAAATTAGTAGATTTTAAACATTTAAAATTCTATTATAATTATTGCAAAAGAATACATTCATATATAGTTTTAATAAATAAAACAATTTAGAAAAAAACTACTTTTTTTATACCTTGTTTTAGGCTTGACTGAGCAAAAACAGATTTTAAAGTTGTAATATTGTATTTTATATTTTGCATTTGCTCCCAAAAGCTGGCAGTAATTAATTATGATGGAGAATATGATAAATTTATTTTGTTATTATTAACAAAGTGGAAGTCAGACTTTGTTTGGGTAGACTAATTTATTGTAAATATTGTGGTAAGAGAAATGGGAAAAGCCAAGAATATATCATGAATATTTAGATACCATAAGTTATTAGGTTTTTTGAAGAAAAAAAATATATTCCAGTTAAGCGTATTAAATTTTAATAGATCTTTTAAAAATACGCATGTAAAAAACACCCATAAAATAAAAATATTAACTATTATGACATTAAAAATATCTTCATAAAACAGTTTTTGAGCAAGGTAAAAGTTCACTAAGCAATAGTAGTTCTTTCATTTGAATGAAGTAATTTTTAAAATAATGCTGATGCTTACTACCATAAAACCTGTCGTTTCTATTCCACTTGTGGGTGAAATTCTTAGTTTTATTACATTCAAAACAATAGAGTAAATAGATTAATTTTGAATAGTTTTAAATTCTTGGCAAACAGAAGTAAATTATACATCGCAGATTGTGTGTAATTGATGGATGACTTTGTGGATAATTTTAAATTTGACAAATACTGTCTATTACAACGATTTTCTAGAAAGAAACTTTAATATTCGGCCGCTGAATATTCGGTATTGGGCCTAAGACATTGGCCAAATATTCGGCTTCGGCCTATTCGGCCTAAAAGAAACGTCCGAATATTTGGCTTCGGCCTTTAAGAAATCGCCGAATATTCGGTATTCGGCTATTCGGCCAAATCACTATTCGTTACATCCCTAATATATACCAGCATCAAATTTATAATCTAGCTAACTCTTCTTGTTTCTCCTTTAGCATTAGTTCTTTATTATCACTTATATAACCATTTTCAACGGCTAATATATATTTGTTCACTCATTCATTCATTCCTTCATTCACAAATATGCTTAAAAATCCTGATCAAAAAGTTTTATGGGAATATGAGCTTGTTTAATGCCTGTTTACTCTGGTCGTTAGTTACTCTGGATGAACTTCGTGCCTGTACATGCTCCTACCGATAAAATTTGATCCAAGAAAATTCGTTTATTAGATCAGGATTTAAACAGGGTTGAAATTTGCTTTTTTAACTGTTCAAAACTGAACAAAAATTCTTCAAGTCCAAAAATGTCTTGCGCTAAAAGCTTCCTTCCAATAACCTTGTTCAATGGAATGTGGATCTTGCGTCCAGGGTTTATAGTTTGCTTCATATTTCCTCATAGGCGAAGTTAAAGATTTTTTGAGCTTATCAAAAAATAAAACATGGAAATCAGACGTAAATGTAATTCGAAGGCAAGTGCGACAGACATACAGACCGACAGAGACCTGTTCCTCATCTCAAACCCTACTTTCCATTTTTTTATTTCGCAATTTTTATTTACTTACTTAACATTTTTTAACGATATTTTCATGATACTTTAAACCTTCTTTCATACTTTTTTCTTTGTTAAAATAAACTTTTACGCGAAAGTACGCTAACAAAAGAGACTGTGTGATTGTGTGTATGTACGTTCCTTTATACAGATTAGGGATGTAACGAATCGTGATTTAGCCGAATAGCCGAATACCGAATATTCGGCCATTTCTTCCAGGCCGAAGCCGAATATTCGGTCCTTTCTTCTAGGCCGAATAGGCCGAGGCCGAATACCGAATATTCGGCGGCAGAATATTAAAATTTCGAGAAAATCGTTGTAATAGAAAGTATTTGTCAAATTTAAAATTATTCACAAAGTCAAACACCAGTTACACACAATCAATGATGTATGATTTAATTCTGTTTGTTAAGAATTTAGAACTATTTAAAATTAATCTATTTTCACTATTGTTTTGAATGTAATAATACTAAGAATTTCACCCACAAGCAAAATATAAATGACAGGTTTTACGGTAGTAAGCATTAGCATTATTTTACTAATTATTTAATTGCAATGAAAGAAATATTAGTGCTTAGTGAACTTTTACCTTGCTCAAAACTGTTTTATAAAGACATTTTAAAAGTTATAAAAGTTAATATTTTTATTTTATGGGGTTTTTTACATACCTATTTTTAAAAGATCTATTAAAACTTAATGCACTTAACTGGGATATGTTTTTATTTTCAAAAACCCCAATAACTTATGCTATCTAAATATTCCTGACATATTCTGGGCTTTTCACATTTCTCTCTAACCCAATATTCGCAATAAATTAGTCTAAACAAAGTCTAACTTCCACTTTGTTAATACTAACAAAATGAATTCATCATATTTTCCATTATAATTAACTATTGGGAGCTTTTGGGAGCAAATGCTAAATATAAAATACAATATTACAACTTTAAAATGTGTTTTTGCTCGGACAAGCCTAAAACAAGATTTTAAAAAAGTAATTTATTCTAAATTATTTTTATTTATTAAAATTATAGTGGACTAATGTATTCTTTTGCAATAATTATAATACAATTTTAAATGCTTAAAAATCTTCTCATTTCTTTATTTTTTTACTTTTTTACTGCAGCAGAACTATTCGGCCGAATAGTCCATCAATATTCGGCCAGGCCGAATTTTACCTTACCCAGTATTCGGCCAGGCCGAATATTCGGCTGGGTGATGAAATGACTATTCGGCCAGGCCGAATAGGCCGAATATTCGTTACATCCCTAATACAGATATATTTGTGTAAAAGGAACGTACATACATTCCATATATACAAAATGCATTACACAAATCCATAATTCACGTCGGAGTTTCACCACGTTTGGCACAGAGGTACTTTGGCACCCGTGGGTGATTTATAGGGGTCTTTTCAAACGTTAAAAAAGTTCCAAACCATTCGAATTTTTATTATAGGACCCATTTTTTAGGAAATTCCAAAGTAGATTTCTAGAGGGGGGGGGGGGGGTATGATGGTTTTCAAGAACTGTTTTCTTTGTTCTGATAGAGGTCTTGAAGTAAAAAGATGAGAATATTTAAGACCTGATATCTGTAGCCTAATGAGTTTGTCTTACTCACTTCTTTTTTTTAATGACTTCACTTCTTTTCTCCCCCAAGGATTGATGTAATGTTCGAGATAACCCGCGCAGCGCCGGGAATGTCAGCTAGTAAATAATAATCTTAATAATAAGTAACAAAGTACGAATAGGAAACAAAATGAAGAAAGGAAATCAAATGTATATCTTTTTTTAATCTAAGCTGCACCTCATTATATAAAAAACAAGATGGAAACTTCGATGTAGCTGAAATTTCTTTGTAATGAGTTAATGAAGAATACACTTTGAATCAGTGAAAAATAAAAATATAAATAAATAAATGTACAAGCACTTCTTAGAAGGGAAAAAAAACAACAGTACTCACATACTTACAGTACAAATATGTCTTCTGCATAGCTCAAAATAACTCTATATTATTGATTGAATTTACGTTTTACGAAGGTTCAGATGTACTACATATTTATGAAAACCTCGCGCATCATTCACGGACGATTCTATTCCGCAACGGGAGTGATATTTTGAACTTTCCGAGCCTATGTATCTTAGGGTGTGCATTTGTTGTTTTTCTGTCTCAATGGTTGATATATTCCTTTTTCGATTCGTATAATTTCCGCAAAAAGAAAATAAAAAGAACGCTGCTAGTATAGTATTCTTAATAAAAAGTAAACATCCCCTCTCCTTTGTTTCTCTGCTAATCCGAAGATATCTATTAGTATCTGCATTATTTTCATCCGTTCTGAAGATTCTGAACTTTCAGAAGATTTTTGACGAACTTTAGACTTACGATTTTGGCATCTTCTAAAAGCAGAGCTAAAAAATTTTAATGTTGTTTTCCTGTATAATTTACTATCCATTTTTTATAAGCAAATACTTCAGATGAGAACATTAATATAATCTTCTACAATCAATTCCTGGATGCATAAACATGAGCTGAAACATGTCAGTGCAACGATTTTCTTAAAAACCGGATAAGAATTAAGAAAGAATAGAGTAGAGAGGCTTCAAAATCTTAATAAAAGAAAAGTAAATATAAAGCGCATTCCAGGAATGAGTTTTTTCGTTATATTTTCTTAGGATTTTAATTCCACCAATTCTTTTCCCAAGCATGTTACATCGAGTATTTAATGATATTTACCTATAATGCTTTTCTAAACTTAAAAGAGTGTCTCTAAAAAACACCTCTCCAAACGGACAATATGAAATATTTTCCATTTTTGTAAATGGTCACTTTCAATGGAATACTAATACCAGTTTGCGTGGTGAAAAAAATACGATGTAAGGTTTTAAACAATACAACAATTAAATTTCTAGCTTATGGAGATAAATGATGCTTAGTGGGTGTTCAATATTACAAGAAAAAAATGTTTCATCTCAGTGTTGACAATATCAATAGTTTGATCCTATTTCAAACAAAACGCCACCGTTAATGCAACGAACTAATGCAAAATACGGAGGGCATATCCCTCTGCTCAGTTTCTCTGTTTCGTAACTTTCTTTCATTTTGCTTGATTTATTCACTCGGAACTTTTCTTCGTTTTCTTATTTTTTTTCGTTCTCTAGAAATGAGACGGTACTCGAAAATCGATAAACCGATACGATGCCCGTTTCTTTGTTTTCGTACCTTTCTCATATGCAGTGGGAAAATTGTGAAATTCTGGTTTCTGTTTTAGGTCAGAATATCGAAAGAAGTTTTTCTCATTTCTTAAAACTTTTTTTTCTTACTAAAAATCGATATCTTTTTTGTGATACACGTTTCTTTGGATGATAGTTCGGCTTAGTAAAGTTAGCGAAAACTGTGAATACACAAAGCTCGTTACTTGGTTGTCAGATTTCCAGATTTGTGATACATAGACACATGCGCTTCAGTTTCGTCTATGAATAAATATTTTTTACTAGTGAATCTCAATATTCAACTGTAACCCAATATTATTATTTATCAGTAAACTGCAAAGATTTTTTCACTATTTAGCTTTTTTTCCTTCATCATAAGTTTTTTTAGGTTTAATTAAATCAGAAACTTGATATCATAACAAATTTTGTACTTCAGGTATTTTTTCGCAAAGTACAATTCATTATTTTATTTAAAATATGCCAAATAATGAGTATTTAAATGGTTATTTCTATTGTTATATAACTTAAAGTTTTAGATACAGCTGCGAAATTGAGTTCAATTCTTAATTATCAAAAGCGAAATGACACTGTGAAAAACAAATGCATCAAAAAACTATAATAACAAAGGTATTTACAAAAAGTATTTGTGTTACATAAAAAGTTTTATTTGTTATGAAAAATCATTCAGTATGAAGAGTGTTACTTATTTTATTTCTTTTCTTTCAGACGATAAAAAAAATGGAGAAAGCACTTCATTCTCTTTTTATATCTGTTTACCCCCTTCTTCTCCAAATAACTTTTGAGTGAATAGCGCAAAGTTAGCAAAAAAAAAAAAAAGTAAAAAAATATAGCAATTATGACACTTATTCATATGGATTTGAAGGCGTTTTCGTTTAGATTACAACAGTTGAAAAAACTAAACATTCGAGTTTTCGGGAAAATTTAAATTGACTATGTAAGTCTTAGCAGGTGGTTTGAACATACTTTTTCGAAAAGGAATTTCTAATAAAATATATTTTACCAGATTTTTTTTTATTTAATGTTTTTTGTTTTGATGTTTAATTGTGTGTTTTCATTTGCTTATTCTAAAGACGCTTCTTAAACCATTTTGAACTATTTTCAACATTAGCACATCTAGCAGAAATTCATTTCTTAACTACAAACCAGACACTCAAAAAACAAATTTCAATTTAAAACATTGGAAATATTATTGCCAGTTGCCTCAAATAACAGTAAAGTCTTTGAGAACATAGTAAATATCCAGATAGACTGAATTTCATTGTTAAAAAAGCAATATCAGTTACCTGGATCAACCATATGCTGATTTTAGTGGCACCATTTGCCATTTAATAAAAATAAGTTTCTAAATAAAATATCACCGTAGAACATCGTACTTTTTGTTCAAATCAGATATACGTATATATATATATATACATATGTGCGTTGTGATCTTACATTGTTTTCGTATTTTTCTTTTCAATATCCATCAATATCAAAACTGGGGGACACGTCTTTTTCTTCAAAATTAAACTTCCCTCCCACTTCTTTTTTTTCTAGTAACAAAAATCTTAGGTGGAAAAAAAAGGCCGAGTACAACTAAGTACACTTACTATAAAAATACAAATACAAAAGTAACGGCGCCCAGCTAGGCTGGTCCTAGTCAATTTAACAGCCCCCCAATGAACATCAAGAGTCTTCTTAAAAGTTTTTACCCCACTGCAATTAACAGTTGCTTCCAGTAAAATATTCCAACTGCCTACAATCCTATTAACGTAGTAATTTCTCCTAATTTCAAAACTATCCTGAAGTTTGAAAAGCTTAAAACAATGACCTCTGGTTCTACTTTCAGCACATAACTGAAGCCCATCAACATGTCCCGTTTTAATGAATTTAAACAACTGAATCATGTCCCCTCTAAGTCTCCTTTGCTCTACATATTGAGCCTTTTAAACCTAAACTCGTAATCAAGGTCTGAAAGACCACTTACCAACCTAGTAACCCTCCTTTGAACCCTCTCCAATTAAGTAGTATCCTTCTTTAGATAAGGAGACCAAAACTAAACAAAGTAGAATAGATCTTAAGTGTGGATGAAATCAATACTTATAGAAGTGTAAATATCATATTAAGATACACACGATAAATATCATATTAAGATACAATACGATAAAAAAAATCCTCTTTTTGCCATTTTTTAAAAAATTTAGTTATAACCCTATTTTAGCAATAAAGAAGGGACACCTAGCAATTAAAAACTCGCATACGCAACTTAATGTTGGATTTCACGTGTATATTTTAAAAGTTAAATTCCATAAATATTTTATAATCGTTTCGATCTTCTTAATTTCTTAATTAAAATGATTAAATCAATGCATCAAATAATTATAATTTCAAAAATGTAATACGATGTTTTTTTATCATTAATATCCCAATATAATGATACCCATTTTATAAATGATTATAAAAATAATAATTTCATTGATATTACCAAATGAAAATAACACAGGTAAATTTTAAATTAAAAAGCATATCTACGAAACATTACATTTGACTTGATTCATGTAGTTGACGGTAACTTCAAAATATAACATCAATTTGTGCGGAAAATGCACTAAGCAAGGTCAGCAGAAAATAGAAAACTAATGTTTCTATTACACACCTAAGACAAGTAAATCAATACTTAAAATATATGTAATTTTCTCCTGCAAAAAGAATCTTTGCAGCATACTACGAAAACAGATTTAAATAAAAACAGAGGGAAAAATAAGAAACACTATCTTTGATAAAATTGCGACATCATTCAAATGTAATCCACTAAACGACATCAAAAGCGTAATTTTATGCGAAATAGCATCCAAAGTTCTTACTGGAAAATAATAGGAAAAAATAAATAAAACGGAAAATGGCCAGAAAAGGCGGAATTTATTTAAAATGATATTAATTCTCGAGGAAAAGTTAGCAATTCTAAAAGAAGAAGACAGAAAAAAAAAATGAGTAATCCTTGCTCAAAAAATAAATTAGGACATTTCTCCCTTAATGGCTGCTAACAACAAAGAAGATGGAAATTAAAATGAGAAAGGAAAATGGAGAGGAAAAAAAGAAGAACGCGTAAAAAATGGGGAAAAAATTATCATTTGGCATTCTGACAGGAAATTTCACAAAAAGCAAGATAACGGCTCAGAGGTGTTTGGATAGTGGAGTTTTCTATTAATTAAAGACCACATGAAGCTCATCTAATGACAATGAAAAAAAAAAAAAGAAAATTCTGTCCAATAAATTTATAAGCAATAAGAGAGTAAAAAATGCCTTTGCTAAGTGGGAAGTACTTCTTTGAAACAGAGTGAAAATAAAAATGAAACATTCAGTTTAAAATGTGTAGTTAATTCTTTGACAAGATTATAATGTACTCTTAACGCGTTAAATCATGCGAATATTAAAACATTTATATTCTGATTTTTTATGCTCAAAAACAATGGAAGTTCAGTTATCGTGTTTGTAAACACTTTTTCGTCACTGAATGTATATTTAAAAATTTAGCAGATAATTTAAACAAAAGAGAGTCAATGAACAACCAAAAACAGATTGCTGAAAAAAAAAAATTAAATAAAAAGACAAATATATGTATCCAGAAAGTTTAAAATCGTATTTTATTTATATACTTACCGTAAGAATGCCCAAAAATATGAAAAAAATGCATCGAAGAGCTTTATTTAATAAATAAAATTTTTAGCTACATTTTTCAAGAATATAAGAATATTCTAGATTTTAAAAAAATGCCCTTACCTACAACAAAAGATAGTTCAAATATACCTGCAAAAAATTAAGTGTTTTTTTTTCCAGCGTACAGGAAATTAATAAAAAAATGTAAAAATTAAAAAAAAAGTATTTTGCATAAATAAAGTATTGAAAATTGTGTTCAGCTATTTTAACTCTTTCTTTCGCTTATAATTTTTTTTCTTACCTTTGATTGAAGAAAGGCATTTTTAAAAAGTTTAAAATTGGTTTTTATGCGTACAACGTACATATATTTACATAACAATAAAAAAATTCAGAATTCAATGCAAAAAGGTTAACAATAAAGTTTATAATGATGCATTTACGACACGGGAAGTACATAATGCATACATTTATCATCGTTTGTTTTAGGATTTCATGTAAAGAAAAACCAAATTTTCGAAATATCGTCTTCTTGCCATATAAGTAGCAACAGATGCGTTCCTATAAATTAAACAAAAATTACGATTTTTGATTTCATAAAATTCAGGTATTTATTGTATTTATTTTCAACCACTATATTTTGCACAGTACGTACGTAACAATATGTTTCAGCCTTTTTATCTTCATCGTTCCCGGCGTTATTGAAGCAATACCTATTTTCAGTTCAGCAAAAAGGAATTTCACTCACTGTCGTTTAATTTTTAAACATGATTACATTAACTACCCGTTCCTGAATGTCCTTCCTTACCCGTGGCAAAAAGTTAAAACAGCAGTTCGTTCGTTTTGAGCTGTTGTTGGTATTTAATGTGGATTTTTATGGACTATTATTCTTTGTCTAAAAGAACTTTTTAGAGATTACTGTTTTCAATGTAATGATGATTTTTATAAGGACTGTTGCCCCATCTTCTACTGAGATTTTTTAGCTAGTTCCCCTTACTTATTCACAACAGAATTTTATACATGATTCACTTTGCCTGATAATGATGCAATGTTACCCCGTGCAACTCCTGGCATGTCAGCTAGTATTTATGTTATTATCTGCACAATGAACATTTTATTGAAATTTAATGAATTTAAAAGTATTTTTATTGACATACTATATTCATACTGACAGGTCCGTGGTATCAGTGTATTTCCTTACAATTTCTCATGTTACACATTATGTACACATGTATATATAATGTGCTTTTATGCATCATTTATTTCCTTTATCACTGTTAAAAATTGGCAAAACGAACCTCAAGAGTTCGAAATACATCAACATCTATGGCAGGAGAACGTGTATAATGAAACTTTTATTCTTGCTTTGGGGGTTCCCTTTTTTCTACTCCCAACTTGAGTGAAATAAAAAGCCTTCGAAACATTTTGACAACTATACAAAAGCAGTCCTCAGCTGACGCGTAATTGAGTTTTTAAAAGAGCAAAATGCTTTGTGTGTTTTTCTTCTCCAGCCATCGATTTATGAGGAAATGACAAGTGCTTCCCATCGTGACGTGAATGAATTAGGTACTTAATGTTTTTCCTCGCGGTCCTTTTTCCGGCAGTAAGCTGAAAAATCCTCTAAAAGTCACATTTCATGCAGTGTCGAGTTGAAGCTTTTGACAGTTAAAAAATATGAAGTGTGTAGCCATTGTTCTCCGACTTCAGCAAATTGATGGAAAGTCTTCTCCGAATCAGGTAATTTTTCTCCTTTTCAGTATACATCATTTTGCCTCTTCAAATCAACTTGTAAAAATATTAAATTATTTGCTAGACAGAAGAATTCGAATATATCTTCGGATCGTCGGCGTTCTGGTAATAATCGTTATAAAAAATGGATGAACACTACACTAAATGAGAATTTCCAGTAAGTTAATTCATGATGTTAACCAAATGCACAAGTTAAAAGTTATATAAATAAACCTACTCCGGGAGTTAAGGGTCCAGCAAATATTTTATTTTTTTCTCATTACGATTTGAAAATTTAAATGGATATGTCTCAAAACTGGAGTTATGAACTTAGTAACTTTCTTAAAAAACTTTAAACTGTATTCCCCCATTTCAGGTATTTTAACCTTCTTCCTACTAAATATTAAAATTTCATTTGAAAATGTTGGCTCTTTTTTTCCCTATTACACCTATTTATTTGCGTCGCATTGAAGCAGTGGTTGCCAAATTGGATTGCGAGCTACGAGTAGCTAGCGGTGTTATTTTTGCTAGACTTCAGGTGGTTAGTCTGCGCTTAATTACACAACGACTGTTATTTTCTTTCTAAAGTTTCGCCAATATTCGCATTGTATAAGCGCGGTGCTCAGAAACAGTCACAGCATTTTAAGGAAAATCATTATTTCAGTATAAAGATTTTTGATAAATTGCAACAAATACAAATTCTGTACATATGTTTTCTTTACACTACGATAATCTTAGCAGAGAAAAACGTGCTTCTTTTAGAAGGCTGCGGCAATGATGCATGATTTTCCCACTTTCTAAAAATCTTAATAAATATGAAATCAGTAAAAACTATGTTTTATAGAACAGTTTGTTTCAATCTTTTATTTTTTTACATGCACCTCTAATACTAATTAAAACTCTGTATTTTATGAGGCCCATGTCTTAATTACAGAAACATAGATTTTTTTAAGCCAAAAAAAAATCACTTTTGCCTTTTCTAGAGGGTTAAAAATTGGAAAGAGAATCAATTTTGAATTTTTTTTAGCACAAAGAATTTTAAAATGACTTCTTAGCACTTAATGCAAAATTTTTCTCTACAATTCTACTAGCACATTTTTGAGATTACAACCGATCAACTGCACTCTGTACATGTGATTTCTTTTTAATATGAGTACGATCACAGTGAAAAATTTGTTGGTTCCTCGTATTATGTAATAACTGAGGTTTACTAACCGATAATTGAGTTTCTTACTGTTTTTGTCCTGCTGTTTTTTTTTTTAATGAACGAAAGCAGAGCTAGGTAATTAGTAGCTCGCAAGAGAATTTAAAAACGGTACTATCGCTGAGTATCCTCAAAAATTTTGCTGCACTAAAGCATTTTCCTGCATTAAGCTTAACCTCAAAAAATTTGGTTTCTACCATCATAATGTTAACGACAGTAAAATTCCTTTTCTTCACAATGATTTTTCGATATAAAAATTACACTTTAACAATATTATCTCATCTGCGTCAAGTAAATATTTTAGACTGTTGAAAATTTCTGTAAAAAAAAAGTTCAAAATATTCTGTGAGTAAAAGTTATTTATTACTTTTTCGAATAATTATGAGCATTTTTCAAAAATGTTTCAATATATTGGCTGTTTGGATCTCAGTCAATTTGAAATACGTATAGACGTAAGTTGCTATTGTGATTGGTCTAATTTTCACCTGGATCTAGTAATGAAAAGTATGTGTTTTTTGACTGTTTAATAAGGTTTAGTTCTTATGAAAACATCTTTATCTGTGGGGTTTTAATTTGCTAATTTTGATTATTTAAATAATTATAATAACTCTGATCCTTCTATAAGAGATTTATTTTATTTTTTGAAACTTTATAATTTTAGTCAACTTAATAATTTTAATAACAATTGTTTAGTTTTGTTTTTAGCTAACCATCCAGTGTTATAACTTCTCAGTTGATCATTACGATGAACCTTTGTTATGTGAAGATAGGAAGCAGTCTGCTTCGTTTATTGATTTCAAGTTCGGACCTATCGGGTGTAGCAAGAGTAGTATTTAAACTGCGAATTATGATTTTAAAAGAAAGGATTTTAAAAATGTGCTGTATTTGATGTCGGAGAATGACTAGAACTTAAAAAAAATGCTCTAATGATGTTAACCCTATTTTTTCTGGCTTTTATACCTATTTATACACTGCGTTTAGTCAAACTATCTCGATGAGGTTTGCCAATAATGTTTCCTTTTTGGTATTAGAGTGAAACTAGATGTAGGGTCCTTAAATTGAAGTTCAAAAATTGTGATTCTTACACTGTCAATGAATTTCCGATTTAAAACACATATTCTGTAGAACAGTATTAATAGGGATGCCGATAAATACTTGCAAATCACTGGAAATAATCTTACCTCTGAACCTAAAAAGGTTTGGTATTATTTAAATAAAAATAACGCCTTACCTAATAATATACTTTACAATATCAGTTATGATAATGATTTTGATATAGCTAATGCTTTTTCAGAGTATTTTAGCACTGTCTATCAATCTGGTACTCGGTAATATAGCAATTATGCCATCTAAATACTTACGTTTGTGACTTAATTAAAACTGGTGTAATTTCTTCTGATGATATTATTATGGCAACTAATGATTTTAAATCTTCCGTATCCATTGTTGTTGATCTTGTTCCTTCTTTTATTGTTAAGCGCTGCACTGAGGTGCTAATCCATCATCTTCTTAATTTACTGCACTTTCATATAATACTAACTTATCCTAATGATTGAAAACTGACGAAATTTATTACTGTTTCAAAAAGAGGCGAAACAAACGATTGCAAAAACTTACGTTCCACCGCTGTTTTGAGCCCTTTTTCTAAAATTCTTGAATATTTTTATAATTTTTAAAAAGCTGTTTCGACAGCTTAAGAATA
The DNA here is from genome assembly GCA_038502835.1 of Octonoba sinensis. Lineage (NCBI taxonomy): Eukaryota > Metazoa > Arthropoda > Arachnida > Araneae > Uloboridae > Octonoba > Octonoba sinensis. The sequence continues at coordinate 84,846,074 of CM076604.1, forward strand.
ATCAGGTCCACATAGTTTTGTCACAAAGCGCTCTATATTTACCAATTTATTTTGTTTAAGTAAGAAAGTTATCCAATAATCATGATATTTTTAACATGTGTTTTGTTGATTTTAAAGTGAAATGTATCAGGTTTTATAATTCTTAGTTTTACATTGCTCTTTTTCTGTGTCAGTTGTTTTTCGTTCATTTGAATGTTTATTTGAATTCTTGCAACACAGTAAATAAATGTTTCTGTAGTGTGCATTTCAGTCTTCTTTTTTTGAATAAATAAATAAAATTTTATTTTAAATAAATTATTTATTTTTTGTAGAATATCAGTAATAGATTTTCTGCTCTCCGGTTCATAAGTACACGACAGTTGTTACAAAAGCTGAGAAGTTATTTAAATATTTTTTCAGATATGCAGTTGCGTTCGCTTGCTGATTTGCTTGCTATATCGTTTTGGGGAAAGAATTTTTCTGAATTTTCTCACTTATTATGCTAGTGTAGTGCAATTTCTTATAAACGATAAACAAAAAAAAAACGAGAAAAACCAAAAGAAAAACACTATTCCGCTGCCATTCAAAAACTTCTTAGCTTTACTATCAGTTAACTGAAGATCATAAACAATATGAAGATATAGTTGGAAATAATTCATTACTCGAAATTTCTGAATTTATTAAAAACTTCAGTTGTTATTAAAAATGTGGATTAAAATTCAAACGATATAGTTACTTTCAAATACATCAACAAAATTTTCCCTTTAGCAAATTATTTAAATCATTAAGGTATTTTTAGTAAAAATAAGCATGATGCCTTTGAAAATGAAAATTTGCTTTTAAGTGCAGAAAAAAGTCTCAATTAATTTTAAAAGGTTTAGCTAAATAACATGCTGTAGCAAAATATTGAAATTCTAGTTTTGTTTTAATAAAATATTAGCACTTGAGTGGACTCAAATTACAACTGGTCATTTAATGTTTTTCCTCATGTGAGGGCGTGTGGGTACTGCTTATAAAAGATGAAAGAATTCCTGAACAACGGACAAAGAAAAAAAAACTTTTCAAGCACTTGGTTGGTTTTTTAAAGAAAGAGGTGATAAGAAAAACAGTTAAATACATTTAAACATTTTCTTAGGGTACATTTAGAGCACCAAAGTTAAATGTTAGGTGGAATAAACTTAAGACCACGTTTCATCATGTGCAAACATTTTTAATGTATTAAAAAGACAAACATTTCATCAAAAAAAATTAAAAAAAAAAAAAAAAAACATAAATAATGTTTCATTTTACGAACAAGAACCAATTGTTATTGAAAAATTCCCTAGTACATGTCAAAAACACGAGACATAAATTGCAATTTTTCTCAGAAAAACATTGCTAATACCAGTACCGACCATTTCTCCATCAATAAAAACACTGTAAGAGTATTTTTGAAAACCAATAGAATAGCTTCCTCTTGTTATTTTATTTATCTTTCCAAAGCTTTGTGTTTCAGCAGCGAAAAAAGCCATTAATGACTTAGAACGTAATACTTTAATTTTGTATCGTTCTCATTCTTCTGCGTAAAATTGATCATGCAGACGATAAAAAAGAAGCTGAAATATTGTTCTATTATTTGTAAACGGTAAAGTGAAGTCCACCGTTGTTTTAAATTTTTATTATTTTTTGCTAAATTTCAGACAATTGGGTTTCCATGTAAACGTTCAAATCTAGGACATTGCCATTTATCGTTTTGCGAAAACGGGTATTGATACTGATTAGGGATTGCGCACTAGTTTCAGAATTTTAAAACGTGATATGTATGAATTATACGAAAATAAACTTACTTTCTTGAGTTTGAATACTTCGGTATAAGTATAAATAAACTAGCAAGGGCCGGCAAAATTTTCGAGAGTTTAGGTCTTTAAATATTAAATGTAAGAAATAAACTGATATTTAAGTACATGAATATTTTCTTACAAAACGGTTAATTGTAAGCGAGGTTTTTCTTTCTTTCTTTTTCTGTTCGTAGTGCCGTTGAGCAAAGAAATTTGCAATCATAACAAACAATATCCAGTCCAATTTATATTACTAAAAATCAAAAAATAAAGAAGGAAGGAAGGAAGAAAAAAAGAAAAAAATGACGATTCTTTGTATACTAGATTGAGTCAAAGAAAATTTTCAAGACTAGGCAATAATTATACGACTAATGACGTTGAGATATAAATAGTGAACATTTATTATTAAATTACCCACATTAAATTAAAATGAAATGCGAAGAACCTTTATTTATGCAAAAAGCTAAGTTTATTAATCAGATAAATTTACCCATTTGTAACTGCATCAACTTAGCTATTGAAGAATAGATAAATCATAGGTTGTCATGAATTTCATTGAATCATTTTATTTCGATTAATGCCTTCGTAAAAGCTTAATTTAACTTAAACTTAGAAAAAAATGTTAGTGTACGTGTTTTTAAAATGTGTCATAAATAATTTGAGAGTCAAAATTTTAGCCATGACTAGCTCCTACTCTTAGATCTCACACTTGCAAAAACTTAAAAATGTGTAAAAGCAAATGAAATGACAACAAAATACAGTAACTGCTTTCAAAAATTAGGCACATGCAAACATTTAAATGTTTATGATGCAAATTAAAACCGCAACAGATGTATTTTTACTTGTATCTCATAAAAGCATGTAACTAAATAATTCTTCTTTTACAAATATTTTTCTAAAAGTTACGAATTCTTTACAACCAAATTAACGCTCAGCAACTTTGGTTACCTTAAACGTGTTCAGATTAAAATTAAATATTATTTTCAAAAGTAAGAAGTTGATTTTTAATATTCCATTACGTTGCGTATCAAATGCATTGACGTTATATATATATTATATCATGAAACACAGTTTGTTGAATAAATATCAGTTGTTTATATAAAAATTTACACGAGATTAAATAAAATGAACGATCGAAACATTTAGTTTTACTTTGGGGCAATGATATACAAACAAAATAAGCAGAAAATCTGTGAAATCATAGTTTTAGAAATAAATAATGACCCACATCCCAATTTTTCCTGTCATTTCAGTTCTACAAATACCGTTGACGTTTTTGTGTTCGATCCCCGGGGGACTCTTTAAAGAGGCGCACCGTGCTGTCAATCTCCAGTAAGCACGCCTGGTTACAAGACCGGTGCGTTGTTCGGTCTGTTTGGATGCTGGAGTTGAGCCAAAAAACGCCCAACGCTCAAAGAACCTTCAGCCTTAGAGATTAGAGAGTTCGTCTCTCCTGCTCAACATCAAACTACTTTTCCAGCCGCTCCTTTTTTACCCGAGCATCTTCGGAGCTGCCGGAAATGCTTACTTGGTTGGGGGTGTATGAGCAAAGCTGGAATAAACAGGGAAAGGGGAGCGTAATCTTAGAAGCCAGAGTCAGAAAGATGTTTAGAGAGTTGATTCATTTGTTATGCTAACGTTTCGGGATTCTAAAGCAGTTGAAAGTTTAGCGCTGGAATGTTAAAAGATCCGCAGTTAACTGTTAACGGCTCTTTTGTGCTTGCTGACGGGATTAAAGACTTAGAAAAGTTCTTCCATTTTCTCCATTTAACTTTTATACCATGTAAACTGAAGTTAGTTTGATTGATGTTAGTAACTTATTACTAAAAACCCATTTTTGTAAAAAAATAATGAGTAAACAATGTTAAATTCATTAAAAGTTCGGTACTAAGGAAAAATCTATTGCTGTTAGTGAACTGAATACACAACGTTATACGTATTTAAACTTTGGAAGCCGGGAAGAAATATGCTGTTGTAAGTGAACAACGTTAAGAGTATCAATAGTTTGTAATTTCGCATAAATTACAAAAAACAACGAACATTTATTGTTGTTAATTGATTTTACCCAATATGACAATATAAATATAACAATACTATCTCATATTTCTTCCAGATTTGGTTGAATTTATAAGCGGTTTAAAAAAATTCTGCTTGAACAGTCATCAGTAAAGACTTGTGATATTTTATAACATTGTGGTCGATTTAAAGGAATAAAATTATTTGTTTTACTCATCTTGCACTTTTTCCTCCTTTTTTAGATTTTTGACCATTACAACGAAAAAATTGCTCGCATGTAAAAGGAAGATACAAGATTATTTGAATAACAAAAATAAAATAAATAAATAAAAGTTAAATAATATAAACTAATAAAAATAAAAACACAAATGTTGCGCTGCTGTATTACTACAGAATGTCCAATACTTAACGGTGTACTTCCTACTTTTTTTCCTAGCATCTTGACCATTTTAGTTTCCTTTAGTGTGTCTTGATTGGCCTTATTCTTACGTACATGTGCCGAGATCTTTAGTGTTGTTATGTTCATTAGAAAAGCATATTCACTGACAACGTTTCCGTATTTTGTCGAATATTTTGCACTGATAGACCTGCTGCATCGCAGCGTTGAAAAAAGATGCTTAGTATGGTGAGCTGACAGTGTGTGGGATTTATTTACATTGTTCGTTACGTATCGTATTCTTCCTTTTTTTAATTTTCAAAACAGTTTGTTAACTGCAATATGTAATGCTTCTGTTATACTGCTCACAAATTGCCAGTTACATGCGTCACAGCAGAATAAATTACGCACATCATGATCCCAGCCATCATCACTTGGCGCAACACTGCAGTTAAAAAACTTCGCTCCCTTGATATATGATATATAAAAGTCCCGTAGTATTTAGAGCTGACAGGACATAAGAGAAGAATAGTCGTGTCACAAAAGCTCTCCACAAAACTGACAGAGACTGCGCATGACAGTCAGCACGTGACCCATTTTACCCCCTACCTATTATCCTCGGATGGAAAGAGAGAAAGAGGAGCAAAGCTCTCTCGAGAAATCGCTGAGCTGAGTATTTTTCCGATACACTTGCCACGGGCTCCTGCTTATTGGCGGCTAGGGGGTGACACAAGTAGCACACTGGGTGACGTCGAATCTAAAAATAAACTCGCTCGAGTACACACCTGAGTTGGTAAAATAGTGATGCAGGGATCAGCATTTGCATTCTTTTGATCACTGTAAAGGGTATTCAAAGAATGTGGGACATAAATATCCATTTAATTATAAGCAATCAACCTTTGCTTAAAGTCAATATTAATGTATAAGAAATTGAATGAAGGAATGCGTTATTGAGCTTTACTTAAAAAAAACATCTTAAGAAGATCTAATTTAATGTTTAGAATATCTTAGATTTAAGTTTTATTTTTGAGAATTATTGCCTTTTAATTCAATCGCACCAGACATCTGGTGCACATAAAAGTTATTAAGGAAGAATTAATTTTATATTTATTTTAGAGAAGCTTTTATTCACAGTTCTTCTTATAATTTTTGTTAATATTGCTGCTTTATGACAACAACACGTTTTAATACAGAGTTTTATATTAAATCATTTTCCTTAGATCAAGTAATTTAAACAGAAAAATATACATTGGTGATTTTCGGGCATTAAATTACTTTCTCCCACCCAAGTAACAGATTCTCCAACTTTCGCTGTATAGAACAAATTTAGTTAAAGGAGTGTAAAGATTTTTTTTTCTGGATCTCCCTGTACCATTTAAAAAAGAAAGACAGTCATGATGCGAAAGGTTATGTATTTAAAATAAATAAATAGATAAACAAGAATCATCTTATTTTAAATTGATTAATTGAAAAATAGGTTTGTGATATAGCGTAAATCATTGACGTTTATATAAAAATCACTAAATTTTTTTCAATTTTAAATTTCTAATCGTTGCGAAAAGTAGTAAAAATATTTTTTATACTCCTACAGTAAATTTACTGATGCAAACTTTTTAACTGCATAGGTATTTTATTGTATCATGAAATAACTAACTGTAAATTCTCATTTGCTGTTTTTTTTTTTTTTTTTTTGACTTGTACAAGAATTCGCCGGGGTAGAGGCCAATCATAAAAATTAGGAAGGGAGTATTACTGGAGGATCAAAACAACAGTATTATTAAAAAACACAACAATTCTCTTATTATCGTAATTGGATTGGAATTTCAGTCTTTCTCAAACTTCTAAAATGGTCGCAAAATAGATCCACGAGAATTTGCCTAACAATTCTTTATCTCATTTAAAGTAAGGGACCTCAGGTTTTCAGTTCAGTTCTTCGTTGGAGTTACGGACAAAATCCCACTCGTGACGAGAATCGTAAAAATATCGGATCAGCACTTTCGAACCCAAGTCACGGTATTGGAGGTTCACCAAGTTTTAACTGTTGGACCGCAAATTGAAAATGTTTAGAACTTTAAGGCTAGCGATAAGCTGCCACAGATTTCATGCTTGAAATTTAGGCCAAAATGAAATAAAATCACTTTCGAAGTAGACACATTTTGCTTCTTTCGAGCAGAGGGTTAAAGAAAATCCTAAATATGCGATTTCACTCGTAGAAATTAAAAAAAAAATGAGAAGAAAAAAACAGAGTATATGTATATATATATAATTACTATACCCATGTAAAATAAATGAAGTTAATTTTTGTGTCATAATAGCGTTTATTTTACTTTATATAAGACTCGTATGTTTTGTGTTTAGGTTTTAAAAGTGGTTTAGGTTTGTGTTAGGTTAAAAATTTTTTACTTTCTTCAAGAAAAAAGGGAAAACAAAGCACTTTTCTTTAAAATAAATAATGTTAACCAAGTGCAGATTCCACTTTCAATAAAACGTTCCATTATTGAGAAAGAGACTATTAATCCTTTCAGTCCCAGTGATGCTAATTTTAAACTTGATTTCTTCGTCATATTATTGAATGGACTTGTTTATGTCTGAATTAATTTGTTTCAATTCTTAAATGTATTTTATATAAACTTATAAATTTCAACAATTACGAGAAACGCTGATTTAAAAAGGTGTGGCAGATAATGGGTTAATGTTACAAAGTAACGAAGAATAAGGGTCAGCATTAAGGATAGTCATATGTCAATCATTAGGTCCAGCGAACTAAAAAAGCTACATTCTGAAAATTGTATTATTTTATATTCGGAAATAAAATATCAGTAACCAAAAAAAATCTAGAAATATGGACACACATTTTAAATTAGTCAAAAACTAAAGCTTTGCAGACTATGAAAAATTTCCTTACTTGAAGGAGAAATAAAAAAATAAAATAAATAAAACTAAAATGTTCGCATTAAAATGTTAATAAATAATATTTTATTCACCATGATGGAAATAAACGTTAGTAGTTCCAACAAAAAATCACAAAAATGTATAAATATAAATACGTAAATTTTATAAACTCTAAACAGTTCTAAAGTAAATCTTGTATATGAAAAACCAATGCATAAAAATTAACAATTGAGAAAAAAATGTTTTTCTTATCACATGAGGAACTTTTTTTCCAACTAATAAAAATAATCTAAAAATAGGTGAAGTTGAAAGGTTTATGGCACAAATTGAAACCTTCGTGAATAAATACTTATATAATTAAAAAATTCAAAACTTTTATTTATATTTGATAAACCTGAATGATCGTTTAATAAATGAGGTAAAAATTTGAAAGATTCTTTTGCGCAATCTAAAGAAAAAAGTCAGCAGTAACTAATAACAAAAAAATATTTTTTTATCAGCAGTGACGAACATTAAAAAAATACTAAGAGCGGATACAATTATACATGTTAATTTTGTACTTGGATTAATGAAACAAAACCTGCTTCTAGAATGTCATTAAAATGATTTGTTTAACATGAAAATTTTTAAGACATTCCATGCGTTTTTTATTTGTTCGTAGAATTTTGATTGCTCTAACTTGCCCAATTTGTTGGTTAATAACATTTAATTAGTTTATGTAATGAATATTGTTCTACCACATGAAATTCTACTGCCTTTAGCCTGTTCTGTTGCTACAAACAAACAATTAAATTAATAAAATTATAAACTATAAAAAGGGTTCGATTTTAAAATAATGTGGAAATTAAAACTTTACCTATGACAATTATAACTTCATCATTAATATAAAGAAAAAGGAAAAAAGAAATCCATTAAATCTTGCAAGAACAAAAGACTTTCAGAAAAACGCAGATAAAATGCAACATCTTAGAACAACCACGAAGTACCAAACTCTCAAAAACAAAATCGAACAGAAAAAGAAGTTGAGAACTGCATGTTATGAATTTTTTTAGAAAATATTTTTATCTTTAGCTTTTTACAAACAAAATGGATGTAGCGTGCGCGTGACAGCTTGCATGGATGCTTGAAAGACCAGAGTAACAGGGATGTTTGCGCTATTTTTCTTGTTCCAAACGGCTGTTAATGGCAGAATCGCATGTCAGTGGGTGATGAAAAACCAAATATTAGAAGCATACACACATTTGCGAGTAACCAAATGTGGAAATAAATGGGTTTCGAAGAATCACCAATGCAATTTTTTTTCTGCTTTGTGTAGTAGGATACAACACATATAATGAAAAGTTGCAAAAAAACGTTACATTGCAAAACAGCACTCTAACTTACTGAATGACATTTCAAAAATATATAAATAACTAAAGTGCACCGCAAGCATGTGTTAGAGTAATGTCAAATGTCAGCTTTTATGTAATTAGAGTTTTTACTGATATTTTAAAATATTCATAGTGCATGTTTAATACGGAAATGAAACAAATGTTTTAGAATCAGCAATGCTTATTTATTAAAGTTCACGATTGCCTGGAGGACGACAAATTGAATTATTTCTTGCATAACTACTGATTCTGAGCAGAATATACGAATAAATTTATATGCATTATGAGTGATTTTCCTAAAACTGTACTGTCTAAATGAGAAAGTACTATCGCAGCGACAGGAATTTAACACTAATTGTAGAATGGAATTTTATTTTCTCTTTAATCTTATATCGCAATTGGAAATGATTTTACGCTGGTGTTAACAACTTATTATACTTTTAAAATAACGTTAAATTTCAAAATGTCATTTTCCTGGCATGTCACAAGCAGTGCTTGTTTTTTTTTTTTTTTTTTAAATTCCAATGACAGATATAAGACCATTGCAGCAAAAATGTATAAAAGTAAAATCACAATAAAAACACAAAATCACACAGCTGCAACAGATAGTCTATGTATCTAAAAGGGCCCTTGCCTCCCATTATCGTTCCACTCTTTGACAGAGCACTGCAGTGGAGAAGATGGCCTCCATCCATGTCCTGTCCCAGACTGCAGAGCCTGCAGATAGCGCTAGGGACAATTTGGAAGCGTAACAAATGTTTTAACATACAGGCATGTCCAGTGGCCAGTCTAAACTCGGCCACCATTTTATGTCTAGGCTAGTTTGAGACAGCAAAAAGCTTGTCTTTCCAAGGTTTTTGTGACGTCCTAAGTTCAAAGTTCTTTTTTAACTGCTCAGATATAGTATTTTTGATGAATCGTTTAATGGCACCAAAAGTTACACTAGAAGATGTCTGTTGGATCAAGACACCTCTTTTGGTCAGTGAGTCGGCGATTTCATTGCCATGTATTCCACAATGTCCAGGGATCTACTGTAGGACTATATATTTCTCGTTGAGGGACAGTTCCCGTAACAGTCTTCAACATTCAAAAATTCAAAAACTACAGACGATGAAGAATTTGAGGTTGGCATCAAAGACTGCAGCGCAGCTCGTGAGTCACTAAGTATAACAACCTTGGAGAACTTATTTAAGTGACAAGTCAACTGAGATAGAGCTATCCGGATCGCCAGTAATTCCCCACCAAATGCGGATGCAAATGCGCCCTTTGGATTTGCAAGTGAAAATAGAGGGCAAAATATCCCCGCTCCAGCATTGGATCCTTCCTGCAACCGGGAAACGTCAGTATAGACTCTCAGCCACCCTGGCTCTGTATAGAAAGTATTTATGGTCTCACAAGCAAGCGCCCTCAGGACTTCTAGTTCTGTGACTCTCTTAAGAACTTCCTCGGAGAAATTGAGGCCTATGCGAACATTTGTAGACTCAATAGGGCAAATGGGCAAAGGCAAAAGTTCCGGTTCACACTGTAACTCGAGGTCCCTCTTTAGTTGAAGAACTCCTTGAATGAAACCTTGTTGGGTTTTTAGGATGATTTCGAGATTAACAGCAATACCATAGGCATGCCAAAGTTCCAAGGAACCCGAAATTCGCCTTATTTTTTCTCATAACAAAAGAGCCTTTTCCTGGATAATTGAATGAATGGATCTAACGCCTGTGTGTGTAAAGGTACATTGCATCAATTGGGGTGGTTTTTACAGACCCGGTAATGAGGCGAAGATCTTGGTTACAAACCAGTTTCAAGGAACCCATATTACGATCAGCCGTAGTAATGAGTGGCTCACAACAATAAGTGAACAGGGAAAGAATGAATGATCTAAAAGTCGTTTTCCGGGTTTGCTCAGAGCAAACCCATTTACAGGGCGTTTCAGCAATTGGGGTGCTGTGTAGATCGACCTCCCCGTGGCGCACCCTGGACACACATTTATGTGGCCAATAGATCTACGGTTTTAAGGCTTTTTTAGTTTGCCCGTGCCTCCTCTTTTGGACATGTTTGCAGTAATTACTAGCTTCAAAATCCACTGTAATTTTCCCTTGCTTGTGTGTATGTATCTTAAACTACGAAAGAACTTCTAGAGTATATACACGTCATGATTTTTAAACACTAGAACTAAAACTAAAGGAGAAAGATAGAGGAAGAGATAACTAGATTATAGATTTGAATTAGGAGTATACGGGAAAGTAGGCTCGTCTAGTTCTAGACGAAACACGAAACTTCTTATTTATTTTTTAATTCAATCAAATTTTGAAAATCAAACTTTTGCTCTGTTTGACCAGCGCAATAGACAACTCTTTTTCGTTGCAAATCAGGGGTCATTCAATTCAACTTACTCAATCTAATTGATCGGAAGAAAATTCATCTGCAGAATCATGTAAACCATTAGTTATTTTCATCTTCAAATGACGTACCTCGCAGTATTTTTCTTTGCCTTTAAATCTGATTGATTGCATGATTATTTCATTGATTTTATAAGTCTGCCTTAAAAAAAAAAGCTTTTGGATATGGTCAAATGTCTTCGGGAGTATATAATTTTTTCGGGTCTAAAATAAAAACTTAGCCAATTTATCAGAAGTTGTATTTAAAATTGGACCACACATTCAATATTTTCAGCTGATGGATGTTCACTAGATCTCCGAGTACTACTCTCTTTCAAGTTTGTTTCATTGTGTTAATAGTGCTATAGGGATACTTGATCCGCGAGATCATATGTATTTCTTAAAAAAAAGAGCTGAAGTATACGTAGTGTGAGATTTATATGAAACATATATTTTCAATAATGAACAATCGTTTTTTAAAGAAATTAATTATTTATTCAAGAACATATACACTTTAAAATTACACCTAAATACGTTTTTAAAGTTGTGAATAACATACTATCCAAAAGTCAAAAAAATTAACTCGAAAAGAGTTGCCTTTTCCACATTTAGACAATAATTTCTTGGGCTAAAACAAAATGAGAAAGATTAAGCGTTTACCTGCTTTTGTGTAAAAGTATAACTTTAACATTGAAAACAAGTTTTAATGCTCTACTAATTGATTTTAATCTATTCTTTGCTTCTTTGCAAGGAATATCCAGACTCCCCTACTGTTTTCTTTCTTTCTTTTTTTTTTTATACTTTTAGTGAAAAATGCGGTAAAAATTGAAACAATTTTATCTTCAAAATCAAAAACCTGCAAAAAAGCCAATACTTAAAGTTAATGCAAAGTTTTTTTCTTAACTTTAGGGGAAAGCGGGCTGAAAGAGAAAAAGTTACGGGAAGAACTTCATCGTTAATACAATTGGTAAAATTAAAGTTAACAAAAATAAGTAATTGAGTCTGTAATTACAAATACTTTATATTAACTTTAAGGATGTTACTTTCAGTGAATGTAAAGAACTCTGAATAAAGATAATAAAATAATTAATATTTAAACCTTACTTAGACTTATAAAAAAACAATTAATTTGAATCAACTATAAATATTGAGTTGTATTTAGAGAAAAAAGGAGTATGATAATCTTTACCGGTACAAGGGAACTGATGCATTATCATTTTAATCTAGTTTTCCTTTTTCATTGTTTATTTATTCAATGCTTCAATTTATCATACGTTAATCGTATAAAAAATTTTTTTAGCTTAATATTTATTTGTTTTTCATCTTCTTCACTTCTATTAGCAGTGTTTGTCATTTCAGAGTTAAAAATTAAAATTGAAAAAAAAAAAAAAAAAAGTTCTCAAATTTTGGCTTAATTAAAAAAAAAATATATCTTGATTTTATTTTTATCTGCCAGCAATCACACAGTTTCGCTTCTTAATCAATAAAATAGACGTAATTAAAGCGTACACCAGAAACGCGCCTACAACAATCACCAAGAAGTGCGGACAATGTGCTAACTTTCTCCACTCGTAAGTTCTGTTCAATGGCGCAGCGTGGAAGGAATCTTTAACGAAATCTTCGTCTAAACCCGCCTCCAGAGTCGAGTCACGGATGCAGCAAAAGCCGGTGTTATCAGGCAATAGAAATTATGTTCCACAAGGAGTCATTTTTAATTCTTTAATGGCTCTTCGTGACATCTAATACTACTGCCGTTAGTGTTCAAGAATTAAAACTTCGTGTCTTTTAGGAAGTTGTGTTTTATAACCTTCATCTTGAGCCCGACAGTATTACACGGTCAAAATGTTGGGCATTTTATCTGCAGTTTTAGTGTCTCAGCACGCAATGAGATTTCTATTAATATTAAAACATTAAAAAAACTCTTTCCGGTTACAATATATATTTTAGGTTGTCTTTTTATACATTCTTCACGCTTCAAAGAACAGTTTACAGTACTGTATTTTTCTCTTGTTATGAATAGTGATGTTCTAAAAATATTATTGGCCGAGGATTTAATTTATGAACACTCGTTATATTGCGAGCCAACATGTTTCTGTGATGAAAAACTCTTTTCTATGGTAGCCACTTAACCCATAAATACCTGTTAAAAAAAAAAGAAAGAAAAGAACAAAAATCAAAAATTATTTTATCTTTTATAGTTCTAGTTTAAATAACAAGAACATTATTGAAGAACTCATAATTGCAGTACGGTTTATGGTAAAATACTTTCTGCTTGTATCAAGTTTTAACTGAAAAAATACCAAATACTTTACAACCAAATATCCTAAAGCATTATTAAATATTGTACGGCATTATAATTATGTACGTCATTCTAAAGCGTACAAAAAGTGAACAAGACGTACAAGCAGAAAATTGTGTTAAAAAAACATGCTTCTATTTTCTATGAGTACTAATATGGCTATCTAAAAGAAAATAAAATTTAGTTAAATAATTCTTCAGTGAGCAACTATTGGAAAAAACAAGCATTTGAGCATCAGTTTTATTGTTATATTATTTTAGATTAACTTTCAACATATAAGGGTTAACGTAATTACTATAATCAGATAATGATATATTTGTGGCACATGTTTAGCGTTCATAGATGCGTATAGAACTTTACAACGTAACGACAATCTTCAGATAATGTGCTACAAAAGTTCCAAATTACAAGCAGAATATATTACAATTGCAAGCACATACATAAAGATATATATATATATATATATATATATTTTCTTTTTCTTCACTTCTTAATCATTCCGAACAATAATGCTTAGAATAATAATATTGAATAATAATATTGAAAATTAAGAAAGGGTATAAAACATTCACTCATAAAAATATTTACAATGCAATTTAAATAAAAACATACACAATTCACGAGATTTTTTTTCATGAAAAATTAAGTGCCTTAAATTCCCAGATTTTGCAAATTGAGTCAGATCGTCTATTCAATCAATCAATTATCGTCATTTTTGTTAAGACTCCTAAGAAATTTGTCTTCTTGTTAATCATAATTTTCTCTATTTTTTAAAACAAAAATTTGATACATTTAAAATCTCTAATTTTTTAATTACCTTTCTTAAAATGAAACTAAAAGTTGTTTTGAAAACGTAAATATTATTTGCACACATGCGTTTTTTAGCAATATGTGTGGTTTCATAATATTTTCCACATTTAACCTTTCAGTACTAGTGATGCCAATTAACATCAGCATATACTTTGCTTTATTTTTTTCATTTTGTTATATATTTATTTATTTTTTGTTTGGCCTCTGGAGCTGTTCTAATAGATACCTAAAAGTCATCATGAAACTTAAAAGATTCATAAAATTCTTTTTTCCCTCTATCTCGAAACCTGCAACTGATATCAAATAAACATTTGACTAAACCCTGGCATTAAAAATTATTCTTAATATTTATCTTGCTAACATGGGGGCTGGGACTATGTTTCTTATCTTTAAATGTTGCAATATTTTCTAATAAACAAGAAACAAAGTGAAAGTACGGAACCAAATTACATTTATAATTGCCTTCTCTTAACTAATGGCTGTTATTTGAGAAATACTATTTTTTAAAATAATAATATGGAAAACATCATTTACCCAGTGTAAATTATTTTTTTAAAAAGGCCACTTTCACAAAGCTTCCTGCTGATGCCTTTGTTTATGTAATATAGGTTCAAATACGAGAAGAACTCTTGTAATTGAAAATCTTTTTCTTCTATTTCCATTTTAAATGCGAATTCAAGATTTATATAATACAGTACTTTAGATTCCGCCTCCTCTTAATGATGTCGATCAAGAAACAGAAATGATAGCAATAATCTTGATGGAAAGCAGTAGATCGAATTTCACTTTCAGGGAATGGCAGCATTGAAATGGTTCGAAACAAAAAACGAATTTAAGAATGCTGCAAAAGAAAATGGGTGCATTGTAAGATTCACTGACTTTTCTTGTAATTTCTTTTAAAAATAGCGGATTCCCCGCCCCTCCTTCAAACTTATTAAAGTCAAAATGGGTTTTTATTGACTTTCTTTTCAATTGGTTTACCCACTATCACCTGCCTATATTTTTCCATACCAAAAAGTGATGCGACAACACAAGTGCATTTAAATTTTTAATGTTTTCATATTGAAATTTAAGCATCTTTAAATCAAAGAAAAAGATATGCGTTATTACGTCTACACTTCTTAAATTGTTAAGCTTTTTAGCATTTCCATTACTTTGTCTTTTTACAAATCAATCCTAAATCCACCTTGATGCTAATAGTATTTTAGCATGAATTTTGGAAACACATTGGATTTATTATTATTTTATCGTGGATTAATGTTCCCTCTATCGAAATATTTAGTTTTGAGATTTAATCGAAAGAAATTATTAGTGCAATTACCTAGTATAGTATCGGTTAAATAAAAAAAGAAAAAGCCCTTGCAAAAAAGTCTTGCATGGTTCTTGTTTTTTTCATATTTCTTTCAAATCCGAGAATATTTCCTGTAATTAAAAATATTTTTATTACATTTTCCATTAGAATTTCTGTTTTAATTAAAGGGGGTATTATATTCATCCTACTGTTAGTAATTTGAATCGGGAAACCAGGCTAAAAACAATATATAATATCCTCCCTTTTTGTGTTTGCTATGTAAGTTGATGTTGTTTGTATTTGAATAATGATGCTTTGATGATAAAAAATAAAATTTAAATCGAAATATCAAATTTAAATTTCAGAAAATGGGGACAGTAAAATAGTGCTAAACGAAGATCAAGTTTTACAATGCTTCAAAAAAAAAAAAAAAAACAAATGCATAGCAGAAGTTATACATTTTTCCCATAGCTCCTTCTGAGATTTTGTTATGAAAAAAATATTAAATTTAAATTTTTGCCTTTATTTGGAATGGTTTACCTCTTCAATTGTCCTTTTTTCAAATATATAAGTGATGGGCCTGTACTCTTTTGGTTCCGTCATCCACATATTAGAGGTTACGTAGATGTTCATGACATGAAATAATTGTTGCTGAACAAAGGAAAAAGTGATAATTCACTATTGACGTATTTCCGTGAATTTTGAATGCGTGTGGCAATCAGAATTTTTTGGCTCTTACAACTTATTTTTGACTTTTTTCATACATTATACAAAAACATATAAAGGAGCATTAATGACTAGGCTGCCGTGCGAAAATTGTAACTCTTAGAAGAGTGTATCGACACGGACAATTTTGGGAACCCCTGGTGTGAGCAATGCTTTGCGACACCTGTTGCTTCATCGTTATATTGACGTGAACCCTATAAATTATTAATGAAATACCAAGTGAATCAGAAGAAGTCTCAAATTTTTCGTTAATAGTTGACAAATATATTTTCATGATTGTATATATATATATATATATATATATATATATAACTTACTGAAAACCGATTATGTTTTTCTACAAGTCAATCCTAATAAGAAAGAAATATAAATCAGCGTTTCTCATTACATCAGCTACCGTTGAAAGTGCAATTCTTTTATTTATTTATTTTTTTGTTTTGATTTTTGCAGAAAAAATTTAATTAGTTTCGATTGCAGAAAATACCATTAAAATAAAGTTACACTTTGTAATAATCCGATGAAAATAATGAATATGTCTTTGTTTACTTACAAATTATGCAGTTTAGAATTGTTTTTGTTAACTGCGAGTAAACCGTAAATTTTTAATCAGCTCTCTTGAATGCATAATATTCGATACTTTTTACGGTTGAATGCGATTGTTGCGAGAAATTTTGCGTGTATGTAAAATTATTATATGTATGAGAAAACAATGCATAGATATGATTCACAAGGTAATTAAAAAATTCGGAGGATATTTAGTTTTATTACGCGATTTAAATATCTTAAAATGTTCAAATCTTAATAAAAAAAATTTCTCCTTTTAAATTTCGTAGAAATAATAAATAACAGTTATTCGCAGTTAAAATAGGAATATACCTAGTTAAAACAAAAATGAATATCATAGTAATTATGTAAGTTACTTATTTGATGGTAAATATTTACTAAAAATGCATTTTTTAAAAATGTATTATGAAAGTGTCCAGCAGACTTGAAGAATAAAAGAGTGATCATAATAGTTTTCTCATATCATTAATTTACAAAGTGGTGTAGACAGTTATATTGCTGTTTATCCATCCAGACAAATACTGGTATAACGTTATAGCATAAAACATATCCTGGATAAGTTATTAAATTATTTTTATCTTTCCAAAAATAAATAAATAAATATCATAGTAATAAATATGCGGTCAACTGAAAAGGATTTTCACTATGCTCCCACCCGAATTTGTGGTACATAAGGGGTCTGTTCAATTCAATGTACGGTGCTTCGGAGAAAAGTTTCAATTCAAAGTATCACAAACGATGTAAATGAACTGTATTTAATATTTATTCCAACACAACACAACACATAGGTTTGAGATATAACTTTGCAATATAAGAGTGGCGACAAGGCCGAAAAAACATAGACGCCGACTAGGGCTGCAGGATGAGCATTGCATCACATAACATCTGACTCGGTTTTCTCCTTTCTCTTTATTAAGCTTTCATATATCAGTTCGTCACGCCCTCTGGCGCCTTGACATGCGCGTTAACAGGGTCAATATAGACAGGTGGTATATTGTGGACAGGTGGTCAAGATAAGTGCAGAAGTTACAAAGGTTTCCCTAATGTAATCGGCTAATTCTATTCCTTACAAAACTGGTCATTTTGGACAGGTGGTCAACTTACAAAGGTTGGCAACTTTGCATGTTTTACTATATGCGTTTAACATACGACAATCAGTTTTTTTCCGAGGGTAGTATTTATAATCATTGGATAGTCTTGACATAGGTTCATTAAAGCGCTGTGGATTAGATATTTTTATGTTAAAATGAATTTAAATGTATACAGTATAAAATATATTGATTGATTCTGTAATTTCGCATTCTTTTGCACAATCCTTTTCAAGACATTTTCTGCTCTCTTCGGTTTATTGTTAAACATGTGAAAATGTATTTGACATTTTATACGCTTCTTTAAGTTAATGGTTTATGGCAAATACAGAAATCCCTCATGAACGGTATAGCAGCCAAGGTTGCGAATATCATCTCAAAAATTTAAAGTGTCCGTAGCGGTTAAATTAAATAAATAAAAAAATAAACATAAAAAAATAATGATTAAAAAACAGGGTTAAGTTATACCCAAATTTCTAAATTAACAATTAATGCTAGACATGTTCGTGAAAGTTATTTGAATATAATTTTTTCAATATTTGAAATTTTTTTACATCGTCAGAATCATTAACTAATCACTTGTTCCCATCACACTAATCACTTGTTCCCATCACAATTTATTTTAATGTCGCATATCCAACGTATTTGACTTCGACACCGCTATGAACACCGTTCTAAAAGTAACAGCAGAATGTTTGAAATGAAATAGTTTTTTTCCAGAAATAATTTTCTTTTTCAGAAATTAAATATTTTTAAAAACATTGAAGGAAGCACTTCCTTACTCGAATTTTTATGGTAAAAAAAAAAAAAAGAAATATCTTGTTAAACGAATAGCCCTAGTCTTAACGCTCTTAAACATAATTTTAAGTTTGAGACTGCTGATACATTTACACACTTAAAATACTACATTATTTCAAGGATTTCAAGATAAGCCATTGTTACTAAGCGATTTTCTTGACAAATATTATTTTTAACATTTACCATTTGGTTGCCAAACTAGACCTTAAGAATATTGTTTTTATTAACCTCTAGAACCGCGTTGCCATTTAATACTCCAGAAAATTGTCATCTGCACTTTCCTTCTCTTCTTCCTCTTTGTTGCAGCGAATCAAAGTCCATTTTTGATATTGTCAATAATTTTAATTGAAACGGTGAACATTTTAATATCAGTGTCAAATATGAGACGCATATGAATTTTGGAGGCCATTTCTCAAAAATAAAAAGTGCGTTCTATAAACCGTAAATTACGGTACAATATTTATGACGTATTGTCAGTATATTAGGATTAAATTTTGTTTCTTATGTTAGGATCGAAAGTCCCTGATTTCTCGGGGCATCTTGCAGAAGCGTGTTACTTATTCTATATAGGTCAATGACCTCACATAAAACGAGTTCTTTATCTTCAATGCAGTCATTCCAACAACTATTCAACCACGAAAACTGTTTCCCAATAGGACTCCGTATTCAAAAGAACTTATATATTTTACTTATTTATTTATTCAGAATTGATTCCGAAAACGATAATATCATCGTGTTGGAGTTTAGCAATGGAAAACAAATGCATTGCCAAGAAAAATGGAATAACTTCGACGTTGCTTTAAATATTAAAATCTAACCTTGACATGCTGAGTCAAAATAAGCGATGCATTTTCTAAGATTTGTTGCTAATGATTGCGCGAGTAAAATATAAAGATAACATCATTGTAAAATATTATTGCAGTTATTCTATGTTATCTGCATTTTGCGTTGCTTTTAAATTCTCTATAACTCCCTAACATACAGCGTAATACTCTACTGGTTAATAGTTAACGTTATTTTTCTAAATTTAGCGTAATCATCAATGGCGTAATTCATCCATACTATAAATGGCTATGACTGTTCCACTTCTACATGAAAGTATTTTTTAGTTTTTTTTTTTTTTTTTCCTTTCTGCATCACCATCTGCCGTTCTGCATCATTTACAAATAACCATTCAGCGAAACTTCAAAATTACCAGGTCATCTGAATATCATCTTCAGTATTATACATATATGTATACATTAATTTTAACCCCTTCCATCTCGCTTCCGTCAAAATCACGGACTGGAGTGTTCAAAAGTAGCGCACCAAAACATTAAAGAAAAATCCATTGGGTCATAGTAACGGACGTTACATTTACACAGCATTTTTCAACTTCAACTAGCTTTCTAACAAACGTGCTGGATATTTTTTAGGTTTTTTAATTTTTGCTAATAAAAGTACATGTATTCTAAGTATGCAAAACAAATTGAAGATATATATATATTTGCTGTCTGTTAAAAAAAAAAAAAAATCAAATTTCGTTACGTGTATTCCCCGAAGAGAGGCTTATATTTGGTTCAATTGCATTTTAGTCAGTAAAAACAATTTTTCTCAATAAATACCTACTTATTAAAGGCGATACATCAGCCATTGAACTCGTCTGTTCTCTGCTAAGTCTTCACTTAGTTTGACTGGTTTTTCCACAATGTTACGTTTAACAATCAATTTATCAGTCAGTTTTACAAATCAAAGAGTAACTCTATATTTCATTTTTGTTTTGTCAATTGAAATCCATGTAGTAAAAGAAAATGTAAAACAAAAGGGACGTTTTTTGAATATTATAAGCGATTTATTTGATGCAACGACCATTTGATACAACGATCCAAGTAGGGAGGTCTAGTTGGGGTCCTTTAATGCGAACTGATTCTATTTGATTTATTATGTCAACCTTACTATATATACTTTAAAGCCTTGCATCAATAATATTTTGTAGAACAATACATCGATCTAAAACAAAATTGTGTTGTCACAATTATCCGCTTACAGAATATTGTGAATCCTTTTCAATTGAACAATATTTTGTACATTTAAACACTTGTCTTCAAACGTCGTTTTCCCTCAGAAAAAAAAAGTTATTTCTTTTATTTCCATTACGATTGTACAGTTCTAAATGCCGGTGTATGAAAGAAAAATTCCTGACTTTCTCCCCTCGTCATAAAGTTATGTACAATGGTACGTAACGTGCTTGTTTATAATGTTCACCTTTTTACCCCTTCTTGAAGCTAGTTCAAAATGGAAGATATGCTATTGTCCACTTTCTATTTATCAAGTGTTATCCCTTTGTGTGTGTGTCATAGACATATCAATACAGTCATGAATTATATTTTAAATTAATCATGCATCGCCTCTCGATATAAAAATACATCTTTTTATAGCGATAACAGTATTGAGTATCCGAAGCGTCGAAGTTTTACTGTATAATACATATATACATATATATGCATGCGTGCATGCATATACAATGTTTATAGATATCCAATAGCATGATATCCATTGTGCATTTATCATCGATATTAATATTTTATTTTTTTCTTCTTTTTTATTTTCGGAACTTGTTACTATACGGATGGTTTTAAGTCATACAAAAAATTAAATACAATGTCACCATATTTTTTCTTCAGAAAATCCATGTTTTATTATTCGAAATTAAGTCTGAAAATAAGTTAATTAATCGTGCCTTGAACACTTGAATTGCAAAATATTTTTTAAATTGCCTGCCCTAAATGTATGTTTACAATAACATAAACTAATTCAAAGAAAAAAATATTATTTAGAATATATTAAAAAAATTGTTTCAGAAGTCGTAAATTAGTTGCAAATATAGTCATTTGTAATTATTTCTCATTATCCTTTCAAACATTTTATTTACTTTGTAAAATGAATTAATTAAACACAAAAAAACGTTTCTCGTTCGACTTATGTTTAGGTGCTATAATTCTATTTAAAAAGTCAAACACACAACCAAAATGGAAAACAAATGCATTAATCCTTACAGTTCATTACCACAGAATCAAGGCTGACTTAGTTGCACCATTTTTCAACCGGTCTTCGCCCTACAAAAGTTCAGGGTAAACAGTGAGCTTTTGGGCAACGCGCCAATGTGAGGGAAGTAGAAGATGAGAAAAGAGCCTTAAGTGCTCATTCCAAGCAGCAGTTCGGAATTTGGTATCCGAAAATATCGAAAGTAAAAATTTTTGTCCATATAGTTAGTCCTTAAAATTGTGCTTACGGCTGTCGATTTAAAAGAAACAGTATTCTTTGCCTCCATAAATTTGCAAGGTTGCTTGGTAATGACTTCTAACTTCTATTCCGTTACTGAATAAATTTCCACACTAATTGTGTTTTTTTAAATATTAATTTCAGTTTTATTGGGAAATATTGAATGTAAATGGAGTACTTTACCACATAACTGCACTTTTTTTACTTTATTTCACTTAAATTATAGTACACGCATTTGTTTTTTTTTAAGTTTCTACACAAATATACTTCTGAGCATAAATCAGTATGCAGTCCACATTTCACATAATCGAGTTTACAATGTGCTTTGGAATGTTTTTAACAATAGTCTCTTTTTTTACACATTGAATTCTTTGGCGAAGCATTTGTTTAAAGACACACATTTTTGTATTTCTCTTTTAACATTAACCCTATATAGTTAATAATTACAGCAGTTTAACTTCTAAACTCTGTGTAAAATCTAATGCATTGCAGATTCACGTTCCGGTACGCTTCAGCCGAAGAAGTACTGTTTAAACGGGTGTACAACAGAAAAAAAATGATTACAGAACTTGTAAGAAGAAAGACAATAAAAAATTGGGCATCGCTTGTATGCCCAATAGTAACGTTTTAGAGAGTGAGTGTGATGAGTCAACCGATTTGAACTGAAGTGACGTGGAGAAAATTTAAAATAACTCCCTCCTTCGCCTCCTAACTTTAGAAATCACCTCTTACTCATTTACGCAAACCCTATATATGCAAATAGCCAGTTTCATAGTAGGGGTTGTTTTTTTTCCCTTATCTTCCTTTCTTATAATTATACATACATAAATAAATATATGACTACACTACATGAGCTATCGAAATGCTATGATACTGGAATTACACAAAAAGAAAGAATTATGGAAAAAATGTTTCTGGTTTTGATCATATTAACTTTACATTTGCTTTGATTTATTTAAGATTTTGTCTAACAAAATATATAAACGAACAGTATAGTTAAAGTTGAAACTAATAGACTGTGAAATTTGCCATTTATTATTCCTAAAACAAAGACCATAACACACAGAATAGCCGAGTTAAATGCAATTCATTACATTCGTCACGTTATTTTTTCAAAGAATAATTCAAGTCCAATATATAGCAGTTGGAAACACTATATAGGTGTTACTAAGCTTTGCTAAAAACAATTCTCATTTACAATGATAATAATACGAAGTAACGTTCCTTTAAAACAACCCTTTTTTTTCCTCAAAAACCGCATTTCTACAGATTGGGCATCAACAAACAAGCAAAAACAAAGGATGCGCATGCATGCTCGAAACAAAAGAGAAACGCTTCAAGATTCTTTAAATCCGGCGAAAAGAAGACGTGACCGAAGTTCTGATATGAACCATAAAATAGGTATAGGACGTCGAAAACGGTTATGACCCAACGTTTATTGTCCTCTATAACAGCGCGGCAGAGGGAAGTATATAGGGTTCAAGTTGCTACTTTTATGGATGCAGCTTTACAAGGCTGGATGAGAATCACAAAGGTTTGAGTCGTCAATTCCCAGACGTGAATGTCCAAGAAATGGATTGGCTCCCCCCTGCCATTTCAATAAAATATATATTCTCCCATTTCTCCTTGCACGATTTGCCCATCAAAGAACAAAATCATGCACCCATTGAAGCTGGTAAACATTTTTTTTTACCATATTCAACTAAAAGCGCAACCAACATGACTTAGACCGTTATTCTTCCTAACACTCGGCTACCTTCCTATGTGTCTAGTTTTTTTCTTCGTTTAAGTGTCACATGTAATCATCGAAAGACATGTCCCAGCCAGATGGCCTGGATTTTGTGGGACATGTCCCATTTTGACTGTTTAGTAACGTTTCTTTTTATATACATTGTGAGCCCTCGAGGGATTTCTGAGAGAAGTGGGCTTAAAGTATAATGTCGTTTTCCGAACTGAGTCCATTTTTGATGGAGTAGTCAAAGCTTAGATACCTAACTTCAAAGGATTATAACTGTTGTCCAGAGGGAAAGAGTGTCGTATAAAGTCAGTGTCATTGTCAGTGGTTAAATAACTCCACGCTGGTTTTCGACTTTATTTCGAGGGAAAATTTTGAAATATTTCGTTATATATCAAACAGACATTTATTTCTTTTCTCGTATTAGTTAAAAATTTAGCAAAAAAGAAATCAGTTTATGAGGGGGAAAAAATATGGTAAGTTGTGCTTCCTTTATTAAACAAAAGCAATTGTCTTTCACCTTCAAACATTCTATCAAAACTTTTAAATGCTTTGAATTAAGACGCATGGCTTGTCATATTTTATTTTATTTTGTATGAAACATATCAGATCTCAAACTGCAATGCAACTTTAAGAGAAATTGTTTTGTCCCGTTTTCAGTTATATTATTAACTAGCATATTAAGCCTAGGACGAATGCATTGTTGTACACCGAAAACGTTCTACCGGTTCCAATCAATAATTTAATCAGAAAGGTACAAATAACATGAGAAGGCAATGCGAAGATAGTGATTGTTTTTACAGCTCACTGATAAAATACTGTAAGGTAACAGTAATAAAGGAAAGTTTGTGTATACGTTACGTAAGGTCCAAATTAAATGTTCTACCCTGCGAACTTGTATTCTTGAAGGTTTAATCAGTTAGTCAGTTTTGCCGTCGCATAACTTTCAAGAAATCAACAAGAAATGCACTTTTTTTCCTCAAGAAAAACATTTCGAAAATGTGTAATCCTCCATTACACTTTAAATAGTTTGATATTGTAAACTAATATGTAAGACGAGAAATATAAATTATTTTTCGGTAATGAGGAAGGAATTTTTTCCTAACTTTTCAGGGAGCGACTTTTAGCACTCCAGCCCGTGATTTTGACGGGAGCGGGAGGGAATTGGTTAAAGGATAAAAAGGTATTATCGATGAAAGTTTACCTTTTTTATTTAATAGCGCTGTAGATCTGACGCAATATCCTGTGTCAAAACTTTGAACGTAATTAAATTTTTACAATCCTTAAAATTCCTGGAAGAATTTAAAGTTTTTACATAATGTAAGCTGAAATATAAATGAAGTTCGTGTGATTATTCTTATGGAATTTATTAAAAAAAAGAAAGAAAGAAAGAATAGCAAAAGACGGATATTTATTAAAAACGCCATATTACTAAAAGCTTGAAAAACGTTAGTTTTGCTACGGTACATATTGTAAACATTAGTAAAAGTTTATCAAATGCTTAGTGGAATACAGATGTTAGTCCGTACTACCTATAAGTCTCAGCAGATTTCTATCAATACACAAGGGGTCAAACACTGTAATTAGGGGGCTTCGTAATCTACTCCTGAACTCTTGCGGCTTGTTAATGTAACCATACTCAGTTACAATTAAAATTTATATAATTTCTAACTATTTTTAAGGAATTGTTCGCAATGCAACGGCAACTCAACTATTGACAAACAAAATAGTTTTTAACATTACCGACATTTGGAGCGTTTTAGTGTAATACTTTCAGTATATTAACTCGTTATGCACTAGTGCAAAAAATATATAA
The DNA here is from genome assembly GCA_038502835.1 of Octonoba sinensis. Lineage (NCBI taxonomy): Eukaryota > Metazoa > Arthropoda > Arachnida > Araneae > Uloboridae > Octonoba > Octonoba sinensis. The sequence continues at coordinate 84,871,284 of CM076604.1, forward strand.
GAACCCTACAATCCAACTTTCCGACCATTAATGTCAATTTATCGCAATGAACTGTTTCTGTGGATGGTAATTCATTTTGAGTAACAGGAGTTAGAGCCCTTTAGCTCTTAATTTAAGGTACGATAACTAACAAGAGCATTTTTCATCTTGCTAATTGAAGTAAGGGCACTCTAAACTAACGCATTCTACTTTTTAATGTAATACTAAGTAAAAGATATTTTTTAAACATTATGAATTATTTAAAAGTATTTATTGTATTAAGTGCTTAGTTTTAATGAAAAACGTGGTTCTGTCAAGTTTTAAAAAGCTCCCACTGTTCAAAATAAAAATCAAATTTTAAGTACAGGTACTGACGCAAAATCTGTTAATCCTAACAATAGTTATGTCTGAGTTGCACATTTTTACAACAATGTAATTCAAAAACGTAAAGAAGTGTAATAAAAGAGAAAAAAGAAGCAAAAATTTAAAATCTCTAAAATGAATGTTTCAACTGATATTAAAGCAAATTTGGGGGATTTTGAAAGTACTACATCAAATTATTTTTATGCCACATTAAATGAGAACAATACGATGATTATTTTCATTTGTGAACATATGCGTCTTCATAAAAAAATAAATAGAAATATATATATATATCAATGTGTAACGTTTTTTCGTAGAACTTACAGAGCTTTTTTTAGTGCATGTTTTTTCTTTAATCAGTTTAAAAACAAACTTGACATTTAATTTACAGAAAGCAAGAAAGTATTGTTTTTGATATTTCAAAGTAAAAAATAATTCCAAGTATAAAGTGAAGAAAAAGATATACGAGTACAGCATTTTTTAAAAAAAATGTCATAAAAGGGCACGTCTAGACTTCTAGCGTAGAAAAAAAATAATGCTATAAGTTGAGATCTTGTGGAATCTATTCTGTAAAGATAGATTCTTTCAGTTCATGAAAAAATATTTATGAATATGAAAAGTCTTAGAAAGAATATTCGACAGCTGATTTCCTTATTCATCTGTCACTGACAAATTTTTGGCCGAGACTTCGTAAAGAGTCGAAACTTTTCGGTTGGTTTTACAAAATAGTGTCTTTCTTGGAGACCCAAATATTTCTTTTCTCTTCCTTAAAGTTGGTCAGAAACAAATAGTTTTGTTAAATATTTTTTAAAAATATATCTGGTGCGTTTAAAGATTAAAAAGTAACTAAATACATCAAATAAGAATAATTTTACTATGCAAAGGTTATATGAGAAATAACATTAAAATATATTTTTAGACTTTTACTTAAGGACACCAAAAGAGCACGTTATTTGGCGACAACATTTAGCAATGGGAGAATTTTTCACTTCAGTTTATGATTAAACGGTGGGTGCGCCACAAGTCGTACCTACACCCTATATCAAAAAATAAGCAACAAAAAGTAAAACTTGCTTAACTGCACATTTACAGAATTTGTAAATGTTTATTTAAAACTTAAATGCAAAAGCAGTTCCTCGGTAAGATATTTTCATAACTATACCCTGTGAAAAATTCTAGTTCTTCCTTTCACCAAAAACATGGTGAAAATGGGGAAATTTAGCTGCAACCAACATTTTGGATCAAAGTTGAACAATTATAATAGTGAAGTTTCACCTAGTTTCACCAAAAATGGGAAACAAGGAAACTCCTTATAATGGTTGAACTTTTATCCAAAATGTTGGTTGCAGCTAAAGTTCACCATTTTCACCATGTTTCTGGTGAAAGGTTGAACTAGAATTTTTTAGTGTACGCATAAGGCTGTATATTGCGATGGATATAAAAATACGTTCATTACAGCATTTACTACTATGATATACAGGATCTATTTAAAAAGCTGCTTGCAGGTATGAATCGCCGTTGTCGTGCCCTCATCTCCGGCACAGGTGATTACACACCCTAGTAACACTAGAAAGACGGAGGGGGTCTATTTGGGCACTTTCGATAATTGCTGTTCAGTAATTCCAATAATAATTGACTGAATGCTTTGGAATTTTCTGACTTTTTCTAATATGATCCTATTGAAGAGCTTTCTTTATCTTCATAGAAGCGTAAGTATTAAACCTTATACCTAGGATGACGGGAGGGACCACTGTGCTACTTATGGTATTTTACCAACGAAAACGGTAAAATTATTCCGTTTTTTTAAAGGCTGTCGCAGGACAAAGTGTCATTCAGTCTGGTTGGACGTTGAACTTTCTCATTTTACAACCAGTTTCAATTCAAAATACTAAACAAATGAGGCAGCTGTCTTGCTGGACAATGACGATTGCTCTTTGAAACAGAAATTGGTTTTACATTTTCATGTGAAAAAGAAAACACCATGGTACACTGTGATACACTCAGCTTTTGTATAGGGATTAGAGAACATACATGGGGCCCGTGGACTCACTCGAGAAGAAATTTGGATAGAGTAGGGCTCAATATTATTGGAATGATCACACTGGACCCTTCAGTCTTTCTAGATATACGAGAATATTCCGTCTTTCTAGTGCTAATAAGTGTTAGTAAGTTTTTTCCCCACAAGTTAGACATTCTTGTTCACACTGCTTTTTAGAAAAATAATTGCTGCTAATGTCTTTTGCTATTTTGCATTTTCTCTTCTGCTCAACAAGCTGTGAAAAGGTCGTTACGTTTCAATAAATTGTTTTCATTTTAATACACCTTTCTGTTTGTTGCATATTTTTTGAAATAAAGTGTACTATTTTCACTAAATCCACTATTTACACTATATCAAAAATTACGAGATTCTTTTTTTAACTTTTAAAATTTAATAGAGAATTATAAGAGAAAATTATTTGTAGATTCAACCAAATAAAAGCCATGCTTCACCTCCACACTTCCAATAAAAATTCCCTGATGCGTGCATTCAGATAACCAACAACGAATTGAAGAAAAGTCAAGATGTTTCTATCGTGAAATGCTTGAGAAACTCTGTAAATTTCACAGAAAAATTTACTTGCTATGTACAATATTTGTACCCAGTTTCATAAAACTACCACGCATATTTACCAAGTTATAACCTTTTTTTTCCAAAATGCCAATTTTCACACGATGGTATTGGCCTTAAACATTACACTGAAGTTAGAAATAACACAAAATAATATTATTTAAATTATGAGAATTTGAAGAAGATAATTATTTAATGCGCATAGCGCGAAAGATAGGAAGTTTCATATTCAAGTATATAGGGCAATTCGTGAAAGTATTTCAGTCGAAGGTATTAAAATTTCAAAGATATCGACAATTTAATGAGTTCTTTTTCAATGATTGAATTCAAGGATAAGGATAAATCTGCTGCAAGAGTTTGCAATCATTGAAACCATATATGCTGTAAATTTAGATAAAAATCGACTATTTGTAAAGAATTCCTTACCGTCCTTACCAAGAACATGGATAAGAAATGATTCTATGAAAAATAAAAATTGCTTCTTTCACCGCATGCGTAGTAAAAAAACATATATCCTTTAAATGCTCAGAACTTATCTATTGTTTAGCTTTTTAATTTTTAATTTCGGGATAATGTTTCTCTTGTGTGTTTTCTTCAAGCATTTTAAGAGACAGGATGACTGCAGAAAATCATCTCCTCTCTTTTTCAATTTGCTATCGACTCCTAATTGTACGTGAGGTGAAATGTTGTACTGGAAAGTGGTAAAGCGAAAAATGCATTTTACATGGTTGAATTTGGAAAACATTTTGCCCAATATTTATCCAGAAATTTTGAAAAGAAAAAGCGAAAAAAAAAGTCCCATCACTTTTGGCTATATAGTGTATGTATAGTACAGTTCTGGTAAGTTCATGATTGACCTTGGGAGTATTTATTTCTTCTTGAGGAGTTCACTAAAAGGAAAACGTTATTGGCTTTGAGCTGAAATGGATTTCCTTTTTTTTTTTGCGACAGTAACCCAACGGAATTCAGTACCAAAAACACGTCCCACATTCAACGCACTCCCCAGAAATAAAGAATTGCTTTCAAATTCCTGCGTCATTTGGGGGTTTTTTTTGGTATTCATGTATTATTTAAAAGTTTCTCTAAAATGCATTAGCAAAAATAAACTGTTCTGAAAGTATATTTTTAAAAGCTATTAGCTATAGAAACTTGTTAATAATCTATGACAGTCTAAGGCAGGGGTCTCCAAACTACGGCCCGAGGGCCACATCCGGCCCGCGGACAGATTTTGTCCGGCCCGCGGAGAGCTAGCATACTTGAAAGAAAACTCCTTCTAGAGAACATATTTATTTTTTATAGCAAATTAAATTAAGTTTACTGAAGTAATCTATTTTTATGTTGAATAATTATTAATATGACATCTACATTGATATGGTCATGGGCTAACTACTCATAACATTGTTGTAGGTTATTATTTACTAACTAACAAATTATTGAAATGAATCCAACTAACATTTTATACATTTTAAATGAAAAGATAACTTATAACAAGCATAACGACATATGAAATACTAATGAGATTTATGTAATTGAGATTTTCCACTGACAATAGTTTGTAGTTGTGGACTAATTTTACTTGTACCAATTATTAAAAGAGATTTAAGATGCTCATCAGTTAATTTAGATCTGTAAACATTTTTTGTGTACTTCATTTTGGAAAAGGTCTTCTCACACAAATAAGTAGTACCAAAAACAGAAAACAGCCCACGAGCAAATTTATGCAAATTATCAAAATTGTGTCAGTGGAAGACACTTATCAAATTCCAACAAAGATAAGTTTTGATATTTGTTCTTAATTATATCACTGCACTGTAGATCAATCATTTCCATTTGAAGTTCCGGGGCTAGGGTTTCAATGTCAGTATCAAAAGGATTCTGAAAAATCTTAATTTGATTCGCAATGGCATCAAAGTCCGAGAAACGAGTATCAAAATTTATTTTCAAAGCACTCAAAGTTTCGATTGCAAAATCGATAGGAAACTCGGTCTCAGTGGTGTGGCTAAATATTTCACATGTTTTAAAATGTGAAAAACATTTACTTCGTAGTTGTGATTGAAACAGTATCAATTTCTTCCGGAATGATTTGATATTATTGTATAAATCAGGAAGATGCTGGTTTTCTCCTTGCAATCTCAAATTCAGTTCGTTCACATGTTTTGTCAAATCAACATAGAATGCTAACTTCCACAGCCATGCGTTGTTTTGCAATTCTGTAAGAGGGCGATGCTTTTCATTCAAAAAAAATTCGATCACTGCTCGAAGTTCAAAAAAGCGCTGAAGGACTTTCCCACAACTAAGCCAACGTACGGCAGTATGATAAGGTAAGTCATTTTCTCCAATCTCTTTAATAAATTGTACGAATTGTCGGTGATTCAGCCCAAAAGATCTGATAAAATTAACAGTTGATATGACTGGTTTCAGAACTTCAGACATATCCAAACATTTTCCGCACAAAGACTGTTGATGAATGATACAATGTAAGACTATTGGTTTTGAACCACCGTCATTTTCTACAGCCTTTGACACAAGAGCGACCACTCCTTTATCTTTCCCTCTCATGTTTTTGCCTCCATCAGTTGTAATACATTTCAAGTTTTTCCATCGAAGGTTCTTTTGCTTAATGGCCATTTCAACTCCTTTAAAAATATCTGAACCAGTAGTTGTGCCATGAATACTATACATATCAAGAAGTTCTTCATGCACTTCATAGCTTTTATCTACTCCTCGAATATAAATCAACACCTGAGCAGTATCTGACACATCCGTTGACTCATCCAAGGCCAAAGAAAACCACTCAACATGTCCATTTTTGTTGAACAGTTGAGAGGATATATTTTCAGCGATGTCTTCTACCCTTCGAGCCACAGTGTTTGCTGACATACTGACAGTTTTTAATAAATTTACCTTTTCAGGGCACATTTCTTCGGCTACTGCGATTATGCATTCTTTGACCATTTCTCCATCGGTGAATGGTTTTCCACGTTTTGCAATTTCAAGAGCCACACGAAAGCTGGCACGAGTTGCAGCCTCTTGTTCAGTTTTGAGTTTTGTAAATAAAGATTTCTGCGATTTCAATCCGCGCTTCATAGCTTCGAATTTTTCTGTCCGCAAACTTCCTGTATATTTTGAGTAATTTTGAAAATGTTTTGCTTCATAATGACGTTTAATGTTATATTCTTTGAGAACGGCTATGCTTTCATTGCAAATCAAACATAGCGCCTTGTTACTGGACTCAATTACGAAATACTGAATGTTCCACTGATCTTTGAATTTTCTGCATTCACTATCAATTTTTCGCTTCTTTTCCATTCTACTAAAACACACACAAAAGCAACAATTCAAATAAAAATATTGTTACAAAGATGTCTTAAACTTAAACACGCACAAACACGTTTTAAGGAGGTACGCACTATTTTATTTCACAGCAGTGTCATAGGAACTGACTTGTGGTTGCGCCACTAGCCTTCTTATATATTTCACTTACTGCCATCTAGAAGTGAGTGGAAGACACCAGAACTTTATCGAACCAACGAGATTATTCTGTAAGTGCTATTAGCGCCATCTGTTAGGGATAGAAGGTACTACCTATTTCTGCTTGTGTCCACCAGATGTCCTGTCACGTTACTCCTCATGGCTCGCTCGTACTCTACGACTAATCTAGAAATTACAGATAATGACAGGAAAATTAATAATATGCAGTGTTGCCGTTTTGCGGACTTTAGTTCGATTTGCAGCCTTTTTTAAACGTGGCGTACTTTTTCGGACTTTTTTTTTCATGTAAAAAAATACTCATTCGTTACTTGAGTACTCGTTAGGAACCGAAGTAACGATTACTGAAGAAAAAAGTAATCAATGATTACTTGTGTATTTCATTACTTTTGTAATCAATGATTACTATGGCGATACGATGCGGGTACCCCATTATAACGGATACCCATACGATACAGAAAATACATCAGCTTCCCCGTCGCTAATGGCATCTGGCAAAAAAGTAATCATATTTTACACCACTAGTGGACTGATTCAACTTTTTACCACCGGCAACAATTAATGATAATATGGTTTTGGCCCTTGGAATTTACTGGAGTAATCAATATGGCCCTAAGGCTGGAAAGTTTGGAGACCCCTGGTCTAAGGTAACTAACTTTGTTAATGTCAGTCCGATTTAAATCAAAACATGTTTAAATTATTGAAGACAATATTGAATCCTTACATTGTTGTTGCATTGTGGAATTAGCATACAAATTGCTAAACAGAAGCACATTAAGGGATTTACTACTACTGAATGAGGCCGCCTGAGAGAGAGACACTCTGAATATATGAAGGCCGAAATGGAAGTCCTATTATGAAATGGTCTGATAAAAAATCTCATTTGGTATTCCTTCTACTCGAGTAAATAATGAAGTATTTCCAGAGAAAGCGTTAGTTTTCTCCAAAGTGCTTCCAAAACGGGGCTAGTATCTTTAAACAAAATGGCTCCTTTCTTCTTTTCTCATGAGTGTATAACTAGGAAATGGCGTTCGAAATAGATTTAAGATTACGGTAGATGTTTTAGTATGAAAATTGATTTTTATCCGCTAATCAATGAAGTTAGGTAGTGGAAGTCAAGTGGAGTCATTAAGTTAAGTCTTTTCATTAGGGGGTTGAATCAATTACGGCTTTCCTCTAACGACCTAAGATATGCAGATTATTCATTTGAATTCATTTTTTCCCACGAATAGATAAACGTGCTTTAATGAGGCATTTAAAATGAAGGAAGGAAATTAATTTTGTGGTATGCGGATATTTTTATGAGTGAATGCTATGATACCATTCCTGCTTTGCCACAAAAATGTCTAAGTATTTATTGGGAACAAAGAAGGGAAATTAATACTGAACAAATTCCACTTAAATTTGAAATATTTTGCTCAAAATAGACAGCATACACGTCGAGCGACTAATACGCTTGCAGATTTTAGGTAGTGTTTTATTCTGAAAGTTGGAAGATGACGGAATAAATTTAAAATACTTTTAAGCTATGAGTTTTAGATCACAAAACGGTCGAATGTAAACTTTTAAAATGCCTACTGTCATATTTGAATTTTTGGTATTATCAATAAAATTACCTTCTTAGCTTTTAAGCCACAAAAAGGACGATATTCATAAACACGAACGAATTTTACTGTTCGTAGTAGAATGGCGAATGCTTTGGAAGAACGTTGCAGCATAAAAATAGTGCAGAAAATCCTTTGGAACTTCATAGATTGAAATACAGAGCAATATAGAGGGATTACCTATGTTTTCTAGTTGATGTACCCCTTCCATGTGGATATCACATTCCACACACACATTACATGGGTAGTTACATTACATGGGTAGTCAATGTAGGTAGGTATTACATTACATGGGGATATCAAGGCACTTTTGTGCCTTGATATCCCCATGTATGAAACTGTAAACCATTTGTAATTAAAGCGTAAATCTGGCTTTACTTAAAAATTTAGAAAACAAATAAGAAAACCTATGGAGCGAGTATTTAGTATTTAGTATGCAATATTTTTTTATATAGCACTGAATTTTGTAACATTTGATAATGATTTAAGATATTTTATTCAACAAAATTATGCTTCTTACTCTTTTGGTCAGATTACGAGCTCCCTTATACCTAAGCGTGACATCCCCCACCCACCAGGGTGAAAAACGATGATTTAGATGATTGGACTATGATCTTCAAGAAATAGGTTAGAAAAGCGTGGAAAGTATCTTGCATTAAATAACGTCTATAATAATTGTTTTACTACAGTATAAACCAGACCCCGACAATAACTGAGTGACAATACGCGGGTCACCGAAAAAGGTATTTCATAATTTTCAAGTCACCCAAATTCAGTTCCAAAAATAAAACACAGAACATAAAAAAATGAATTATATAAAATATAAATATGAATATATTTACTGAATATTATATTAAAATATAAATATTAAGAGCGAATGCTTGTAGAATACATAAAAAATAAAATCAAAATAAATAATGCAAATGATTTTTTTTTTAGTTTTTAGTAACGAGCATGATTTTTTTTAAACAAAAAGTGTAACTGTATCAAGGAAAAACCATAACGTTTATGCATATAAAAATACCTAATAAGTCCTACCGTATTTTTAATGACTTTGGTTGATTTTTATAATGTTGCCTACACCTGATTTTAAAAAATATTTAACATGAGGTTTTTATTTCATGTCATTACCCTTTGTTTAACAAGGTTCCAACTGACATTTTCACAGACATATAGTTTATTCTATGACATTGTATAAGATGTGCATGCTAAACTAATTATGTCTGCATTATACTGGTGAAGAAAAAAATAAAAACATAATAATAGTAAGAATAACAATAAATAAAATACAGAATGCCAAGGTTCTATCTGCAGACAATAACTTTTATTTTTCAGATGAACAAAATTCTATCAGCGTTTTCTCTGCTTATCGGGTTCTATCACTGCAGGCGATATTTTTCCTTTTAAATTCTTTATGCGGAATACTTACGTTTTCATATCACATTTCATTACTTCTTTATAACATGTAATGCACTTTGTACACATTGATGTTTTTTTTTTTACTCCACATTTCAGTTCTCATTTTAATTATGTTATGTGATTCTTTTACACGGTAGAATTGAAATGATTATTTTTTCCTTGTTATTTCCTGTCGCAGAAAATAGTTGTACTGCGATGCTTTCCCATTGGCAGCAGGGCAAAAGTACGTGTATATTCAAAGTCCAAAACACTTTATTCCCTCTGTTTTTAAAATTATGAAGACAGGTGGGCCAGTGTTCTGTTTTCGATTCTGATTCAAGAATTTTCCCAAGGCAAATCTTATTTTTTATCGCCTTAAGGGAATCCAAGATTTAATCAAAATGAGCGACTCTGGCTTATATTATATGTAAAATTGTCCCAATAAGCCTCCCAGAATCACTCTTTAATCTCGACTAGTTATGATTTTCAGAAAACCTTTGGTCTTAAACGTATTGTCTTACTAACAGGATGTTTAGATTGTTGATGGAAAGACCAAAGAGCTTGTGATAATACCCTGTAAAGCCTTTTTTTTTTAAGCAGAGTATTTCGGACTCTCATTCCAACATTTTGGTTATGATTTTAATAACAAGTATGCACTAAATAAGGGTTTTCTGCGATTTTACCTTTTCTGCACTTCCTTGTTTATTATTTTCTTCCTTTCTTTTTTCTTCTCCTTTTTTAAAGAATTTACATGACTAATCACCGTCAGTATCGCTTTGAAATATATTTATTACATTCCAATTGCATAATGTTTTTTGCAAAACTACAATTAATAAGAACTACGCTGTCAATGAGAAAAATTCAATTATACTGGTGCATAAAACATCATTCTCGTTGCTGGAAGGTCCCGGAATAAAATTTTTCGGCATTGTAGACACTTTCGCCAGAAAAAAGAGAAAACGTATGCAAACTAGTCATGATAAGATTTGTCTGAAGCTATTTAAGCGTACTAAACGATTTTTCTCTTGATTTTCTTCAACTAAAACGCAGAAGCAGGGCACCCTTTTATAAACGTTCTTCATAATTTATGTATCCCATAGTACTATTTTATTGTTTCCTTTCCGTAAAAGAAAGATTGTCTATTTCCAAGCCCACTAAGATGTAAGATCCACGCTTACCGGCAGACATTGTAAACATGGTGAAACTTGAAGTGTGATATTGGTAAAGAAGTACAATAAAGCAATTAAAAATACATCTATGGATCGCACGTAAACATATACAATACATAAAACAGAGCTACTAATGTTAAATTTAATAGAAACAAAGCTTGTGTACTAGTATTTACGCTGATAAACATTTCCGTCAGTCGAAACTTCTCTTCTTTTTATATTTAATCTCACATACATGTCACGACGAAGACTAGATGGCGTGCAAAGGGCATTAATGCTCGTTGAATGGGTAAAGGCTTCCATGTCTCTGTAAATGATGATAGAATCAGGAAATGATGCTTCGAATGGGATCCAAAGAAAGAAACATATCAGTAACGAAGAAGTTTTTATCTTTGAATCGATGAGGCAGCAGATTATAGGGCGTTCTGGGTAATTAGCGTAATTGTTTTATATAAAAAAGAGGAATTAGTCCAATGTTAATTTGGGACTGATAGATTTAGAATCAAGGTGCTCAAAAAAATCGTCCCAAAATCAAATTGCAAGAAATTGTCTGGAAATACTACGACACAGTAAATTTTAAAAAACATATTTGTAAATCCTTAAAAAAATAATACAAAAACGTTCAGTTTAAATTTAGAACAACTTTGAAATTTAGCACCCATTCTATCTGGATTAATAAAAAAAAAATCTGCTATATTATTTACTAGCTGACATGGCCGGCGTTGCACGGGGTAACATCGCATCATTCCGAGGCCAAAGTGACACATGTCCAAAATTCAGTTGTAAATGTCCAAGGCAAAATTTATTTAAAAAATCGCATTCGAAGATGGCAACAATCCTTAAAAATCGCATTTAAACAGCACAATTCCTTAAAAATCTCGATTACATTAAAACAGCTGCCTCAAAAAATTCCTTTTAGACTAACAGTTATTAAAAATCCACTTTAAAATGCCAACAATATTTCATAAAAATCTCCAGCAGTATCTAAACTAGGTAACAGTAACTAAATACACATGTGCATCAGGACAATAGCTCCAATATAACATCAAGAGTCGGTAAAACTCGCAATTACAATACAGAGAACACTACATCTGAAAACTCCCATCAGAATAAGAGCTGTATTCTCTTTAAAATTGCCTATTAGATGAAGAACAACGGTCCCTAAATATATCTGCTTAGAATTTAAAAAAAAAACATTCATTAGCCACCGATTTGAATAAATACAACTATTTCTAAACATCCCTATTAGAATAAGGACATAAGTCCAAAAAATAGCCATTAGAATAAAGACGTCAGTGATTAAAAATACCTTTTAGACTGTAGACCTTTAAGAGCTGCTTTTCTTAAAATTACCAGAAGTCTATCTTAGAATCCCCGTCAAAATTCTTAGAATCCCCATGGAATAGAAAAAGAACAAATTCGAAATTTGGCAAAACACACACACACACACACACACTCACAAGCTGACTCACAAACTCGGTTTTATTGATATAGATATGAAACTGGTCTTCATATATATTATTCCATTTACACTTGAGCATTTTTTATTTATGTTTTTGCATACGAAGAAAGATGGATTAGAATCAGGTCTGTGTAAAGAACTATATAAAATGATTGTTATTACAAGTACAATAGCTTTTTATGAACTTTTTTATACAAAAATTGTTATTACTGAAATTTTTAGAGTACATTTTTTGTTCTCAATTGTGAATTAGCCATTAAAAGGAAGTAGAGGTACCACTTTTATGTTTTAAGATAATTATTCGATATTTCATAAGATCAATAATAAAATCAGGAAAAAATACCAGTAAATATTCTATGTATATGTAGCGTACACTTCAGAGCACAAAAGTATGACAAGAAGGAAGTTACGTTATGACCAGCTCAGTTATCAAGACTGACAAAAGCAAAAGGCGTATTTACAGCTCATTGATGAAAGCTCAGAGTCTTCTTAACAGAAAAATCTCAAGGAATGTGTCTTCATTTTCTTGAATGGTCATACAATCAGGATACGACGTAACAAATGGGGTCTTCGCTCGAACACCAATTCTGTTAATGGGAATTTTTTATGCTTCAATCAATCGACGGGGACAATAAAAGTCAGGTAGTGTAAATACTGAGAAAGTTTAATTAAAACGGGGGATATTACGGGTAACAAAATGGTTGTCCGTCTTTATATTCTTGTGGTACTGATACTGGTTAGTTAAGAAAAGTAAAAGATGTAAAACAGAAAGATCTTAATTAACAGGAAGCTATTTAGATGCATCAACGACGTATCTTAATTTATTTATCGAGTTGATTATTTATTTGTCAACGTGTTTGATGAAAGGTGTGTATATTACGTAAATAATTAAACTGGGTTCGTTTTTAAGCCATAAGTTTCTAATGAACATAGAGTGAAATAGTTTAAAATTTCCAATGTGGTATTAAAGTTACTAATAAAATGTGATTACATATTTTATGGAAATTATTTTTGTTTATATTTTAATGAATGTGCATGTTTGAAGAATCCATTGCATTTAATATTTTTGTCAATTTTTACAAGGTTATCACGCAGTAATATTATCCCTCCATATGTTAAGAAGAAATTTCTGACCATTAGTTATACTATAGGAAAAGTTATAAAAAATACTTTGTGCTAAAATATGAGTAAAGGGAAAAGCCAACGTAAATAAAGCACAAATTGTCAAAATAATAAAGCAAATAGCAATTTAGAGGCTAAAATGAAACCTTTTTCATCAGGGCATGAAAAAGAAGTCATTAAAAAGAAAGTTGTGAGTGAACGAGCAACAACCAGCGAGACAGCAGGAATAAATATCGGTATCAGTACCGGCATGAATCTCAAACCGATGTAAATACCGGTATTTGTTATAAAAACCGGATGTCTTTCTGTTTGTTGCCCGCTCACTCGCATAGTGTGTGAGACGTACCCACAACATTCCGAAATACTATTTACATGTAGTATACCAGAGTGTAGTAGTTTATATTAATCTATTTTTGCGTCATCTTTGAGATTCTACATTTTGATAATAAAATATCAGTGGTTATAAGACTACATTGTCAAAGTTTATTTACTGCCCGTTTGTAACCTTGGAATGTTCAACAAACTGCACTTTAAACTTACAGTCACAATTGAGTACTCGTGTTTATTTACTATATTTAATTTTCCAATATGTACAAGACAGTTGTCGAAGTAAAAAAAAAAGACAGTGCATTACAGGTTTATGCTTAATGCTTGAACTTCCTCAATCCTATTTATGTATGTGTGCGTGTTGAAGTACAGAGCACATATACATTCCTAAAAATGTCTAACGACCCGAATTATTGAAAACAAACGACATGTTTGCTTTATAAAATTATACGTACTAATTTTAGAAAAATAAATCACTGTAAATTTTTGGAACAATTCTTTAAAATGCCGTCAAAGGGTATTTTTCCCCTTTAGTTTAGCTTTATTAAAAAATTGTATCGCGCTGTTTTTTTCAGTATTATTGTGTTTTTTATAAAGCTGTTCATTGACATAAAAGCACTGCGTTTTCTTTGTTTAAGCAAGCACATAATTTGTGCAACTATAATTTTACTTTGGGCATAAATTAATGTAAAAAGTGAAGTCAAATCGAAATAAAGATAGAGTGAGATTTTGTCTTTCCTTTAAATGCGACCGTTGAAAGCAGGACTTTTTCGTTAACTAAATTAATGACCCTGTCTTCCTCGTTTCTACTGCAAAATGGACACAAAAGCGAAAGTTTGCGAAATAAATGAGATCCTACTAATTCCATTTAAGAATCCCTGACCGCTAATCAATCTCACGGTTTTTCCTCCGCTTGCAGTTTCCCGAAACTTGGCAGCGACCAGGGAACGCTTAAAGCAAATCGAGACCAACTTGCCAATTGAATGTCTGAAAGAAATCTATTAGCCCAAGAGTCAGGCCGTTAAGTCCTGAGGCTAATTGCCCCGGACCCAGGGCAAGACCAATTACTTTTTCCGAAAAATACATTCCCCCTTCTGTCTGGATACTGTATTAGAGACATCTGGGCTATGCGCCATTCAGGGCTTTTCGTGCTGATTCTGGATTGCTCAGCAACGTTTTATTGGTTCGGAGTTCGTGCTTATTGTCCAGTCCCGGGACGCTCGTAGGGATTTCTGAGGGTCCTGTGAATGTCGATTTAGATTGCAAATGGATCCGGTCGCAATGAGGCTTTTCGCTAGTAAAAAAGGAATATCATTTTGTTCATATCGAGAACAGATATACTGTTTCTCGGAATACCTTAAGCAAATAAGAGTAATATTAAAACCGTATAATATTATTGAATATAAAACCATTATTTAATCATTTCCCCGTGTGTTCTTTCTAAAACAAAGTCCCCAGGGTGCTATCACACATACGTCATCAACATAAAACCTTCATCTGCCTTAAGTACCACTGCATATATTTACATGTCAGTCTAATTTGTATGTTTTATTGATTAAATGAATGAATTTACGTACAAAAACATACAAGAAGTCCCTTTATACATGTGTATGATTTTGTGTATGTGGGTGTAGCAATTCGTAAGACATTTGAGTCTCCTGAAAGATCATCTTCTATGAATATAGTTAAGAGTTTAACAACTTGTATTCAAGTTCAATTTCGAAGATATTCCCATAAAACGACTTAAATATATCACGAAATATTTTATGGAAATGTCGCATTGAAATTTGCGAAGGAAGAGCAAATATACAGAATCTGATTTATTTTAATATTACAAGTCTTTTATTCGTTAAGTGTTCAAGTTTTTTATTTCTTTTAAGTTAAATAAGCAATCCGAAAATATCAGAAGAAAAGTAATTTTTATTCATTCATATATTTATTAATTCATGCATTATTTTGACTGAACTTGACAGTTTCATGCTTAACCAATTAAACTCTTTAGAACGTTCAACTCTTACTAAAGTAACTAAGTTTTACAAGAGTTATTTCACGGAATTAATGTCCGTGCTTAATTTTCTTATATATACTAAATTGTTCTTTTATTTTTCAGCATGCACAATACACACACACACGCAAGCACGCAACACACTTATATATATATATATATACTGCGACCAGTCATATAAGTACTGTTACATAGGTGCTCCATAAATTATAAATCTGAACGAAAATTTTGATTAAGGAATATAAAAATTATTCAGTTTATGCGGTCTCATAAAAAATGCTTCCTGATGGCATTGAGAACTTATTTTAATTACTTAAATCATCACAAACTTAATTAAAGTACTGACAAACTGACAAAAATATTCGTTCTTAGTAGGTTATTTAATCAGAGCTCAATTCAAGAAGAAAGCTTGAAAAACCACATAGTTTTGGAAAATATTTACATTTCGGTAGAAATCAAGTTTTGCTAATTTTATTTTGCTTCGTTTTTTAATTTGTTTTTCTGTTCTGTATGTGTGTAAACTTTTAACCTAAATCTAGAAACTGCACGAAATCACATATTGATAGAAAAAAATGGTTTAATATTTTCAAAAATAGTAATGAGGTTACGCTCAAGTGTTATATCGCTGTCATCTATAATGTTTTTTCTGCCACATGAAGAACATATATAGAAAGTAATTACTTCGTAACACTTTCACTTGATAAAATATTCAAAGAATCTTTACTTACTTTACTAAAACATAGATGAATACTGTACCGCTGCATTATATCGCATCAATTATGAAACAAAACATGCCTTCCATTTTCCCAATCACCTCATTGTATAAATACAATATGAATCACGGCTTTTATATTTAATGAAATAGTAATTGCTATACGTATTTTGAGATAAATTTGTATTTCCTGAGAGTTGTAACTGTCGTTCGTTTATAATTTTGAAAACTGCAGGTAAAATACAATTAGGCATTATGGTAAAGAATATATTGACATGTTAAAATTTAAACGTTAATTCTATTCAACATTAAAATAAACATTTTAATGTTAAATTGAATTAAATTTTAAATCTTGCATAAATATTCGCAGCGAATTTTAAAATTCTCTTAAAAATAAATGAAATAGGTTTTATGAAATTATTCTCAAAACATTTTTGTGTGAATCTATCATATAAGAATAATTAATGTTAAATGCACCATATTTTTGATTCATATTTTATCTTTCGTTCAGTTTGCTCTTACGTAATTAAAATGGCTCTTAACAACTTTATATTAATATATTCGCGCACTTATTCAGGATAATTGCAGTATATTTCTTTAATCTTAACGAGTATAAAAGCAATTTCCTTAAATTTTTACTTTGTACAATATAAATGCAACTTTATGCAGGGGCTATATGACACATTAGTGTTTAACAACCAACGATCCAGGAACTCTAGTATAAAATCGAACTATCGATAACTCTAATTAAGGGAAACATTGTGTTGTCTGATAAATAGTGTCATGCGCTATTTATATGAACTGTTAAGGCATGCAGTTACTAATACACATTTAAGCAGCTTTCTATTCAGTAATTCAATTTCGCAAAAAAAAAAAAAAAAAGTAAATTGCCATTATTCTCTTAAATACAGTAATAATACGGTCTACAAATTACGACATAAATAGGGAATTTAAAATAATTATTTATGTCAGAAAAAGGTACAAAAGCTTGGCACTGTACTCTGAAGGTAGGGTTCTCTGAAACGTGATCACTGTTAAAAGGTTTCGTAAGAGTAAAAAGTGTAAAAGGCGCTGAGATTCAGCAGTAAAAAGCAAGTTTCAACTTGAAGAAACGACCCAAAGCAGCTTATACGCAGTTAGTGATTGCAAGCAAAGTTTGAAAAATATATAGTGCAAAGAAAATTTGTCTCATTCTATTCACTAAAAAAAAATAAATAAAGAAAAAGCTTTAATTTCTTTAACCGAACAGAAAGAACTGTCAAATAGCCTGTAAATGAAAGCTGGGGGTGTGAATGTCTATGTTACACACCTGAGAGTTATGTTTTATTAATTTCAAAAGGCTGTGAAAAAACGTTTAGTTTTTAAAAGTCACAAATATGCGTGATTTTAAAGGCAAAAAATATTTGTTCATTACCTTTTTCAATAACAATGTTTTAAAAAAATATATGTTTCACCTGTGGGGCATTTTCGGTGCTAATTATTTCAGAAAATTTTACAAATACAGCTTACTCTTAAAAATGGATCATTTTTTTCTTTGTTTCTAAAAATGATTTAAGAACTGAAAACTGAATATGGTTTCAAAAACTACAAAATATGACCAAAAATTGCAGTAATGTGAAAAAACAGAGTAAAAATCTATATATCAGTTTTGGAGAACACATTTTAAAACAGTGATAGAAATTAAAAGTTATTGCTAAGAAAAAAATGTCACTTTAAAATCCAAATAATTTTCTGCATCATTGTCATGAAAATTGAATACAAAGGTAAGCGTAAATATTTTACACACATAACGAATTTTTTTTTAATGAAAATAATGTGTTGCTTTATTCGTTGCGCTAAAACCTTTGAAACTTCCTTCCCCTCTAATAGTTTGTATCTTGAATATGTTTATTCTACTACGTTTTTGTAATTGATAACACCAAAGATAATAATAACAATGATAATAATTAATAAATAAATAAATAACAGTAATAATAACAAACAAAATGTAAGCCTAAAATATCTTACTGCATTCAAAGTTGTTGGGTTATTTATTTTTTTACAGGAATTCATTATCTTCCCGTTCATTATTTTCAAAATTCAGAAAAGATGATTTTAATAGTAGACCAACTTACTTCAGTTAGCCTCCTTGACAATTGTTTTAAGTAGTATAGGCATTTCAAAAGCTTGCGCAAATAAACCGCAAATGACCAATTCATTCCAAAAGTGGTGATATAATTTCAAAAATAGTATACATAGCTCATTTATATACAAATCAACCTATAAAAGTTCGACACACTATTTGTGATCGGAAACAGAGCGCAAATGGGAATTTGAGAAGAAAATGCTATTTAATTTTTGCATCACTTGTTTTAAATGTGTAGCAATTAATAACAAAAGCGGCATTTATTGAACCTGATTATGAACGCACGAATCAACGATACATCAAACGAATAACTCAAATGGAAATTTGCTGTCGATAAAAATATCATTAAAAGTTATTTTAAGGACTCCGATCAAAAAAAAAAAAGGAAGAAATATTTCGTGAGCGTCTTTATATCTTCAAACAGAAGCAGTGCTTTCTGCCGAGCTTGCGTGATGTCAAAATCTGAACTAGATCAAAGCTGTATCAACAGTAATGTTTGGGGATTTTCTCCATTTTTCAAAGGGAAAATTAAAGATACTGGTTAAAATTCACATTTGAAATACATGTATTTAGTATTAGCATCAAATTAAAACCCACATTTATCTCTATATGTAAGCGAACTCGATTTTAGCGTACATATAGTTTAAGGTAATGCACGTAGTTATTAAATGTAAAAGATTTTTTTTTCAAGGAACAAACCATTAACGAATGCATAAGTAAAGATTCATTCTATGGGGAGGGGGAATTCGGGAGAAATGTTCATGCTCCACACCTGAGAGCTATGTTTTATTAATTTGAAAAGGTAGTGAAGAAACGATTAGGGTTTAAGATATCACACATAGGTGGACTTTATCGGCAAAAATTAATTTATTCATTAACTTTTTCAATAACAATTTTTTAATAAACATATTTTTCACGTGTGGGACATTTTCCGTGGGGAATCTCTAATGTAAATATTTTAAAATAATATATAAAGACGATTTTTCAAAATGGAACAGTATTTTGTTTCTGAAAATGGTTTAAAAATCTGAAAATTGAATATGGTTTTGAAAAATTACAAAATATTAACACAAAGTGTAGTAATGGAAAAAACACAGGTTAAAAAATATATATCAGCTCTGGAGAATACTTTTTAAAACGGTGAGTTATTAATAACGTACAATTTACATACTTGTTCTTTGAAAACATGTAATTTATGATTAATCGTATTGGGGAATAATTTATACTTACAAAATTTTTTTTGCATAATCTATTCCTTATTGCTACAGTTTACTTGAAACATGGTATCACCATAGAAGGAATTGCATTATTGTAACCATTTATATTAAGAATAATGATATTGATTAGTTAGTAATTAATTTCAAACATTGGTGCAGTTAATTAAGGATATTCTATCATTATGTTGCATCGCGGATGTTAGTGGTAATGTATTTTGTTCTTCAAATATGCCTGAGTTAAATTCTTATGACTTTGATGTTAGTTTAGATCGTAGAACTCTGTGTGGGTGGATGAGTTCAAATAAAATATTATTTTAGTACTTATATCTTTCGTAGAACAGGTAATTTTCTTCTTTATAAAAGCGCTTAGAGATTTGTCAATTACTAGTGAGTGTTGCCTTTATTACTCCTTTTACAGAGATGCGAAAATTATTAATCTCAGAGCCTAATTTTTATGTGAATTACCAGTTTTATTCAATGTAAAAACATACATAAGTTTTTAAGGTTTTTAGCATTTAAAAGGAAAAGAAAATGATTCTCAACGGTTTTTTGTGGACTCACCAAGGAGATTTTGGCGCCGATGAAAAATTTAAGGAAATTGTAGACACTGCCTAAGGCAATCATCTGTATATCTTCTATTGCAAGGGATATTTGTGTTGTAAATCTCACTTAAGTAAAACATCTTCATGAAAATAAATACTGAAGTGATTCTAATACTGCTATTAAAATTAATAATGAACGCATAGCTTTTTACTTGATACAATTTTCAGATCAAAACTTATATTTGGGAAATTATGATTTTTCTTTTTTAGATTTTGAAAGTATGGGAAACACAAGTGCTATTTCATCTAAAAAAGCTGCTGTTACTAAGACATTAAAGAAACGCATTCTCAGCTAAAAATAGCTGAAAAACTTCCAATTTCACAGACCGCGCTGACTTTAATTGCTTTCATTTAAATTATGAGCACATACAAAAAGCATAGAAGGTGAAACTTGCATATATACGAACAATATTTGCATGCAGCTTTTAGTAAGAGACTGGATGTTCATTTTTTATATTTGATTTCAAAAAGCATTATTCATGCTGAAAATAAGCAGTGGTACACCTTAAAGAAGTAATTTCTTTATTATGAACTTTATGATATTAGATAGAAAAATTTTAACTAAAAATACTTCGTTTCACTTTTGGAAATATCGTTATGGTGTAAATGTGTTCATTTTTTAATTATTTATATTTATTTACTCATTTTATAAATACTAATACTATATTATCCCTTTCAACGATAATTTCGTTTCAAAATTTGCGGGAAGAATATTGGTTTTCAATCCTTTCATTGCTACGAGAAATACTTCCAAATTATAGGATTAGTCTTCTTCATTTCAAAATGTTTTGCAGACATTCGAGCATTGCTAATAATGTATACAAAACTCACAAATGTGACACAGTTACTGACTGCCAAAGGGAGATTAAGCCGGAAGATTCCTTGATTTTAAGCCATGTTGCCAATCTTAACATTGTAATATCTAAACATATAAAGATGGTTGTAAACTGCTATTATTATTTTATATTTTACGAACATTTTCAGAACAGTTTTGGCCACAAATTTGTTTCAGATCAATTTTGAATACTCTAGAACAAAAAAATATATAATAAAAAGTTATTGCTTAAAATTCGAGATTTTAATGATAAAAATACAGGTGAAATCATGTTTATTTTGTAAAGTGCAGTTATTTTTTCGGGGTATTTTCTTCACACTTAAAATGCAGAATGTTGTGTTGTGATATTAATGTAACTAATCTATGAGTGAATATTATGGGATATTCTTCTTTATGAGAACATTCTTGGAACTATTCTCGAAAAGACTTTTAGTGTTAATTTTAAACCTCTAATACTAACTGTTTCCAAATTAAATTTAGTGTCATTTGTACAATGTACAATTATTTACCGATTGCGATCGAACTGGGTCTACATGAGCATACTTCTGAAAGACACATGCAAAAGCAAAAATTTTCAGCTCGAATAACGACAATATAACGGATATAGTCAGTGTTTAAATGATTTTGGCCTAATACTTTACTCAATTCTTTTGGCTTAATAACTTTGCTTAACATATTTTATAATACTTTGGGACATTTCAAATTGAATTTTGGCCCAGTATTAAAAACATCCCAAGTATTATTACTACACATTGAATTCAAAAGTGCATTTACTATTTAGTCCCAAGTATGATTACTACTACACATTGAATGCAAAAGAGCATTTGCTATTTAGTTCCAAGTATGATTACTACACATTGAATGCAAAAGTGCATTTGCTACTTAAAAGTCAACTTTTACCTAAGTGCATATGCAACAATCTGTGATAAAATAATATTAGAGGTCTTTCAATAAGTAAAAACATTTAACGTAACTGTCAAACTTTAAGGTTTAAATAAATGCAAGTAAAACCATTTTCCAATCCATTTATGTGCACACGAACTGCTGCAAAATGTGGCTCTCTGCTGGAGTATATTAATATTAAATTTTTATTCACTAGTAATACTACTATTTTTAACGGAAATACGTCATCTAATTGCACTGATATCTAATTATACTGCTTGATTGTATCCATAAAGCTCGTATGAAAGAAAATCTGTAAATGCCCCCTTTCTACTCTATTACTTATCCCCGAGAGCGTTATAGAAGTTCAAATCTTCACTTTTCTACCTCTACACGAATAAGAGGAACGAATGGTGGGGGGCGTAGGGGCATGCTGGATCATAACGATTGGAATATTTCACCGACCGCCATCATCGAATTCGAAATGAAACTTAAATATTTTTCTTTTTGATGTCAGGGTGAGGATAAGGAAATGGCGAAATATGCGGTTAACAGGAAGGGGATGATGGCGTGGTTTTCAGCTTAATCGAACGTTAAGACGGTGCAGCCAGAGATGTGTGACAACATTCGAAATAGAAGTTTATTTGCGTGTGCAATGGCTTGAAACTAAATTTTATGTTTTGTTTTGCTCATTATGGAACTAAAATAAAATGTTGGAAACGAGAGATATGTGTTGAGGTATTTTCACATATCTTCGATATTTATAATTGGGTAGTGACTTTTATGGTATAGGATACAGTATTTTACATAAAACGCAAGCTTTCACGACACAGGAATTTTATAAGCTTATTTACACAAAAAAAGCCAGTAAAATAGAGGTTAGTCAAGGAAATATTGGTATTAAGTAGAACACAGAGTAAAGGCGTGGGCTACACCCATAGAGTTTACATTTCATATTTATTTAGTTACGTGTTTATTTATTATTTCTTTTTATACTCTGCCAATTACTTTAATACAGTGTGATCAGTTATTGATACTTATTTTTGAATAATATTTCTTCTGAATTAATTGTAAAGGAAAAACAAGGATACATCAGCTAAAAGTATTATGCGACTGTTACAGGATACCAATATCATAATATTAATCGTTTTGCATAGTTGCGAGGTGCTTTAGAAATATATTCCTTCATGGTTAGATTTTAACTTAAACAATACAATGCTTAAATTATAACATAGAGCATCAATTTAGCACAAATGCATTTAATATGAATACACATAGACTTTTTAGAGAGGTTACAGAATCAATAAACATACACCGAGCAAGTAAATTACAAAAAGAAACGCGCTAGATTTAATATAACAATTTCACACCTCAAAAGAAACTAACTAAATAAGAATTTGATCACTAAAAAAATGGGATAAACAAATGTGTTTTCCTAAATTGAGTACAGTGAGGACAAAATAAGAACAATAACAACATCATCAACAACAACAACAACAATTATGATAATATAGTAAGTCTAGGGGATGACGGAATTAATGGTTTTAAATAACACAAAAATAACGATATGAATTTAAATAATATCAAAGTGATACATTCGCATTAGTTTCTCTTAGCACAATTAGCTGCTTTTCAAATAATTTTTACTAATTTTATATTTCAGTATCTGTAATTCATTCTGTATGGCATTAATAATAACATTCATGTTTGGAAGCCGTAATTTCCTTAATATATCTTCCCTTAAAGTGCATTATTGACGCCAAGATAAATGCTAATTTTTTACCATCAGAAGACCCACAACGTTCATTCACTCTCCGATCGTTTATAATCTGGCGATTTTCCCCCCTTTTTTTAGAAGGGAAATTGTCATCCGAAAAGAAGAGTTTTATTATCAATATTTATTTTTTTAAATGGTAAATCTGCGAGAACTAATAGAATTAACCCGAGACAACACAGAAACTTTAACTGCTAAGTTTACCCCATGTGACTTGCAACCTTCTGCCCAAGATCTCGCTGTATCCTCGCCAAGCTCCAGAACTGCAAGCAGTTCCATTAAGCTAATAAAATAACCTCTACTTTTTCTGTAACAGTTTTAATGAAAATGTAAACATGGTAGCTATTGATGGCTTTTTCCTTAATTTTCAGCAACATGAACTTTGCGATATTACACAGAATACCATTTACTACGAAGCATGGGTATATAGACAAGAAATATAAATTTACTGTACATTAATAATTTTTAAAATCATGAACAGCCCTACACTAATTCCAATTTTTAGCCCACTTTCCAGTAAAAGAAAAAAATGTATGAAAGAAGGCTCAATGTGCATTAAAAATATCATTAAAGAGGAAAAAAAATCGGAAATAAATTAAATAATTATTCAATTTAAAAAACAAATAAAAAAAAAAAAATGAAAGTAGGGTTTTAAGATGTTATATCCCGTAGTTTCATTTATGTATAGTTTATACTATATGTAAGCTTCATTATAAGATTTCGTTTTAACGAATTGATTTTCTTCGATATTTCAAAGTTTCTATTTCAGAAGTCAATTTATTATATCAATCTTAAATATAAAAAAAAATCTCAATTCTTTGAAGTAGTTGAAATCGACCTGTTTCGCATAATCGAAGTTTTTGAAATTTTTGGAAAATAAGAATGTTTTAGTTTCAAAAAATTTTGCTTTTCCTAAAGGGGCTACGCATTGGGTCCTCGCTAGATGCACACCTAGTGCGTTCCCCACAGACTTGCAAACGTTCTTTCATGTGGCGCACCAATCAGTGGTTGACATTACCACTTCAGAATTTTGACGCCCACTTAGAATAGACGGAAGCACGCCCCTGGTCTTAAAAGATGCGAACAATACTACAACATAATTGCTGTCGATTTTCCGCATCTCAAGAATCAACCGGCTCGGACCGGTTTTGAACCCTCTAGCTTGGGCGTAAAAAGTAGGGGGTTCTTATATATGCATTTCTGGGTTTAACTTTAAGCGCACTTACATATGCTTTCTCTTATCACAAAAAAAAAGAAAGAAAGAAAAAGAAAACCTTTTTATGAAAAGTAAATCTGCGGCAACATAAACTCAGGAATACACGAGTTCACTAATGCGGCATAGCTATCTGAATTTAATATTTGAAAGGCCTTTTACATACAAGTAACCATTTCTCAAAAGAAAAAACTAGTGAATTACGTTTGACAAAGAGTTTTTGAATAAAAGAATTTCAGACCATCGAGTTTTCTTGTAATTATCTAACAAGAAAACTAGTAGTTATTTTTCTCAACTCCTAAAGAAAAATAATATTCAAAGTAAGTACGGCTCAACAAAAAAATGAAATCAGGATCTTAAGTTATTAAATAAATATATAAGAAAATACCTGCTGTAAAAAGTCTTTGATGCTTTTTACCAGAGCAAATATTTCACCGTGGCAGTGCAAAATAAAATTTTGTCAATTCCTATCCTGACAGATTTTTTTTTCTTCTGTACTTGCATCTTTTATCCATCGTTGGATGAATTTCTCGTTGACGTGAAGCCATATTTCTCGTCGTCCCACCCTTTCGCGCCCCACCTTTGAACGGCGATATTTTGACTAGCATGAAATACGACGCTTGAATGAGTAATGGCTGTACGCTGTGGCACGTGTATGCGACGAGAGATGACCTTCGTAATAGATGCAAGTTACGTTTGACAAGAGGTAATGTTTTCATTTTTTAACCATTTAACAAACGGTTTTCGATCGGGATCGAGAAAATACTGCAATATATAACAGCTAATCACTCGCAAACTCATGAGTATTAGATTAAACTTAGATGGTTTGTTCTGTTTTAGAACAGAATTGAACTCCTTTATAACGACATCGGTTTGAACGACACATCTGTTATAAGGTCAAAACTAGTGCTTTCGAGCAAATCTCCGATGAAAATAACCTCGCTTTTAATTGCCCAATAAAAATGGAAACGTAATTGCATAGTTTTTTTTTCATTGTCATCTTTTTTTTTATAAATTTTCGTGTAAAATTCTAAGAACTGAAGTGGAAAGAATATCAAACCGCAGTCAACCTAGTTTCAAAAATAGCAGTTGAAACTTGAAATATTCGATTTATCCTTTAATATGTGCTGCACATATTCCTTATTTTAGATATAAACAAGTATAGACCTGGAAATGTAATTGATCAGCAAGATGTGGGGCACATGATGCTGCGACAAGTAAGGGAAACAATAGCGAGTTCAAGCACCAATCAGAAATTAAAAACTGACACAAAATCGGCGATGAAGACGAAGTCCCGGAAAGCGTACATGCTTAAGATGGTTTCGAAATTTTAAAAACATTATCAAAATTTTGCAAATTCAGAAAAGGCGATGAAAGAAATAAAAAAAAAACATTTTTCATAAATGTATTAAGGAGGAAAAAATATTTCATAAAGTTTAGTCGAAGCACTCTTGTTGTGTAAAATTTGTGACATCATACAACTAAAATATTTCGTTGCACTAAAATGCGTTATTTAATTTGCAACAGCTTAAACCAACATCAGTGCAGCGTCATCTCGATTTTGACGTTGCAAATTCCACGGCTTATTCTATGTTATTGTAGCCGAGGTCTACTGTATTGTGAATTTGAATTATAAACCATCATTTTGAATGATATATTTTTTAACACAAACAATATATGCATAAATAATAAAAACAGCGTTAATAAAGCGTAAATATTGCAAAACACGTAAAATGTCAACATGCAATTTCCCCATATAGTATGCATTGTTGGCGACATAGTTTCTAACGAATTACTAAAAGAGAAGAGAATCAAAAAAGTTTAAAGAACATTGTGTGTATGGTTTTTCTCTACTAATAATAAAGCAGCAAGTATGTGTGTGTGTGTGTCTGTGTCCGGCGTAGGGCCCAGACCGTCCAACGGATTTTCATGAAATTTGGCACGAAATTAGTTTGGAACATAGGGGTGAGCACCTCGGAGAGTTTTTTCTGAAATTCGAATTTCTTGTTCTTTTATTCCAATTTATAGCCGAAAGTTTAAATAAAATAGTCATTTTCTATGGGGAGGAATTATCGCATCGCTTCGAGCTTGATACCGTTGAAAAGCGCGTAAAAAACTACCCCGGAAGGAGTTTCGCTCTGGGTGCGAAAACTCGAAGCCTCTAAATTACCTAGAAAGGAAATTATAAGCATTTTTCTCTGCAGTTCGAAATTATTTTTTCACGCTAATTAGCTTTAATTTTAATTGTTACCATGCCGACTGACTATTAATCCTTTTTTTTTTTCAACGAATTAAAATTTATTGCTAGCGGTTTTTAGCATTTTGTGGAGCAGCCGATTTTTAATTTATTTATTTCTTTTTTTAGATTTTGATTATTATTTTTTTAAAGCGAATTGAAATTTATTTTCTGCGGCTCACAGGCGGTTGATAGTTTTATTTTGATTTCCTCATTTTGA
This sequence comes from Octonoba sinensis, assembly GCA_038502835.1. Taxonomy (NCBI): domain Eukaryota; kingdom Metazoa; phylum Arthropoda; class Arachnida; order Araneae; family Uloboridae; genus Octonoba; species Octonoba sinensis. The sequence continues at coordinate 84,898,626 of CM076604.1, forward strand.
CATGTATTTTACGGGACCATTTTCCATACTGCACAGGGTTTTTTAAAAGAAATGTTATTCTTTGTAGCGATTTTTGTTATTCCAGCTTATTACTATTTATACTTTCATTTATTTTTATTTTTTTTCGCCTGTGAATTAGCACATTTGGTATTTTCCTATTTGAGCTCGGATGAAAGGTTCATTCCGCTTTCAAAGCTTTGCTTTCTGCTGTTTGTTTCTGCAAGCTACAAAATTTCGCCTTTATGTTTTAAGCCGGGTCCCGACGCTACGTTTTGCACAACTTTTTTTCTCCGCAGTTCAACACGCTGCAGATAAAACGTTGCGTATAGATTAGAAAAGTGCGCAGTTTTAAGTCCGGTGCGAAGACTGTACAGTTGCAGCGATAGCTGAGCTAGAAAGCATAGATGTCTTTGAACTGTGCAGAAAATCAGCAGATGTAGACGGTAGCACTCTTTTCCGATTCATTTTGTTTCTCAGTTTTAATTCGTCAGGTGACAATGGCCGACTTTCGGCAATGTTCTCAGGAGTTTCTCACAAAATTTATTGCATTATGCGAAAGTTTCCCCTGCATTTGGCGTGTCAAATCCAAGGAGTATAGTGACAGGGATAAAAAGGGGGACGCTTATGAGAGTTTAGTGGAAAGTTCAAAGAAATTGATGCAACCGCAAACAGAGAAACAGTTGTAAATAATTAATTGTTTGAGAAGTGTTTACCGTAAAGAATTGGCAAAAGTTAATAAATCGATTCGATCTGGGGCTAGAGACGAAATCTACAAGCCATCTCTCTGGAATTTTATTTGTTACATTTCCTAAATGATCAGAAGACACCAAGGCAGTCTAGGAATACCATCGATGAAAATAAAGAGATTGCAGTTGTCGAACCACCACAACAGGCAACAAAAAATGTTTATTTTATGTAATCATTTGACCACTTCAAACGCCGGGTACTTCTGAGATGTTCCAGTCTTTTTTTTTAACTTGACACCATGCCAAAATTGACCAGAGTAGTACCTCCTTCATGACGATATCGCACAAAACTGAGTGAAATATACAGATATCTCTGCACCATGTAGACGCATAAAAATCTGCAACGTTTTCATTCAGTATTAAGACTGCGTAGACAAAAGATTGTACAAAACGTAGCGTCTGCACCTGGCTTTAATGTCAATAAATAATAGATAAAAATTAATTATACTAAAAATTTATTAATTAAAAATATTATAATTTATTATAATCGTCCTAAACAAACAAAATGCGTTTTCTTTCAAATATTTTCTTTTTTGTTTTGTTTCGTTTCTTTCTTTCCTTTTTAATTGCGCGTGTTTTGTAAAAAAAAAAAAGGCTGAAATGTGTAGGATCTCTGGCTGATTTCCGTGGGCAGCTAATTTTTAAATATGTGGAATGCTGTACATTTTAATAAAATGACATAATTTTCACCTAAAAAAGTTATCACTATATACACAATGGCAAACCGACTGGTCTTTCCATTTTTTAACACGGGCATATCCGTGTGGGTACCGCTAGTCTTTAATAAAAACAAACAATATGTAAATTCTATGTTTTTAACGTGTAGAAGTTTCTTATTATTTCATGTCTATTATCTGCCGATATATCGGATAAAAATGTTTTTTACACAGTAAAAAACAAAAACAAAACAAAAAAAATAATAATCCGAAAATGGGTTGTTCCATAAATATGTTGCTCATGTTCCTAAAGAACTAAACTGAGCCTGTTCATCGATAAAAAGTAAATTGCTCAACATATATAGGTGTTGTAACAGGTGCTTACTAAAATTTGGTTAAAATCCCATATGTAAGTTATGAAAAACACGTCCAAATTTCAATTAAAAGTAAGATATCGCAGGTTTGCAATTAATTAATTAAAATTCATATTATTTCGTGTTTTTATCTGCCGATATATCGGATAAAAGAAATTTTTCAGCAGTGAAAATTGTAAAATTACGCAGGGAAAAAATGAAAATGGGTTGCTTCATAAATATGATGTTCATGTTCTTCAAAAGTTAAACTGAATCTGTTCATCGATAAAAATTAAGTTGCACAACATTTCGTAACAGGTGCTTATTAAAATTTGAAGTTAACATTTCATATTTAAAATATCAAAAACGCATACGAGTTTTAATTAAAAGTAAGATATCGCAGGTTTGAGAGTAACTCTCCAATTACACACATTTTGAAACAAGCATTTTTTTTAAAAATCTGCAAGTAATTCATTTTTAAATCTAACGATATCTAATTCTAAACCGGTTAATATTTTGAACTAAAGATAGCTTAGGATTTTTCCTAGCTTTATTTCTCTAAAGTTCTTAATAGTTATTTTCTAACAGAAAATATTTTTCTGCTTTTTGTTAGCTCGTTTCAATTAAATGCAAATAAAGTACCGTCGACTCAATCAAGAATACATTGATAATACCATTTATTTCAATTTCGTTTTCCATTAAATGGCACAAAAACTATAATTTGTTGTCAAATGTGACTAATTATATATTACTTTTCTTAAAAAAATAGGAAATAATTTATCATTTATGTACATATCACTAAAAAGTCATGTGTAAATAAATATTTACTTACCCACATTTTTTCCATGCACAAACTTCGTACATTTTTAATAAGATAAACGTATAATCCAATTTTTAACGTTGTATCCATTGAGCGGCGGGTTGCTGAATCGTATCTTTGGTATCCAAAACACTTCACAAAGCAGCATGTTACTTACCTAAAACAAAGTTTAGCTCAATATTAGAAAATAAATGATATCATTGCAAAATTTTAATCTTAAGTTCAATGCGTTCATCACGTATCTAAAACTTCAGAAAAATAAAATTAAAATTTTAGCTAACTGATTTTTGTCATTATTTATGAAAAAAAAAATTTTTTTTTGACGCGTAAAAGTAAAAAGTCGTTAAAGTAAATGTTACGAATTAATTGAAAATAAAAAAAATAAAATGCATAAGTCTTAACTTGCAGTGGAAATAAGATTTATATTAACAAGATAAAATAAAATTCTTGCGTAACCGATGAGAAAATATCAAGGTCCGTATATATTAATGATAGAAACTGTTTAACAATGAATAAAATTATAACATGTTACTTTAAAGCAAAATATGTATAGCATATGTGATTTTTATATGATGCATGAAACAATAAAAAACTCGCATTTTTCGTCGGTGCATGGACCAAACTCCCTCCCCCCAGAAAAAATTGCATAGATAAGAGAGAAGCATAGATAAAATTCAGCTTCATTTTAGATCAAGTTGAAATGTAAATAAAAAAGAAGAAAAGGGTAAAAAAATGACAATAACATTAGTACCTTTTGATAAATTAAATTTTAATTTAAGTTAATTTTAGTGAGTGCTTTTAAATGCAGTTTTCAATCAAATAAAATTTGGAAAAGTTTCATGCGTTACATTATTTTTGAAGTACCTCAAAAGTGGAGGTTATTCTTGTGCCTACACACTTTATACAAGAACGTTTTCAATCTCATTCAAATTCTCTTGCATTTCATTAGGTACATCAACATTTTATAGAACATTAATTTTCATTAGCAGAAATTTTAGAAACATTGGGAGAGGGGGTTTGGCGGGGAACAAGAAACCACAGCGAAAAAAAATTACCAACGTTTAACTGAGAGGTACCTTAAGTAATACGCTTAAATAAGAGTAAAATGACGTTAATTTTTACATATTACTCATGAAGAATTTTTAAAGTCAAAGACCAACTGAAGTAGACGTGTAGAAAGAGGTTACTTTCGCTTAAATTTGCTAAAATGGTTTTCTTGCAAACATTACTAATCAACCCTCATGTTGATTTTCGTTCATTTAAATACTAAAGTTATTATTCCATTTTAAATTTATTAGAATATATTGAAAATACATTCGAAGTAGCTTATTTGAAGCGTAGAAACACACACACGCACAAATTATATGTATATATATATACATATATAATGGAACGCGATCGATCGTTTCTCGAGACTGAACTTTTCCGGTCCTTTTTTATGTGGGTCAGTATAAAGCCAGACGACATCGTTCAACTGTTATAATAACGCGATATATACGGGAAAACGACATATGTCAGAAAGATGGGTTCTTAAGTTATAATTCTACAGCCAATCAATTTCTGTCGTAGCAATCCTTTCGAAAACGACATTTATTTATTTATTTATTTTTTTTTTTTGAGGTTCCAAAGTTTAGAAAATACTTTTTACTTGTTGCTCTTGTATTTTAAATAGACATCTTTCAGTACAAAACAGTCAGTTCGGTCGTGAAATATAACGACTTGCACTATAAACCCGTAACTTATTTAGCGTTCCAAAATAATTTTTTGAAATATTAAGTTTTGCAAAAAATATTATGTTTATTATAGGTTATTAACTGTTATAGTACAAACCAACAAAATGTATTCTGAAAATACTACGTAAAAGAACAAACAGAAAGTTTTGTAATTCAAAGTAGAAACTTTCCCTTTTTTAATATGTAAGTTTCAGGAAAGTTGCAAGTACTTTATTTAGTTCTTCAAAAGTTTCATATTTGAAAATCCTCAACCTCGGAAGTTTTCTTATAAGAAAGTTTTTTACAACATTCAAGAATTTTCAAAAAATCATTCATTTTTAGTCAGTAGAGAAATGCTAGAAGGCAAAAGTTTTTTTCACAAGAAAAAGGGTGTTCTTCAGTTTCGATTCCTGAACTATTCACATAAAAGGCCCTATTACTTGTCCAATATTTGTTTTTCACTTCTGTTAACAAGATGCGAACAAAGAAATTGGATTTTTCTCCCCTTTTATCGTTTATTGATTAGAAAGGAGTAACGAGCCAACTAGGAAAAGCCTCCCCAGAAGACTGGGCTTCAACTTTTGTTGTTTACTAATACAAATGCTGAGTTTAAGATTTTTTTATGGAGTAGATAAAAGTATTTCTTTTTGTTCATGTATTATGTTAAGTGGAAAATTTACTACGTTACCAGTAATGAAGTATATGGTACTACATACTAAAAACGAAAGTAAACTTTACGCGAATATGTGAGGCAACATTTTTAGTTGCGCCAAAGTGTAGACAAGTAAAATTTCAAGTTCGTGCTATATTCATTGTAATTAATGTGCATATTTGAAAATAGTATTGAAAATATATCACACTGTATATATTTTCAATATAAAAAGGCTATGAATGTTTAGCCATCGCCCAACCAATTGCTCCACCATTTGGAGTGTGGTACCATTATCAACATTTGGAATGTGGTACCCACCAAGTCATCAAAAAAAAAAAAAAAATACACATTGAATTTGTCAACTAAAAAAATTATTAATTCAAAGTTTTACTAATCAGTTTGTGATTATTGCCTTCCATTTCTACTGTTTTGCATGCAAACATTAATATATACAGTTCAAACATTATAAAATGTGTGTATTTAAGTCTTTAAACACTTATTTACATTTATTCGCCAGTTCATATCTTCAGGCTACTAAATATTTCTTTGCTGCTTTCTACCCTACTTATGAGGATGCTCTTACTTTGTGATCGGAAATTAAGACAAGTGACCTAAGGAAAGATTTGCGTGACATGTGACATTCCAACCCACGTGTACAGAACTAACGCCACTTTTATTTTTCAGACATTGCCACTCTTATCTTTCGTAAATAAGGATAAAGAATGTAAAGATATAATTCTTTTGTAAAAAACATGAGTTGGTAAATGGAGAAGTGTCATTCAATATCATATGCTATATATGGGAAACAACAACCATTGTTTAGCAAATTGTGGCATTTATAGAAAATTAAATATACAAAATTCAAGGCTTTCAAGAACCTTATGTTTAACAGTACTGACAGTATTACAAAATTAGCAGTTAGGGAGAATTAAAAGCATATTACTACGGAAATGATAAACTTCATTGTAACAACGGGAGGGATGAGACAATATTTTCATGTAAACATTGTACCTAAAATAGTTTATTTTAGTGTCTTAGATAGCTACATTAATACATTAGTATACGTCCTTACTTGAAAATTTGTTATTCTACTCGTAATGAGAAAAAATTATAAAAACATTACAGTAACTCGCGCAACATGAAATAGACATATGTACTGGAAAATACAAAGCAAATTAAAAAATCTATGAATTATTAACTGGCGACAAGTAAATTTTTGTTTAAATGAAAAATTAATACCTGCTTAAAAAGATGTACACTTGCATTATTCTTTGGTGTAAGGCTAATTATTTATGCATACAGAAAATAGTAGCAACTGACGCAACACGAAAGAAAAACGGCTTATAGTATTCATCTAGTGACAGCCAAATTCTTCATTGTGAAGAAGACTTTTCTCCCGGGGGGGGGGGGGGTAATAGGAAGTGTGCTTGTAAATAACTTCTGTATCCCAAAAAAAAAAACATAAGAAAGTAATACTTGTTAAAAAAATTTAATGTTCCCAAAGATGTCCACTTTTACATGGAATTCACCAATATCATTATTCATTAACATTTTTATCTCGATTTATAAAAAAAAAATGCTCAGTATCATTACGAGAAACAAAATACTAACACTATAAGTAACTACACCAACACTATATTGTAACAAACAGTAACGGTAACATAAAAGTGCGTTGAATACATTTCCTTATCACACTTTTTAATATGCGTTTTCCCTCTGAATAATCTTTCACAGCGAACTAATGTAAGGTTTTCTCCATAAAATCCGGCACATCGTCCCTGACCTTCTTCGGGACATTGCTCCCTCTGGAAATGGTTTCATTCCGGACAATTTTATTAGGTCAATGCGTCTAGACGGAATGATATCCCATAACATTTTTTTCACAAAGTTACGAGTTTCACTTCTCATTAAGTGGACTGAGAAATATCCCATCCCCCCAGAGCTAGTGAAAAATAGAGACTTTGCATCCTGTAATAAAATCAAATGAAAGATGGGAACGCACATTTTCTTGCGGCTTCTGGCACGACTGCTGCAGCGAACGGAAGGAAAGGAACATATTGATAGAATGTACGAATTTTGTTTTAAGTTCGTTTTGCTTTGAGTGGTGTTTGAGATTTTGACGTCTTTTCTGTTTGAAAGGGGCGGTCTTCTCAACTAAAACATTGACTTTCTAAACTGTTTTTGTAAGGAATTAATGAAAGAATGTTTTCCCTATGGGTTTTATAATATTTTTCTTAGGAGACTAAAACCAATGTTAACAATACATTTTTATGGTCGAAATTTTAATGACGTCTAATGTGTGGGATCAGGTAAATGGATATATAAATAATAATAATAATAATAATAATAATAATAATAAATATAAAAATTGCTATTTGAATTTACAAAATATATTCCGGTACTGTTATAATTTTTATCTATTAATTCAAGAATTCAATGTCAAATAAGTTTTATTAAACTCAATATCTTCGGGACTTAGACATGCAATATTTTTCCATTATTTTAGAAATGCGGGATGTGAAACAAACACATATTAATATATAATCAATTAATTGCTTTAAACTTCTCTTGTTAGCATACTTTCCGGTAATTTTTTTTAAGAAAATAGAATAAAAGAAGGTATCAAACAAATATCGCTGAACGTTAAAAATAAGACAAAGTAAAAACAATTCAAGTATTTAAAACAACATTGAAAAATTAAAAAATAAAAATATTGTTTTGAGACGGGAAAAATGTGTATGTCGGTCTGTCTGTCTGCCTCCCCCCTCCCCTAATAAAATTAGAGGAAATAGTCCGATTAGAAAGATTTTCTTTTTCTTTTTTTTGCATTCGAAAGATCACGGAAAGGACATCTTATTTCCATACGTTGCTTTTTGATTTGAAGACTTTTTTGTTCAATTTTGAACAGTTTAAAAAATGTTAACATTAGTGCCTGTGGGTAAAAATGAAAAGAACTCGTGTGAATTCTAGGCATAAGATCTAAGTTTCTTTCAACAAGTTCATTGGAAGAATCTCCCAACGGGAAACATTTTTGTATTTGAACAATTTTTGTTCAATTTTGAACAGTTCAAAATAATAATAATAACATTGGCGGCCTACAAGGACATTTCAATTCTATATAAATCGTGTTCTAACAGACGGATTTACTTAGAAAGAATTTTATCGAAAAAACGATATGACGTAGAACATGTACAGACGCAAAGTTCATCCAGAACTAAACGAGCCTATTTTCCCACGAAACGTTTTGAAACTGGAATTTTAGGGAAATTTCCGAATGAATGAATAAATGAGTTAATGAATATTGAATAAAGAAATAAACAAACCGATGAAAAAAGTATATTTGAAGCAATTAAGGTTGAAATATAAATGAAAAAGAGATTGAGATAGCTAGATTTGGTTGAATCAGTTCGATATTGCTTTACACGGGAAAATAGGCTCGCATAGTTTCAGACGGAACTTCTTGTTTTATTTTTCCAATGTGGAGTAGGCTGTCTCTGACAAAGTTCCTCTTGATCCTAAATTTGCTCAGTTTTACAATTAACTTATTGAATAATGATAGGTTTTTCAGAAACCTAACAAATTATATAGCACTGTATTTGGTGCTTTGAATGAAGGTAATAACTTTTTAAGGTTATAGGAATGCAGTTATTTCCCCCCTTTATGCACTCTCAGAAACGCATGCGCAAATCTCACGAAACTTTCGTCGTATTTGACAAAATGGCTTCGTGAAAATTGCTCCGAGTAAACATTTCGTCAAATTGGCGAAATTTGTGTAGTAACTTTTTTGAGTCACGTGATTTCGCGAGAAAAGAATCGCTGTAAATGACGAAATTTTCTTGACGATTGAAGAATCGTCAAAAGTGGGAGTTCTATTTCTGAGAGTGTGTAAAAATAATTAAGATTAATGTATCCTTTCATGATTCTTAAATGATTCAAAACATAGATAAAACACATTTTCATTCTACGGTTATTACACCTATATATATTTAATTATAAAAATGAAAAGTTTTAGAAAAGGATTTTGAATATCAAAAAGTAACAGGAACAGAAAAATTGTAACAAGTCCTGAAACAACAAAAAACATAATTACAAGCAATACATTCATGTAAAAAGAAGCATATAAAATGCAAAAAAAAAACAAACAAAAACAAAAACATGAACAGTATGCTGTAGGTTTTGCAACACTTAAAATTTTCAAAACATTAGAATGCATTTTATTAAAAAAAAAAAAAAAATACTGAATGAACGTTGCACCAGTGTCAAACTCTACACCCTAAGAGCGCATATATACATTAATAAGACTTTCTACTATTAATGTATTTGCAGATTTTTTAATAAATACCATTATTTCCCTGGTATAAAATTTAAAATTTTCAAACTTAGTGATTCAGTAAAAAAAAAATGTGCACAACACATGGGAAATAAATTATGCATATATTGTGTGCACATATTCCTTGTTAAGCATACAATCAGTGATTAACTCACGACAACATGAAACATTTTTGAACCCAAAAACAAAATTCAAGCCTGTTAACCTCTCGTTTTCTTTATCATAAATTGTACTCCAATGGGAGCTTGAATTTCAAAGAGACATATTAGACTTAATTTGTGTTTATTCAAACACTACTTCCTCAGCGCGCTAAAAGTAACGTTGAAAAACAAATGCGCACATATAGCATATTCTGGAAATAAAATAAAACATAGAACCCCATTCACTGCTTATTTCGTACAAACAGGAAACATTTTTGAACTCGTAAGAAAAATTAAAGCTAGATGATAACACGTTTTATTTTTCTCCTCCTAAATTGTACTCCAATACGAACATGAATTTTAAAGCAACATATTAGAATATAGCTTTCGTTCATTCAAAAAACACTTCTTCAGATCGTTAAAAGTAATGTTGAAAAATAAGCGATGCATATAAAGCATATCCTAGAAATAAAGTAAACACCATAAAAATCATCGTAATTACACATTTTATACTCCGCGTTAAGCACACGAGGGAAAAAAACTCAACAGCACACTTTTTGCCTTACGGTCGACCTCTCTTTAATGGTAGAAAATAAAAAGATCAAAACGAATCAGGAGTTGGGACCAATATTGAAGGATGTGAAACCGACGAAAATTTGGCAACATATCAAATTCCACTGCTCACCCCGTACAGCGGCTCTGCATTTAAGCCGGGACATATAAAATGCATGGCTACCGATAGCGATCTACTAAGTTGCATGCATAATTTATGGGCTTTTATATATATGTGAGGGAATAAAAGAAGGGAAAAAAAGTAAAATAATAAAAATGGATCAGCGGGATAGGGAAAAGTGCGCATTTCTATCGATTGTGGATGCTGCTATTCGAAGTCGGTTGTTTTTGTTTACCTAAAAACCGAGATTGAGATTGAAGTGAAAATGTGCAAGAAATAAATAAACGAAAAAACAAAAGTGGATCCAGCGGGGAGGAAGAGGTTTCTTGAATAAAATATTCCGTAAAATTCACTTTTGATCGGTTTCAGTTTTCTTTTTTTCAAGTTTTCCAACTTAAAAGTACTTTTCCCTTTGGTTTGGTTACTGCGGTTGAGGCAAGCTTAGTGCTTTAGATTTGAATTCCATATGAATTCTCAACTGTCGTAAAAAATAGCTTAATCCATGAAAAAGTAATTTTAACACCAAAAGAAACTTTCAGCGTATTTTTGAGTTGCTTTTCTTTTGCATTATTACATTCTGAAGAGCGAAAGCGTGGTTTTAAAATCACGTTAAATAACGTATATTTTGTTTTCAAATTTTTGAAGCAAATGAACAATGGTTTTTCAACTGACTTGTAACAGCAATGTTTATCTTTTTTTTTCCTTCGTCGAATAGAAAATGCCCTTCTTGCTGACAGTGAACAAACGTATTTTTTTACTCGTAAACCCTTAAAATTGATATTTTTTATATAACCAGGTCCCATTTCGAGTAATGCTGCTTAGCAACAATCGTTTGTAAAAATATCTTTTTACGGCTAAACTTAAACAACAAAACCAAACTTTTCCCCGTGGTTGGCCATTGGACTTAGCGACATCCGTTCATCAACCGTTTCTCATTAGGGCTTGAGACAAGGCAATTGCAGCGTTTGAAATTGAAGAAATAATTAATTGGAAAAACATAAACAGGCATATTTCTATTCATATGCAGCATTTTTCTATTAATCGTCTCATTATCTAATATAAAATTTCTACATACTATGTGTATCCTTGCACAACATTTTGTAGAGTGTAATGTTCTTTTTTTCACCAATCCACAATCGAAGCAATAATAAACCTTTAGAAACATAAAATGTTTCCGATTTCCTTATTCATTTGGTTAATAAATATCAAAATCAATGCGACAAACTTTACATAATGCAATTGAAAAAAAATAAAATTGCTTCCTTCAGGTCGGATGTAAATAATAATACTCTTTCAGTTGCGACTTATTCGAACCAACACTGTTAAAAATTTCCGTAAGAAAATAGTAAAATAACCATTTATTTGATTGTTATTTTACCATATTTAATTACAACAGTTGAATAACCATTAAAAATGTGGTACTCAAACCGCTGATTGTGAAAAAAAATCGCTTATTCTCTGTTTATCCTAAAGAAGGTTTAACTAACCGTAATCGGGCGTCCATCTTGCTAGTGGAATCTTACCGTCGTACGTTGTTGGTAAAACATAAATAAAGATTTATCAGTTCAAATCTGCATGTGTATATAAAAAAGAAGAAAAATAAAGTGGCTTAAGCAGTGGTTACTAAATAGAAACACACACACACGTAAATCAAAAATTGGAGACATCGGATTCCCGAACTGTTTGCGAATGAGCGAACCCATAACCTGAGCTGCTAAAGCTTGTTTGTATTTTAATTTTTGCAGCAAATAAAATGATTTTCGTCAATATACAGTAAATTTAGACCAAAAATGGCTTTAGATCCAATCAACAACTGAAATTTCACTTTTAATGTCGTTTATTTATCAATAAATCCTTCTTCTCCTGTTGAAAAGAAATATTTATTGCTAAATAAACGACCGCTTTGTGTGGTGCCGATGGCCGAATGGATAGAGCGCGAGATTGTTAGATCATACACTGCGGGTTCTATTCCGGCAAGCTCCGTTTACTGTTTCTACACCTCGAAATGGTTCCAAAACGGTAAAAATTTTGTTTTGAAACCAATTTTAAATGGTTATAAAACCGTAAACTTTTGTATTTACGGCTTTTTAACAAAGCTGATTGCAAATGGTTAGGTCCCGTAAAGATAGAAAAATGTTCCAAACCGTAAATTTAACGGTGAATTAGATGGACAGACTGCTGCCGGTCATTTAACCGTAATTTCATGATGAAATTTCTAACAGTGAAGCAAAAGCTAACGTTCAATTCATAAACATAAAATGAAAGATACAATCCTAACGGCAATTCTTTTCTGCGAAAAGTTAAATTTCTCATAAACAAATTATTATTATTATTGTTGTTGTTGTTATTATTAATATTATTTTCTAATTTTTATATTATTCTTTGAGCAGTTGGTTAATGCTTGGTCCTGAAATTATTTGTAAAAGTAAACTAGATAAATACGCTAGGAAATACTAAAAAAAATATTTCTGATGAACTTCTAGAAAAGAAATCTTACAATTTTTATCTTAAATATATGTTAATTCCTTTGAAGCCGCCTGTCTTATAGAAGAAATTATTATTGGAAAAATAAAAAGATTTCGAACGATAAGGACATAATAACTTTTAAAACCATCAAAGAGAGAATGTGATGTCAAACATCAGAACTAAACAAATATGCTCTATAAAATATTTTTTTTAGAAGAATAAGATAGAATCACAAACTACATATCAAGTCCATACTCACAAGCATGTTCAACACAGGACTTATTTTTGATTTATTTATTTTACCCAGTGTCACTGTCCGAGATCTTTCTTTGCTACACCCCCATTCTCTTTTCTTCCTCCCGATCTGCTTTGGAATCGAACGAATTCCAAAATAATGTATAAAGAAAAGTTTTGAAACAAATGGGCAAGCATAAGGAAGAGAAATGCTTATATTTTTTTCAGCCCTGCGCCTAACCTACTTCTTTAAAGAAGCCTTTTCAAAAATCCTTTAGAGTGAATTTAGGTTGCTGTTCCAATACTCTTCCATATTTCATAACTAAAGGATTCTTCTGCAGATTTATTTTAAATCTCATGTTTCATGGACAACAGTTTAGACACATAAATTAGACCAAGAAGTAAACTCCACAAATCAAATGTCAACAGTTATTCCTTCCTTGTAAATAAAGATGAAACATGAATCTGTTGACATTTATCCGCTTAGGGATGGAGTTAATAAAAAAGAGCTGCCCAATGAAGCAGTTTAAAACGTAGATAATTATTTGAGGTTCCATACAAATTAGTACACTTCACGCTAGCAACAGCAGTTTTAATATAAAGTAACACATGGTGTAATGATAATTACACTGGAGTGCATTAATATTATACCAAGTATTACTTAATATTGGAACTGTTGCACACTCTGGGCCATTTATATTTGTAATTGATTCATGATTACGAAAGATTTTATCTATAATAATTTTGCACTGACGTCTAAAACTATGTTTAAAAGTTGTATCGATGTTGTTTAAAGAATGATTTTTTTTAAAACTTTTTAACGTAAGTTTAAATTTAAAGTCGGTTTTATTTATTCACCCAAAAATTACTTTGTTTTACTCTTTTCAGTGTAGATACATTTTTCCTGTAAATATTCTTTTTTATTAAAAAAATACTCTTTGAATGACTGGCACTAAAAACTAATCATTTGTATGATAAATTATGTTTTAAAGTCGGTTTTTAAAGATCTAACTTACCATCTGAAAGAATTTAATTTTTGTTACAGAGTAGTCCTCAAACTTTTATTATAATTGCTTTTAATATTGCTATTTTATGGCACCAGACTCGTTTCAACAATCAGCTTGATATTACGTTTATTAATACTTTTCTCAACCATGAAGTATAAGGCGACACACTTCCAAAAAGAAAAAAAAAATACTTAATTTTCAACCATAATGTTCTTTGCGAAGAACAAATGTAGTCAAATCGATATGCGATAATTTGAGCTAAACGACCCTCCTATCAATTCAAAAAAAAAAAAAAAACATCATACTCAGTTCATGTAATCAAAAGTTATAGACGAGAAACAGACCCATAAATTTCTGTCCACAACTTTTTTCTAACTGTTGAATATGGTCAAAGTAAAGTACGGGATAAATGGGAGACCAACCTCAATCGATTTTTTAAAAAAAATCATCAAAATCGGTTCATCCAGTGAGAAGTTATCGATGGACAACCACAAAAAATAAGCGACATACATGCGATTTGAACTTATAACCTCCTCCTTTGTGAAAAGTCGGTTAATCAAAAAGTATTGTTATTACTTACTCTTAAAATACTGTATTATGACTTGTTTGGCTTTATTGCAGCGCACTTTGGCTTTGTTTAAGTATAATTAGTTGATTAGCTTGGAATTAGAATCTTATTCCAACATTTCAGCATTTTTTTTTTTATTTTTCTGATTACGTGCAATGATCAGAATCAGAACGTTCCTTAAAATATTCGTCATCGGTCAAGAAATTATGACCCGTACCCAGATCTTATGATTGTGACATTAATGACGTCTTATTATTGTCATAATCTGGTGGAACAGATGACCAAAGATAAAAATCCGAAAATGCTACTGTTGTAATTACCACTGAGCTTTCGACAATTTGTTACAGAAAAAGACTAGAAAAGAAAAGAAATGTAAAATATTAGAGATATAAATTCATTTATTTTTTATAAGAGAAGCAAAATAAATCTGTCGTATAATTTGCCTTTTTAAAATTCAAATATTAATATTTTTCAATTAAAAAAATATTTCACAATTACTCACGGGAGCATTCTCCGCTCACCAGCTGAAACGTTTCATGTTCTTTTAAAAAACAATATTATTTACATATATTATTTGTAGGCGTCTAGTAACATGTCGCTACAAGGCGCCATGGGTTGAACACCTACGCGAGAACACCCCACGTGAGTAGCTGAGGACTTAGTGTAGATTTTAATCTATGTCATCGGAATAATACTTACTTATTGAAAAAGCAATCAATAAAAATAAAATTTTATAACGAAATCTTATTCATTAAAAAAAAATCGCTCATCTTAAATGGAAAATGGAGTTTTTACAAAACAAATTTAAAGTTTTATTTTTTTACTCTTCAATGGTTGCACTCCTTTTTAGAACATTTGCAATTCATTGCACTCTTTTCCACTCACAATACTTGTGACAAAATAACTAATACATTTTTTGTTTCCGCTGCAACAGCATTAATCAAAATTCCGGCTGCTCTTAACAAAAATGCATTTCAACATTCTCTCTCATTTATCTTTATAAAACTACTTAACAATTAAGTCATTTATTAGGAAACCAAAGTAGCCGCTTCTTGTTTACTACTTTATTCTGCTCGAAAAGATTCTTCCTTAGTTCGTGGAATTAAGTAAGGAGTTGGGAAAGAAATGAAGCAGAAAAAGAACACTAATGGCTTTTGTTTTCCATTTCCTCATTGTCCATTATTTACTTGTTGCATATAAGATCATTTAAATGTCAAACTCAATTCGTGATACAAAATAAGTGTAAAAGATAAGATTTTCCGAACGGAGTCAAGTGTTTAATAACAGTGTAGTCCGGTGAAACTAAGATGAGAAGCGTTGGAATAACTTCGCATTTAAAATGGCTCAATAATATTCAATATTTCAGTTTCCTTTTTTTTTGATAGCTTATATAGTATGTATATATACTGTTTGAAATTTCATCATGAAATTACGGTTAAATGACCGGCGGCAGTCTGTCCAACTAATTCACCGTTAAATTTACGGTTTGGAACATTTTTCTATCTTTGCGGGACCTAACCATCTTTTCTAGAAGTTCATCAGAAATATTTTTTTTAGTATTTCCTAGCGTATTTATCTAGTTTACTTTTACAAATAATTTCAGGACCAAGCATTAACCAACTGCTCAAAGAATAATATAAAAATTAGAAAATAATATTAATAATAACAACAACAACAATAATAATAATAATTTGTTTATGAGAAATTTAACTTTTCGCAGAAAAGAATTGCCGTTAGGATTGTATCTTTCATTTTATGTTTATGAATTGAACGTTAGCTTTTGCTTCACTGTTAGAAATTTCATCATGAAATTACGGTTAAATGACCGGCAGCAGTCTGTCCATCTAATTCACCGTTAAATTTATGGTTTGGAATATTTTTCTATCTTTACGGGACCTAACCATTTCCAATTAACTTGGTTAAAAAGCCGTAAATACAAAAGTTCACGGTTTTATAACCATTTAAAAATGGTTTCAAAACAAAATTTTCACCGTTTTTGAAGCGTAGAATCTTCGGGGCGTAGAAACCGTAAGCGAAGCTTGAAGGACTCGAACCACGAATGCGTGGTGTACAAGTCTTGCTCCCTATCCACTGGACCACCGTCATCACGTAAAGCGGCCGTTTATTTATCAATAAATCTTCTTTTCCAACAGGCAAACAGACTTGAAATTGAGATTTTAGTTTTTGATTGAATCTAAATTTATTTTTGGTCTAAATTTACTGCATAAATACGAAAATCATTTTATTTGCTGCAAAAATTAAAATACAAACAAGCTTCAAACGAGCTTCAGCAGCTCAAATTATGGGTTCGCTCATTCGCAAACAGTTTGGGATGCCGATGTCTCCAATTTTTGATTTATGTGTGTATACGTTTCTATTTAGTTTCCACTGCTTAAGACACTTTTTTTATCTTCTTTTTTTATATACACATGCAGATTTTAACTAATGAATCCGTATTCCTATTTTAAAACAACTTACGACCGGTAAGGTTTCGCAACCAAGATGGACGCCCGATTCTTATTGAGCGCTTGAAAATTACGGTTAGTTAAACGTTCTTTGGGATAAACAGAGAATAAACGATTTTTTTCGCAATCAGCGGTTTGAGTACCATCTTTTTAATGGTTAGTCAACTGTTGTAATTAAATATGGTAAAATAACAATCAAATAAATGGTTATTTTACTATTTTCCTACGGAAATTTTTAACAGTGTATGTGTGAGATGCAGTTCGGCGACATAATTTCCTAACCTGTTTTTCCCATAATGATAAAAAAAAGTGACTATACTGATGACGATTCGTGCTCTGCCTGTTTAGTTCAAATATAAGATGCGGGCAATCGAAGTACCAACCGTTATATTACACGTTTTTTTGCAAAGAAAATAGGTTATATGACAAAAAAAAAAAAAAAAAAAAAAAGTATCGTTTTTTAACAACACGTTCTTTGAAATTTCGTAACACATGTTCGTTCTGCTTTTTTCCCCACTTTCCGTTCATTAGAAAAAAAATAATACTTAAGTTAATCTTTTACGTATCGTAACTTCTATTATTTCTAAAGTTATATTAAGGCACTTATATTAGGGTAAATTTTTGAATTGAACGAAATATTTATTTTGAATGATGGAAGTATACATTAGGTGAAAAAGAAAGTTTTAATTGTCGGAAGGACAAGATGCATCCTAAAAAAAAGAAAAAAGAGAGAGTATATTCGTTCAAATAATATTCCTTTTCAACGATATCATGCTATAAAAGTAATCTTTCGATTGCCTCTTTAGAAGAACTAAACTTTTCGATCACAGATTTTCAGACGCTTGTTATATTTTGGTTGAAATACTTGTTCTAATTTCCGGTCTTTTGGTATCAACGTTTCATAAGCAAACTCTTATTGAAGATGAAAGTAAAACATATGTTTTGATTCGTTTTACATTCTGCTACAGTATATAAGTTATGAGTGAAAGGACACGCCAATACAGGTGATGCCCTTAGACTTAAAACAATTGCTTTGTGCACGTATGTTTATTTCTATTATTATTTTGTTTTTACCCTACTTTCCCATAAAACGTAAAAAAAAAACGAAGTATGAAAGAAGCCTTAATGTATCATGAAAATATCGTTAAAAAGAAGAAACGTCAAAAATAAGTAATAATTAAAGTTTGAACAGAAAATGAAAGTAGGGTTTTGAGATGAGAAAAATGGGACGAGGGCCAGTGGCACTCCCCAGTCACCTGTTAATGAAAGCAAAAGGGTCAGTTGCTCACAAAGTAATTTTTGTCAGTAAACAGGCGAGGGTCAGTTGTACTCCCCACTCCACCTGGGGGGGGGGGGATTGGATGGAAGATAATCTATTTATCATACCAAGAGGAGCTCTTTCTCTGACCAATAAAAAAGGTTGTTAAATCTGTATATTGTAGAATTATTCGTTCATGAATTTGTACTTGTAGTCTTGTAGGTCATTCTTTTGAAAGTTGTGCTTTTGCTAAGCTGCTAAAATGGAGTGTATGCTATTTGAAACAGGACACAAGTTAGTTGTTATAGCAAGTTTCAAATTTTATAAAGACTGATACCAGTAAAGGCTGGAAGTGAAGATGCACTAATCGTAAATGAAATGCAAAAGTATATTTTGATGAAAATGCTACCATGCAATTCCGATTTTGAAATCGGGATTGCATCGTAATCATGAGGCTATTAAAAACTTAGACAGAGAAAGAATTTCTAATAGCGTGAACCGGAAAGCTATGGATGATTTGACTGAACGACCGCAAAAGGTTATAAGAAAAAAAGTAGAAAGTGCATTTTCTGAGTCTGCAGAAAACAAAAATATTAAAGAATTTCAATGTATCAGGAAAAATATATGCAAAGCACGGCGTACAGTGTTACGATCTCTACCTCGAAACGCAAAAAAAGTTCATTCTGCTCTCTCATCTATTGAAATATCTAGTTTGCGGATTTTGTGTGAAAGTGGTATTTGTTTATTGCTTCAGTTTGGATTGGCCCCAAAAATATGCGATGGGGTCTACCAAAAACTGGGTCGTAACAGTCAATTTCACTTTCGATATCGATAAATTTGCGATCCAACCCTTACAGCAGTTATGGGAAACCTTTGGAGAGTTTCAGACTAAACTTCAAAATGTTAATGAAGGCGCGGGCCGTCGATAGTAAGTAGTTGTGAAAAAACAAAAAATGAAATATTGAGATTTTTTTATTTTATATTGATTTTATAAAATAAATAAAGTATATTGGTAATGTTACAAGCACCAGAACAATATCTTACAGACTGGAGATTCGGTATTTACTTAACAATCAACAGAAATTAATGAGAATTTGAACTTGAGTTCAAGAAACAATCGATGATGGGATCATTCCCACCAACACACAGGCGTGGAGCATTTTCAAAACTTTCATATATAAAGCCTGGTTCGATACTTCGATTTATCAGTTAAGATTTAATACTTTCCGGAAGACGAGTCTATTAGAAAATGTTTTTAAATGTTTCGTGGCAGGGATGAAAAGCCTGACATTGGAACATCCGGCTCGCTGGCTGGGCATTGCCCATATTTGTCTTACAGTATTATCAGTTTCGTATCCCTATTTGTCTCCGCGTTTTGTCCCTATGCAGTGCTTGGGCTGGTGCGACATCTTTTTAGAAAGAAAGCGAACAATAATGTTTTGGTACTCCTCTAATAAGGCCTTTCTTATTTTTTTTAAAGGTCGACTTCTACCATGAAATCCCTGTTTTCCTCAATAGAACAATACTAATGAAATATTCTGGAATTGAATAATTTGCAATAAGAATGCAACTGCATCAATTAACATTTATTGACTTCAAAAATTATTTCCAAAAATTAGCTTGGGAGACACGCAATGCATATATAGTGAGACGGACAGGTGCGCAATCCCAGGGGAGAGTATAACCCTTAATGAAAGGGGTGGAGATTGAGGGCAACTCGGTCCCTCAGGATTTGGGTGGTGAGGGCAACTCGGTCTCTCAGGATTTGGGTGGTGAGGGCAACTCAACCCTTTTGCGTTATCTTGAATGCAACTGACCCATTACCGAAGAATGTGTGTCTGTCGGTCAGTCTGTCCACCCCCCCCCCCCCCAATAATTTTTTAGGGAATTAATTGTCTGATTCGAAAGACTATTTTGCGCCTTCGTACGATCTCAGAGAAGACAACTCATCTCTCTTCTTTATTTCTTCTCTGAATTTTACAGTTCAAAAACCTTAACATGAGCGCCTATGGGGAAATATGAAGCAGAGTACACACACCTTGGGCATTTAATCCAAGTTCCTTTGAACAACGAAATATTTTCTGATTTGAAAAGTTATATAAATCTTGATTTAACAGACGAATTTGCTTGGAACAAACTTTATCGGAGGGATATTTAACGTAGAACATGTACAGGTACGAAGTTCATCCAGAACTAAACAAACCTATTTCCCCAGGAAATTTTATGTTTGGGATTTTTAAGGCTATTTCTGAAAGAATGAATGAACGAATGAATGAGTAAAAAGATGAATAAATAAATGACTGAATGAATAAATAATTAAAAGAGTAAATTAGTGAATGAATGACTGATTGAATGAATGAATGAGTAAATGAATGTGTAATAACCGTTAAAAAAAGGTAAATTTGAAGTAGTTAAGAACTAATTCTAAATGAGAAAGAGAGACAGATACCTAGATTATAAATTTGATGTTGGTGTATGCGGGAAAGTAGAGTCGTACAGTTATTGACCGAACTTCTTGTTTACTCATTAAATAATACAATTAGTGTTAGTACTTGAAATTTTGTGATTTGCAAGTAACTTGATTTGTTCAAATTGTGTATTTGAACGCGATCAACGTAAGTAAGGAAGACGAATTGGAAGTCATTTGTGACGGACGTTATGTATATTGTGCATTCATTTTAAGCTAGATTTATTAGTTTAATTGACGATCGAGCAAAACCCAGTCATGTGCAAACATTTCTTAGTAACTTCAGTATAAGCTTACTAGATGAACACACAATTTACAATAAATAAATATATATATAGATAAATAAATAAAGAGGTAATAAATAAATAAAGGGGGAAAAGTAAAGTATTAGATACAAACCCAACATTAACGGAGAAAAAAGTATTGAGCTGTTTTTCATCTTAACCCAAATACAAGAGAGTTATGCGCTTAAGTGGATCAAATCCATGTATCTATTTTTGCTGCATAAAGCAGTGACAGATCCATAAGCTTTAGACGTGATATATAGAAAATAATTTTGGATTACAGTCGCATATAATGGATTGTGGTAACATTTTGATTAGCTTATGGAACGTAAATCAAAGAGGAGCAGTACAAATCGTTTAGGAACGGCTGCCCGAGACGACATTTGGCTGCTGTGCGACATTAAAAATGATGTCTCTATTATCAGGTAAATAGTGTTTTCAGATACATGTTACTTTTATTTTGCTCAATATTTCATTTTTCTTACTTTTAGTTTAATATAAGTTTTTTGGAAATGCTTTAGAAAATAATTTTTTTCTCAAGGAATTTTAATAAACTGGTTAATACGTTGTAAAAAAAATCTCCTGAAGATAACGGAGAAAGTACGGCATCAGAGTTGCCGGAAATATTCCGTTTCTGATAATATTTTCCCGAGATTTGACAGAAGTTCCATTTCTTTTTTCTCCGTTAATCCAAATCAGGTTATGAAAATACAGCGACCGTAAAACGGAAAAGTTCCGTTCTCGTATTTTCAGGATGTGATATTTCAGTTTTGGAAGGAAAAACCATGTATTGAAGCCCCACGGAATCTTCCGTTAAAATCAGTCAAAAAACACTGAAAATTCAGGCTTTTTTTAATATTGTGTTACAAACGAATAATTAACCGAAAGTCGTACATCAAGAGTTTGCATTGAATAATGTACATATGTTTCGGTAGTAAAAGAAACGTATTCTGCATACTGAAATGAAACTGTTTGACAAAAACTGCAAAACTAAATTATATTATAATCGAGAGTTTTTAATCAATTGAAAGTTGCAAGTACGCTTCAGAGGTATCAGCATACTGAAATGGAACTGTTCGAAAAAGGAATGCGAAACTGAATTCTATTAATGTCATTAAAATGCCTGTATCTATAAAGTGAGAAAAAACTTGGCGACAAACACTTATGAGAAATATCCAGAAGCAAATTCCGAAAGAAGCCAAATTGTATTAAAAGCTGACGTAGACCACAAAAACGCATGATAGCCAATGCGCAAACATTTTAAATTGTTTTCGTATCACATTTAAAGGTCTTTTCTAGATATGGTAGTACCTTGTTGAAGATATTTGCTGATGTTTCAGCAATATGTTTAATTTTCATTCATCCAAAAAATTTACAGAGAAGTGAACATCTCTCTTGTCCTCGGCCAACAACATACTTAAATTCAGAAAAGTCGGTGATCACGTGAATTAAACTGTGTCAACGAGTAGACTGAGTTCAAATTCCACTGAACAGCCAACCACCTAGAGCTTGGTCTATGTTGAAAAAGAGAGAAAAGATGGCGCTGCTTTGCTTCCCCAAGAAGGAGAAAGGGGTTTGTTTATGTCTGGGGAGGCAGACGGCAGGGGAGCTATCTTGAGAAAAGAAGCTTTTGGAAAATGTTGAAGGTCGTCCACCTAATAATAGGACAATTGTAAATACTGTAAATAAGTTGAATTAAATTATAGGTAAAAATGTATCAATGTGTGGTTATTGCAAGTGCCGCCTAAGATTTCCACAGTCTATTGAGGCAAACATGAGTGCACAAGATGGTCGGTTGTTTGGGTTACAACTAATGAACCAAAGACAGTAGGGCCATTCCATTGGGACGGGTGTGACTCCCAGACATGAGTTTTAAAGCTTAATTTATATTTTTGGCAATGAATTATTTATAAATAGCAAAATTTTTTTTTAAACTGTGTTTACCTTTGCATTTGCTCTAATGACTGTGCAAAAATAAAACTGCGGGAGTTTTTATTTTTTTAAAAATAAATTTTAAAATCTTGTGACTTGTGTGACTTTTTCGGGACATGACTTTTCACTTGCTTTCATATTTTCTATAATTCCTGTGAAATTTTAAGTGTTTCATCATTGTAGCATTTTTTTCCTATTGAAGGAGATTCAGATGAAACTTAATACATATTTTTTATATTAATTTTTAAATTTTTTCACATTTGGGAATTTTTTTTTTTTGCAATGTGACGGGTGTGACACTGTGACAATTTCACATTTTTGCGAAGCATTTTTTTAAAAAGCGGTAATTAGTACACATAGTAAACTTGACATTAGGCAATATACACTTACATTCTATTAGAAATAAGAGATATATACATATATACATCTAATTTAGAATTTACAGTGACCTTTACTCGTCACAAGGGCTGATGGAGCAACTTTCTTTCTCAATGATTTCGGATATTTTTTCAGTGGAAATATCGTTATTTTCTGGCCAAATCCAATAGGGTCCACTAGCCTGCATATATTTTAAATTTACTTATTCAAAAACTTTGATCTCTTCACCATCAGGATCTGCTTCACCACTTAACGCTGCTAAAAACATGTGGTATAGTTATGGGATAAAGTTATAGTTAAAAATTTGAAACTAGATTCTATAGGTACTAGAGTACAGTTAAGAATATGTAAAAAATCTATTTTTTTTCCTTTGAAAATGTATTATGAGCCAAAAAAAAAAAATGCCTACAAAATAGCTGAAAAACATCAAATTTAATCAATTATATCAAATTATATTAGTTATAATAATAATTATTATTTTAACATACTGCCCTTATTCTTTAGAAACAAGTGCTTTAACCTTCTGTTCCATTACTGAAATACTTTAAAACTATGTTAAATGGTGTCACACCCGTCACAATCACTTTGTCAAGCCCGTCACAAGTATTTGTCACACCCGTCACACCAAAATTTTTACAGAAAATAAAAATTTAATGACATTTGAATATTTTATACTTATTCACACTTGCAATAATTAGACTTTCAGAAACATTCGGGTTTTTCCATGGATTAATGCATTTGCTAAGGTATGTAAAGCATATTTTCTGTGACGGGTGTGACAGAGAGACTTTATAAATAAATTTGCATTTAAAATAAGATTTAACGCATACTTATGGAAGATTAAATGCTCTGAAAGGAAGACAAAGGTCATAAATTGTAATATATCCACATACAATGAAATTGATGCTGTATTAAACATTATTTCATAGTGATTGAAAATACCCAATTTTTCCTAATCGAACGCTTTAAGCTCCCCAAAATAATAAAAGGATTATTTTTGTGAAATATTTCTTTACATTTTCATAAACCTCATATCATTACCTTTAATTTGACATATTATTTAAAGCAATACAGCAATTTTAAAATTTCAGCCCTCATGTCCACTTTCTCAAGGAATTGCCCAGTACCAATCCCACGTCGCATTGAGTGCTGCCTTTAGAAACATGTCTGAACGATCTCTTTTTACGTAATTATAAACGGAACTATACTGCAAAAGTTGTCAGATAAAAATTAAACTGTTGCCTTTTTGTTTGAAGTAAAGAAACTATTATATTCACAAAGAAAGTTTCAACGAAATTTCAACCTTAACTTCCGTTTTAAGCAAACATTGATCGATTCCAACTAGCTGTTTTATGACGCAAAATAAAACTCGTCAAAATAGAATGAGGGATGTTTAAAATGGAAATTTTACTTACACATAAGTACGTGCAACGTCGTTAAAGTTTTAAGGGAAGTTTTAAAGGAAATTTAAGAAAAAATGTTAGTGGGAAATTGTTCGTGAACATAATATTTCCTCTATTTCGTATGAGTAATAATAATAATAACAATGTTAAGTTTATAATGTTAAACAACTGTATAAATATAAGCCAACGATGTTGCCAATCACAGGGAGCGTTAAAAATTGTATTGAACAATCAAATATTAAGAGCAACGAAAAGACACAATAAAAGTATAAATACAAAATAAATTAAGAATAAGCAAATGCTTATAAAAGTTTCGAGTAATTTGAAAATTGTTCTGAATATATATTTAAGTCATTTAAATAACATAGAATAACACTAACGTACCGGGTAAGACATAATCTAAATTATCTTTAGCTAAATTGGTTTTCAAAAAATCTTGAAGCTAATACTCGTAGATATTTCTTAACAGAACCTTTTCTCTAATAAAGAATGTATGATAATTTTTTTTTGTGTTTCATAGTTAATGATAAATCTCATAAATCAAACAGTTTTGTAATTACTTAAAAAACAAATCATAATTGTTAAAGACATTTGTTTCATACTAAAGGATTAAATACGTTTTGATGGCAATTAATTTCCATAATGGAATGTAGTTTTTTTTGTATCACGTTCTTGTGTTTATCAGCCACAGCGAAACTTTTTCAATTAATCACAAAATAATTCTCTTTAGATCTTCTTTTGAATAAATTATTTCATTCTTTTAGATGCAAATAGTGATTAGATAAAATGAATGGCTGCATTTTATTAGCCAACATTTATTACAATAGAACCTTTTCCATGAAAATGTTCCTTTTGTCCACTAAAGACACAATGGAATCAAACGAATGCATCTTTGAGCAACTAAAGACTTTTTTTTCCTCCTTCATTTTATGTCTCAAAATCACTTTTTGGCTTACGTTGCGAAAATTTCCGGTGCATAAAGAAAAAGCGCGCTATCCACTCTCTCATTCCCTTTTACTATTTTTATTTTATGGGTCTTCCTCTTTTTCTTTTTAACGCCGTTTGGGAAATAACAAGAGAAAATAAAATAACGAAGCAACAAAATTTCTGTCTTCAGAGTTCGGTCACTGCGCCGTGGAGAGCCGCCAAAACTCCGAACACCTTCCCAAATCTCTACGGCAAAAAGTAAAACTAGAAACAAGGAACAATAAGGGGAGAAAAAACCGTTAAAAACAGAATGACAAAAGAAGATATTGAAAAAAAAAAAGAAAAAAAAAACAGGTTATGTGTCTGAATCTTGGCTCAGTTATTACATAAACAACAACAAAACAAGATCATAGTCTGTAGGCCGTTGCAAAAAGTTATTTCCGGCGGGAACTGTTGTATATAAGTGCATACAAAAAAAATCTCGCTGGAATTGGGAAAAAGAAGAAACCATTTCAAGAAATAGATAGTAAAATATAGGAAAAAAACTGAAAAAAATTAAAACACCCACTGCTGTCGTATTACTCTTTATTTTCTTGCAACTGTAGTAATCGATTGGTGGGGACATTTAAAAGCTAACGTAGACAATTTTTTCCCCTTGAGCTCTATTCGTAAATTCATCCACCTCATCCACCTTCTGTATATCCTTACATGCTTTGGCTTTTTAGCCGCAGGAAAGAAGTAAATGTAGTTGTCGAGCTGCTCAAGTTGGGAATGTGACTTTTTTAACTTTTCTCTTCACAATATATTCAATTATATATATAATATAAAGACTAGGCAAAAATAACTGGAAATGGAAACAGGTTTTAAAGGAGCTATCTAGTGCATTTTCTTTTCTCACTGTGTTTGGTTTAACGCAATTAAGGAATTGCTTATTGGTTTCTTTGCAGAAACTCGCGTTTCTGTGACCAAAAGGGAGCGTGTATGAGTAATGAAGAAGGAAAAATATGAAACGAGATACAACAGCAAATGATATCACAACTCAAAATGAAAACAAAATGAGAGGCCATTTGACGAAATTTTGCGAGATTCCCCTTAAACACAATGTTAAACGTAGCTGATAATTCTATTCTTATAGTTATTGTTATGCTATGCCTTTAAGTTTCCTGTAGGTAAAAAAGATTATTAAAACCTATATCACACTATACTTTTAAATTATTGGAGATGCGGGGAATCAACTTGATTCCTTCAACATACGAAAGTGAAATTTTATTACTTTTACTCTGTTTAGAAGCATTATAGTTGTT
The DNA here is from genome assembly GCA_038502835.1 of Octonoba sinensis. Lineage (NCBI taxonomy): Eukaryota > Metazoa > Arthropoda > Arachnida > Araneae > Uloboridae > Octonoba > Octonoba sinensis. Next base: position 84,925,401 of record CM076604.1, read on the forward strand.
GATTTATGGATTTAGATATTGCTTACAGCAAATGCAAAAATATATTCCTCTCATCACAAATATATTATTTTAAACTAATTAATAAGTATATTATTTTCATCTAAGTATATTATATTTGCAACAATACGTAATTTTCGCTTCTTTTCACGAAACAGAATCTTTCACCTTATCGGCTCATTTCCTGTTAATTCTCTGCACAAAATGTATTATTTCATTTTAATGAAAATCTTTATGGTTAACAAAGTACAAACTATACTAGTCCGTATTTGGCACACAATGAAGTAATACGGCATTTGACATATTAGAATACCGGTTCGCAAAAGTCTATTATTTCACGATAGCTTAAAACTTAATGTATCTCATTACAAATTATGACGTTCTTATTGCCGGGATCTCAATGCAGCTCAATAAAAAGCGCACTTTTTCGTCTCAAATCTTTCAGTTTCAGAATAAAAGGATTTTTTATACAAGTAAAACGACAAAGAATCTTTGGTAAACGAACGATTAATATAAATGTCTTTAAAAACGTTCTTTCTCAAACGTCTGTCATAGAATTATCTTTTTTGGAGACACACAAAACATCAGACACGCAATGTGCTCTGTTCCTATCATGTGTTACTTTTCTTTTATCTTAACATGACATGTCAGGATTACAAACTAATATGCCAAAATCGTTAATGTGATTTATTCAGTAGTTGATTGACTTAAATTTGATAAAGCGGAAATGTAACGGAATGAAGTTACACGCAAAAATGTCCTACGAAAAACTCTGACGTATGTAATATTTTATTCAACCCGTTTTACTGTTACTGTGATATTAAATATTTTGCGATATTAAATTTATATTTAATTATGATACCAAATTTAATGGGTTATATTTGTTCATGTGGCGTGTTTTACAAGAAGTGCAAAGCATAATATAGTATCATTGAAACATTGACCTATCATTTTACAGTTACGGTTTCAACTAGGACGACACGCGTTGGAGGTATGTAGAAGTATGAAATTTATTTGTATCCTGATAGCTAAAACAAATTATATAAGAACCCAATGGCTTCCGTTTATAAATTCTGGTACACAGGTAGTAGAATGTTTGCTTTAGAATTTTTTTAGCAAATAAATAAATTAAATTAAAAGTCCAATTTGTGATTTTGAAATTTTGATATTTAAATTCAAAATATATTCGGGAAAGCTATTAAGTACCACTGTGCCTGTTTTCTCATTGATGCTTAGCTTCGAATGTTCAAAAAATTTTCTGCGTTGAAAAAAGGATTCTTTATAACCTTAAAACACTTGTACGCAATATTTTTGCAAGTTTTGGGCTTTCATAACTTCTAGTTCGTTATTTATTTACTATAATCACATTGCATATTAGATTAAGTTTTGCAACTGCTTCTTTCAAAACAATCATTAACTTCAAACAAAATATTCAAAAAATTGTAAAACATCATTTTATCCTTTTAATCCCTGCAACACATAAGCAACATAACTTTAGAATGAATATTCTAAGTCTTTAAAAATGTGTTTCGTATTGGTTGGTCTGATATGGATGCCCTTAACATAGAAACGTTCTTATTACTTACAGCTATGTATATTTTTTCAGCCGTTCTAATGAATATTACAGAGGAAAATGCTATTTCCTTCTTAAACAACATTTATGCCAAAAAGATGAGGTTACGTATTTTCAGAATAAGATCACGTACACACGCACACACACTCACGCTTGAAAATAACGTTAAGTTACCTCTTCTGGTAAATAAGTTCAAATGGAGCTGGCGTAAAAAATGAGATTGCATAAGTGCGTTAAACATACCCGCACTCACTTAAGAACTCAGATATTGGTAAAAATCGACAATGAGGATGTAAAATTTTTTATTATTTAAAAACTTCAAGAGTCGGACTTCAGGTAAATTTTTATATGAGCAGTTTTTATTGGGAATACTAGTAAACCAACAATACCACTCATGTTCATTAAGGAGACTTTACTTCAAATGTAATTTTTATCAATTCTAAAATTATGATCACAGTTCTCTTGTAAACGTCAGTTAATCTAACGTAGCTATTTTTCCTTTAGTCATTATCGTGCTTTCTTAGATTGTATCTCAAATCATTCGCTTTCATCTTTCGAACATGGCAATCGTTATTCATCTATTTACACTGATTAAGAGACTCTCAATAGAAATGCATGTCCGTCTCAAGCTCACATAGTATTACAAGTGAAAGTAGATTAATTAAAATTTTTCGTTGTACCGAAAACCAAATTAAATAATGCGTAATGAACAAAACAAGGAAGTAAGCAGACTAATTCACAAACTATCAAAACGGAGAGAAGCCCTGAAAAAAAATAATTCTAATAAGCATTCCCTGCACGTACCTCTGATTCAAGGAAGCTTCGTGATGAGAATGGATGACACCGCTAAGTACATCAGCCCAGACATAAAAAGACATTACGTATCATAGGCTGTCAGGGTCCTTCCGATGTTGTAAGGGCAGTTATAAATAAAAATAATAATCAGTCAAACATAGTCATTAATACAATCAACATAATTGGGCCTGACGTTTTGTTCTGCCGTTCTTGGCAAGGAATCCCAGTTTGTGGGTCTTTTTCACTGTCTTTTTTCTTCTCATGTCAACTCCGATAAAGTTGTCATGACTCCACCCAAAATGGTCCATAATATTTAATTTTGTTCTTGATAAAAGAAAGTTAATTTCGCTCTTGACAGAAATATGTTCGTTATTTCTTACATGATTTCAAAAACAAATCGTAAAGCGTGCTAACTGATAACCGTCCTTGCAGTCTCAAGTTTTTTTTTCTATTATTTTTATGGTTATTATTATTCATAGATTTTTTATTTTAAATCCAGGACTTCAAAACCAGCACACTTAAGTTATTCAGAGGTTTGCTAACAACTATGAATATAATAAAACTAAGGTGTTGCCACTACAAAAAATCGGAAATTAAAAATTAAGTTATTAATGAAAATGAATTTTAAGAAATAAAAATTAATTTGTTATCCCGTAAGTTACGGTAGTAAATAATAAATCGTACTTTTCCACGTTAATCATTAAACAAATTTTTAAATGTCGTTTTACCATAGTTTGTTGCATGATGTCAGTACCGTATCGCTTCGCAAAATTTAATCGTAACTGGTCCACGTTAAATGAAATGTATATATCGATAAAAGATCAACGTAATTAAATGCACGAATGCGCAACTCGTGCTTCGAGGTTACGTAGAATCCACGTATCAATGCAAATAGCTGCATTTCGTCGGTGTTTAAGCTACGAAATTCAAAGAAGTCCAATTTTGAGATTTCCTCAATTTGCAGTGGCAAGGCTGAACTTGATCCAGTTAGTTAATTGTTACGGATCTACTCCGTATCAGTTAACTAACTGGATCAAGTTCAGCCTTGGCAGTGGCAAATTTTATACATTGTACGAATTGCCAACTTCTTCAGTAAGTAACTAGTGCTATTTATCACATTTGTTGTCTATTATGAAATAAGTGGTTGTAAATTCGAATTAACTGCAGCATTACGCCATTTATATTTATTTGCTTGTTCATTTTTATGCACTTTTTTGGACTTATGACTTTTTCTTGAACCTGACGATGCATCCTAATTGCATATTCCCAACGGAAAATGCTTTTCGCGTTCAAAAATTATAAGTTTACTAATGTACTGCAACTAATTAAAATTATTCTGGACACCAGATGTTATGTTTTGCCAATAAGTAAAGGTGTTTTGAGCGGAGAAACTAGCAAATCAATAAAAATGGGATGACGACGTGCCAAATTAATGAGAGTTCCGTTCACAGCAATCAATTATCACGAGGAAGAGGTGAAAACGCAATCAGTCCTTTTCCTCAAGGGTAAGACAGGGTTCGTCCAGAAGACTCCCAAAGGGTACACCCAGTCTTTCACTCTTAAATGCAGATTAATCTCAGGAGAAGAATTCCGTTTTCTGTAGTTTTGCGCTTATGCAGTGTATGATCCGCATTCCATTCATGTTAACTATTAGATAACACACAAAGTAGTAGGTAACAGAACAAACCTTTTTTAACAGAAAAAAATTCATTGTACGTTCAAAGCATTAAGGGCACATATTTATGTATAGTAGTTGAGACGAAGAAAATAATTTAAAAAAAAGTAATATACATTTGATAGAAATGAAGAATACACGTTTTGTTGCGTGATTTCCTTATTCATATATATTCATAAACTTATGAATGACCATTTTAAGTAAGCTAAAATTTTCTTACAATTTTAGGTACATATTTTTAAGATAAATTTAGTGAACGTTAATTCAATTAACGAACAGTAATAGTGCTCAATTGCTAAATATTGTAACCATACAGTTATTTCACATAAAATTTAATAATCAAATATGCATTTTAAAAAGTTTTTATTTTCCTGTTTTTCCTTACAAAAAAAAAAAAAAACTATGTAAAAAAATACTATGTATAGAGCATTTGGCCGCAGAGCACATCCAGTTGAAAAGGTATTTTTAAGCATATAATGGCTAATAAGTTTTTAATTATGTTAAAATTTAAATCCTTTGTTTTTACAAATATTTTTTTAACGTTTAATGGTCTTCAAATTTAAGAGTAAAAATGCTGATAAAAATGATTTAGTGTAACCCCGTTCTCCTGTTATTTGTTCTTCATAGTAAAAGTTTCTGAAAACCATGTAGTCGTTTTTTTCCTTCCTATTTTTGTCGGATGACAATCCACGTAAATGGTAAATCAACCACAAAACAAGTCCTATTTTAGAGATCATTAAAATAGGCTCTTTAGTTTTACATTAGTATTCCTTTCATCGCCAGTTAAAGTTTCACAGTTGAAATTGAAAATAATAATAATAATAACAATAAAGTTAATACTTCCACTTCCAAGGGTTTATAGCAACAAAGGCTTGATTCGCGTAGCACATACACCTATCCCGAAATAAAACTAAATAACGTAATAGCATAATCTAAATGCAGACATAATAAATAATAATATTTTTCTTCCTGAGGAAATTAGATTTTCAGTGTTTTTTGAGCCCGGAAATATCTAGACTTCAAATTAAACGTGCAAGAAGATTTGGTTTGAACACGCAGCGTAAAAGGTACAATGTGTTTTCCATTATATTTTTCTGGGAGAAAAACTTTATGTAATTGCATTCCGTTCTCAAAAAGAGGCTGAAAAACATCTACGTTTTGCTTCAGCAATTAAGAAAGTTTCTTATTTTTATTATCTTTTTCTCCTTTAGAAAAGCACGTATCTTTGGTGAGAAGTTGATTTTTGTTTTTCAAACTAAAGCGTTCTAGTTAATTCAAGCGAATTCTTGAATTGAAAAGTTTTATATTTGTATGTTTTTTTTTATTTTCACGATTTATACAAATTTTTGGGAAAGTCATACAAAAAAAAAATTAATTCCATTGATATATGCTTGTATTTTTTTCCTATTTATCTTGAATGATGAATAAAAACACACTCAAACGCACAGTAATCGTACGAAAGATTAAAATCTGTGACTTAAGTAATTCTGTCATCCTTTTCTTTACTACAAAACTATTAATGCTCTTTTCTTGGATATTTTTGTTGGTTCAGATGATAGAAATGTAAAAAACGTTGTTTAGCAATAATATCCCAGTGTGCGTGTTTTGGTGAGAGTAAGTTTATCAACCCCCAAACTTAGTAATTGTTTCAATCTCAAAAAAATGAAAGATCGATATGTCTCTACAATGTCAAAGTGTAATACAACACCAAAAGTGGTGACAATTATTACATCAGAAAAAAAGTTATAATACAAATTAAAATTACTTGGGAGGCCCGCCCCCTGCTCGCTTTCTCTCGCTAACCCCCTGCCAGAACTGCAAGCACTACCATTCAAATCGCTTAGCGATCGAAGCTGGTTGCGCTTGCTTGCCAATAACTACGTTCTTGCAGTGTAGCAGTTCTACAATGATGTGCTCATATATGATTCAAATCGCTTAGCGATCGAAGCTGGTTGCGCTTGCTTGCCATAACTACGTTCTTGCAGTGTAGCAGTTCTACAATGATGTGCTCATATATATTTCAAATCGCTTAGAGATCGAAGCTGGTTGCGCTTGCTTGCCAATAACTACGTTCTTGCAGTGTAGCAGTTCTACAATGATGTGCTCATATATGAAGATATGGGTGACATTGGTAACTATTTATGTAAACAATTACGGTTAAAATTCTAGTACAATTAACAGACAGAAGAAAATCCTTAGCTAAGGGGTTGAAAAATCTTATACCTAAATTAAGACTACTCTTGGGCGTTGCTCAAATGAAATGAATAAAGAGATTAATAGACATATAAAAATTGCGTATTTCTAACGACTGAAGAAACAGACCTTTTCCAAAGAAAAACTCATGAGGATGTTTAACAGTTAGATGATGAAATACGAATCTTTATTTTTTCCCCAATTCTAAATTATAACTGTAGCTTGATATTATCATCTAGTACAAAAGAAAACTCATAAACCAGAACTAAACATACAACTAAAATTTACAAACATTTCCAAAGTATTAAAAAAAAAAAAAAAACAGGACATGCTATTCTTAGGAAAACCAACAAAACAAGATTCGTACAAGATGTATATGCAATGCATAAAATATTTCATATCCTGATATGAAAAATCATCAAAAGTACTAAAAACAATTGCTGAATATTCAAGTATACTAGAAAATAAATACCAAAAATATACATATTGTATAAAGTTCAGATAAAAGTTGAATCAAACATTAAAAAAAAATATTTAGAACGATTATCGGTTTAATTATTTAAAACGATAAAACTTCAACATCATTCCGTCGATACTCAATCACTGCGAACTATACTTTATAAAAATGTAAACAAATTAGAACAATATAAAAACAACTGTATCGTTCTGATCTGCGTAGTTCAGCAGCATTGTCCAAACAAAATAAAACTTATAAAGAAATAAAACTAAAATAAAACAAAACAATTACTCAGATATTCTTGTAGGTATTTTAGAATTTTATATTATGGGCAATGATTCAAAAACAGAACTGATGTCGATAATCAAACGAATATTAATGAGGACAAATTCCAATCAGGGTTGATGCAGAAATTTTTAGAATTATGGAACGCGCAAAATAGAAATTAAATGCAATAAAATTCTTAAATACTAATGACATTCATATAAATAAAATGACATTTAATTGTCCTCATTGCACACCTAAAATTATACATACCTCGTGTAAGGAAAAAATTCGGCACGGAAAGGGTGAGTGGCGAAGCAAATGTTTGTTTATAAAAAAATATATCGTTGCCATCCAGTTTTCAAAGGTACACCAAAATTGGAGTTTTCACAGGTGAAAATAATTCACTAATGGTGTCAATATGGTGTAATAATTCACCAGTGTTGGTGTTTAATGCACTACATAAAGTATTCATGAACGCTTGAGTTGGTGGTAACTTGAAAAAAAAGTGCTTGCTTACGCAGTTTTTAAGGTTTTCAGCACTAAATATGGAGCAACTTTCCTCCACAGTTTTTACAGTGTATGTACGCACTTAGTCACTCAGTGAATGACCACCGCACTTAGTCATGCACATTTTCACACAAATAGTCTAGAAATTGAGATATCGCACCTCGAATTTCGAATTTTGAACCGTAACGCAGAGCACTATTTTGCCTTTTATTGGTAGTTTATTTGCTCTTAATTGCCGGTAGCATTGCTTCTGGCAATAGGAAAAAAAAGAGAAATGTACCACAGGGAGAAACAAATTGCTGTTTGTTGTTAAATGCTTTTTAAGTTTATCATAAACTTATTTTTCCAAACTTTAAAAATTTTTCAGACTTAATTAAAACAAACAGACTCAATCAGAAATTCTCAATCAATCAGAAATTTTACAACCAAGTCAATTTTCTCAAAAAACTTCATAACATAGCTCTAATAACCCTGCAAAAAAAAACTCTATTCCTGTACTTTATTGATACATCTTGTGGTAATAGTTTAAACATTTCGAGTTTATTTAAAATATGAACGGTTAATAAATAATGTTTCGTTATTTTTACATTGAATTTTTTTAATAAGTTTGAAACATTTGTTTAGGAATTTGGACTAGAAATCACCTTTCTTTCTGTTTTTAGATGTAATGCTGTGATTGCTTAGAAATCGGCTTCTTACTTTGACAGAAAATAAATAATTCCTTTGCAACTCATACGAAGTTTGGAAAGTATTTGATTCTGCATACAATCCTATGTATTTCATGTATATTAGATCCTTTTTTTTTTTACATGAGCATTTAACCTTTTAGTTATATTTTATCAGGTTTGACATTAATGTGACTCCAAGTGCATCCACTGCAAAAGTTAAAAAAGAATTAGTTGAAGAAATTGCTATTGAAATACCTCTTTCGCTACTAATGCAATTTAGCAGCATTATTGTTTCTGTAAAACAACATCAAAAATTTAACTATCTGATGTTTCCTGCTGTCTGCATTCTCTCATTCCTTGTCGATAAAAGATTCCATCTTCCTGCTTCTATCGCATTAGCACAAAAGAGGATTTCCCTCCGAAGCCCTTTCAACCATAATGAAACTACTCTTAGCGAAATTTAATTACAGCTATGATAAAGACCTTTGACAGTTGACCGAGCACAGTTGCTAGGATCGCCTAAGTGCAAAATCCAATATTTTGTAAGGTAGGAAGAGCTGCGACAGTGCACTTGCGTCTCCCCCTTATATTCGCTCGCATGTTGTCAGCAATGATTTCGTGTGCTAGGTGAAGGTTTGAAACACAAAAATGTTCCTTGATTCAATTATCTGAATTGCATATTGCAAGAACCATAAATATTTAAAGTGGGCTTATGTTTTCTAACCCAGCATCTTGATTTTCGCTGCGCATATTTTTTTTTCGCTTTTTAATAATTTTTCGATGCATGCAGTTCGGGGTTTTTCGCACTTTAAATGAATCGGATAAAATGACAATTGCAAACTGAACGAGAAATTCGTCCAGAACAAAACACAAACCATTTTTAAACACAAAATATGTCTTTATGTCAAAAAAAGAACTAAATTCTTACTTTAAAAAAGACATTAAACTTTCGTTTACAATGTTAGATCTGATGTTTGATTGCATTCCTACTATATTAATGCCTTTTTAACAGGAGCATTTAAAATTGAACAACTTTATCTTCCAGATAAAATAGAAGAAACGAATGATACAGATAAATTACAACAAACATTTTCAGCAATATAAACTTTATAATCTGAATAATAAAAAAAAATTAAATTAGTAAGGATATTCGTACAACGCTTTACAAAGCCACTTAATTTTTAGATTGAGAATGCGATTATTTTCCCTTATTATTTGATTTTTTATTCGTTGCTATCCAAGGAAAAATACTGTTAAATGTTACATATTTCATGCCATGATTTTTTCAAAGATTTTAATCGCTGCTAAAGAAATACTACTACTAATAATAATACTAATAGGGTCATTCATTCCATGTCAACTGGACCAATTTTGAAAATCGTCCCCACTCGACAATCTCCAATTTTGATAAAATTTTGCACAAAGTTTCTGGTGGGTATAAAACTAAGCTACCCAAATTTTTAGACCTTGAAAGTAAAAACTCAAGTTGCCAGGGGCGCCTAAGTTCAGGAACCAAGATGGCTGTCATTGACGAACGAACTAAGTAGCCATGTTTGGATGTACCTGGAGAGCCACATAATGAAAATACAATTCCGATTTTTTTTTTTTACATAGACATGTTTTTGTGATTAATCTAATAGCAAAGTTTGAAAGACCACCAAAAAAGTTCTTTTCTATTGTGTTTAGTCAAAGTTGGCTGAAAATTCAATTTGACAAAAATTTTCAAAACTTTATACTTCTCTAACTTGTCAGTAACTAAACTTATACACTTGTAACTTGGTATAAATCTAAGTCAACTACTTTTCAACATATTCTGAAAATTTCAAAAATTTCATTAAGTTAGGTTTTGTTTTATATTACCTAAACATGCAGCGGTTTTCAAAAATGGCCAATTTTGATCACTTTTGAATCATATTTTCTCAGGGGGAACCAAATGAATTTTTTTCGTTTAACTTTCATTAGATAGAGGAAAGCTTTCTCTACCAAACTTGAAATTTTTAAGAAGGCGTTTTTTCGTAAGCCGGAGAAAAAAGGGTTCAAATTTGAGTTAAAAACCATGGTGGATATGTGCGCATTTTAAGCCTCAATTTAGCTTTGTTGGAGTTTTATTTAACATTTAAAAGGAAAGAAACTTGAGTTGGGTCCTGCAGGGCCCACGCATACTCGCATTTGAAGCATAAATCAATATTATTTGAAAAAATTGACTCATTTTTAGAAGATGAAAGTCAAATTTTGACTGGTTAAAATTTCGACCTAAAGACATTCTAATACTGAAAAATTGCTTTGTATTTTTGCTCAATATGCTTTATATTGAGAATTATTAATAAAAGAACTAGAAATATTGTAAAATGAAAGCAGATGCAAAAAGATTGCCGCATGATTGCAGCAAAACGCTCTTACTGTTCGTAACTGGCGACATCAAAGAAACGTAAAAAATAAGCTAAAAGTAAAAAAAAATCACCAAATAAAGATCCAATGTGAATAATTTTATACATTAAGATAAGTAGATAAATGAATTTAAAAAAAAAAAAAAAACTAATTATGAAGAGTTTAAAAAATTCAATTTTTGGCAAAATGGCTGCCGATATTTTTCTTCTCCTTATGGCAATAATCGGTTGATTCTAAACCAATCATTACTTTCATATTAAAATTTTTGAATTAATAATATGGCAGAGAATTAGGATTTGACTTTTTAAATTGATGTAATTAAGCATTTACTTATTTGCACAAAAAGTTACTCAACAAGAAAATATTGCTCTTGCATTCAAAAGTGCGATTGTCGCGCGAAGCGAGGAAGAATGGGTGCGCTGCTCCTGAGGCTAACGGGGCTCTTATAGGCAGGAGTCGGACTTCCGCCCTTTTATATGTTATCTCTTAATTTTTTGAACCATCTCCCAGATAAGAGACCATCACCTGGGTTAGCACCCCCAGAAGTATCGTTTCACTTGGAGGACATTGGAGCTACGGCCTATTTAACGTGCACTAGCTCCCTTTAGCGAACACGGCCTCACAGGAACCAGCTGCGAGAGGTTGTCACCCTCCCAAACACTGACCTAAGTCGATGTTGCTTAAACTTTCGGTGTTCTACGGGAACCGAGCTTCTAACTATCTAAATTGACTCGTATTTTCCAAAAATTGACTTACTTTTTTTTAATTGTGAGTCAGCCTGATAGTCGCATATTTCAAGCCTAGAGTAACCTGATTGGTGGTTGAACCATTAAGTTTATGTTTACACAGATAACCCCTTTGCCAAGGGGTCATGTCCAATAGTCACGCTAGTCAGCCACAGGCATAGTTCTCTTTTCTGGAGGACCCAGGGAGGAAGACCTCAAGCCTGATGCAAAGAAATAAACAGCAGCCATTTTGCCAAAAATTTAATTTCTTAAACTATTTATAATAAGTTTTTCTTTTTTTAGAAAATTCATTTATTTACTTATCTTAATGTTTAAAATTATTCACTTGGGTCTTTACTTGCTGAACAGTTTTTACTTTTAGCTTATTTTTTACGTTTCTTTGATGCCGCCTGTTACGAACAGCAAGAGCCTTTTGCTGCAATCGTGAGTAAATCTTTTTGCATCTGCTTTTATTTTACAATATTTCTAGTTCTTTTATTAATAATTCACAATATAAAGCATATGGAGCAAAAATACAAATCAATTTTTTAGTATTAGAGTGTCTTTAAGTCGAAATCTTACCCAGTCAAAATTTGACTTTCACCTTCCAAAAATGAGTCAATTTTTTCAAAAAATATTGATTTATGCGTCAAATGCGAGTATGCGCGGGCCTTGCATTACTCAACTCAAGTTTCTTTCCTTTTAAATGTTAAATAAATGTCCAAAAAAGCTAAATTGAGGCTAAAAATGCTCACATATCACCATGGTTTTCAACTCAAATTTGAACTCTTTTTAGCCTACTTTCCCGTAAAAGTAAAAAATAATAATAATAAAGCATGAAAGAAGGCTTAATGTATCGTGAAAATATCGTTAGAAATCAAGAAAAGTCAAAAATAAGTTAAGTAATTAAATAAAGATTGAAAAATAAAAAATTTGAAAGTAGGGTTTTGAGATGGGGAAAAAGTGTGTCGGTCGGTCTGTCTGTCTGTCGGTCTGTCCCCCCCCCCCCTAATAACTTTTGAACGAATTGTCCGATTGGAAAAATTCTTTTTGCATTCGAAAGATCTCGGCGAGAAAATCTCATTTCCATATTTTACTTTTTGATTTGAACAATTTTTTGTTCAATTTTGAACAGTTCAAAAAATTTTAACATTAGCGCCTATTTGTGAAAATGAAGCAAATTATGTAAACTCTGGGTACAAGATATAAGTTCCCATGAAAAAGCTCACTGGAAGAAGTTCTTGGCGTGAAATATTGATCTGAACAATTTTTGTTCATTTTTGAGCAGTTCAAAAAAAATTAACATACCGCCTACGGGGAAATTTCAATCCTATATCATTCCTGATCTAACGGCCCGATTTGCTTGGAACAAACTTTATCGGAAAGCTCTTATGACGGAGAACATGTACAAATAGAAAGTTCATCCAGAACTAACGAGCCTATTTTACTATGAAATTTTTTGATCGGGATTTTCAAGAATATTTTTGAATTAATGAATGATTAAATGAATAATCAAAAGAATGAATGAATAAATGTGTGAATAAATACATGCATGACTTAACAAATGAATGATTGAATGAATATCTATTAATCGTTGAAAAAGGTATATTTGAAGCAATTAAGAACTAAAGCTAAACGAGAAAGACAGAGAGAGAGAGATATATAACTGGATTAATAATTTGAATTCGGTGTATACGGGAAAGTAGGCTCGTATAGTTCTAGACGGAACTTATTGTTTCTCTGGCTTACGAAAAAACACCCACTTAAAAATTTCAAGTTTGGTAGAGAAAGCTTTCCTCTATCTAATGAAAGTTAAACGAAGAAAATTCATTTGATTCCCCCTCAGATATGATGGTTCAAAAGTGATCAAATAACGCTAACAGTCAATGTAAAGTTTCTAAGAAGTATAAGGTCAAAAGTCCCTGGAATCCCTTATTAGAATGAAGGAAACTTCCGAAATAATATCAACAGTCCCAATAAAAGCTTTATTAGAAAAAAGCTACAGCGGGAAAAAAAAGCCTCTTTTGAATAAGAACAACGGTCCCTAGAAATCTTAACTTGAGTGAGGATAATACTCCGAAAAAATCGAGTCTTTTAATCTTTTTCCTTTTTTTTTTGCCAATCGATTTTTATGCTAAGCAATGGCCTTTGTTCCGGTGCTGCGCAAGCCTGAATAAGGGCAACAGTCCCTAAAAATCATAGAATGAGAAAGTACAATGCTTCCAAAAATTTTTTTTTTTTTTTTTTTGGCGTTCAATTTTTGTTAAGCAACCGCTGTCACGCCTGGCGCTGCGCGAGCTTAAATAGAACACGGCATTGCAATTCTTTATTATCTATCCATACACAGACATACGGACCCGGATTGATATTAATAATAGAGAAATTATAAAAATTCGCATTAGAATAAGGACAATTAATTATCCCTTTTAATCATTTTTCGATTTTACGCCATTTCCGTTTTATGCATTCAGAATAATTAAAACAAACTTTACAAGTCCCCGTTAAAATACCAAAAATAGTTTTCATTAGATGGAAAGGAAACTGTCGGTCGGCTGGCTGATGCAAGGAATAAAATTTAAATCGTTTAAAAAGAAAGAATATATCAATTTGAAAAACAAAGTTTTTAAATCAAAGAAAGAAATAAAGAAAAAAAACCCAACGTATTTACCAAAAATAAAAGCAAACTAATGGGTGACAGAAGAACTACTGAAAGATAAATAATCAGTTACGTCAATTAATATATATTTCATTAAATAAATACATATGAAGAAAAAGTATCCCAAAAATATACAAATTAAACTTACATATCATCACATTACTTTGGTTCTAATGTAATAACACTCTATATAATATCCAGAACTTTAATAATTTGATGCTTTTCAAAACAAAGTTTTTAACGAAACTGGAAAAAGAGCGCTGCCACTGTAATAAATTTATAAAATGCGCTGACGATTAATAAATTAAAAAAAAAGAACAAGGATTAATAGAAAAATGAAAAGATGTATAAATCGTGTGATCCTCAAATTGCTAAAAACGTACTGTTTGAATGCCAAATACGAATAGACAAAATGGCAAAGATACGAATAAAATCAAAATTAAAGTAGCGCTCTTATCACTCGTTTGCGAAAAAAAATCTTTCATGAATCGTTCGGAAAAAGAAAAAATTAAAAACTAATTCCCGTGAAAAAATAATTTAGAACTGCAAAGAAAAACTGCCATAACTTCCGTTCTACATAAGGTAGAAGCTCGATGCAAACTATATGTTATGCAGAAAAATAAGACCTTTCGATCGGTGTAAATATTTTGAATATGCAAGCATTTCTTCACCTCCAAATCAGTGATAATTGCGTTTTTAATTAATATATCCGTTAATTAAAGCCCCACGCGAATGAGACCGGGTGATACTTCTTCCCCGGAAAATTCCGAGCATATGACTTATATGTAATATCAGTACCTACAACCCTTTTACATTCTTTACTATTACAAAAAAATCCGTTTCCAATCCAGGTGGCTCAGCTGATACAATGAGTTAAGTTTTACGATAGCTCATGCTACTATGGCTAACGTAAAAGACCATGTTTAACACGAAAATTTATCATCTTGTAACGTATTCCTTACACAGATTCGATATGAGAGCCGAGGGATAAAAAATCACTGTCCACAGTTTTCATAGTTTTTCTGAAAGTAGTTTTGTTCTTTTCAGCCACATGCTCTGCTTCATTTTGGCTCTTTGCCACCCTAGAGGTTAGGGTACTGCATACATCATGTCGCGGTGGCCCTGTTGATGGCAAACTTGTGCTATTTCTATGCAGCATAACCACAACTTTTAAGACAAAAACCTGAAAAAGACTAAAACCCAAAAAATACTTCATTCCTTAACGATAACTAATTTTCTGCGCGGTCTTCAAAACCATTTTATTAATACCTCTGTGATAATTTATTTAATATTCAT
Organism: Octonoba sinensis; assembly: GCA_038502835.1. Classification (NCBI taxonomy): domain Eukaryota; kingdom Metazoa; phylum Arthropoda; class Arachnida; order Araneae; family Uloboridae; genus Octonoba; species Octonoba sinensis. The sequence continues at coordinate 84,940,598 of CM076604.1, forward strand.
GAATTATTTTGGGGCAGCACCAAGCAATAAAAAAAAAGAAGGAAAATGAAATAAAGAAGGAGAAGAAACAAAACACTCATAAATCTGAAATTTATGTTATACTCGAGTATTCTCTCACAATATCCATTGTAATTTATGCTCTTATCAAAATTTAATGACGTATCTCAAGTCAAATTACAGAGTGAGGGCTCTTCGTTTTGTATAATGCTAAAAAAAAAAATGTCTGTTTGTAGCAAGAAGTAAAATTCGACCCCGATTGTGTACATTTTACATTTATTTTAAAGCAAGATTTCCCAGCTCTCGTTATAGTGTTCTTGTTTTAGGTAAAGTTTTGTGTAATCTTTTCTCTTTTAATCCTTAGCTTTTTTCTCAAGCCGTTAAAAATAGTTTGCTTTTTTTCGGGGCTTTTGATTAATAACCGCAAACCCACAGTAGCGTCTCTAAAATATACGCATTGATGTATCTTTGTCTGACGCTCAGTATTGTTGCCTACATCAGTTAAGATATTTTAGATCACAATAGAACAAATAAAAATAAAAATAATTAACCTACCTCCAGTTAGCACATGTGATTTATATTTTTAAAAAATAAAACTTCATTCAAGCAGCCGAAATTTGTAATTTAACATAAAATAATGAAATTGAAATTTAGTGATCAAAACCGTTTATGAGAATCGTTCTGCAAAATTTGTGTCTTACTTATACCATTGTTAGTAATGCAATCATCTCAAATTTAATCGAAGTTTGCGTTTTCTTACGCAGAAATGAACCATTTTAAAATTATTATCATTTGATATATATATATTAAGTGTGCACAAAATTTATTTTAAAACACTATCAAGCTATGGTTGTTCTTCACAAACGAAACTTTTAACTTCCTTTTTTAAAAGAGGAAAATGAAAATAATGATAATGAAGAATTGTATTGTTACATTTACGCTTTAACGACATTGTCTGTAATGCAATGTACTATTTAGTCGTATATGCGAACATATTTTTAAATTTTTAAAACATATTTAAGAATAATTAAATATATAAATAAATAAAATAGAAAGCACAAAATGTTCTCTTCATTTCAAAGTTTGTTATGATTTTCTAATATGACACATTTTAATATGACAGTTCTATCATTAACAGAAAATATCTGATTTATGTCCAAAACGTCTAAATTTTAATTCGGGTTTTAACAAGGCAATAAGAACTGTTTTTCCCACTTGTGATGTTATAACAATTTTGTCTTTTATGAAATCCGGGAATCCAAGTTTTCCAATTAATGCAAAGGAGCCATTAAAAAAATAACTAGTCCCAGTAAGGGTGACATTCATAACAATAAATGTTCAAAACAATTCCAGGTTACATTAAAATTGTTAAACTGCAAATTTTTGAATCACACATGCCCTAAATATATCGGAAAATCATTTCTTTGGGTAGGGGAGAGAGTTGTACCTTGGGACATTGGCAATTTCTAAAAACCTATTGGCAACATTAACATTTTTTTTATTTCTAATTGTGACCTTAACCAGCAGATAGCATCACAGTAAAAGGCAGCATTAGAAGCACTGAATTGATGACTTGGTGAGAGAAAGAAAATTTCATCACTCAAAACTAAATATCTTTCTCATTCTAATTTCATTTACTGAAATAGCATTTGTAAAATTATTCTACTGAATTTTAATTGGATATTGAACAGAAGATTTTTAAATGTTTTGGTTATGAGAAAGTGATGATTGACCACCATTTTGATTTTATTTAAACCATGTGATGATTGTATCTTGGGACAGTTCTCAAGGTACAACATACACATGGTTCTTAATAATTTGGATATACTTTAGTATAAAGAGAGATATTCTAATCAAAAGCAGAAATTTGCATTTAATTTGTAAATGCTGCATTTACAAATTAGGTTTTGAACTTTCAAATTTATTATTTGTGTAAAATGCACATTATAATAATGTATCTTCTTAATTTAGTGCTTTTAAAAAGTAAAGTTTTTGATTTTTCGTATAAAATTGGTTATGTATATGACTGTTGCATGAATCACGAAGTATGTCCCAAGGTACAACAGGATATTGTACCTTGGGACAGTTTTCAGTTACTACTTAAAATGGCTGGCAATTTTTTATTTTTAAACTGTTTGAATTTGAAAAAATATATTATAGAGGAGAATGTTGGTGCATTTAAATAGTGTCTTCAGACTTTAAATCTAATTTTAATTTTTGAAGTTAAAAATTAAAATGTGAAAAGTGTCCCAAGGTACAACAGTCTCCCCTACTTTAAACATTACCACCGAATTATAATGCTCAAATAAAGGAAAACGTAAATTATTTCACACCTTAAAAATTAAACAGTAAACTACTTGTGCTAATCTCACAGAAAGAAAGAGTTGGAAAATAACTACAATTAATCATTGTCTAATTATATTTTTCATAACCGGGTAACATAATCATTCCTTTTCTGATTGCGTTCCCTTACGTTTCCTTTCAAAATTCCTTTTTCTTCGTTTTTTTATGACGCTACTTCTTCTGGAGGAAAACATTTACTATTACTTTAAATGCAGAAATTTCAAAATATTCAACGTTTCGTTATTCCTACTTAATGCATACTTAATGAATATTTTTTTATGTAAAATAAATCGCACACGTTTTAAAATAGCTTCAATATTTCTTTAACGACTAAATGAATTTGAAAACATATTTTTTAAATACCAAAAACATGAAATTTTTCTTTTCTCGTTTCTACAATTAAACATTGTTTTATCTTACAGCTGTTTATTCTCCCCTCCCTTTGCCCACTTTATTCCTCGAAATACAGGTGAAATACTACTTTTAATGGCAGAATATTTCACCGAATCCACTTTTGGGGGGAAGAGGGGCGGGGGGGGGGGTAAATTTTACAGAGTTAATTTACACAGAGCTATAAAGATTAAAATTCACGTCAAAGTTTTTTTTTTCACTTAAATATGATTAGTTTGAAGCCAACTTAACAAAATATATATTTGTTAAGCAGCTAGTCCCTTAAACAAGAAATTTTCGGAGTATCATTATTGTTAAGCTGTGTTAAGACTTACACCATAACTTTTACACTTAAATTTTCTAAAAGCAATTCTAATTTTATCATTTTATGGAAATTTTTTACACAATTTTTTAGTTGTTTTGTTAGTAAAAACTCTGGTTTAGAAGCAAAATTCTTGGACAATGCCATAAACCAGGTGTTTCGATACTCTTGGACATTGAAGACCATGCTTTAGAAACTCAATCTGCAGCAACTCGTTTCAACCTGGCAGCTTTAAAAAACGCAAGTGAATAGCTGTAAAAAGCAACGCAAAATACACTTTTTTTTTAAATGTAAAGTTACATGTTTTATAAATCAGTTTTAATCAGTTGATTAATTTTACGTTCTGTTGTTCTAAAAGGTTGTGCGAAAAGTAACGACTGTGTTTTTTTTTGTTTTGTTTTGTTTTTGTACATTTTCACATGCAATACAAAATGTGATGCAATCAATACAGCGACAATTTTCATTGCATTGTTTTCTAGCATCTATACGTATATTCCTTATTTGTATTTGAAATAAAAATATCGTTTACATTAAAATTTGTAGTACATATGAGTAATAAAATTGTGAGAAAAAAGCGTTAACAATTAAAATTAAAAGATATAGTTATCATTAGAAATTCCTTCATGAAATAATTGCATTGGGGCAACCTTAAATAAAAGTAAGAAAAACTTGTAAATCGTTCGTCCTTTCAATTACTGAGAAATTCAATTAGGGAAAAATAAAACATTAGTCGCTTGGTTGATGCATTCATTATCAATATTTAGAGACAAGAATTTATAGTAAGTGAGCTCCACTTGTGACGTAAATTCGAATTGACATGATTAAGTTAATCGTATTAGAGCGCAGCGAGTTCAAGCTAACGCTTGCTGTAAGGCAGAAAATTCAATTTGAATAATCTAATATCGAGTTTTGAGCAAACAGGGAAGAAGATGAATATCTCTTCAATGTAAAGGTACTTCATTAAGAAGTGTGCTTCTAACAGTGAACCGTATCCGAAATATTTGTATTCAACCTTTTGATGAATTATGTTGTTTTCTTGTGAAGTTAAAAAGTAATCATTTCTGCATTAAATAAGTCAACTAGAGTTACTTTTCAGAATGCATAAAAAGCAGATATAAATTTATGTTGTTGATGGTTATTATTAATTTTAAGTTTCGGTGCTCAGCAATAATGATGTTCAAGGTGGTGTTTAATTAGAGTTCGTGGTATGTCACATTCTGGTTCTATGTCCCTATTCTATGTCACATTCTTTAAATTTTGTAAAAGGCAAAACTTATGTTACTTAAAAGCTATAAAGTTGCTCTAATTGTAAATCAAAATGGATTGTCGAACTGATTTATACACTGTTAAAAATTTCCGCAAGAAAATAGTAATATAACCGTTTATTTGATTGCTATTTTACCATATTTAATCACAGCAGTTGAATAACCATTAAAAAAATGGTACTCAAACCGTTGATTGCGAAAAAAATCGTTTATTCTCTGTTTCTTTTTAAACATAGTTTAACTAACCGTAATTTACAAGAGCCACTAGGTCTCGTAGTCAATAGAATCGGGCGTCTATCTTGGTTGTGGAACTTGACCGTCTTACGCTGCTGTTAAAATATGAATAAAAATTTATCAGTTCAAATCAGCATGTGTATATAAAAAGAAGAAAAAAGGTGGCTTAAGCAGTTGTTACTAAATAGAAACACATACACACGTAAATCGAAAATTGGAGACTTCGGATTCCCGAACTGTTTGCGAATGAGCGATCCCATAATTTGAGCTGCTGAAGCTTGTTTGTATTTTAATTTTTGCAGCAAATAAAATGATTTTCGTCAATATACAGTAAATTTAGACCAAAAATGACTTTGGATCCAATCAAAAAGGGAAATCTCAATTTTAATGCAGTTTGCCTGTTGGAAAATAAGATTTATTGATAAATAAAGGGCCGCAGTACGTGGTGTAGATGGAAGAATGATTAGAGCGCAAGGTTGGTATTCCATGCACCCAGGGTTCGATTCCCGCACACTTCGTTTACTGTTTCTACGCCTCGAAATGGTTCAAAAATCGTAAAAATATAGTTTTGAAACCATTTTTAAATGGTTATAAAACCGTAAACTTTTGTATTTACGGCTTTTTAACCAAGCTGATTGGAAATGGTTTAGATCCCGTGAAGGTAGAAGAAGGTTCCAAACCGTAAATTTAACGGTGAATTAGATGGACAGACTGCTGCCGGCTATTTAACCGTAATTTCATGAGGAAATTTCTAACAGTGTATTCTTATCCTTAAAAGAGCTGACACACTTTTACAAAGTTGCAAATTCTTCTTTCTGATTAATTGAAATGCACTGTCACTTAATCGAGCCAGATATTGACACCATTTTCAGCAATTATATATTGATAGTCCTAAAGACTTTTACTTCAAAATTTACATCTAAGGTAAAGCCGGTAGATTTAGCGCACAGCTTAAAAAAATGACAAAAGAATTAAAACGTTAATTTTTGACAAACGTTGGTTAATATTATATTCTACATTCCCTCTGAATGCATTTCCGTGTATTTCCTTGTTATTCTGTAATTTAAAACGGCACGAGGAAAAAAGCAAATACAGCTATTTTCCTCTTTCTCCTTATAGAGCGGGTGAGATTGCACTCATGGGTAGTTCGCGCACATAGGAGATGGTTGTCGATAATAAGTACATTACATTAATGATAACTGCAAGTAAATTGTCGAAATAGCTAAAAAAAGATTGTTTAAAAAGTATATTGCGGCACTATCATCACAATGGAAATCAGAGGAACAGTAATGAAAATGCACCACCTACATTTGGAAAGCAAGCAATTTTAACGTTGTATCGCACACTTACAGAGAAAAACTCATGAATTCAAGTAGACACTCTGTTGTTGTGGCTGCACAATTATCTGAACTCGCGGTTCACTCACACCTCCTGTTCCTACCAAAAATTCAAGTGCACCATCTCACCAGGTTTTACCTTACACAATGTCTGTTTTCCGATTGATTGTGTTTCTTGTTATTATTAGTAGAAGAAGTTTTTCCGTGACATTTGAAATCTGAATGCGATAACTAAATTAGCACATTAAAAAGTGAATCGATTAAAAAATGTGCAAAACTTGTTCAATTCGTATGTATCGTATGGAAATGAATGTTGATAATGCGAAAGAATATTGTCACATGAATCATTAAATGAAAAATCCGAAAAGTAAAAATTGCGTGTTTAGTAAAAAAATAGGTTTTAGATGAAACAAAATGGGAGTCAAAATATCTGTAACAAGCAAAACTATAAAATTTTAAAAGTAAAATTAAAGAATTTAATAAATAAAAATGTTGGTAAAAAATACATGAAATTAAGAAAATCGGTTTCAAAGATGGAGATTGCTATAATTCTCTATCTTGTACAGTTATCACTTTTGTAGCAAAAGTTTGCAGTTACGATATAGCGGAGTTTACGGAAATGTAGGTCAAAATTGACATAGTTTTTGCATGCAAATAGTGAATTTAAGGCTTTATAATTTTTATGAGTTCTTTTTAATTAAAAAAGAGAAAGAAAGGGATGAAGAAAAAAAGGGGGAAAAGAAAAAAAGCATCTTTTTACAAAAATCCGTTGAATTAACATAACATTGAACATATTTACTACATTCTGGTCTCTACGTTTTAAGCAAAAGAATATGTTTAGTAATTTACTATCTACAGCAGTTCTGTAACCAATACATAAAACAGAAGAGAAATTTAAAAGATTCATGTAAATTTAACTACTCTTTAAAATAGCTAAAAAGCAACTAACTTATTTAATTTTCAATAGGCATTTATCTGTTTGAAAGTTAATACATTTTACTTCATTTATTTATTTTTTTATTTTTTAACCAGAAATACAATGTTCTCCTTCAAGAAAACCGCTTTTCTGTTGAGGTACAAATCTGTTTTATTTGAACTAGAAGCTTCCCATTTTCATGCTCTATATTCTTCTCTTAGGTTGCCTACGTGTTTCAATTTGCATATTTCAAGCCCTTTCCTTTCACGGCTGTAAACACGGAGAAGCGTGTATTTTCTGGACGATAGAGAAGAGTAAGTCAATATTGGGAATGCTGAATTTTAAAAGATGATGCACTGACCTGTTTCTTTTCGCGCACATGCTTTTTATTTTGAAAATGCGAAAAAGAGAAACAGAAACTCATGTATATTTTTGAAATATATCACATTATTTAATCAACTTTTAACAGTTGACGTGGGGAAACTTTTGTATACAACTTACATCGTGGGGCATTTTGATTCGAGCAAGTTCCAGAAAGCAATTTTTAAAAAGAGCTATAAAAGTACTTCTTTCTTCATTAACAGCATTACATAATGTAAAAGGAAAATGAAAGGCAAGAAGGGTATCGGTTGTTAAAATAAAAATAAAATAAAATGTAAAAAGGTTCCATGTTTGAAAATGTTATATCTCTGATATTGTCCAGTTCTCTACCAATTTTAATGCAATTTATTTGGCATAGTTGGCACACAAAACCCATAAACAGTCCAATATGTGCTCTAGAATTGCGAAATTTTATTTGGTCGCGTGAGTGAAGGCACAAGTTTGGATCTTAAAAATTAGCTGAATAAAACCTCAATTTATTAAAAAATAATGATCCTTAATTCATTTGAAACTCTTTCCATTAAAACAATGACATTCTTATATGACCGCATGTATAAGTGAAACAATCCAGAAGTATTTTGCTTTATTAATTTTATTATTTTTAAAGACTCTCTTTCCCTCTCTCGCTCTCTCTTTTTCTATTTATATCTATACAAATAAAATCTAATTTGTGAATATAATACTCTTAAAGGCTAAACTAGCACGGATTTCTGAACGAAAATGTATTGTACATAGGGTACGTATTTTACCCTACGCCAAACTTTTGTACATATCGATTCGTTTGTGTGGCAGCGAAGAATTGTTGAGAATTTCCATTTTCCCTTTTTTAACATTCTTTCCCGACCCCCTTAATATACAAACATTAAATGTGTTGATATAGAGCTCGCTGGAGTGATGTCGTTAACTGAAGTGTGACTATGTCAATGTTGACTGATAACATCAGCCCATCTGACATGTTCATATGTCAGCCTATTTGTCCTTAGCATACATAGAGAGGGTAAATGCAAATTTTTCCACGTGGCTCGAGTTTCAAGTGAGATCCAGAATGACGTAGCGAAAATTCGTTGGAAAGATATTATTAGTATTGAAACTTCTTGACTTTTCGCGAATTAAAATTTTAAAAGCGTAATATAATACGTTTATATGAAAGAATATGGCTTCTGCATTCTGGGAAAAGTCACTTAAGTTAAAAAAAAGAAAGAAAAAGATATATTTCTACAGTAAATTGGAATTTGCAATTAGTTATGTCATGACATAAATCAATTACGTAAGATTAAAAAATATTACGTAATTGATTAATGTGTTATTAAATTTGCAAAGTAATATATTTTCAAAGTAAAGAATTATAAAATTTTCAAAGCAAAGTTATACTCAAGGAGTCTGATGTTTGTAAAATGACTTTCAGTAATAAAGATTCAGAAGATTAAATACACAATATCTCCAAACTGTAGTTATGGAGCCACATTTACAAGAACGCCAAAGATTTAAGTTCATACGGGACAGAAAACTCATTTTTCAGGGTGGCAGCTAAAAAAATTCTAACATTGCTTTCTAGTTACTTACGTATGGTTTGTACATATGCTTCAATAAAAAGCTTTTCCCTTTTTTTTTAATTATTCGTCATTGACCAGAAATTGCCGGATGTCAAGTATTTGAAAAATAATGAAATTGATGGTGAGAATTGTGAAAGTGGTAAAAGATACGCGAAATATATATTGTGAATTTTGTTTTAAAAGCTTAACTTTATAATTAGTATTTTTCTAAAATTTCGTAACTCTACATAATTGATGAACAAGAGGAATGTCATATAATTTTAACATAAAATGGTCAAATCAATGCAGATATTATGTAAGATATACTTTAAATATAAATAGAAGATGGAAGAAAACTTACTTGTTGTAGTAGAGCGCTAAAGTTTTGCAAAATATATTTCTGCATAATTAATCAAATTTAAGTTTTGAATTACAAGCATCACAAATGCAAAGTTTAAAAGATTTTAAGAAATAAATGACCAACAAAATGCTACTTAAATAATTTAAGGAAACAGTACCCTAATATGAGAACAATTGAAAATGTTATTGAAAATTCATTCTTTATATGAACACTGAATGAAAATTTGTTTGAAGTTTAGCATAAAACCAAAATTACAGAAACAGGATTTTTAATAAATGCGTATAATATTACTAGTGTGTGTTGAGAAATGGTAAACCACAATACATTTAGCAGAAGGGAATGGTAATTTAATTAAAGAAAAAGTTTACAAAAGGTATCTTCTGATTTATTACAGAGCATGCATTCGGAATTTCAGGATTCTACTGATAGGAAAGCGATAGTTAATATTTGTATATATACTATAAAAGTTGCCAGTTTGTTGTATTAATTTACCCAAATCTGCATTTTTTTTTTCGTGTCATTTAACTCTTGACGATTGATTCAAATGTATTTTATTTTCTTCCTTTTTTGCCCGAGTCCAAAAATAACCTATATTTTCTCTCGTCATGCATAGATTTTTCAGAATCAAATATATTTTAAAGTCACAATTTTTTTTAAATGTTGAATTTTTAAGATGTTTTTCTTTTATATCTTATTCATTTTTTGTCTTTTATGATGCATTGTTATGGCTCAACAGATGAGGGGTGGGAATAAAAGTGCAGTTGTAATTGGCGTTGTTAACTTCTAATGAAAATTGCCACAAAATTACTATGAATAACTTTTTGGGTACTTTTTAAAACTAGTTATTTAAATAATTGGTATGAGACACCTAATGGTTCCAAAAAAAACCATACCCCCTCTTTATACATTCTTGATGTACCTCTATCGTCATAGTTATTGTTATGACAATTCACCTGCTAAAAAAAAACATTAAATGTCTTTAAGTTTGTTGTAGGTATATGTTAAATTATACCTGTTATAGTTATATGCTCTCGTTTAAAGGTATATATTGTTTTATATACCTTTAAACGAGAAAATGTAAATACTCAAGTTGATCCCATTGTCACTCTGAGGTGAGTTTTCAATAAATTTAAATTGTATTTTAATAAAGCATTTACTTACCGTTGCTACACTTTAATGCTTTCTTCACACAGTAAAATCATATGCTTTTTGCATAAACAAAGCTAAGGAAGCAAAACTCTAAATGTAATCCTTGACTGCAAAAATTTTAATTTGTAAGAAGCAAATTCAGTCTTTAATTATTTAATTAATTAATGTTTCACACGTAAATTAAACATGCATATAATGCATCAAATTAAAAAACAAAACAAAACATAGCACATACATTAAGAAAGATCCAAGCAAATGAACCATAAAGGTAGATAGCCCAGATAAATGCCCATCTAAATTGCGCCTTTACATGCACATAATAAGTTATTGGTCCGATTCCAAACAGATCGCTGCAGGTGAGGGTATATGCGGACTTCAAAGCAGCAAGTGCTATCAACTCAAATTAAATCACATGATCACTATTATATCCCGAAAAGCTGTCTTATACAGAGAAAAGGACGACAACGGATATCTGACAGAGAATAGAAACGTACAGCACACGACTCCCAGTACGTTCACGCACGACCGAATTTGAAAGAGGACCTTTGTTTTGCATTCACTGCAAACCGCACTGTGGAAATTTATTCCATGCGGATTCCAAACTAATCTCACTTATGCAGAACTTGTGCAGAGGTATTGAATTTAATCAACTAGAGAAATAATTAAACAGTTCTTCTACATTATGAATACATATTATTTAGAGAAAAAAACTTTCAAAGAAATGCTCATGATTAGGTACCGAAGCAGAAGTTATTGATAAAATTGATAAACCAGCAATAAGTTTTGCTTCGAAAAACTATAACTCGTTCTAAAGTCTGATACATAAAAAGTTGACCTGAATTCACTCAATATTACAAAGAAACACTCAGTTTCCCTTCTGTATTTTTACAGAATTGTTTTACAGGTTGTAGATACCAAAAGGTTAATAAAGTTAGCAATAATCTTATTACTTTTAAATGCGAAAATTTGGATGTATGTACGTTACTCAACAACTAAACGGATCTGGAGGATCTCTTTAGCTGTTGAGGATCCGGACACACAGAGATAGATTATAGTTTAGAATAGCACATTCTTATATCGTATTACTTGTCTCGAAAAAATATACGGTTCTCATAATATATCATTATATAAAAATATTGCATTACCGAAGATAGACGGTGTGACTCAATAGTTGAAAATGAAATTGGAAAGAAATCGGTATCGATCTGATGGCTTAAGTAGTAGAGCCCTCGGCGCGTAACTGAAGGGTTTGGGTTCGGGTCCCAGTCCGGGATAATTGACTTTTACTCAATAATTAGCCCATATGCTACTTTTTATCCTGAAAAAACTTACGATTTTCGAGGGATAGAATGGTTATTGGTTTTCACAAAGCAGGGGAGCGACACAATTTTTTTCATAGTGGGAGTTTAGGGGTCAGAGAATGACATAAGCTACGTTTTATCCCAAGAAAAGCATGGTTCCTATGGGATAGTATACCAATTGTATCCTATAGGAATCATGTATTTAAAAGGAGTGTCTTAAAGTTCGTTAAATAGAGTTTTAGCATTAATTGAGTAAAAATCGATTAGTCCTGTTTGGTACTCAAACACAGTTCCCTCAATTACGCACCGAGTGCTCTACCATTTAAGCTATCACGCCTATACTCTGATTTCCTTTCAATTTTATCTATGAATATAAAGCCGAACCGTTCATCTTACGTTAATGCACTATTCTTATGTAATGAAACCCAAATTTAAACCCGTTTCAAGACATCTCTACTAATAATAAAGCAGCAAATATGTGTGTGTGTCTGTCTGTCTGTGTCCGGTGTAGGGCATAGACCGTCCAGCGGATTTTCATGAAATTTGGCACGAAATTAATTTGAAACATGGGGGGTGTGCACCTCGGAGAGTTTTTTCTGAAATTCGAATTTGTTCTTCTTTTATTCCAATTTATAGCCGAAAGTTTCATAAAATAGTCATTTTCTATGGGAAGGAATTATCGCATCGCTTCGAGCTTGATACCGTTGAAAAGCGCGTGAAAAACTACCCTGGAAGAAATTTCACTCTGCGTGCGAAAATTCGCAGCCTCTAAATTACCTAGAAAAGAAGTTATAAGCATTTTTCTCTGCAGAAATTATATTTTCACGGTAATTAATTTTAATTTTAATTGTTACCATGCCGACTGACTATTAATCCTTTTTAGCCTACTTTCCCGTAAAAGTAAAAAAAAATAATAATAAAGCATGAAAGAAGGCTTAATGTATCGTGAAAATATCGTTAGAAATCAAGAAAAGTCAAAAATAAGTTAAGTAATTAAATAAAGATTGAAAAATAAAAAATTTGAAAGTAGGCTTTTGAGATGGGGAAAAAGTATGTCGGTCGGTCTGTCTGTCTGTCTGTCTGTCGGTCTGTCCCCCCCTAATAACTTTTGAACGAATTTTCCGATTGGAAAAATTCTTTTTTCATTCGAAAGGTCTCGGCGAGGACATCTCATTTCCATATTTTACTTTTTGATTTGAACAATTTTTTGTTTAATTTTGAACAGTTCAAAAAATTTTAACATTAGCGCCTATGGGTGAAAATGAAGCAAATTATGTAAACTCTGAGTACAAGATCCATGTTCCAATGAACAAGCTTACTGGAAGAATCTCTTGGCGTGAAATATCAATTTGAACAGTTTTTGTTCATTTTTGAACAGTTCAAAAAAAATAACATAGCGCTTACGGGGAAATTTCAATCCTATATAAATCCTGACCTAACGGACCGATTTGCTTTGAACAAACTTTATCGGAAAGCTCTTATAACGTAGAACATATGAAAATAGAAAGTTCACCCAGAACTAACGAGCCTATTTTCCTATAAAAAATTTTTATCGGGATTTTTAAGGATTTTTTTCAATGAATAAATGAATGAGTGAAAGCATGAATTAATGAATAAATGAAGTAGTGAAAGAATGAATCAATGAATAAATGAATGAGGAAAAGTATGAATAAATGAGGGAATAAATATAGGAATAATTAAATAAATGAATAAAGACATGAATGAGTAAACGAATGAATGAATGAATGAATGGCTGAATAAAGGAAAGAATGAATGAGTGAATGAATATGTATTATCCGTTGAAAAAGGTATAGTTGACATAATTAAGAACTAAAACTTAAGGAGAAAGAGATAGTTGGATTATAAATTTGAATTTGGTGTATACGTGAAAGTAGGCTCGTATAGTTCTAGACGGAACTTCTTGTTAATTAATTAATTTATTTATTTTTTTGGAATTTGATTCTTTTTTACCGAATTAAAATTTATTTCTTGCGGTTTTTATCATTTTGAGGAGCAGCCGATTTTTAATTAATTAATTTCTTTTTTTATTATTTTGATCATCCTTTTTTTTAAACGAATTAAAATACTGCCCAGGGTTTTTAAAGAAATGTTATCCTTTATATCAAATTTCATGAATAAGACACCACTTTAAAGCTTTCCTTAACCGCTACACCGGAAAAAACAACATGCTGGGTAAAAATGTACCGATTTTCTTAAATTTGAAGTTTAAAAACATTTAAGAAGAGGTCCTTCAATGGATGCCAAGTTGGTGTTGTGTTTGCTGGTTAGAGGCCGAGTGCCCGAGTGGTTAGGAGCGCAAGGCTGGTATACTCAACACCCAAGGTTCGAATCCCACATTTCGTTTACGTTTTCTCCAATTAATTGTTTTGCTGGATCGTTGATTTTTGATAAACTAAATGTAAAAAGGGCTCTTTTGTATTTTATTTGGTGTTTTTATTTTCATGCATTAAATTAAAAAATAATAGAAAATATACTATTAAAATTATTTATTAAATTAAATATTCATTGCATAAAATGCGGAATTCCGCACGGGTCGACTAGTTGTCCTTTATTCCTTGAAAACGACTGTTGTGTATAGATGCGTCCTAATGCTGTCCTTTTCAGCCCATAATTGACAAATATTTACCTAACAGAAATCAGCACCCACTAGGGGGAGTTTGATCTCTTACTTTGAGAAAAAAAGTTGTTTAACGCCATACTCTTCTTTTTTTAAGCCATTTAGGACTTCTGCCGCCCAGGAATGCAGCGCCCAAAAGGACGCCTTTTATAATATTCGCCCACATGGATCGCATTTTGATCAGGCCGTCTGTTCGCACACACGCACTCTCAGAAACGCATGCTCAAATCTCACGAAACTTTCGTCGTATTTGACGAAATGGCTTCGTGAAAAATGCTCCGAGTAAACCTTTCGTCAAATTGCCGAAATTTGTGTAGTAATTTTTTTTAAGTCACGTGATCTCGCGAGGAAAGTATCGTTATAAATGACGAAATTTGTTTGACGATTGAAAAGTCCTCGAAAGTGACGACTATATTTCTGAGAGTGCGAACTATAAAATTTCCACGCGAAAGAAGTCTCGGACAAAAAAGATCCCAACAAAACATTAATGTGAAACAAGAAGTTCCGTCTAGAACTATACGAGCCTACTTTCCCGTATACACCAAATTCAAATTTATAATCTAGCTATCTCTTTCTCTCTCTTTCTTATTTATCTTTAGTTCTAATTATTGAAAATATACCTTTTTCAACGGATAATACATATTCATTCACTCACTCATTCATTCTTTCATTTATTCAGCCATGCATTTATTCATTCATTCGTTACCTCATTCAAGTGTTTATTCATTCATTTACGCATTCATGTATTTATTCACTCATTTATTTATATTTTCATTTATTCATTAATTTATTCATTCATTCTTTTCCTCATTCATTTATTCATTGATTTATTCTTTCACTCTTTCATTTATTCATTCATTCATTATTTCACTCATTGAGTCACTGAGAAATATCCTTGAAAATCCCGATCAAAAAATTTCATAGCAAAATAGGCTCGTACGTTCTGGATAAACTTTCTATTTCTACATGTTCTACGTTATAAGAGCTTTCCGATAAAGTTTGTTCCAAGCAAATCGGTCCGTTAGATCAGGATTTATATAGGGTTGAAATTTCCCCGTAAGCTCTGTGTTAATTTTTTGAACTGTTCAAAAATGAACAAAAACTGTTCAAATCAATATTTCACGCCGAGAACTCCTTTCAATAAGCTTTCAATAGGAACTTGGCTCTTGTGCCCAGAGTTTACAGAATTTGCTTCAATTTTGTCCATAGGCGCTAATGTTAAAATTTTTTGAACTGTTCAAAATTGAACAAAAAATTGTTCAAATCAAAAAGTGAAATATAGAAATGAGATGTCCTCGCCGAGATCTTTCGAATGCAAAAAGAATTTTTCCAATCGGACAATTCGTTCAAAAGTTATTAGGGGGGGGACAGACCGACAGACCGACAGACAGACAGACCGACAGATAGACCGACAGACCGACCGACAGACAGACCGACAGACAGACCGACAGACAGACAGACCGACAGACCGACAGACACACTTTTTCCCCATCTCAATACCCTACTTTCAAATTTTTTATTTTTCAATCTTTATTTAATTACTTCACTTATTTTTGACTTTTCTTGATTTTTAACGATATTTTCACGATACATTAAGCCTTCTTTCATGCTTTATTATTATTTTTTTTTACTTTTACGGGAAAGTAGGCTAAAAATGGCCAAGTTCGTTAGAACAAAAACGGCCTTCGGAGTAGTCGGTGTCAGCGATAAAAGAATTGATATCTAACGGGTGCCAAGTTCCATAGCAGATCCTTTGATCATGGCTGTAAGAGCGTACAATGTTCCTTCATTTACTTAAAAACATTTTTTATCGGATTCCTAACTTGGCAAGTGTTAATTAAGGTAAATTACATTCAAAAAATTTAACTCATTCAATTAGCAATTTTTAATAGTTAGTAAAATCATGTGGCAAGCTATTATAGTTAATTTCTAATTGTCTTCTTATCGTCTTTTTGAACGTAACTTATTTTAATTAAAACCTGCCAAGTTAGGAATCCGATAAAAAAATGTTTTTAAATAAATTAAGGAACATTGCACGCTCTTACAGCCATGATCAAAGGATCTGCTATGGAACTTGGCACCCGTTAGATATCAATTCTTTTATCGTTGACACCGACTACTCCGAAGGCCTTTTTGTTCTATCGAACTTGGCCCTTTTTTCACATTAATGTTTTGTTGGGATATCATTAATTTTTGAAAAGCTAAAATGTGTGTTTTTATATTGACGATAAGTTATACTAAATTAAACCAAGCTGAATAGTCGCTATTAATTATTTAAGATTTTTTTCGTCTGTTTACATTTCTCCGTAATAAGGGCTCTACCACGAAGGGTTCGGAAAGTCATTCACTCTCGGAATTGAAGCGCTTACGTGACTCATGACGTCATCTTTCCGAAACCTGGCTTACCAAGAGGCCATCGGAATCGGTCTGCCTCCGGTAACTTGCTCCCGGAATCGACTGACCACTCTCGGAATAAAGGGCTCACGTGACTCATGACGCGCTGCCTGCGGTAATTGCTCCGGAATCGACTGAAAGTTACCGCTTCGGAAAGAGGTCCCTGTATTTCAGTTCCGAGACGGAAATGTTAGATTTAGGTATGTGCGATGAAGAAGAGAGCCGAATTTTGGGAAGAATTACCAGTTTTTATGAATTAAAATGACCGATTCGAAATTCCTGTGAATAATACATAAATGAAAAGCTCATTGAAGAATTAAAAGCCCGTACATTTGGAGCCTCTATCGTAGTTAAGAAATACATTTGAAAAAAAAAAAAGTTAATAAATCTTTGCTGTAAAAATTTTATTTTTCAAACATTGGTTTTATTATAGATTTGTTCAACATATTTTCATATAGTTTTCCATTGATTATGCTATTCATCTAATTTTTTATGCATAACTTTAATAAATTGGCCGTTTTTTAAATTTTTTTATTGTTTAACGTATATTTAAACTATCTCTGTTCTTTTACTTTATATCTTCAATTTGGAAAAAAATCTAGTCGTTGATATGAAAAATAAGGAATAACATACGAGTATATATCGGATTTCATTCATTTCTTCTTATTAATTTACTTATTTTTTGTTTTGATCTAAATTTGTTTGTTTTTTGTTCCATTTGTTATAGTGTTTTATTTTAATTTGCAGCTATTTTTAAATATTTTACCTTCTAAATTTGCTAATTTATGTATACTAAAGTATTATTTTTTATTTATGTACGGTTTGTGTTACGGGACATGTGGTTTTTACCGTCCAAAACTATCCGAAAGTGTCTTGAACTGTCCTAAAGCTAAAGGGATCTAATCGATTTATATTTAATGCAATATTAGCAATGAATAAATATAAATATTAATTAGTTGTAATTAATAAATATTTGATAATATTTATTTTTGAAATGTTAATTTGAAAAAAAAAAAAAAACTATTTTGCTTGAAAAAGTAAAAAATTGCTATTATCTCTGTTACATAAAAGCTTCCTTATAAAAGAGCTGGTAGTGAAGTGAAAAGAAAGTACCAATGTAACTAATTTCATTTCCATTTATGACTCATAATTTCTATTCAATGTTATTAAATATTTAGAATGGGCTGTGGTAGCCTAGTGGTTAGGATGTCGGACTTCTAAATGGAAGATTTGGGGTTCGATACCCGACCCATTGAAAACCCACTATGTATACTTGGGGATACGTGCATGTAAAATCCGTGGACCCTGAAGTCCCGAGGCGGTTCCGAGAGTACCCGGAAGGTGGAGAATTTCCCTTCCCTTCACTCTTAGGTCTAAAACGGAAGGTGGCACATTTGTGGTGGCGCCATCTGGTGTCATTCAAATACATATAATGAGCCAAGTCGTACTTCCAGCCTTGTGGTGCTTATCTAAACGGAATGCCATAAGTAGGCAGTAAGTCGATAAGTGGGCCGTGGTAGCCTAGTGGTTAGCACGTCGGACTTCCACATGGAAGGTCGCGCGTTCGATACCCACTGAAGATCACCATGCATACTTGGGGATATGTAACATCCGTAGACCCCACTACCTCTCCCCGTGCGTAAGCAATCCTAAGGCCTCGGCTAACAGGTAGGGGTCTTTTGGGGAAAAGTAAGTCAATAAGCAGGGAGTCATTAACTTATAAGCAGCCACTGACACATTAGAAAGATACCCCAAAATTAAGAAATTTGTGCTGTTCATGTTCTGGATTTGTATTTACCAAACACAGCAAAATAAAATAATAATAACACATTTGTTTACAATGGTGCTTTCTTTATGTTTATTTGCATGGTACAAAAAACAAAATAAATTTTTTTGAAGAATAATTTTTTTTTGAGTTTAAAGAGTTTTTCCTTGATGAAAATTTCAGATAAAAATGCTCTATAAGGAAGTAATATTATTTTACAAGGCAAATAAGTTCATACATTACAATTCTTACATTTTTTTTCAGATAATGTATTTTAGCAAAAAATAATTTTTGATCCACAAAGTTTGCATTGTCCTTTTATTGGAGTATTTCAAAAACCCAAACTTTAATTCATATGAGACCTGATTATAATTTGAATAAGAAGCAAAGTCATCGAATATATATATATATATATATATATAGTATAGTATATGTGTGTGTGTGTACGCTTCTATTATATTCTTGCTGTCATTATTTAAAACTTTACCAACATGGTTGCATTTAGTAAACAATTATACAGTTTAACTAAATTATTTTACATTGCGATCAACATTTGTTTTCACCATATGAGAAATGTAACAACACGAGTACAATTAATGCAAAGCGATCACGCAAGTGATTTTTCCAGGGGGAGGGCGCGTAAAGGGTAAATATTCGATTCATATTACAGGCAAGAAACAGCAAAATACATAAGCACATAGTAAACGAAAGTAAATCATGCATCTAGTTCAGTGCTTTGTAATTCCAAATAATGGAGATTTGTTTTGTTCTTTACATGAATTTTTCAATTCGAAAAAAATACATAAATAATAATAATTTGATCTCATGATTAGAGTGTTAATTTTTTTTCACTGGTATACATATTGTAAATATATCTGAAACTCATAGTTTTAAAAGTTCTATATAAATTTTACATAAAAAAAGTTATCAAAATCCACAATATTTAACTGCTAAATAAAAACATTTGCAGCTTTCGGCTAAACTTTACTTCACAGTAACCCATGATTTATCGCCAAATCTGGAAGCAATTTTTTAAAGAAAATTTTGTAAAGAATCCGTTTTGAAGCATTGAAACAGAAAGGCGTTTTATATGTTTATTCATCAAAAAAGGAACGTTTACCATTCCTTAAAGTTCAAATACATATATAATGATTTTTAGCTAATAGAATATTTATTCGATAACATATTAAAAAGTTAAAACACGGTTCCCGAACGTTTAGAGGATTTTGATGACATTCAACCAAAGTCGTTCTGCTGTTAGCAGAACGATTGTTAGCTGTTCTGTTAGTAACATAACGCAAAGTAATGATAATTTATTTAAAAAAATATTCATTAAAATACCAACAAAGAAATAATTTTTTGTTAGTTGCACCTTCATACCACTTCTTATGGCGTTTAATCCTTCCAGCTTTCTTTAAACATATTGCAAAACGCACCGAAATCTGCTGTAAACAACAATGGCGGACGAAAGTAAGGGTTGCCGTAATATATAAGCAAACTTGAAATCGTTCTGTGATTGGCTGAAAAGATATCGCTCCCAAAAACTCGAAGGCAGCTGTCAATCACATTTCCGAGACTGAGTTAACGGTTTTTCGGTACCGGAATAGCAAAGTTCCGAGGCCGGAAAGTTACCGAACTTTTCCGAACCCTTCGTGGTAGAGCCCTAAGTCCGTAAACCTATCTTTACTTAAGCAGCCTTTACACACACGTTCTTAACCGCGGTCCAGACGGCGAGCCATTCAGATCCCCGGTCAAGAGCGTGCGTGTAAATGCAATTTTAGGACGCTCAAGAACGCGGTTAAGAATGACACTCAGATGCGCGCTCATGATCGCGCTCCAAGAAATGATGCATTTTACATACACGTTCTTAACCGCGCATCAAAGTTTGAGGATTGGACAGTTCTGCAGGCTGTGGCTTCTGTAATAAAAAATGCCTTTTGCTCGGTTTTGTGTCGGAAATAAAGTCACACATATTATGCACATATTATTGTGATACATTTGTAAATTATTTTTCTTTTATGTATTACATTTTATTGTGTTTAGAATGTTACTATACAAAGAATTAAAATTATCTAACCATTGAAAAGAAAATGTGCATACGTAACTTTTAAAAACTATAAATGAAAAAAAAGAAAAAGATGATGCAAGCATTCTTTGTTTCCTAGCATTTTCGATTCAAATATTTGATTTTTTTATACTATGAAGGATTGTAGATTAATACAGTCAATGCAAACTTTGTTTCTTTGCAAATTCGAAGCAACTTATGTTATATGCATTTCTAGTGCAGCAGACGACAAACTTATGTATGAAATTATCGTTGCTAGACTTTTTTTAGATTAAAATTATCTTTTGTTTCCATCAGAAGCAGACGATAAAAACTTATATATGAAATTATCATTGCTAGATTTTTTAGACTAAAATTGTTTTGTCCTTTCAAAAGCAGACGATTCAACTAGATAAAAACAATTATTCTTTTTGGTTAACTTTATTTTATAGCATTTCGAGTTAAATTGATCAACGAATAAATTAGCTATGGCGGATTTTTGATGATCAGAGAATTTTTATGCGAGTTCTTAGCTCTATATAAGGAATTGTCTTCCTTTTGGAAGATAAAAAGCAAGGAATATAACAACAAATAAAAAATGTGGCTTACTACAAACTAGTATCTTTATGCAAAACGGTTCTCTCGGACGTGAATCGCGAGTTCGTAGTTAAAAATATTCAAAGTATGCGTAGTGCTTTTTATGAAAGAATTAAGAAAAGTATTTGAGAGTAAACGCAGTGTGCTCTTTACAAAAGACCAAGAGACTCCATGTGAAAGCATCAGTAATTTAACAACCGATGATCTGCCGAAGTGGAAGTCGGTATGAATGAAAATTAAATGCAAAGAAAGTACAAGTACCAACGAATATATTCATTCTTGTACACCGATTGAAAGGAAACATCAAGAGCAAGTAAGAATACTTTATTTGATGCATTATTTACAATATTTACGCGTTTATGCAGCAAAGATATGCGATTATATTTTTCTATACTTTTTTTTCACCCAAATACGTCGTTTCGGTTTCTTTTCACCACTTAAAGTAATTGCTGCAACACATAATGCCGCAGCAATAGTATGATTTGAAAAAATGACTTTTCTGGAGAACATTGATCATTATTTTTTTTTCATAAATCATAGCTTGAAACGAGGAACGTTGTTATCTCCGAAATTCCGCACGCCACTCTGTAGGGAACTTCAATGAACGCCCCGCATCTGAACGCGTTTTTGCGCGCGGTTAAGAATGTGGTGCATTTTTCGACACATTCTTGAACGCCACGGTTTTACTCGCGTTCTTGAGCGTGGTTGGATGCGCCACGATCAGTCGCGCGGTTAAGAACGTATGTGTAAAGGGCGCTTTAATTGATCTTTTATTTAAAACGTTGAAAAGTTCTGTATAACTACGACACTGGATTCTTTGTAGTCAGCTTGAGTTAAGCCTAAAGGCGAAAAATTAAGCGGAAAGTGAATTTCAAGGCAACAATTATTACCTTCAAGCGCGAGAGAGTATTGTTTACTTTAAACGGCAGAAAAATATGGCTGCTGTTTGAAGTCGTTAGGTATGATGCTGCTTATGA
The DNA here is from genome assembly GCA_038502835.1 of Octonoba sinensis. Taxonomy (NCBI): domain Eukaryota; kingdom Metazoa; phylum Arthropoda; class Arachnida; order Araneae; family Uloboridae; genus Octonoba; species Octonoba sinensis. Next base: position 84,962,541 of record CM076604.1, read on the forward strand.
GTATGCTAGTAACTTCGAAGATAATGTAATTTTTTGAAGTTTCGGATTTTTTCCTTTATATATGCCAAATTGTCTACCTTGATACCAAGTTTCAAGTTTCTACGTCTCCTAGAAGTAGGTTAGGTTTTTGATGAGTGACTGAATGAGTGAGTGATAAAAATGACACTTTTCAAACCTTAATAATTCCATAACCATAAGAGGTACATCAATGAAATTTGATATTCTAGGGGTTAAGGGGATCGCTATTAGAAGTACAAAATTTCAAGTATGTAGGTCTAATAGTTTTTGGGTAATGGGTGGGTCAAAAGTAGCTCGAAATGGTTCGGGTAAATATACACATCGGCCGGTGCCGCCGTATCCTAATTTGGCTAACTTTCTGAACTTGGCGGACACACTGCCGTGTGTCTAGATAGTGTATTTTAAATGTGACATTGGTAGTCCACTTATGTAAATTAGCGACAATTGTTTTGCTTTGTCTCCATGCTATGGTAATTCCTATTAATATTGAAATGTTAAGAAAATAGACTCTCATGACGTTACAAGGGCTACTTTTTTCAGGGCAGTTGTGAGCTTAAAGATGTGTCCCGCAGTTGACCAGTCGGTAGAAGCTCGGTTCTCGCAGAAAACCAAAAGTGAAGCAACATCGGCTGAGGTCAGTGTTTGGGAGGGTGACAACCTCTCGCGGCTGGTTGTTGTGGATCGTGCACGCTAAAGGAAGCTAGTGCAGATTAAACCCGGCGTGATTCCAATGTCCTCCAAGTGACAGATACCTATCGGGGTGCCAACCGCAGGTGACGGTCTCTCATCTGGGAGCTTGTTCAAAAAACTAAGAGACCACGTAAAAAGGGGCGGAAATCGGACTAATTCCTATGAGAGCCCCGTTTGACTCGGGAGCAGCGCACCTATTCTTCCTCGCTTCGCACGTGGACAAAACACCAACCAACCTTTAAAGAAGTGAGCAACAGGCGTTGTGAGGAGTCAATTACACCCAACAAAATGCTTTATTTATTGCATCTCTTAATTCCTCCATCCCTTGAATTCCCCAAATTATAACATTAGGAAAAGTTGCAATTCCACAACTGAAAATAAATTCAAAGATTTTTTCTGTATCCAAAGCTAAATATTATATTTAGTATATGGATTTATATAAAATGCAGAATTTCTTTCTACGTTTTGTCAAAATCAGAAAATTTCGAATCTCGTAGATTATTTAAACATACGTAAAGTACAGTTCCAATGATTCTAAAAGAAGATGGACATCAATGATTCCTGGTCAAAAAGCAGGCAATTTTTTAGAAAAAAAATATAGAATGATTCAAAAAGGGAAGGATCTAACACAACTAACAAAACATAATAACGGATACGTTTTCCAATGCGATCGAAAGTTGAAATCCACTCCCATGCTATTGCAACAGATCATCAAAAGAAAAAGGGAAGTATTGGGAAATTTCGGCAATTCCCTACATTGGAAAAAGAAGATTTCAAAACATTCCGGACAAAAACAGCCCTGAATGGTCGAATCCAGGACAAATTATACTTGAGATTCGAACGGCATCCCAGACTTAAATTAATGGTTCGGCTGAAGATGATACGTCAAAAGAATCCGTTTCTGAACTCCCAGGTGTATGCAGCTGTTTCAGAATGCTTTTTTGATGGATGAACGTACTTGTTGAGCTTATTAAGGATTTAGTAAAATCCCATTTTATAAAACGTATTATAAGCTTTTATTTTATTTCTATAAATGAAATGATAAATTGTTCCTAAATTCAAACCTTTTAACTGGAGATTTCATTTACTGCATCATTTAGTTATGTAACATTAAACATAAATATACTAGCAAATGAAAAAAATAATTCTCTTTTATTCGTATAAGCGTTTATACATTTGTTTTTATCAAAATGATTAACTTTAATCTTATAAGATATACTTAATTTTCATGCTTGAAATTTCGCGTCACATGTATGCATTAAGCTTTAAATGGGTGTTCTAAATAGAATGTTCTGAAGCAGCAGGTTTTTTTTTCTTTTCTTTTTTTTTTTTTTTGATTTTTTTTAGAAGGGAAAGAAATAAATCAAGTTACTGAATTTTGAGGTGTGATTTTATGTGCACTTAACGAATAGAAAAAAAAATGCAGCAGATTTCTAAGCCTATTTATGGATGTCTTATCCTTGACTGGTGGCATGATAGCTCAAAAACTAAACGCTTAATTCCACTGAACGAAAGTTTTTTTTTTTTTTTTTTTTTTTTTTTTTTTTTATCAGTATAAAATTATATTCTAAATGAACTAAAAAAGTTTGTCAAAAAGCGTATTTTTATTCACGTAAAAGTTTATTTTATTTGAAAAAAAAGAAAAAACGCCAAATTTTCAAAATTTATTGAATTTTTATTTATTTATTTATTTATTTATTATTTTTTTTTTTTTGCACCTTTTTAGTTCATTCATAAAAGAAATTAATATTAAAGGAAAAAAAAATTGGCTAAATAAGTCTTTCAGTTTTTTAGCTATCATGACCTCCAAGCAGGGACAACACGCCCATGAAATCGCCTTAGAAATCTTTCATATTTTTTTTTTACTTACACTTCTCAAAACAATTAAAGGATCACTACTTTGGAATAATCGTGTACAAGAATAAGTTTTATAATAAATATGAGAATTTGACCTTTGGTACTGGACACCTTTAATGAGAAACAACAGAGTTTGTTTTTGTTTCTTGGCTTTCAATTAGTATAGATAATTCTGACGTTTTTGTAAACACACCGAAACAGGAATGAAAAAGAGCAAGATTCCAAGTACTAACTAGTTGTCAATCGAACTTACAAGGTGCAGTTCACTCATTTTCTGTTTTCTTCGTCCTGTTTACGTACCATGGCAGGTGTTAGAAGATTTCTTTCTTACAATGATGTGACTAGGGCTGTCACATGGATTGAAGGTGGTGTTTCTCAACGTCAGGTGAGTCAAAGGTTCGGTGTAAGTCAATCAGTGGTTTCAAGACTTTGGAACCGCTACCAACAACTAGAGACTGTCCATATAAGGCTAAGTCAAGGGCGGAGGAGGTCCACTTTAGCCCAAGAGGACAGGTATTTACGTCTAGGTGTCCTCAGACGCAGATTTTCAATAGCCAGGGAGCTGCAAAATGAGCTAAGATGAGCAACGGGGACCCAAATTTCCGACCAGACTGTACGAAATCAACTTCGGGAAAGTGGATTGAGATCTAGACGACCAGTCCAAGTACCTCGGTTTACAGCACGTCACAAAAGAGAAAGAATGCAGTTTGCTTGGACACACAGACGTTGGCACCTAAAGCATTGGCGTAAAGCACTCTTTTCTGATAAGTCTAAATTTACTCCTTTTGGTAATGATGGTCGGGCTAGAGTATACAGAAGAAGGAATGGACGTTTTATTCCCTGCTGCTTATCTTCAAGGGTCCCATTTGGAGGAGAATCAATAATAGTGTGGGGTGGAATAACACTCGATGATCGTACAGACCTTGTAGTCATCCGCAACAGATCCCTGACCGCCCAGAGGTATGTTAACGAGGTGTTGGATGTCCAGATACGTCACAGAGCAGAAGCAGAAGGGCATAATTTCATTTTTATGCACGATGGGGCCCGTCCCCACACTGCAGGGATCGTGCGTCAGTACCTACAAGACCACAATATCACCACTTTGGGGTGGCCCGCTTGCAGCCCGGACCTGAATCCAATCGAACATGTCTGGGATCAACTGGGAAGAAGTATCCGGAGCCGTCAAAACCAAGCCACCACTTTGGAGGAGCTGGAAATCGTTCTTCGAGAAGAGAGGGAGCGTTTGCCTCAAGAAAGCCTCAGGAGGCTTATAAAAACCATGCCCCGGCGAATCCGAGCTGTGATTTCTGTCAGAGGAGGAAACACAAGATACTGAGCCATTAATTGTAACACAAAAACAACTTTTTGCTTACTTTTGATTTTAATAATTAAAGGATTTTCATTTTGATTTTGGTAGTTTTTTAATTCTCTCACCTATTCCCAATACACAACAAAAAATTATTCAATAATTTAGCAAGGATTTGGTAGCCATTTGCATTGCCTTTCAAAATAATATAACATATAATCAGTTTTTTAACTGTTAAAAAAATGACAAGCTTATAAAGAAGTGATCCTTTAATTGTTTTGAGGAGTGTATTTATTTTTTGCATTCGTTAAATATACATAAAACCACCCCTTAAAATGCAATAACTTCATTCTTTCTTTTCCCTTCTAAAAAAAATCCGAAAAATATACGCGGATTTATAACTTTCTAACCGAGCACACACCTTAAACTTTTAGTTTTGTAAAGTGCATTGTTTTTTTTTTTAATACTTTCGTAGAAAAAATATAAAATGTTCATGGCTTCGTTAACGCATCTATTTAAGCCGATAGAAGAATATTTGCCGCTCAAAAAGTGTTCCGTTCAGATATCCGGGTGCTAAACAAATCTATATTTTGTTGAATAATGTTTAAAAGTACGACAACATGATTTTCAAAAACTGAATTCCAATATTTTTCTTTTTTTTTTCGTATGGCCTCTCTGTCCATACACTGCATCATTCTCTTCGTGGAAGCATAACTTGGAGGCAAAAGTACCTCTTCCTTTCCAAAAGCTCTTGTTCAGTCTTTTATTACCCACTAAATCTCGTGACTTTAGTGTCACTTTTCTTTCCCTGGAAAACGTCATTAGAAGAGCCATGAATTATGACTCAGACAATAAATAAGTTGAAGAGAAAAACTCTTGCCTTTATAATAAAGAGCTTCCGCCTCCTTCTGTTAGTCAAAACTCCTCTACATTACAAAAGGCGAAAAAAAACAATTTTCAAGGAGAACACTACAAAATATGAAATTAATTGAGTCTTCGTAGCAAGTGGCTTGGAAGTTGTTCCATGTTACTAGTAAATAATAATAATAGTGTAGATTCAGCGATGAATATTTGATGATTTAATTAATGATGTGTAGTCTTTTTGTCTGTGTCATTTTTTGGCGGGAAATAGACAAGCAAAAATTTTGCTAATGACCTCGAAGTGAGTTTTCATGCTCTTTATATATCGTTCACCATGAAAAGAACAAAAGTAAACAACGGTTATCAATCTCACCTCATTAATCAACTAGGTGGAAATTAGTGCATTTCATTACCAGGCAACTGAAATCGAAAATGGTGAAATTTAACCTTGTGTGAACTCTTGGTTAGAAATGATGTGCAATGTCAAATAACCTGTTAAAGATAGCTAGTAATTAGATTCTTCTTGATTCAAGCATATTTGCAAATATCTTTCAAAAATACCTAATATAATAAGTTTGGATGCATTACGCAACGGAAGCTGTTTTGTAAGCAAAGCCACTTAATAATAAAGAAAGTTCAGCTAACAATTTAGTTATTTATTTTAACAAGGAAAAGCACTAAGAATCGATGAATAAATGCTTCTTAATTTAAGATATATAACTAATATTATAAAACGTATATTTAATGACATTTATACCCAACAAGTACAATGAAAATTCTGCAAACAATCGTTAAAGTTTCCACACTATTGCTTTCCTCAGTTTTGAGTATATTTAGCGAAATAAGTGTAATCTATAATAATCGCATCAATAATATCATTTGTCATTTTGGTTTTCAAAGTATATTTGAATAATTGAATGCTAAGACGTCAACATAGAATCATTCATAATGTCTTATTTGAGTGATACGTATATTAAGATGAACTCTAAAGACTCGCAAATAATCAGCTAGCGTTAACAATAACAAAACTGCACACTGTAGGGAGTTTAAAATATAAGACGTAATAAGTAGACCTTTCAAAATTTGCCCGAATTCCCATCTCAAAAATATTTTTCCGCTAAGGAATGGTTTAGTTACCAGTAACTTCTTTACACATCAGCAGTACATTTTTCCCTAAAATTAGAGAATGGATAAAGGGTCAAGAATTTACCAGACAGCAGAAAATTCAATTGAGGTAGCTATGGATAATTGAATTGGTCACTGACAAATTTAAATATTTTTGTCTCCTTACAGTTTGGTTGATAAAAAGTTCTTTATCAAAAATCATTTTTTCATTTTCAAATTACCTTATCTTATTTTAGATTTTTAACCCAGTCCCACTAATCTTAATATTTTAACCGTTGTGTAATTAGTAACGTTTTATGAATTGTAATTCTGGAAAAGAAATATTCTGGTCAAAACTTCTATTTTTGACGCTAGTTTCATTATAAAATTGCTTAAAGTTTTTTTGGGGGGAGGGGGGTGTAATATAGTTTAGCTTCCGCTAAAATCAGAAAATTGAATTTTTGAGTCGCTATTCTACAAATAAAGCTCATCATTAAAAATGCCTGCTGTGGAATAATTTCGCTTGAAATTATCTGAACTTGGATGTAACTACAGTTTATTTCCAACTCAAGAGGTTGTAATTTTTCCTTGCCAAAGATAGCAGTCGCTGCCCGAAGGCCACCCAGAAAGCAGTGGTGCATAGCAAACGCGACTGCCGTGTCAATAATTCAGCAACTCCAAGCAAAGAGCCACAAGCACGATTGTGTCACATATGTTACTTCGCTATCCCGCTGCTATTGATTAAACCAGCTCCCTATAGAAATCAATAGAAACAATTCACTGACTTGCTGAAAAATTATCTACGGCGTCATTCTTTGCTTTCGCGCAGAAAGAGTTTCTTTTTTGGCACTTTTGAGGAATCGATAAAGCATTTCTTCCAGATTGACAGTGGGCCTTAAAAGGGTGTCTAATGAAAGTGAGAGTACTTTATATGAGGCAAAACTGTTCTTTGCTGTTTGCCGAAGAATATGGAAAACCGTATTGAAATATATTGATTTTCAAAAATGCACAGTTCCAAAGAACCGACATCCAAAGTTGGCGTTTGAAAAGATTGTCATTAAGTTCGAGTGAAGCGCTATACAAAGTTCAATTTTTCTTTAAAAGGGTTGTCATTCTTGTTCGATTTTCGATGGAAATATTCTTGTATAACAATCCAAATGTGGACATAAATATTTTTGTGTACCTGTATATTTAAATACGATAAGGATATTTTAGTTCTATACATTTGCAAGAGAACACATCCTATGACTAGTTATATGCTTGAACTTAACATAAATTAATTATTGCTTCAGTTTTGTATTTTTTTTTCTTGTTCTATATCCAGTTGACCACTGATGCCAACTGGAAGTATGGTGTAGAGGACATCGATAGAGAGGCTATGGGCCAAAATAGTTCTATGAAATTAAAACCTTACATTAACTAAAACTGCATAAAAAAACTATTAAGAAAAAGCATCGCTTATGCAACTTATATAGTCTCAAAACAATTTACCTACATGAGTGGTTTAGAAGAAATTAGTGTGGGATACAAGATATACTGTTAATGGAGCGATATCAAAAAAGTCTTTTGACATAGAATTCAAACAATTAAGTCACACTATCTATGTTAATTTAAGTTTTTGATACAAATTAAATGTTTAAGAAGAATAGATAAAGAACAAAGTATTCACAAAAGAATACACTACAAAACCTAAAGCATACTTTGGGATAATTTATAGATACATATATTTATTAAATGAACAATGAACTCATCATCAATTCCTTGCTGTGTTGCTTTAAAACTCAGTTGAAAATTTTGTGAATTTGATTTTTTTAAAATTATTTATCAACACTTTCTACTTCACAGCTCGCAACACAACACGAATTTCGTTTCATTTTTAAAAATTTAAAAAAGCACAAGTATATTATCGTTCGTTGCTCTTTCAAGCAAAAAGTTATTGAGTCTAAGCAAAACATTTTTAACGCTTTGCTAACGGTATCATCGAAGGAGTTGTTTTCCAACTTAAAAGACGCTTGCTTAACTCCATCCAACTTAAAAGGAAGAATGAATTTCCTTCTAGCAAAATATCTTTTTCAAACTTATTCATTTTACTTCTTAGAGAAAACACTCATAAATTAAGAAAAATAGTATGGATAATGTCACGCGAGGCTCGTTTCTGTTTCATCGAAATGACCCTGTATAACTTGTTTCATAAAATTATGCAATGCTTTGATGTTTAGACTAATAACTATTTTTAAAAAATAAGCATGTTGTCACGCCTATTGTTTTTTTCCATTTTTCTTTTCAGAAACGACATCTAACCCGCGACAACTCGCACGAAGTCGAAAACGATCGTGACTATTTATATTTCTGTTTCTTGAGATCTCGTGGGAAAACGCAGACATCAACTGCTTAATAGCTGCCGATGTATTCATGATTAATAAGTGGGTGCTGTTGGGATTTTCTTATTTCCATTAAATAAGCAAGCCGGTTGTCTGAGAATGGCGCCGTATTCGACTCCACGCGAGTTCTGACGTCAATGAAAGTGTCGAAACCGGACGCGCTCTTAGGGATTAGCTCCAATATATATATCTATATAAATAAAACCAAAAGTTTGTGTGTGCGTGTGTGTGTGTGTGTGTGTGTCTGTCGATCGCCTCCTGGCGAGATGGAGCGTTATGGAAGTACGAAATTTTGGTTACAGGTACCTTGGGTCAGGTCCTCGTGCACCTCGAAGCGTTTTTCCTAAAATTCGAATTTGTTCTTCTTTTATTCCAATTTAAGCAAAACTGGCAATTTTAGAAATATCTCATCGAAGAAACGTCACACCTTTTCGATTTTAGCAGCATATTGATGCCCGTAAAAAACCGCACAAGATGATTTCTTTCTGAAGTTCGTAGAACAAATAGAACATGCGCAATATTCATTTAAAGTAGTTTTCGAACTTTAAAGCAAGGCTTACCTCTGAATTTATCTGCTCAATTTGCGTGTTTTCGCCAAAATAAATAGTACTTTTGTCGCCAACTAGATGATTTCTGTTAACGTAAGATTGAGAAAATGCTATTTTATCTTAATTCATGCCGTTTTATGAGCAAAACAAATTCTAAAAATTCATTTCATTTTTAGCCTACTTTCCCGTAAAAGTAAAAAAAAATAATAATAAAGCATGAAAGAAGGCTTAATGTATCGTGAAAATATCGTTAAAAATCAAGAAAAGTCAAAAATAAGTGAAGTAATTAAATAAAGATTGAAAAATAAAAAATTTGAAAGTAGGGTATTGAGATGGGGAAAAAGTGTGTCTGTCGGTCTGTCGGTCTGTCTGTCTGTCGGTCTGTCTGTCTGTCGGTCTGTCTGTCTGTCGGTCTGTCTCCCCCCTAATAACTTTTGAACGAATTGTCCGATTCAAAAAATTCTTTTTGCATTCGAAAGATCTCGGCGAGGACATCTCATTTCTATATTTTACTTTTTGATTTGAACAATTTTTTGTTCAATTTTGAACAGTTCAAAAAATTTTAACTTTAGCGCCTACGGACAAAATTGAAGCAAATTCTGTAAACTCTGGGCACAAGAGCCAAGTTCCTATTGCAAGCTTATTGAAAGGAGTTCTCGGCGTGAAATATTGATTTGAACAGTTTTTGTTCATTTTTGAACAGTTCAAAAAATTAACACAGAGCTTACGGGGAAATTTCAACCCTATATAAATCCTGATCTAACGGACCGATTTGCTTGGAACAAACTTTATCGGAAAGCTCTTATAACGTAGAACATGTAGAAATAGAAAGTTTATCCAGAACTTACGAGCCTATTTTGCTATGAAATTTTTTGATCGGGATTTTCAAGGATATTTCTCAGTGACTCAATGAGTGAAATAATGAATGAATGAATTAATGAAAGAGTGAAAGAATAAATCAATGAATAAATGAATGAGGAAAAGAATGAATGAATAAATTATTGAATAAATGAAAATATAAATAAATGAGTGAATAAATACATGAATGCGTAAATGAATGAATAAACACTTGAATGAGGTAACGAATGAATGAATAAATGCATGGCTGAATAAATGAAAGAATGAATGAGTGAGTGAATGAATATGTATTATCCGTTGAAAAAGGTATATTTTCAATAATTAGAACTAAAGATAAATAAGAAAGAGAGAGAAAGAGATAGCTAGATTATAAATTTGAATTTGGTGTATACGGGAAAGTAGGCTCGTATAGTTCTAGACGGAACTTCTTGTTATACATATTTTGTGGAACTGCTAACGATTTTTAATTACTTTACATGGAGGTTGATTTTCCTTCCTTTTTTGGCAATTTAATAGTATAGTAGTAGTTCAACAATTTCATGAAACATTTCTATAGTGAGGTGTTCGCTTTATCAGCGAAACAAATTCTAAAAATGTATTTCATTTTTATGCATACTTTGTGGATTATTAACTGCATGCGATTTTTAATGTTGATTTTTCTTTCTTTTTTGACGATTTAATATTTATTTCTTCGATAAAAACTATGTTGGAAGGTCTTCGATATCGCTTATTTTTGATGAAATTTAAAATTTCGCCAAGTGGTGATAACTTTTTACTCGCCTCCTTCCAGTTAATTGTTCTCAATATATTATTTTGCGCTTCATAACTTTTCCAAACCGCGCCCAATAATCCTTATCAATAATATTGTTCTCATTTAGTTCAATACGTGATTTACACTGTAGGATCATGGCGTATTTGCCGAATGCTTCCATTATACTTTAGTACAATTTGGCGATCTTCTGCTTCATTTTAACTTTTTTACGTAGCGATTATTGATTCCATATTTTACACAAGTGATATATTTTCTAACATTTATTTAGTTTTTGTACTGTCTATTTCGAGCCATTTGGGAAGTATTTAGTTATGTCTTTCTATCAACTTAAATTTCACACGTCAGAATTTGTTCAGTACTAAACATTTTGTAATTTAAATGAGCATTATTTGCCTTTTGAAATAATGCTTTCCTTTCTTTCGTTTTTATCCGAATTTTATGAAAGTGCTATTCAATTGAATTTTCAGAAAATGTTTTGACAATTTTGCAAGTGGAATTTTAAGGAACGGGTGTCCTTATTTTGATGGGGAATTTAAGATGGACTGCTGGGTAATTTTAGGAACAGTAGCTCTTGAAGGTTAGTGTTAAAGGTCAGCTTTAAAGAATGTTTTCTTTATTGTAACAGAAATATACAGTGAGAGTTGTTCTTGATCTGATGGACATTTTTACAGAGAATACTGCTCTTTTTCTGATGGGAAATTGTAGATGCATTTTGGTCGATATTGTAATTGCGATTTTTACGGGCTCTTGATATCATTTTGGCACAATTATCTCTCTGCATATGTGCATTTGAGTTACTGTTTCCCGTACTCTAATGATAATTTCTATGAACTTTTGTTGGCATTTTAATGTGGATTTTTATGGAATAATTTTTGGTCTAATTTCAAGGCTGAATTTTTCAAGGCTGTTCGTTTTAATACAATCGGGGTTTTTAATGAATTTTACTGTCTAAATAGGATTTTTATGGACTGTTGCCCCTCTCTTACTTGGATTTTTTTTTTTTAATTTTCCCTATACATTTACAACAGAATTTTGGACATGCGTCACTTGGCCTGCGAATGATGCAGTTTTATCCCGCGCAACGCCGGGCATATCAGCTAGTACTAGAATAAAAATGACAAATCTGAAATTTAACTTTAGTATTCTGACAACATAGAAAAAGAGAGAAAATGCGGAAGGATATGTTGCCTATTACTATAATATATATATTTTGATGCCACTCTCAAAAAACCAAGCAAAAGAGTCAAACATAAGCAAAAATATTGCGCTTAGAATTTAATTGTTTCTAAAAATACTGGTTTGTATGAAAGAATACTTACATGAAATTCAATTTACCTTATAGGTAATAATTTGTCAAATTGCAAAAGAGCATGCAGCACATCTTTTAAAGTTCAGTTTTTTGTAGTTAAAAAAACAAAGAAATTTAAATCCACTGGTATTTTTTTTCCATGAGTCTTAATGCTTTTAAATAAAAATTTCAATACAGGTTATTAATTTTGATACCTCAGAAAATTTTAATACATGATTTAAAAAGTAGTATAAGATAATTATCTCCCTCTCTCCCCCTCTTGATCTCCTCACTGTTCTAAAAGTATACATTTTATGTAGGCCTTCTCAACCAAGAAAGAAACACTTTACATGCTGTCTAATAACACAGTGCAACAAATTTGAACTTTTTTTTCCCTTTAGATGAAACTATGTGTGTCTATATAAACAAAAGGTTCTTGATTCAAACATCCAAACCAAAATGGTCCGTCACGTCCGTTTCTGCTGGAGACCCACTTCTCATATTTATACAATTTTATTATAGAAGAACATAACTGAGGCTTACTTATTGAAAACACAAAAACTAAAATGATTTTTTTCGGCCGTTTCATCTTGTGGGCATCTGTTGGTGTGCCATGATAACAGATTAGCAATATTCAATTCGTATAGTTCCATTCCATCGACCGCTGATTCGCTTTTGAAACTCAGAGATGTCCTGGTGAAACCTTCCCCCATGCTCATTATTAATTGTGCCAAGGTTTTGAGGAAAGAAGTTCATATGGGAGTCCAAAAAGTGTAGTTTTAACGACATTTGCCAACCTATAATACAAAAGCATTTTATCATGTTTCTAAGATCTTTGTAGTTTTCAGTTTTCTCATTTCCAAGGAGACTTTAGCACATTGATTTAAAGGCCAGCGAGGCTGATTTTTTGGCTTCTGACAGTTTGTTTTCATACTCTTCATGATGAAAGGACTTCCTTAAGTTGTGGGCCCATAAAAATCCTTTCTTTTACTTTTGCCTCACTTAAATTTTTCAATTAGTTCCTGAGATGCAAGAAAGCCACTCCACAAGCTTTCACAAATATTTTGATAACCAAGTTTAATGTTCAGTTGTGGAAAAAAGGCACATGATATATTTACAAGTGGCTCATTTGATATGTTTTTGCCACTCACAATTTTGAAATTTCCTTTGTGTTTGCAGAATATACTATAGGAATAAATAGCAAAAAAAAAAATACTTATATAGAGGAGCACTCATAAACAAGTGTGGTGACTAGTGCGGAATTGTGCTCATGTCCAATGCTTGAAATAGTACATTCACATCACAGCAGCGTAATGTTCCTTCTTTCTCCGCAAAATAGTCCACAAATGCCTTTGTCGTCTTTTAAATGACTGGAAACTTCGAGAAAGTAGGTAAAGCTTTTGTCGCCAAAAATGTCGCTAAAGCAACCCAAGTGCATTAAAAATGTCTCTAAAATGACAACGAGAAATTTCAATTTATCACTGTCAATAAGAAAGATATAATTTATTGTAAATTAAGTCGATAAATTACGAAAATATGCACATTTATCCAGAAAATACGTAAAAAGCTAAAATGTGGGATTTTGGGACAATGTTTGTGGTAGACAAAAAATAATGGCAGATTCGTAATTTTCAGCCAAAAATACATAAGAAACAGACATTTTCATCTAAAGGACATTTTTCGTGTTGCACAGTGTAATCGGTGTTATCCTTAGTATGACCCTTTCAGGAAAAGTAGTACTACTTTTTTGGTGAAATCTTCGTTTCATGAAGAAAATCCTGGCTCTTTTTTATCGCAAAGTACCCAATGCCAATCCCCATAATCCAAATTCTTTTTCCCCTTTACAGCTCTCCTGGGAAAGGCCAGATGAAAGACATTCCGTCCTCTCTATGATTTACTCATCCAGCCACACGCCCTTATTCGCCGTGGGGAAAAAGAAGACAAAAGGAAAAAAAATCACAAAATTTTCCCTTTTGTTTTTGATATGTGTCAGGCAGTAAGCATTACCATTCCTTTCAATCGATTCAGAAAAATGTTGTAGAAAACAAGTGGATGTATCCCTATACTTTTTTTTTCTACATCATTTTGCTTCCTTGCTTAAGAAACACATTGATAGCAGATTCTGGAAATGTAAACGCAAGAAAAGTCAATAATTTAAAAATACAAAATTACTTCTGTACCGGAGAGCCAAAGTATCTTACGTTCATTTATCGAGTTTTTGCAATAAAGTTAAAAAATGAACATTTTTAGCACTATAAGACTGTACTTTTCCGTGCTAATCTTAGAATAAAGATGCCCGAGTGGTGCTTTAAAAGTTCGACACCCTCATGTACACTGTAAAAAGATCTAGTTTAACCTTTTACCACAAAAGTGAAAAAAAGTTTGAAATTTTGAGGAAACCAACATTGGGAACTAAAGTTGAACCATTATAATGGTTCCTACACTGTGAAAAATTCTAGTTCAACCTTTCACCAAAAACGTGGTAAAATTTAGCTGCAACCAACATTTTGGATAAAGTTTCACCTGGCTTCACCATACATGGAAAACAAGAAACCATTATAATGGTTCAACTTTGATCCAAAATGTTGGTTACAGTTAAATTTCACCATTTTCACCATGTTTTTGGTGAAAAGTTGAACTAAAATTTTTTACAGTGTAGTTTCACATTTATATTGAAATTAGACCATTATATTGATTCAACTTTGTTCTAAAGGGCGGTTGCAGCTAAATTTCACTGTTTTTTTTTTTTTTTTCATTTTTTTAATGAAAGGTGGAACCAGAATTTTTTACAGTGTAGTTACTAGCTTTGTCCTCCGTACTCTGCATGTCCATTAAGTCTAAATCTCCAAAACATCGAAAAAGGGATCTAAGATACTATAGCGCTCCAGGTACAGATTTAAAATGCAAAATGCAAATAGGTAATTACTCAAATGCACACATCAAAATACATGATAAACATCCTTATGATGCGCTATACTACAATGAAGTTAGTAGTTACAATCGTATCAAAGTATCAGAAAATAGTGAAATTATGTGTTCACAAAAACGCTACAAATATATTTCCTTCTTTGGTAATCAATTATTAATTATTGTGAATAATTTACCTACAGCTGATTTAAAAGATTGATTTGGTCCGAAACATTATGACATTTTCATAAAGGAAATGCTCATTTTTTTAGATAATACTATAAAATATTGAAACTACAAAAATTCAGAATAAGTGATTTGTGTGGCATACAAATTTTGACACTCGGTAGCGTTTGCTAAATCTCGCACTTATTGTTAAAACGTTGAAACAATACGTATCTTTTTTTTACAAATTACATTAGTTTAGCATGATGAAAAAAAATTTTGAACTTCAGTTAACAAATATCGCCACCGTTGCGAAATAGTACTAAATATAATTGATTTCAGGAGCCATATTGAACCATGTCATGCAGATATAAGATTTTACTGAAACTCTTTACAGCAATTTGAAAAAAAAAATTAATATATAATTTTAAAATATTTAGAGAGGAATGTTGATACGTCTTTTACAATATTCTGCGATGAATAGTTTTGCTTTTTGAATTTAATGTTATAAAGGAATTACTTTCTTTTCCAGTTTTTCGCATTTTTACTTCCTTGTACTGAAACTATAGGAGATACTGAACTACAGGAAGTTCGCCCATACTGAACTACAGAAAATATTGTAATCGTGAAAAATTTCGCACTCAAATGCCGGCCTAAATTTGCCTTTTAATCACAAATTATTCAGCTTGGACATTTTTTTCACAATGTCCGTATGTATGTACATATGCACGTGCGTTCCCTTGGACGACTTTGATCATGCCGTCTGTATGTTTGCATGTGCGTAACTCAAAAAACGATTGATCGCAGAACGTTGAAACTTCGTATGTAGGACCTGTACAAGGTTTAGTTGTGCCCCTACTCTTTTGGTTGTAATGGGTCGTTCCAAAAGGGGTGTTTTATGTGATTTCGTGTCAATTGTATGAGCATTTCTAGTCGTTATCCATATTAAAATATTTTCCCAAAAACATTACTTAAACCAACTCCATAGTTAAGTATATTGCCAACTGTTCGTTATAATTTGCAAATATTTCGTCGATTTTGGTGCCAAAATAGCGAAGCCAAATCTGGTGTCAGTTTGGCGATTTATGCGTTATTTGGCGACATTCCCGTAGAACTCCAATGTTAAAGCATTTGCAAGAACTAGGATCTTGTAAAACTCTTTCCTCTATCGGTGCTCAACAAAGTAGTGGTCTTAAGTGTTTAAAACGCTCTTCACACCTCACCCTAAGACATGCTTACCTTGTATTCTTTTCCTTGTAGATCCCGTTCAGATAATGTTGGGCTTTAATTTCAGATTTCTTATGCCAATAAAAAAAATAAATTCCATTAATTCTTAAAATACCGTTCTCTACATTTACTATACTGAATAGGTGTACCTCCTATGTTTGCATATTAGCAATTTCAATAAGAAAATAGGGAAATATACCCTATGAATTGATACTTTTAAAAAAAGCTCACAATCGCCATGATTAAAATTGATTTATATCTTTTTATTTCTTTATTTGTTCACTTCACACCGCAAACTCTGTCACTATCGCTAATGAAATTTTTAACTGAACAGAGAATTCATCTTCAAAGTAGACTCTACCAGTCATGAACGTTACATGCTTTAACACATTTTATAATTATTTGAAATAACCAAGTATTGTTTCAATTTTCAGCAGCATGATACAAAAGCTGTGAGTTAAAAGAAACAATCTGTCTTGAGTACAATAAACATAAATGAAATGTTTAAATCGAATATAAGCACGTAATTTTTGTATATTTCAGATAACTTAAAGCACTGCTTTATCACTCTAATTAGTACAAGAAATAAATATTTAGCTGTATTTTACAACCTACTTGTTTCATATGCATTTACGAATAATTAGTATGATTAGACATTCAGGCAAAAATAAATAAATAAATAAAATAAAATAAAATGGAAAAATATATGAGCTTTTATACACAGAAGACGTTTTCTCCCATTTTGTTAACATTTTAAAAATTTTCAATTATATATATATATAAGCGATTTTTTCAATATGTGAAAAAACTCTTCAGAGGCTTTGCGTGCTAAATTTATGGAGATTGAGACAGTCAAATTAAACGTGTCACACAAACTCTTCCTTCCCCAATCTGCCGAATGAAGTCCTTTCCTTCTCATTCTATTTTTGGAATGAGGAAGAACAAAGCAAGTAAAAAAAAAAAAACAGGAAAGAAAAGAAAAGAGAAATAATGAACGGGAATCGTGTAGCGCACATCATTCAATAGTCATTACAATAACCATTAAGTCACGATAGTTACTCTGATGAATCTAGCAGCAAGTTCTTATGTCTCTGTGTTTCCCATTCATCATCGGCGGTCCGTCACTCGTCAGCAATAGCTATAAAAATCATTGCCAATTCATGTGTTGAGCAGTCACATTCCGTTTGTTAACCAGAGAGGCTTTGTTTGATAGATGTTTTCGTTTTTATGCTCTGATGTAGTGGGGCGGTAGTAAACAAGAATGAATTGGTTATCACTTTGTAGTCCATGATCAAATAGCTATTTGATGTTGATACATAGTTTAGGACATTTTAGTGCAGACGAAATTAGTTTTTCTTCTGTTTAAAACAACGGGCTTACATAATACTATGAGTAGAGTTGCAAATTTCTCGCGTCGCGAATTCCCGCGATGATTTTCGCGATTTTGAAAGCTTTTTCCTAAGTTCTGCCAATTTTTCTTATTTTATTTTTTTGTAATTATTCACTCGCGAAATGTCCGATTTTTTAAAAATTTCAGAAACCAAGGATAAAATCTGAGTACCAAAAGTCTAAAAAGGCTCTAAATTTGTGCCAGGAAAAAATTCAAAATTAATTTTTTTAAAGCAGTAAAAATAAATAGTTTTTGCCAACTAAATTTTTTAAAATTTATGCTGAGTTTTTGATCCTAGTCAATACAAATATTTAAATGCTTTTAACGGAGTTAGTAATCCTTCTATTTTTAATAATATCCCTATATTTTGGGATGAAGAATAACTTTCATTGTTTATCCGCTATATTTTTAACCGACTTCACAAAGGAAGGGGGTTATACATTCATAGTGTATGTATGTCGTTTTTTTTGTTTCTTTGTCCACTCATAACTTCGCAACGAATGAACCGATTTTCATGCTTTTTTTTCAATCGAACAGGGATGGTTTCCCATAGGTCCCGTACCTTCGTTTGACCATATTCCATAATTAGAACAAAAGTAATGAGCAGAAATGAAGTATGTTTTTTGTTTTTTCATTCATAACTTTTGACTAAATGAGCCGAGTTTGATTATTTTTTCTTTATTCGATAGAGGGTCGTCTAACTCAAATCTTGCAAATTTCGTTTTTTAGAAAAGACGTTACGGGGGGAAAATAAGTATTTTTTTCATTTTAATTGGAAAGGCTAGGCTTGATTTCTCTTCGTTGGGAAAATCGTTGATAAACATGAAACTCATTGTTAAAAAGAGTGTTGCCATTAAGGTGTAATATTAAAACAATTATAACAAGAAATTGACCGAAGGCTTCTCTGAAAAAGAAATTAAATTCAATCAGTTTGCTTGCTCTAGTGACCTTTTAAAATCGATTTCAAAACGGAATTTATCATAGAAACCGTTAGTTTTTAGTGTCATTCCCTCAAAGAAGGTTTCCCCTCTGATAAGTATGTTTTAAAAATAGAGTATTTAAATAAAAATGCATTTACACTAAAAAGAATAAAATAAAATAATTTGTGGGAAAAAAAAATAGAACCGACTTCAAACTATAAATTGCGCTAAAAAGTAAAAAATAAAATTATTCTTTAAACAACTTCGATACGACTTTTAAACATAATTTTTGAAGTCGGTGCAATATTATGATGAATTTTGATGCATGATTCCTTTTGTAACTCTGAACCAATTACAAATATAAATAGCGTAGAGTGTGAAACATTTTTAATGTAAAATAACGCATGGCGTAACTATAATTAAATCGTCATAATTTTGCACCGACTTCAAAAATTATGTTTAAAAGTCGTATCGAAGTTGTTTAAAGAATAATTTTATTTTTTACTTTTTAGCGCAATTTATAGTTTGAAGTCGGTTCTATTTTTTTTCCCAAAAATTATTTTATGTTATATTTGTGTTCGTGCAAACATCTCGCGAATTTCGCGCTCTTTTTTCCGCGAAAAACTTGCAACCCTAACTATGAGTTATATACACACTAATAAATACACCTACTCAATCCGATATATATATATATGTATATATATGTGTATACGTACTCTATTTTTACATTATCAACTAACTTTTAGTTTCTACCGTTGTATTCTGCGTAATCAATATGAAATAGTATTGTATTATTTGCGATTAATAGGAACCATATATTGGCATTTGAAGGGGGAGGGGCACCAAGATTTTTGAGGTGATTAAAGGGACATTTACTATGTCCCACTAATGAAAGGTTTTAAATGGCTGGTCCAAATGATTGTATTTCACGTTAAATATTTAATATTTTCTTTCTTTTTAAATTTCAACTCCTAAATGTATTTGTACTTGTCACGAATGTAGCCATCTATAATGATCCTTAAGAAACAAAATTTAGCAACAAAATACAAATATTACAATTAATTACACACTATTACACCCATATATATATATATATATATATATATATATATATATATATGAGTGTAATAATATGTAATTAATTGTAATATTTGTATTTTGTAGCTAAATTTTGTTTCTTATATATATATATATGTGTATATACGTAACTGTATAAAACTAGATATGTGAAAACAAAGGTTCGAACAAGTAATTACATAACGACAAACTTGTAGGCATTACGCAAATAGGTAAAAGACAGGTCCAAACCGAAACTACAACAAACACTCTTTTTTTAAGAGATATTAAGACTGTCTCACAAAAAGGATTTTTTTTGTTTTGCTCTGATTCATCAAACAAATCGAAACCCATTAACCTCCCTAAAAGTACAAATTACACCGAACCATTTTCTACCTCTGAAACAAAATTTTTCTGAAAATATAGGTAATGAAATGATGTATGCTAACACGTTCGAAGGTTATATCGTTCGACATCTAAAGTTCTTGGTACAGAGAGTTTTTGGCAATAGTATGCGGTAATTTCGAATATTGAATGAAATAATACCGTGGGTGAAGTGAAAGATCGGTGGTCAGCTTTCGCAACTACATTCTTCACCGTATCTGCTACGCCTGATGTGAAATTAATGTACAAAGAATAAAAAATACATTTTGTGCTCATTGATGCATAAGAAATGGGATTACTTAGATGGAAGCATATTTTTTCACCCAACATGTGCATTTAAATATGGCACATATTTTTCGTTTTATGGGAAAGTGTATGTTTCTCGGCAGTTCAGTCTGGAGGACTTGTTTGTACTGTCATTTATCGCAGTACGTTTAACATAAGACCAGACATTTATTATAAAGATTGAAACTAAAATAAATACCAGGAAAATTAATACTCAAAACATAATAAGTATTAAATTATGCATTGAAAGGATGCTAAGAAACATTTCTATACGGCAGAGCTTTTTAATGTTTTGAATTTTGTTTTAATTCCTCCTTAATTCAGCTTTTGGACTTGTTGGTAGTTTTAATTATTGTAGAGCACCTGTTAAAAATTTCCGTAAGAAAATAGTAAAATAACCATTTATTTGATTGTTATTTTACCATATTTAATTACAACATTAGAATAACCATTAAAAAGATGGTACTCAAACAGCTGATTGCGAAAAAAATCGTTTATTCTCTGTTTATCCTAAAGAACGTTTAGCTAACCGTAATTTTCAAACGCTCAATAAGAATCGGGCGTCCATCTTGGTTGCGAAACCTTACCGGTCGTACGTTGTTTTAAAATAGGAATACGGATTTATCAGTTTAAATCTGCATGTGTATATAAAAAAAGAAGAAAAAAAAAGTGGCTTAATCAGTGGATACTAAATAGAAACACATACACACGTAAATCAAAAAGTGGAGACATCGGATTCCCAAACTGTTTGCGAATGATCGAACCCATAATTTGAGCTGCTGAAGCTTGCTTGAAGCTTGTTTGTATTTTAATTTTTGCAGCAAATAAAATCATTTTCGTCAATATACAGTAAATTTTAACCAAAAATAAATTTGAATCCATTTAAAAACTGAAATCTCAATTTTAATGCTGTTTGCCTGTTGGAAAAGAAGATTTATTGATAAATAAACGTCCGCTTTACGTGATGACGGTGGCCGAGTGGATAGAGAGCAAGACTTGTACACCACGCATTCGGGGTTCGAGTCCTGCAAGCTTCGTTTACGGTTTCTATGCCTCGAAATGGTTCAAAAACAGTGAAAATTTTTGTTTTGAAACCATTTTTAAATGGTTATAAAACCGTAAACTTTTGTATTTACGGCTTCTTAACCAAGTTAATTGGAAATGGTTAGGTCCCGTAAAGATAGAAAAATGTTCCAAACCGTAAATTTAATGGTGAATTAGATGGACAGACTGTTGCCGGTCATTTAACCGTAATTTCATGATGAAATTTCTAACAGTGCATATTTAATGTCAAAGTACTATTTTAAGGACTGTAAGCGTTCAATACAAAGAACACTTCCGTAAAAAGTATTAATACATAATAAAATTTGCATTTAAAAGCTACTATGGAACGTTTCTCCCACTTCATTCTATTGTTTTTTTTGAAGCCACAAGATACCGCTACTGTAAAAACATTCTTCAATGCTTAAGGGGACGAAGAACAAATCGCCATTGTAAACATCGATTTCAAAGTTATTTTCCCTAGGCGATATAACTTTAACAATTATTAGTACAGCCTGAGTTTGTTTTGGGTCTAATAATGACGTTTCATTCAGTCTGTAGAAAATAAATTTTTCAGGCAAGAAGTTATTTGTAATTCTTAGTTCAATGTGGATTTGCATTTTGGGAATGGATATATATGCGAATTAAGGTGCCATTTAAAAACGAAACGTTGCAAAACATGGTGTCATTTTTTTTTCCATTTCCACAAAAACAAAGAGAAAAAATACCAGGGATTAAAGTTAGCCAAAAATATTTTTTCTCTAAACCCTAAAATAAAAAAAATAACTTTATACATGAAAAACAGCAAACTGTTTACAAAGCTCTGCAAATTTTGAAAATTTCGAAGCTTTATAATTTTTCTAAGAACAATATATACAGTATAATATGTTTACAAGTTGGTTCACTGTATTCAAAGGTGTTCTTTACAGAAGCACAAAATTTGTGTTACCATGTGATGATTTTTTCTTAAATGATACCTAAAGCCAGTACTGTCAAAACGAAAATAGATTTTCTACTAAGAATTATGAAAAAAACTCGCTTGTACTTCTATAGAACGATAAAAATATCATCATTAGGCACATAAGAAATATAAAATGTATTGTTAATATTTAAAGATGTATTGAGCATATAACAAGGAGTCGCATATTTGCTATTGGCTTGTCGATTTTGTATCGGACTCTTTAAGTTTAAGTGTGAAATTAAGAACAAAAAAACAACAACAAAAAGAGAAAACTGTAGCAGCTTTACATCATTAACAAATTGTTAAAGATCGTTTTTTTTTTACCTTGATTGATGAAGTACTAATTAACTTAAAAGATGTCTATGTTTTTAGTACTATATATATTTAACAATATATATATATATATATATATATATATATATTGTTTAAATCCTGCATATATAGATAACAAAAACAAAAAACGAAAAAAAAAAAAAAAACGGATGTGTAGCCAAAGTGAATTTTTAATTCTTTAAACTATCTGTCTGACTGTTCAATACAAGAATAATTTTTAATAATTTGTGGCTACTATGTTCCACCCTTTAATTAATGAATTGTTTTGTTTCATGTATGGATCATATTATAAACGACGGCGCTGATGTATTAAAAATCCTCTCTGCTTCTGCTGTATTTCCTTATGATTTATTTAGTTATTAGTTTTTAGATACATCAGTGTTTGAAAACGTTGAATTTGTTAGTCCCACATTTAATTTCTTGCTAAAAATTGAGAACGAGAACCGTTATAAAACTTCCTTGTTCTATAAATATATTTTAGTTAAACAAGTTTAAATACACATATTTGTATGTATCTGCACAGGGACGCAATCCGAAGGAAAGTTTTGGTTTAACCCTCCTCCTCCCCCGAAAATCTCGAGCCATGTTATCACTCTTAGTGTGTTAATATAGATACATGTATAGATAAAAAATTAAGAAATAAAAAACGCCAGTCTGTGAATTTTCCAAAAAAAAAACCGTAGATAAATGCAATATGAATAGAAGCGGCAGAATATTGTGCCGATGCCAATTTTGCTTCCCATCTGCTGATTTTTTAACTATATTAAAGTATCATAAAGTTAATTTATGTTAAAGCTGGTGTAACTATTAATTTTCTGAATGCTCAGCTTTTGGAAATTATAGCACCAAAATGCCCTCATTGCAGTTATTTTAAAAAGATAATGGAAGAAGGCGTGGAAGAAAGTTAAACAAAAATATTTCTCTCATTCAATAATTTACTGAGAGGGCCAAAAAACCAGTATGTTTATAAAAAAGGGGAAAGGAAAAAAATAAGAGCTCGGAGACATAGGCAAACTTCTTTTAAAACCGAAAATTGCACAATTTATTATTTTTTTCTATTTTTTCTCCATTCAAGACATAAATTCAAAAACGGTAAAATGTGCCAAAGAAATTATTTCACGAGTAAAATCTTTATACATCAATTCGGGTCAACAATGCAGGAAGATAGAATTTTTCGGCGTCTTGCCAGATAGAATTTGTTCTGTCAGAGCAGATCTCGTGGAGAGAAAAAAAAAAAAAGGTTTAAACTCTCTCCTCAAATTTTACTCTTTAAAATTTCTCAGTGAATTTCTGAAGATTTTCAGTTTTTGGACCTGTTGTTTCGCGCTAATAAAGAATAATAACAACGTTTTGATAAGAGATATTTCAAAAAGTCTGAATTTAATACAACTAATTGGGGTACGTACAGTACCCATTGCGTCTGAACGCTGTTCGAATTTTTATATTTCAAAGCCTACTGTTTTTTAATGCAGTTAAATACATAAACAATTTTAATTTCTCGATGAAAATTATAAGCATGAAAATTTATCACGTGACAATCTTAGATGTAACTTTGAAAAATTGTGCATAGCTATTATACATTACTTTCAGGCACATTATCTTTCTTTTTTATCACATTAAAGCAATGCATTTGCTATCAATTTTTTCAAAGTGCATTGATTAAGGCTACAAAATTGACTTTTTTACGTAATGTGAGTTACACGTTATTTTTTAATGAAATACAAACGCAATTTGAAATACATGACTGCAAGTTCGTCTACATGGTCATGTTAAGTTATTTTTTTTCCCATCTTGATCTCTTATTTAAGGGCCATAAGCATTAATATCAGAAATAATATTTACATTTTAAACAAAACAAACGAAAGCAGCGATTTATATGTAATAAAATGTATTCTACAAATTTTTTTTGAGATTAATGTGCATTTGCACTTGCTGAATGGAATCAGTAAGTTAAAAAACTGAATGTCCTCAAGGCATAAAGGTATATTATAGGCCTTCGGCAGCAATTTACGGCACGTGTACCACACTCCACACTTGACCCACCAATCTATTTCTGATGGAACTCAAAATCTCCAAATTTTACATATGAATGTTTCGGTAATGATTGAGATTACAATTATAAAACACATTTATGTTACAATTACAAAGCATATTAAGTTACAATTATTACGCACATTTAAATGAGCTGATTTTGTAATTAAAAGTAAAGATCCCAACAGGAAAAGAAACAGAAACATGATTTTTTAACTTTCTATAATCTGTTTGCACTATTTTTTATAGTTTTCATCTAGACTTATGATATTATAATTTAAACTATTTTTTCTTACATCTATATTTAAACAATTTCCATTAAAAAAAAGCTCTTCTATCTGTTTCTATTAAATGATTTTCGTTTTTTTCCCATTAAATCTATGTGTTTGAGAGAATTTCATTTGATCTTATAAGCAAAAGGAAACACGACGTTTTCCCAAATCCCATACATTGCAAAAATTTTAAGTTTCCGAAAACAAATTCAATATATTATTATTATTCGTATTATCACAGTACTTATAATTATGCAGATTTAGATATTTTGAATGTACTAGAGTTCTCATGGAGGACGAAATTCTACAGTAATTCGTAAAATTTTAAAAGTTCATATTTAAACGTTTGAACAACTTTTAGGCCTTTTAGTTTTTCGGTTTGCAAAAGTTTGTTTTCGTTAAATATTTTAAGTAGCGATAATATTTCCTCTGTGCGGCTGAGAGATCCCTGAGTTATTTTTTTTATTTAATGCATTTGTAACGCATATTATACGCAATTGTTAAAAATCTTTCTGCACTTCTCCTGTACAATAAAAATAAATAAAACTTTTCATGTACCCTATTAAAATGGAATAAAAAAGAAATCCAAACCCTCACTTTCAATTTAATCAGGAGTTCAAAACGCTAATGCAAATCAACAAAATGATAGACGTTGATTCGAAGCAAAATAACGCGTCCCCGCACTTACGATCTCACTTTATGTTATATTAGAAATTATTAACTTCAAATTTTATTTACTTTTGTTTGACTTTGACATTCATTTGATGAATTATTTATCGTTTTTATTATTTTATTTGGATTTCCTCTTTGAATTATAAATAATAAAAAAGGTATTGGCCATTGTTCAAATATTGTAGTAAACATTGTACAAAAATGTTTGAATTGTCGATGTAAGGAGTAGTATGAAAGCATGACGAATAAAGACGTCTTAAAAATGTTTTGAATCTACGTCGAAAGTAGGCAAAAAAAAAACATTTCCTTTTTTTTTCCATTTATAGCACTAAAAATCATCAAAAGTTAGTAAAAAAGTAAGAAAGTCGGTTGACAAACAAAGGACAAAATAGGACTTGGATATTTTGTCTTTACCTACTTATACTATTTGTCTTTACCTATTTTTACCGATTTCAAATGAGTTTTAAAAATAACAGTAATTTTGTTTTCAAGCCATATAATTTAAAACATAAATACGCTTTCAAAATCTCCTAAATATCCTATTTCATTTACGAAACTAATTACATTGACCTAGAAAGTTAATTCACAATATTTTGAGTATTTATTCTGCCATAGACAAAACTCATAGGGAAAATTTTGGAACCTGTACTTGTAATCCATACACAATAATTAAACTCATCACTTAATTAAAAGAGAAGCCTTGGCGAAATTTTGAACGTGAACGCGCAAAAATGGAAACTGACTACCTAAGTTTTTACGCTAGCCAGTGAAATGTAACGGATGAAGATGGATTGGAGCACTTTGTCGTATAATAGGAGCGTACGGTCAGTAGTAGACCATATTTGGACCGATGCCCAGAAACCGCGATATTTCTCCTCTTATGTCCAGCTTTACTCGGTGTTTTATTCCGGTGGTTTAATTTCTTTTTCTTTATCTGATTTCAAGTATACTGTTAGCAGAACGGAGGCTTTGAGGAATGAAAGCATAGTTATATAGATTAAAGTAAAAAATATTAATCATCTAAAACTGACAAGGAGTCTAAATGCATTGTCGGCATTAGAGTAGAAGTAACCATGCCCACAAAATAATTTGAAGAACTACTGCAATCTGCTTCATTCTGTAATTAGTTATTTCAAAATATAAATCAATTCTACAATTTTAAAAACTGCATTAGGAAATCTATTGTAGGGAAAAGGGGTCTTTGCAACAGTTTTTCCTGATTTTTAGCATTTGAAATTTGAAAGTTCTTTTATCTCAAATTTGGCAGTTTTATCTTTACCTAAATTAAAACGACATGACTCTCAAAAGTGTTACCGTTAGGAAATTAATAATTTCTGCTTAGCAGCACGAGACATTCGCTTTAAAGTGTTTTTAGCATCACATGGTTTAGTATCACATGACATCCCGAGGAATTTCTTTGGAGAAACTAAAAGAAATTCTACCAAACATATTATTTACTAGCTGACATGCCCGGCTTTGCGCGGGATAATATTGCATCATTCGCAGGCTAAGTGACGCATGTCCAAAATTTTGTTGTAAATATGTAAGGAATTGCTTTCTTGAAAAATCCATGTAGGAGATGGGCAACAGGCCTTAAAAATCTTAAACAGTAAAAATCCTTAAAAAAACGATTGCATTAAAAGGAACAGCCTAGAAAAATTCCTTTTAGACCAAAAATAACAATAAATTAAAATCCACATTAAAATGCCAACAACAGTTCATAAAAATTGCCATTATAGTAATTGCAACAGTAACTAAAATGCACAGATGCAGCGAGATAATTGGGCTAAAATGATATCAAGAGTCCATAAAAATCGTAATTACAATATCTACCACAATACATCTAAAAATTCTCATCAAAGTAAGATCTGTATTCTGTTTTAAAATGTCCATCAGATGAAGAACAACTGTCTCTGAATATGTCTGCTACAATAAAGAAAAAATTCTTAAATCCTCACATTTGAATAAAGACAACTATTCCTAAACATCCCTAATAGAATAAGGACATTAGTCTCAAAAAATCTCCATTAGAATAAAGACGTCAGTGACTAAAAATACCCATTAGAATACTGAATTTCAAGAGCTACTGTTCCTAAAATTACCAACAGTCCATCTTAAATTAACCACTAAAATAAGGTTAAGTTCCTATAAATCCCGATTGCAAAATCGTCGTAATATTTCCTGAAAATTCAATTGAATAGCACATTCATAAAATTCGGATAAAAACGAAAGAAAGGGAAGCATTTTTCCAAAGGCAAATGCTTATATAAGTTAGAAAATGTTTCGTACTGAACCAATCATAACGTGTGAAATTTAAGTTAATAGAAAAAAAAAAACTAAATTATGTCCAAATAGTGCCAAAAAGACAGTAAAAAAATTAAGTAAATGTTTTATAAAATAAATCACTTGAGTAAAATATGGAAATAAAAATCAACCTCAAGATAAAGTAATTGAAAATCGCGTCTGCATTTTATAATCCACAAAATATGCATAAAAATTAAATGAATTCTTAGAATTTGTTTCGTTGATAAAACGGACACTCTACCATGAGAAATAATATGTTTCATGAAATTGTTGAACTGGTACCATTATACTAAATCGCCAAAAATCAAAGAAGGATCAACCTCAAGGAGTAATTACAAATGGTCTGCAGTACGCTAAAATATGAAATGAATTTTTAGATTTCGTTTGGCTTATAAAACGGCATGGATAACGATAAAACAGCATTTTTTCAATCTTACGTTAACAAAAATCATCTAGTTGGCGACAAAAGTACTATGAATTTTGGCGAAAACACGCAAATTGAGCAGAGAAATTCAGAGGTAAGCCTCGCTTTAAAGTTCGAAAACTACTTTAAATGAATATTGCGCGTGTTCTATTTGTTCTACGAACTTCAGAAAGAGATCACCTTGTGCGGTTTTTTACGGGCATCAATATGCTGCAAAAACCGAAAAGGTGTGACGTTTCTTCGATGAGACATTCCTAAAATTAACAGTTTTGCTTAAATTGGAATAAAAGGAGAACAAATTCGAATTTTCGGAAGAACGCTTCGAGGTGCACGAGGACCTGACCCAAGGTACCTGTAACCAAAATTTCGTACTTCTAGACCGTTCCATCTCGGCAGGAGGCGATCGACAGACAGACACACACACACACACACACACAAACTTTTGGTTTTATTTATATAGATAATGTCAGAGCTAGTAGATGTATTCAATTTTCGTTAAAGAATAATTGCGTTAAAATAACGTATTTTTCGTAATGGTAAATACATCTTGTTAAAATACTTTTAATGCAAAGTTACTACAATATATACAATTCTAATAAAATATTATATTATAAAATTACTAGATAACTTCTAATTTTCATAAAAGATATATTGACGTCTTAGAAATAAGTTATTAGACAATGTTTTTGGAAATTTTTCGGCCATTCTCATATCGTGTCATAATTAGCTTAATATATTAATTTTAACATTTTCGAAAGCTTAGTTCTGTAACTGTATTGCAGAAAAAAATGAACCTAAAAGTTAGGAACGCTACACCAATTATTTTATATAAAAATGTATGGCTTTTTAGCAAGACGCAAGAAGAAAGAAAGATTTAAAAATACATATACATTTTTTAGAATTATTATAAAAGTCTGACACTCAGAAAAAGAGATGATTGTAATAATTGGCATTTGTTTCTTAAACAGTATAGGAACTTGAATTATTTAATATCAAACCCTCAATATGCAGATGTATGCAGCATCATGAAAAATAATTGTTTACACAACTTATAAACGTTTCAAACTCGTGAGAAAATGAATACTCAAGATTATTTTCTTGAACCACACAGAAGCTTCAGTGACATGGAATCAAAAATTCAATGACAATTGTGTATCATATAAATTTTTCTGCAAAGAAATATCCCGAATCATGTTTTGAACCATTACAGCAAAGTAAATCAGTGAAGTAGAACGTAAAAATCTGTTTGCAGGAGCAAACAGATTTAATACGGAGTAATAATAATAAAGTACCACAAATCTTTTATAAGGTTCAACACTTCTCCTTTGCATTAAAGGTACTCAACAGGGTGTCATAAGGTACTAGAAAGAAACTTTGTACAACGCGATGTTTTCCTATTGTTATGAAGAGGTAACTTCACAATAATAGAAACTCTCATGTCTACTCATTACTCGCATTATTCTCACATCTATGGCAGTTGCTTAAGGGGATATTCTAGTGTAGAATTTTGAAAAATCTATTTTTTTTTCATATTTCAAAAGTGTAGACATTCAAGAATATGCCATTAAAAGGATTTTTCAAAATTCCTATTATTTCATGAGTTATAGCCATTTTAGTGACGTGGCATCGGTTCCGGTCCGACCACTACAAGTCAACAAAAGACGATAGGCTTTCCCGAGTCCCTACGGTTGAATATACTTTATAAAATCTTTATTGTATAGTATCCCTTTTAAATCTATATTTAATTGAAGGACATAGAAACTTGTTTTGTTGGAGTATTCTCCTTTTAGTTTTTTTAAAGACAACATTCGTACCAACCTTCTCCGTTAGTATTTTTAATGAAGGTTTTATACCCATATTAAAATCTTAGATGTTATAGGAATCACGATTGGCCCAGAAGCTAATGCTTTTGCAGCGAGACGGGACGAAGCGCGTTTCGAACCCTCGGAACTCCAGACTTCAGAGGCGTCAAAGGAGGGTAGAACTTCTCGTCTTCACAAGAGAACATCGGAGAATGAGCATTTTGTTATATGGAGAAGGAATCGCCAATTAAAAATATGTAAGTATTCTGCACCATTCTATAAGTAAAACTGCCGAAAACTTGTCTCATAACTTTGAACGCGTTTTTCTCGAAACTACTTTTTTCGAGCTGGCGGTAAGGATATCTCGAGTTCTAATGGACCGATTTACTTCAAATTTGGAGAGGATGTTCTTTATACATCTCTTTATCGTGTGAACCTTGCTCAAAACTGTAACTTTTTATTTAGTGTTTTTAAAAAAATCGTAATTGATAAAAAAAGATGCAGAAAAGAATTTCTTTTTTCAAACAGCCGCTATTTTGTAAAAAAAATCTTTTTTTGACTTGTCCTAGGTTCATACGATAGCGGCATCTATAATAGTTAAGAATCCGTCTGTTTTTTTCATTTTTCAGATCACCAGGAGGGTTGGAATAATGCACGCCAGGACACCCTCTTTTTTTTTGAATCCCCCACTTTGACTGCTCATAACTTTGTCAATTTAAATTTTTTTTTTTGGTTCATTTTTGTATGTTTTGTATGTAATAATAAAACATCAATAAACAAATGATAAAAATATGGATGGTAAAAATATTTTTTGTTTATTTTGTACGGCTCTTCAAAAACCGGGCGAAATTCATGCCTCTACACTATAATACCCCCTTAATCGGTTTAAAGTTTGTTTTTCCCTTTTACATCATCATTTTAGGTTATATGCATAACAACTACTTATGATTGAATGTCATATTATTTGATAAACAAGGTACTGTAGGATTACATTAAGAAAAACCGTATAATATATATTATAACTAAAAACTATAAACTAATACATTACCCTTCTTTACAAAATTCGATGAATATATCTTAAGCACATACAAGGCATTAGAGTTATCAACATAATGGTAATATTATGAACTATTTCGGAATAGCCAATCATGAAATAAATATTTTTTTTTAACTTAAAATTATTTATTAAGACAAATTTATATTTATCAATAAGATGTTTTCTTTAGTCTTAATCAGTGGCAAATGACAACACAAGACTCAAATACATTGAGATAAAGAAGAGCAATAAAATATTTTATGGTTCAATAAACTGCTTATCGTCTGTGCGATGTGTTCAACGTGCTGGCACGTAGTGAAATATGAAATATTATATTGAATATCTTTACGAAAGTAATAAATTCGAAGTGTATATCGCCATCAAAACTTAAAGACTGTGCAACAAAGTTACACCAACGGAAGCCGTAGTATTTATAAGTTGATTGTCTTTGTTGCAATTCGATTTTATTTGGATATATGTTCTTCAAGTACATTAGAAAATCATGTTCGTATGATAAACTGCAAGACCTGGTCAGCTTTATGGTCGGTCATAGCTGGCTCTTTAAGAAATCCAACTCAACGGAATGCTTAAAGCAGGGGTCCCCAATCCTATGCCCGCGGGCACCATGGCGACCGTCGATCGGTCAACGTGCGCCCGCTACTTGTGACCAACAATAAAATATTTCAGTTTTACATTTTAAACTAGAGAACATTTAGAATCTAACGTATATATATAAAGGGCCATATAACTAGGAATAACCTTATAATGATAAATGACAATGAATATCATAAAATCAAAATACAGATTACGAATTACAGATGAACACCTTGACGATTGCTTGCGAGCAAGAATTTCATTCTATTCTCCCAATTATGAAGCAATGGCCAGTGAAATGTAATGCGATTATCACATTGACTGTATTTCATTTATTTTATAAATAATTTTCATACTTCGTACGTTTTGCAAACAATTTAGTAATCATTTATTTTGCACAAGAATATTATTACTAATTATACTCATATGTTAAATTAATTTTTAAAATTATTTTTTTTTGTGCATTATATGTAGTGTGTATCGGTTAACTATGTCCACCAACTATAAATTTATTTTGAAAAAATAAATGGGGCCTACCATTCGATCGATATTCTGGTACGTTCCTGTTCTCTCACAGCTTTCTAGTTGCGTGTTGAGCGTTTCGTTTCAGCACTGATGAAGAGGCTCCACTGTAGCTTCGAAATAGCTATTTGCGATACTTTTTATTCTGAATTTGTGCTTTTTTACTTTTTTTTATCTTTGTACTTACATTTTAGTACAAAGCATTTTGATCATTTGTCTTATATTATTCTGCTATGTGCTCTTAGGTACAAAAACGTAAAGGATCCCTGGCTTAAGGCTACTCTAGTAACAGATATTTGGAACAATTGGTTTCCAGTATACTATAAATCCATTCTATCGAACCTAATATTTCGTGAAGAGAATAATAATAAAGTGATACATGCTGACGGCGGTTTTCCCTACTATTTCACTGTTTCAATGCACATTCCAATAATCATTGAATTGTAATTAAATTTACAGCAAATTACGTATAATTACAAAGAAAATTGTTAATTATTACGTGTTATATACTTGAAACAAATATCAATCTAAAAACGTTTACTAAATACGTATTTAATAAGAAGCATAATCATTTTACAAGGTAAAGAAATAATTTAATCCTATTAAATATTTCTTTATATTCTTCTAACATAAGTATTCTATTCTTCTAACATAAGTAACATTGCAAAATTTAAACACAATTTAAAATTTCTTTTTTATGCACAAATAAGATTGTGTAGTCCTAGTAAGGGATTAAGCTTAGAAATAGAAAGAAAGTAGATGCATTTATATGTTTTTAACTAAGTTTTTAGCGTGGGTTTTTTTTTCTTCAGTCATATGTATTTAATTATTTATTTTTGGGGGTTTTGTAATTTCTGGAATTAACGTTTTCAATTTCATTACAAAAAAAAAAAAAAAAAATAGAGAAAATTGTTCTCATACTCGTTAGCATAAATTATAAACACATAAATAATCATTAAATAATGCAACACTAAAATACTTCTCCTGCGAAATAATTGTGCAAAAAGTTAAAAAGGTTATATATATATATATTATATGTGGTGTGTGTGGCTTGGTTGTAAAAATTCCAAATTCAAAATCGTCAGTTACTAGAAAAAGCGTTCTAAGGTATTAAACATTTTAAAAAGTTACGTTCAAGTTATAAAAACCTCCTGTTTGTTATATAGGCCATTTTAGAACTAAAGGAAACGGTCAAACATAATATTTTGCTATTACTAACTCACAACATCAACAAATTGACATAGGCCCTTTTAGAATCAAGCCACACACACACATATATATACACACCAAACCATTTTCCTATTCGGCGACCCGTTTGATCTTTAGTTTGATCAACTTTCCACAGACACCATACGTTCTCACCGAAAGTGGTTTTAAATATTACAACGTAACTTTTGTGACGAAAAAAAGCATTACCTACAAGTTAACTTATGGTCGTTTCGAATTGAATAATTTTGAGATGCAAAGAGATCGACAGCTTGTTTCCGAAACTTTGGTTTTAAGGATTTCTGCAGCTCACACAAATAACTATTTCATAAAGAACAGAAACGCTTGAACTCCAGCTGATCTGATGCCAAATGTTGGTGAAAAGGACTAATATTGCAGTATTTTAAGTAAATTAGTACATCTTACGGGTAAGGTAATATGAGTGCGAGAGTGTCTACAGATTAAAGTGATTACAAAACAAACATGGATTGCAAAAATAAGACGGTAGTAGGAGTTATGAAAGGAGTGGAAATCATGGCAAAACGCAAAAATATTTCAGTAAAATGCTTACGAAAAGTAATTAGAACAGAGTAAATGTTCTTTGTACCTATTTAGTTGCATTCAATAGAATAAAGTCTAGCTTACTTTGTAAATGGATAATTTTCAAAAAATAATGAATATTTCTCTAGTCATGGTTCAAATCTTCACTAAACGATATGGAAATGTTCCACTTACAAAACCATATGTATATTGTCTCAAGCATTTTAACGCTACAATAAAAAAGTACTGGATCAGTAGGTCAATATTTGCTAACATACGATAAATCGCACACAATTCTTGTATGCATGCGATTACCTTTGAATACTAGTTAAAGTCTCTAATTCTAATTCAGCTACGTCTCACGTATTGAAATTTTTTTTAAAAAAAAGGCTGCATTAAGGGTAACAGTGTTTTTTTTTTTTTCATGCTATCAAATATTTTATGCATAACACGACAGTAAGTTATCTTTACCTGCTGACTCTGTGGCAATAATGCTGCTATCGCTTGTTGTTTTCTAAATAACAGGTAATAATACCTATTATTTGTCTACGTTTTAAGAAATTTGAAATAAGAAAATAAAGGTGCTGCCAATTAGTACATAATGTTTTTCACCATACGATAACGTAGTGGAATGCGTGTGTTCTATGCATAAAAGGGCAGATGGATATCTTTACTTGAGGCTTATAGAATTTGACTTTAATGCTGAAACTGTACAATAGGATAACTATTAACATTTAATATGTATTAGTCTGAGGTATTACAACGTTACAATAACAGAATAACGTCTGAAAAGCAGGCAGAATGTTGGCCACACACCCCAAACATTATTGTTGATATCACGTGTTCTATGCATGAAAAGACTGCATGTAAGATTATGTTTACAGATGGTGGATGATTACAGATTATGGTTACAGCTACCAACAGGAAACGAGATTACAAAAGTACTTTGATACATATGTATTGCTGTGAAATTTTTATCTTCCTAATGAAAGACTAAGATATATTTCATCCACATGAGAATCACAATCAATATTTATTAAGGTAATATTCATTGTTAAAATTAACAAACATCTGCTCGTCCCATGAATTAATTAGGAAGAAGCGATTCAAAATATTCATCGCTTGCTGCAAAAACGTGGAAAAGATACCTGAATCGTGCTCAACGAACTGTAAACGAGAAAGATGAATCTGGGCACTTTGTCTGGTAACAGGAGCGTAGGGTCAGCAAGAACCCACATTTGGACTGATGCCCAAAATTCCGCTATCTCTCGTTCTTAGCTCAATTTTCCTCCCCGTATTATTCCAGTGGTTTAATCTTCCCCTTTGTTGTCTTCCCTTATAAATGAACTTCAGAAAAGAAGCATTTAGTTCGCATCATTATAACACATTATGCAAAATTTCCTATTTCAAATGTTTTCAAATCGCTATTTTCAAAAGAATGTGTTTTATGTAAGACTACGTCAGATATATTAATTTTGGCTTTTAGCTTAAAAATATGTAATTGCTCGACTTCTCGATATTTTCTGCTTTTTATGCAAAGGATTACATAAAATTCGTTATTAACTGCGCTGTTGAGATCATTCAATTTTTTATTTATCTATTTTCTTTATTTTATTTTATTTATTTATTTTCTTGACAAAATTACACTTTAAAAACCATCTGTTGAAAATTTAAAATAAGTAAAAATGAATTCTTTTTTTCTAATTTGACAAATTCAGACGTGAGTGCCCCATCATATAAAAGCAAATATTTGGTGTTCTGCAACTGAATTTTAAAGATTATAGAAATGCAAAGGAAAATTATTGCAAATGAAGTTGCAATACCAATCTTTATAAGCGGTCTCATTAAAAAGTAGCGTGTTAAAAATAATTAGTCAGCAAATATACTGATAAACAAACATACTGACATGTGGGTTTTTACATTAAGCATCTTTACACTTGTCCCATATAGTCGCCCACATTTTTAAGGCGAACAAGCAGCATCACAAGACAACTCTTTAAAACCACCTGACCATCCGATATTTAAACCACCTTATCTTAGAACACTGATTTGAGATAAGAAGCAATGTCTGAGAAAGTTATCCCCAATGGCTTTTTAAGGTCTGAAAAGTGTCCACTAATAATACATGCAAATTTTATCGCATAACGTTGCTCTGACAACTTTACTATATTCCTTGTAGGAAAACATGATGTTGTATCTTAAGCATTTTCCACGTAGCAAATTTATGCGATAGCAATGTGTTATTTAAGTCAGATTTGCAATAAAAAATAATGTTTAAAGTTATGTTCAAAAGATTCCTTTTCTATAAAGGTGGGAGAAAATAGTAAAAAAATGTTTGATCAGCCTTCGTAGAATTTAAACTGTAAAAAACAAAATGAGCATTCTTTCAATGATATAACTGAATGAATTTTAATGAACATTCTAAATAGTTTCAAATAACATTTTTAACTTTGAGAGAACATGTGAAAAGATTTCGTTTCAGTACTTTATCACAGTTTTTCAGAAACCTAATGCATAAAAGGTTTATGATTAATTAAAAAATCAAACTTGGTTTTTCTCCTTGTATAAAATAACACATGTACATATTCTGTAAAAATACGAAATTCACAGCACAAACATGCATAGAAAAAGAAATATTCCGCTAATTTTCTGAACTGTTGTTCTCTTATGTACTGTTTCAAATCTGTTAAGCGTTGTAGAAAAATGTACACACACACAAAATATATTTTTTCGTGCTAAAATTTCACGTCTGCTGAACATTGCGCACAACAGAAAATCCCGAACGAAAACTCAAACATCTACCCTATTATCTCCGCAACACCTCAATAAAGGAAAGAAAAAAAATTAAAAAGGGGGGGGGGGGTAATAACGAGTAAAAAAGAAGAGTTCAATTATTTTTCACGCACGCGGTTCAAATTACTTCTAAGGCACTGCTAGTCATCTATTATGCAGGGATCGAAAAAGAAGCCGTTCCTTCGAGGGGGTGCTGGGGAAATCGTACGCCAGGCATAAAATGACAATCTGCTCTCTCGGTTTTTCCTCAACTCCCTTAATCTTTTCCCCTAAGGTACAAAGCTTTATTATTGTACTAGAGTCTCGAAAATAAGTACATGCATAGACAGTAGCTGTACTTCAAAGAGCTATCGCTATCAGATTCCCACAGGACTTTTTTTCTTTTACCCTCAAGAAAATATTTTTTTTCGAACTTGTCTGAAAGACAAAACCTTTCCAAATTGGCATTGGAATTACGATGTTAAGAAATCAGTAATTAAGAAGCAACATGGAATTTGCTGTGGAGGTGACATGCTAAGATGGAAATTCTAAAGCTTTACTGTCTGTTGCATGAATAATGTTGTTTCTATTTTGAAGGAAGACAAATAGTGCAATTTAAAAAGGGCTATGACTTACGAGAAAGCTCGTTTTGCTTTTATTTGCGCTAGGCGTTATTCTCGTCGCGTAGAGTTTGAACATTAAAGTATATTTGCTAGGTTAAACACTGAGCATGAAATATTTATAAAAACTGATGTATGTATCAGTTTTCTTAACTTCCTCATCACTTGTTTACAAAAATATGGTCCGCATATTATATTTTAGCATAGAGGAAGACAACGCAACAAGACGCAAATTGCAATGAAAAGTACAAGCTATGCAACTTACTGAGTTCCATTTTCCCTTTCGACCATTGGAAACTCCAAAACACATATACAATTTCATTGCAAATGATATATAAGATAACCATATTTTCTCTAACCTTCAACTGAACTAAAGGTAATACTTTTTAATTTATTTAAGCGAGTTTCTTGAATTAGAATGTTCTAAAATAGCAGATTCCATTTTTTTTAAATATTTTTATAGGGAGAAAAGAAAGAAATGAAGTTATTGAATTTTGAGGTATGCTTAAAGAAAACACAAAACAAATTTTGTTAAGCAAAAAATATATAATATATATGTAAAAAATATTTCTTAGTCAATTTCAAGGGCTTCTTGTCGCTGATTTTCGGGTGTGTTAACTGTAAAACTGAACGATTTATTTAATTGAACCAAAGAACTAAACTAAACTAAACTAACTAAATCTTTTTTTTTTTTTTTGCTGAACTATTAAACTGTCTTCTAAATAAAATAAAAAAGGCTGAAAAAAATGTGAAGTTTAAAATTCTGGCTTTTTTAAAATGAGTTTTTATTCACAATTAAACAAATACATTTTTAGCTGCTATAACAATAGTTCATATAAACTTTTTGACAAACTTCTTTAGCTCATTTAGAAGAGAATATAATCCTGGAAAAAAAAAAAAAGCTTGGATTCAGTTAAATAAGCTGTTTAGTTTTTCAGCTATTACGACCACCAATCAGGAACAAGACGCCCATGACACAGGCTCACCCATCAGTTACATTATTTATTTATTTATTAAATATATATATAAAACCATACCTCAAAAAAATTCAGTAACTTCATTTCATTCTTTCGCTATCAAGAAAAAAAACACAAAAAAATGCTATTATGGAACATTCTAATTCAGGACCACTAAGGCATTATAGCTGAAGTAAAAACAAAGGTCAGTTTTCAAAGTGGCTAATTTTAAAGGGAATGATTTTCTGCTTTACTTTTTAATGCAATTTTAATATTTAATTTGATCGAAAGTTATTTTTTCACTAGGTAATACAGAACATTACAAATAAA
Organism: Octonoba sinensis; assembly: GCA_038502835.1. NCBI lineage: Eukaryota > Metazoa > Arthropoda > Arachnida > Araneae > Uloboridae > Octonoba > Octonoba sinensis. The sequence goes on from CM076604.1 coordinate 85,000,974, forward strand.
TTAGTTTTAAAATATAGGGTCTATTTTAAAACAAATTTAACATTAAAAAAAAATATTTAATTGTTTTAAATATGTAATACTAGTCGACCTGTGCGGAATTCCGCATTAATTTGGGAGAAAGGACACTATGAAGAAGAATAGAAAAAGTAAGCGGGGTGTTGGTACAAAAGAAGGCAAGTAATTGAACACAGCAGTACAAAAAGCTGTTGCATTTTTCCTCACTAGTATTTAAATATTCAAAAAAATAAGTAATCGAAATTATAAGGATATTTTTTTTTAGCATACATAGCATTAAAATACAATAGCGAAACAGTTCCATTACTTAAAATATAGTTAATGTTGGTTGGTTAGGCTCTACACATTCACAATATAAATGAATGTTTAGAGCCTAACGATTGAAAGAGTTTAACACACATACGCAAATAAAACTGTCCAATTTTCTACATGATAGAAACAGAAGATTTTTTTGTTTACTTGACAAGAGATGGCACCAGCCTACACAACAGTTATTTGGCATCCATTAACCTCTTCTTAGATGATTTTAAATCTCAAATTCAAGAGAAGTGGTACATTTTTAGATCGTGGGTCTATTTTTCGTCATTAGCCGGCACGATTAGCTTTAAAATGAGGAGTAAATCATGGAATTTGATAAAAAAATAAGGAAGATATCGAGGAGTGATAAAAAACAGGCTAGAGAGATAATATATATAGATTGAGAGCTAAATTTTTTGAAATATTCCATTTTCTCAATAATGCTGATTTATAAATAGTCCTTTTAATATTTGAGTGCGAATTCCACAAATATTTCTTCCTTTAATGTAAAGAATCAACATTTAGCAGCGTACTCACATACATCGCAGAAGAAGTGCGTCAAGAACTAAACGAACCTGATTTCCCGTGTTAATTTGTAAACACAAGAAATCATGGTCCTGTAGAAATTGGTGATATTATCTGCATCAAGAGCTCAGTTTTGAAATTCCCCTTTTTGTCATCTGATAATTTACAGTTCATACTACGATAAAAAACAAAGCTTTATAACCCTAAAGTATGAGTAACGTCTCCTCACCAAAAAGAACGCATACCCACGAAATGTGCAAAATAAAATTTATTGAAAGTAAAAACACTTTAATAAAATTAACGCATTTTTATTAAAGTGTTTATAATCATTAAAACTCTTTAAAGATTAAAAACACTTTAACTTTAATGTCTTTTAACACGTTAAAGTGTCCTTGTTGAGAAACAGTTTATTCCTAATGAATAAAAATATACAAAGTAAGAAATATTATTGTGAAGAAAAACTCGAAGTTGCCAGAGAAAAATACGTACATTTTTAAAGCTTTGATTAAAATAAAATTAAAATGAGTTTTCGAAGTTGGGCTGCAGGAGCAAAAGTCAAAACATCCTTTCTTGTTTCGAATAAGAGAAAAAAATCTACTTTACAAATATCGAATTATTTGCTGTTTGGGACAAAACAATTACAAACGATTAAAAAAAAAAAAACTAAAACACAATAAAAAGTAATTATTTTCAAAATTAAAAAAAAAAAATAGTTCCTTGTAGAAAATGGAGAGGAGGAGATGGTTATGGTTATTCCTTCTTTAGTTTTCCTGTCATTGAAGATAAATTGTTATTTTCCTAAACATTCTATCCATTTAAAGAACATAGTGACATGAACAATTTACCCCTCGTACATATAGTATATATATAATTCATAATAAAAGGGGGGAAATCAAAATTCTTCAAACCGAAAGGTTTGGAGTTCGGAGCCCGACCAGCTGAAGGCACATCATGTACACTTGGGGATACGTACATGTAAAATCAGTGGGCGATCAAGTCCCGAGGCAGTTCCAAGGGTACCACCAGAGGCTGGGAAAATTTTCCCACCTCTTCAGTCTCAGGTCCAAAAAGGGAAATGGCATAGTTGTGGTGGCACCATCCGGTGTCCTCCGACTACAGCATGTTCGGGTCAATGCTGACCGCCTATCAGGTGACCCCACCCAAATGGCCAGCAATTCACGTGGCTTTGAAAAGGGCAAATACCGACGAGGCCTCCACCCGTTGTGGACTTACAAAATGAAACAAATATATATATAATTTAAAAAAAAAGGTTTTTGTAGTAAATGCATACGAAATTAAAATAAAATGCATGGTACTATTTGAAATTTTGAAATTTTAATTGGTTTTAACATATTTTGGTGGCGGTAATAGATGCAGATTTTATGATTTTAAAGATTCGTTTAACTGCAAGGTAATAATCTTTAATACCTTTTTCTTTTCAGCTTTTTTTCTTTTTTGACCTAATAATCACGGCTTTACGTTTATAAAAATAGTTAATTTTTAGTCTTCATAGTTTTTTTTTTTTTTTTAATAAATCTTAAAATCAAGGCCGCAGCATTTCAGGATTAATTGTTAGAGGTTTAGAGGTTACATAGTTTTAAAAATAAATTTCAGCTTATTATATTTCTGAGGTTTTAAAACGTTAGAAAATGTTAAAGATGTGCTAAAGACTATTTTTCAGTAAAAAAACACATGCAAAAAATAGAAAGTCCTTTTATTTTATATATAAAATGCTAATATTTAGAAAAAAAATATTAGTGGAAAAGTGTGTTTAAAAAAAACGAAGTATTTTTATACAAATTTTAGAAATTACTCAAACTGCATAGATATTTTTTTTACAGATTCAAGTCTAATAGTATCAACCAAAAAAACATTAGTCTTATGAGCCTCTGGAATTTATTTTTTATTTTAGAATTTACAAAATGCGAACTTCAGGGGGAATAAAATATGAATACCACGCATAATACTTTTATTATTTATTCAAACTGTAATTTTGCGATGTTCACTTAAATATGAAATAGGCAATCGATCCCAACGGATTTCGAAAAATAAAATATACTTTGATGTACATAGATGCAAGCTAGCATGGTTTTTGTATTGATATTTATATATGATATATCCTAACTTAAGAGAAATAAATAATAATCCAAGAAAAATATTGCCGTGAGTAAAATTTCTTCTTTCTTTTGCTTATTTATTTATGGAGCTAAAGTTACTGCTCCAGTTTTATGAGTTATTTTACGAGGACTAATTCCAGTGAAAAGTGGCGATACCAATTTGCAGTGGAACTGCCTGCATTAGTGACATTTATATCCAGTTTCAGGTTTAGTGTCTGGGGATATGGAATACCGAGTAAAAAAAAAGAGAAATAACAATGAAGAGAGCGATAAAATCCATGAACTTAACGTCTTGAGATCGGCCATGTATACCCAACATTAATATTGTTTTAAGTAAGGAGTCTAGTGAGACATGAAGTTGTTGGTAAAACACACGAAATAGTTTGCTAATAAAATGAAATAAGTTTAAAATATTTCTAAGCGCGGTATTTCAAAGAAAGCATTTAATTAAATTAAGAAATAATGAAAATTTGAATAAACCTTATGTTATTTCAATTATTCATATTGCTCAAGATCCGAACTATCGTGTCTTTCATTCCTTTCTTCTAACTATCGTATCTTTTATTCCTATTCTTTCACTTCTTCTATCATTCCCGAAAAGAAAAGTTAAAAAATACATAAATATTCTAGCATCTTTATATATATTTTTCTTAACGTGGACCAGTTACGATTTTTTGCGGTGCGATACGATACTGACGTCATGAAAAAAACAAACTATGGTAAATCGATATTTAAAAAATTGTTTAGTGATTAGCATAGAAAAATAACATATTTGATTTTATAGTCGTAACTTACGGACTTTAACACATTTGTTTCCATTTGTTAAAAAGTATTTTCCTTCTTAACTCAACTTTTGATTTCCGATTCTTGGGAATGGCAACACCTTAGTTTGTTTTGAACTAGCGATTTTTCTTAAGCCTTTAAATTTTAAAGCGTTTTTTAAAATGGCTAATAGCCCGCAGATGTTCTGCGGGGAATCAGCTATACTAGACTGCAACGTTTCTTGACAATGACGTCACAACGCGCGGCAGAAGAAATGAGTAAACGGCGAGGCTGTTGGGGTTACAAGGCCGAAGGTCGAAAAGACGCCACATCAACTTGGCGAAATTATCCGATTATGCGTCCTATTTGGCATATATCGCGTTTGAAAACTCATTTGTTAGCATATCGGATAAAAAAATAAACAGATGTAACAAATTTAAAAACTTATTTCTTTTCACATAATCATAATTTCTTTTATTGAATAAAATATATTTCTTGTTAATGTAATCATTAAAGGTATATTCTCTTCTAGAAATCCTTTTCTCCCTTCAATAATTCATAAAAACGGTTGGACTTTTGAACACTTTCATTTTTCAAATAAATATTTTTTTCCTTCCTGTTACCCCCTGCATCTAGTTTTTTTTCCTATGTAAGTTTGTTTTTAATTAAAAATTACGATAATAACTAAAGTACTAATAACAATAACGATATTAACGAATAGAATAATAATAACTATGTAGCTTTAAGCAAAGTCTCAAGCCAGGGAGTCAGACATAAACATAAACCATTCTAAACCTCGCCAAACCGCTTATGGAAAGATCGCCAACTGTTCGTGAGCACTTATTGGCTGAGCGTACAGTTCTAAATGAAGGTATTACTACGCGTTGCACTTCTAGTAAAATTGAAAATATGTACCATTTTATGAAAATTATGATAAATAAAAGCTATATATGCGTAGGTTAAAATACCTTATAATATTTCTATAGCGAAGTGCTTAGTTTAACTCGAAAATCGGACACCGTGCGGAGAACTACTTTCTTCGTATGCTCTGAGCATATTTCTCCATAGTGAAGAAACTTTGCAGTTGAGTATAGTCATATTATAAACCTAACAATATGAAACATGTAGTAAAAACGTTTGCGTGTTTAATATAAGTGCTGAAGGGTGGTATGTATGTTTCCCTTGCAACTCTAAAATTTGAGCATGAAGTGCATTTTCAAAATTTGAAACCACTTGAAACTGTACTCCCTTTTTGTCCTTCTGTTCGTGCACAGGTATGATTTCCAGTTCGACAATTTATTTTACTTAAAAATATCCAAATTTCAATTCGAGGATAATAAATAATTGTATATTCTCTACATCTTTTTGAACCTTTAGGAGTTGAATATTGTTAAGTCATTGTATCTAACATGAGAATAAAAAATATCCCATTAAGTTTTCCCGGCTTCGGTGGCAAACATTGAACTTATGCCGAAAGCAAAGCCCTTGTTTAGCATAAAATTTGTAATTACCACAATAAAAATTTTCTAGGTATGTTCCACAAAAATGATGTCGATTTGTTGGCTACAAAGGTTGTGCTTAATTTTTCTATATTTTAGTGCAACATACGCAAGTAAAACCAATACATTGAAATTAAGCATCCTCTTTCGTACATTGCAAAACATCTGATGTTATACACTACCAAAACATAATGTCAATTTTCTGGCTTCCAAGGTTGCTGCTTCATTTTTTCACATTTTACTGCAATGTACGCAAATAAAAGTAAAAATATATTAAAATTAAGCAACTTCATTCGTACACTAAAAAATTTGACAGTATGTTGCACAAACAGCTAATAAAAATTTGCTGGTTTCAAAGAACAATGCTTAGCCTCGCCATATTTTGATTCAACATACGCAAGTAAGCACTAAAAGAAACCACGAACCTTCGAAATCTGTATCATTTTTTCAAAACATACCACTATATTCTTCAAAGCATTACCGGTTTTAAACGTGTGACGCTAGGAAAAAAAATCCACTTGCTCTACGCTTATACACTGTAAAAATATTTGGTGTTACTAAACACCATTTTTGGTATTCAGTTGGTGTAAAGTTGATTTTTCCTTTTTTGATGTATTTTAAATTTTTTTAAGTGTCTGACTAAAACAATACAGACAGCAGAATGTTCTTTTAGCATAACATATTCGTTAACTCATCTGCGCATCAAAAATTCATTACGAGTGCTCATTCATTCTATTTTCATAGAAATGAGCAATCGCAAAGAAATATGTAGCGGAGTTAAAATTTCATGTGCTAAGAATTGTTATTCTGTCTTTTTTTTTTTAAACAGACACATAAATAAATTTAAAGTATATCAAAAATGAATAATTTTCAACTTAACATCAACTGAGCCTCAAAAATCGTGTTCAGTAGCGCCAGAAATGGTGGCAACTAAACGCAAAATTTTTACAGTGTATCAATGAGCAGTCAGGTAGCGCAAAAATGTCTAAAGAAATCAGCGGTATCTCCCTCCAAATGTTGGTCCAATAGGTTTGCACCACTGCTAGTTTATAGATTTTTTTTTATATAATCATTTTATAAGAATGCTATGTTTGTATTATAAAATAATATATTTTTATATAAATAAATATATTTTTAATAGAATTTTCGAATTTGCGCACCAATTATAGAGAATGCAGAAGAAACTTGAACTTTTAATTAACTAGGTTTTGGTTCAACCAGAAAATTTGCACCATATATTGGTATAAAACGCACCTATTTTGTTTTTAGTGTAGACAAAAAAATCGAAAACCCTTTTTTCATTTTTGGTAAAATATATTTTCCTGGATAGATTTTTGCCTGGATTTTACTTTTACAAGAAAGAACAAACTATACTCCTCATTTTTTAGGATGGAATTTTTTGATTTCTTTATTAGTTCTTTAATTAAAATTAAACTGAAAAATCTAAGAAAAATCTCGGTATTGCAAGGTTTTTTTAACTCTAAATTGCATTAAAATAATTTCTAATGAATTCTTCAAAAATCCCATCCTAGGTTACATTTAGTTTAATATTTGGAACATGTGATAAACATTTCAAGTTAATAGATACATATTTGAAAAAGCCTTAGCATTTTAACTATCACATAGTATGCAAAGAAGCTGAGAAAAGACATTTAAAGATTTCGTTTAGGTAAAAAAAAAGTGTTAAAATGCACATCTAAAATCAAAAATAAAATATCTTAATATATAAAGTATAAATTGGAGCAAAAATCCCAAAATCGATATTTTGACCGATTTTCAGTGTCCAGTCCCTTCAGTTTACTAAATTTTGATGCAGCTAGAAAATTTGCGCGATGTATATATATATATATATATATATATGACGTTTATTTTCAAAAAATAATGCAGTGCAATGTCATTTCATAGAGTTATGATTCTGATCTCGTAAAACAAACATAATTACGTTTATAGACATTCATCAGGTTTTAACAAAATATCAAAATTCTACAACTAAAAAACATGTATTTTCCCCTTTTTCTCGTTGCATTCTTCAAAACAAAAATGTTTTAATCGTTCACATTTTTTATCTTTTGCATCCAGCTGAAACACATTAGTTAATTCATATATGCCAACACGCCAACTTTGAAGCAAAATCGCCAAGCAACAGGCAGCAATAAATAACAGTATCTTCATATTCCTAACAAAAAAAAAGAAAGAGAGAGAAAGAATGCTTAGAGTGAATGACTACTCGAGGGACAGTTCATGTAAATAAGTTATGGAAATAAGAAAATGTGTAAAAAAATGAAAACGGAAGGGAAAAAAATCTTATTACTCACTTCTGCCAAATGCAGGAATCGCAGTTTTCTTTTTTCCCTTATTTTTTGTTATTTTTTTCTGACTTTGTAGCGAGAAAAGTGCCAAGTACGCACTTAGGATTGATACAGAGAAAAAAAGAAGTTGCATTTACTTGTGTTCTTGAAGGAGGGAATATTATTATTACTGAATTCTGAATGATGCAAGAGCGCATTTTCTTTTATATGTTTCCGAAAAAGAAATAAAAATAAATATAAAGCGTTTATTCATTACTTGAATAGCCTTTTCGCCATTTGAAGTGTAAGGTGTTTTGTAAATGAAAAATAAGACACATTCTAAATTAGACTAAAGAGCAGTTTTTTGTAAGTTAAGTAGATAATATGAGGTTATTTTCAAAGATGGTATTCATATTCCTTTATATAACAGCAGGTCACAGCCTACTGATTTTTTTTCCTTTCTTTTGAACGAGAAAAAAAATTTAATGTATAACATATTAAATGTTTATGTTATCTGTGATTAAAGTCACTAATAGAAGATTATAGAAATAGTCAGAAGAACTTCAAGTGGATACATTGTTCAGTTTATATTGTGATATTTTTTATAGTTTTTGTAAAGTTTATTTTTTATCTTTCAAATATTGCTGTTAAAAATGTATACATTTCTTGAATGAAATGGTCGTAATCTATAATTTTACTACTACTTCTATTGCTTTTGTTTTATTGATATTAGGCATGCGTGTGTTTCGGGGTTACAAGAAACCCTTTTCTAAACGTGCATAGAAAAAAAACGGTTACTTTCAAACCCTAACCAACTTTCATTATAAATTAATATTTCAGCATAATTAATCATTTAATTAAAAAATAACTAACTGACTATTTATATGACATCGTTTATGTTATAGTTCATGAACATGCTGCAGAAATAAATGAAAATGAATTAATGAAAACTCCTTGAAAGTTGGGTGAAACAATAGACAGCTGAAAAAATTTATTCGTAAGCAATAAAACACACTGCATTCGACAAACATTGAATATGTAACATTTATAAGCAGTAAATCCTTCTGAAAATCTCTCTTTATCTGGTAATTTCTCATTTCTTGTTATTCTGGTACCTTTTTCTAATGTGTTTTGTAATCATAGGTTGCTATAAATTCTAAATTCTTTTGTCATGCCCTATCACCCTCTAAAGGTTTTTCGAGTACTTTTGTGACATTCTATAACTGTACTGTAGTTAATTTTATATTTAATTACACGATACAAATGTATCAAAACAAAAACCAACTAGCACTTTTTTATAAAGTGCCTTATAAAGTTAATTGAAACAAGTTCTTTGTTATGATGAGATTCATTTTCTACTAACTAGCGAACGTATAAGAACATCAGTATTTCATTTTCTCCCGTTCTCATAAATAAAATCAAACCAAACAGTCTTTTTAACTTACAATATTTTCTTTCTAAAAAGAATAGAAACTAAAACTTCAAAAAATTCCTGACAAATCGCGTTATTCGAATACATAATGAATAATAGCTGATTTTATGTGCACTTTTAACTGAAGGAATTCTACATTTTATGCATTTTAACTTATTTTATACTTAAGTACACAAATGCTCCGTTAACTAATTATTCACACGTTGATAAAACCGATGATGTGCAAGACAAGCGCTCGAAGCGCATCTACAGAAACACGCTCTGCGATACAAGATTGCTTTACAAAATCCTGTTGCGTTGAAAACAACAGTTCTGATATGATGACGATCATTTTCCGCTAAAGATTGAAACTTTATCAATACCAGAATTTCAATTTCTTATTTCAACATGATAGTATTTCCGTGCAACATGTATCGGGAGGGTCATTTTCTGTGGCTGAAGGCCAAATAACCATCAGCTCCGCGACCGAGTCTTGCCGGCATACATTGCTCATAAATAAGAGTAATCCATCATAGGGAATAAAGTTCGAGGAATTGTGGCTTGAATCGCTATTTCTTCTTCTTTCAGCCTTGTCGAAAAAATTTAAAATTTCATCTATTTTTAGCTTTGTTGATAATACTTTCATAAACATACCACGAGTTTTGATGGATGGATACAAATGTTTGGAGCACATATAGGAAAAAGGGATCATTAGAATGCTTAGTAGTTGCAACAAATTCTATGAAGCTTAATAGTGTTTTTATATAAGCAAAATTAATATTTTAAATTCATAATATTGAAAAGAAGCTTTCTTATAAATCAAAGGCAGTTAATAATGTCTCCAATTCTCGCTTACTAGTAAAAAACAGTTACAGCATCAAGTTGCAGGTTTTGTTTATTACAAAACATTTAACAAAACAGCATACGTCAATTTCTTGATGAAGCTGGATGAAACAGTTCGCCTAATTGGATTGAATTATCAGAGAAATCCCAGAGAAGCCCTGTACCTTTACTAAACCTTATTGATTTATTCGACAAGTGATATAGACGAAAAATCAGTCATTTTTAAATAATTTTTCAGTGCTTACTTAATATTTTTTACGAATAAAATCAGTTGTGACTAAATAAGTGGTTAAGAATGAAGCATATTTTAAAGGAAAGAAAGTTCCATCTGTGTTTAACTATCTAGCCCCTCACCTGTACATGATTTTTTAAGCTTTTTCATTACACAAGATAAATACTAACTTGAAACTTGTTGCGATGCAATCGGTATGCTGAGAGTTGTGATTCATCTCGCTATGAAACAAACATATAAATCACACTAAAATAAGCTCATTTTGCAAACATTTTTATGATAATTCCTCATAAAGATCATTGGAATTCTATATACAAAACGAAGAAAAATTAATATATATTCAATGACGTAAATGGAAGTTGGTAGTACAGTTCCACCATCAATCAAGGCAATCTGCCTGGCAGTGTGCCAAAAATAATCCATTCATGTTGAAGGGAAGAACTGCTGGTATAAGGAATGTGACGTGTTTGATTTCGTTCTAGTTCGTTTAGTATACGTGATTTCTTCCCAACTGATGCCGTATGACGGTTTATAAATGTAGTTGATTTCAACAAATAGTGAAGCAAACATTCTGATTCGCGTCCGAAATAAACGCACCTGCAAAACAAACCTTCCTAAACCCGAATGAATTCGGTCTTTTCTGTCATGCGCAGAAGCGTCCAAATGTCAAAATTAAGTGATCGAACGATAATTTTATCATTCTTATACAGGGAGAGGCCAATACTTAAAATAGAAAAGAAACTACAAAAGGATTTGTAAGATACGTAAACTTTATTTTGTGTTAATTAGTTATTTCTGAACACCTGTTATATAAAAAATATTTACTCAGGCTTAATATCTGTAAAACGGTCAGTGGCATAGTAGGGAAGAACAATTCCTACCAGGATCGGTTTACGCTCCAAAAAAAGTAAAGATGTGGAGGAATATTTTCCGTCCAATTTCACTTTTGTAGGGATTTCAATCCTCCATCGCCTCCTCCCTTCTGCCTTTGATTCTTTTATTTTATCAGTACTTTTGTTTGGGTGGGGTGGGAGGCTACTGCGTTGAAGATAGCGGAAAATATATCTATTTTTAGGAAGAGGGAACCACAGATTTTTATTTTAGTCTTGAATTGAAGTATTGCGCGTCGGGTGGGGTATAAGAGGTTGAGCCGAATTTAAACTGATCCTTAGAGACTGAAATGTATTTTATAGTTTCGCCTGAATTCAGTTGCCTTGAAACCGTAAGGCAGTTTTTTGCTTTAAATCTTATTTTGTAAATCTGTCTTCCTTTCTATTATGTCACTAGCTTTTGATTTTTCTTAGAGTAAAACAATATATTTCCATCATTATACGTCATGGCTAGAATTCAACAAATTGATTCCTAGTGTTAGGGATTGAAAAATTTTAGTAAACGTTTGTAATGCTTTCTTTAATAAACGCCATATATATATATATTTTTTTTTTTGTGGGAGTATTATTTATAAATGTTTCTTTATGACCCTTCTTTCGTAATTCTTACAACTCCTACCATCATCTTAGTTTAGAAAGAAGTTTTCAAGAACCTCTCTTAAATGAAGGAATTATATTGTCATCTTTTATGATACTGAACTTCCACATCATCCCATATCAGTACTACATGCATATTTCACAATCTCGCTCTCTTAGAAAAGAAATGTTGTGATCAACGTTTCAACGTTTTTCGACATAAAATAAATAATAAACTAAAAATAAAAACTTCATCTAAAATATGAATACGCACACATCAAAAAATAAAATTGCAAACCAAATTCTGATTATTTTTAGGCAATTTTAAATTGCTCAAAATTGAACAAGAGCAATGAAAACAACAATTCAAAACAAAGTGTTCTTGTAAAAATTAAAACAGCAGATCAAAACAATTTTCTCTAACTCTTTTGAAAGATGTTGGGGTGACAGGCGAAGAAACCGGCAGACAAACATTTACTTTCTTAAAAAGTCGCTTATTATTCATTACAGGTTTTTCTTTTATTTTTATTAGTGAAATTAAGTTATTATAATTCCACATTTATCATTTTTCCCCCGAAAAGTTTAGAATATTTTTAGTATTATATTCATTATTTCTTAGTGACAATTTTAATCACGATTAGTATTTCTTGGAAACTTAAACAAGCTTACTTTCTGGAATGCACAAACATTAATTGTAAAACACTTGGGATCAGTACATGAAATAGGCTTAAGTGCTACAAATAACCGTTTTAATCGGTTGAAACGTAGTTTTTAATTTTTTTTTTTTTTTTAAATCTGAACCAATCCCACAAGTAAGTACATAGGAAACAAGTTGTTCTACTTTTCAGTTGTGGCAAAATAAATAAATATAAATAACTAATAAAAATATTACAATTAAGAGCTTCAAACTAAAGGATAAAATATACATCTAAATGGTACTGTGTAGCTATAAAAAGTAAAATCGTTTACAGCGGTTTTTTTTTTTTTTGCAAGAAAAGAAAACGTTTTAAAATTTTTGAATTTGCATCCGTCAGCATACTTTTTGGTGTAGAGTCGGTTAAAAGTTATAGCTATGCACAAGCTTATTTTTCTTTGATGAAACAAAATATGCACAAATGCACACTTCACAATCTCAGAAGCCTACCAGAAAAAATATTTGCCAATATGCATCGTATAAACTAATTTTAGTTTGACGGGGTTTTTTTTTCTTTCTATCTCTTTTTTCATTTTGACGATATTTTTACGAAGAACTAGGCCTACTTTTATAATTTTTTCTTCCAATTTGCTAAAATCTAATAACGAAAGAATGGGTCATATTTAAAAAAATAAAGATTGAAATCAAGTCCAAAGGTTCTGAATTGTTTAAAATTTTTACATATACATTCAGTAAGTTTAACATCAGAAATGTTTTGTATTTGTCTTTATTTTAAGAGACATATTATAAATCTTTTGATTAAACAAAACATTATGTTCAACAATTAGCAATGTATAAACTTCACCGTGCTGTAAGCGCATGACACAATATGATGACCATAAAGCATAAAATGACAAACACGGTCTACTTTTTTTTCCCCTAATGTCCTTTAAACAGACCCTAAACTAATGTTTATAAATGCTGAGTGCGTAATGTTTCATTTATATTTACGTTGCATAAATTGCTCAAATGTTTCACAATAATTATATTTTTTAGTGCATAAAAACTGTCCTTAAATCACTCTCTTAATCAGCCTGTAATAGCAGTGGGTACTTGCATATAATTAAGCTGTGTTGCTATCCGGAGGTTGTAACATTTCACAGTTGAGGCTGAAGAGGAATTTTGGGGAGTACGAGCGTTCAAATTTTCATTGATTGTTATCAATATTCATTGATTGTTATTGTCGACAAAATGAAATGTGGTGTAAAAAATTTTCCGTAAGTACGGTTACAACCTCTGAAGGACATAAATTGTGATTTCAAAATTTTAATCAAGATCAAGATGATCCTCAAACCCGGCCCATGTCGGTGGATTTTCAAAATGCAGAAAATCTTCAGCGCCCATGCCGTATGATTATGCGGCACGTTAAAGATCCCTTGAGTAGACATTTGACTTGGATGCTCTCAGCTAAATTAAATTTCTAGTTCAGTTTCGCATCAATTAGAATTCAGCTGCCACCATCTAGGGAGAGACTGAGCGGAAAAGTTCTCAAAAGTGGTTAGTGCGTCAGCCGATAGTGGTGCTACTTGAAAGAATGAACGCCGATTTCCGGGGAATGCACTGGGTCTGAGAAAGTTCGTGACCATACACATCGCCTATTAGAAATAAGATTATCCTAATCAAGTTTCTGCGACTCTGATTAAAAAAAAAAGGGTTTTCTTTTATTTTTTCTTTCCTATGAAGTGGTATTTTCTTTTTCTTTGACGTGAGATTTTTATTCCAACTATCTTACTTTGAAACATGTTTGAAGCATTGATTTTGCAATTTTGCTAACAGTATCTAATTACTCAATTGTTTAAAATCTGAAAAATTGAATTCAGGAATTGCAGTATAGTATTCACAAGCTCATCGTCAGTACAAAGATGGTGGAACGTGCGTCGTTTGAAAAGCTTTTTGGTAGTTAAAAAATGAAAGCAAGGTGTTTCTTAATATCAGTTTTCACTTTTATTCGTAAGTTTAAGTAGGGCTACTAATATCTCGTGTTTAAACTGTTTCTAAATACTTGTATTGTGTGGAAATCAAAACACGATTTCTTTATCAGCAACATCTCTTTGCCCTGCTTCACGTGTATGAGCATTAATAGGAACAGAAGCAAAGCATCACTTCGATTTGATGACACACAGAATTTAAATACAGGTCTTAAAAAGTACACACCAAACGTAAAATAAAGAAGAACAAAAATAAATCAGCAATTCCACAACTTAACTCTGCACATTCGTCAAGGAGCTCCTCAAGACTTTTGTATTCTAAACCATTCTTGAGAAAGAAAAGTCGACTACGAAGAAAAGCTTCAGTGAGAATAAAGAAATAAAAAAAGTCTTTTGCGATCTGAAGTTTAAGTGCAGTTCAATAAAACACTAGCGCCAGAATCAAAAGATTAAAGCCTGAACGCGTAAGAATGCTGTATGTTAAATTTTTAACTCTTTGTGAAATGTGATAAGATCCTTCCCTCTTGGCGAAACTGAAGTGGATTTTGTTTCTAAAGTTGATTTCTGGGGAGAAAACGCGATCTGTTGTTCTTTTTTTAACCCTCTCTCCCTCTCTCTGGCATGGTTTGCAATGAAATGGGGCAGTTTATTGAACAGCGATCGCTCCGAATTTCCAATTTCGTATCTAGGGAGGTTTATAAGACGCTTAGACGATATTCCATCTTTGTCGTTCGCTTTGCAATTTTCTTTTCAGATTCGCTTTTGACTAACTGGTGCGGAGATCTTCATTTTCACCTTTAAAATTTTGAAAGAAATCTTGAAAAGACATTTTGATCATGTTTATATTAAAAGCAGCTCAGAGGCAAGAAGACATAAATGAAGGCTTTTGACTGCCAGTGAAAGAATTTATGTTTCAAATTGCATTAGCTCCTTGTGGAATCGGAATATGTTAAATAACATGCAGTCAATAACATACGCCTTCTCATGGAATAGTCTTAAATAGAACGCTACATTTGCAAAATACGTTCTTAATTTTACTCGTAGTGCTAAAGTTTGGTTCATTTCTATGTAAATTTCCTTAAAAAACATCGAATTTTTAAATCTGGTATTACGTTTTAAACACACAAACACAACATAACCAATATCTTCTCGAATGTATTTTTCTGGACGCTCAAAGCTTTGTATAGAGTATGAGGTCAGACATGTAGAATGACATCATTTTATTCATTTTTTGAATGAATGTGATGTTTGTTAATTGGTGGTATAAAATATGACATCGTGCACAAAAAACACATAAAAATTATGGAATACGCAAACGAATAATATTGTGTTTGAGTACACTGCTTGTGTGTGAAGTTCCTTGTAAGAATAATCTTTGGTTATTCTCTTCATTATATGAGTATATATGAAATTTCATTCAATTACTCAGAGGAAAATTTAAAGACATTTTGTGTTGTTATATATTTATTGATTGTTCATATTTATTTATACTACTGATTTGTTAATTGAAATATTGATTCCATCAGTTTTTTTAGCGTTTCTTGTTTTTTACAATTTTTCTGGTCAATTTTCTGCCAAATTCATATCTAGCTAGATCCTCCGAAAATAAATAAATATAATATGCTGGTTATACATAACTCGCTATCGCAGCTGTAATTTTTATTACATGATTGAGATGTTGGTATTGGTTCGGTTCTGAAAATATATTTATAATACATATTTGGGTTTCTAAACAGTGAAAAAGTAAAACATAAGGTCTTATCTCTGTGTCTCTGAACTACCATTTGAAAACAAAAGCGATATATATATGAGAAAAACAATTTATAAATAAGTAAATAAATAATTAAAAAAGAGTTTTTAATTGTTTGTTCCAAAAAATGTTCTTTCTTATACTCTGAAGCAAATGCTTGAAAGTTAAAACTTTGAAACAATCATCCAAATATTTTTTTAATTGCATACCAGCTGCAAAATAATTCTTAAAATCCTATGTAATCAGTCAGCACAAAAGGTAATTTTGTTGAAAGGCTTGTGATCAAAAAGCATAATATGCCTCAGAGAAGCAAAGTAATCAAACATAATAAGCTAAAAATGAACTTTGTAGCATCAGGAGGAAAAAAAGCTGCAACATTTTACTTAGAATTTCGAAGCAATATTTTACGCGAAGTAAGCATTCCTTCACCATGGGATTAAAGCGTCAATTCCACCATTTTTCCCATAATCCTTACCACAGTTATCTGCGCGTAGCCTTTCTCACGCATTCGCCGTATACCAGATAAGGATCGTTTAAGGAGATAAATGCAGCTTCCTTCGATCCCAAGCCGTATTCCTTGGCTCAGAGCCACATTTAGACTCAGCGCCCCGAATACGTGTTGCTCACCTCCCCCTCCTGTCTTAAAAACATAATCAGTACAGGTGCTCTCTGTTCCTCTTGGTTTTACGCGCAGATGGCTTCATTTAATGTAGCTGTAACGTTGGGCTTGTTTTATAGATTTCGCGTTCGGCCGCTTTTAATAGCCATGCCTTTGAAAGTAGGCTATTCCGGCAACTAGCTTCGCTCTTTATAGTTATAGTTCCAGTAGAGTAAAACAGTTGTGGTGTGTTTTGTGAGTTCATATATTTTTAACCAGTTGTTAGCAGTAACTTTGATCTTTAGAAGTCTCTGAGTGGAATGCAGAGAAAGTTCTTCAATTGGCGTTGCATGTTCTGTGTGTACATCAATGATTTATATTATCCTGAACATTCGAACCTAAAAGTCACTTATGTAAATGGTTAGAAATTTTCATTAGAAGGGCATGTATGACATATATACACAGGTTCGTATTTAGGAACGTGCCAGTCTGTGCTCGATTTCTTGGGACCATAGAACTTTCAGATACCGACGGAGGTATCGTGATTTCGTCTTCAGCTCGGAATTAAAAAGGACCTCGATTTAAAAAAAAACCGTGCCAATACAAAAGATAGAAATAAACAAATATATAAAATTATCAAATAAATAAAAACCTTCCAGAGAAATGCACTATAAACGCATCATAATGCAATCTTGTGTACTAAATTTGAGATACCTTATTTGAAAAATCAGGGCTTGCTGGGGTTGCAATTGTTTGAAGCACAGAGAAGCACAATACCCTAAATACGGAACTGTATATATTTATTTAATTATGCATTGCCACCAATGTATGAAATCTGGCATTGTCTAGAATGACAACAATGGAAAAAAGGGGCCTCTTGTGTGGATGAGTGTGGCTCATTATTTGTGTAGAATGTCAAAGCCTTGAATTTACTGAAAATATAGGCAGTTCTATTATTCGTTGTTAATTACAATGAAAATAGTACATTGTCAAATGATTATATGTTAATGAAATAACTTATGTATATGTGGTATTTTATCATTTATTACATGTGTCCCTTTAAACGTTGTTGGAGAATGAATAAGCACGAAAGTTTACAAAAAAACAAATGCTTCATAAACTTACGTTATTACACACAAATATCGGAAAAACAGAATTATAAAATGCTATAACCACTAACCCTTTCAAAAGTACTGTTTAATCGAGTGGTTAAAGTGATGAACTACGGAATTGACTAACAGCTTTAACCAATAGGTCTCGGATTCAACTTTTTATCATCCCTTCTGGCATTTCAGTTTGCTTTCTCAAAGTTTCAATAAATTTATGAACTTTATTCTCAAAATCAATTAAATTTATTCTCATAGAGTAACATATGCTACCTGGGATTTTTACTTACTTTCTATTTGTTAAGTGACGTCAGCGCATATGTTGCATTGTTATCATCTAGCCCTTATTCGCATAAAGTAGCATAAATGCTACTTTATGAGAATAAGGGTTAAGCATGTAAATAAACTTAACTTACACGTTTCCAGAATCATTTTAAGATGCAAATTAAAAGTTACTCTGAAGCGGAGAGGACTGTTGAATGAAGAATTATAGTGAATTATATACACTATGAACCAAATAGAAATCAAAGTCATTGTGAGTCCAAATTTGGTAGCACACGGGGTTACCCTGTTAAAATTTTCTGATTTCTTGAAAATAACCACACAACCGTCTCAGAATTTTCCACTCAAATATTTCTAAGACTTGGGTGTTCGGCTATTAAAATCCGAAAAATATCACGAAAATATTTTATATATTGGACATTCAACTATTGCAATACAACAAAGGCACAAATGTCCGTTCCAAATGCGAGTGAACATAGTTATCGGGGAACTGGGAATGCGAAAAATAGAACATGCTTGAATAGTTTGTGCCTGTTGATATTATGCCGAAAAGAAAGATATGTTCTAGAATTTATCTTAAGTAATTTTACTTTATTTATTTATTTATTTTGCAGTGCAATTTACAGAAGGATAAATAAACCCTTTCGTAAAAATAAAATAAGTCGTACATTGTAGCATTTAAAAAGTTAGAATAATAATATGTATGTTAAAATAAGAAATTAACTTTGTGCTAAGTAAACTGTACTAAAAATACTTACATGCTAAGAAAGCACAAATAAGCATTAAAATGCAGACATATGTTCAGGGATTGCTTGGAATCCCTTTTTCAATGCGACAGGGAGCTTCTAGATGCAAAACATCCAAATGAAGCCAAGCAATCCCGAAACATGTCTGCATTTTAATGCTTATTTGTGCTTTCTCAACGTGTAATTATTTTTAGTACAATATGTATGTTGTTAAGATTACTTGATCTGATAACATTTAGAAAGTTGTAATACGCCTTCTAAGGAGATTTTAAAATAAACTAAATATTGGAAGGTTAAAATGTGACGCAAAAATTATTACAACAGAAGAGTAGAAACACAATAAATTAATATTAATGATAAGATCAACATTATCAAAGCACTTTCTTTGGCAACTGCTGATTAGCTGTCGGAAACTTGTCGCAAAATCCCGAAACAGGTGTATGCAAAAATTTTGCGATTTTTGAGCTTAACTGACCTTGATTTTATTGTTTATATTTTCTGTAGCTAGGTAAAAGATTTAATTTCTTCCTGTCTCAAAAATTTTCAGTTTGTAATGAATAAAGCGACAAAAACCTCAATTGATTTTTGTTTTACTTTCATTTATGATTCCAACTTCAGAAAAATGTAATTTTCAGATTTATACTTTACTCTCTTAATAGTGCGTCCATTATTTTCCTTGAAAGTGACCAAATAACAAACTGTACCCTTTTTAATTTTCTATCTGACAATGAGGAGTCAAAAACAGCACAAGTAGTTTAACCTAACAATTTCGCGGGGCCTAATTACATGATTCAACATCAACACAGCAATTATACTCCGCTAAACCAAAAGCAAAGAACATACTTCAAAACTGTAATCTTTGACTAGAGACAACCTAAATGCTTTACAATGCACGGAATTAGGCGAACATTTCTGACTCACAATTCTCTGAAGTGGACAGATTACACAGTTTGACTTTATCAGCGGTTCGGTAATTATTGCAAATTACAATAATACAACTACATTCTAAGTCTTGTTCTGTCATTATGTAAAATGGAACTATGCATAATAGCCGAGGTCCTAGACTACAGCTTGAAAGTGACTCGTTACAAAGCAGACACTAATTGCATACTTCAAACGGACTTTTCAACTATGGATGAAAAGTTGGAAATATTTATACGAGTTAAAATATTAATATTTCTATTAAGTCGGAAACACATATTAGTTTCAATTTAGAAACTGAGTTGAAGAGGCAGTTTTCTGTTCCTTTAATAAGTAATTGTGCTAAAATGGCAAAATTAGATTGTACAAAATAACCCGAAACTATTTTCCGCGATTTGGTTTTAATCATATACAGTGGTGAAATGCTTTAACTGATGAGCCGGAGATTACTGTAATTATAATTTACACTAGTCTTTACAGCTACTATAATAGAACGCCAAATTGCCGTATAAATTAACATTATGCAAATATATTGCGTATGGAGATGCAAATTTTCATGACACGTGTTTCGAATCTACAAAATACATTTTTTTTTTCTATATTTATTTAATTACTTAACTAATTTTTGTTCTTGCTAACTTTTTTTTTTTTTTTTACTTTTACGGAAAAGAAGGTTAAAAATGGAAACTTAACGGTACGAACACGAGACATCTAAGCAAAGAGCAAAACATAAAATGCATTTATTATAAAATGTCGAAGGTATATTCACTATATTAAGTTAAATTATACGTATTAAAGTTTTAAAACAATCTAACTCATATTTTTCTTTTGTATACATGCAGTTTCTTTTACTTCAAATTCTGTAATCAAATTTGACTGTATTTGATTCTTAATTTACTTGAAAAAACATAAATAATTGATTAAGTTTTGTTATTTGCAAACGATATCTTTCAGTACTTAATGTTTCACAATTCATCAATGACAAAAGTAACTTTCGAAATCGGGCAAAAACAAAAACCGATATCTGAAAAGTCATTTAATGACAGTTAAAAAAAAAGTCATGTTACGATGACAAATCTTAATGTAGTAAACGTCCAGATAAAATCTCAAATTCCATGAAAAATTATGCCAATATATCAAGAAAGAATGGGGACACCTGCTTTTAGCATCTGCAAGATAAGATACGCAACATGTATTGGTATTTCGGCGTGGCTCTGGGCCAAGTTGCCATTCCCGTTTTTCTGTACACATATCGAATCTATTCAAGCATTTCTGATGAAATGTAGCTATCTGTCATAATCAAAGGCAGTCGTAGGGTTGAAGGAAATGCATTGCTGATACAAGAAAAACGGAAGGTAGAAAAACCTTGCGTGTGACGTTTCCTGTTGCTACAGATTCTCTATCTGAGAAATTAGGTGTTTCTTTATCCTAATGTATACTTTTCAGTTTGAAACCAATTCATCAAGAACCTATTTATGTAAGGTTCGGACCATTTAAGTAATAATCCTTTTTTCCACGAAAATTGTTACTAATAGACATTGCTTTTTTTATTAACCCTTTAAAAGGCGGTAGGAAGTATGCTTTCCATTTAATTCATCAAGTTATAGATGTTTATAGTAAGCTATTTTACTCTTTCTGAATGGTAGAATCTTGCAAAGACGCTGGGAAGCATATTTACCACCACATGCATCAATATTCCCATATTAGAACTTTTTTTCTGGGGGAGGGCGGGGGGGGGGGCACAAAAAATCATGTTAATCTTATTTAAGGTCCTATATGAACTTCTTCTTTGAAACGAACCAAAATCCGAAAAATATTTTAATATAACGATACTAAAAAAATTACCGCATACAGTGTTAAGCAATGAACTGAAACTGATGCTTTTGTTACTTTTAACAATAAAGATAGGAAATACATGAGATCAACTGAATTCATCACAAAGTGTTATAAATTAGCAACCATTTGGTGTCAAAACTTGACCGGAAAAGCTGAATGTCGAATACAGTTTCAATACGGCGATAATTGGCGAGATTTCCATAGAAAAGTGATTCCATAGAAGATGTTAGACACAATGTTCCATGAACCCAATGTTCATATGTCTATCGTCAATCTCTGAAATTATTTTATATAGATTGACCCAAAACTAGGACGTTTAGCTATTACTAGAAAGACGGAGGGGGCCCATGTGGCCACCTCGCTGTTCAGTAATTCCAATAATAAATGACTGAATACACTGTAACTTTCTGACTTTTTCTAATATGATCCTATTTAAGAGATAATTTAATCGTTTTTGTTTTACCCTCATAGAAGCGAAAATATTGAACCTTATATCTAGAACGGCAGGAGAGAACCTTATATCTAGAACGACTGCGGCTCCTGAACTATTTTACAGTTAAATCAGTTAAATTCTTTGTATCTTTTAATGGCTGCATTATTAGAAAGTGTGATTCAGTCTAGTTTGACGTTGACCATTTTCTTTTTACAAACGCTTTCAATCCAAAATACTAAACAAATGCGATACCTGGCTTGACGGACAATGGCGATTGTTCTTCGAAAAAGAAATAAGTTTTATATTTCGTCGTGAAAAGAAACCACCATGGTACACTGCGATACCCTCAGCTATTGTATAGGGATTGGAGAACTTGCATGGGACATGTGAACTCACTCAAGAAGAAATTTAGAAAGAATTGTTCACAAAATTCTCCGAAAGGCTACTCTGGCATCTTCAGTCTTTCTAGGTATACGGGAAATTTCCATCTTTCTAGTGTTAAAATGACCCTATTGTCAATGAAAGTCATTTTCTATTCCATTTTTTGCTTCTTTTGCATATTCTATTTAGTCATTCTGAGTGCTATTTCCCATTTGAGACTCGACCAAAAGCATTTTATTCTTTAAAATTTTAAAGTGTCATTCTCAATATTTACGATACTTTATACTCACACGTACGTGTGATTAAATAACAATCTCTTCAATGTAAGTATCGCAATCCTTGATAATTTAAAATTTAAGCTTGTCAAAAACAAATTCGTTCTTTAAAATTACTTTTTTTCTCCTTTCTAATGGGCTGCAGTATTAGTCCGTAACCATTGTAGACCTAGTGCTTTCCCAGAGATTGGTACCAACTTTTTCAGCGGCGTCACAATGAGTGTGGTACCATTGCCGCAATTGAGCTCTCGTTGATGCAAACGGCACTTTAAATTTAATTTGGCTGAGAGTATCCATGGCAAATGGATGCTCAAGGGATCTGTAACATGCCGTATAAGCATACGACATGGACGCAGACGATTTTCTTCATCTTGAAAAGATGTCGACTTGGGCCAGTTTTGAACCTGTGAACTTAGGCGCACGAGGCCTGTACCTTACCACTACGCCACCCTTCCGACAAAAAAATACTTATTTCTAGAAAGAAAGGTGCACTGTTAGTATGTAATTCAACTTTATATACACAGCATTATAATTCAATTGTCTCGCGCAATGAAAATGTGGTAAAAATTAGGATGTACATAGGCGAGCACGAACAATAACTAGGTACATTTTTTGGAAGTAGTTTACTTTTGCATGAAACGATTATTGTACGCACCAACATTTTGTACCACAAATTGTATATTATGATATATACAAAGTTTAACTACACATTTTAACTTCCAAACACCTTCAAAATGTTTCTTTTAGCTGTCACAAATTACGAAGCAGAATGGTATAGCCAATAATGCAATTAAAGTTCCAAAATTAAACTTTCCTGTCGGCATCTTTCACAATAAAGTACTTCGTTACGGAGAAAAATGCGAACCGTAAATGGCAATTTGTTTTCTTAATTAGGAAGAGACCATAAATTTATTCTAAAGTCCAAATATTTCAAAATGCTTGCCAGATTAATCTGCCCCCGTTCCCTCTCATTAACTGCGACTGTAATGAACCACCAATTTGAGGCATTAAAATTTCTCCGAAAACCTGCAATTTGCGGCATTAGACGTAATGCTATACCTCATTATTATCTTCACGGTAGATATTATTTTTGCAGCCACAATTTAGCAAGTCATACATCTCTTTTTTTTCCCAACTGCTACTTCCACTTCTATTTGCATTCTTCACAGTAACGTTTAATATTTGTTATTAAAGGCTAAATATACCCAATAAAACGATACCACTTCGTTTTAATAGCTCTCTTGATATTTTGCAGAGAACTGTTTTTTTTATGAGCAAATGTTAATGTGCATTTACGATATTTATAATAGCCACACATGCATTTAAATTTACTGTTTCGAAAAGTAATAATTTCTCCCAAAATGCGGAAAAGAAATTTCATTTAAGTAATGGTTGCGTATTTTATTAGAGTTTCACCATATTTTATTAAACACGCTTAGTATTCAAACCTGTGAGAAAGGAAAAAGGTAAAAATAGAGTGTTTTCAATTACGATCAATACAATATTCGATATGTATCCTTTTTGGGATTAACTTAAATGAATAGCATTAAGTGTTCGTTCCTCTGAAATTTAAACGATATTTATATTTTTACAACAACAATTTCTGGGTATAGTTCTTTTTTTCACCTTAAAACGAAAAATTCCTTTTAATGTCTCCGAAAAAAGAAAGAGAGGTCGAAAAAGAAAGAAAAAGGAAAAAACAGAAAAAGAAAGGTAAAGAAAGAACGAAAAATTGTACCGTGACGTTTATGTAGTCAAACCTTTTGTTAACTCCTTTAACCGTAGTAGATTGTCTCCTTTTTAACCGACATAATTGAAACAATTGTTAAACACATTGAGTAAAAATCCGTAGAGGTAATAAAAAATAAATAAATAAATAAACAGGGACACGGTTTATCAGACAGGGCATTTTTGAGCATAAATTTATTGCTTTCCAGTTAAAATACTACTTAACCAAGTTAATACGACTTAAATAGAATATAGTTATTTAAATATAATGGATTCGAATATATTTGTACATAAATTTAAGAACATTAGTGTACCTCTAAAATGGACGATTTAACGGAAATTATCAGAAACTCTTTGAAAAGGATCTCCTTAAATTAAAAAAGAAACGAAGAGCATTAAAGTAATTTTTTACATTAATTAGACACTATACAACTCAATTTCTTAATCTTAAATCAATTCTCTAATATTTTGGATATGCTAAAAGACGCGAAATGTGATAGATGTAAATTCATATGAAAACAAGGTATTTTTTCAGAACAAAGCAGCTCCGGAATGTTAACTTTTAGACAAGCAGATATGTTCACAGTGGAAATACGCAAGTTGTGACATTTTTTTATGAGTGAACGATAAGGAAACATCTGGTTTTAATAATGAAAGATATTTTATGTTTTACATTTAGATATATACTTTTTATCTTTTAAGATATAAGATCTACTTATGTAATTTCTTTAATTAATATATATTTTTTCGATCAATGTTAAATGGTGATGGTTCTACTATTAGCACTTTTTTAATTTATATATTTTTCAAAAAACGTCCCCAAAATTAGTGTGCGTGTAATTAAAAGGAGAAACATGTTTTGGTTTGTATATTATGATATGCTTTGATAAAATAAAAACTATTACTTTTACATATAGATTTAACTCTGTGAGATCATAATCAATTACATGCATTTTTAGCACATATTTCTACTAATATTAACAGAAACATTCGCACTATCTTTTTACTGTAACATAAAAATTTATAATATATAGGTACCGTATTATGGAAAAATCTAATTTGAATCCCATAATAATGCTAATAATAAATGCTCCCCAACCTTTTTACTGTTACAGAAACCCTTTCACAATATCCAATTCCAGGGATCTCTAACACACGTGTATTATAATTTTTCAAAATTATGTTGAGAGTTGAAACAAAATGGTTCTTAAATCAAGAAAATGATATCCTTTTTATGAGGTAATTTAACAGCTGTGATATAATCACAAAATTCAGAATAATCAGTTTTTATTAGTTCCTAAAAGATTGAATCACTCAATGAGTGATAAATTGCAATTAATCACTCAATGAGTGATTAATTGCCGAAATGTCATAACAGTTAATAGAAATGTTTTTTAAATGGCCTGCGTGTATTGGTTCTCAACTATTTCAGGTTCCTAGAAATCAATGCTCTCTTAGCGGCACCACAATGAGTGTGGTACCATTGCCACAATTTTTTGGCGCTCATTTTCCCCTAGATGGCGAACCTGAGCTCTAATTGATGCGACCTGCACTTGGAATTTAATTAAGCCGAGTATCCTCGCCAAATGCATACTCAAGGGATCTTTAACATGCCGCATGATCCTACGACATGGACACTGTCGATTTTCTGCATATTGAAAATCCACCGAATTGGGGCAGTTTTGATCCTGTAAACTTGGGCGTACGAGGCCTGCGCCTTACCACTAAGCCACCCTTCCTTCACCAGTTAATAGTATCCACCCTTCCTGCACAGTTATCTTTTCGATCAATGTTAAATGGTGAGGGTTCTACTATTATCTATTTTTTTAATTTATATATTTTTCAAAAAAAGTCCCTAAAATTAGTGTTATTTTTTTTAAATTAATTTTTAAATCACTCTTATTTTTTAAAATCACTTAGAGATCAAGGGGCAAGGCGCCCGATCGCAGTCCTCTGTTTTATTTGTTAGGCTTTTGGCTCAGTAGATAGATAGATAGATATATAGAACTTAGAGATTTTTTTTAAGCACTATTGGAAGTATTAATAGTTTTATTTTTTTATCTTTGAGACAATTAATACAATCAAGACTCTTGATACGCTGAGGAGCCCTCAGCAATGTTTCACGATACCCTTGTTTTCCGTAAAACCATGGTTAGGAAATCCTGGTTTAAGCAAAGAAATAAATTTCTGAAATTGTTACCAAACAGGTCGATCAAGGAGCTACCTATAGTGCACTGTGAAAAGTTCTAGTTCAAACTTTCGCCAAAAAAATTAAACCAAAAAGGTTGAAATTTAGCTGGAACCATTTGGTGGTAAGTTGAACCACTGTAGTTTCACATAGTTTCACCTTGAGTGTGAAACTATAAACCTTTCCCTAATAGCTCAAATGTAGTACCAAATGTTGGTATTAAGTGGAACCAAAATAATTGTGTAGTTTCACCTTGAGTGTGAAACTATAAACCTTTCCCTAATGGTTCAACTTTAGTACCAAATGTTGGTATTAAGTGGAACCAAAATAATTGTGTAGTTTCACCTTGAATGTGAAACTAAGAACTTTTGTAATGGTTCAAGTTTAGTTCCAAATGTTGGTTGTAGCTAAAATTTACCATTTTGTATTTTGTTTTTTCTTTTTTTGGATGAACGTTTGAACTAGAACTTTTTACACTGAATTTGCATAAATTGCTGAGCGACTTTTTGACTTGCAAAATAGTTTCTTTGTACAACAACTCAAAAGTTTCATTATTGCGTTAGCTTTTTTGAGCGTTATAATAAACGTGCTACAAAAAATATGTTTTAAATATTTTACTCTTGTCTTTTTTCTTGCACTAAACGGAAAATGTCGAACCCCACTCTTAACATATAAAGCCCGTCTTAATGATACGTCGGCCACCTGTGATTTATGTTAAATGCATAATTTCTGTATTTCACCTCTTTACTAATAAAAAATTAAAATATTATATTGTACCCATAAAAGATATAAACAAACAAATAGCAATAATAAAAAATAAAGACGCAATTTAACAAATGATTCACCTTTCAATGATTTACCTTTTTCAATGGACCTTTCTACCAATCAAAAAGCTTTTAATGAATGCAAGCGTTGTCCTAATACTGTACATGCATTTTATTTTTAAAAAGTGCATAAAATCTTAAAAGAAAAAAAATATCTTGATAAAACAAAAACAGTTCTTCATGATATTTTAGATATACATAGTTTGAAAAAGTAAATATATGGAATGAAAGTTTTCATAAAATTCATTTACATTCTTTATTCGCGAAAGAAACCCAACAAATAACGTAAAAATTTCAAGAAAATCTTTCGTTAATTTTAGACGTCATGCAAACTTCGAAAATTCTGCATGACGTCTAAAATTAAGATGTCACTACAGCATTCATGAGATCTTTACCATACATTTACATATTTTGAAAAGAAAACTCGGCCTTTAAATCACATTTTTTATGCAGTTAATTTCTTTTTCTCTCTTTCTCTCTTTCTCTCTCTCTCTCTCTCTCTTTTTTTACTCTGTGTGTGTAACGATAGATAAGAGGCATTTTAATTCCTTTTTTCGTTACTGACATACTACCTTCTCTCTTTACCTGTGTGTCCCCCGAAATTCAAAAGAATTTCCTCCTTCCTGGTGCAGAGCAATCAAGAAAACCTCAGTCTATATATATAATTTAAAGCTGATAACTATGCAGCTATCCTCCTTCAAGTAGGGAACTCAGATTCATTAAGATAATGAAATTCCAGAAATTCCTCTGGCATTTCTCTTTTAGGTGGATATTCGCTTCCTCGTTGCCATTCCCATATAAAAGACCAGAATAATTTCGAAATTAATTTTGAGCCATCGTATCAGCAATTGCAAAAGGTTAATTTTTTCCTGTTTCTGTTTTTTCCCCTACCCTTTTTTCCCCGTTCATCTTTTTCTTTTGATGATAGGCGGATTTTTTTTTATGTGCTGCCCACCCTTTTTACATAACTTTTAGGTAATGATTTGTTTTGCATTTGACGGATTTCGTGTGTCGTTTAATTAAAATGAAGTAATTATATCATTTAGAGTAATTGGAAACTAATTTTAACTTTTCAGACTCTATGATGAATTATACTTTTGAATTTTGAAGGATACTATTTTTTCTTATACTTTTATAAAGTGAGGAATTGTTTCTGTTTATATATAATTGTAAATTTACATACCTCATGTATCACTTATTTAAAACATTATCAACTGCTTATGCAATATCAAGTAGTTGAAGACAATTTTTGAAATTTTATGACTTAATTATGCTTAATGTTTCTTACGACTAGTATAAAAAATTCCGCGCACTTACTTTTTTTTTTTTTTTCATTTTTCGGATAACGAAATATTATGGGATGGAAGGATTCCCACAATATTGTAAGTTAAAATTAATTTAGTAACACGTATTTAAATTAGAGTTTAATTAAATGACAATTGCTTAGTTATGTTATTTTAATTTAGCACGTTGAATTAGGATTAATCTTTTCTGAGCGCAAAAGATTATTTCATTTAATATACACTATATTGCCAAGATAAATCAATAAATTTTCTGCATTTAGAGTTCATTGAAACACTGAATATGGGTAGCACTATTGCAAGTAATTAGTAACTTCAAATATAACTTGTGTAGTTAACTCAAGACTGAATATAATTATGAAAAAAATTTTAAAAAAGTATTTTGCATACATACATACATACATACATTAGCAGTTTAGAATCTCTATGGCATGTAGATCCGTCAGATGTTATACTTTAATAGAGTATCAAAATGTTTCTGAGATATACAATAGACAAATTGTATATAAGATAAGACTAAATTTATAAGAAAAACCTTAAAAGATGTAGCACAACAAGCAATTTTCGAGAAATAAAAAAGCGCGTAAAACAATACGTACAAGATCAGATGACGTATTCACTAAACGATGTAACGTTGGTTTTCCCCACTCATCATCACATTGAACTGTAGAATCCAGAAAGTGTATCTGGCTTTAGCTAGAATTTTGTGGATACGTATTTTATATATTCCCCTGTAAGCGGAGGTTGTCCAGTTGCAGGAATATAAGGTAAATCTAGGATAGATTGCGCGGTCGGAGACATTGCGCACCTGCGAGTTCGGGGGGAAGAAGTAGGGTGCATGCGCACTACCGCCATGCATTTATACAACGGCAATAGTGGAATGTCTACTTGAAAGTGCAAGTTGATTGATATGAACGTCTGTGATTAATCATTGATATTCTAAATTATTTTCACAAAGTAAGTGTTGAATTTTCATAACGCGTTCTTTGAATTTCTATAGAGTAGCAGTAGTACAAATCTTCTAAACTTAAGCAATTTTTCGTAAGCTACTAAGCTAGACTAACAGTGGGAAGGTCAGCATTTCTTTCTAGAAGCCACCATATTTAAGTAAAAGTCCGCGCAATCTGTCCTACCGAAATAGGATAGTTTGCGCGTCTTGTACTTAGGAGAGATTGCGCGTTTCTCCCGTTAGCTATTCATGCTAGGAGAGATTGCGCATTATATTATTACCCGTAGCTTGTTGGTAATGCAGCATAAATTGCAAATTACATGTGAAACGTATGAATCGATTAAATTCGCTGCATTAATGGATTACAAGGGGCGTTCTGAATTTTTACTAAAACATAAAATGTAAACTACTTATGCCCTCTCAACACATTTTTAAGATTTGAATATTTTAAAACTTTAAATTGATTTTTGAAGTTATTTCTTTATATAAAAAATTCACTATTAAATTGTGCTAATAAAGTAATTTGTTAACAAATTTATTTTCTTAGACGAAAATTTTGCTAATAAATTAATAATGTGCTAGTTTTATACAAATATTCTTATTAATATACTATTTTTTCAGACAGTTTAATTCCGTCAAAAATAAAAAGAAAACAAAGTGCAACGAATGTTACTGACCCGCACATATATTCGAGAGAAAAATTAAGAAAGAAGCATCGACAAAAGCGAAGCTAACGTCTGAAGATAAGATGCTTCCAGAACAAGTGGGAACCAAAAAAACTTGCGGGAAAGAAAAAAAAAAGTTTGAATTTTGAAACATCTTCGTCATCAGCCACCTCAGAAGAAAATAATAAAAAAATACTGAATCTTTGGGACCATGTCGGACAGGACAACGAGGATGAGTCTACTGAATGTCTGAAACTACCAGGAGACAACTTCGACCAGTGACATTAATGCCTACCGTTCCTTTTTAGGGACAGTCTGAAAAGCACGTCTGAAACACCCAAAAATAAACATTTCAACAAAAAAATGTTTTAATGTATTGCTAACGGTTTATTATAAGATTTGGAATACATTAAAACAATTTTTTGTTGAAATGTTTATTTTTGGGTGCTTCAGACGTACTGTTCAGAATGTCCCTAAAAAGGGACGGTAGGCATTAATGGGTTAAGTGTGCTATTTGTAGCAGATGATTGCACTACTTACAACAATAAGTATACCGATTGTGGGCGACAATTTCGGTTAACAAACAAAAGACACTGAAACTGAAAATGAATAAGATTAATTATAATTTAAACCTTCTTTTCTTCTTTATTTTGTTTCTTTAATTAAAACACTGTTTTTTCCGATTCTGTAATCATTGAGTCAAAATATTTATTCCTATTACAATTATTGCATGTGTTTATAAAAACCCTTACAACAACATAGTTTTAGTGTAAATATTATCGCTAACAATTTCATTGCAATTTTTATGGAAAACAATCTCTCCTACCCATGTGCGCAATCACACCTACCCTGTAAGGACAGATTGCGCAAATTAGCGCAGACTATCCTAGCTTTACCTTACAAGGACATATGCCCGACCAAATATTTGTGCCTGATTCTATCTGTTTAAGCATGCTCTTTTTAGCATGCAAAGCACATGATTATAAGGAAGCCACTAGCTATAACTCAGTTCCCCCTTGCATTGAAGAATGCGCTTCTTCAAAGGACAATGGACATACAAGTCTTGAAACCAGCTAATTACCAGACACGTGCATTTTTGCAGTGTTTCTCCAATTTATATCGCCGAATTATGTACTGTGTACAGGACTAAGTATAGTTTTACACGTAAACGCATTTATAATACGCTGTTGGTTTACGGCATTTGTTATTGTGCGACAAAAGTTTTTGTTCATATTCTATAGTAAATCTTGATTTATACTCATGATGTTAGGTTTATGAAACGCTTGGCTTTGCTCAATATAATAACTGTCTAAAATAAACTGGTTAAATTTATGAAATATATGGGTTACTCTGCGTAAAACTATTTCAAACAAATAGAGCCAGCTTTAAATTGCATTAAAAATTACCCAAGAATATATATTTATCAGGTAAAAAGGGAAGGAACTATATTTTTAACTCCCTTCTTTCCTAAAAATGCATTTTTAAAGCTGACCGTTTGCTAATATGTTACGATCGTTTCTGAATAACACCTAATTTTGTGAACAATTTTCGTATCTAACTTTCTTTGACATAACGAAGGATTTTGAACGCATAAAGAAAGATTTGCTTAGAAAGCGTATTTACAAAACGAGAAACAAAATAGTGCTAAGAGGGTTTTATCAGCTAAAATAAGAAAAAAGTTTCTTATAAAATTTCTTTTAATTTTATATGAATGAATACGGATTTCGATGTCAATACCCAACAAGACAATTAGATTTTTGCTCCCATCCATTTGTAGAGTATTTTTATTCTCACAAAAATATTATTTACTATCCTATACGCGTAGTAATAAAAATATACATTATCATATTTTTCTCGTGTCAGAACTTTTCGAAGCATATTTTATTTATCTAAATGGGAAGTCCTAATTTTGATAAATCAGTTCATCGTAATGAAAGTTATGGCACCACTTACCCCTGGCAAAGTCTTCTGTTCATGTAGGGCGGACTGAGCTTTCAGGGCGCTGTCTCTGGCACAATAAGTGAGAAAGGCACACCCTATATGTAAAATAAAAACATATCTTAAATATTAGGATAATAGAATCCATAGCAGAGGTGAGAATTTGCTCAAGTATATAATAATAGTTTAAGAAGCATTAGTGTCGATAAAACATAAGTTTTTACCCTTGACTTTTTGATACTAGAATAAAGTCAAGTTAAAATAATATTTATCAAACACAAGATAACAAAATATATTAGAAATGTATTCGCTGAAATTTACTGTGACACTTTTAAACTAAAACTTGCCTATCTTGTTTTTACATACACTGTAAAAAAATCTAGTTCAATCTTTCAGAAAAAAAAAAAAAAAAAAAAAAAAAAAAACGAAAAAATAGTACAATTTAACTGCAACAAACATTTGGTACTAAGTTGAACCGTTATAATAGTGTAGGTTCACATAGTTTCACCATGAAGGTGAAACTAAGAACCGTTAAATTTTAGTGCCAAATGTTTGTTGCAACTAAATTTCGCCATTTTTTTCATCTATTGGTGAAGAAATAAACTAGAATTTTTACGGTGTATTTTTATACCATTATTTATTTTTACATATCTATTAATAATAGGTTAACTAAAGTTTAAACTTTTACAATTTTTTTTATTAATTTTGAAATGTTTTTTATCGTATCAGTAACTTGTATTCACAGCGAAGAAATCAGTGTTAATCCGAGTTTTACCCGTAAACTGATATTTTTTTAAAACATAAAACCAGATAGTAAAACTTCATCACGTGAAAAAAAAAAGCTGCTTTGTAATTTAATGCGAAAAATTCAATTTGATTTCAATTACATTCCCATTAATTTTAACAAAATATTTTCATTTTATTTTTTCATTGGAAAATATTTCAAGAGGAAAAAACTGACTTCTTATGACTAAATGAAGAAAAATAACAATAAAACATAATTTTTAACGTTTAAACGGAATTTAATATCTAAATTAATTAAATGTTTTGAAAAGCAAAAATAATTGCTATAAATTAGGAAGCAATCTATCAAAAACTATCATCTAAGGTTTAAGTAAATCATATAGAATTTCGTTCAAAATTCATTTTTTTAGAGAACGCTTAGTATTTCCATTGCACTAAACAGAACAATACTATTTTTACTGCTCTTTGAAGAAGGATAATAAAATCCGCTTCATTTATCTTCCAGATTGGATCATTTAGGTGACAGGTTAAAATAAAAAGCACCTTTTGCTTGTAATTGATGGCTTGATCATCTATTTTACTGAAGCGCAACCATAATATTAAATTTCTTTCCCAAGTAAAAATTTAAATGAAAAATGCTTTTATGACGGAAACGTCTCTCCTTTTTTTTTTTTAGTCCGCTAAAAACTTCTTCCTCAAAATTTTCAAAGAATTATAAATATGATAAATTTCAGACAAGCTAAAACTTTCCAGAGAACACCTAAAAATGAAGAAGAAAAAAAAACGTGTTTAAAAGAAACGATAATTAGTAGAACTCGATCGCTTATCAGAAAGAAAAAAAATGTATTTGTTTCACTTTTAAAGCATGCAAGATTTAGATAAAACCGCTCCGTTTATCAAAATTTTATAACATATTTTTTTTTGTTTCACAATTAGTGTCCGAAAATGTTAGTTTAATAAGAGAATTCCGTTACGAAGTAGCATAAAAACTGCTAAATTTAAAAATAAATGGAACACAAATCATGTAGCTACTTCCAAAACTCATCGTTTGATACCAAAACGTTATGTCTGTGATGTTTAATACTATTTTATTTTTTATTAATTACGGAAGATCATTAATGCTTTTTTTTATAATTCAAGTAATGGGTTATTTTATTCGTTCAAATTGTTCTTCATTTCATGAAGCAAAATTATATTTTATGAAAAAAGTGATTTTTTCTATACCTTTATTTTGTGAAAAAGGTGATTTTTTCCATACCTTTCATTTTGCAAAAAAAGTAATTTTTTCTTTACATGTTATTTTGTGAAAAAAGTTATTGCTTCCATACATTTTATTTTATAAGAAAAACTATTGTTTTGTAATTAAATTCACCATTCTCAGGAAATTTCTGAATACCATAAAACTATTTTGAATTTATACATTTTTAATATTTTTTTTTCATTTTAAATTATTTTACGAAGCTTGTGAATCCTCAAAAATATTGGATCTGCTAAAAAGTATGGACTTATGGCAGATTTTAAAAAAAAGCACATACACAGCAATGGATATTAAAATCGTAAATTATTACGTGGTTTCCTATGTCGTAAGGCCGTCTAGGATTTTTATTGGGTACCTTCAGAACATTTAAATCTTTTTTGTCAAGTATTTTGATCTTCGGAAATTGAATAATTTTTTGAGAAACAAATTGGTTGATAAACTGACACATACACACAGGAAAAATGAGTGAATTATGAAGTTTGGGGCATCAGAAAAAGAATGTCGGTAGATGAATAGTTTTAAAGCCACTTACTGTGATTTTTGTCTTTCGATCAACGGCATAAATGGAATCAGAAAAAGAATGTTGTAACTGAGTATTTTTAAAGCCACTTATTGTAATTGCTAGTCTTTCGATCAACAGCATAAATGGAATCAGAAAAAGAATGTCGGTAGTTAAATAGTTTTTTAAAAGCAATTATTGTGATTGTTAGTCTTTCGAACAACAGCATAGAAATATTTTTTAATATATAATAGTTAAATCAACACAAACAAATAAAGATGATAAATTAAAATTAAAACAGATAAAATATATTTAAAAAAGATTATTTCATCTCTCCCCTCACTGTTAGAAATTTCATCATGAAATTACGGTTAAATAGCCGGTAGCAGTTTGTCCATCTAATTCCCCGTTAAATTTACGGTTTCGAATATTTTTCTATCTTTAAGAGACAGAAACCATTTCCAATCAGCTTGGTTGAAAAGCCGTAAATGCAAAAGTTAACGGTTTTATAACCATTTAAAAATGGTTTCAAAACTAAATTTTTACGGATTTGAACCATTTCGAAGCGTAGAAACCGCAAACAAACCGTGCGGGAATCGAACCCCGGGTGTATGGTATACCAACCTTGCGCTCTAATCATTCGGACATCTACGCCACTCAAAGCGACCGTTTATGAATAAATCTTCTTTTCAACAGGCAAACTGCATTAAAATTGAGATTTCAGTTTTTATTGGATCCAAAGTCATTTTTGGTTTAAATTTACTGTATACTGAGGAAAATCATTTTATTTGCAGCAAAAATTAAAATACAAACAATCTTCAGCAGCTCAAATTATGGGTTCGCTCATTCGAAAACAGTTCGGGAATCCGATGTCTCCAATTTTTGACTTATGTGTGAATCTGTTTCTATTAAGTAGCCACTGATTAAGCCACTTTTTTTCTTATTTTTTATATACACATGCAGATTTGAACTGTTAAATCTTTATTCATGTTTTAACAACAACGTACGACCGGTAAGGTTCTACAACCAAGGTGGACGCCCGATTCTTATTGACTTCGAGACCCAGTTGTGCTTGTAAATTACTGTTAATTAAAAGTTCTTTAGGAGAAACAGAGAATTTGTTTCACAATCAGCGGTTTGAGTACCATCCTTTTAATGGTTATTCAACTGTTGTAATTAAATATGGTAAAATAACAGTCAAATAAATGGTTATATTGCTATTTTCTTACGGACATTTTTAACAGTGCTTAAAACAGACAATCAAGATTTCAGCCGTTTCATTTCAGATTTATTTTGAAAAGAAAAATCTTACATTATTTCTTTAAAAATGGTGCTGAATGAAATGCACATGACACTTACATTTGATTTATATGAAGTTAAAAGACTACTTTTTTGAAATCTTAGCTAGAAAATGAACACCCAGTTTATATACCACTTTCACATGAAATCAGTGCTTCTTAACACTTAGCACTATCGTGTAAAATGAGAAGTTGAAGAAAAATTAAATAATATTGCATAAATGGGATTTTATTAACGAGTCTTTGAATTTACTGATTACTTCTTTTATTAAAAAAAAGTAATTTTAAAAAATCAGTCTCTTAGATTGTGGAAGTTAATGAAAAGCTTATCACCTAATGGACAGAGCTATTAAGGAAGATAAGTTCTTCAAAGAACACTCCAGAGTAATGAATAAAATTTTTTGGAATCGCTTTCAGCGGTACTTTATCTTTTCCAACATCAGTGATGAGTTATTGAAATTGTGAGATTTCTATCCATTTTTCTGTTCCGTTTTACGTGGAAAAGGGAAGCACGAGTAATAAAAATATTCAATTTTGTAATTTGGGAAATTGATTGAAAATCATTTTCAATTTCAAAGAAAGAGAAGAAAAAAAATAATATAGGAAGCGTTTATCTGATAATCTTAAGAAAATATAAGTTTTTAAAAATACTATAGATTTTTTGTTTTGTTATTTTCTGTACTTATTTTATTTCCATTTTATTCTTTGTATTTTATTTTATTATTTTTGCAATTTTTATGTATTTTCACATTTTTATGCATGCTGTCGTCTTTTTTGCTTTGTTTTTATTGATATTCCTTTTTGCTTCCTGTACTTTCAGCTGGATTCGTTTGTTGCTCTCTTATTGGTGCCTTCCCTGCTACTTCTACTTCCACTTCACACTGCCTTTATTCTCATTGGTTTACAGTTAATTCTTAGGCTATATAAGCTCTGTTTTTGTTGTTTTGCCTGCTTCATTTGGATGTTTTGCATCTAAAAGCTCCCTGTCGCATTGAAAAGGGGATTCCAAGCAATCCCGAAACATATGTCTGTGTTTTAATGCTCATTTGTGCTTTAAATTAAAGTGAAATTATATTTCCATTACTGTTTACTTGCACAAAGTTAAATTATTATTATTGAAATAGGTGTCCAAAATGTATATATGCAAGTTCATAATATTGTTAACTTATGTGAAAATGAGTTTATAATTTAGAATGATTGTTTTTGATGATAGTAAAAGTATAATAAGTGAAGAAATATTTTTTTTTCATCAATAAAATTTATAACACTTTTAGACTAAAGTCTTGTGTATTATAATGAGTACTTGTGTACTTTATTAACAGGAATAAAAAATGAATATATTTTTTAATATAAAGTGCTAGTTAGTAGTTAAAATCTTATAATCGACGTAGTCAAAAACATATACTCTCAACAAGACTAACGAACATAATAAGGGATACCACATTCGAAATGGCTGTAATGCTATTATATTTCCTGTTTCATAGCTTTGTGCAAACATGTTTAACAAACTTAAAATTTGTGGCACATGCTTTTATTTTTTTTGAGGATTTACTTTAATCATTAAAGTATTTTTGGTTAGTTTATTTTTTTATCATCCCATAACACATTCACTTTAAACAAATATGTCATTTTATAGGTCAAATCATTATGTATTATCACTTTTAGGTAATTTTCTGTTGGCTGAGTTTAAAAACATTTCAAGTTGACGAGGTATAACACTAAGAAATTAGATTTCATTATACAAAATAGTACAGTTCCACTGATGGATATACAAAACGACGAAACAAAAAATACGAGATGTAACAAAGGCAATTTATTTAAACTAATATCATTTAAAGAAAACAATTAATCATGGGCGTGACAAGTAGATTGCATTAACAAGAACAGTCACAAACGATGTACAGCCAATTTCTTCGCATAAAGTTGAATTTATGGTACCCTCTTATGGAAAAAAATAATAGCTTTAATGAAGAACATTATTAAATTAATCGATAAAAATAGAAAATTTCAAGTTGTAATGGTAATGCAACAGTACTCTAACCGGCAAAATAAAATCCGCTTGAGTTTCACCGAGTGAAATTTTGCTCCAACGAGAATGTGTGTACTGCGATTTCAACTTGAAGCATAATCACATATAAAGCATTAAAAATGTGATTTAACTGAGGTTATTGCAATGATATGTATGATGTGTAATGAGTAAGGAGGGGAGGGTTTGGCAATCTCCCAAGGTTCTAGTAATCCCTACATAAGGTACAAGAAAACATAGAATTTTTGGGTTTTTTAACAAAACTCAAGAATCAATAGGTGTCAATGATAGAAATATAATTTCACGTTAAATTAAAGCACAAATGAGCATTAAAACGCAGACATATGTTTCGGGATTCCAAGTAATGCCGAAACATATGTCTGCGTTTTAATGCTCATTTGTGCTTTAGTTTAACGTGAAATTATAATTTTATTACTTTGCACAAAGTTAAATTATTATTATAGGTGTCAATGATTCGGACACCCATTTCAATGTCTATATTATACAAGGGTTGTTTTAGAATTTAGTGTCAGGCAGTGTTGCAGTGTTTCACCAATAACGTCGTTAGATAGCGAAATGTTAAAATAAATTCTTCTAATGCCTAGGTCCGGTTGTTTTTGAACCGCTTTTTAAAGATCGTGCTAAAATTATTCAATGTGTCTTATAAAGATGCAAATAAAAAATGTTTAGCATTATGCATACACGTAACATTCACTATACTCAGCGCCACGACAGTCCATGGGGGCCAAGGCATGCTTTGCTCATCTCAGCTTGCGAGACCTAGAGCCCTGGGGTGCAGAGGCAGATATTCCGGTCATGTGGTCAGCGTGACACATTCACCATACAGAGTACATAATTATTCTTCATGTGGTTTATTTTTGTGTTTAATTATTTTAAACTTGTTTAACAACAACAAATCTTTACACAAACAAGATGTGTAGAAAGTGTTTTGCCTCAAGATCACATCCAAAAAATACTAAACAGATATTTGCTAAAAATAAATAGTGGTTATCAAGTTTCTCCCTTTATTGCAGAAAAGAATTAAACTTCGAACAATCACAGAATTGTTTCTAGTTTAAAAGGAATTTTTATCAATTGCCTAAGATTTGTCTTCCATTGCCATCTAAGTTGCTCCTAACATGGCAGCCTTTACACAAACAAGATGTGTAGAAAGTAATGTTTCACTGAAACAATTTGCCTCAAGATCACATCCAAAAAATACTAAACGGATATTGGCTAAAAATAAACAGTGGTTATCAAGTTTCTCCCTTTATTGCAGAAAAGAATTAAACTTCGGACAATCACAGAATTGTTTCTAGTTTAAAAGGAATTTTTATCAATTGCCTAAGATTTGTCTTCCATTGCCATCTAAGTTGCTCCTAACATGGCAGCGTTAACTGAATGGTACTTTTAACGTATCCACGAGGCATCCTGTGCTATTTTATTACTTATTGTAATAATATCTGGTACATAAAGTAGTTCACATTATCGGTGCAATGGTAAAAGTCAGGTTAAATCCGTTTTGAGATATTTTCAACTTAAGCCTTTAACTCGTTATAAAAAATAATTAAAATCATTTTACTGTCCTCTAACTCATACAGTTCCTTTGCTTATGTGACTTTCAAACTGAGAAATAAGTTTATATCATAAAATTATTGAATTCAAATTCAAATTCGTGGCGGCAGTACGTCAAATTTTCAATGTAAACTTAATGAGTTTTACAAGAACATCAACGAGATATGGAATAAAAAACAACAACCCTATGAGGTATCATCATTTCGTTCTGATTTAAAATTGATACAACTCTAATTAAATGCAGTAGTTTGTCAAATGTTCGGTGTGAACTTGGTGAGTTTTATGAGAACACCAACGACATGGCACTAAAAAAAACAACCCTACCAGATATCATCATTTTGAACTGATTTATAATTGATACAATTCTAATCCACTGCTGTAGTTCGTCAAATTTTGTTTGAATTTAGTGAGTTTTACGAGTGCAGCACCGATAGGGCATTAAAACCAACAACTAACCAGGTATCATCATTTCTCTCTAATTCATAATAGATATATTTATCGCTTTATGTTGCTTTTGCGCGAATGACTCCCAGAAGAAGGAAAGACGGTTAAGCAAAAAAAAAAAATATGCGCGTTAATTACGCAAAGCGAGGCAATCCATAGATTTAATTTCCATCGTACAAATAATTTCCACTTGAGTCTACAGAAAAATCCAATACGAGAGGTTAATTTCGCGCTGAGGCGAAAAACGAATCGCGCCATGGATCGTTCTCCCTTTCAGACATTGAAGTGTAATAAATAATGCCTGGCTCGAGATTTCCGAATGCATCGCTTTGATAAACGAGCGGCCAGGTTTGAGCTCGCTTTTACTGTTCAAGAAAACGCGCCGCATTCCAGCTGATTAAGACGGCATTTGGCCCCGGTCCAATCACTTGGGCTGTCTTTGCAAGTTCATGCATGCAGTGGCCAATCAATTAGGAGGAGTGAAATGCTTTCTAAATGCCCCCGAGTGCAGCGGACCGCGTCATTCAAACACCACTATTTTTTTTTCTCTTTGTCCCCAGTAATTGATAAGAGACAGTGTTGTGCTTGCATAATTGAAACCAGGCCTGACTGAAGCTACAATCTTCATCGAGGTTTATTTTGATTGCAAAAAATAATCGGTTCAAGTTTAATGTTGGGACTGAATGTTCAAACTATTTATAACTTTATATATGGGGTTTTCTTACTCTTATGATACAAGTAACTTAAAATGGCATTTAACGGAAATCGATCAGATCAAAAGTTACTGAGAAATAGGCAAACGTTCCTAAGAAGTTGGCCAAAGCTTCTGAATTTTCACAAAAAAATCCAAGTACTGCTTTTTTTTTTATCAGTGAGTTAATCATAAAAATATGCGCACTTAGACACACCCAAAAAGTTAGTTGCTATTTACACTTGCCTCAAAGAGCACCTTCAACTAGTGCGTGAAAAATACTTTCTACGAAAATAAACTGAACTATCGGGAAAAAAAAAATTGCAATTGAAAATGTCAGTAACCTGATACTTTGTCAGCAATTCATACCTAACAGGTTAATTATTCTGAATAAATAATTTTTTTATATAAATTTAGTTGAGATACACATAATATGTGCAAAGCAGCCGAGAGATAGCAGAAAATATTAGAAACATTGAGAAAGATTTTTAGAAAACGATGACACAAACAGCAAATAATACTTCTCCTACAAAATTTGAAAACACTAAAAACGCTTGGTGATTATTATCAATTTAAAACATTTTAAAACTACTACATTAAAGCAATACGTATTAATTAGTAAACGTTTACTAAAACCGAGTATTAGAGAACATTGTGATACACAAAAAAATTTAAATATGTATAACGCACACCCACGCTTCGGGATTAAAGTGAACGTCCTGATCAATGGAAAACGCTGGAAGCTTTAGAATAAAAGTAATCCGAGTGAATCGAAAAGCTTCAGTCGATTACTTGACTAAGGAATATCATCCTAGACTAAAAGTCAACTCATGTAGCTGCGTTCGTTCAGGTGACAGAAAAAAAATGTTTGATATTAATCGCAGTTTCGCACTTCACGGGGGAAATTTTAAGAAACTGTTTTAACGACAGTGTATTCTTTAGTTCTCCATGTAGAATCACTCCTTCAATATTGTTTCATTCTACTAATCAGTTACGCTGCTCACTTTTATATCTTATTCCTTGACGCTATAAATCTGGTTCGATTATGGGTTCCCATGTAGTTTTGATTTAAATTTCTATATGAAGAAATCTAAAAAATTAGATGGGGCTAAATTTATATCTAGTGCTCTCTCCTTAGAAATACATAGTTGTTTCTAAGAATGTAGCTCTCATTTGATGCAATTATTTCTAAGTTGCTATTACAGGATAATTGCAATCACCATTGATATTATCCCTATGCTAGTATCTCAAAAATTATAATTTTTTAAATGCTTTTTGCGTTTATACTACAGCGATAGCTGGAATAGTGATCGCAAATTATGCGCCGAATATACTTAAATTCGAGTCTTGATGTTATTGAAGCAAATGAGCAATATCTATAAACATATTTAAACAAGAAAAATATGGTTGTCTTAACTACAAAATTATGATTAATATGGTCCAGTTAAGATATTTTATGTGAAGAACATACCTCGGAATTCATACTTCTCTTTTGTATGTATTAAAAATGCTTTAAAATTCTGCACAAGTAACTCATTTACAATTCTTCCGCATGTTTCTGCATTTACAATGATGCATTCTCAAAGTTTCTAAATTCCACTTATTTTTGATGCAATGCCAAGAACTCTGATTTCTTTTCTTTTGAGAGCTTAAATTCGTGTAGCATTTGAATAAAATTTCTATGGGCTATTTGAGCTTTTCTTACAATGCCGCTTATCTTTCAATTTTTGCATAATGGTATGAGACATTAAAAATAATGAGCGTCGTAATTTTTAAATCTTTGCTTTCGGAATGTGTCTTTCGTAGTTTCGTTTAGAAAAAATAAGCTGAAATAAAGATTGCTATAGTTTTGAAAATTTAAGGACAAGAAACAAAAAATATGTAGTCGAAAAAGAATAAATAGAAGTGCTTATAAAATAAATGAGCAAAGATACAAAAGCCAAACAAAATCAAGTTACGAAAAAGGAAATATTTCAGGAAATTTTATAATCTTTTACTATGAAACAAATGGAAGCTTGTTTTTCTTTTTAAAAAAAAAAAAAAAACCGTATGCAAGGTGTT
This sequence comes from Octonoba sinensis, assembly GCA_038502835.1. Taxonomy (NCBI): domain Eukaryota; kingdom Metazoa; phylum Arthropoda; class Arachnida; order Araneae; family Uloboridae; genus Octonoba; species Octonoba sinensis. The sequence continues at coordinate 85,043,568 of CM076604.1, forward strand.
TCACTTTTCCTAATAGAACAATTGTTGTTGTTGTTGTCGAGTCCCATGCGAAGCGAGGAAGAATGGGTGGCTGCTCCTGAGTCTAACGGGGGCCCTTGTCCGATATCTGTCCCATTTGAGAGGTCACTTAATTATTGAACCAGCCGCCAGAAGAGAGACCGTCACCTAGGGTTGGCCCCCTTAGAGGTATCGTTTTACTTGGAGGACACTGAGGCCGCGACGGATTTAACGAGCACGGTCCCAAATCAACCATCCGCCAGAGGATGTCACCCTCCCAAACCACTGACCTCAGTCAATGTTGCTTCATTTTGGGTATTCTTCTGGAACTGAGCTTATATCGATAGGTCCACTGCGGGACTAATAGAACAATAGTTTAAAATGATTAAAATTACGTTTTCAGGAAAATAAATAACTTTTCTAAACGCGTAAACATACATTCTTCCAAGCTCTTAATTACTTTGTATTATATTTCATCAATGGTAACAGTGTTGAAACAATGTGTTTTCATGATCATAATGTAAATGCATCAACATTTTGGGCATGACCTTATTCTGTGATACATAATGTTACTTTATTTAACATAATTGTAATACTGGAACAAGCAAAAGTGTGTATTTTGTTGCATACAGGGCATACAAATAAAAACTGAGCAATAAGCGCTTTTTAAACACCTGATTGTATCCGTCAAAGGAGTTGCACAAAAGTATTTTATATTCAGCTATAAATTATATGAGTCATAAATATAAAATTTAAACATTTTACGACTCACCGTTTTCAGTTATGCTGATGCCTACACAAATACGTGCGTACATACAGTCGAACAAAGATTCCATTGGCGCCAAAAATGGACCACTGATTAGATCAGCACTCATATATAGGATTACAATTTACTCGTGAATTTTTATATTTTTTTTTAATTTAAATTTAAATTTTTTTATTTATTTATTTATATATATATATTTTGAACTGTTCAAAATTTAACAAGAATTATTCAATTCAAAACTTGAAATGAGGTGTCGTTCCCGAATGATTATGTTTCAAAATAAAAATTATATTTGCATTCTGTCATGATGCGATCACCAAACACCTACTTTCAAATTTTTATTTTTTTAATATTTATTGAGCTATTGTATTTATTTAACTCTTTTCTGGTTTTTAAATATATTTAAGAGATATTAAGCATTTTTAAAAGTTTTTATCAATTTTTTTTACAATAAAATAGGTTACAAATTTAAGAATACTTTTACTTCAGATCGCTTTTAAGAGTGCTTTCTTTTACAGCTAACTTTTAATATATAAAGTTTTTTACTTTGTCACTTTGCCTTAACATCTCGTATGTATAACAAATTGTTGGGTATTATATGATTGACTATGTTGGGCAAAAATAAGACAATTTCTGTTAAGACTACCGTACATCCAATAATATTTGAGAAAAAATTACCTAACGTATCTAATGATGCATTAGTAAAATAGCAAATATTTAAACTCTTTATAAGCTTAAAGCCGAACGACACTTTTATTTACCTACGAAATATTTTTCACTAGAAGCCTATCATCGCTTTAAAAGATTATGTTAGGCAAAGAGCAACATAAATTCCCTTAAGAACGTATGAAAGAAACTATATCAATCGGAAAATACCGTTGCCAAGCTTAGCTTAACAAAATTCCGTTAATGAAAAATTTTAATTACGTAAAATTAAATATGTTGTTCCTGGAGCCATAAATCATTAATTAAAAGAGAACTCGATAAAAACCGGAGAAGTTCCTTTTGCTCATTAATGCTAAAGAACTTTCGTCAGGGCCGACGAATTCCAGTTTTATTTTTAGTAATAATTGCTAAAAAGCTTTTAATTTCGTACTTGATTAATGAGAAGAATTATCGATTTTGCTTCTCAAAGAACCTCCTGCTTCATTAAGATAAAATTATTTTTTAGGAATTGCATTTCTCAAATTTTTTTTTTGCTACCGCTTTTAATTTCTGGCTTCACGGTTGTTTATACACATATTTCAATCAAGTACGCATAATTGCCTACCAATACGAATACCTTAGTTTTTCATATTACAAAGGTCTTATAGGCTGATAGCAAAATATTATTAAGCTATTAATAGATTTAGAAATGTAGATCAACCCTAAATTCTTTAATCGAAACTTCATAAATTGATTATTAAATCACGAAAAATGTACACAATGTAAAAATTTCTTTCTAAATTACGACATTTTTGTGTCGTTGTACTTTTCCTAGCATGGAATCATTTTGTGTAGAGAATTTCTGCTTTTTGTAGAATGGAATGTTTATTAGACTTACTTTTTAAAGTGTACTTTTGTCTTAGTACTAAAATTAATTGAATGTCTAAAATGAAACGTTTCAGGATAATCATGAATTTGGGAAAAAGTATATAAAAATTAAACAATGTTTAAGTCAAAACTTTAGTCAATGAAACATATAATTAATTAGGGAAAATGAACTGTTATGTTGCATAAGTTTCAAATAGCCTATTTATTATTGTTATTTTTAAAGAAAAAAACACTTAATAAAAAAAACAAAAAAACACATGACATATTACTTCAAACTCGTATCATATATTTTATAACTTTGAATAAAAAAGGAAAATCTTTGGTATAAATTCAGCAAGAAAAGGAAAAAACTTGAAATACATAAAGTGAAATATTTAGTCTTGCTGGAATGCGCTTTACAACTTAAAAAGTAGTGCAGGTAATAAATTAAGTATAGTTGTTTATTTGTTTATATGATTTTTATTCATCTCAAACGACGTCGCTTTTTTATAACTTTTAAAAACAAAAATATGAGTGTTTAGAACCATAGGAAAAAAACAATAAAATCAAGTTAAGTTGATAAACAAAACATAAAAAAATACTTAATACAAGAAACAAATCCTTAATACGATACAACTTAAATATTACGTTGTTGATACTATATATATATAATTTTATTTAGTTTTAATATCACCAAACGGGATTTTTTTAATTTATACATATTAAGCTATCGTTGTCGGTCTAAACAGCAGTATTTTTTTTGAAAAAACTCTAAAAGGTTTATCTATGCTTAAGTTTCTTTTTTTTTTTTTTATATATAACATATCGTTCAACATTACGCCAAAGAAGCGTTAAAAAGTTCAAGTATCCTGTAAATTAGATTGAAAATGTTAGTTTTGTACCCTTTATTTAACAAAAAAGCTATTTTCTGATCCTAGCAGGTATATTTCCTTTAAAAAACTTAAATAACGTGCAGTTGAGTTTAGAGACAAACTTTAAAGCATTTTAACTTATTTTCAAATCGGTTAAACGATTGGAATGCAAAAGTTACTACTAAGTTTATTCAGAATAATATTTATTCTTAAAAAAATCTGCATGCTGCATCTCTTAAATCATTTGTTTTCTCGTTTGAGGCGAGTCTTAAATTTAGGTTATGCAGTTGATGACAGTTTAACCCTTTAACGGACCTTTTTTTCTAGTAGTGGAATGATAAAATATTTTTAGGATTTAGATCAGTTTCAAAAGAAAAATTCATGTAGTTCATTCAGTAAAATTACCATGATTTATTACTGCCCCCCCCCCCGCCCCCTTAGGATGCGGGTATTCCTCACACGTTTAAAATTTGCTGCATTTGGCGGCAAATATACTTCCTACAGTCTTTACAAATTTATGCCAACTAAAGGGGTGAAATAGCTTACTGTAAACGTTTATAAGTTGGTGAATTTGGTGGCAAGTATACTTACTACAGCCTTAGAAAGTTTTAATGAAAAAAAAATTCTCCTATTTGCGACACAATATGTTGTAATATTATTTTACCACCTAAAGCGGTAAATTCGAGACATGTAGTTTTTGAACTTCGCAGAGATTATTTAATTTCAATCCTTGATTGAGCGTATGAAAATTTAATATATCTACTAATAATAAAGCAGCAAGTATGTCTGTCTGTGTGTCTGTCTGTGCCCGGCATAAAGCCAAAGCCGTTCAGCGATTTTTCCTGAAACTTGGCGCGAAATTAGTTTGGAACATGGGGGTGTGCACCTCGGAAAGTTTTTTTCTGAACTTCGAATTTGTTTCTTTTTTATTCCAATTTATAGCAGAAAATTGCATAAAATAGTCCTTTTCTATCGAAAGAAATTATCACATATTTTCGAGCTTGATACCAATGAAAAGCCCGTAAAACACTGTAACAGGAAGAGCTTGCCCTTCGTGCTAAAATTGGAAGCCTCTAAACTAACTAGAAAATAAGTTATAAGCGTTTTTCTCTGTAGTTCGAAATTATTTTTTCACGGTACTTAACTTTAATTTTATTTGAATTGTTACCACGCCGACTGGCTTATAATCCTTTTCTTTGTTAACGAAATAAAATTTATTTTTTGCGATCGTTAGAAATCAAGAATAGTCAAAAATACGTTAAGTAATTAAATAAAGATTGGAAAATAAAAAAATAGAAAGAAGGGTTTTGAGATGGGGAAAAAGGGTCAGTTTGTCTGTCTGTCCCCCCTAATACTTTAGAACGAATTGTCCGATTCGAAAAATTCTTTTTGCATTCGAAAGATCTGAACAATTTTTCGTTTCTAATTTCAACAATTTTTCGTTCAATTTTGAACAGTTCAAAAAAATTTAACATAGCGCCTATGGGCAAAAATGAAGCAAATTATGTAAACTCTGGGCACAACATCCAAATTCCTATGAGTAAGCTTACTGGAAGAAGCTTTCGGCGTAACATGCAATTGAACAATTTTTGTTCATTTTTGAACAGTTAAAAAAAATTAACATTAGCGCATACGGGAAAATTTCAATCCCATATACATCCTGATCTAACCGACAGATTTGCTTGGAACAAACTTTATCGAAAAGATGTTGGGCCGTAGAATATGTACAGATACGAATATCAACTTGAACTAAACGAGCTTATTTTCCTATGAAATTTTTTGATCGGGATTTTTGAGGTAATTTCTGAATGAATGAATAACTGAATGAGTGAAAAAATGAATGAATGAATGAATGAATGAATGAATGACTGAATGAGTGAATAAGTGAAAAAATAAATAAATGAGTGTATAAATACATGAATAAGTAAATAAATGTATGAATGAGTGAGTGAATGAATATGTATTAACCGTTGAAAATGGTATATTTGAAGTAGTTAAGGATGAAAGCTAAATGAGAAAGAGGGAGAAAGATAGATGATAAATTTGAGGTTGGAGATACGGGAAAAAAGGCTCCTATAGTTCTAGACGGAACTTCTTGTTATCATTTTGAGAAGCAGCCGATTTTTAATTTATTTATTTCTTTTCTTTTTTAATTTTGATTATTCTTTTTTTTTTTAAACGAATTAAAATACTGCACTGGGATTTCTTAAGGAAATGTTATCCTTTATAGCGATTTTTGTTATTCCAACCTATTATTATTATTTATATTTTTATTTATTTACTTTTTTTTCTCCAGTGAATTAGCAAACGTGTTATTTGCCTATTTGGGCTCAGATGAAATTCTTTTCCGCTTTTAAAGCTTTTCCTGCTGCTGTTAGTTTCTGCAAGGTACAAAATTTCGCCTTTCTCTTTTACTGTCAATGAATAATAGTTCAAAACTAATTATACTAAAAATGCATTAATTAAAACTATTCTAATGGATTATAATCGTCTTTTTTGTGTCGGTACATGAACTAAACAAACAAAAATGCATTTTCTCTTAAATATTTTCTTTTCCGTTTTTTTCGATTTTTTTTTTTTTTTTTTTTTTTGTCCTTGTGTATTTTGTAAAAAAAAATGCTTAAATGTGTAGGATCGCTAGTTCATTGTCGTGGGAGGATAATTTTTAATTATGTGTAATAGCAAAATTTACACATAAAAAAATTACCACTATGCGCACAATGGCGATCCGACTGGTCTTTTCATTTTTCAACATTGGCATAGCCGTGCGGGTATCGCTAGTTAATTAATAGTGTTATTGTTTCACGCAGAATCACTCATCAAAATTACAGTAAGAAAAACTAAAATAAATAAGCAATAACCTGGAATATTACAATTTTTAAAGTATAACTCCCCTAACATTGGAAACGAACATTTCAATTAAAGAAACTTCTATCAGAAATAAACTCTTTCTTTTAAATTTCTTTTTCTAATGAACATTGAAAATATCTTTTTCCAATTACTTCTTTGGAATTAAAGTTTGTGTTTCATTTTCTTCATGCAGTATCTGATCAAAATGAATACAATCTTATTTTTTGTACTTTAAACTAGAAGAAAAGTTATGCAAATTGTTTTTGAAATGAGCTTTTCTTTCAAATGAGCTTCTTGATTTTCTTTCAAGGAATTTTACAAAAATGAACCCAAGAGAAAAGGTATCCGTTTAATCTACTTATCGAACTGGTTGGAGCTTACACAGTGTAACTGATTCTAGAAAAGTATCAAATTGGGAAACGTAAAATATTATAGATAATTCTGTTTTTCGTTAATTTCAAGCATTATCCTAAATAACAATCTTTATAAATGATTTGTTCTGCACATTTATTTGGAAATATCTCTTTATTTTTATAAATTTTTCGATTGCTTATTCACCATAAGAACTTAACTAATGTAAGAGGGAAACTAGAGAAAATGTGGTGTTCGTTATAAAAACACGATATATCAATAAAAACGTAAAAGTGTTCAACGTAGTCTCGCTCTTATTGTATACTGACATATATTTTATAAAGGATACTTCTTGGCAGCTTTTAGCCAAAGTGATAAATATTATAACCCAAAATAATAAATCACAGTCTAAAATTATAATAACAATTTTATTACATAATTTCAATAAAACGTAAGATTCAAGTTTCAAACAAAGTGTCAATAAACGACTGATCAAATAAAAAAAATGAAAATAAAAATCATTTTTGTATTCCATTTCGTTAATTACCTAAAATTAAACCGAGATTAAAGTGATAAGGAATACTTGAATATGAAATGGTAAAAACATGCTAAAAACATAATGCTGCTTTTTAGCCTATAATCACGTGAATAAAAATTAAAGAAATGAGTAAAGAAAAATTTTAAGGAAGGCTTCATCTGAAAATAAAAAATAACTCAATATATGAAGAAAGAAAAATAAGAAAATAAGTTTAGTTAAATCAATATTTAAAAATACTACATTTATTTTGAGAAAGAAAGGGTTTGTGAAAGTCAGTTGTCTATTTTTCTGTCGGATGCTCCGTCCGTCCTAGCGGTAGCTATCGAGGGAACACTCCACTTTGAGTTCTTGGTCTGCACACCTCATTCCTATGTTTCATTTTATGATTATTTTTTTTTTTGTCTAATTTCGAAAAGTTCAGATTTTAACAATGTCTATGAGAGAACTTTGGAGCAATTTTAAAATCTGATCGTAAAAGCGCATTTGCTTCAAACAAATTTTACTAGAAAGAACTATTACGTCTCTTGAGGTAGAACTTGCGCAAAAAGGTGTTTTTCTTTTCTTTTATTTGATTATTTTAAACCTTTTTATTTGAACACTTTAAAACATTTCAATTTTAGTGGTTATTAACAAAGTTTTTAGCATTAAGGTTTAAGACACATGTTCTAATTCTTCGTCTTTCAATGTTGCATTCTAAGGCATTTCGTTTATGTTCGATTAAGGTTACCTTGATATCATATACATACATGTATAAACAATTTAGTTTTTCACGTTCCTTAAGTAAAAAAAAAAAAAAAAAACATTAACAGGCTAAGTCTAGGCATGAACACTGAAGTAGCTGCTCCTTCAAAAATAGATTTACAACAAGTATTTGTAATTGTAATTGTTGGGTCCTTGTAAAAGTCATTAAACTGAACCGAATCTTTAATAGAGCAACTAGGTTAATGACCAAAAGAATATAACATTCATTGATTTCTATTGCTTTGCTGTTTTCTTCTTTGAAATAGTATCCGACAAATGGAAAGGTATATCGATCTTAGCCTAATTGATTACCGTTTTTTATAACAAAGAAATAAGTTTTAAAAGAGAAATTGCCCTCGCAACTAGATTATCTTTTATTAGTTCATTGAAGTTGAAATGTTATAACACGTCTGAACTTAGCTTCTACTTCAAACACAAGAGATTATTATTTCAGAAGGAAAAAACAACCAAGTGAATCAGCAGAGAACAGTGGTGGTTCAAAAAGAAAAATGCTGAAGATAAGCGTTAATTAAATATTTACTTTTGTGTTAACGAAACAAAAACTTATATTTTTAATCGCATAAATTTGTCAAATATTTTTTCGTCCTTCAAATGAATTGTTTTTACGGGAAAATATGTAAAACTCACTTATATTTTTTATAGATTGTAATAGTTTGAAACAATACACAGTACGAGTCCTTTTTCCCAGAATAGCTTCCAACTGACGCAATGATATTCAGTATAGGAAGAACGAATTTTGACAGTTAGATCATTGATAAATGACCTATCCCTGAAAGAATGTCTAGAGAAGGTCAAGAAATGTTACGTCGCAATTTTTTATCGCCCCAAGGTAAAGGGAGCATCCCATACCGGAAATATATCAATTTTTCTTATTATTTTAGTCATTTATATCTCTTTGGTTTCTTCTATCATTCATTCTTTATATATGACGGCAGTTGGAAGCATTGGCTGAAGTTTAAAGTATATATGATTTTTTCGGTTTCAGATACCTACATATATAATATAATTTCGATTGTAAACCATCATCGTTTTTTTAGTGAGTAAAAAGGATTTATTTTTAAACATACTTATGTAAATAAATGACTGCATACTATACACATAGGTATATAACATATACATACATACATATATATATATAAGTATATGCATATATACAGTAGATCCTCGATTATCCGAGGTAATGTGGACCGAGGGTACCTCGGATAATCAAAAACTCGGATAACACGGACTCTGTCCAAATCGAGAGGGAAACAGGGGTTGAAATGAATGAAAATTTCGTCAGGCTTTTACTAACTGACTAATACTACTGATACCTGTTTCGCAAGAGACTTCTTTTGTTTTTTAAGTGTTGATGAAAACAAAATGGAACGATTTAACATCTCAATTATTATTTTCTTAAATAAAATTAAAATCGTTTGCAGGTATTTTTTATTGCTTAAAAAATAAAGCATTTGTATTTACACAACCAATCAATCAGTCAATTGCTTTCGCAAAAGCTAAGCCTATTGATACGTGCATTTCGGCTTTTTATTAATACTAGCTTCTTTGCTATTTGTTGAAACCAAATTCTGAAAATATGTTCCGAATGTCTAATTTTCTACATATTTCGATGCTAAAAAAAGTTTTTGGCATTTTTGGTATTCTACAAAAAAAGGTTCAACTTTCTTTTACAAATCATACATTTTAATCCGACGTGAAATGTGACTGCTTAGTATATTTTTATTACAAAATGTATTCTTCCACTAAATGTAGAAAAAGCTTTATTACATTTTAAGAAAGTGTGCTTGCACTGAGATTCGTTTTTTTTTTTTTTTTTTTTAATATATTTGCAATGCGCGCAGTTTTCTAATTAAAATTAATTCTTTGTGAAAAAGAAAAGAATAATAATAAAAAAAATCTTTTCTTCAAAAATAAATAAGTAAATTACACCCTAGGATGTTTTCAAACGATAATTTTTACAATGTTTATTCCATAATTTTTCCCAAGCTACAAATCTGAAAGAAGAAAACGAGAACACTATTTTTTTTCATTTTCGAAAAATATTTTGACGTTGATTGAGATAATTATTAACCCTATTTTGGAGTTGATTAAAAGTTTTATGTACAACTATCATTAAAGGATAATTTTAATGCATACACTTTTATGAAGCAAGTTTGTTCACTTAAATAACAAATTCACTTAATTTACTTAAAACCTTCAAAAATTAAATTTTGTTTGGAAAACATTTTTCATTCAATAAAAACGATTCAATTTAAGTCTTATCAATATTATTTCTACTACTGACATCAAATATTAGCCAGTGTTTAGAGATGTCTTTTAGTAGAGATGTTAATAAACTTTTATATGTAGAGTCCGTAAGAAATACAGTGATGGAAAATGTTACTTTTGAACTTCTTAAAACACGAAAATGAAACTAAATTTAGTCTGATTTCAAATATTATTCTTAGTTAAAGAGTCAGCATTTTTATGTGAACAGCTTTACATTTGATTTCCATCGTGCTTTGTTCGAAAAATTAAATTTTCCATGAAAAAATGAAGTTTTTCGATTTTTGTTTGTAAATGAAAGATAAACTACACGGGGTGTTGATTATTATTGTTATTATTATTGAAAAATTTTCTAGTCCTTCTCATTTTTATATCATTGATAATGTAGAATAATTGCTATTTTTAATTCATTTTAAATCTCAAAGTTTCAGTTTGGTTTTATGTACCATATTTCATTAGTCAAGCATTCGTACCCTTTATTTTGGAGCTACATTATGATTGAGATAATTCCAAATCACTGATAGTAAGCATTTCGTTTCCATACTTCGGTATAGAATTTTTCGATTACAATAACTTATGTTTTAGATATTTTGAATTAAACAAATCACTAAACGCAAAAGAAATATCATTTAAGTTAATTGCATGAATAAATTAATTAAAAGCATGTACAGTAAATAAAAACTGCTATTGAAAAATAATTTATCCCCGAATTGTGAAGTAGAAAGAGAAATAACTAGGGCAGCAGACAGCAGTGTTCTTCTTTTTCATTTCGTATTCATTAAGAAAATGCTTTACTGGACTGCATGTATGCATTGTACGAAACTTTGTTTATATGTATTAGGCAACTATTTTACCCGCATTGCCACGAAGTCCAGAGTGTTGTTAAAGCTAAAGAAGCACAACAATGAAATGACTCTGATGTATTAGCCGTTGGGAATGCTTACACCAGTCATCACGGGACAAGCGAACCCAGCACTCAGAATGATAAAGTGAAATAGCAAAGTAACTTTTCTTGACCAAGCATGGACATTCATTCTGCTAAGAAAACATTTATCAATAGCCCCACTGTCAGAATTTGCTTTCTCGGGGCCAAAAACTTCTCTCTCTCTCTCTTAGAAAACCACACATTAAGCGGGGAGGGTGGTTGCCAAGGGGAGATATTGAACGGTAGTCAGTGTTATCGTGTCGGATTTCTTCGCTTCTCCGGGCCTTGTCGAAGATGGAAGCCTTTTGAGAATTATGGATAGTTCGAAGGTTTGTTTAATCTCAGTTTCTGCTCCTCTGGTATTCACAGAGAAGTGTCACCAGTTTTATTTTATTCGGGAAAAGATATCAGCTACATTTAGGTTTTATGAGGCTTAACAATACGCTGAAGAATTTAATGAAATGTGGCGAAAATGGTTTCAACCGCTCTGTATTGCTTTCTATCGCGTGAAATTAAGAAAAATTAACTCGCTGCCAAATATAAAGGAAAATATTATTTGCAAAAACCATTATATTTCTCAAACCAACTTGATTTTTAAAAACGAAGAAAGAAAATTAAACAGAAGAAGAAAATTAATTTTACGTCTATTTTTCACCCCAAATTAATTTTATCATGTTGCAGTGAATTGAAAAAAAGAAAGGAGGTATTGTAAAATCTAATATAAGCTTAAACAAACTAATCGATGACTTGATTTATTTACTTTTGCGAAGTCCCTTATTTCATTAAATTATTTCACTTATCGGTAGTTAAAATATCTTAAATTTGAAATTTTACAGCTCCATTTGTGTGTCGAAAGGAAAATTCCTGTTAGTGATGTTTTTTTCAAAAAAATATCAATATTGTTCAAACAATTTCAAAATAAATTTATTTTTTACTTATTGTAATAAACTATAGAGTCAGGTGGGATAAAGTGATTTTAAAATTCACGTTTTTCAACTTTTGTCGACAATGAATATAAGAATTTATTCAAAACTTCAGACTTTTTACTTGATATTTTACATCATCTTATTAAGGAACATAAAAATTTGGATAGAAACAAATCAGCAAAATAATTATACGATGCCTTCTTTCTGGGACGCATTTATGGCCACTTAACCTCAAGGAGTGGAGTAAAATAAGTAGTTCATGGGGTAAAATGGTCATGATTGAAAAAAAGACCATGCAAATGTATTAATAACAAAAATACTCAAAAAAGGTACATTTTATAAAAAAACAACTTTATTTCACCCAACTGAATTTATTAATGTGCTCTATTACGGTCAAAAGTTTGCCTAATCTTCGTAACGCTTTATAGGGTACTTCAGTCTCTTTAGCTGTTGCATGGTCTCAAAACGAAGTTATGTATAAAAATATTTCAGGATACATACTAGTAGATATTCTTAGGTTCCTAAATATTAAGTGTTAAGTCTGACCATTTACTTAATCCATACAATAAAACATCAATATGAAATTCAAAATTTTCCGAGAAACAATTAAAGTAGTTTTTAATGAATGAGTAAATTAAGTTACTTATTGAGTAAACATTGTTAATAAGATAATTATGAGATAAATGAAGCTCATTAAAAATCAAAATGGGAGGTAAATACATATGGTTAAATTATCTCTTGCTATTTCATGCCTTGTTCTTGTTCAAAGTACAGATAGTTCTAAACATTTACAGCGTAATAATATTTATAATAAATATGTTTAGAAATGAAATATTTCATCGGGATAACTTGAAAATTGTTTTATTAAAAGTGCTTCTGAAAATTTGTAAACATCAAACACACCTTTGAGAGAATATTGTCTTATATTAATTTCAATCTCTATTGCATTTCAGCTCAGTTGTGTGCGATAATTCCTGTTTACTGAAAAGTAAATTTAAAAGTTTTTTATAATAATACAGTGTTAATGAAATTAATGTTTAACTGACATCTGCCTCGTGGCTTAATTTCTAACAATGAAGTACCCTGTCTTAAAAATTTGTTTTTATGCGTAATAGCTTTAATTCCCCCTAATAGCTAAAAACTTGCATAAATTTGAAAATTAATATGGAAGCTGAGTTCTCATGAGTTTCTATGCAAAATAAGTCCTTTTCTACCTCCTAACATTAACCTTACAGAATTTTAGAACATTAGTACATGGAAGCCAAATACTATGATACAATGACCTCTTTCCCCCATCTTAGTTAAACTATGCTGTAAAATAATATATCGACTAAATCTAGCTTCACGGTTCGTGAGAAAGTATTTTTGATACAGTGTAAAGCATCCTGCACTGTCCTGCATTAGATGCAAATTCTTTAAAACAAATTGTCAGAGAGAAGTTTAAAGAGCTATTTCAATTTCAAAGTGTTGTATAAACAAAAAGATTATTTGTCTTCTTCACCTAAAGAATTGCCATTGAAATGATTTCGAATGTAAAATTTAAATCTTAATTATTAAATGTAAAATAAAACATTTACACCCTTTCCTTTATATACTACAAAGCTATAGCTTTTTATTTTCCGTGTGGCCACTTTATCCGAAATTCCCTAGCATTTTTAATATTCTTTACTCAGTTTATTATTAAAACTCTAAACCACTAAAGAACAATAGTTGGTATTTAAATGGAAAAATTAATTGTTTTGCTCGAAATCATTCATCCTTCAGATTTGCCTGCAAAAGGGCAAAGAAAATATTCCCAAACACGGTTGGAATTAAACAGCTTGTTTACTGCTGGGAAATTATTTTTTCTTTTTTAATAGGTCCCCTGTGCCTAAATCTGGAATAATGTTTGCCAGAAACTTACAGAATTCGCAAAATTCAACGATGTCTTCAAAACCTTAACTAGCTAAAAATCAAAAAACATTTCTAAACGAAATTACTTTTATCATCTGCATACGCTTAATTTGAAATCTAAATGCCCCGATTAGAGCATCTGATTACATAAAATCTTAATTAGCTTTTTGTGGTAGAGATGTCAGAAAGAAAATATATATTTCAAAAGCTGTCATATTTGATTTAAATTACGCTTAAAGGTGCACACGACTGCAGACGGGGGTTGAAAAAAGCGCCTTAAAAGCTGTTATAACTGAAGAGGTTGTTTGCTGCCGCACTATGTCTCTTCTTTTTAAATAAATGTCTTGTGTATAAATGTCTAATATTACTACAACTATAGCTGTTGAATTTACATATATTAATTTTGATACATAAAAACATTTAATTATTTACTTATTTTAATAAATTTTGCAAAAAACTTCAAAAAAAGACCAATTTACATTTAAAATTTGATACATCAAGCTACGTTTTATAAGTTGCAAAAACTATATAAATTAAAATTATCTCAGCCTTCCGTTTGTCGAGGCACACAAAGAAAAATATAACTTGAAAAGTAGTTTACTTGCCTATAATACCCCCACTGTGTTTATGATAAAAATTTTGAATGTAAAATAAAATAATGTAGTATGTACTACAAAAACAACGGTACGTTTATTAAGCAATTAATTACAACGAAACAATAAAATTTTTGATGAGAAATTTTCGTTTGATGTTTTTTGATAATTTCATTTATATTTATTCGTATAAATGACAATGCTACTCTCATATTCTGCATTTAGCAGTCTCAGTCTTTTTTCCGTTTTATGTTGGTTAATATTGAAAATCCGAATTCAGACAAATACGATGTAGAAAGTTGTAATAAAAGGTATTTAACGGTAAAAACAACATTTGTTTTAAAGCGTACTTTAATTTAAACAAAATGTACTCGTTATAAAAGGAATTGTAATTTTTACTATATACACTAGATGAAGTACTCGGCGTTGCCCGACATAACAAAAATAAAAAGTATTTTAATTTGAAATTGTTTACTGAAGTTTTGATATAAGAGAATTATGAAGTAGATAAAAAAATATATCCTCGTGCCCAGCGCTAACGTGATCCAATGCCTTATTCTTTAACTGTTCATCAAAGAGCTATACTTCCAATTGCAAAAATGCTTAAAATGTGGTAATACAGTTTTAGTCGATCCTGAAAGTCGTTTTAGTCAATACACGCATTTGTGTAAAATTTATGAAATTTAAATTTATTTAGTAAACATACAGTTATGCAAAATCATGCTTCCTGCATAAACCCCTTTTAAGCAACACATTGCTTTATTTGTCAATATATATATACTAGTAAGCCCGGCGGTCAAACGAAACGACCGCTGTTCTAGATATTATAAATTGTAATTAAAATGATTTGTGCAAACTTTTCTGCGAATTCAAACTGAATTACCCAGGTCAGGCGGCGAGGACGCCCCTTTGCTTACTGCCCCCCCCTCCCCGCCCACTACTATAGATTTATGGTTGGATCTTATTAGGAGAGCTCACCCCGTTGGCGCGGTTGGCGATGAGTACATCATCTTTGTAATCCTGATTTAATCGTAAACCTGTTTTCTCGTTCTGCGAGGTGGACGCCAAATTGGCGGTTTTGAAACGGGGTGGGCTCTCCTAGGATTTTACCAAAGCACAGACAATAAAAAAAATAAAGGATTAAATTAAATTCGCGTACTTATACATTAACTTTTAACGGAGATTGCAAATACAGCGAAGCCTCACTCAATATGCTAGGTAAAGGTTTCGATTATTATTAGTATATTTGTTACAATAACAATGGCAACTGCATTGATTTGTTTGTTCACACGGCAACTGTAATTATACGGTTGGAAATGAGGGCAACAATGCAAAAATAAAATAAAACGGCCAAAAAAAATCATTGAAAAATTTTTAAAAAATTAATTAAAAAACTAATTGAGTCACATATTTCATTTTTGCAGCGATGAGTTTCTCGGGTCGTAAACATTAACCGTGCCGAATGTGGTCCCGATCGGTAAAACGGCCTGGGATTCTATAGCGGACAGACAGACAGACAGACAGAATAAGCCGCTTATATATAAGAAGTAGTAACGGGAGATTCAAACATTAATAGTTCACTACCGATAAAAAAAAAACTAAATAGTTAACAAAATACTTTTAATCCGTAATCTAAAACAAAAAAGCCCGTTTGGCTATTCAGAAATAAAACAATAACTATAGTTAAAATATAACATCAGCAAGCACTTCTGCTGCTTACAGTCGCCAAAATCTATTTTGGCGTAATAACATTGAAATTCACTTCCCTTTTAGTATATGAATCGGATGCTTGATCAAAATTTTAATTTTGTCGAGGCTCTTGTCGAAAAACTTGGCGGCTATTATTTCATTAATACTCTCTAATCAGTTTCATAAGCCCAAACCCTTTAGTATTTGGTAGAACATAAACATCTAACTCTTAAGCATAAGGTTAGTAAATCCCATTTCCGAACTTTTGTTAAGCAAGACTTTTTTTCCTGTAATAAAAAAAAAACTTCATTTTTTATCAAGACAAAATAAAATCGCTACTCACATATCATCTTCAATTCACTGTCGATCCAAAGAACAACTTGTTGAATTGTTTTAACATCGTATAATCATTTTTGCGCTTGCAAGTGTGCACGTTCCCCTTTCATTAATTTATCTAGTATAAAAGTCACGTTATAAATAAATTGATAAATATTTCTGTCATAGATTTGGGCCAAAGTAATTCAAAATGGCAATGGTCGAAAAAGAAATGAGCAATGAAAATGGTTTGAAATATGACGTTTTTTAATTATATCCTCGTTATATTTCAACCAATTTAGACAAATTATATACCTAAACCTTCCTCAGGAATCACGCTTTCTATTGGTGCACACATCTCTAAAATCACTTTAGTGGGTCGAAAGTGTTTATCCTGTTTAGAAACGTACAGTCGCATTATGTATATAAAGATTTCAAAAATTTGTCGCAGACTTTAAGAAATTGCCAGCTAATGGAAGGTGCCAGTCGTTGAGAATCACTGTCTTAAGTTGATGATTTAAAATAAAGTCATCAACCACCTAAATCTGTTTTTGCCGAGGGTTTCGCTTAGACACGTTGCATACGCTACATACGAATTTTAAGTTAGCCACTTTAAAATATCCTATACATAACCTTGTCACAGTAGAATTATTGTATATTCAATAATGTTTCTTCAAAGCTCTTGTCTGCTCTGCAATGTTACACTTCTAATGTACTAATATTCTTGACGAGGTTCAATAAAAGTTGTACTCTTGCCAAAAAAAAAATCAGGAAAATTTCTTACAGAAAAGAATTTTTTATAAAATCAAACGGAGGCTTGCAGGAATTATGTGTTTCATGTATTAAAAAAACAAATATAACAGGCTTACTTACAAGTGCAAATTTTTAAAAAAAATAAAGAATACAGGTGACATGTTTAGTACTCAGAAGAACAATAATATTGAATCACCAAGTCCACTCATGATGGTCTATGTAAATATGTATATATGGTAGTATGGAAATAAGTTACATTGTTGGTAACATATCATAATAAAAGTTAATTTATCAGTACGTGTGTTTCATTAGATACTATGAAAAGTGAATATGTTGATATATTCGAAAATAATTAATTTTAAAATATGCAACCTCTTTTATTATAAGTACCATTCATAGCTTTTGTAACTAAGCTAAAAGATAAGTATGTAAAAACATGACATTTCGCGAGCTCATAGATATTAGTAACAGTATGTAATGCTGAAACTGTTACGCATAAAATTGCGTTTACGCATTAAACATCATATATATTACAGACTCATGTTCCGTAGAGAATGATGAGAGAGAGATTATTGTTGGTTTAACAAAAACAACTTTGATGGATTACTGCAGTGAATTAGAATATACAGTTAGTTATTTCCTGGTATGAACCAAATATGCAAGTTATAAGTTGCATCAGCAAGCCTATAGTGATGAAGTCAGGCATTTTTTAAAAGATTTTTACTATTTTTCACAATGATTCGAACCTTTAGGTTGGCAATGTATTGGAAACTGTAGTTTTTAAGTTAATTATCTTTACCTTGAACGTGGCGATTTAATATCGATGTTCTTTGTCTTTTATTGCAATAAATGCTCTTGTACAAAGTCTATGAAAACGGAATGTCCCATAGCAGTTTAATTACGGATAATTTTACTAAATAATATGAATAGCAAAATTTTTTACGGATATACAGTGCATGCATTTTGCTGCGTACTTTGCGTTGTGGTAAAATATTGACCCAATCAGAGTTCCTATACTTTTCTTTATCGAAGTTTTCAACTTATTCTTTTTTCTTTAAACTTGATATGTAGCACTCGTAAAGACCACAATAAGGCGAATATCAAAAGCGTTGTCAAACTGTTTGGAAATATCGCCTCAGAGCTGCTAAGACATCGTCATTTTCCTCAAACGGAGCTTTCATCGAAAATCGTTGCGGAAATTCTCTTTCCTGGGAGGAATTGTTATCGTACAATTCTGAAAAGTTCAATCCACCCTAACTAACCCCCTCTCCCCTGAGCTCTATTTGCATAAAGCGGAATATTTCAGAGCTGGAAAATATATGTCAATAACTACGTCTAGATAGCGCTTGGTACAAATTGCAGCCGATGCTAACATAAATAAAAGAAGAATAAAATTGTGTCAGAAGAAGATCAATTTTGGTAGTTGGATTCGCTCACTCGACGTGTTTCGATCCACAATTCCCTCATTTTCGCATTTAAATGAAACTGTCCGAAATACTTTCCCCCAAATTTGCTCCCATTCGGTATCAAAATCGAGAACATAATGAGAGTTCGTGATTTATTCCGGGAGAAGAAAGGAAAGAAATTAATAAATAAAAGCAGAAGTGAATTTTACGCCCATGCAAAAATGGTGGTGAAAAAAAAAAATGGTCTTCCCTTTAGCATTGTAAACGTTTTCTCATTTGTATGAGAATTCAACCGTGAAGAAGAATTACAGCTTGAAATAAAGGAAAAAATCTTTGGATGTATAATGAACTTCATCGATTTATTTTTCATTTATTTATTTTTTTAAGCATACTTATACTTTGCATTTTTCCTTAGAAATTTCATAACTTTCTATGAATTGATTTAGTTTATTTCCTATTTTAATGAAAAATGTCTCCTTAAAATAAGTAGCTTTACTTATCACTTTATATAAAAACTAGCATATATGCGGAGAAGGTTAACAAAAAGAAGCGTAAGGGAATTTCACGCCCGAGCAAAAATGATGGAGCAAAATAATGCAATAATTGTAACAATGATAATAAGTAATCTTCCTTTTCGCATTGCAAACGTTTTTCTCATTTGTATAAGGACTCAACCGTGAAAAGGAATTGCTTGAAATAAAGGAAAGAACCTGAGCATATATAGTAAACGATTTATTCATTAAAATTACCCTCTTTTTAAACGCAAACGTACATTATACCTTATAATTTTCAGTTTTTTACGAAATGTTTTCTTTTTTTTTTAAAGTAAGTATCATAGTATATAAAAATTAACATAAGTGCCAAGGAATCAGAATTTATTTCCCACTATTTATTTTTCTCCCTTTCACAACAAATATTACTAACTGTGGAATATTTCCTTCCATTATTTTGCAAGCACTTTCATTAGAAATTATGCTTCTCAAGTTTGTAAATGAAGTTAAGAAGCATAGTTCATAAAGTAGTATATGCTTCATATAATTTTCCCTCCTATTACATGTTTTATTGACAGTCAACAGAAATTTGCATGGGGTGTACGACACCTTGAAACAAGTTTTCAACCAGAATTTGGAAATACCAAAAAAGATACGTTAAAAGGTAGTTTTCCATTTTGTAGTACATTTTAATAGCATTTTTTGCAAATACAAATCAATTATTCATACAGCAACGAATAAAACAAATATTCTTAGCAATTAGCATTGTGGTTGGAGCGAAGCAGGTGTACAATCAAAGTTCTAATGCGGAAATAATGTATTCAGATTACAGCTTTTTAGAAAGAAATGCTTTCTGAAAAAACATGAAAGTTTGTAGCATAAAATAGGAAAACATCGTCAAATAGGTTCTTGTAATTTTTGCTAAGTGGATTAAAAGTCATTTCAACAGCTCCAGTTGATGAGATTATTCCAATTGATAGTTAGGGTTAAAGTTGTTGCTTGGCGATATATGTCTCTCATAGCGTCAAAAGAAGTATAACTTCAACAACGGTATTCGAATTTATTATATAGAATAAGGGAAACTTCAAATTTAATAAATGAAAAGGAAGTGGATTTAAATTCTACGTTTTTTAAATTTTTATTTTTTTTTTACGTATCAACGTTGCATTAATTCATTCTACAAAACTATATAAATCGTGATAGATATAGAGAAAGAAGGTTGTTGATATTACTAAGACAAAATATTATTGAAATACTGTAGACAGCATGATTAGCTGCAAAAATTGGTATAGGTTTGCGTTTTAAACATAGTCCTCAAAATAAGGAAGAGATATAAAATATGATTTAAGCAATCCGTAGACGTTATAAAGTGGTTCATAAATGCCGCTGACTTTTTATATAGTAAAACAAACAAAAAAAAAGGTTTCAAATATGGAGAAATACATTTAGATTCATTCCAAATACTCCCAAAAAATTGTTCTTAGAGCTTAATAATAATTTGTGATTATGAGTGCTGCTCTCGGTGTTCTTATGCAGTTCTATTATTTGATCACTATGCGTAAAGAGATGAACTGCATAGCTGAAGTATACACTGTTAGAAATTTCATCATGAAATTACAGTTAAATAACCGCCATCAGTCTGTCCATTTAATTCACCGTTAAATTTACGGTTTGGAACATTTTTCTATCTTTACGGGACCTAAACCTTTTCCAATCAGCTTGGTTAAAAGACCGTAAATACAAAAGTTTACGGCTTTATAACCATTTAAAAATGGTTTTAAAACAAAATTTTTACCGTTGATGAACCGTTTCGAAGCGTAGAATCTTCGAGGCGTAGAAACCGCAAACGAAGCGTGAGGGAATTGAACCCGGGTGTATGGTATGCCAGCCTTGCGCTCTAGTCATTCGGCCATCTACACCACGTAAAGCGGCCGTTTATTTAACAATAAATCTTCTTTTCTAACAGGCAAACTGCCTTAATATTGAGGGTTTAGTTTTTGATTGGATCCAAAGTCATTTTTGGTCTAAATTTACTGTATATTAAGGAAAATCATTTCATTTGCTGAAAAAATTGAAATACAAAAAAGCTTCATCAGCTCAAATTATCGGTTTGCTAATTCGTAAACAGTTCGGGTGTCCGATGTCTCCAACTTTTGATTTACGTGTGTATGCGTTTCTATTTTGTAACCACTGCTTAAGACGCTTTTTTTTTCTTCTTTTTTTTATATACACATGCAGATTTGAACTGATAAATCTTTATTCATATTTTGACAACAACGTACGACCAGTAAGGTTTCGCAACCAAGATGGACGACCGATTCTTATTGAGCGCTTGAAAATTACGGTTATTTAAACGTTATTTAGGAGAAACAGAGAATAAACGATTTTTTTCACAATCAGCGGTTTGAATACCATCTTTTTAATGGTTATTCAACTGTTGTAATTAAATATGGTAAAATAACAATCAAATAAATGGTTATTGGTTATTTTACTATCTTCTTACGGAAATGTTTAACAGTGTAGAGAGAAAATATCAACGAAACAGTAATAGATAATCATACCCTACTCTTCATTAAAAGATTCCTATTAAATCCCTTTTTAATCATACCAAAGAATTATCTTTCGACTTTCAAAATAGTCAATGTGTGTAACCACCTGCAGTACTTCTTGACACTTAGACAAGCTGTGCAATACAAATGGGCTCTAATGCAGCTTGTTACCCACTACTTACTAGATGCTTCATCGCTTTATTTTAAACTACGGGTTTACATAGGGAGTGAAAAATAATAAATCTTTAGTACCTAGATCCAAAGCATTTTGTTGCAAAATTGCCTGCATACACCAGGATATGATCGCAGAGTGATATCAGCTTAAATGGTTTCTTCTAAGACGTTGGAAAACTTCCTTCTACACAGCAGCTTCTAAACTATACGCAACTACATTTATATGTTTCGTTTTTGTGTTGGTTTTTGTTATATGCTATTCAAAAAAAAAAAAAAAAAATACTACAAAACAATGTGTTTAAAATATTTTATGATTTTATTCATAATATATATAAACAATATTCAGAGGAGAAGAGCAATACATATTGTTCTTTTATTATTATTCATATATATAAGAATGATATGTATCTCTCTTCTCACCAGCAAAGTAAGTTTACAAAAGAAAGATTACAACACATTATTATCACATAAAGACACATTAGTGACATATTGTTAAGATATAAAGTTAAATCGCGACATATTATTAAGATATGTGGATAGATCCGTACACATTGTTAACATATTAACTTTTGCATTTACTAATAAAAAAAAGTTGACCACAAAAACTTAAATGAGTGTATGTGAGCTATATATGAATATATATACTCGTATATATGAGATATATTACTAATTACGGCACAAGTTGTTAAGCAGTTGATAAAATCAGCATTTTATTTTGTTAAAATTGCATGGAGAAGGTTTGTATCATTCATATAGTTCACAAAGCATTAAAGCTTCTCAAAATTTTCTCTGCCATTAAATGCTTTATTGACTGAAGTGATTTTAGTTGAAAACAAGCGGTTATGCCACTGTGTACAGGTTACTTTATGGAGTTGATGCCGAGCGGAAAAACAATTACTGTCTAGAAGATGAAAGTTATTTTTTTCCTTTTAAAGGAAATCGAATCCTCAAGCAGAACATTCATTCATATCTTTCCCATTGTAGAATCGATTTCTTATAAAATCGCCATTACTTAATGAAATTCTGGCCGGTATTAAGTGCTACTAAACGTCAAGACCAGACGAACATAGTCTCTAATGACGTTACTTAATGAGGGTTGGAAATAGAGTGCTATATTTGTATTTTGAATTGCTCATGTCTGGACATCACTTCAACTGGGATAAGTATTTCTTTTCTTGTAGAACTTGATAGGTTTACTAGATATAATAGTTTTACGTTTCATTATTTATTGAAAATGGAGTATTTTAGCAGAAGAATTGTTTTTAAGAACATTATTTTTCACTGTATTGCGTTTAAACAATGTACAACAGGCAAAATGATTTTTAGACTACATGCATATTTGCTTCAAGTAAGTCAATAGTTTTACTTTTCATTATTTATTGAAAATGGAGTATTTTAGCAGAAGAATTGTTTTTAAGAACATTATTTTTCACTGTATTGTGTGTAAACAATGTGCAACAGGCAAAATGTTCTTTAGACGACATGCATATTTGTATCAAGTAAGTTAAGCTACGTTAGGTAAGTTAATATTTATCAATATCCATAAGGTTACGCGTATAATTTCATAAAGTATATTCTTGTAACTCAATAAGATATGCAGAATCTACCTCATTTTTCAAGCTTTTATTTATTTATTTATTACAAGCATCACCTACCCTTTGGATATAGAAGGGCAAATTTGTTGCCTAATTGTTCTCTCCGTTTGACGCGTTTTTGTTGTTTTACTGTTTTATATCCAAGCAAAAGTGACTTTAAGTTCAGTAGAAGCCACAAACTGTGTTTTGGTGCGCAGAAGGCAATCCACCGCTGTGGTGCTTGCTGCAAAAGCAGTGTCAAAGCGGCACTTCCTGGTAGTTAAAAATATCGGATTTTGATGCTATTTTGAATATTATATTTTTGTTGGCTCTTAAAGAACTATGCATAGGTTGTTCAGAAAATATGTAAAATGCTGACGAAAACTCGTAAATGACGGACTGTGTTTTTCTACCATAAATGCGAAATCAAAATGTTTCATCACGTGCAGGCCCGCCGTTTATTGATTTTTTTTTTTAAATGCTATAATTCAACGCTTATGTTATTCAGCACATAAAATCACTGCAACAGCTTTAGAAAGTGTGAATGACACCTGTATTTTGCATCCACCCTAGATGTACTCCCCGGAATACATTGTCAATTGTAATAAATGGACTGAATTAAATAAAATGTTTACTGAACTGTTGTTGGAAAAAATATTTACTAATGTGAAATTACTAGATCATCTCTATGTTTAAACTTTCATTATTTCTATTTCAGGCATGCTACGTATCACTAAATAAAACGAGAGGAAAAAATCAGGAAAACTGTAAAACACTATGTTGTAAAATATTCATAATTATGACAAACTTTGTCCCCAAGGATTTACGGAAATGTACTGGAAAGCACCTTTCCGCATATCTTCTAAATGCTGCTAAACTTAACCAAACCCTAAAACTTTGAAATATGTGTGGCATTTCCATTCGATCAGATAAGGTCAATGGGTTTGACTAAGAGTGGAGGGTTCATCCATTGCCGTGCAGAACGGGCGTGCCCAAACGAGTTATTACGTTAATTGAAGTTGCCTTATACGCGACCCATTTCATAAGATAGCGAGAACATTACGAAAATGTTTTCGCTTTCCTTCCTCCACTTCCAAGTCTTACATGTGACAGTCATAATTTCTGTTGAGTTAATAACCAGAATAGATTTACACTCCCCTAGACACTGCGGAATAGAGGGAGACATCTTGATGTGCGGACCGTGCGTGCTATTCCCCCGTTTGCGCGGAATTTTGAATCTCTGTGAAATATTGTAATTTAAATAAGAATTATGAGTAATCAAATGTACCTTTCACCGATATTGTTAAGTTAATAATGGATGCAACTTGGGATTTTCGCCTGTTTCCCTTTTGTTAGTTGTCGTTTTCTGCGCAACATGAACAAATAAATCACTTACATAATATTTTAAAATTCCAAGCTTATTTTGGCACGATAAGCCTTTAAAATCTTTAAACTTGTTATATTTTTTTTGTACAAAAAGTAAAACATGTCTCGGGAAGTATTCTTCCATTCAATATTATAAAATGTCAACCAGACCTGGTAATAATAAATTGCCGATCATATTTTTCATTACATTATAAAAAGCTTAATTCGAGCTATGAAACCCAGAAAATAAACAGCAGTTTAAGATTAAACGGGCAATAAAATTTGCAGACACTTGTTTCGGTGTTTCAAAGAAGTCATTTTTCAGAGCAAAAAATAAATAAAAAGCCGTGAATTTATGCACGCAAAGACATCTTAAAAACGTTGTCATATTTCGCTCTAAGCTTTACAAAAGTGATTAAATGTGCTGGTAATAAACCAGTTCATTTAATAAATAAATAAAAACCATTTATCTACTTATTTTTTTAACAATGCAACAAAAATAACCTTTCCTAAATACGAGAATTTAACACCATGACTCTTATGCATCCTTACATTTTGAGTCTTTCTGTGGGACCCGAACTTCATAATGTTCACTAAAGACTTCACTAAAGTTTGCATCACTTATTCTTCATGTAAGCATCTTATCAAATTAAAAATGAATAAATATGTCCTTTCTGAACTTGTGTATTTAAACAGTAATATTCCGTTATTCAACCTAAGACATTTGATAAACTTCGTAAAAGAAAGCCCTGACAGCACATATTTCCTATATGAGAAGACAATGACATTAATAGATTTTGGTCTGCATAATCCGACGAAAACGCTGATCAAAATATACTTTCTCAAAAAATGCAATACACATTTAAAAATGTGCAAATTGATCAAAACTCCAACCTAATTAGTACTCAAAATATATGCTCAGAAAAGATATTAACACAAGCCACTACCACAACTTTGCTTAAGCTAGATATACGATTAATTCATCAGCAAGCATAAGCAAACCATCGAAGCATGTAAGTAAAAGTTGCTTTTTAAACAAATATGCTGCGATCGCTAAATAAGGGAACCATAAAACAAATTACATAATGGAAATTAATGGGAAGTTTTCCCAATGGCATGCTTAACAAAACTTAAAATTAACCACAGCGTTAATTTTGAGCTTCATTTTTAGCTAAATAACTAATTTTTACTACTGGCTACTTTCCAAACATCACCTTGTTAACAAGCTTTAGCTTTTAGTTCAAGAACCTGCGATGACTTCATTGTTATGAATATAATTTTAGTGTTAAAAAGGTAATATTTATGAATAATACTTACATTTTTTTCATCAATGTAACTTTCTCCTGTCAAAGGTATAATGGATCTGTGAAGGCATCTGTCAATCTAAAGTAAATATCGAACGATATCTATTTTTCTGTAGAACTTAAGAAATATTGTCTAAAACTCGAGAAATTACTCGTCGATATTCACAACGAACTCTTTGCCGCGAAGAATTGCCATCGGAAAAGTTGAAATGTGTATGAGAAATCCACTGAAGCTGGGAGCATTATCTTCATTTTGTATATAAATCATTTTTAGGCCCATGCGAAGAATTCCCTTGGACCTTTTAGACTGAATTCTTTCTTTCTTATTGTAACTTTTTCAGTTCGGCTAAAATGTCCCTCCACTGAACGTTCAACACTGTTGGATGTGTTTTAAAACTGAGACCTCGGCATCATTTGATTTGTGTGGAGAAATATTTTCCATTTATGACATGAAGCATTTTTTCAATACAATAACTCGCATTTGTATTAAGTTCTATATACTAAGTTAAGAACAAAGGTACACATTTCTCCCTATACCATAGGGCTAGTTTTGCTTACTTTTAATTTCAAGTTCTTATTAAAATTATTTATTAGTTTTCATTAGCATATTTTATAGTAAGACCGTGGTAGCCTAGTGGTTAGCACATCGGACTTCGACCTGGAACGCCGCGTGTTCGATAGCCGCTGAAGACCCACCATGTACGTTTGAGGATACGTGCATGTAAAATTCGTGGACCCCACTACCTCGACCCGTGCGCAAGCAGTCCTAAAGCCTCGGCTAATAGGTAGGGGTCTGGTGGAGAAAGTATATTATTAAAAAAGCCTGATTTTTTTATTTATTTGTTTTATTAATTATTTTATTTTTATGTATTTATTTAGCTTTGAATTTTTTTAAACATTTTCTGCTTTTGAAGTAATATTTTCTATGTAGTAAGTGGTATTAACGTGTGCTGTTTAATTTTCTTTAGCGTTTCCTTAATGAGTGCCAGAACAAAAGAACGCGGGAAAAGTACGACCTTTTAAATGCTAAACATAATCTTATACCATCAAGACTGCTTTTTTATTTTATTTTTTCACACTGTATTGGGAAAAATTCAGAATTCATTTAGTTCATTTATGTATGTTTTCCCTTCTTGAGTTCTTTCAATGTTTCCATGCTTATTGTACTGTATAAACATATAACGCAGTGCAAATTCTGGACGAAAGAGGTTATCAAAAGCCAAAAATTGTTACAATCATTTACATAAACTCGAAAAACGCTATTTCGTAATTTATAAGTGCTTCTGAATTTGTTATACCAAACAAAACATATTCATGAATCATTTACGCAATTACGCAAAGAAAAGGATCAACAAGATGTTAAGAATGAAACATATGTACATCATAAAAGTGAATGAATAAAAATTGGCCAGCTCAAAACTATCCGTTAAAGAAACTATCTACGGCATCGTTATGAAGTTGTTTCATCTCAAAATGATCTATTAAAAGTATCGTAATAACTTTGGCCAAATTTCTTTTCACTTAGTTATATCATTTCACGCGCTTTTGAAGATGGCAATGATTTTTAGGCCCAACTCATTGCCATATTGCGATGTACCCCATTAAGCTGGAAGACTCCCAATATCGAAATATTCCGAACCCGAAGCAGCAAGCAGGCTCAAAAATACCGTGCCAAAGTCTCATTATATGATTTACAAAGTCTAAAATATTTCTTGAAAATTCTTGGCAACTTTTTTCGCTTTTCACCAATAAAGCCATTTCACAGCTACTGACTTAGCGAAGCGATTTGCTCTGCGCTTTTTAAACGGATGATTTGTACCCAAAATAAAAGATTTCAGCGTGCCGTTTTTTTTCCTTCTCTGAAAGACCAATGTTCGAGAGATTTACTCTCAAGGCTCTGGTTGCATTTGGGCAAGGTCCATACATCGCGGCATGTTTTAACCTTTTTCTTTGCTAAAGCTGCTGACAGATTTATCGCTAAAATATTTCGCAAAATGTCTCAGTGCTTAAACTTTTTGCTATTTTCTTTCTCTTTTACATTTTTGGCTGAGCTTTACTCCAAGCGATGAACTTTAAGATCGTATTCATGGAACATGGGGAAATTTTGTTGTTTATTTTTCAGTTAAACTCGAGGAAATGGTATTAGAGTTTTCTTTTTTAATCTTTTTCATGTAGTTTAGAATTGTATTACACTGAACTTTTAATGAAACGAAAAGTATCTCATAAATATAGTTTTACGTACACCGTCATTATGTTGTCATTTCAGCATTACTGTTAAAATTATGTTTTAGTACTTATTATGGAGTCATTTTGTGGTATCATAAGGAGCAGTTACGTGAACACTGATTGATTACAAAAACCCAAACCGAAAACAAACAATGATTCTATCTTGATTCTATTGTCTTAATATCACACCTGTACTTCGCTGCATCTCTGCTAAGTACAGCATACAGATTGCTTGAAATGCTACCAGGAAGGATTCAAAACTTTTTTCAAGGGGAACAAACAGTAACCCTCTAACTACTCTCCCAAAGAATAACTAGTAACCCTAATTACTAGTTACTTTTAAAATATCCAGTTCTAGTTACTGGCCGGTTCTGGTTGTTAAGCTGTCTGAGAGTTTGTAGGAGGATAGCGCTGTGGCCGCACCCCCTGTATGGTGGTGTTCGGTGAAAGTCTTAGATGCTACGTACAGTATGGCCGTAGTAAGCATTAAATACCCTATGGGGGTGCTAGAACTGCCTATTTTATACACTGTAAAATCAGAATTCTTGCTATTGCCTTATTTTTTAGAGCATTACGTTCTCGGAATAGCTCAGCTTTAAGTAACCCTTTTCAAAAATGATCCAATTACGATCTCATTTTTGAGACCACTAGAAAAAAGGTGCCTCACTTGGGGTTTCAACACGCAATGTTCTCACTCTAAGCTAATCCTCCAACTCAGGGGTTCCCAACCTTTTGCACGTCACAATCCCATTTTTAACAATTAGACAGCCCGCAGCGACATACATAAATATACGTATACGAGTATTTATATATATGTATAGGGTGGGGAAAAAAAGCTACTTTAATTTTGTTAATGTTGAATTTTTATTATTGCTTTTGCAAGTTTTGTAACTTATGATGAATTCATTGAATGTACGGAATATTTTGGTTCACGATTTATTTGTTGGCTTCAAATGAGTTTATTTTATTGCCGCGTGAAAACTAGAGTATCACAGTTGTCCAGTTTTAAAAATGAAGATGTCCATGTGCAAATTTGTGAAAAAACTCTAACTCAACAAGACGGACTTCTGGAATGTCAACAAAAGAATATTTAATCTTCTCCTGTACCGCCGTGCGTACGCACCTTTAAAAGGTGCAAAATATTTCGCTCAGCCTCCTTCTCTCCTACAAAATCATAGTCTGCTGCTTGTATTCCTGTTCTGCAGAGACAAGCAGACTACTCACATTCTTAAATCGTTCTGACTTCTCGCGCGGTAAGCAGTTCCTTAATGTTGATACAAATTCTACAGTTCTGAACATTTTTTCATATCGTAAGTTAATAACGTATGTTAGCGCTAATAACCACCAGGATTCAGGTAACCCCAAATAACTCCATTTGTAATGCTCACTAGGTTATAATACTGATCAACAGATAGAACATTAGAACGAGAGAAATAGAATCTTCGCCATATTACGAATATTTAAGAGAACGGGAAAAACTCGTGCAGAGAAGATAAAAACTATTAAATAAGTATAACAATAATAATGACATTTCATAAAAATAATAGCAGTAGTGCAATATTTTTACAGTTCAGCTGCCAATATTTCGGGCAATTAACATTTCTTACGTAAACTTGCTGTATTTATTGCACTTCGGAGATTATTTAGTTATTTGGTGGTATGACACTAAGAGCGCAAAGCACTTTAGCTGCAAAAAAAGACATAAACGATCAAAGTTATAATAATAATAAATAAGAAGGGAATTAAGAGGCTTAGACTAGATAAAATTAGGAAAAATCTTTCTTTTATACGAGAATCCCTAAGAAATATTTCGATCATGCGTTTTTAGAAGCAGCAAAATATGAATAAATAAACCTTTAAGATAAATAAATACATAATAAATAAATAATATTCAGTGGATGGAGTCAAAATTTCTTCATCTTACCACTAGGAAGGTTAAATAAGCTATTAATCATCGTAAGAAACATCATAGACTTCATTAAAGAC
Organism: Octonoba sinensis; assembly: GCA_038502835.1. Taxonomy (NCBI): domain Eukaryota; kingdom Metazoa; phylum Arthropoda; class Arachnida; order Araneae; family Uloboridae; genus Octonoba; species Octonoba sinensis. The sequence goes on from CM076604.1 coordinate 85,073,650, forward strand.
AAAAAATGCTTGTTATGGCGTAAATTCCCTGTGAAATATGAAATGTCTTCTTTTATGCTTGTTTCAAATCCTTCTAACAGTTCGAAAAAGTAAAACTTATGTGCAATATCAGGCATTTCTTTCCTTAGCGTTTTATCTTTTCGTATTCGGTTATTTTTTTACACTTAAACAATTTCTATGTTACCAAACTGGGAAGTTTTTACTCCACGAACGACTGTGTGTTTGTGAACCAACTCCAAAATCGCTATCTGCATTCTTACAGCAACAATCAGCACAAATACCGGCATCTATGAAACAAACCTTGTTAAAAATATGCCCAGAAGGAGTAGGGTTGCGTATGTTCTTTGTTCTCTGAATTTTACTTGTAATAAAGTATCACAAAATCTTCTTTAATACATACTTTTCGAAAAGTATCTTTTAAAAACAGCCCCAAAACAAATCCAATGGCAAATTCAAATTAAGACAATTTTCTGAGTCGTTAGGGAATAGCGCCAAGGCCCTGACTTTAAAACACTTATGTTGAGGAAAGTTTCAGGGAGGAAAATATGCTACACTGCGAAAAAAAATTTTAGATTCCGGGGGGGGGAGGCGGCCCCCCCCCTCTGGATACGGTCTTGATTAGCACCCAAATACCCATAAGCACACACCTGTCATAATATTATCAGATTTAATTTCCGTTTGCTTAGTGTGCCGTTTCCGAGAAAAATGTTTTCACAACCTTTTCTTCATTTCCCTTTACCATTTATAATTAGTAAAATACTACTGCCTTCTTAAGACTGTTCACGTATATACAAAAAAAAATTGATTTCTTAAAAATGGCATTTCGTTAAACTGTACGTGACCCAATCTAAAAAAATTTGGGGAGATTGCTAGTGCTGCTTCGAGCTTTCGGATAAATGTTCGAAAGCAGAAACCAATATCACCACAGCGTTCAATGAAGTTCAAAATTTAAGTGCTGCAAACAAACAATATTGAAAAGTGCTGCGATGCATAAAAACCGTAAAAAAGTTTAGTTGCACTTAAGAACAAACAGTAAACAACAAAAAAGTTTTCCGTTGCTAACAATTAGTTTTTATGTCCTTCTTAATTATAATCTTGAATGCATGAGAGAAGAAATCTGTTCTTAAAAAACATTAGAAAGAGAATAGAAGTAAAAAGATAAATAATTTAGAAAGAAGAGTTGTATAAATTACGAAGTTGTTCTTTAGAGAGAGGAAAAAAAGCAACAACCGCGTTCTTAATTACTTAAGGAAAATTATGAAAAGAAAAGACGATGAAAAAAATCCAATGTTTTCAGCTGAAACAGTAAAACTTAAAATACATAATATTGTTAATAGTCTAAGCCTTGTCTGTGAGAATTTAATTAATGAATATTTTTCTCACCGCAAAAGAGAAAAGTAAAAATTAGGGAGGAAACCCGTTTTTAGAAGCAGAAAAACAAGGCAAAACATTTAATATAAATATCCAACGGCGTTTTAATCTGCAAAAGTGTGTGCCTGAAATCATTACGTAAATAAAAACATAATTCTTGCGTTCTTTAACAACATAAAGACCTGTCATTCACATTCGTAAAAATAAATTGAAAAAAAATACATTTCATTAGGAAAATGTTTTTTTCTTAGCGTTTCTTTCCTATTGAATGCTTTAGGAAGCATTTAAACTAGTCGAGGCAATTTCCAAATCCTGTATCATTTCATAACTGTATTTTAACTTATTTTAAAATTAATAATTAAACTTCCGTTAATTGAAATTGGTTTTTATTGCCACATAATACAAATTATGTCATGCTAAAGCATTTTATAACTCTATAAAGCAGCTACATATTTTAAATTCAGAACTAAGTTTAAAAGCAAAAACAAAACTTCATCTGTATTTTGATTTTCATAAAAGTCAGAAGAAATAAAAGACTGATAATTGTATTGTATTACTTCTAGTATTAAAAAAGTACAAGAACTGCAAGAAAAGTTCAAATATTTTACAGTAATAAAATCCACGGGCGAGTTTTAATGATACCCACAGACACGACAGACAATATCGCCTCCTTTTATCTATTTCTCCTTTTTTATTTTTACTATTTTTTATTACTTAATTATTTATTTATTTATTTAACTTTCTATTTGTATTTCAAATTGATTGTGTGTATCGATTTTTTTTTTTTTTTGAAGAGCAAATAAATTTATTATTTGTGATATCTAAAATATAGTTACGATTCCATCTGTATTATTAAAATTAAGTTTATTCGCTTAATGATTGGTAACTAGTGAACTACCTGCCAGTTCCATTGCCAATTCTTGAAATATTTGCTGAAAATATTTTTCATATCGTAATAAGTCAGCAGATAGTCAAAGTCATTTTGCAATAGTCTTATTTCACATTACTGTAAAATGGCTTTCATTAACAGCAATTTTCCTAAGAACTTGGCACCTGTTTGAAGCAGTATTATTTATTAATTTTAATTTTCGACCCACATATGTGCCGACATTCGTGTTTTCCTCATTTGTTTATTTTACTCGAGGCCTCCGTGATGAAGTAGATCTAGCTGTTCAACTGCTTTCCTAGGAATTTTTTGTCCACAGCATTTGCTGCGCTACGTAACACAGGCAGTTAGTGTAGCTTTTTATTTTTTATTTATTCATTTTTTAAATTTCCCTCCCCCCCCACCTTCCACTTTTGGGGAAATTTATGACAGTGCAAAAATGTGTTATTACTTCTTTTAAAAAGAGGCCTAACAAGTATTGCCCGTTTATGCCCGATTCCGGTACATGTTTTATCGTTTATTTGTAGTTGGAGAAATGTTATCTTACTTACATCTATGATATTCACAGCCCTCTTTGAACATATATTATCTTCAAGTCATTTGCTATCAAGATGAATAAATTGTTAGCTTTTTCATGACTTCAGTCATGCATCTGTGGTATTGCAGATTTCTGATCATTGTTTTTACCAATGAACTCTCTTTTTCATTTCGCTAAAGTAATTAATGTTGTTCGTATTCAATGTTGCATTTATTTTCAAACGTGTAATTATTGTATTTTCCTAGTTAGTTTTAGGCCCTTCTCTGAAATTAGATTCTTTCCAGTATTTTTAAGACAACACATTTTATTACATAATAAATTAGAAATCTTTCCTCCGAGATCTTTCGAATTAAAAAAAAAAAAAATAATAATGAATCGAATATTTTCCTTAAAAGTTATTGGGGGGGGGGGGGACAGACAGACCGACAGACACACATTTTCTCTACCTCAAAACCTTACTTCCGATTTATTTTTTAATCTTTATTCAATTACTTCACTTATTTTAGACTTATCTTTTTTTTATGATAGATTAAGCCTTCTTTCATACTTTATTTAATTTTTTTTTTTACTTTTTCGGGTAAGTAGGCTTAGAACAAAACTTAGTATACTGAATGCAAAACTACATCAATAAGTAAAATTGCTAAGGAATGAAAAAGTCAGCTTTTCAAAATTCAGTTTTACAAAGTCCTGCACAAACAAATAAATAGTCGATAAAAAGTTCAATACATTGACCTTTTGGAATTTTTGTCTTGGGTTTATATATTTCCATCCTGGGATATTTATAATTTTTACAAATTTTCATAATATGCATATACATATATAGTCGACAGAGTGGCGTAGTGGTAAGGCGCAGGCCTCGTACGCCCAAGATCGCAGATTCAAACCTGGTAGAAGTCGGTGGATTTTTCAAGATGCAGAAAATCGTCTTCTCCCATGTCGTATGATTATGCGTCATGTTAAAGATCCCTTGAGTATCCGGTTGGTATGGATAATCTTAGGTAAATTAAATTCCTAGTGCTGTTTGCATCAACGAGAGCACAGGTGTCGCCACTATGGGGAAACTAAGCGTCAAACGATTGCGGCAATGGTACCTCACTCAATTGTGGTGCCGCTGAAAGAGTTGGTATCAATATCTGGGAACGCACTAGTGTCTGCAATTCTACAATGGTTGAGGACCAATACTGCAGCCCGTTACCCCCCATATATATAGGGTAATTCAAGAAGTGAGGATTATTTTTCGTTAAGTTATGAATAATATCAGTTGAATTTCTACAATTAAGAGTATTCATTATTTACATATGTGTAGCGCAATTGAATATGGGAATGTTTACATTTCAGTTGCACGAGAAATCCTGCAGCGTCGCATTTGGCAATCTCACCCGACAAGCGAGGATAGTTGTGATGATGGTGTAATGCCTCACGGAAGTAATTCTATTAAAATAGCAAACACAAAATTTTTAACTTGATTAACAGCATAAACGAAGTTTTGGGCACTGAAAATAAAGTTATATCTTTAAACTTATTTTATCTCTCTTCCACAAATTTTTCGTGGTGCACCATCTATAGTAAAAGATTCATGGGTCCATTTTTCACAATGAACGCATTAAATCCATTCAGTGATTTACGTACTTTTAAAGTAATTTTCAAGGCACTCTTATCACACATTCATTAACACTGATATGGCCTTGTCTCCTTCTTTAAATTATTTAAACGGTCTCTTCATGTCCCTGTACATTATTTCTATTCAAACAACGATTACGAGTGTACCACGCTATTTAAAGGGGAAAAAAAAGGCATTTCTTTTCTTCCTTTGTGTTATGATTTATGTGTATTAATATCATTATTTGTGCTCCTGTTATAAATAAAAAACCGCTAAGTTTCATTTCAGTCAAAATCACAGATCACAACTAAGGTAAATGACCCGGTAGTGGACACTTAGATCTTTCAGCTCCTAAAATAAGCGAATGTAACACAAAACTTGAATGGAATTATCAGAACCTATAGTGAACGATTCCTAGTGCCGGTTAATAGAACTAATGTTGGCGTGAAGCATCTATGCAAACACAAGGATCATATTATTTAATAACTGCCTCCACAACGGTCACATTCGCTGCTCTTTACTAAAGCCGATCAGTAAGAAGGCTGGGGATTTAGGAAAAATATATGGGAAAAAGAGTGACATCATTTATGAATGGTCCCTTAGTCATTTAAAAAATTATTTCTCCAAGTTAACAGCATAAAATAGATGATATTAATTTTTGTCCACTACTAATGCAAATACGTGTCTTATAAATGTCCACTATAGATACGAATTAAGCGTTTGGTAAATTTGAAGTAAAAATCCTAATTTTTCAACAAATGACATTTTATAGGTAATTAATTTTTAGAGAAATAGTTGGCGATTAAGCTAAATATGCAAATATTGATGCAAGTCTCTTTAAAAAAATTTTGCCACGTAAAAGGTTACGAAAATGTTCTTAACTGTGTCCACTACCGGGTCATTTACCTTAAATAATACAATTCTTGGATTCTTTTCCACAAGAAAAAAACACTTTTTATTCAGCTCAACTTCAGTTTATATGTAAACAATTTACATATACACTGCCTTGTTTGATTCCCTTTCAGTCAAAATCATAGATCACGTAACTACACACTCCCACTCTTGAATTCTTTTCCATAAAAAACAATACGTTTTATACCGTTCAACTTCAGTTTATATGTAAACAATCTACATAATACGCATTGCCTTGTTTGATTTCCTGACGTGAATACCTGAGACATCCCTCTTAAAATCGCCCTATGTTATGATATAGATATATCGCAGGCATATAAATATTATATCCACGAACGTATTACAAATAAAACCACAAGTGGAAGTAGTTCTATGAAATTGGGTAGAAATCGATTCAGTGTAAGCACGCGTTTTACAAGCATAAGAAAAATCCCTTGGATGCAGGAAAGCTTCTTAAAAGAGAAAATAAATCCCGAACATAAAACGCACCAATAGATAAAACGGAAAGAGAACTCAAAACTAACAAGCAACTAAAATACTAAAATAAAGACCCAAAACGAACTCAAAGAGATTGCAACGTCAATCACGGCTACACAAAACGAAAGAGAAAAAAAATATCTCGGAAAGCATCCAATTTTTCTTTAATAGCTGAATACCAGGTAAGCTGGAGTAGAATTAGATTTTGAGGCAGAATACAGAACCAAATAAATTGGTAAGAAAGAGAAATAACGACTAATACATCGCTTTTTCTCAGAACAAAGAGAAAATATTTCAGACGCAAAAGCACGGATAAGTTCCTGATCAAGGAGGCTGACGTTCTCTCCGCCTTGAAAGGAGAAGAATGAAAATAAGCTTACACAAAGTTGCTGTGAAATACTTTTATTGTTATTTGGTTACCTGTTTTGAAAGAGTGTCAAGAAGATGACTTTTACAACGAATAATTAATTGAAGTAAAAACAAAACAGGAGTATAACAGCGTGTGTTTATTAAATTATAAAAAACATGATGCACAAGAAGGATTTATACGAACAGAACTGCATGTGCACATATGGTGCGAAAATAAAAAAACTTTGAAGGGCCAATGATTGACCAGCTGAGAAATCCAACGCTTTTCAACAGAGCATCAACATGATACATAGACTGTTAAAAATTTCCGTAAGAAAATAGTAAAATAACCCTTTATTTGATTGTTATTTTACCGTATTTAATTACAACAGTTGAATAACCATTAAAAAAATGGTACTCAAACCGCTGATTACAAAAAAAATCGTTTATTCTCTGTTTATCCTAAAGAACGTTTAACTAACCGTAATTTTCAAGCGCTCAATACGAATCGGGTGTCCATCTTGACGAACCCATAATTTGAGCTGCTGAAGCTTGTTTGTATTTTAATTTTTGCTGAAAATAAAATGATTTTCTTCAATATACAGTAAATTTACACCAAAAATGACTTTGGATACAATCAAAAACTGAAATCTCAATTTTAAGGCAGTTTGCCTGTTGGAAAAGAAGATTTATTGATAAATAACAACCGCTTTACGTGGTGTAGGTGGTTACCATGCATTCGGGTTCGATTCCCGCACGCTTCGTTTACGGTTTCTACGCTTCGAAAATTCTACGCCTCGAAATGCTTCAAAAACAGTAAACATTTTGTTTCGAAACCACTTTTAAATGGTTTTAAAACCGTAAACTTTTGTATTTACGGCTTTTTAACCAAGCTGATTGGAAATGGTTAGGTCCCGTAAAGATAGAAAACGTTCCAAACCGTAAATTTAACGGTGAATTAGATAGACAGACTGCTGCCGGTCATTTGACCGTAATTTCATGATGAAATTTCTGACAGTGTAAAGCAGAAAATTTTCCAATGTTTTAGTGCTTCTTGCAAGTGTATTTCCGTGTGTATACGCAGAGAGTGCTAACCCTTTGCAGACTGGTTCGTGAACTTTGCAGACTAGTTTGTGAACGGGAGTCAATCATTTGCCATTCATAGTTTTTTCCGTAATATATGTGCACATGCAGTTCTATTCATGTAACTCCTTCTTGTGAATTATTTTTTTATACTTTAATTAACACACGCTAATATATTCTTGTTTTGTTTTAACTTTAATTAATAATTCGTTGTTAAACTCATCTTCTTGACACTCTTTCAAAACAGGTAACTAAATAACAATAAAAGTATTTTACAGCAACTTTGTGTTATTAGCTTATAGAACACAACACACGAAAATAATCACCACGTATCATTTGTAGGTGTCACCTTTTTACACAGGACGTGTAAAGAAAGCTGTGTAATTAAGCTGTGTGCTTAAGCAGAAATTTTATATATTTAGCTCGGGCTTATGGCAATCTATGATTTAGACTAGCCCTTGTAAAGGAAATCCTTACATAGCATCAAGAAGACTCGACGGAAATGACAGAGTAGGAAAACAGAAGGATTCTCCAATTGGCGCTCATATCACATGATTCGTACTTATCCACAGTTGTACAGTTTGACATCCAGTAACTACCACCTGTTCATTTTCTTTAAAACACAATTAAGTCTTCAGTTTGCGATGATGAGGATTATCTCAAAACATTCGTACTGCAATAGTTACTACAGCATTGGCCATATTTCTGTAACGATAGAATTCAAAAGCTGCTTGTACAATATGTTAAGTTCCTAAAAATTGTTAGTAATAATATTAAAAAGCAGACTAAGGGGCAAGCTATCTTCTAAAAATTAAGATACAGTAAAAAAATATTTTGGAGATCTTATATGTTCTCCCTCTTTTATTCCCTCTCTCTAGATGCTTCAGAACCGTAGTAAAAAAATATAGGGATAAGTGGAGTAGTGTTTCTTCTAAATAACGTTTAACTAACCGTAATTTACAAGCGCCACAAGGTCTCGCAGTCAATAAGAATCGGGCGCCCATTTTGGTTGTGGAACTATACTGGTAGTACGTTGTTGTTAAAATGCGAATAAAAATTTATCAGTTGAAATCTGCATGTGTATATAAAAAAGAAGAAGAAAAAAAAAAGTGTCTTAAACAGTGGTTACTAAATAGAAACACATACACACTTAAATCAAAAATTGGAGACATCGAACTGTTTGCGAATGAGAGAACCCATAATTTGAGCTGCTGAAGCTTGTTTGTATTTTAAATTTTGCAACAAAGAAAATTATTTTCGTCAATATACAGTAATTTTAGTCAGTAATATACAGCCAATATACAGTAAAACTTTAGATCCAATCAAAAACTGAAATCTCAATTTTAATGCAGTTTTCCTGTTGAAAAAGAAGTTTTATAGAAAATAAACGGTCTCTTTGAGTGGTGTAGATGGCCGAATGATTAGAGCGCAAAGTTGGTATACCATACACCCGGGGTTCGATTCCCACACGGTTCGTTTACGGTTTCTACGCCTCGAAATGGTTCAAAAACCGTAAAAATTTAGTTTGGAAATCATTTTTAAATGTTTATAAAACCGTAAAGTTTTGTATTTAAGGCTTTATAACCAAGCTGATTGGGAATGGTTTAGTACCCGTAAAGATAGAAAATGTTCCAAACCGTAAATTTAACAGTGAATTAGATGGACCGACTGCTGCCGGCTATTTAATCGTAATTTCATGATGAAATTTCTAACAGTGTATTCACTTTTTAAAATAATAGTGTATCAGCGAAATTAATATTTAACTAACATCTGTCTTGCACTTAACTAACAAAAGAACAGCCGAGCTTTACAATATTCCAAACGCATTCCATGCGTAAGCAGCCATAACTCATTCCAACAGAAAAAAAAATTATAGAAAATTGACAAGAAATAGATTAGCTGACTTCTGAGTTTTAATTAAAAATAAGCTCTAGTCAACTTCATAAATTAACCTTAAGTATATTCAGAGCAGTGATGCTTGTCAAAGCCTATGACCACTTTACCCCATCTTACTTAAGCTACTATAAAAGAATATATACAAATCTCCTAAACCGTTAATTAGGGAGTATTTTTGAGAGCTGTGTAAATCTTTCTGTCCCAGCACTTTGCTGAAAATTCTGTGAAACAAAATGTCAGAGCGAAGTAAAAAAAAGATGTTCTAATTTCAAATTTTGTACAAACAAATAAATTTACAATTTTTCTATACCAAAAAAGTTGCCATTAATCTAATTTTGACTGTAAAATTCCATTCTTAATTATTCAAATCTAAAATAAAAATATTAAACATATTCCCTTAATTTATTTTAAATTTATTGCTTTTTATTTGATGTATGACCAATTTCCCCACCTGACCCTACCAAATATTTATAAAACATTTATATACAATTAAGAAATCTTACGATAGTTTTAACAAGGTAGAAAAAACAATATTAAGTAGTTCCTGAAACAGATAACTGTTATGAGTTTGAACTCCCCTCTTCTCCAAAGCAGTATTTATATTTTGAAAAGCCGAAATCAGCTGTCTTTTCAATGAGCGAGGATATAAGCAACGATGCCTGTCTTCGTTATCCTTCGTGCTGTGACGGATTTTCATCGGACTCACTCTCGTTAATTTATTGTTATTCTTACGAGTGACGTGGTTCCTTTCCCCCGGATAAAAGTTCTTAAATGAAGCCATCTATCCTCGTGCTTCTTCTAGTAAACACGTATCGCTGAGGCCACGTAAATGGGAGTCTCTCCCCTTGTCTAGACAAGTATCCTAATTATTGGGATTTTAAAAAGTAAAAAAGGGAGTTTCTCGAACGTAAATGATGCATTTTAATGTCTGATGTTCGTGAAATCACTAGAAGTGCCTTTGTGCGTGCCGATGATTTTTCTTCAGAAACACCTGTATTTCCTGTGAACTCATGACATGGCTTTAGTAAAAACATGGAAAATCGATTCGCTGTGGGTTAAAATACCCATTTTGGAATAATTAGCCGACTCTGAGGAAGTAAAGAAAAGCAATAATTCATTGCCATATGAGAGGAATAGCCTTTACCATGATGTATTGCAAGTACAACATGTTCTAATAAAATGTGTTTTATGAAGAATAACCGTTTGTTCTAATGTTTTCGTTTTTTAAAGGTAATGCTTTATATTATTAATAAATCAGCTGTCATTTTATGAGGCTACCACATAGGTTGTCATTTTATGAGGATTTCATCTTCTGTAAGACTAAGAGCGGTATATCCTACTATTAAAACATAGTGCCTTTTGCTGTGAAATACAATAGGTTGACAAATTAGTTTGGAAACTCACCAAAAATTTATGATTTAATTTATAAGAATCAAAAACGACAATATTTCAAGGATACTGATACCCAATATTGAATACAAAAGGGACAACCAGCAACAGGCTCTGAGCCCAGCTAGGCTGATCCAAGAAAATATGTGGATATTATCAGTTTGGTAACCCACTGTACCGTTTGATAAAAATTATAGGTGCTTAAAATGATCTTGGGAGATTTCATGCCTATGCTACAGACAAGCATGAAGCGGCGGTTTTCTATAGAATGCCTATAGGCATTGTATATAATGCCAGACGTTTCTAGAAAAAGTATAAAAAATGAAAATTATTACATGCTTTTCCTACTCATTGTATGTAACACCTAGGCCTTCTATAGAAGGCCTAGGTGTTACATACAATGAGTAGGAAAAGCATGTTATTCTATAGAATAACAAATGCTTTTTAGGGAAAGTACGAAAAAATATCGTGATAGGGCTACTATACATATGTTGCCGGCAATGTACGAAACGCCGACGTTCTATAGAATGCCTAGGCATTGTATATAATGCCGGAGATTTTTAGGCAAACTATAGAATGTGAGAAATATTACACAATATTTTCTCGTTGAACGAAATTGAGTAAAATTGCGTATTTCATTACTCCCAAACAAACCGCAAAATGCAACTGACAAATTCTGACCCAAATTGCAGAAAAGGATGGTTCTTAAACTATTATTGTTGACATTAAGTGCCTTCAATGAGCAAACATTAGTAATAATGGAATTATACAGTACCATTAACATGCATGTAACTTTATTTATGCGAAAACTTTCAGAAAACTGTTCAGTAATACATGTATATGAGAAATATTACACAATATTTTCTCCTTGTTCTCTTTTTTTTCCTCTTTTGTTTCTCTTTTTTATTCTCTCATTTTTGGTACACAAAATTCTTTACTAGTTTTACCCATCCTCACAAGTTCAGAAGTTATTTTTAATGGTTATTAATTTGGAACATTGGAACGAAGACATGCATTTTATTGTGTAACATTTATGTTAAACTTTCATTTTCTTAGTGTTTATTTCAATTTACCAGAACATCAAAGTACAAGAGATGAATAAAAACAATGAACAATTTATAGTTTAGTTCTGCTATGAAAAACAGTCATGTAAGCTATTGTATTTAATTAATAGAAAGAAAACTTATATCCGGATTTATTTATTTTTCAGATATAAGAAACTATTCAGTAATACGTGACAATTTTAGTAGAGTAATAATTTTTGCTAATTATCTCAAATTCAGAAAATTTTAGCTTTCAACAGCAATTAAATTAGAAGATTTCCCGAAAATAAACATTTGCATACGCAGTTACGTCATTAAGAACTCAGTTTCTTGATATTCAAAACCTAGGTAGTGTTTCAAACTTTGTACAGTAATTAATCGGAAAGACATGAAAGAAGATTTAATTGCAATGAAAGGATGTTCAAGTGTCGCAATGTAGCAACTATTCCCTAATGGCTCAAAAATTTAATTAAGACGAAAATAATTTAAATCATCATTTGTCAAATCTTCCTTCAGTAAAAGACAAGCCAATGCAATTTTCACCAGAATTTGCCGTTTAATTACAGCGTAAAGACAAATGCAAGTACGTAAACTATCTCCAGTTTTAACTTTGACATATTTTCTGAAGTCGAAATCATTCTGCATGAAACGTGCAGTAGTTATCGACGAAGATACCATTAACCAGGCTAGGAAAGGTTTTCCTTTGAAATCAGCTTTGTCGATTTGTTATTGTTTCTGAGATTTAAGCACACATTCTGTGTCCTCAAAGTGAAGCGTAAACTGTTTCGAAGGTTAAAAGTGGTTTTTAGCTTAAATTTGGAATTTGATTTACGCTTTTTAATTTTATATTAAAAATTATTCATTCGGAAGGGTCTCACATTCTAAGAATATTAAAAGAAGGCATAAACAGATCTAATTTACACTCTATGGGAAAGAAATCTAAACTTATAGCTAATTGCCAGTTATCGATAAAAATGAAAAACAAATTGAATGTAGACAGAGCCAATCAGAGAACGGATATTGACTTTGCAGTAAAAGGTTATTACAAAATGATCAAACATTCTTGCAATAATCACATTTTGCTGCACTAACATTCTATTACAATTTTAATCAAACGTATATAACACTAGTACACACCTTTAGTATATATCCTCCCCCTCCCCCACCACCGCCCAGTATTTCACCGTGACCCAGAAAACTTGGCGCAGCACAACTGGTGTAATGCTCAATTGTGGTTGTAACCCATTGTTTAATCTGTTCCTTGCTGCGTATCTTTACGTGGTGCACATTGGCATGTTTATCGGTCGAATAAATATGCCAAAAATATAGGCACCATGGACACCAGATATGAACAACTTCTATTTCTTTGCTGTTGAATTTATAAATTATGAAGTGGGTTGATGCGTCAAAATTTTCCAGAGAAATGTACTAAGTGGGTGCTCTGGTAAGATGTATGGTTGATAGAAAATGTAATAGGACACGATTATCAAAAAATGTAAAACTACTTTATAATTACCTTGTACTATTAACCTCAACTTGGCAAAACAGCAATTAAAAAGGAAAAGGAAAGAAAATAAGAAGAGAAAGCCAACCCTTTTAATTTTATGAAAAATTTATGAAGAGAATATAACTTCAAAGGCAAACATTTTGGTATACAAATTAAACCTAAAAATAATATCGGTGACGAAGTTGTAGTACAAATGCTCCTGAAACGTACTTGAAAATTCAATTTTAAACTAAGCGGCAGAGAATTACTTCGGGAAATTATCAACATGAATTTTGTAAACATACTTTATAATAGTGATTGCGCTTCGATTTGCTTTAATACTACACATAGTAGAAGCTGAAACATCATTTAGAATTTTGAGAATTATTTAAAATTAATATCTTCAATGAGTCCGGAATGTTTTGGAATCATTACTGTATTTACTAATGTTAAAGTACCCATTCTTTAAAATAATTCTCAACCAAAAAGTTAAGTACCATTTGTTTAATTTTCTTGTCCATTTGAATGTTCAAGAAATGGAAAATGTACATATTTTCTCTCAGAGAGGAAAAATTTCAAATAAAAAAATGCATATTGAGAAAGAAGACACAATTAGATCGTGAACATTAATTTTAGAAATAGGTACTAGTTACTTTCTTTAAAACTTACAAACATAATTATACAGCAAAAAAAATGCGATTCAACTCGAGTGTCATTAAAACCAAGTTTTGTAATTTTACAAAAATAGATTTGATAAACAATTGCACTGAAGAATTGTCAGGTAATGACCCTCTTAAGCACTGAACAATTTCCTTCCGTCTGTTGTTTCAGTAAAGAGAAATAAACTTTTACTATTTTGATTTAAAAAAATGCTTCGTGACAATATTTTGCCTTTGAGCAAAATGTTTCACATTTGTTTGAGTACATTTTCACAAAGTTCAGTACTTATTGTTTTATAAATAGAACATTTTCTTGAAAATTGTTTTACACATTCAACATCATATATATTTTCGTTTGGCTTAATAATAATTATTTTGTACGAAACCTTTCTTATTTTATTCGTTTTTTGATCTTTTTTCGATAGCATATTTCACTTATGACAACGTGTCTAAAAGAGAAAGCTCTGTGGTCCTAACGAGGGATAGGCATAATCGAAAAATTTGCATAATTGATTCATCGGATATCGAGTGATTCTGAAAATCGTGTGATCAGCTTTAAAAGGATGGGGGGAAGGGATAAGTGAATTTTCTCTACAACCAATATTCCTCACTTTCCTAATAATACCTTATCTAATCACAGCATTAAGACCTGTGTTGTAACGATTCAGCAAGTTATAAAGACTTTAGAAAAAGAAACAATTAACTTCTGGTAAGTACTACACATGGATTATAACGACTATGAAATTAACAGGATGCTTAGTTAAAGATACAAACACCAAGCTTGAATCAGACTCGTAGAGTCTAGACCCATTCTAAAAATTCAGAATTTTGCACTTAAGTGACGCCGTAAAGAAAACAAATGCTGACCTTATTTTTAAGAAATCAGACGAGGATATCAACTGCAAGGACAACAACAAAAACCCTTGCGGAAGCAGTTAGAGCATTTCTGAAATCCACAATAATAGAAATTATGAGGTAGTAAGTATTAAATGTTTAAAAAGTGCACTTTTCAAGTGCTTAAAACTACATCACAGTCCATTCACCAATTGCTACAAAAAGAAGTAAAACGTACACGTAAGTATGCATAAAGTTCTTTCTTTTTACTGGAAATTCGTTTGATTTATATACTCTTATTGCAAAACTTAGTGTAATACTGCGAGAAAAGATTATCTGAATATATCATTAAAATATGATGTACCGTTTTATTACATAGAAAAATTCTCTAAAGAAAACAGAAAAATCGATTTTGCTCGTTTATTTTTATCTAATAAAGAGGACTTGCACTTTTAACTTCACTCAATACTAATGATTTGGAATGTGCTTTTGTTAATAATTTATTCTATAAGAAAGAGAACTGAATGGTTTTGTAGAAGAGAAGGAAAATTGATTTTTTTTAATTATGGTCTTTGACACGGAAAGAAATGAGTAATTTAAATTCAAAACATAACTCTCAGAACGAGATGAATACCATTAGACGGCATTTGCATATTTATCATATTACTTTCCTACTAGTTCCTTGTTGAAGAAATTCCCTAAAATAACAAAAACCGGCATCCGAATTCAACTTTTAAATGAATTCTCGTGAAGAAATTTCAATCTTAATTACTACTTGTGTTGAAAGGAAACTTAAGAGAGGCCGCAGAATTGGAAATCGATAAAAAACAAAGTCGGGAGATTATTTAAGCAATTATATAAAGTGAGATTTCGGTTGGAATCTAAACACCTAATGCAATTAGTGAGCTTTGTTGGTGAACTGACAAATGATGTCCTTCTGTTGATGAGAAGGCAACTTTCTTGGATTGTTTTATCAAAATACCTAATGAAGTTATGTTTTTTTTTTCTTTCTATTGGAACTGCTACTTATAACTAACTACTCTTTTCAATTCTGTTGTTATTTATGAAGATATGTATCTGTATGTTTACGTAGGATGAGCAAACAAATTTTTTTTTTCTCGGGCAATGCTTCAATTTTCGAATCTAAACACCTAAAGCAATTAGTAAACATTGTAAGTTACAATTGCTGTACGTCTATAAATAAGAAAACTTTCATAGATTGTTTTATGAAAATACCTATTTTTTTTTCCTTTTACTGGAACTGCTATTTATAATTAATTACTCTTTTCAATTCTGTTGTTATTTATGAAGATATATATTTGTAAATTTACGTAGGATGAGCAGACAGAATTTTTTTCTCAGGCAATGCTTCAACTTTCGAATCTAAACGCCTAATAAAAATAGTAAACATTGTTAGTAAACTAACAAATGATGTCCGTCTGTTGATAAGAAAGCAACTTCCTTAGATTGTTTTATCAAAATAATTAATGAAGATATCTTTTACTTATTTATTATATTTTTTTCCTGTGCTGGAACTGCTAGTTATGATTTTCTCTCTTTCTTTTTTTTTTTTTTTGTCATTTTGAAGAGGGTTTTTATATTTATGTAGAAAAAGCCAAAAATAACATATTTTTTTGTTGATTTAGTGTTTTTATTTCTATGATGAATACGGAAAAAATTTCGAAACTTGATCTCAAGTGTGCTTAGGTCTCATTCGTAACCAAATAATCAAATAATTTTTTCTCTCTGAAAATTGAACCTTGTTTCCCCTCAAAAAATAGTGAAATCTAAAATTTATTGCTTGATCTATGTGTTTAGAAATTCCAAAAGATACAGATGCTGAAATGTTGAATTTTGCTCTTGTTTAGTGAAAATGAAAATTTGAAGTTTAATTTAAACTTCATTCGATTAAATGCGATCTTAATTTTTTATGTTATAATCGGATTATGTACTACTATAAGAGTAATATGCATTAGAATAATTCATAAGGACAGACCCAAAAGCTAAACATTTGAAAATGATAATTTTCTTTCAATTAGTAGCACATTAATTATTCTTTTCGCAGATAAATCGTAATAAGAATAAAAACAAATTTACAAATTAATTGCTTAGAATTTTCTTGTGTTCCTTGTTTATTGATTATCATAAATTGAAGACTTATTTTTTTACTATTATTGTTTATTATTCGTGTAAGATCTGGAAGATAAAGTCACCTACTACGTTGATGGAAATCTTGTACAATGAAAATTCATTTTAATGTCCTGAGAAAATACAATTCGAAAGAACGTCTCTTCGATTTAAAGAAGCAGTATTACTCACTATTTCGAATAGAAATTAACTTAAGCCTTGCATGAAGTGGAGACAAACTTTCAGTCGACACGAAATACTGTTACCATACAGCTCCTTCGCAAGGTATAAAAACATAAAGATGGCTACATTTTCAAAACTACTGAAAATCTTGGGAGAATTTTTAATTTTTTACTGTAAAAAATAAGATTGAATTTTCGACAAACTTTAAAGATACAAAGTAACTTTCTATGATTATTTTTGAAGAATTTGTTCAAAATTATGGACGTAAAAGACGGAGGTTGATTTAAATCGGTTGACACGTAGCTCAAAACGTGGAAAACTATACTTCTTTACAAGGATATGTTTTAAACAAATACATCTTTTATACTTCTTCCTTTTTTTTTCTTCTTTTCCTTAACAATTACTTTTGATTTTCTTCAAAATTAGAACTTCAAGGAGAAACGGATGCGTGGTTACCCTTTCTCCAGACTCTTTGACTTGTATCTAGTAGTATGAACTCTTGAAAACTCGTGCTCAAATCTCTGCTTTGTAAAGGCTAACTTAAAAAACAAAGATATAAAGCGGACATCGTTCTTACGCTAATCAAGTTACATAGTTAACGCGTATTCCATTTCTTTTACAATTCGCGGCGCTCTGTAAATGTTTCTCCCGCCATTAAGGTATTTACCTTTCAGAACAGGGTCAAAGCTCCATACCATTCCTTTGTAGCTTCAATCTAATGGAACTGTTTCATTCAAAAGTGAACCAAACAATAATGTTTTCCAATTCCGAGAGAATATTTTTAGCATCATGTTAATTTGTTTCACATCAATTAAAATATATTTTACTGAAAAAAAATTCAAATGTATATTACTTTGAGTTAAAAAAATAACTCCTGTGAGAAAAATGAAAATTTTGTTAAATATGTTTTTTTCCTCTCCTTCTTTTTTTTTTCGTTTGTTTTCTTAAAAAATTTTTCCCTTAGCTTTTGACTTATTTCTGAAACCCGAAACAAAGGAATCAATTATAGCAGTGTCTGTACCTTTTGTGAACTTGAAACAGCTTTAAACCGGCTAAGTAGGATTAAAAATGACAGTTAGAGGCTCAGTATGGCTAAACTTAACAAACCGATGCATGCATTTTTTTAAACGCATGTTAAAGGGCTCTCACCCTTATAGTCTACTCAATATTTTAAATTCAAAATAATTTTACAATGTTTAATTTTACTTATGAATGATAATTAACATAGGAAGATGAAAATTTGAATAATACTTTAAATCGTTTCAAAGCTGAACTACTATAATTTGAAAATAAACTAGGCATACGATGTGTGTGTAAAAAATATTTAATTAGTGTATAATTAATTATGTTAATTGAAAAAAATGTAGGTGTTATGTTAATCAAAAGACTTTGAATTAATACTATGGAATTTGTTTTATTCAATGTTTCTTGAGAACTAAGATATTCTCTCTCATGTGCAAAAATTTATCTTCAAAAACAAATTGTAGAAATTGTAAAATTTTAATAATAAGTTTTCGTAGTTTTCAAAAGTAAGAGCATATTAACTAAAAGCTACGGTGTATTCACCGAAATGGTCTAAACTTTAAAAATACTAATACTTTATTGTCTTCACTTAATAACATTTTTCGCAATGAGTTATTTTTCGATAAAAAAGGGAATTTTGAGCCATTCAAGAACAAACTGTATCTCTGAGCATCTGAAAATGTTTCGGAATAGAAAATACTTATTGAGCTAAAAGAAAAGGATCTTAATTTTAAAAACAGACAATATGAAGATATTTTTTTCGTGCGAAACTAAAGAAGTACGCTTAAACTTGATGAACAATATAATTTCTGTGCGTGATACTTCAGAAATATTGAGCAAAAAAAAAAAAAAAATACACTATTCAACATTAAAAAAAAAAAAAAAAAAAAAAAAAAAAAAAAAAACATGAAAAGAAAGTAAATTTCTAACACTGAGCGTTAACATAAAGTACAAACGTTTTATTCCATGTAACTCAAAGAATATGTTAACAAAGCTGGCAATAAAAGTAACGAATAAAGGATCTAAAATTGAAATGGTTCGATGAGCTATAAAATCTAAGAAGCAAAAGTAAAAATTGTATTTTCACACGAGCAATTTATGAACACGAATGCTCATCACAATCTAAGTCAAATATGAAGGGTAACAATTCCAGACATGTTCAATGGAAAAAGGGAAATAAGAGAGTTGCACAGGGGGGAAAGAATATCGTCTTAAAATAGAGCGTTGCTTCAATTCTTATATATATATAGATAACTCTGTACACGATAGAGATGAAAAAGTATACGTTTCTTGTTCTGTTTCGCATTATTGAAATAACTAAATAAATTTTATTGCAGGTTTGAGCTTTTTTTAAGTTTCCTTTTCTATATGTGTGCGTGGGTGTGTTTAGCTTAATTTCCCGTAAAATATTTTTAAAAAAGCATGGAAGAAGGTCTAAAGTATCGCAAAAATATCATTATAAAAAGTTAAGATAAGTCATAAATAAGTAAAGTAATTGGATTAAGAATGAAAAAAAAAAGGGAAGCAGGGCTTTGTGCTGGGGATAATGTCTGTCTGTCGGTCGGTTGGTCCCTCCCACCCCTCCAATAGCTTTGGGGAACAAATATGGAAATGAGCACATCTCATTTCCATATTTTCTTTTTTGATTTGAATAAATTTTCGCTCAATTTTTAACGGTGCAAAAAAATCTTAACATAGGCACCTAGGGTGAAATATGAAGCAAAGTATATAAACCAAGGATTTAAAATCCAAATTCCTTCAGACAAGCTTATTGGAAGGAAATCTCGGCGAGAAATGATTTTTGATTTGAACAATTTTTGTTTAATTTTGAACAGTTCAAAAAAAATTAACCTTAGTGCCTACGGGAAAATTTGAATCCTATATAAATCATGATGTAACAGACTGATTTTGTGGGAACAAACTTTATTGGAATGATCGACGACGAAAGAAAGATGGGAATAAATATCGGGAAGAAAGATGACGTAGAACATGGACAGATACGAAGCTCTTTCGGAACTAAACGAGCCTATTTTCCCATGAAGTTTTAGGTTCTGGAATTTTAACGGATATTTCTGACTGAATGAATAAATATATGAATGAGTAAAAGATTGAATGAATGAATAAATAATTAAATGAGTGAAAGATTGAATGAGGGAGTGAAATAGTGAATGAAAGAATGAAAAAATAACTGAGGAAAAATTGAATGAATGAATACAAGAATGAGTGAGAGAATAAATGAATGAGTAAGTGAGTGATTGTGTATTAACCGTTGAAAAAGGTGTATTTGAAGTAAATAAATTAAAGGAGAAACGGAGAAAAATAGTTAAATTATAAATTTGAAGCTTGTGTATACTTTCAAGTCTTCTTGTTGACGTTGACTGTTTGCTTATTTTTCGCACGAAAGGGATGCTATAAATTTAACTTTATATTGGTTACCCTGTTTTTAATTAAAAAAAGTACAATTGTTTACAATTGAAACAGTAGTACGAAAAAACCTGTTTTTTTCGTACTACGATTAGATTTTAATAGTAAGCACCGGCGTAAAGAGATTTTTTTTTTTTTAAACTCAAAAGTGTAAAAAGAAAAAGGTAGCAAAGTAGTGATGAAGATTTTACTTTTTTATTATTTTCTAATTACTTCATTTCTTGTATTAGGCATTGTAACGTGTGATGCAAAACAGTGACCGCTTTTGCTTATTTGTTCAAGTAATGCTGGGAGTTATTTTCACGCCTTCGTGAAAAGGCATTAGCATAAGTAAAATATACATTCAATCTTCTAACATTGCGGTTGTAGACTATATATAGTACAGGTTTAGTTTTCTGTTATATCTCACTTTTTTGTACATTTGCTCTAAAAACATTTATGTTGGAAAAAATATACATAGTATTAACCAATAACTCGGAGACATTTTTCATTAACACTTTGCATCCATGGTCAAAGAATATTAGGGACTATATTTTCAAGTTTTTTTATCAACAAGAAATGAATCTCAGAACTGAACACGTGAAACATATAGCTGCACCAGATTCCTCGCCCCTTTTTTGAAAAAAATTATCACGAAATTTTGCATTTTTACTTTTAGCTAAACAAATAACTTCCCTTACAAAAAAATTGCTGCAGGCAGTAGTTATTCTTTCTATACAAATATAAAGGGTGTATTTTAGAGGCAGAGAAATTGAAATAGAAATAAGACTCAAAAAACGTATTTGATATTCATGTAATTTGCTTTATTTGAAAGATAATTTTATGGCATTGATGTTTGAATAGGATGTCGGGCATGTGGCCACCACGGCTGATGCATACATGGCGTAACCTGGAGGTCCAGTTTTCACGCATGTTTCGCAGTAGATATGGCTGATTGTCTCCGGTAAGGTGCCGAATCGTGACTTCCATGTGCTGCATTGTTCCTGGTTAATCAGCGTAGGCAAGGGACTTCACATATTTCCAGATGATTAATCCAAGGGCTTCAAATCGCAAGAATGAGGTGGCCAGTTAATAGGATCAGGCTCATTTCGGGATATTATCCTTTCGTCAAATGTTATCCCGAAATGAACCTGTTAACGTGTACGCACCAGCCGTGGTGGCAACATCACATTCAAACATTAATGCCATAAAATTATCTTTCAAATAAAGCAAATAATACATGAATAAATAAATTTTTTTGTGTTTTATTTCCATTTCAAGTTCTCTGCCTCTTAAAAAACACCCTTTAAATATATATAAAGAAAGAAACGTTATTTTAAGCTTTGAGTAAAAAGATTATCTATAAAATATTTTTAAATAGATAGCCTAATCATCTCATTTCACAATTCACACTATTGAAGGGGATTGAAAGGGCACACATTAGCTTCACATTATTGAAAGGGCCGTAACGATTAATTTCCGCAAGAGAAAAGAATAAAATTCATCTTGGTGAGACAATGAGATTTATCTTTCAAACTTTGTGCAAAGTAGTCGCAAGTTAGTGAAGATGTATAAAACCGAGATAAAATATTTCCAAGTAAAGCAAGTTAACAGTTGCTGCTATTTCCATACACTTTCTTCAGGTCATTACGTGCCAGCTTCTCCTTGCAGTTAAAGCACGTTCAACTCATCCGCTCCGTATTTATTCTCGGGATAATATAAAAAACACTAAAAATAAAATCTCGGAAATAAAAGCTGCACCGAAGAAAGGGAATTCCTTGCGTAGGAACGGGAAAGAGACGCGGGAAAAGAACTAGGCAGCAACCCCAGGGACTAGGGTACTATAGGGAAGGGGAATTAAATAGAATAGGAAGCAGAGGTGGTGGGGGTTAGAACGACGGGGTTGCGGAGTTGACCTCTGACGTGAACAAGCTATGACGACGTATCGAACGATATTGATTTTCACCCCCCCCCCCCGAGGAAGTCCACTATTTCACTACTTTCCCTCCCATGTTTCCTCAGGGCTAGTCCCTATAGTGAAAACGTGTTTTGTTTGTGGGGTTTATTGATGTTGTTTCTATATCAGGGGACGTTGAAGTAATGCTCTGTACGATAGAACGAAGAGGACTTCCGGGAAATGTTCCATAACTCTAGTTCGGCGGAATCTCCTACTCCTGTTTGGGTATGTCATCACCATCATCATCATCATCTGGAGCATTAGACGGGAAATTGTCCCGACGTCTAAACCTTTATCAAGATTGAAGTATATTTCCCAGTATTTTCCTTTAGTGTTTATTATTTACTTTATCAACTGTCGCTTCATCTCACAATTATTCATTTTGAGTGAAAAAGTAAGCACTAAGTACGTTATGCATAAATGATTTCTTAAGAACAGTGTAATTATTTTTAGATCGATTTCATGAAAACAGAAAAGGAAAAAAAATAGTGTTCTGTGAAATTATTGCATCTTTCTTCAAGAGGAGACAATTGTTTGTTAAACACAAAATAATTAAGCGATTTGATTCGTTTCTTAATTTAGTCTTATATAATAAAAAAAGCTGTAAGTCATTGTTTTTCGTAGTACTAAATATTTAAATACCTTTTAAACCGGGTTAAATATTATTTTCTGCATAATGCCTCGCGCCTTTTGCGCCGTCAGGTGGGAATACTGTATATTTTAAGATAATTTCAAAACTTTTAAGTCTATTTTAGCTTTTTTATGATGCCAACTATTTTCATGTATTTTTTTTAATTCGAAACAAGGTTAATTTGTTCGTTTAATTTATATTGAATAATTAACACAGCATGTTACAAAGGTTACTGACAAAGGTAACTCAAATTATTACAAAAAGCATAAGAAATAAAAAAGAAATAACACCTTTTAAAATTTATTTAATAAAGTTATCAATTACTTAACTATATTTTAATTTCCAAAACTTTGGAAATAAGGTTTAACTTTTATAGAGACTAAAACCCAACAAAAGACCAAATAAAAAAGTCTTATTAAATACAATTATCATAAGAAGGAAAGGTTTGAAAAGTACAGCTGTATTTGCCAGTTTATGAAAAGGACTGCATTATAAGCTGTATACATCGGTTTAAAGTTCAAAGTAGTATATATATATGTATACATATATATATAATACGCACTTAAGCAATATCAACTAGAAACATATAATTTTTGCACTCAGAACGCATACCAGGAATAAATAACTAGATTTCAAAGCAGTAAAATAAGTAAATGGGTATAATATTCAAAGCAGCGACTTTTTAAGAGTACGTCTCACAAAAAATATTATTGTTTATACGTAATAAACTTGAAAGATTCCCATTTTTTTAGAATATTTAAGAGTATTTCCTTAAACAGAGACATTTGTCTTTTGTGCTTTAAAATTTCCCAGAAATCATACATACTATGAAATATTTTCATTAGATACTGAGTATTCTTATTTACGTAAAAATATGCATGATTTTATTCACTTTTAAATGGTTTCCTTTCAAAGAGAGATGCTAAAATGGAGAGTTGGGAATAAATTCGACAATTTCCGGGAATAAACCCGAAATTCTGAGAATCATTGTCAATTTTGAAAACAAATAAACTATCATTTTTAACTTTGACATTACGCCTAATACACGAAAATATGATTTTCTTCAAATGTCGTCATTTCTTAAATGCTTGCATGTTCTCAATAAAAACTGCTTAAGAGAAACAGAAAAAAGTGGTGAATGTAATTACATTAATATAAACAGACTTTTACTTACCTATATTTAGACGTTCTTGTGAATGATATGATTTAAATTTAATATTGTTATAAAAAAATAAAAAAAATAACTGTTCAATATAAGCACTTAAGTATCAATGAAAGTTATTACATATGCTATTCATTTTGCTTCAAGGTTAGCTATAAAGTGTTTTTCGCATTTTTGTGCTATACAAAACTTAAAAAAAGTCCAATAATTGGCTTTTATAAGATTAAAATCGAAACCAGTAAAAAAAAGGTTAAAGCAATTTTTTGTATTTCTGAAAGCAAGTTGAAAATTACTGTGAATTTTTAAGTTTTCCTTCCCAAAAATTCCGGTAAAATTCCAATAAAGAACAAAATTAAATAAGTTGAGGTTGTAAATACTTGGCATGCTCTAAAATACGAATGCATTATGAAAAGGAAGATCGGATATAACGAACGCTTAACGATCAAAGGAGCAAAGCTTTCAAAAATGTTTAGTGCCAGAAAACAATTTTATCTGTTACAAACTAATTACTTTTACTTCCGACTAAAACCATTTTCAGCTATGTAATATTTGTTATTAAATGTTTTACACACATGATAGCACAGCTCATTTTTATGTTTCAAAAATGTTGTTAACATAAGAACAAAGCAAACTACAATATATCACGTGCTTTGTTTACGAAAGGCACTTTTTGAAAAAATATTTTTTTCCAAAAAACATACCCATCTGGTAAAACATTATATGAAATATACCAGTGAAAAATAAATAACTGAACTACTACTGTGGGAAGCAAAGTTAAAATTATTAATAGTTTAACAAAGCGAAGTTATTAAGAATTTACCGTTGGTTCCCGCATATAATCACCAATTTACCTAACAACAGCAAAAAATATTACTCTGATATAAAAAAGAACAGTGAATTGTGTAGTTAAGAAGTTGGTGGATGTTGCACAAAAAATGGTGCAGGCTTTCTAGCTGCAAATGATGGTTTAAGTTCCCCATTATATCATATTTTTCTGGAACGTACCCAAATAAGCACTAAAAGAACAGTATTCTTCGCAGTTAGCAAATCTTTAATGCTTTTTAGGTATATATACAACCAAATTCTTTACAGTGTTGCCGAATTCGAACGCGGGACATAAGGCACGGGATCAACCTCCTGTACCGCCTTTGTCAGAGCAAATAAAGTTTTCATATGAATAACAATCATGTTAAAACAGAATAACGAAAACAATTTTCGAAGGTAAACTATCTTGGCGTCTTTTAATGTTCAAATAGAAAGCACGTTCATTGCTTAAGAACGAGCTCAATGTAAACTTCAAATAAATTCTCATATGCACAACAAAGAAAATTATTGTTAAAAAATATTGTTGTAACTAGAAGTTTTCTGAAACTTAAATTTGAATTATTTACTTTTTTTACATCTAATCACTCAACTTATGAGTGTACACAATTGCAACGGTATCAATTTAAATGCTAACCAAACTTTTAATTTTAATAATACAGGAAATAAATAAGTATCGGATTTCAAAAGATTGTTTTAGTGCAGTAATTTAACATCTCTTTTCGAGCATTTATTGAGCATTCGTGATTTTTCTTCTTTTTCAGAATGCTTATAGAGCGTACGCAAGACAAATTAAATTTTTGTTTGAATCACGGAAAAATGTCATTAAACAATAACCAACTAAACCTTAAACTATAGTAATATAATATGCCGGAGCAAGGTAAAATTTAAAAAAGACTATAAGTTTAAACTAACAAATAAAATTTCACTGTGTTTTAAATCAATTTACGTTCAAATGAAAATAAGTAGCATACAAACATATATAAATAACATTTTCATTTAAAGACCTAGTCAAAAACTTTTTTAAGGGAAAGAAAGTAAAAATAAAATGCTTTACAATGTTTGGAAGTATATCAAATTTTAAGAATGCTCTTGTTTTCTGCGCTACTTAAAATAATGCTTTCAATTTCCTTCAAATGCTCATGCGGTATATAAAAATTTTCCACAAGATTGTTTGAAAAAATACAATGTAAAAATTCAACCAAAGTATGACTGAGCTAGTGACGCATAACCGAAAATTAAATTTTAATAACGTTCCTCTACTTTTGATCAAGACGTTATAAATTCAACTTTCAACTGAGAGACGTGTATAAGATCTGCCGCATATGTGAGGCAATACTATATACTTATTTTAAGCATTAATACTAAAACAAGAAAGGAAAGTAAATATAAAAAGAAACCACGTTCTATTAATAGTCATGTGTATAAAACGTGATGCAAATATATATCTTAGTCTACAATCGAAATTAAAAAGCATGCAGGAAAAAATGTTGTTGCGTACTAAAAACAATTAAAAAAGAGAAACTATAATTTTTTCTTGTATAAGTATATATATTTTTTTAAACAGTGCAATGAATTTTCAAAGCAAAATAACCATACGGAAATGACTAGCTTACTCTTATAATATAAGTACAATTGCCAATAATACAACTATATTTCACATCATTAATTTTGAAAATTGGAAACAAAAATAATAGTACGCAGCATTAAAACACCTATTTCTAGTATGTCTTCCCAAAATCCCGTTACCCCCCAAAAATATTTGAAAAGTACAAATGTGCAATATATATACTACATATAGAAAAGAACTAAACAATTTTACAAAAAAAAAAAAGAAGAAGAAGAAGAAAGTAAGAATCAGATACAAAAAGAAAAACTAAATTATACCAATATATTGTAACTTTCTAGTAAAAAAACTTAACTGAGACAGTACCTAAATCTTACAGCATATTGAACCCTTAATATATAAATTGAATTAATGATAATGAAGTTTATGTAAAGGTAAACACAGTTAAAATATTCTATTTTGTTAGTTGAAAAGTTTCTTGAGAGCGTATGTCAAAGAAAGTATAGTTTTCGTTTTGTTTGATCCTATTTCATTAGATTTATTTAAATAATAAATGTAGTATAGAGAAACCTTTAACGTTGAAGTTGAACTTCTGAAGGTACTTTAAGAATACAATGAGCAAAACAGATCAAAGTTCATATTTAGCGACATTTTAAACTTTCATGACTGGTAACCATTTATAATGTAATTTAATTTTAACGTTGAAAAGTTTCAAAAATAATTTTAAGTGCATTGGCGGACACTGTAGGAACTAGTATTTCATAAAACAGTTAGTGAGTAATTAGATAAGACGTTTACAGTAAAAATAGCCCTATTTAATAAAGTCTTACTCTATTGCAACAATGAATAGCTAAAATGAGATAAGTCTTTGTATTTACAAATAAAGCTTTTACTTAAACTCAATGTTACATTATAGTCGAATGCTTTGTGTATTATTTTAAGCATTAATTCCATCCCAAAACGGCTTCAAATTTTGACATGCAGCAATGGATTCCCAGACAGTCGTATGATTTCAATTTAACAGCATGTTTACATGTGTTAGAATTGATTTGAAGCTTCAGTATGACAATCAATATCTATTGTAGAATGCTTTAACTAACGTATTAACGACAAAGCTAGATGACATTATAACACTAACCATTGTTGCTGCAGTATAAATAAAATACAAATAATTTGTCTTACGCAAAATTAAAACGATTATGTGTTAACCAGGGCCAAAGATCACCGTATGAGCATAAATATCGAAAATGAGTACTTACCAACTGTGGGGTAAATTTGGTCAAAAAATATAAGTCTATAATGGGGTCTTTTTACACAATTAAAACATATTTAATTGTAGAACAGATGGAGTCTCAATGTCTTAGCAAACTTCAAAATGTGTTTTATTACATTGGAAAGAAATAAATTCATGAATAAACTGAAAAAATTTAAATGGTACTAAGTTACTAAGTTTGACATACTGAAATATACATAAATTATGAAGAAGAAGAAATTAGTAACACATAATTACTAATTGGGGAATTAATAATTTGAAATACCATTTTCCTGAATCAATAACTTACGTCTGACGAATGCATTATATGCATTCAAGAAAATGTCATCACCTATTTAGTAGCTCAAAAGAGTTCGAATAATGCAAAGGTACGTAAAAGCGAAATTTCAAAGTTTCAGGAAGCAGAGAAAAACGCTTTGGACTACAAAACGTAATGTCACATAAAAATGACAAAGAAGTTGAGTAAAATAAAATGCAAAATTTTACTGCTTTAATTCTGTTTTCTATTTTTTTTACAGTAACTAGCATGGTATATTTTCTTCTAACTCCTCACGAGCAGTTGAAAAGTACAAATGGTATTAAAATAAGGTTTTGCATTAGATAATGAACTTTCATTAGCACTGAAAAGAACGGATACGTGTGTATATTCCGTTTATTAATTTATGTACGCACAATTACGCTGCATATGCAACGGAGTTAACAAGGCAGGGGGTAATCCCTTCCCACCAAATTCATCAAATTTAACTATCTACAATATACAGCCTTACCATTTCTGTTTAGTTTACACATTATTAAAACTGACAGAAGTACATTTTTCACCTAATACATCATTTTTTCTTAAAGCATACTCCGCTGAAAAAAGGGGATAAGGATAGAGTCCAAATCAAAATTTATTTATCTTAATATCTTTTTTTTTCTTTTCTTAAAACGAAATATCAACTACAATTTTAACGCAGTTAATAGCTGCTAAAATCGGTTTTATAAAGGGCTAAACTAACTAGTAGTATATGAGTCTTAGTCCCTTAAACATCCACAAAGAAAAGAAGCAATTTAAAAGCTTCTAGTTAAGTCAAATCTTAATGACATGCTTTTGAAAGGATAAACCAGAGATAGAATCTTAGGTGTTAATGTAAGCCTAAATTAAATCAACAGATTAGAATACTTACAAATATACACATAATGTCAGTTAACTAAAAATATTTGGCAAAAAGTTACAGCAGTTACGGATAGACTATTTTCCGAGATAAATCGTAATTTATTCCCTCTGATCCCCCCCTTTTTGCTAAGGTAATTATTGTTTTTATGGGACCAATTCAAAAGTTTTTGTTCACGAAAAAAACATGTATATTCATATACACAGCGAAAAAATATTTTCTTAATCGGTTTATTGAACTACATATTTCTAATGTGCTTTTTAATTTATTTATTTATCTATATATTTTTCCCTTTAGCTGCATAAAAAAGTCATTGTTGCGAGTTTATAAAGATCAAATTTTAGTTAGAAAATTAAACTATTATGCTTTAAATAACTGCTTATAAATTTGTTATAAACATTCTTTTGCGAGATAAGATAGCTGTAAAGTATTTTACTAATTCGTTTTATATTTTAAAATTAGTTTATCAGACTCAAGAAGTTTGAATGTTGCAAAACAGATCGAGTACAAAAATATATATATATATATATTAGGAATTTACTAGTATAAAAGCGAAAAATGAAATTTCAGTAACTATTAATGTCACTGCCTTAAAAGTTGAGACGTAAGGAACCTTATAAAATTAAGAATTAAGTATAAATATATAAAAATAAAACAAGTTAAAATATTTGACAAATTAGATTTTTTTCCTTCAATATTTCTATTATTGTATTTTTCAAAACGCCAAAAAAAATCGTAAATTATTATTTATGTCTGCTTCAACGAGCTACATAATGTATAAAAAACTGAATGCATACTTGTGAAATTTTAAAAACGTTCTGTACCTTTTTTCTTAAGCTCAGAAGAAAACGCAACTCGAAGAAAAATGTTGTAAGAAAAAAAAAAAAGGAAAAATGGCACATTATCCATTTTGCTGTATTTTTGTTTTTATTAATACTACGATTTTTTAACTTTTTATTCGGTCGAAGTTTTGTTTGAAGATGTCAGAATAGAAATATTATTAGAGAAATTTATACCGATTGACTTCATATTTAAATCTTACTTTTCCTGAGAATATAAAATTTTGGGATATCAATGACTCATTTGTTTAACTATTTTTTAATACTTCTAGTATTTTTCAAACTCTGCATGGGCCTCATTAAGTAGTGTTAAAAAAACTCTTTTTAGATGCAATCATAAAAAAAAAACTCCATAATAATGTAAAAAAGAACATCGTGTAAGTTAACTTCATTGAATTGGAAGAGAAACACAATAAAAAAATCATGCGAGTTCAATTCATTTTATTGTTTTATTCAATGAAACAAGCTCTGAAATGTAACTCTTATGTAGTGTGCAATGTTTCTCTTCTTATACGCCGTTACTGTAAAGATAAACTTAAGAAAACAAATCATGAGAGCTAGCAGGATTAAAACGCTCTGTTTAATGCAACTAGCAGTGAAAACTTTTCTCAGACTGTAAATATTTAATAACGTAAGATTTCTGCAAAAAAAATGTGACGGAAAAGTAATTATTAACGAAATTAAAACGAACTGAAACGTCGGTAGGCAAAACAAGAACATGCAAGTGAATTATTTGCAATTTATCTCTTCATAAATAATTTATCTCTCAATGAAACATCCTAAAACAGTATTTATCAAAAAAAGGAACAAAACCTTAATACAGTAAAAAAAAATCCCAATAAGTTAACGTGGTTGTTTTCGTATTAAAAATCATTTTACAAGTAAAAGCAAAATGTGCAGTGGCTAAAACCTATTTATGATTTTGTAAAATTTCCTTGGGAAAAAAATGTTTCAGAAATATATTTTGTAATTGAGGCATTTGTTGATTTATCACAGCAGATGAACTTTTACTGCGAAAACTCATCGACTCACGGACACTGTCTGGAGTTTACGCTCAATTGTCAAGACCCACGCCGCACGATGAGGGACCACTACACGAGGTCACAAGGATTACGCAACACCACCAATATTGCTCTAAGTCGATCCTTACCTTTATGCATGCCCGTGTACTTGTCCTTCAAGACCGTCAGCTCGTAGATCCTTCCGAACTGTTCGAATAAGGGCCTCAAATCTTTTTCGTCAAGATTGCGCGGGATCTGGCCCACGAACAACTTTATAGCGTCCTGCTCTTTGGCTGGACTGGGGCTGAGACTTGCCGGTGACCGTTTGTTGTGCTCCACCAGCCCATTCTGCACAGTAGCCATGTTGGGTCTCACTCTCTCACACACGCGCGCTCACTGGCACGCGCCGTGGGGGGAGATTTTGACCGTCCGACGCGCCCCCTCTGCTAAGAGCGCATGCGCCCCGGCTGCGCCCCACTTCGCTTCGCTTCCGCTCGTTCTCGCTTCGGCGGGATCAAAGTGGATCCGGGTTCTCTAGGATGCGGCAGGACCCTCTCCACTGTCCACGAGGACTGTTCCATCCGCGAAAACCAATACATCGGGAACTGGATATAATTCGTTTGTATTTGAAAGAAAAATTATTTACCCCCTTTTTAATCAGGAAAAGTCTGATTTTATTTGTTTTTGAAACAGAGAAGCGATTTTAAAACCTGAGCGTTACGTCAATAAAAATCGCCTGTTAATCGTAAATATCATTGTTAAGTATGTGTACAAACTTCATAGGATGTAACATAAATGCCTTTTAAGAGAACCTTTTAGTTCGGTGAACTCTCCCGAAAACTTGTATCGTTCGCGGAAACATCCAAGGATTCTGAAATCTACTGTTATTTTTGTTTTGGGTTTAAAAATTTCAATTTTTTTTCAGTTATTAATATTTTAACAGTTCGAAAGTTATACACATGCAGATATAGATGCATATACGAAACACGAAGTCCGAAATGAGATCCTCCAGAAGTCGGTATTTCCAAATTTTGGAGTTTTGAGTTTTAGATAAATGCTTATATTTTTCTTGTCACTAAACTTATCCAGCCTTTCTCCCGCGAATATTTCACGTGTTGTTTGCAATATTGGAGGGGGAGGGTTGTACATTTTAAAAGATTTTTTTTTCTTTTGTTAAATATTTTTTTAAAAAGCGAATTAGAGAATAAGAGAGGAGGAAAAACTTATCTCATGGCAAATATTCTAGTTAAAAATATTTTGAGCATTTATCCAAATTTGCACCAGACAAGCACGTTTTTAGAGCTGCTTCGGCTAACTGAATTTTTCCCTTGTAACTATTTCTTTTGTTTTGTATTATATGTATATATATATATATTAATATATATATATAATCCTCACCAACACATTTATTCTTTTGGATGTCTTTAATAACAACATTTAACGAATGAAGGAGAGTTTCTGATGTCATCTTTTCTTATTTCACTCTCACTGATGCTTTTCGCATCTGATCCAGCACAATGTCGCAGATTTCATTTTTTGTTAGTCTATTAAAGACTGGAGCAACTTTGTCAAAATTTGTAGTAATTTTTATGTACAGCACAGCATGAGTACTTGATAAAGAGAAAGTAAGATAAAGAAAAAGTGTACAACTAACATGGAAACAATATGAAGTTATTTTTTGTAGCATCAAAATCTCCGGATTTTGCAGCATTCCAAAATTTGGATGTCCAAATTGTAGACATTTTGTTGCATTTATCGGGTTCTCCAAAAGAGGGCTCTCAGGGGCGGCCCAGCCGGTCTGCTGTTTTCCTTCGATAAATGTGTTCTTATCTGCCTTTCTTGAAATTTTTCTTACATATGTGTGGCACAGCAAATGCAAATTTTCAGTAGAAGAAACTTAGATTATTTCAAGCATCATTTTTTCGATAATCTCAGAATCGATTATTCAAATTTACTGATTGGTGCTTTATGATGAAAATTAGATATACTTAAATGCGTAATTAAAATCCATAATCCACAAAACTACACTTGGATTTATAAAATTTAATTTTTATTCATGAAGCTTTCAGCTCTGTCAAATGAAGCTTTAAGCTCTGTCATAAAACATGTTTCGAAATTTAACATTTTCTAAAGTCAAAAAGCAAAACTGTACCTTAGCAAGCATGTTTGTATGCCAACTATGATCATGTTTATTTCTAGCCAAAGCTTCTTTCTCTCTATTTTCAGTATGGAAATTAAGTCTCTCTCTCTCTCTCTCTCTCTTCCTTTAGGTAACTATATTCTCTTAGACATGAAGAGTTAGATAATCAAATATATGAAGCATTTCATTCATGTACTTTAATCGCATCTTTCATTCATCATTTGAATTCAATTGAATTTCGAGAAAATGTGTACTTGACTCACACACGTTTTTTTCAGTTGACAAAGGGTTTCTTATAATTCCAAAATATGTGTCTTCTTACTTTCAAATGCCAAGTGTGCTAAGAGAACGCCATTGTCAATTTTCCCAATAATCTTTTCCCTACTTAAATGATAAAATACAAAAACATATAGTAGTTTAAATTAATTGGTTAATGTATAAATAAAATACATCGTGTGCAATTTTGAATCTTGTTTTTATTTAATTTACCTTTAAAACATAAAGAAAACCACTAAGTACATAAAATAATAAATTACCTTTGTGCTAAGTAAACTAATAAAAAATTAATTCACGTTAAGAAAGCACAAACACGAATTAAAATGCATATGCTTCTTTGTGCTTTATTAACTTGAATTAATTTTTTATTACAGTTTACTTAGAACAACTGTAATTTATTATTTTATGTACTTAGTGGTTTTCTTTATGTTTTAAAGGAAAATTAAATAAAAACAAGGCTCAAAATTGCACACGATGTACTTTATTTATACATTACCACCCCCTATTATCTATATTATTACTTTCTTCTAATGTTTCAACGTTTGGTACATAGATACTTGAATTAAATTAGTGATAATTACTTTGCAACTGTGTATCTATTTGACAATTCCGCCATTTTGTTCTAGAAAGTTGATTTGTGGTTAGCAAAAGTAAATATTTCCATCAAAACTTATATTATTTTCTTCATTCAAGAATTATGATTTAAAAGATTTAAAAGATATGCAGCACAATAAAAAGATAAGATCATATATTATTATATTCACTGTAACTAAATTAATTTAATAAAATATTTGGTGTTTTTTTTTCGATAATTTTTGTTAGACTTCCACATGGAGTAAAACGGACCACCATAACAGGGGTAAAATGGGCCATTTTATTCCATTTCTGTATTCCATGTACTTTTCTAGTTGATATCATGTTTGGAATTAAAAATTGATATATTATTTATTTTTAATGATTAATTAATCAGATATTCATTTGAAAATGTTATATGTGTATTATACTTTCAAATTTAATATTAATTAGACCTAAAAAAGGATAAACATTTATTTAATTTTAATCCAGCTTTATTCTGATTTAGATTTTATTCAGTTAATTTTGAATATTTATACTTTTACAAACATTCAATTATAACACGCTATAATTAAATATTTCTATAAAAAAATTATATGAGTTTTTGTTTATAGCTACACATATTATATGCAAATTTAAATAAAATTAATTTAAAAAGGTACAACTACAACACAATAATTTCACAGATTATGTACTTAAAGCAAACAGATAATTTTCAAATAGTTTAACTTATAAAGTATTGCAAATAATATGTTTTTATTTTTCCATTTCATCATCATTTAAGTTATTACAAAGAATATATTTTTTATTTTTCATTATTTCATCATGCATGTCTGTGCCACATAAAGTTACATAGAAAGCAGTTAAAAGTGTTCAAGATGATAAAAAATCTATTCGTTCAGTCTGCAACATTCAGTTAAACATTCCACACACAACCCTACTACCGTTGTATACAAAAGTATAAAGTTTCTAAATTAAGGGAACTAGAAAGTGGTAATAAATCAGCCATTAGAGTTGCTTCAAACTATACACATAAACAGATATTTTCTAAGGAAGAAGAAATGAGCTCCAAACCCCACGGTGCCACAAGAAAACAGCAGACTTTCAGTGACACAAAAATCTTTTGGTGTATCATTTGCAAATTTAAATGAGCGTTAGATTTATGTTTTATATGTTTAAACCAATAAAATATTGATTTATGTTCTCTACTGTTAAAGAATGTACTGCATTTATTTATTTTTAAAAAAATTGCCTGTGGTCCATTTTGCCAGTGAACCATTTTACCCCGTACCCGGAGTAAAATGGTCCACTTTCTCACTTTCTATTAAAAAAATTATATTAAAAAAAGTATGCACAATAATTAATTTTGATGGAGTATATTATAAAACCTAATGTATAGGCAATGTGCTTGGATATTTTGTGGCTTAAAACTTATTTTGAGTGTAAGCACTCAAAATTGTCAAAAGTGGTCCATTTTACATCAGTCTCCCCTACATACTCTTCCCCTATTTTTCCCGATATTTTCAACATTTAGAACTTAACATACAATGTAAACTAAGGACATTTCTGCTTAAATAGCCAGCTTCTACGGAAGACGGTTATCAATTCATACTGTCAGTATGTCCCCTTTGTTTATCGATAACTTTTTACAGTATGTACCGAGTTTGATTATTATTTTTTTATTCGATCGAGGGTGGTCTCACATAGGTCCCGTACCTTGAACATATTAGATAGTTAGAAAAAAGTTATAGGCTTAAATTTAGTACCTTTTTTGATTTTTTAATTGTAACTTTTGACTAAATTAAAAATTTCAATCATTTTTTTTATGGATAAAGGTTTGTCTAACAATAACATCATACATGGATTTGACTATAATTGTTCTTTAGAAAAGACGTTATGGGGAAAAATAAGTAGTTTTCTTTCAATTGGAAATGCTTGCCTCTTTATTGCGTAAAATATTAATAAATATAAAATTAATTCTTAAAATGAGTTTATTACCATTAAGCAGTAATTTTTAAAACAATTATAATAAGTGTTTGAGTGAAAGCTTCTTTGAAACCAAAATTAAATTTCTTCAAACTGTTTGCTATAGTGACTTTTTAAATCAACTTTAAAACAGAATTTATCATATAAATGATTATTTTTAGCGCCAGTTACTCAAAGGGTTTGCCTTTTAATATGTTTTGTTTATAAAAAAAAGTATATCATAAAAAATGTATTTGCACTAAAAGAATAA
This sequence comes from Octonoba sinensis, assembly GCA_038502835.1. Taxonomy (NCBI): domain Eukaryota; kingdom Metazoa; phylum Arthropoda; class Arachnida; order Araneae; family Uloboridae; genus Octonoba; species Octonoba sinensis. Next base: position 85,109,539 of record CM076604.1, read on the forward strand.
AATAAAATGATTTTTAAGGAGCAAATAGAATCGTCTTCAGATTAAAAATTGCATTAAACAGAAAAAAATGTCATTCTTCAAACAACTTTGGTACGGCGTTTAAACATAATTTTTGAAGTCGTTGCAAAATTGTGATACATAAAATCTCTTGTAACCTTAAAACAATTACAAATATAAATGGCGCGGAGTTTGCAACAGTTAATAGATAAAGTAACACGTAATGTTAATTAGACTGTCATAAGTTTGAACCGACTTTAAAAATTATGTTTAAAAGTCGTACGGATGTCGTTTAAAGAATGATTTTACTTTTCAGCGCAATTTTTATTTCAAAGTCGGTTCTATTTTTATTCCAAAATTATTATTATCATTTGTAGCAGAGATGGTTTTTTATTTGTTTTATGTTAAACATAATTTTAAAAATTAAAAAAAAGAATAATAAAAAATCATAATGTTTAAGTTAAAAATCAAAATAGTTATTTAAACACTAGAACAGCGGTTCACAATCTTTTTCCTTTTTTATTTCGGGTACCACCATTTTTCTTGCAAACCATTTGCGTACAACTGCTAATGTAACTTAATTATATAGAACACTAATATGTTATGGAAAAATACTTCGACGACTAGGTTATTTCAATCACACTATTTTTTATAGTTAATGCAGAGAAAAACGTTCATTAAAATAAAACTGTATGTATAAAATAAAATATATGAAATATACAAAATATAGTTTTAATACACACTTCCAAAATTGCTTTAGAAATACGTCTTTAAGTATAAAATACCTATCATAAAAAAACAAAATTAATGAGAAGGTTGCTGCTGCATGGCAGGTACAAGCGAGATGATATCTCATACGGTAGTAGTTAGTTAAAACCTCAAATTTAGGTCGACATTTAATTTTCTTCTACATTTATTATTTATAAATATCATATTGGAAAAAGTAGTTTCACAAAGATGACTGGTTGTGAACGAAATTAAAAACAACAATGCTTTTCTTGGCATCAACGGGAATTTATTTTTCACTTTGAGCCAACATTCGCCCAACTTTAATCGGTCAAATTCGATTTTCAATCCTGAGATTACTTTGTTTTAATATTTTTTTTCCAGCACGCGTACCACCTGGCGAGGCTTCGCGTACCACAGAACATACATGTCGAACAACAAAGTATTCAAAGATCGTTCTATGCCGTGATATTTTCATTAATACTCGAAACGTAATTCTGCATTTACCCTACGAACTTTGAAAATGTTCCACTTTTAAAATTAATAAAGGAAAAAAGTAGAGTTTTGATGAATGCTCTTTCACAAGAAAAGTTCAACATTTTCTGCGCTGAAAACATAACTCTTTGGAACTCTAAAGCACATGAATGCGAGTTTTATAACTCTATTGGTCTTTAATAATGATAAGTTAGTCATTTATTTATTTATCTATCGTTTTTCTTTCGTTTGCACAATGGTAAATGTTTTATTTCTTATTTTTTTAAATGTATACTGAAATTGATAAAAATTTACGAAATCATCTTATCTTCAGATTATTTTGTACGTTTAATAACAACTTTTTCCTCTCTTTTCTGTCCCATGTTTCTGACCACAGAAAACTTGAGTTTCACTGAAACTTTATTTTCTTAGCTTGATCTTGGTTTTACCACTTTTTCATGATTTCTCATTAGCGTTGTTAATTAAGACCTTCTTAGAAATCGATGTAGAACACTAATAAAGCTAATAAATTACTCTTATAGCATAAAAATAGAAGCAGAGAAAAGGTTCTGGAAGCAAGTTAATGTATATTTTAAAACTATGAGACTAAACTATGTAAAAATACTTGATTTAAACTGAACCACATTTCTTGTCAAAAATGTTTGAGAGTCATTCTCGTAAAAACGCAATTTAAGTCAAAAAATAAGAACAAAATTTTTACGCGAAAATTTAAAAATTTTGGTGCTTAATTGCACTTATATATTCACTAAAACCATGGCGTCCGACAAGATAATACAGTTTTATTTTTTTCACCCCTAAATATTCCATATGTTATATGTCACGCTTAAATATAAATGATGGTATTGATTGATTGGTGATGGCAATAATTAAACACTTTCCTTTTAAAACAAAACTGTACTGTTCTATTTTTTCTCCTAATTAAATGTTTTATGCTTTTTCATTTTACTTATTTATTCTTGTAATTTGCTGCTCCTTTTTTTGGTTAATGTTCCAAGCTTTAAGGAGGTTATTATAAGATGTTATACTGTTAAATCACTCCCCCATGTAGTTCATTCAAATAGAAATGCGTTAAGTAAGTTTCTCTTTCAAAAAGAGAGGACTATCGCTTAATAGGTGTTAATAGTGCAGTGGAGAACTGGACAACTTTGGAAGTATTCCTTCTCCAAACATGAAACTACGTAACAAGTTTTAATGTTTGTTATACAAGGTGAAATAAGCATATTGAGACGACTGTTCTACATGTGTTAATGGAGGACTAAATTTTACGAATTTTCTGTTTACAAACACGGAGCAATAAATGTGTAACACTGTTAATGGATCAATATATGGTTTCTTATTTCAGCGCGCAAATTTGTGATTGCAAAATGTTTTTTTTTTCTTCATTTGTTATTCGTCAACTGCTTTGATAGAGGGAGTTTCGTCAAATCATGGTGATGGATCATGGTAGTGGTGGATCATAGTGGTGGATCATGGTAATGATAGTAATTCTGGATACTGATAGATTATATGCACCGCTGTTTGAAAACGAAAATTTTCCAGCTCAGAATATACGTCAGTGCCTATAGCACTAAACTTATTAAAATAAAACAGAGATTCTCCAAACATGAAACCATTTAAGAAGTTGTAGTGTTATAGAAGGAAGAATAAGCGCATTGAGACGACCTTTCTACATGATTTAATGGAGGACTACATTTTACGTATTTTCTGTTTTCAAACTCGAAACAATAAATGTGTAACACTGTTAAAGGATCAATATATTATTTCTTATTTCAACACGCAAATTTTTGATTGCAAAATGCTTATTGTTATACAAGTGTGTTTTTATCTCTCATTTGTTAAGGGTTAACTGTTTTTGAAAGAGAGAGTTTCGACAAATCATGTTGGTGGATCGTAGTTGTGGATCATCGTATTGATAGTGGCTCTGGGTCATGACTGATTATATGCACCGCCGTTTGGAAACGAAAATTTTCCAGCTCTGAAGATACGTCAGTGCCTGCAACACTACAGGTATTAAAATAAAACAGGGTTCGGTTTCCTTTATCCCTCGTGTCTTTATTTGTGTAAGTTGCGACTGTTTTGGTATTTGTTGTATTGGAAAATTGTGAGAACCCACAACTTTTAGCTGATCTCGTGTTGATGTAAGCAAAGTGATGCAAAAGGAGTTAAAACGGGACCTAACATAACTTCATAAAATGACCACTGGCAAAAGCGATTTTTTTCCATGAGAAAATATTGATGCAATGACGTAATGACATAACTGCATGTTTATGGTACATATATATGTATGTATGTATTATTGATAATTAAAAAGATCGTTATATGTGGGAAAGCTCATGGGTATTTCCATACTATCATACATCAAACACATACACAAAGACACAATCCTTTAAAATTATCGTCTTTCAAATTCAATATTAGGATGGAAGGTGAAAGAATTTTTTCTACCGTTAACATATAACGCAAAAAATCTTTTCAATTTCAATGATCCGGTGAAAAAATTGTTTTCAAAATAAACAAAACGCTCTTTCACAAACTTCATAGACTATTTGAAGTAGAATAAAGGAATATAGGGCTAAAAGAATAAGGCCGTAGAGGCAATGTTTTTTTCTTTAAGAGCAGATAAAGTAATTTTACCATTGACAGTCAAATAAAAATGTTATAACAGAATAAAACTTAATTAAATCTGATGTTTTTGAAACGGGGCGTAGACTACAATTTATTCTTATGGTAAAAAACGAAACATCAGTAATATGTGCATAACTTACAAGATGAAGATATAAAATCCTGCCTGTCAAAAACTTAAAATTTGGGAAGAAATAGGTAAGGGGTTAACAGACCTTCGAAAAGATTGTTTGTTTAAAAAAAAAATAAGTTGTTTATTGAGAGCTGTTTGTGAAGGAATGTTTGTTTTAAAAGCTAAAGAATAGAAAAAACTGAAATAAGTACCAACTCCTTCACCTTGAACCTTGAAGACTGAGAAATATGTGACATTATTATTAATGTTTCGGAGCATTCTTCGAGGAACAAGAAATAAATCAAACTTAATATTCCACTGCAGGAAATCGATACAAAAATTTGAAAACGGTAGAGACATACACCGGAACTCATCCCGAAAAAGTACAAACGGAGCATCCACTAATGGAAGATTTAATGACAATAATAAAGCAACATTTCCTCATGCAATCCTTGTACTCTTGCCAGCTCTCAGTAGCTCATAAATATGCATTATTTCGGAGCTTTCCTCAAACCTTAATAATATCTTTCGAAATTGTAATTTTGAGTGCGAGTTATTGGCATTTATCCCGTTAGCCATTCATTAAATAGCGGAATTCTCTCTGCGAATCATTCCCTCCCTCCCTTTCACAGGACACTGGAGATCGTTGGAAATTTACTCATTAAATGGACTGAAAATTGGAGCAGAACTGACTGTTTGCTCGCTGGCTCGAGTATTTATCAAGATGCCTGAATTTCTACTGAGTAAAAAAAAAAGCTTGAAACGATGTAGTACTCGATGGAATGGAGAAGTTTAGGTCATTGTTTGATAATATAAAGTAATTTTAAAATTTATCAACATCGGAAATATTCACAAAGGATTTTGGAGGGTGCATAGATGCAATATCGATACTGGGGGGATGGTCCGCCCCGGGTGGTAACCTTTTGGGGTGTTGAGGGTGACACCCAAAATGAAATCAAGAGTTTTTGAAAAATACATATACTTGAAGTACAAAATTTTACTTACCCTTTTTCAATGTATCATGAAAATAAATGTGGTTTGATAAAAGTTATACCAAATAAGTAAAATAGAATTTCTTAAGATTTTTTTTTCTCTGCGTTATTCAAAATAATAATATCTACAAAACTAGAAGTTTATACAACTCAACAAGATATATATTTTTTCTTTTTTTTACAGCAACAGCTGATCATCACATTAGTAACGCCGCTGGTTAATATAGACAATGTTGTAAATAACTTATAGAAAGTTGCGCACAAACTTGGAAAATAAATTGCGAAAATTGCAAGTTATTTTGGGAAATCGTAAGGTCAGAACGCTGTTTCTCTCCCGAAGTATAGATAATTAATTACATCTATAGCACCGATAGATAAGTATAAAATATATATTTATCGATAGTAAAAATATCGGGAATCATTGATTCTGTAGTAGATATATAGATGATCTTTGTGTCATGGATATAAATCCAAATGCATTTCTAATAATAAGTTTTGCATATATATATATATATTAGGTCGTAAAGAATGAAATTGCAAGGTGAAAAAAGTTGACAAAGTTGGTCGATAACTCACAAATATAAGTAGTTATTTTATTCAATAAAGTATTAAAGTATGTACCTATACTGTCAACGCACTTTAGCATTTAAGCGGCTGGCTGTTCAGGATGTTGATATTAAACACAGGCGGAGGAGAGTCAGAGAAAGCCTGGACAGCCAAGTTTAAAACACTGGAAATTAAATTGTTCTACAACTGAAAGGTTGTCCAAATCGCAGAAAAAAAGTTAGTCAGTGAGGGCTTCGTCAGGTGAGTGGTTGATAAAGAAGTTCCAAGTCCAATTCATGTAAATTTATCACAAATATTTGTCAGGATGTGTTCTAGCGTATCATGCAATAAGATATTAATCGACATATTGCCCGTTGGAAAGATCGTTAGAAACAGTCCCAAGAAGAGTTTTGCACTTTGTGCCAAAATTAAAAGCCTCTAACTTAACTTGAAAAGAAGTTACAAGTTTTTTTCTCTGTAGTACGGATTTTTTTTTTCGTTAATTAACTTTAATTAATATTTTTTCAGACGAATGATAAAGCACTTTATTTTTATTTTATTTAAATCGTTGCCATTTTGTCTGCGTCCATATTTGATAAACAGCATTCTACTCACAATGTTTTAAGCATTTTGAGTCTCAGCCGATTTTTCATTATTTTTCTGATTGTTTTTTCCTTTTAAACGATTTCAAATTTATTGTACACCAATTAAATGTTTTCAGCATTTTGAGGAGTAGCCGAATTTTAATTTATTTTATATCTTTTGCTTTTATTTAAATTATTTCTTTTAAAACGATTTAAAATATATTTTCTGCAGCACAGGGCATAGGGGCAATCATTAGATTTATTTCGATTTCCTTATTTTGAAAGGTATTTTTACGTGACCGTTGTTCATATTCTACTGGGATGCTTTTGAAAAACAACTGTTAGCCTTATTATCCTAATGTTACTTTTTAAGGACTATTGTCCTTTTTTTCTTTTCAAGTGGCATATTTCTGGTGTCAGTTCTTAGAAAGGCTGTGAACGATGTTGTTTCACACCTTATATCCGTACTTTATAAATGATTTTAACGGAACGGTTGTCGACATCATAGCAAGGGCCTTTAGAGGGATTGCTGACGTTATCTGTTAACAGATAGCCATTTTACATTAGGGATTATTCTCTTTATTCTGATGAGGATTTTTACCGGGACCACTAACGTTGTTTAAGAGCTGTTTTCTTCATTCTAGTAGAATTTTGTGTTATTTTTGTCGTGGATGTAAAAGGGAGTTTCAGGGATTGCTATTCTTATTCAAATAGCGATTTGAATAGACTGTTGCCGTTATTCTAATGGGATTTTTTTTAGTAACTTTCTCCCTATTTAAATAGAACAGAGTGCAGAACAGACTGACATTAGTCATCCTCCGCCAGGGCATGGCCAGTATTCGAGCTCTCCCGTGCCAAAAAGCTACTTACAAATAAAAAGTTTTTTTTTTTTTTTTTAATATTCAGCTAAAGTACCAAAAAATGAATATGAAAACCATCTGGAAATATGTATACAGCTTTGGAAGTTTTTGCTGGAAAATCCCTTTACTGTGCAGCTAAAAAATTAGGACATTTATCTATGCAACCCTGAGCAGATGAGCCCCTAATGCAAAAATCTACTCATCTGCTGAAATACCGTGGCTAACACATACAGAAAAACAATGTATAGTGAAAGCCCAGCAATTTTGTCAAGTTGCGGCCATCCGTTTGCGTAAATGAACCCAATACAATTAGAGTATACTTATTTCAATTTTTCTTCGGGTTGAAAAAAATTCTTTTTGCGATAAGAAACTGATCTTGTTGAATTTAATAGAAAAAAAAATTAAAAAAAGGTGGTGCACGCGAAATAGGAATAAACCAGAAAATAGAAATAAAAACTATCTTTAAAAAAAAGATAATTTATAACTAACAATGAAAATTTTTCCTATACGTGTTTAAACTGAATGGCTTTAAACGTTACCTAGAAAGAGATTTTTACTTTACTGAACAACAGGAATAAATCCTGAAAACACATCTGGCAGTTGGGAATCCGGTGCATAAATATTTTGGCGAAAATATCTATTTCTGGAAACATTGGCTAAGTAACTGAAACCATTGACAATAAATTGGTCATAGTCAAGTATCTGGAAACATTCGCAGTAGGCAGTATTTATTCATTTAGAGAAAGGTGACGTTATTGAACTGAGAAGTTCATTAACGTCACATGGGCAGGACATTAAGTCACAGGAACATTTAAAATTTACTTGATCCAATTTGAGTAACAATTAAAAAATCACGTTACATCCTAAAGAATGCATGGCTAATTGTCATACGAAGCTGTTAGCGATAATGAGTACAAGGAAAAAACAACGAAAATAAGGCTTAAATTGCCAAAACAATTGTTTGATAATTTGTGCTTTATTTACGTTGCTTTATCCTTGTACTCATATTTTAGTACAAAGCGTTTTATGTTTCGTACATCGGCGATAATGTCTACTTTATAAAATTTAACACACGCTATACCCATTTCCCCCCTCATGTGGTAAAATAGATATTTAAAAAACTTCTTGAAAACGTGTTGAAATTATATGAAAACAACAATGAGGCCAGAGCTGTAATTATAGAATTCATTATTCATTAAACAAGATTAGTGTCAAGTTTCATAAATTGCTTTTTAAGTTATCTCTGAGTACCAAATCTTACGTATTTGGTACCTTTTTTTTTTTTTTTTTTGTAATAAATGCATTTTCTTTAGAAAGAAAGAAAAATGACGAAAAACCGTGGGCATTTCGAGGGTTCATACATGTTCTAAACATAAGTAAACTCCCAAAAAATGTAATATATAATCGATTTAAAAATTCTTATTATCAAGTAAAATGTTTCTTGAATGCGTAAATAAATTTTTAAAATGCGTTTTAATATCCAAGTAATCCCACTAGACACTGCTTTTTTATGATTAATTACGATTCTTTACGTTTTAAATCGTGTAAAAAATCTTTCACAAGCGAATGTTTTGCGCAGTAAAGCTATTGTCCTTGCAAAAGCTAAAGCTCACTCACAATGTGAAATAAAATATTACACTCAATGCTGTTAATAAAATATTCTGATGTTTAGGTAAGAAGCTACGATTTGCGATGCCCTACGCAAGACTCTCATCAGCTGATTCAAGTTTTTCAAACTGCTCATTCAGAGGAACGAGAATCCGAAGGACACGTACTTCCAACTCCGACCGCAGAAAGAACAAAACATAAGCCATTTTCCATTACAAGAACAATACTTTGATGAATAATTTGTGCTGAAGGAGAATAAGTACGTGAGGCTGTAAATCCGCAATCAATTGCACTTCATTCTCAGTGTTGAAAACGTCTACCTCCGATTTTTATGGCGCCTCGTGTGGTATATAACCTTGAATAAAAAAGTTTAACCCGCATATAACGTTGGGGGCAAAGCAGAAACTATCGACTAACGTAATCAGAGTAAATGGCACATACATCTTCCCATTCATTTCTTTTACTTTTTCTGCCTTTCTCTCCAATAAAATTGTTGTGTTTCAAAAAGATTACTGTCATTAAACTAGTTGGTTGTTCTTGGATAACAGTGTTTAATTTTAGATTTAAAAACAACTTAACCTTTTAACAGAATAAGCTAGGAAGGTAATATATTAGTCTTAGTAATAACAATTTCATTTATACTGTTTGCATGAAGAAGGGTTTAATTTTTAATAGTTACGTGTTAAATTTTCTTTAAACATAAAGGTTTATTTTCTCAATTGTAACCCGCCACGAGTAAATGAAAGCAAACTTACACGACAGAAAACGCCTTTTGAGCAATGACAGTATTTTTATCAGTTCTCAAAGCCCAGAGTAACATTTTTTGTTGTGTCCTATTCCGCTGTTCCACAATGCTTAGGAAGAACGGTTTGGAATCATGACTTCCTAATTAGGTCGTAGCAAAGAGAAAATAATGTTGCACTTCCTGAACAACACCAGGAAGCGCAACTTTGATGTATATTTTTTAAAGGTAAACAAATACACAGCAATTTGTTTATTTTTAGCATGCCACCTGGGACACAATACATCAGCTTTGACCGAATGTTCACGCTTGTACGAGATTTAAAGATCTGAGTACTTTTATCTTTCAATATCCTTTCCTGTTAGCACTAGGGCTTAGAGATGCCCTCCCCCGAGCACGAGGTAGTGGATTCCACGGATTTTACATGCACGTGTCCCCAAGTGTACATGGTGGGTGCTCAATGCAAACCACGGCCATACTGACTGAACCGATTAGGTTATCTCAGACTACCCCCCCAGTATGAGGGGGGTGCGACCGTGGCGCTGTCCTCCGTCATTCCTCCCACAAACTCTCTGACAAACTGACAACCAGCACCCGCCATATGGGCTGGGCTGGCAGAGCTTTGCCGACCTGCTTTACCGACCCGGGGCCATAGTCATGCTACAAAGCAAGCCTTACGTCACCCGAATCGGATGTTGCTGTTTTAGTCGCCTCTTACGACACGCACAGCTACGCTGGGGCTATTCTATCGAACCCCGGCCACCATACGGGGGTGTACATGGTGGGTATACAGCCGGTATGAAACACGCGACCGCACGATTGGATGTCCGACATCCTAACCACTAGGCTACCACAGCCCTAATATCTAAGTACTGTCTGTAGCAGAACTTAAAGATGCTTCCAGCTGTACAATATAAAAAAAAAAGTGCTAACAGTTTTATCAGTTACTAGCGGTACACGCACGTCATGCCCATGTTAAAAAGTAGAAAAAAATAAGTTGGTTCTCCATTATAAGTACCCTGTTAACTTGTTTATGTGTATATTATGTTATTTTGTAGTCGACAGGGTGGCGTGGACAGGTCACTTATTTTAGGAGCTTAAATATCTAAGTGTCCACTACTAGAGCAGTGCCTACTACCGGGTCATTTACCTTGCATGTGTGTGTGTGTTTTTTTTTAAATTTATGCCAAATAGAAACAAATATGAGAATGAAATCCTTACACGTTTTATTGTACGATGGGGGCTAGGAGTCTTGCACTTTTGGAAATCTAATTGACGAGTGTGGAAATGATCTACTTATCCCAAAATAGTTCATTAATACCTCACTTTTCAAGGAATATCGAAAATTGTATAAACAAAACTTATCTTAATGCTTATGACGGAATGAAATGGGCCCACATTCATGCATAAGTAAATATTCAAACACTTTTTATGGAACTACTTTTGTCACGCCGATAGGGTGGCGTAGTGGCAAAGCAGGTCTGCAGAAAATCGTCTGCGTCCATGTCATATGATTATGTGGCATGTAAAAGATCCCTTGAGTAGACATTTGGCTTGTATGCCTTCAGCTAAATTAAATTCATAGTGCAGTCTGCATCAATTTGAGTCCAGGTGCCGCCATCTAGGGGAAACTGAGCGTCCAAATTCAGTAATAATGGCATCCGCCGGTAGTTGTGCTGCTGCGTGAAAGAATGGATGCCGATTTTCGGGGAACGCACCAAGTCTGCAAAGGTTAGAGACAATACGCAGTCCCATTTTTAGAAAAAAGTTATTTTGTTAAGGTGAATTTTGTTCACAGAATTAAAAATTAGCCGCCCACGGAAATCGACCGGCGATCATAACATATTTAAGCAACAGTACTTTTTGTTACAAAAACACTCAAAATAAAATTTCAGTATGCCAAAATCGTGTCATTTGGCGTACTTACTTCTCAAAAGTTTTGCTTATCCTGCTGTAAAATCTCAAATATTTATTAGAAATATTAATTAATTCTTTTGTCCTTGAAGTAAATTTTCTCTCAAATTCAACGATCTTTTAAAAGTATTTCAGAACTGAAAAATTTTTATTCGTAATTATAATGATTTATATTAATTATGACTTTCATCAATTTCTTTTCAAAAGATGTTATTCTATCGGCTTATGTAAAGCACATTAGAATTTAAATTAGTCTTCAATCGTTGCACCCGTTTTATTCGTTATTTATTTAATTTTAGTCATACTATGTACTTTTGGAATATTACCATTTTTTAGTTATAGTACTGAGACATTGTATTTGTTGCTTTGTGTTCTGTGTATTTATTGAAGACCCAACACCAAAAGGTAAGTAAAAATACATTAACCTCTTCACAAACAATCAAAAAGAGGTTACAGTTACGATAACTTTACAATAAGTTTAACCTATTGCATGCAATAACGTTAGGGGGGCGCCATTCATTTCATGTCCCATTTTACAGTTTTATTTCACGTCTTTTTTTTCAAACTCTGAAGTCTCCGAGATGTCATAGTATGTCAAGGTGTTAATTTTTATCCCAAGAGGATAATATTTTTTTACACTATTTATACTTTAAAACAATATCTAGCAAAATCAATGACACGTTTTGTTAATTAACGAAAAAAAATTCTGAGCAAAAGTGAAAGATATTGAGGGAGCAATGCTACTTTCACTGTCGATCAGATTTAGTTGTGAGTTTTCTTATGTCCGGGGCATTTGAATGCAATTTAAATCTATAAATGAATAATTTTTATCCTCATGTACAATACTGGAGTGAAAAACAGAGCACTTGTAGTTATTCAGTTTCATGCGTAGTACGGAAGCAATTGAGATATTAATTACCATCAATAAAATGTCTGAAATTATTGAAATAAAATTTTTAGAACGTGTTGATAATTAACTTAACCCTAACTTTCAAATTCTGCTTAAAATTTTTCACAGTATAAATACATCTATTTTTGACATATTTACTTAAAGTCACCTACCTAGATGCACACTTCTTCTCATAAAACGAAGGTCCCGTGCGGCCTCGAAACACGTGTCTGCAATATAATATACGTTGTATTTTACCTTTTTAGCTGTAAAACAAAAGTTCACACCTATTTTTTACCCATTAAAATTAGTTTGGAGACAAAACCTTGTATTAATTAGTTTTCCAAACACAATGTTACCGTACTTTTTTCTCCTCCGTCCAATTTTCCTGTTAGCACGAGGCCTTAGAAACCGCACCTCTCCCGGGTAATGTTACCGCAGTACCGGTTATTATGCTCGATCAGTGTTTTTCGAGATTTTTTTTCTAACTTAAATCTGATGTTAACAGCTTATTTAGTCTCAATTTTGTCTTAAAATTTTGTACCTAGCCCTAAGCGTTTAGGAATTTACCTGTTCTCATAAATGAATATTTTAATCTAAAGCTGCTAAACCGTTGTTTCTCTTGGAAACTCGAATACATCTACACCTTCCAATTTTCCCGCCGAAAGATTCTTTCCACCCATTTTCCTTCCAACCTGTAAGAGCGGTGCCAACTCATCAGCGAAACGCATTCCCTTCTACTTGTCTAGTACAAACACGTACCGACTCAGAAAACCGAATACAGAGCTGGGGCGGGAGACGTTTCGGGCTTCTTACAGATAACTGAGATTGGAACCGAAATGCTGAGAGATGGCGTATCACCTTTCCTGCATACGAAAAAGCAGAAGGGCTGCAGTGGAAACGATTGCGCAGGGTCTTTGTGATTCTTCATTTTTGCTGAATAAGAATCCGATGAGTTTGTTCTTAGCTGAAGCTCGGATTCCGGCAAATATCGGCAAAAACAACTTTATCTTCCTCAAGAAAGAAAAACGTAATATGAAGCTGTACAGGGGACGAGTCAAATATTAAGTCTAGAATCTTGCCATGACATACTGCATAAGCAGTGTAAGAAATCTTTTGGAGCCCTCAACAGAATAATTGAAAACAAATATATATGCTGACTTATTAAGACTTATAAAGCAACGTGACTGAGATAACATTTTAAAAAATAAAAACGGTAAAAAGCAGTTTAGAGCCCTCAACGCACTGGATGGAACATATGAAAAAGTAAAGAAAAACTATCTGTGTATATACGTGTGTGATATATACATATTTATGAAATAGAATATATATATATATAAAAAATTAGTGGGTATGTGAAAAACAACAATTAAATATTAAACTCTGAACGTGGCAAATCACAAATACGAACATTAAAAAATGAAAAAAGAGCCTGCCTCTTCATCAGTGGGAGGGAGCAGGAAGCATATATAACGAAATATTGGCATTGCAGGTTTCTGAGAAATCCCAGTATAGCATGTGAGAAATTTTTATTTATAACTAAAAAAATATAAGGCTGGGAGTTGCAAGCAAAAAAAGTGAATCATCAACTTTTTTTCTTTTTTTTTTACCAGTTATAAAAAGAACACATTTTTTGTATTATTAAATGAAGTTTCGAATTTACGTGATATTGACCGAGTCAAAATAAAAAGATAGAAAAAACAACATGCTATAACCGAAATTTACCCTCCCAGACCTGTAAAGCAATACGATTAAAATACAGCTTCTAAATCTACTCACCACCCACGGCAGGACCAGAAAAGGAAGACATCAACATCTTGCCGAGAAAATTACGCCATGTAATGGCTAAGTCTATCCGTGTCCATGTGGCAGACCTTGACTTTCCGATCTCGCTCACAGACAAACACAACATCCAAAAAGTGGCGCTCCAAATGATGGACTTTAGCCAGGAATCTCCATCCCGTGTGTGTCAATGAGGTTCCGTTATGGTTATATAGCAACTGCATGACGCTACTCCAAAGCTTTAAACAACTTAATGTAAAAATTAATGAAATTCAACGGATAATTATTAAAGTAAAATAGGATTGCAGAGAAAATGAAAACATTTTTTTCTAAATATTTGTTATTGCAGATTTTGAAATATCCGTATAGTTGACCTGTGATAATATTTATGAAGACTTTTTTATGCAAATTACTTTGCCAGTGCAGCATAGTAATAGTATGGAAATGGAAGTCCTTACGTTTATCACACACGTCAATATTTAAATTACTGTTTATAATGTTCAATGATAAATCCAAAAAGTTAGTTCTGTATGTATGATTATTGGTGGATTTTAAATTTAAACAATTAGGATACATTTTCTCCATCTCCTCAGCAATATTAAAATTGACAACCAGAATGTCATCAATATATCTGAATGCACGTATTCTATTGTTATATTGCACCACATATTTAAATTCGTAGTGGAATAAAAAAAGGTTTGCAGCAGTGCTAGAGTAATTGGTTCCCATTCATATACCCTTTATCTGATTATAAATAAAATTGTGGAATTTTATAAAATTATTTTTAAAACAAAAGTTGCATAAATTAAGGGTAAAATCCTTATTCAAGTTAATTTCAGATTCTAGGTGGGAAAAATCAAATAATTTGTCCATTGCATGTACCAACAAATGAATTGGAATATTATTAAACAAGTTTTCAAAATCATAAGAGTATAAAAGTGTAGGAGGGGAAGCGATTAAAGCTTTTACAACATCCAAGCTGTTGTTGATTGACCAAAAATAGCTGGTGTTATGAAATTTATTTTTTAAAAACTCGTAAATTTGTTTCAAAATTTTTGTAAATGTATATTGAAAAAACTATTCACACTACCAATAGTGCAACAGATGAATCTGATATATATATGTGTGTGTATATATTTAATACATTATCTGTTATGCTTCTAATATAATTCCATTATAAATGTACTGCATTTACGTTATTAGTTAGTAAGTACTAGGTTTAAATTGATAGCGTAGTTACAACAACTCATTTTCATTTGTTTACATTTTTTCCTTAAAAATTTCCCTTCTACAACAACTAACCCTTTATTTATGTTGATTGTCAACTTTACTAAATCCAAAAGCATTAAAATCGAAAAACAACTAATGTGTTTTTCCAGAAGAAGCAATTATAAACATTTGCTAAACAACAGTATTTTTACAATCCACTCTGCGGCTTAGCGGATTAGAAAGAAATTTGCTTTTACGAGAATAAGGCTTAGCATGATTATTAAACAAAACAAAGAACTCTTTATAAGAGAGCAACTGAATATGCTCATTATAAGTGATACTAAAAAGACAGGAGGATAAAAATTACAAATGAATTTAACTGCCAATTATTTCGATTCAAAATTAACATACTAATCCTTTTTTTTTTTTTTTTTTGATTAAAAAAAGCAAAGGATTCTTGTTTTGACGATCGTTGAAGCGTTAGAGCTCGTTATAAACTAAGCCTCTTTCACCAAGGGAGAGTTCTTTGAATTTTGATTTTTCCCCCTTATTCTTCTTCTTTCTCTTTGCTTTTAATCTTTTCAGAGTTTCGTAACTTCTTTTTCAGAAGACTTCATTTCCAGTTAAAGAGGCAGAGAAACTTCTTATGCTCTTCATTTTGATTCTTCTTCGGACTCATTAAAACAGAGAATTGAGGCGAATAAATGCCTTCTAATTAAGAAGGACATCATTAAATTCATAGGTATACATATGAACACAAAATACTTAAAATATACATACTAATTTTCAACCTAAAAGTTCCGGGAAAAGATCAAAAGATGCTCTTTATGGGACAAAGTATATATTTTTGAGGATCTGAAGATGAACAAGAAGAGGACTTCGTTTCCAGTTATGGATGTTCTACCTTTAAGAAACATTTTTCATTTAACTTGCTTTAAAATATGTTATGTTACAACAGTTGTTTAGAATAATTTTAATGCCCAGTACAGGGTCACTCTCCCAAAACGTTAAAAATCATGTTCAACTTACATACCATGAAATTTTGCATGTAGGTTGTGTGTGACATCTAGTTGTGTACACAAAAAAAATTTCAAAAAATGATGAAATTAAGAAATCTAAATTCTAACACTCATACATGAATACATACAGCTATATATTTTAATTTTTAATGCACATTATTTACTATCCATACAAGGAAGTCATGTGTTGCACACGTCTGATTTTTTCCTTTCTTTTTCGGATTATCAAGGATCCTTTCAATTTTTTCTTAATTACAATTTAATTCAGGTAAATCGATTTTGCACAGATTTCATCAATGAAATGCACAGTGTTTAGGAACAAAAACATTCCCTAGTCTCTTGCATCACTTTTTGGATGCTGAAAAGAATCCGTCTTAAATGTTAAATGTCGAATTGAATCTTCAGCAGATAGCATTTTGAATGGTTCTGTGACTAAAACTTACTCGAGTAATTCCGTAATTCTTAACCTACACGTTCATTAACCTTTTGTAGCCTCAACTTCCCAAGGAAAGCGTAAAGTTCTTAATTAGAGAGCAAAACAGGCTTTTAATCTCCTACACGTCGCATAAAATCGCGACCACACCTGTAGTAATCGCCTCTCAACTTGTTGTTTTGAACGCCTAAATGAATTCCTTTGTAATAATGACTCCGTTTTTTTTTATTTTCAGTCCATTTTTCTTCAGCGTACCATTTTATTACTTGTTCAGCAGAGACAACACCCTGTTGTATTCCCCAAAGATCGCTTGGAGATCCGATAAGGTGGTTCTCCCTAAGTCGCCGGAGACGTCGAAATTAACCGTTTTTGGAGCACAGCCAGAGTTTGGCCCGGCCACGCATAGAGAAGGTAAAGAGTGAACTGGTGGTTGCGTGAGACATTGTTGGAACAGTCACAAATCCCATTAAAGGCTGTGAATGCTCAAATGATTCAAGCATGATCCATTCCTACTTGTGTAATTGGAAATAACTAATTATATCAGTAATTACTTGGAATGTTAATCAATTTACACTCTTGATCTGCAATTATGTTGATATACCCACTAAGCTGATTTTTTAATAGTTATATGTTCACAAAATAACACAAACAGTGCCCACTGCGTATTAAAAGCCATTTACGTTTTCCTTAATTTGATTTTAAATAGCAAACGAGGCTTTAAAAACATTAATTTTCATATATTGGCTGTCCCCTACTGCATAACCCTTTATACATAAATAAGTACTTTATACATAAATTAGTCATTTCAATTCAGAAGCGTCCTAGCTGTCGAATGTGTCCCTCACAGTTTTAGAACCTCTGAAGTTGTTAAAAAAATAACGAAAACAAACTATTTTAAAATTTACGACATTAATGTTATCTTTTGAACCCTCATATTTCACTGTCCTTAGTGCAAATTACATTACAATGAGTATTAAATGTTCGCAAACGGTGACAACTGATAATATAGGCATACTTTCAAAGTAATTAGCATGCACTATTATTTTCAATCCATAGCGCACCTTACAGAAAGGAACGATTAAAAAAATCTTCAGTTTCATGACCAACTAATACAGTTTATCATGTGACCGAGTTGAATTAAAGGTATCAAATAACGCATTACGTTCCTTATAACGAGGCAGCAAAGCATTAAATTTTTTGCAACTTTCGCCTCATGGTTGGCAGGCTTTTCAATTTATAAAATCATTGATTGAATATATTTCAAATGAGCTATAACTTATTATTTATTAAAAAGGACAAAAATGATTTAAACCCTCAGACAGCAGTTGTGATTATGAAATCCAGTTTTGGTCCTCCAACCTGTTAGTCCTATGAAAATTACAAGCCTGGTTGTGAGAAGTATTAAATGTTTAAGGTTTTTGTTTTAAATTTAAAAATGTTCATTTCATTCATTAACAAAAAAACATCTCTACTTCAGATGTTATTAGCAATCATAGTTAATTATTCAAAATTAATAACACCTATCTTAGTTTTGTTAATCCAAAACTGAGTAAATAAATCGATTTCTTACACGAATATAAATGAAAAAGTTTGCTTCGTATAAGACATTCTCACATGCATCAATTTACTCATGTAATCGAAATATAAAATCAATATTCAGTTTTAGTGAGCCTATTCCCTTGAAACAAACACCTTAAGTAAGGTAATTCAGTTGCATTAGTTTCCGTACCAAGTTTGTCTAACAGCAATCACTTTGAAGACCGGAGTTGAATGGCTCCTTATTAAAAGGATTTTTCGCTCGGAATCGACAGCCTAATTACATTGTTAAAGGATATATCTTTAAAATGAGTCTCGGAATTTTCCAGTTTTAGGCACCAATAGCATCATTTATTGCTTCTTGTTCGTAATAGCCTTTATTTATGAGGCTTATCAGGCTCATTTTGAATAAAATTATGTTATTTATGCAAAATGAATACGTTATTATGCGTCTTCTTTTACTCCTAATCAATATGAGGAGTCTCTTTTCTATACAACTTTCAGTCCTTCTTCCATTAAAGAAAACAGATTAATTGTAAAATAAATTATTTTTTCTGCCGTAATTTGCTTTAAAAAAAATAAAATTAATTAAAATAATTGAAAAGTTGATGAATTTATAACCAGACTCATGCTACTATACTTCAAAACCTACATTAAATTCAAATCAGCCAAACTACCTATAACGAGTTGATTTTTAGCATTTTTAATATTTACAATGGTCGCTTTCTACATAGCAACACAAATAAATATTCGTATTCTTCACACAAATAAATATTCGTATTCGCAAATATGCTTTCTACTTTGTAGGTGCACAAATGTTGGGTAATGCAGTGTATATAAATATATAACATGTGTTCTAGGTTGAATCAATTTATTGTAATGCACATTAATATTTTTGTTTTACATTTAGCTATTGTTACCTCAGTCATATTTTGATTCAGCACTTTAATGCATTTTACGAGTCATTTTATGACTGAAGTAAAAGAATTTATAACGGGACCGCTTGTGTTTTTCATTTAATACATACGTTAGAAAGAGCAGTTGCAATTACTTAGCCATACTTTCCCGTAAGTTTAAGGCACTTGTTTTCTTAATTATCTCTATGACATATAAGAGATAAATGTTCTCTAAAATTTAAAAAAAATCGTTACAGTTTAATATCAAACAATATTATATCTCATAAGAATGTACCAAATGTGATATAGAACTTACAAACAATTATGTACTTTGAACAATAATTTCGCAACACAAAATATTAACTTTCAATTACATCAAATAGTTACTCAAATTTTCAAGGAACAATTTCATACCAAAGGTTACTTATTTCTGAAAATTATAATCGTAATTTATATAGATAAAATGTCTGTGGATTTAATATAATTTTTATAACGATTTCAAATTTTAGTAATAATTTAATAATTTGTTTTGGAATCATTTTTTTTTTTTTTTTTTTTTGTAATTTAGAAGTCTTTGAACTTCTTCAAACTTATTAAGATTTCTTAATTAAAAGTACAAAATTTACTTAACCTGATCATTTAAACATGTTATCTGCATCATTTAAAAACAACGTTGGCGGCATTGAAATAAATGAAAAATCATTTGAAGCATAATAACTGAACTATGAATTAGCCGAAATTTTAAATTATTTCATCATCAACAATGGTTTTTAAAATGTATGGTTTTATTACTCACTTAATTGTGTAAGTTAAATAATGTTATTAATCTTTTAGAATTTTAAGTACGGAAATAAAATTATTTTAAGCAGTTTAAAGATAAGGTGGTTGTACTAAAACTATTTTTCTCCTTGATTCGATATTATTTTATTAGTTATGCTTTTACGAACTCAAACTATTTGTCGTATTATTTAGGGCTTAATAAACGCTTATTTTATCAATGCAAGAACATTAAAAATTTTTTAGCTCTTAGCGGATTCTGTTTGCTACTACCTACACCTCAGCAATTCATGCTGAAAGAAATTTTTCTGCCTATTTGCATATATAACTTCAAATCTTTTTATATTAATGATAGTCGGCTTCTGGATGTGTACTATCAACTCTTGAAAAGTTAGATCAAAACTCACAATTTTATGCGTAATTATATTCAAAGGGTTTTTTCTGAGATTTTTTTTTTCAGCAACGAGAGTAAAATTTCAATCTTCTATTTCTCAAAATAAAGTCCATCCAAATTTGACGCTACCAAGAATTATCAAACTTAAGCGTCATACTAATAGAATTTAAGAAAATTGAAAAAGTCTAGAGTAAACGCATGCCAAGGCACTCATTGTTTCAGCTATAGAGACAATATTTGCCAAATCCTTGAAAAGGAATACTTTATCCATACCAGATCATCAAACACCAGAAATTCCAAAAATATAGAAATTTTAGGATTTTTTTTTCCGAATAAAAAAAAGTAACTTATGTGTAATTACGTCCATAAGTTCTTAAGTTATTCCTTTTTTCTCATTATTTTGTCTGTATTAATTTTGAGTCGTTACATTACCATATTTTTTATACATTTCATAGTGTTGTTAGTACTGGTTGTGTTTCTCTAAACATTGGCTTCCATCTTATCCTCTCAGCTAAAGTTTTGGCTAAAAACCAACTTCATGGTTTCGTACACTGTAAAAAGTGTTGGTGCTACTGAACACCAGTTTTGGTATTCACTTGGTGTAAAGTTAAAAACGATTCATTTTTTCATCTATTCTATATTCTTTTAAGTGTATGTCTAATAAATACATTCCAATGCGATTTTTCATTTATCCTATTTTGATAGACATGAGCAATCGCAATGACATATCGATACGTAACGGAGTTAACACATTTCATGTGCTAAGAAGCGTTGCCCCATTGTATTTTAAAAGAATTTAAAATACATAAAAAATGAATCATTTTCAACTTTACACCGACTGAACACCAGAAATGGTGGCTACTAAAAGCAAAATTCTTACAGTGTACTTTGCGTGGAAAGAACTGATGTGTAATGAAGGCAATTCAGCAACGTCATTAGTCACGTGGCACCGATGAAAGCAATGTGAACAAAGGAAGCATCGCTTTACAACGAGTTCGGCAAATCTAATTAAAAACAAGGCCTAAATAAAGTTCTACATTACATAAAATTAACACCAAATACAACAAACTATTGAAATAATTAATAAATTTCTCTTATAATGATTAAATTAAATGTAAATACTGAGTTATAATCGGAAAAAGCTGTGAAAATAGTCTAATTAATTTTAAGAAAACTAATTTTGCCGAGAGAACTCCACGTAGAACTCAATTGAAAATCGTAGTAAACAAACAGCGGATTCACGTGACAATCATGATCTCTCCTGAGTCCCTCTAGCGGTGAATTGCCTCCATTATGCCTATAACTTCTTAAGTTATAAGTGATTTATAAATTTTTGCCTTATAACTATTATCCCTTATAATGTGTGGGTGTGTATGTGCATAAATTTTGTCATTTTTTGAGTTAATAGCTTTTTCATTAAAGAAATAAATTATATGTAATCTTATGACTATATTTTACATATTTAATGCTGCTGTGAGTACTATGGTTTTTTTCTCTGAACATTGTCTCTAATCCCACTTCTGGAGCTGAAGTTCTGGTAAAATGCAACTTCCTGGCATCGTAAATTGCGTGCATAATTACCTTTTCACGTTGACATTACACTCTCATCCTAAATAAAAAATCATCCAGATTAGAAATGTATGCCAAGCAAATAATATCCTAATGTGAACAATGATAAAAAAACGTGCTTAAAAATCGGAAAGTATACCTCCTTACTTTTTTTTAAATAATTTTGAATTAAAAATGAGAAAGCGCAATCCTCAGTTTTAACTATCGTTGCTTACTTAGAAATTATAGTTACATATAAGACAAGTATTAACTGCAATAAATTAAAAATTTATACAACAACTTTACGTTCACGGTTTTTTTCCTTCACCTTTACTTCTTCAGAACGATGGTATTTGTATGATAATTAAGGAACTATTTACCACGAGTTAGAACAATTCAGGAATATGGGTAGTATGTTCGTCTCTTCAGAGCAGGAATTCAAGATAATCATTTCGTCGGATTCGGACCGGACGCAGTAAAATAAGAAAAAAAAATGAACTAATGGGTAATTAATGATTTTCTGGATTGAGCCATAAATAAATTCGACACGGAAGAAGTTAAGCAAATGCAGTTGGTACGTTAGGAAGCTGTATAATCTAACTTTTCTTCCTCTGTTCGATGCTATCCTTTTTTAGTGCTCAGAGTATTGGTGCGGTACTTAGAATATTAGCGTAAACTCAAGACATTCCGAATTTAAACCCCAAGTGAGGAAACGTTTTTCTTTTTTTAGTAGTATTCTGAAAAATGAAATTGTAACCGTGTCATTTTTGAAAAATTGGTTACTTAAAAAATAAGAACTTGGTTTCTCAAATCTAATTCATTTTGATTCGGAGCAATTCCGAGAACTTGATGTCCTAGAAAATAAGCCATTTCATCCCAATCACAAGATTTCTGATTTAACGGTGAAATGAATACTCAAAATGATATAGTCTACTTAGAAAAAGCAATTAACATACTTAGTGCGACGATATTGAACTTTTCAAACATTAAGGTAAAAGCACCGTACACGAAAATGCAAATGCAACTTCAAAAACTGTGCCAAGAATATAACGACTGCTTACCTGAATAGAGATGACCACGATGGCTATTTCCATTGAATTGCTCTAAATAATCCATTCTGAACACAGATTTTCTGAATCTTAATCGGTATGCGGTGCGTTTCTACCTTCCCTTTAGAAGTTTTCATAATGTGCATTAAAACGCGTCTGCTTTTATACATATTACCCCTAGAAAAGATTTCAAAACTTTGAAAAAATTTAAATAAAAAATATAAAGCGCAGACAATCTTTGAAGAAAAAAAGTATGAATTCTTATATTTTTTCCTTTAAAATACCATTTAAAATTTTTACCATTGCGAATAAAGTATAAATAGATACTACGTACAATTTTGCTTTCTTTCAACGCATATTTTCGTTAAACTTGGAATAACACATTTTTACTGAATTTAGTAAAAACACACCTTTATTTTCTATTTCTATTATTACCCACACCCCCATCGTAATAATTCCAGTAAATGTTTTAAACAAAATATTGTTGAAATGTTAATCAAATAGTTGAAGCGGAATATCATAGTTATGCATTAAACATTTTGCCTAATGCAATATGGATGACAAAACTTTTCTCAAAACTTTGGATATAACATGAAGTCTAACATTTCAGTTTTAATAACTGTACGAAATACTATACATGCATTTTTACCATTCTTAAGAGATTACTCTTTGAATAAAGGATGTCTCCTCCTTAGAAATATTAACATTTTATGATATTGCAATACTTGGCTAGCATGAGTTATGTTCAATAGCGAGCAATTTCCAGACGCAAAGCTTTTAATCCTAACTTAGCATTCAATAATTTTGCCTCCAGACGTTGTAATTTTAAATAACTGCGTGTGTTGTGAATGGTATTCTATAGAGACAGGTATAATGCATTATTTAAATATCTAATGAAAATTTATTTTACTTTAATTTCCTTTTTGAAGTTGTTTAATTCTTCTCTAATGTGGCAGAAAATCTCTATGAAAATATAAAGTTTTGATACAGTTGAAAAGATGAATATTACGAGTTGTATGAGGGAAAAATTAAATGTTAACTACACATTTAATGCTCAGATTTGTTTTGAGTAAAACGTATCAGAAGTAGCTTTTGAACGTAGTATATGCAAATGATTTATTATTATTTTTATTTATTTTGCTTCCGTATTTTAAGAATATTATTGAATTTTTCAAAAAACAAAAATGTTTACTCTGTTACAGACTTTTGCACTAAAAGATCAAAACAATTGCTCAAATTCGGAAGAAACCCTGTGCTTTTCGTGTTCTGAAAAGTAAGACATGAATTAGAAAAAATAAGTTAAAATAAAGAATAATTTCTTGATATTGAATTCTGGAATCGATAATATGGATTTATTGTATTCTTGAATTCAATTTAGAAGTTGAAAATTTGGAACATTTTTGTGTTCATCTCGTAAGAAAACTAGCCACGATCAAAGTATTTTCTAAACAAAAATGGTCATTGTTATTGTTTTTATTTTATTACTATTATTATTATTATTATCATTAATATTTTAAATCTTTTAAATTTTTTTGCTATAAGTGACAACGATAAGGTTTTTTTTAATAGTTTTTTAGGAAAAAAGCTATTTGGAATTTCCTATAAATGCGTTCGGCTGTTACCTGATAAAAGTATTGCATGCAAATAATTCACTCCTTATGCCATTTCCCTTTTCGTACCATGTGACGCGCCTGTTTGTATTACGTTAAGCAGCAAACGACTACACCAGTGTTTCCCAACCGGGGTTTCGCGAATCCCCAAAGGTTCGGGAGGTGTGGCTCTTAAAAATAATATTATAATAGAAGAATTTTTAATCGCAAACGCAAGAAGACAAAAGAATAAAGAAAATAATAAATTAACATGTATATTAAAGCGGAGCGTAAACAGGATTTTTTAGAAATTATTTTCTCGACAATGCGGAGAAGCTGTGTGTTAGCATAGTAAACATCTAAACGGATAATTTGAAACGTGTTAAAAGCCAAAAGCTAGTGATAACTAATATTAAAACACTTAATATTTCTGTAGTAAAAATAGGTTCGCTTAATTTTGGACGAATTTCTTCTTATAACGTTGCATTAGAAAAACTATTCAAAGTAAGTTTAATCGCTCTAGAATAACTGAAGATAATCTTTATTTGTAGAACAGATGCTGTCAGAGGAATTCTGCTCTGCTGAATTTCATATTCAGAAATCTAATATTCATAGACATTCCTTGCAGATGAACTTGAAACCAACATACATTATTACAACACAAATTTAATATCAAACGTACAGAATTCAAACTCTCGCATTATAACAACCTTTGTTCGGAAATAGGAAACGTCATATAAATCTTTATTCACGCAAAGCTCCGAAGTCATGATTGAGAATAAATCATTAACAGTTTGCATGTGGGAATAATACTATGTTGGAGAGAAATTACGTTGAAGGTATTGTAGGTTCAAAAAAATAAAATGCTAATTTCTTCATAGAATATTTGAGCGTAAAAACAAAAAAAAAAAAAATGCGTTAAAAAGCATGTGCAACGGTGTGTGGTTACTATTTATTTTGTTCGTACAAATGGCACCATCTACCTTTGAACAAAACCTAAGCAATTTTTCTAGTTCAGCTATAATTCCAGAAAATCTCAACTAATACATGAGACTCGTTTTACAGATAGAGGCAGAATGCATTAAATACACTGTAAAAAAAAACAGTTCAACGTTGCACCATAAATATGGTGAAAGCTGAAGGGCTGCTGATGATTGAACCAAAATCATGGTTCAAGCAGAAATGCGAAATCTAAAGTTACGCCTTTAACCATAATTTCGGTTCAACCTTGAACCAAAAAGACGAACCCGGCACCCGGCCGGAAACAGAGAAGCGCCATCTTGTCAAGCTGTGACTTGCAGCATTTGTTTTTCACAACAGTAAAAGGTAAGTAAACTTCGATGTATATATAATTTTTTGTTTTATATTTCTTGTTTTCTGTGTTTTTATGCCTTACTACGCACAAAATAGGTTGTACAGCCTATTTCAAAAATGTTATTATCATATACCGATCCTGTCACCTTTAACGTTAAATTGACTAATTAACTTTATTCAAAATTTTAAACCCGTGTGTATTTATTTAATTTTGCTTCAATATTAAACTATTTTTTAACTGATTTATCATTCACCCCCATACATTTTACCTTTTGGCTCCCCTCATCTACATTTAAAGATGTAACGTTGACTTGTTTACATTTTAAAAATTGCATCTATTCTCGGGGTTTTTACTCTAAATCATTTATTTTTTTCGTTTTTATTTCCAAGACTACTTTTCTATGGCGTTACCTTTCTACCTCCACCTCTTAATTTTTATTTAATTGCCTATTGCTGTCTTTTTAAAATTTATTAAACTTATTTCTTGTTCGACCCATTTTGCACAATTTTTAGCCGTAGTTTTTATCAAAGGCGTAGCCAGTGGAGGGGGCCGAAGGTTCGAAACGACCTCCACTCCCGAAATTATTTGTAGTTTCACATGCTATAAATGACAATTTGAAAATTAAAATATTCTGATAAGAAAACCTCATTTGTTTAAAGCTCAGTTCTTCTGTTTATTTCCGATCCCGTAGCCGAAGGGGTGAAAATTTCTAAAATCTTGTATGCTAAAATTGAAAATTTGAAAATTAGTGAGTAAAAAATAGTCTGATAAGAAAACACTCATTTATATAAATGTAGTAAGTTGAATTTTGATTCCAAGGCCACAACCAGGAAGTTGGAGGGGGGGGGGGAGAGATCCCTCCCGCCTTGAAATTTTTACATGCTCTAAAGAATAATTTGAAAATCAAAAATATTCTGATAAAAAAAAACACTTTCTTTAACTTGACTTCCGCCCCCCCCCCCCCATCGAAAAACAATCCTGGCTGTGACTTTGATCTGTAATGATTCTTACTTTTAGAAATTAGGGGAAAAGTTGCAATCGGAGATTTAAGATTTTCAAATGCAACATAGATGTTTTATCAACAAAGACGGTGCATTGCACAACACGGAACATTGAATAGACGGCATACAAATCAGATACGCTGTAGTATCAGTTCTTTTATATCTTTACAGGGTGAAGTCTTAGACTCATCTGGACGATCTTAGCCTGAAGTGCTACCAACTGCTGCACGTTTTAGCCTTGGAGTAACATCGGTGCCGGAACCCCCAATAATTTTTAATTATTGTTATTTGTGCATTTCATGTTTTTTTCAATTTCACTTCTAGGCATGTGTTTTCAGTCATCTTTGTATGCGTATAAATAAATTTAATATTTTTGATGCTAAAGAGTGTTGAAGTATATTTTTGAAAAAAGTTACATAATTCATTTAAAATGTTCGCTATCAATTATCAATTACACTTATAAGCAAAAATTCAAACGCCATTTTTGTTAACACTATCTGTTAACGAATATAAAAAAATGTACATATATTTGCAAAGGCCTTCCTTATGGGAGGGGGCTTAAAAATTTTAACAGTGACTTATATTGCAATTTTGAAGAATATAACTAACATAGTTACTTAAAAATACAATTAGTTTCTGATACAGTGCATTGGGATGTTCATATTTATAATTATATAAATAAATAAATTTACATATATGGAACACTGAATCAATTATTGAAACGCACGAATCTGTTCTTATAATTAAATCAAATAATTAGCAAAAACTTAAGTTAAATTTAGATATTAAAAAACAAAATTCGCTTTGCAAATTAAAATTGGTAATAAGCTTGTTTCCTGTCTTACGCTTGAAATAAAAAATTAAAAGTATTTATGTTAAAAATCACCATTGCAACATAAAATGGTGCAGTTCAAACTTCACTTTCATGCTACAACTCTGAGCCATGAGAGTGACTTGTAGAAAGTCCATCGTTATGGTTCAGAGTTGAACCAAGAAACCAGTTAAAATAAAATCTATGGTTATGGTTCAAAGTTGAACCTTAATACTAGTTAGAAAAAAATCCGTAATCATGGTTCAAAGTTGAACCGCAGTACTGGTTAGAAAAAACTCCGGAATCATGGTTCAAAGTTGAACTGTAATACTGGTTAGAAAAAAATCCGTAATCATGGTTCACTGCTGAACCACATTCACGGTGAAACTAGTATACCATTATAATGGTTCAAATTAGTACCAACTGTTGGTTGCAGCTGCATTTCACCAACTGTTAGTGAAAGGTTGAACCAGAATTTTTTACAGTGTACTTAAAGGATCGAGAAAGCTTCTACTGTTCGTTTATAAAAGCCACACCTGACATTTGCGTATGATTCTATAATATAAAGACTTTTAAGCTGATGGGCCTATTTAAGAAGGTGTATTTTAAGAGCACATTTGTTGTTTATTCTGGTGTTGATATATTCCATTTTTTATTTGACTCTGCAGCTTAATCGGAAAAGAAAAAGAATGTTACTCGTGCCTTATTCTTCATAAAAAATAAGCATTCTCTCATCTTTATCTCTCTTTTCAACCGTCAAACATGCATTCACTCATTCCTTAGGGTCGTGGTATCCTTAAGGGTAAATATCCTTTTATTTACCTTTCTAAAACTACAACGGTAATTTTGTTCATCATCCAAATCATTTTTCCAATCCTCTCTTCACTTCAGTTCCTAATCCAATAATAATCATTTTCTAAAATCCTCTCTTTACTTTAGTTCGCTCGGCCACCACGCACTGCCTCTCCATCATGAAGGTCCGGTTTCTATCCCCGCCTCCGACAACGTCACCTCCATGTCCCCACGTCGTCGTCCGCTACAATCCTATTGGTTAGGATGTCGGAAATGATGTTCGATACCTGATCCGCTGAAGACTCAACACGTATACTTGGGGATACGTCCCCAAGTATACGTGTTGGAAATCCGGGGACGTTGAAGTCCCGGAAGTTCCGAGGCTATCGAAGGCTGGAGAATTTTCCTTCCCTTCAGTCTTTGGTCTGAAACAGAAGGTGGTGTATTTGTGATGGCACCATCTGGTGTCACCCGAATACATAATCTGCGCTTGAGCCAAATCATACGTCCACTCTTGCATGCTCATTAAAACGGAAGGAGCTCCTTTGTCGGCCTTTAAGGCTGGTCATTCTGCGAGGTGAGCTTGGACATCCAAATAGCATTTGCAACAAATCATTGCACCACAATCTTTTACGTTATTCAAAGAAAATTCTAATAAAGGAAATTACTATTTTAAGAAGTAAACAAGCCCAAAATTAATCTTATTTCAATGATTTGACAATTATAATAGAGCAGTGTTTCATAGTAATAATGATATTTATAAAGTTTTATATTTGCAAAAAAAAAAAAAGAAAAGAACATCATAGATTACGAACTCTTAATTAAAAATAAATCCCTTATTTAATCAAACATTGTTCCAAATCAAATTTAAATCTCAAGAACAAATTGGCTTAAACTCCAAAATGAATGAAGAATAGATTTATTTTATTCTCAATTGAACTCGACTTGATTTAAAACATAATAGAAGTCTCTTTAATGGGTAGTTTTGAAATATCCAAGACCAGTTTAGAGAAAATATTTGAATAAGTTATTGATTCAGTGCATTTTCGCGTGAAATGACTCCAATAAATAACACTTCAATTCTCGCATTCTGTCGGAGTACAACTGCTGAGATCAAAGCGTGTGTGTATTATTGCATTGATACATTTCTCCTTGCGTTATGAAATAAATATTAATTTCTAAATTAACAGAATTTAGTTACGAAAAGTATTATTTCGTGTCCTAGAGTCATTTATTCAAAGAATAGTTTGCAGAATCTCGTTATGCCAAATAAATTATCCTTGTAGTAATAGTTTATCTCAAAATATTGTTTGATAAAATAATTTTTATTTTTCCAATGATTATGTACATGAACTAGAAAGTTTCCTAGTTTGTATGCATCATCCAACTAGATTTAAAAGTGATATTTTTTATAGTTATTTTGTATTTATTTCCACACTAAGCAGTTTTCACCATATATTGTATTTTAGTATTAATTACAAGCAGACTTAATGAACGTAAGAAATGCAGTACATAAACGTAATTAACGTTAAAAAAACAATAACTGTGTTTCATCTAGCAATATCTTAATTATTTTTGAACTGAAAAATATCAGACATAGTTTTTCAAGCATTGCGAAATATACCTGCTGTTCGCACTTTTACTAACACCTAAAAGCTCGGCCGTGCGTCCTTAGTTTCATCAGAATCACATGATTTCTTCTCCCAATTTGACTGAGGGGACCATATTCGAACTACATCACAATTGTAAGGATGGTCTTAAACTACTACATCGATTCTAAGTACATTTGTAGTTGCATTACTTCTGTACTTGAAAGTTAATTTGTTCTATTTATGGGATTTTCCACGATTGGGGAGCTATGCATAAGACTTACTTCAAAGTTGTTTTAAATTTTATTGTAGGAAAATCCTTAGTGCATATTGAATAGCTGAGCTTTCATTTGGGAGCCAGCAGGATGTCGTAGTGGTGAGGCACTGGCCTCGTACGTCCGACGTCCAAGTTCGCAGGATCAAATCTGAGCCAAGTCGACGGATTTTTCAAGATGCAGAAAATCGTCAGCGCCCATGTAATATGATTATGCGGCATGTTAAGGATCCCTTGACTATCTGTTTGGTTTGGATACCCGCGGACAAATTAATGTCCCGCAGTGAACCAGTCGGTAGAAGCTCGGTTCCCGCAGAACTCCGAAAGTGAAGCAACATCGACTCAGATCAGTGTTTGGGAGGGTGACAACCTCTCGCGGCTGGTTCCTGTAGGGCCGTGTACGCTAAAGGAAGCTGGTGCACATTAAATAGGTCGTGGCTCCAATGTCCTCCAAGGCAAACGATACCTCTGGGGGTGCCAATCCCAGGTGAAGGTCTCTCATCTGGGAGTTGGTTTTTTTAAAAAAAGAGACTTTCAAAAGTGCGGATATCGGACTCCTGCCTATAAGGGCCCCGTTAGACTCAGGAGCAGCGGACCCATTCTTCCTCGCCACGCGCGAGGACACGACAACAACAACAACAGTTAAACTAATAGTGCAGTTTTGCATCATTTAGAGATCATGTGCTGCCATCTAGGGGGGAACTGACCGTCAAAATTCTCAAGAGGTAGTGGCATCCGCCGATAGTGTTTCTACTTGAATGAATGGATGTCGATTTTCTCGGAATGCCCTAGGTCTGCAAAGGTTATTGAACACCCGCATCCCCATTAGAGAGAAGGGGGGGGGGGAGAAAATATTTTTAATTGGGAATTCTAAAAATATATGTAACTGAAAGCATATATATACGTATATATATGTACGTACTTATAAAAATCAAGTGGAACAACAGTACAACTATGACGCTAATGGTTTTGCGAAGGAAGGGATCTTCAAATTTTTTTCGTGCCTGATATCTAAAGGGTGGTCATAAAGCTCCTCTAAACGGGCAGTAACTTCTTATTTATTATGATTGGGGACTGTTAAATTGGCTAGGACCAGCCTATCTTGGCCCTGTGCCTGTTGCTGGTCCTCGCATTTGTATTTGTATTTGTAATTGTTTGATCTTCTCACCTCCCAATTTGTTTTTTTTTTTTTTATTAAAATAAAATTCGGGTAAAATGTTAGCAGGATCTATTAATGTTTGGAGGTATTCTGAATGATAGAAACTTTGTAATGTAAATGGCTTTTGTATGCAACATCATGGAATTTAGTACTTTTAAAATACATTTAGTACAGACGTATATTTTAATTTATTAATGGCAATAATATGTTATGTAAAACAACAAATAGTACAAGGGGAAAAAAAAGATCAGCTATTTTCTGCTTCCGTTCTCGAATGCATTGGCCTAAGTGATGTTATTAAATTATTAAAAAATATATAGACTTTTAGGATTGACTCGGGCAAAAAAAGAAAAATGATTGGTTTATAGCATCCGGTATAAAATTTCTCTAAATTTTTTGAAATGCGCCCCCCCCCCCCTCCATTTCTCAACGTTTCCTCCCAGTTAGGACATGAAGGAAACATTTTTAATTTTGTTGGCTTACTTTACTGTGTAGCATCTGTATGTTGCTTTTTCATTTGAAAGATTACTCACGTAAGGGAAACTGATTTACAGTATTGCCACGTGATTGAAAGGCGTGTAGACCAGGGCGGATCAAAAAAGTGCTAACTTTTTTTTCCTTCAAATCATAATACCGCAAAAAAGGTGCAAATATGGTAGACAGAAAAGTGGTTTAAAAAATAAATAAATAAAATCGTTTAATATCTACCGGATATTTCAGAAACAGCCATCCTTATATATTTTTTTAATTAAACGTAGTAATTATCAGCAGGGTTGAATGTTAAGATTTGTTGGATAACTTTCTCAATATGTCAAATAAATTCGGAATGTGAATGCTATGTAGGATGCTAAAAAAGAGGATTTTTGCTATAAATAAAAAGACCTTTCAAAAAACCTTAGAAAATCCGAATTGCTTTTAATTCAGTTTATAATAAAAATATAAAAGATTTTGTTTTAGCCAAATTGATTTTGTTTTAATTTTAAAATATACAGTAGAATATTTTGAATATGATCCAGACTTGTGAGAGCTAAGAGATGAGTAGAAACAGACTAAGAAGATAAGTACCGTAATAACACAAAAAAAGTCAGATTTATTAAAGGCAATGCCGTTTTAATGTTAAATATTCCTAAATTAATGTGTTATAATAAGAGTTGTAATTGCGATATTCCCCAAAAGTAAACTGTTGCACCACCATGAGGTAAAATGTTATAAAATTTAGTTTCGTATTCATTGCAAAAGGAAATAGGTGTTTCATAAACCAGTATGAAATATTGAACAATAAGAGCTTTTTATTGAACAACAAAGCTGACCATATTTGTTGAAGTATAAGAAATAAAATACGTAAATCGTGATTGCAGATAAAGGCATACTTATGGCTACTTTTTTTTTTTTGGCCTACATTCTCTTTGGCAAAGATGCAGCTGCTAATGGTAACCAACCATTTTAGGCATTTTTGACAGCGTCTGAGAGTGTATCTTAAATACAACTTTTACTTTCACTTGCAACAATGTTCCCTTTGTAAGCTTGCGGCATTTTAAAAGTGTAAATAAAAGAATATCGGATGAAATTGATGTTCCAATTTGTAGCATAATACACCAAATCTTTTTAAGTAAAAAAAATTAAAATCATATAACTTGCTTATACGTTTCTGTTTCACACAGTAACACTGCCAATTTAATGTACGCAAGGTTGTTATTGGGGAAAATATGCCTAGATAAAAAATATCTTCACAACATTATCACCAGTAACGTACACTTTCTATAAAGTATTTAAGAAAAATAAAGTATCTCATCTATTATCTTCCTTTTATTAAACTTTCAAAAAGGGGGAAAAAAAGAGTTGAAGGAAACGGACGTGATTCCACCAAAAAACACGTGCAGGAAAAAGAGCTAGGTTTGCAAAACTCGGCATTTGGCATAGAGCCACGCGAACTCTTTGCAACAAAGACTCACTTTTTCACCATTTTCCTTTTGTTCTCACTCGCTTTCTGTGTTTGATGTAATGCAATGGCGACATACACCGTTGGTCAGCTTCAGTTGGAAAGCAATCGCTGTAATGGACTTTGCCAGCGTATTCACTGCACTGCCCGGAAACTGTGTCCGTGACCATATATTTTATTTACTAACTCTATTTTTTAGGGGTTTATGTTTCTTTTCTATTCTTGTTTCGATTACGAGCTTTTGTATAACGATTAGGTCAAGATTCTTTCCTTATAAATTAGCAATATGTGTAGAGCAAAACATTTCTTATCTGGTTTTTTGTGCTTCAGTGCAATATGGGTATAGTAAAATAAAAATATAGAACAATAATTGAAATAAAAATATAATTATGAGTAAGAATTAATATTGTTGGCAGAAAAAAAAGAATTTTTTAAGGAGTTTAGCTAAATAAAGGGAATAAGACTTTAAAAAATCCTAAAAAATAAAAATATGAGAAAAAATTCTTAGCTATTCTTTAAATTATAGTTTCGTTAAATAATTGAAAATCACTATCAGAAAAAGAAATCTTAACACGTTCGTTGCCAAACACGTGCCAGCTCGCGATGTCAATCTCTTACCACAGTGCCGACCACGTGCTAGAGTTTAATGCGTTGTGTTAAGTGAAGTCTCAAATAGCCAACCACAAGCTCGCGCGAAAAAAACTGCGCATTTTCAATAGTTTACTGCGTAAAGATGCATCCCTAAGTGACCTTCAGCGAGCGTAAGAGGCTTAAGCGTGGTGTGAGTGATGTCTCAGCAACCAGCCACCCGTTCACGGGAGGGAAGGCTTCGCCCTTTGCTGCAATCTGCTTCAATCCGCATTGTATGTTTGGTGCGTCTCGTGATACTACGTAATGTAAAGGTTAGTCCTTTAAGCGAACGTGGCAATAGATTTTAATGGAGGACAAATGGGCTCCGTCCCCAGCTCGTTTCGCTATCCAAACTCCATGCTCGTTGTGATCGCCAATAGATTTTGGGGAAGATTTTCTGTTTCATTTTTTCAGTTTCCGCCCATTTTCAGGTGATGTGGAGTCCAAGCTTCTATGGTATACTTATCAAGCAATACCTCTACTGGATGAAATTCTCGACGGTTTAACTCTCGTCGGTTGACTAGGGGAAACTCTCGACGGGTGCAATGGCTTTCCCATGTTTTTACCAACACGAATGTATACGCCTCGACAGCTATGTGGCTGACAGTCCGGAGGATGCTCTCAGACTGAATTAATAATATAGATTATTACTTTTAATGTATGTTTAGTGAGTGTCATATCTTCACCAAATGTCACCAAAACTATGATTGTCAAATATCATAATGTTCCCAGATGGCACTAATACAATGATGGAACTTGCACTTCGTTAGACGAAACAAAGTATTTCTTCTGGTCGTTATCGCGATAAATTAGTGACACTTGTGAACTAGGCTGAAAAAATACCGGAGTGTTTGCCCTCACACGAAAAATTACGAACGGACAAGGCAAAGTCACAAACGTCAAACTTCGTTATATATAGTAAAACATTTCTCTAAAAATGCAGAAAGGAGACTGAGTGTTTTTGCAAATTTATGAAGAACCACTTTAAAGTTAAATAACCAAGTTTGTGGAT
Organism: Octonoba sinensis; assembly: GCA_038502835.1. NCBI lineage: Eukaryota > Metazoa > Arthropoda > Arachnida > Araneae > Uloboridae > Octonoba > Octonoba sinensis. The sequence goes on from CM076604.1 coordinate 85,144,380, forward strand.
AACAATTTCTCAGTAAAATTCTTGTTTCTTCGTACTCTGTACAACTACAGAGAGAGCTCTGTTATGGGTACGCAAGTGCTCGTTATAACAAGTTTTTCGTTAATCTGCAGTTAGCAGTTTAGCAATTGCCAATAAATGCATTATATACTGTTGGTGTACATTGAAATCTTGTTACCAACCTAACCCTCAGCAGTCAGTAGTCCCGACTTCGGAGGCATTTTGGCCGAGCGGTCTGAGACACAGGAATCACAACAACGTGAGTTCAAGTTATAAACTCACCTTTGACTTTGTGTACAATAAATAGTTATTCAGCGTACTCACAGTGAATGCACCACTACTTCGGCACGGTATCATTTGCTTCAAATTCGTTCTCTGTTTTTCATTCTCAGTAATTTCTTTTTTTAAAGGTTTTATAGTTTTCTGTTTTTAATTATCTTTAATTTGGCACCAAACTCCGGATAAATGACTCCCAGTAGATTCTCAAGTATTTTTGGGCAACATTTGTTTATAGTATAATGTGATATATTTTCTTTGAATTTCACGGTCACATGCATTTCAAACTATAACGAAACACGCTTGTAACTTCTTTTCTAGTTAATTTAGAGACTTCTAATTTTAGCACCAAGGGCAGTTTTTTATGAGCTTTTCAATGGTATAAAGCTCGAAAAGTTGCGATAATTTCTTCCGATAGAAAAGGATCATTTTATGCAATTTTCGGTTATAAATTGGAATTAAAAATAACAAATTCGAATTTCAGAAAAAACTCTTTGAGGTGCACACCCCCACGTTCCAAGCAAAATCCACTGAACGGTCTTGACCCTACGCCGGACACAGACAGACAGACAAACTTGCTGCTTTATTATTGGTAGAGATGTAATAGATGACCAGTATACTGCCTCATTAAATAAATAGTTTGCTATGAATTAAGTAAGATGAATGAATTTAAACGAGAGCTATCGACAATTTTTATCAGTACTGACTGTTGAACGAATTTCAAATCCACTTTCCATTATTGCTCGTATGATATTTTGTGAGTTTAAAAGATTCTTGTATATCCATTGACTTTAATTAGCCGGTGCAAGTAACCGGTTACAGCACTGTGTTTTAAACCTAGAAAAAAGATGCCGGTAGCAAGAATAAATTCCTTTTTATTAACGAGAAAATTCCGCAAAGAACCGTCACTTGTTCACTATTATGTGGCCTCTTGGCGCTATAATTCATTGGTGATAATTGACTGGACAAAGCATTTCTTGCCAAGAAAGCGATAAATAGCATTCCAATTCCAATAAAATTCGGTGACGCAACAGAGGGGTTGTCATGTGAAAATCAAAAAATTTAAAAATGGGTTACGTTGACGGGGCTGGAAAGCAACTACGCGCTACCAGATGTCTGCTTCAAGCTTCGAAATTATTGGTAGCTCATGTGTCTACTGACATAGATCAATTATATCAACATTTAATTGTTAAAACGCAAACAAATATTAAAGCCTTAATAAAACGAATTGCGTTCTTTATACGAGTCCATGATATGTTTTTTCTTTCTTTTTTTTTAACTTGATGTTATTTATAATTAATAATCCTTTAATTTTTTGCTATTTACGTTTTAAAGCGAGTGTAGAACCATATTCTTCTGATTATTGGGAATATTACTAAGATAGTTTCGAATACTTAACTATTAGCTTTTTAGCTCTACTTTCCCGTGAAAGTTTATATAGATATATTAGGGATGTAACGAATATTCGGCCACTGTTCGGTATTCAGCCTATTCGGCCCTTTGGGCCGAATAGACATTTTATCCCCTAGCCGAATATTCGGCCTGGCCGAATACTGGGTAAGGTCAAATTCGGAATGGCCGAATATTGAGGGACTATTCGGCCGAATAGTTCTGCTGCAGTAGAAATGTAAAAAAATAAAGAAATTAGTAGATTTTAAACATTTAAAATTGTATTATAATTATTGCAGAAGAATAAATTTGTATATAATTTTAATAAATAAAAATAATTTAGAAAAAACTATTTTTTCTTAGACATTGTTTTAGGCTTGACTGAGAAAAAACAGATTTTAAAGTTGTAATATTGTATTTTATATTTAGCATTTGCTCCCAAAAGCTTGCAATAGTTAATTATGATGGAGAATATAAGAAATTTATTTAGTTATTATTAACAAAGTGGAAGTCAGACTTTGTTTGGGTAGACTGATTTATTGTGAAAATTGTTTAAGAGAGAAATGTGAAAAGACTAGAATATATCACGAATATTGAGATAGCATAAATTATTGGGGTTTTTGAAAATAAAAGTATATTCCAGTTAAGTGTATTAAATTTTAATAAATCTTTTAAAAATAGGTATGTAAGAAACCCCATAAAATAAAAATATTAGCTTATATAACTTTTGAAACATCTTCATAAAACAGTTTTTAGCAAGGTAAAAGTTCACTAAGCAATAGTAGTTCTTTCATTTCAATTAAATAGATAGCAAAATAACGCTAATGCTTACCATAAAACCTGTCATTTCTATTCCACTTGTGGGTGAAATTAGTAGTTTTATTACATTCAGAACAATAGAGAAAATAGATGAATTTTAAATAATTTTAAATTCTTAACAAACAGAATTAAATCATGCATCATAGATTGTGTGCAATTGGTGTGAATAATTTTAAATTTCCAAATACTTTCTATAACAACTATTTTCTAGAAATTTTAATATTCGGCAGCCGAATATTCGGTATTCGGCCTAAGACATTCGGCCTAGAAGAAATGACCGAATATTCGGCTTCGGCCTGGAAGAAACGGCCGAATATTCGGTATTCGGCGAAATCACTATTCGTTACATCCCTAATATATATTTATATGTATATATATATATATAAAAAAAGGCTTAACCATTCATTATCGTTAAAAGTTAAATTAATAAAAGTAAAAAATAAGTGAAGGAATCAAATAAAGATTGAAAAATAAAATATTTGAAAATAGGATTTTGAGATGGGAAAAATGTGTGTCAGTTGGCCTGTCTCTGTCTGTCAATCTGCCCCCCCCCCCCCCCCCAATAACGTTTGAGGGAAATGTCCAATTCGACAGGTTTCTTTTACATTCGAAAGAAATAGACAAGTAAATTCACTTTTTATATGTTATTTTTTTGGATTTGAACGATTTTTCGTTCAATTTTAAACAATTTAAAAAAATCTTAAGAGTAGAGCCTATGGGGAAGTATGAAGCAAACTACGAGTATATAATCCCTGGACATAACAACCAAGCTCATTTGAACAAGCTTATTCGAAGGAGCTGTCGACGTGAAATATTGTTTTATTTGAAGAGTCTTTACTCAATTTTGAATACAGTAAAACCTGTAAAGTTGACCACCTGTCTATATTGACCACTTATGTAGGCCAAATTTGGGTACGAGCATTATTAAAAACATTTGTAAGTTGATCGCCTAATTACACTGGTCTACAAAAAAAAACTTTTTTTCTGCCCCAAATGCTTTGTTAACTGATCTTATAAGTATTTTTCACGCTGAACTCATAAAGGAAAGCCATTTTTCTCTATCACGTAAGGATTTTCCGTGCAAGGTGCTGTAATATTTGAAATTAATACCATTTACCCTAAATTATTGCAGTACCTTACAAGCAAAACCTTAAGTGATAAGGAAAATGGTTTTCATTTTCGAATTCAGCTTGTAAAATACTTCTAAGATCAGTCATTAAAGTCTTTAGGACCCCCCCCCCCCCCCCTTTATAAAAAGGACATTGTGATTTTTACATGAGAAGCATTTCCACCAAAGAACCAAGTAATTTTCTATTTACCTTAAAAGGGGTCATTTTGACATTTTCTGGCATCCTTTGCCTCAGGAATGTCCCTTTTTAACGTCCAGCAGTAATCTGCTAACATAGTTGCACTCCACTTCCCTTGATATATCTTTTCGATAACTGAATGGAACCGCTCTCCATGTTCATCGCTTATACAACTCCCATGTTTTCAGGTGCTTTTTTTTACACACAACAGAAGACTTCCATGATAAAAAATAGTAGCTCATGCTCATTAATTTGACACGCACTTCCGTTCGGGGGTCTGCGGGGCTGTTTGCGAAACTCCACTAAATTTTTTTCAGCAAAATAAAGTGACCACTGATATATCGGTCGACATTCAAGCTCTTTTGTGTACTTTATCTCAACAAAAACGATGCTGCATGACCGGAAAAACACTGAAAAAACGCAAAAATTGCACATTTCCTTCCTCATAACTAAAAAAAACTATACGTGATGGAAACATTTTGATGCCAGATATGGATTCCTCGTGCAAAACTACTTCAGGAAAAGTGAAATTCATTCTTAGGGCAGAACACTTGTTGACCAGTGTTATTACTATATACTGTTTGTATATTTTGGCAAACATTAAAAAAAAACTAAAATAACTTCTCCAGGATACTTGTTAGCCCAGTATTTGTCTGGATGGATGAAACATGTATATAAATTTTGCCTGAACTTCTTTGTAAATCAAGTGTGTTGATCAGGATTTATACAGGATTGAAATTTCTTCGTAGGCGCTAATGTTTGAGTTTTTTGAACTACAGTGAAACTTGTGTAAGTTGGCAACTTGCGGTGCAGCGTTTTAGTGGTCAACTTATAGAGGGTGGAGTATTTTTTTTTTCTTGCCATTTATTACACTTATTTATTTGTAACTAATTGAAATATAGCTTCATGTATTAACACTGCTTTAAAACAGTAATTAGCCTTTTTTGTAACAATTATACAAAATATCCCTCGAGAAATGTAACCAGAATTTTTTATATAAGTTTCTCTTTTATTTTTTATATAAGTTTCTTCTTTTTTCTTGTATCTGATGTAGCCATTTTGAAAAATTGGGTATTTTTAGGAAACTTTACTACCACATAAGTAACTTACATAATTAATAAAGTATTTATTTTTGCTTTAACTAAGTCCTTTACTTTTAAAGTTGAATAGGATACATTGTAAAAAATTCTGGTTACATTTCTCGAGGGATATTTTATATAATTGTTACAAAATAGACTAATTACTGTTTTAAAGCAGTGTTAATACAAGAAGCTATATTTCAATTAGTTACAAATAAATAAGTGTAATAAGTGGCAAGAAAAAAAATACTCCATCCTCTATAAGTTGACCACTAAAATGCTGCACCGCAAGTTGCCAACTTACACAAGTTTTACTCTAGTTCAAAAAACTTAAACATTAGCGCCTACGAAGAAATTTCAATCCCGTATAAATCCTGACCAAAAAGACGAATTTGATTGGAGCAAACTTTATCGAAAGGATCTTATGGCACAGAACATGCACACATAAAGTTTATCCAGAACTAAACGCGCCTGTTTTCACGTGAAATTTTTTAAGGGTATTTCTGAAGGAATGAATGAATGAGTGGAAGACTGAATGAATAAATGAGTGAACGAATGAATGATTGCGGTATATTTGAAATAACTAAGCTAAAAATGAAAGAGGGACAGTTGCATCATGTATTTGATGTTGATGCATACGAGAAAGAAGGCTCGTATAGTTCTAGATGGAACTTCTTGTTTATTTTTGAATTGTTTCAACATTTTCGCATAAAAACTAAAACATCTAATTAGTTATACTTAAATGATATTATTTTCTAAGCTAAATAAAGGAGAGTGTTTCTTGAATCGTATCACTAAAAATATGTTGCACAATTGATCCCCGCATATGACATAATACTAAATAAAAATAAAAATAGTTTAACTTTGTGCAAGTAAACAATAATAAAAATATAATTACACGTTAATTTAAAGCACAAATGAGCAATAAAATGCATTTTATTGCTCATTTGGGCTTGAAATTAACGTGTAATTATATTTTTATTATAATACTAAATAACCAATGAACGTCTGGCCTAATTTAACGACATTACTGTTATAATGAACCTCTATAGCCTTTTAGTGTATTATCTTGGTGCGCTGAATTATCCAATCCGCTTCGCATCAATCTCGCAACTTAATGAGGAAATGGCCGTTTGACTGCAAATGGTGACGTGTACATTTGGCAGTCATCATGACACATCACATTTGTTGCCTGTAGGAGGTTATTCTGCATGGAATTAATTTTCGGCTCAATTTATCTTGCGCATAAAGGATTTAACTAACAACCGTATTCCTAGAAATAGTTTTGGCGACCACTATATGCAAAATAACTTTCCAAAATATAAACTGCGTTATATAGAAACTGACTACAATTAGTAAAGCTTTCAAAGCAATATTTTTTTGTTCGTAGACTCTCTGTAATCAGTGTATAAAAAAATATTCTAAAAGTTGTACTTTTTGCTATATGAGGGTTTGAAACTCTGACAAATGTATTTGTTGAATAATTAGTGAGTATTGGTCATCTTATCATTTAAATCAACTGAAGACAATCCGCTTTAATGTATTTATGTACTTTGAGCGTTGTAGGAGCTACATTTCTGTAGTTCTGTCAAGGTTATGTAGCTAAATTTATGGTATGTATACTACATAACTATAAAACGCACCTCATAGGGCGAATCTTTTGAACATATCCAGTGCTTCTCACGATCAGTTTTTCAGGTAAGATTCCAATTAAATTAAATTTCCTTTGTATAACTTATTTTTTATTGATCAGCAAGTCCAAAAACCCAATCAAAATGTCCTCGTTCGAATCGAAAATGTTGCAAATTTTCCTTAAAATAAGTAAATAATACTAATAAGTACTAATATTCTCAAAGTAATAAAAATAAGTGCTAATATTCTCTCAGAAAACTTTTTTCCAAATTCAAATATGCATTATCTGCAACCTAATAACAAAGTTGTTTAGAGTGTAAAAAATTATCGACTGTAATTGTTTGCATTAAAAAAATGTGAAAACCATTTAATAAGTGGAACAGAATTTTTGCGCCAAAAGCTACACCATATACAAAATGTCGTAGAGGAAATGCAAACAACATTGTTAAAATACTAGTTAAATGTCAGCCAATGAATAGTTGTACTTACGCATAGTCTAAGTAGTGGTAATTTCACATAGTCTAAGTAGCTGTGTATAATAGTCTAAGATGTGTTGAGCTAAAGCAATAAATAATGTATTCTTTAAAAGACCTGGTACAGCTTTAGATATAAATGACAATCAAGACACAAAATTCTTGCCACGAAAGGTTTTAAATATTAACCGTCATATACAATCTTATCTACAAAATCCATTATAGAGATTGCATTTGAACTGTTATAGACCACGACGTTTTATTGGTTTGTGTCTCCCATAAATTAAATAAACAAGTATTATGAAACAAAAGATCTCGAAAGTAACATAGAAAAGTCGTTTTTCCATTACAAATGAGGCACGTGGCATCTTGCCAAAGCTGGATTTTGCCAGCGTCTAATCTAAGTTGCGCTGAGAAAAGATCGCATTCATTTCCTTTTCGTCGTTTGCTGAATCGTTTCGCGGCAGTTCCCTTCTGCGGACAGGGTTGGCGAGAAATGCCTCTCAACTCTCCTGGGAATTTCAAATAACACGTACTCTGAAGCTGATGCATGACAATCAGGTACGAAAAAAGTTGCTTTTTTTTTTCAAGTTTAAATATTTCGCGCATTATGAACTCTTGCCATTTGTGAGAATCACTTAGTTCTGTATACTGGTTTCAAAAAGTAGTGGAGGATGATAATTCTTAAATAGAACTCCGTTTGATTTTATAAATATTAATTCAATGTCACATAGAATCACCTGCAGCTACCAGTTAATGTTAGAAGCAAAGATCCAAGTGCTACTATAACAATCTTCAAATGTTGTTTTCGAGACACTTTTATATTATCTCATTGATGGTGTACCCTCAGTACATACAGTTAAGTTCGTCAATATCTGTTTGAAGTACCTGATGTTCTTGCTCTACCTTTTAACAGCTTCGAATTGTTCTTCAACTACATCAAAACTATTGTTTCTTCTTATTATAAAGACACGTACATGGGTTCCATCACAAGCGTCAGTGACTGTCCCTGAAGGTACAGAAAAGCAAGTATCCAAATAAACAAAGTATTCCGGTTGTTGAGGTATACCAAGAGATAAACCTTCAATGCGCCTTGTCTGATTTGATGTATTTTATTTTCTTTCCAATGGGGCTGCGGTATTGGGTCCTACAACCATTGCAGACCTAGTGCGTTCCCCAGTAATGGTACCATCTCTTTCAGCGGCACCACAATGAGTGTGGTACCTTCGTCGCATGAGAATTTTGACGTTCAGTTACCACTAGGTGGCGGTACCTGAGCTCTCATTGATGCAACATGCACTTTAATTTAATTTAGCCGAGAGCATCCAAGCCAAATATCCACTCAAGGGATCTTTTACATGCCGCATAATCAAACGGCATGGGCGCAGACGATTTTCTGCATCTTAAAAATCTACCGACTCGGGCCAGGTTTGAACCCGCGATCTTGGGCGTACGAGGCCTGCTGCCTTACCACTACGCCACCCTGTCGGCGGTTTGATGTATTAACTTGCCTTTTCTTCAATTGAAGAGATCCATGCTATAACAATTCAAGCTGGCGCACAAGTGTTAGGATACAAGGTTTAACAATTTATCATCTGTCAGAAAACGGTTTTCTTTTGTTTTCGCAAAATGCTGTCGAAAATTCTCAGTTATATATTAAAAAAACATGACAAGCTTAGTACACACACGTTTTCTTTTAAAATTCGGTTGAATCACATTTGCGCTGGTGTGCGATTCAACTAAGAATATTATGTTACAATGTTATAACACAGTTAATGGCCCTTGAAAAGACACTGACAGAATTTCGGAGCGTACGCACCTCGCAGATGCAACAACTTTTTAAAAATTACGTCAAGTCAAAAAATTATTATGTGCATTTACAACTTTTTTGCTATGTCTGTTGAGTTTTATTTGTCCTGGAACTTTCTAAAAAGGCTGCTTGCGCCATTTTTAATCGCCCAATGCGCTGCGTTTGGCGCATGCACGATGTATGTGCCACTGTTGAATCAAGACCATGAATGAAAAATGGAGGGTAAAGTTAACATTGGATTTTAAGTATGTCATAAGGCCATGTGTTGGTCAAAACGGAAGAGAAAAATCTGTGCTCTATTGACGAAGAAGTTCAATAGAAAAATTAAACTGCATTGTTTATAGTCTTAGAACACGACACAACACGTCTATAGCTAGCACATCCATTTGAATGAACCCATGAGACGATTTCCAAGCCAAACCCCTCTAAATAGAGAGTTGCTATAAGTGACAAAGGAAGGATATAAATATTCTAGAATATGCTGCAAATATCTTTCCTTAATTGTCCAATTTTAACGGAACTAAATTGCCAGCTTGGTTTCTTCATAAATTCCATCTTACCTGAGAGTTGAATCCCTCGTGCAAAATAATCTAATAAATAATAGCACTCTATAAGATTGAAATAAGATAATTTTAGCTACTAGGATATCTTGAACTTTAGAAATATTTCAATGTCAAGTTTTAAACTATGAAAAATATTTCACAGTAAATTGTTTCATGTTTTGTAATATTTCTCGATGTAGGCAGTTCTTTTTTTAATCATATATAAATGTCAAAAAAAGTTTCCTGTCAAATTTAAAATTACCAGATTGTTTTTGAAAAGTTTTGAAAGCGTATGCTAACTACTGTAAACAAGATTTCTTTCGCGGAAGAACGATTGTAACAATAAAGAAAACAAATCAAGTGCTCAAGAGTAAACCATTTATTTTGTGATTAATCTTGTTTTTCTCCATTTATACATATCGAAATAAATTTACATTTCTGTAATTCTGGTTTTTAGTCATTTATTTTTTTTCTTTTCAGCAATTTGAACCAGACATCTTTTTTCTATGGTAAACGCTTTACCCATAGTTTGAGCATACTGGGTTGCCATATTTGTAATTAGTAATAATATCTATTAAACTCGGAATTTTGCTAACTATCAGTTTATGTTGGTATTGTCGGTTTGTCGGTGAAAAAGTTTTAGGCCATTAGTCATTTAAACAAAGAAAACGTGTGTGTATGGAATATGGAATATATGGGTCATTCCACGGTGACTGACGTTACAGTTTGACTAAGTTTTTTAACCTTTGAAATCCACACTGTCTTGAAATTTAATTTTATTTTTCTGAAATTGATCTAAAATACTATGATAGAGTACAGTAATTTTGCCCATACCTGTTTTTAGACATAAAAAGCTTTTTTGTGTGGAATTAAGGTAAATCAAAAATTGTGACTGATGTTACACGGAAGAGACATTAGGAAAAACAACTTTTATATTAATTGAAATTCTCCTCAAACTAAGAACACGAAGATTAAAATTATTTTTTTGCAGTCAAGTAGAGATTTCAAACTTTATGAATACACTTTGTTTCATTTTAAAAACTTTAAAATTTACAGTGGAGGAAATTTTTAACAACCGTGACTGATGTTACACCAACATTAATTGGTTCAAATTATAATTTATTTCTCCTTAAAAGTCAAATTAGCAATTTTTTTTACAAAATTACACTTATCTACCTAAATGAGAAAAAATAAACAATAGTAAATGAATATAATTATAAAAGTGATGTTTTTAGTGCAATTCAGGAAATGAAAATGTCCTCGTGCCTTTACTACATCCGGTGTACTAAGATTTCTTATTATTTCTTCTTGTGAATAATAAATTTCATCCACATTGTCAGACCATTTCCAATGCTTCCCTATTGGAATCATAACAATGACCAAGTATTCATAGTTTTCAATGGCTCTGACTTCACCTGGATAGAGCTGTCCATCGCATTACACAAGAACCCACTCTCCAATTATGCCCACCAATTCTGGAACTTGTTCTCTTGGTTTTGAACAAGCAAATGATGTTTTAGATAATTTGGAGCTTTTGGTGATTTTGTCTACCATTTCCAAAACGTGTTTCTGCGTGATACCAGCTATAGCTTCTGAATCAGAAAATATTTTATTCAAATTTAACTCTTTATAATGCAACTGTAAATCGTATGAGGAGATCTCAAAGATTTTCACACTGCTTGAAGCTGCGGCATTTACGAAATTTTTTGCACTGTATGCTTTCTTTTTTACAGCTTCCTCTACCTGCCTCTTTACAGAGACGCCAATGCCGTCCACTGGGCCTTTCCCATGTGAAGTAGCAAAATAATTCGATGTAATTAACAATTTATATTTTTTCTGTAACATGGGTATTGTCTGCATTGAACTTGTTTTTGAATTGGGCCATCTGACCAAATATGTAAGACTTCAATTTCTTGAGTAATCTTTTCCAGCATTCTTGTTATGAGAGGAATCACAATCTCTTTAGAATGAGACAGTTCATCTGAGGCTATCACATACGGATGAATTCTACCTGAGTGGTACAGTGCTACTGTAAAAATGCTTACTTGGGCTTAATAGGAGCCCCTGTTTCACCAATTTCATTGTCAAACCATTTTTTTAGGACAGCCATCTGCTTTCGTGGAGATGTAGTCAGGGTACGCTTTGCACGAGTTACAGCTTTTCCTAAAGTTTTATTATTTCGGAAAAATGGTTATGTCACTGCTACTTGAAATTTAGCACTTTAATGCTCTATATTTTTCTACTATTTTTCTAACATTTTCTTTGATTTCTCTTTTAACTCTATTTTGGACTAACTTAGGTAACTTGGCTAGGTCATTTCTCTTTTTATCTCTACTCCTTTTAGCTTCTGCATTGCTTTTCTTTTTGTAATCTTCATAATTTCCTTCCTTCTTTAATTTATCTTACCTCTTTTTTTTGCCTTTCTGCAGCAGTCAATGCTACTCGTGCAGTGTTTAAGTTTCAAACTGGAAAAGAGAAAAGTGACTGATGTTACAATGTGACTGATGTTACATATTTCAAAGAAGTTTTTAACTCATAAATTGAACTATTATTAACTATTTAAGTAATTGATATTTAAGATGCTATCATGAATGAGGAGAATATGGCTTTTTGTATTCTTAACACTAATTTTCTTTAGGTAATAAAAACTTTTATAAATTTTTGTGACTGATGTTACATTACTATGAGGCCGAATTTATAAAAATTAATTTTCAATACAATAATCACAGTTTAAAGATTCTTTACTGGCCTAACCTCACATATAGACTAAATTTCAATAAAAAATAGGATTTAATACATACCTGTTAATTTCTTTACGAAAACAAGATGAACCTTCCGAACCTCTCTAAAGAAAACAACACTTGTGACAAAAGTAACATTGCCAAACATTGCCTATAAAACTTACAAAAAGGTACTGCTAACTTTTTAAGCATAATTTTATGAAAATTCACATATTTTTACCATAGAGGAAAAAAAACTGTATATGTGCAAGAAATTTTTTTTTAAATGTTGGTGTCCCTGTTTTCATGGAATTGCCCATATATATATATATATATATATATATATATATATATAAACTTAGTTAGTATTCAAGATACATGCTTTTTTTAGGTTTAAAGATTACTACGTACTAACGAGAGTAATCTTTAAACCTAAAAAAGCACGAGATACATGCTTTTTTAGGTTTAAAGATTACTACGTAGGTTTAAAGATTACTACGTTCTAATACTACGTATTAGAAACAATAATTTTATGCAAATTTTTGCAGGTCACAACATTTAACGTTAATTTCACAAAAGCAGGATTATTTATTGGTGAAATGATATGATTTTCCTCAAATGTCCCTAACTACACACTATCAGGTGAAGCTTGCCTGAAGTATAGACATCGGTAAAAAATATCAAGTTATTAAAGGAATTTTACACCCCGGAAAACAAAAACTTGGAAAAATTAAATCTTTCTTTCCAAAGTCGTGTGAGAGTTTTCGCAAGTTTCTGCCACTTCTAAATCCTCTGAGGGAAGAAAACTAGCTCAAAAATTCGGAGAAACAGGAAAAGGAGGTTGAACGTGATTCGTTTCTTCCACACGTAAACTGCACGGTTGATAAAATTCTACATTTGGCAGGGTGCCACCGGCAATGTTTACAATCGAAAAATAGCTTCTTTCGTCAAGTGTTTGCCGTGTTTTTGTTTTATAGTCATTTTTATTTCCTTTACTTATTATATTTGTGATACAAAACCAATCGAAGTTTTTGGTCTCTCTTCAGTTAAAAAAGCAATCATATAAATGGACGACTCGTATGTAACACAAGAAAGACTCCTGATATAAGAAATACCATTATATTATTCGCAATTTATGTAGGCCTAATTTTTATGTGTTTGAGTGAAAAAAAAAAGGAAGTTTATAATTTTCCTAAATTGGGAAATAAATTTTAGAAACTTATAATGGGCATGTATTACGAGAATTACTGAATTTAAAAATATGAATTCATTTTGTCACTTAGTATTTTATAATGCTTTTATTATTATTATTATTATTATTATTATTATTATTATTATTATTAACTTATTAGGATGTTTCCTACAACGATAGAAAATTATCATATGTACATCGAACGAAAAGAAGCAAACTTCAAAAAAATATCACATTTAATTGAAAATGCAATCACTCTCATAATTTAAACTGTACATTTCAGCACTATTTTGCTACAAGCAAAACATCTCGTCCCCAAGAAAATTCTTTTGTTAAATATACAACTCAGAGTTGACGGCTGGATTGAATTGGAAATTGACATACAACTTAGAAAGACACGTAAGCTGGAGTATATGGCTCAGAGTTGTCATGATTGATTACTTTTTAATCAACGGAATAGAGATCTTTCAGCTTTTGAGTACAACTTAAGTTTTCCACCACTTTAATTTGTACGAAAAAATGAAAGTGGAACATTTAAGATTAAATAAACTTGAAGCGCAAGAGAAAGGAAATATTATTTTCCTGAAAATAGAGTACTTTTGAAAAATACAAAATCCTTAAAATAATTGGAGTTCAATAAGTCCAGAACAAATGAAGATACTTTATTCAAGCGTAGATGCCCTTATAGATCAAAAGTTTGAGCTATTATGTGCTCTTGAAGGGTTATATGATGAAAAAAATATATGCGCGTCTTAGCCATTTTTCTAATAACGTACTAGAGACGAGGTAATATCATATGGCAGAACTGAAGATGGTCAGATATTTAAACTTCTTGGAAGTCCATGATATTTCAAGAAACTCTCCTTAGTGCATCTTGATCCGATGTCCTAAAAAGTGGGATCGCTGGTTTCATTAGTTTGCAAAATTTATTGAAAATACATACATTAATGCATTTTTCTTCTTCATGAAATGTACAATGAAGGGGGCATGAATAACCATCTTTTTCTGGTGCAAAAGTTCTTTCAACTCTTTGGATGTGTTGCCTTTGAGATTTTAACACAATATTATTGTACAGAATCTTTACCTATGTCAAATGGAATTTAAATCTTTGTAACAAGATTTCATAAGACATTATATTAAATTTCAGAAACGAGTACTTCTAAAATATTTCTCAAATTTATTTAAGTAAGATCTCTTTTGAAGAACACGAGTACCTAAAAATTGAATTAAATTTGAAATGCGAGCGAAGTAGAAAAGATATGGAAGCTCGTTTGTGAACAAATGCGATGCATTTTTTTACTCTCAAGTCTAGAAAAGCAAAATGAAACTTGATTTGATTACCTTCGTCTTGAAGCACATTTCTTCCAATAACACACAGCTTAAAACTCAAGAAAGCTTACATTGAGAAATCTCAGGTGTAATATCGAACGTTTCAAATTAAATGCGCCGTCATGAAATGGGAGAAATATATATATTTATAAAAATTTATATTTTATTATATTATTGAAATTTTAATCTATATGCACACAAATTATGTAGGTCATTTATAGGTATTTAATTTCATATGTATTAAATACTTTCTTTCTAAATTATCATTTGCGTTTATTTAATACTCAAAACGTACTTCCGCTATTTGTATGACATACTCTTACTTTATCATTGACATCGTTTGTTGTTCTTTTGTATCTTCTCTTTTGAAGTATGAAAGCGGCATTTGTGCTGCATGTATATAATATTTGTATTTATGTATCTCCATAAAAAAGAAGTAAATAATAAAAAAAGTAATTCGCGTTGCTGCCGCTGCCGCAGCTATCTTAGAGAAATTCTGCCTTGCGAGCTTCAAACTCTTAGAAGTTAAAACCTATTCAATGAAAAATTCTGAAAATCTTATGAGTCATAGAGAACTTTCTTCAGATGTCAAGAAATTTATTTCCCCTCTGTTTGCGTTCCACAGGGTTTAATTTAAAATATATCAATACGATGTTTGTAATTCAATGAGAGAGACCTGTATATTTATGCTTAACAGAGCACTTTTTTCGAAATACGAATTAAGTTGAAAACATCCAATTTAAACTTCAAAACTGCAATTTTTGAGTACTAGGTAGGCAGCTTTCTTAACCAGTAACGTCAATAAGTAATTACATAAAAAATTTGAAAACATATTTTTTCAATGAGGGGTACTCATTTAGGGGTTTCAGAGTAACGTTTAATGATTCTATCACACTAAAAAATTAATAAATAAAAGTATTCAGAAAAAAAAGTCTTTTGTGATCATTTTAGTCTTACGAAGCCATAGAAACGCAATGAACTTGACGTACTTATCGGTTAACGGTAAGCTCGCCTAGATTCAGCAAAAACATCTCCAAATCAGATATCAACAAAGCTATTTTCTTGAAAAATTTAAATAGATGTCGCTTGGCTCTATGCATCGGTTATTTAATAACAGCTCATTATACCTTTCCATTTATTGATGAGTCCTCCCAATTATGTGCTATTTTGTATTGCAAAATAATCTCTCTAATGTAGATTATCAGCTATGATAACTAAAATTTGAACCTTGCAAAAGAGGAAAGAAATTCTCAATCGGAACAAAATTCGTCAGCCGACTCAATTGGAAACGACTGAAACGAGACATCACCAAAGCGAGGGGGAAAAAATATATTTTCTAGTTTGTGGTTATTAAACAAGAATTAGTGCGTGAACACAAAACTTGTGCTCTTATAGTTTCTGAAGAAAAAACTTTCATACATTTGTAGTTGATTTCAAAATTTTTGAAATCCTTATAGTGATCTCTTGCAATTAGTTTTATAATAAAAGTAAAGAATTGCAATTCACCAACTGCGGCTTTTCTCCAGTTCATAAGATATGAGAACGATCCCCTCTACCGGTGCTCAGCATGAGGTCGAGATAAATATAAAAAATATTCAATAATAATGCAAAAGTTTGCACAGTTCAAATTACAGCCTGCAATCGGGTCTCAAACTTTTTTCCTTTTTTCCTAACCCGCTTTCAGACCATTTGGAGGCCCCGAAGCTGCGCTTGGGGACAGCAGGACAGACTACCATTAAAAACAGGATTGTCCTGTTCAAAACGGGACGTATGATAATTGCTTTAGTTAAAAGGTTCAAACTTGCCAAGAGATGGAGCAGGAGCACATCCGAATCGAATAAATATAAACAACACTATTATCTTGGATAAATTCAAAGAAATGGTACTTTTATTGCATGCATCAGCGACATTATTCAATGTATTATTGGATCCTACGAATTATGCACCCTTTTGATGTTCTGATGAAGGTTATTGGCTACTTAGCTACGAACTACTTTGACCAAAATTTGGAACTTGTTGATGAAAGAATATAATGTAGTGCTCATAATATTTCTCGTTATCCAAACGAAACTTGGGAAGAAATGATTCGAAAGAAATCAGTTACAAATGAAACAGATAAGCGTTGATAAGCCGAAACTACATTAGGTCAACGTCAAAATAGCCAGTGAAACCGTGTTAATTCATTAAATGTTCGGAACATCATGGAATACTACTTAAATGATTGAGGTTGCTGGTTGACGAGTTTTGCTGGAAGACCTTCGTATAGGAAGGTTTTCGGGAACATTCAGAATCTCACCAAGTTTCTGACAGTGCGTAAATGTATGAACATTATGTTAGAAGATATATATGAAATTCTGATTCTAAAGGATTGTGTGCCGACTTTTCAGAACCCACTTTTTCCATGAAGCTACTTTAAAATAGTTTAGTTTGTAATCTCGCATTGCGATTCGAAGGAGATACGGAAGCAGTGCCGAGGGTTGGTGCTCGACAGCGAGCAGGGACGGAAGCACCCTAGTTTCGTGCATAAAAGTTATGTGTTTGTATGGATTCCCTCAAATTATTATCTGAAGGATTTCTGTATTACATTAACACAAAAGCTGTTTGCCAAACCCCGATGTAACACCACTATCGGATCCGAATGTAATTTGGCTTTATATCTAGTTTGGCGATGCATCGAAACATAAAGCACACATAATGCGTTTCCTTTGATATTTCATAACTTTGCCACTTTGAAACATTATTGTCAATGAAACAGACTTTTTTTTTTTTGTGTGTGTGTTTGAAACCTTACCTGTTTCATTGACAGATACTGTCTTTGAAACACCATATGTCTATTCAACATTAATCTCAAACATTATCTGTTATCTGCGCGTAGACTTTCAGTATGCATGTAAAACCTATACATAGAAGTTCATATGTTCGTAGAAAGAGCTTATAATAAGCAACTTCATAAAAAGAGCTTATAAGATACAAGTTAGGGCAATTGTTTTATGTAAACTGAACTATTATCTTATGTTTTTCGAAAATATGTGTAATGTTGCTTGAAAAAAGGCTTTAGTCTACTTTTAAAGAGAGTTTTCCTGGACTGTTTCCAATCGTAAAATAGTCGACATATTTTTGTATGAGAGAATATGAAAGAGAAACACGCAACTTAAAAAAATCGTAGTTCACTGAGCATAAGATAGGCACTTAAGAATTTTATACTGAACGAATGGAAATATTCCCCAAAAAATTGGGACTGTTTGCTGCATTGCTAAAACTTCTCCAAGAAGAAAAAAAGGTAAATTTCCAGCTTTTTTCTGCACCAGATGTATTCTCTGTTTTACATTTGCACGGAGCAGTAATGGAAAGTTTTGAAAATAGTCTTCAAATATTTAAAAATACTTTTACGTCCTCAATCATACCTTCATTAATTCTTCATTACTATTGAGTCATTCCATGTCAAACTGGCAAGGCGCTCGTCTTAACTAGCGCAGATTTTCATGAAATTCTCAGAAATCACACTTGGCCATTTTAAATTTTTTAAATTTTTAAATTTTTAAAGAGTGCTCAAATTGAAACGGAAGGCGTTCCCAAATGCCTTAATTCCTAGTCGATTCGACGAAGGGGAGTTTGGATTACCCAAGTCGCATAAGCAACAGCAACATCAACAACAAATTTTTAAAGAATTCTGTCTTTTATGCTGGAGAAGTTATTTGTTTTTGAAATTTATTTTTTGAAAAAGAAAAATTACTTTTTTCTACTTCCCAGCACTGCTTTAAAATGCTATAATTTCAGTGCTATGGAGGCAAAGCAAAATTGCATGACGTTTAATTTAATGTATACGAGGGTTTTTTTTTTTATTCAACCTACGATAGGCTATAAAGGAAGGACAACTGAATGCAAAAATGATTTTGTTACCAAAATTTAGGTGTAATCAAGGTTACATCTCTATATCTTGACGATTGATGTATTTGTCCATATCTGTGAACAAGCTTTCCAATACCCTCGTCATAAAATGTTACCGACAATAATTTGATGTGAGTTCTGTCGGTTTCTTTGTGTTCCTCGGAAGTTTGGATGCGATGCCTCCCAAGCCACATCTTAAGTTCGATGAAAATATTGATGAAATTTCCATTAAAAATATTAGATGTATTGATTACATTTTTTTTAAAATTCAATGTAGTTACCACATCTTTTTTCCCTTGTAATTTAAAGCAGATACTACCTGAAAAAGCTCCAGAAAATAGCAGACTCAAATCTAGAAGTGAAACCCTGACCCCAGACATTCCAATGCCATAAAGAAGCATATGATTAACTAAGGGTTTGGTTAATAAACATACAGTCAACTATTGATAACTCGAACTTCAATACCTCAACAAAAAAAAAATATTTACCTAAACTGTTAGTTTTTTAATGTAATTTTATGTTTTTAACTCGAAGTTTACGTATTCATTTCTTGTTAACTTTTTTTTTTACTCATGTTATTTGCTTCCTTCTTTCGAGCACCTTATTATTTATCTCAAAATTGCGATTTTCAAAACGTCGTTTCACTTAAAATTTGAATAGTCAGTTGCCACATTTCATCTTTTACTGTAGCACTACTCAACTTCTGCTAAGAGAACCTCCGAAAGACTAACGTTTACTAAGAATGTGATGTGAACTTATTGTTCGGCCACGAAAGTCTGACATTTGGACGCTTCTACGCATGGCGGAAAAGGACAAATCCATTCGAATTTTAGGGAATTTCTGACATTTGGACGCTTCTACGCATGACGTAAAGGAACAAACCTATTCGAATTTTAGGGAAATTCTGACATTTGGACGCTTCTACGCATGACAGAAGAGGACAAATCCATTCGAATTTTTGGGAAGTTCTGACATTCGGACGCTTCTACGCATGACAGAAGAGGACAAATCCATTCGAATTTTCGGGAAGTTCTGACATTCGGACGCTTTAACGCATGACAGAAGAGGACAAATCCATTCGAATTTTAGGGAAGTTCTGACATTCGGACGCGTCTACGCATGACAGAAAAGGACAAATCCATTCGAATTTTAGGGAAGTTCTGACATTCGGACGCTTCTACGAATGACAGAAAAGGACAAATACATTCGAATTTTAGGGAAGTTCGTCTTGCAGATGCGTTTATCAGCATGCGAATCAGAATGCTGACTTCTCCTTTTGTAGAAAGCCACTACATTTATAAACTGGCTTATAGTTCGAAAGAAATTAGGTATGCTAAACAAAATAAAACGAGATCAGAAAGGGTGCTTTCCTTATGCCAGCAGTTCTTCCCTTTAACATGAATGGATTCTTCTTGGCACTTTGACAAGAATATTGCTTTGGTTGATGGTGAAAGTGTATGTTGATTCCCGACCTGATTCAACCTGAAGCCATTTCACATTTAATTAATACAAAAAAAAAAAAAAGATACTGCTCATTAAACTGTTGTCGATACATATTTTTTTTTAAATATTATAAATGTGTATTTTGTGTTCAATTTGAATGGTGTACGCACGTAGTACTACTTATTTTTGTCGAAATAATTCTCATTGGATTTTCGATAACTCGATTTTTTTATATCTCGGATTATTATTTGTTTTCTCCGATTTCGAGGCAACGAGAGTTGGCTGTAATCAAAATAAATGCTTGGTAGGAAATATTTTAAGCAAGAAGTTACATTTACGTCAGCTTGAAAATGCAATATAAAATTTTTAATAGATGAAATATAATTTAATATTTTATAGAAAGCATTTTCGGAACATTTACACAATCGACGTATTTCAAATATATATACTATAAAATATATGTGAATATTATTAACTATCATTTAATTTTGAATCAGCATCTATCAAGTAACAAAATTTCATATTCAGCCGTTATCGTTTTCTCTGTCCCCAACTTCCTAGATTACAATACATGCGTTAATTAAAAGTAAAATTGCACATTGTCACTACTCATCATGCGATCAATGTAATTATTCTCTCGAGTTTTCACAGAAAACGAAACAAAATCTCATTTCCTGAGAATAACAAGATTTTTGGGAACAAAGTTACGGGCGGGAAATAATCACCCAAAGTGCAAAAAGTGACAGAGCCCACGGGAATCAGGTAGACATCGGGGTATGAGACAGGGGAAACAGATTAATTGGAATGTATAACGTAACATCAAAAGAGGAAATTAGGTAGATTATTAAAACAAGTTGCAACTAAACTATATCATGAAAAATAATTTTCAGAAGAAGAATTGAGTGCAGAATAATGGAATAATTAATGTCACATTTTGACGTTCTAAATAATGGAAAAAGTGCCGGGAAGATAAATCCTTTTTTTTTTTTTTTACTGACGCATTTTTTTTACAACACTGTACAGCATTAACTATTACTTATCAGTGATTTGTTTATTATCAAAATTATATTTTGTTGTTGCTATTATTAATATTATTAAATTTCAAAGAGGTTCGAAATCTCAGATAATGAAGCTTAAAATATGTAGTGACATATATGAAAAATATTTTTGCTATTTTTTAATAAAGAAAACCAATTCCACCTTTTATCAAGAGATTTCCTTCATTACCCTTGCATTTTAAAAACTTAAGAGTGCTTTGTCGATGATGTACCAAAAAAGCAACATTAGCATGAAGCAATAAAATGCTGGAGAACCATCCGGATAAAACAGATTTTCCATTTATATGATTCAATGCGTATATGAGTTACTGTATCATATCAGATTGCCAAATAATGTAAATGAAAAATAATTGTCATCAACGGTTTTTTAAATTATCCTCTTTTGATACTTTGAAATGTCTTCTTTGAATTTCTGTTTATATAATGTCAAAGATCTATGTTCATGAGTATAGATTGTCAATTCCCGCAGCACGTAACGCTGCCATAATTTAAGTATCTTGTAATAAATGGTAATTTATTATAGTCAACATTTTTAGCCTGCTTTTCCGTAAAAGTAAAATAAAAAAAGAAGTATGAAAGAGGGCCTAACGTATTGTAAAAATATCCTTGAAAATAAAGAAAAGTAAAAAATAAGTTAAGTAATTGAATAAAGATTGTAAAAATAAATAAAAAATGAAAGTAGGTTTTTGAGATAAGGAGAGCGTTCTCCCAACTATATGGTCTGCCTGTCGGGCTCTCTGCTTGTTCCCCTAATAGCTTTTGAGTCCTATTCGAAATATTTTTTTTTTTTTTTTTTTTTTTTTGCATTCTGAAAGATTTTAGCGAAAACATCTCATATCCATGCGTAATTTTTTTATTTGAACAATTTTTTGTTCTACTATGAACAGTTCAGAAAATCTTAACATTAGCGGCTATGGGAAATATATGAAGTAAATTATATAAATCCTGAACTTAAGATCCAAGCTCTCGATGGGAAATATTTATTGATTTAAACCATTTTGCTCAATTTTGAACAGTTCAGAAAAAGTTAACATACAGGAAAATTTCAATCCTATATTAATTCTGATCTAACCAACGGATTAGCGTGGAACAAAATTTCACGATTACCAACATTACTTTTTTAACGCCAGCTCTCAACTGGCAAGGCGTACTATGCTGTTTCAATTTTACCTCTTCAGCAGTTAAAACATATTTCTGAAAGAAAAATATGTCTCCTTTTGTAAAATGTAATATAATACTTACTATGAATAGAATATCATTTTCGTTCTCTTACATATAAGGTTTTAGTAAATTTTGTATTATTGTTCGCATAGTAGGAAAATTTTAGATTTTCCAATATGTAAACCTACAGAGGTAGAGGAAACAAATAAAGACCTGAAGTACAACATACAACTTCCGCCAAACAATATCTAGAACGGGAATGAGTAAAACAAATGAGACTTTTAAAGAGGTTTTTTTTCCCTCATAACTTTACAAAAGCATCTGTTTTTTGCGCAGATCAAGTGTTAAAATTAAATCCTTTTCCAAAAGAAAGCTTCTCATTTTCTTTTACATCGTTGCTAAACAATAAAAAAAATACTAAAAATGTAGAAACTTTTTTAATGACAAATTAAATAACTTTATATCCTAAATACAGCCGTTTGAAGCTGCTTTAGAAAAATGACTCGCCTTAAATTTACTGATTAGCTTACCCCCCCCCCCCCCCTCCGCCATCCTCGGTGTTTCTCTTACTTCCGGCGGTATAATATACTTTAAGATCGGAATAAAATATACTTAAATTTTATAGAGAACTTAATTTTTTAATCCATTTCTTCCTGCAAGAAAGAAAGAAAAAAAGGGGGGACAGAATATAGAATCCAGAATTTCTAAAATTTTAGATGTTTTTTTTTTGCATGAAATATTGGATTTTTTGGGACTTATTTACTTCAAAACACCTTGCTTATGATTTCTTGAAGATTTATAGCCTCGTAGTCTAGCCGATAGCTAGACCAAGAGGAATAAATCACAACATAACAAAGGAAATATTTTTTATTGTTATTGGATTTTTAAGTAGAAAGGCTTGAATTTCTCCCGTAGGCGCTAATGGTTAAAGTTTTTGAATTGTTCAAAAATACCCTTAAAATAATCAAATTAAAAATACATAAAAAGCTTTTTTCCTTTCTTTCTTTCTCTATCTTCTTCTTTTGAATGTGCACTGCGCGTTAAAAGCTCGTTCAAATAAAGCTTGGTTTCCACAAATCAGTCATGTTAAGATTTATTTATAATTAGATATTTTTTGTATGTAATTATGGAAGAAAAAGCTATTTTGTATTTGAAAATCGGACCACTCCCACAATTGTTATTAGGAAAGAAGAGACAGACACAAGAATATTTTCCCCAACTCGTAACGCTGTTTCTTTTAGCTTTTATCTAAAAACACAAAAAAGGAAAACCAAACTGATGCTTAATATATTCTTAGTTTATTGTTGGAAGAAAATCTTTAAAAAAGTTGTGTAAAAACTATTTATTGGCGTATAATTACAACGACACATATTATTGTTGCTTAATTGAAATGATAAGGGGTAAATAGATTCTTAGATTTCAAGAAAACAGTTCTTGAAAATCCTTAACTTTTAATCATCAGCAATGGAATTTTGAATTTGCGCTATTAAATTGTAAATTCAAATTATTTTATTATCAAACAGAAATTAGCGCTTTATAATTCCCATGAAAAATGGTTATCTGTTTATATCTAAACACATGCATAATATTTTTATTACATTTTTAAAGAAATGAAGACTGTGTAAACATGCAGGTTTTGGAGTGCTGGGTAAAAAGCATCGAGAAACTAAATTTAAATATAAATCTTGATGATAAAAATTACGACCTGTAAGGACTTTGGAAGCATTGTTTATTTTGCTTTACGCAAAACTTGTAAAGATATCACTAGATCTCGCCAAAATCTTTCGAATGTAAAAAAAAAAAAAATCCGAATCGCAAAACTCCCTCAAAAGTTATTATGGCGGGACAGACAGGCAGACCGTCACATTCTTCACAGCTCCAAAACCTATTTTTTTACGTTTCAAGTTTTATTTAATTTCTTCACTTATTTCCTTAATTTTTAACAATATTTTTACTATATATTAAACATTCTTTCATACTATTTTTTTTTACTTTTGCGGGACAGAAGGCTAAAAATAGGAATTCAACACATGTTCCATGCAGGTGAAGTATTCCGTTCAGTAAACAATGAAAATTAAGAACTTTATTTTTTATTGAGCTAACATTTATTTTCTTTATATCTGTATACCTACAGATCTTAACGTCCATAAAGCAAACATTTATTTTCTCTATATCAGTATACCTACAGATCTTAACGTCTACAAAGGCAATTTTAGCGTCATACTACTTTAAACAGCACAACACTAATCTTCTGACTGGACGTACCTGACCTAACTGAAATCCCAACGTTGGCAAAGGTTATATTAAAACTGAGCATTAACTGCCAAGACATTTAGACTGAAGAAAAACATTAAGCATGTTAAAACTCAACAACAACTTTAATAACTAACCATTAGGCAAAAACAAAATTAACTTTTAATGTGCACCGCGGGTAACAAACTGCGCGGGCACATTATTGCTGTACAGCAAAATGGAAAAAGAGCAAAATGAGTGAAAAATGATTCCACATGGCATTTATACTATCCCCCTCACACCAAGCACCGATGCCACCAAACTTTAAAAAGTTCACCAACGATGCCGTGTCAGGCTGAGCAGGTTGCCACACAATCTTAATTTCGGATATATCTTCTAAGACCGAAAATTAATCTTTAAAAATATTATTCGAGCCATGTAAAGTCTAACGTTTAAAACGTCAGACAAAGCGACGTTTAAAAAAATCTGACGTTCAAAACGATTAGCAAAATAGAAACAAGAGAAAATATTTCCTTCACTGCGACTAGACAATATAGCCAACAGCAAATTCATAGCTTTCTCTTATTTTTTGCTGAATAACAGAAAACTTAAGCTGATAAGAATAGACTCCTAGTTTTTTCTTTAAGCTGAGTAAATGATTTCATACATTCGGGATGAAATTATTTTGCTATGCGTTCAGGCGCGAATTCAGGAAAACTGTGGGAGCGGGCACCAGGAACTGAAAAGTAGTTCTTACTTGTAAATGTTTCCATAATAAAGTTCCCATCACAGGTTTTATGTTCTTTAGTATTTCTTAAAATCAATTGATCAACAGTCAAGTGCAAAAAAGTGTGTAAAATCTTAATAGGTTAGTTACAAATTTATTTTATTCCTTTTGGAGGAGACGCGTTCCCCCTTTTCCCCCCTTAAAATCCGCCACTGCATGGATTGTAACTACATAGACTAAGGATAATCAATGCAATTGTATCATCTTTAGTCCTTAAACATTGCATTTTAAATAAAAATTTGCATATTTTTTAACACAAAATATGTTTCTTAAAACAAGATGCTTCCGAATTACCTTCTTTCTATTAAATTAACATCTATTTCTTTTGTTTGGTTCTTTGTTTGTTTGCTTCTTTCTTTCTTTATTTATTTATTTTTATGATCCTTTTTTTTCCCTTGCTGTAAAATGTTGTTTGTTTTTTTGCAAATTAGTTTGGCATAGGTAGATACTACAATTTTTTTTAATTTGTAAAATAAAAAAATGAATGTTTTGAAAAAATAATGGACTATTCTGTACTAGTACTGTACTATACTGTACTGTACTATACTGTACTGTATTATACTGTACTGTACTATACTGTATTATTTTACTGTAGAACTTTTGAAAATAATGCGGTCCACTTTTCAGTACAGGGATTAGTTAGACTGAGTTTTTTTTCCTTTTCGTTTTTGTAAAATTTTTACAAACAACCAACTGTACATCTTAGACAAACACAAACTATTCTGGGTTACTTTTACTGGTATCAGAGTTACTTTTAAGTTATCAGACGAAAGCGTTTCCGATCGCAATTACATGACTATTTGACGAGTTCAACTGCATCTTCGTAATGTATGGTTCAACAGTCTACCTTTCAGTTCTGTGTTTCTTTTTTCTTTCCCAAGAAGGGCGTTTCTTGTATATTTATTTAAACTGAGGTAATTTAACTTCACGATTGCAACAAAGTTGCAAAATATTCATACAGAACAGGAAATTAAGTGCTTCGAGATAATTTTATTGCAATAATTTCATTACACATTAAAAGATGTTTTTAACTGCTAAACAACAGTACTCTTCAAATTTTTTAGCGCTGAGAAGAAAAAAATAACAAACCCATTTCCACCACCATAAAGCTTGAAAGGATTCATTTTTACGAGATGAAACATTGCATTACGGCTTTAGTTCCAAGACATCCATAAAGCCAACGACTTGGCATTCCAAGTAAAATATCACCTCCAGAAAATAATTTCATTCATTTTAAATCAGAAAGTTGGACAAAACCCAGATAACTTTGAAAAAACATGGGTAGCATCCAAAAACATTTTCCACAAGATTTGTACACTGCTGTGAGTTTTTATTTAACATGGAGACAGCAGGCTTGATGTATGCGAACCTATTTGTAAACTACTGCAGAGGAAATTACTTGATGCACGTGCGAAGGGTACGTTTCTCTTTAGGAAAAGCTTTATTACTCCATCTGTTAAAAGCGAAACACCGGAATAGGAAGACATTTTTCGCGTCGTTGGCGCACGAGATTTTTCAGACACATCGTCACGTCCTAGACCTGGCGTCATTTCAAACAGCCCCTGTAAGATGCTCTAAAAAACATTTGTGCTTGGGCGTAATTTTTTTCCGAAACTAGGAACGGCAAACATTGTTTGTTTTTTTATAAGTTATTTTTTCATTTGTTTGTTAAGTACGAAATCTGAGATGCATTTTACTTAACAGTACTCGTAAAAATACAGATTATAAAACTCACTTAGCGATGCAACTCATATCAGTTAAGTCCTTCTGAATGGCAATAGCAAAACTTAGTTCATATTTTTACCACCACGTGAGAAGGTAGCGCATGAACAAAAAAAGAAACGAATTTGAAACAAAAACCTTGTTTTCATCGCAGAATTTGTTTAATGTTCCATGCTTTACACATGGTCAAAGCTTGTTAATATCGTCTTTAACGAATGGCTTCTCTATTAATAGCAGAATTTGGCGATGATAATTTCAATTGATAGAGCAGCAAGCAGCTCTCACCAGGTGGTACAAATCTTAACTACTGTTTTCTTATACCCCATGATCGCACTGTATACCAATTTCCAATAACATGCGTCCATTATAACGATCTCTGCATAATCAGCATGATCGATATAGTTCTCAATCATGATCTGCATAGTTCTCAATAGAGTAGCTCTAATTATAACCCTTTTGTATTATTCTGGTCCGATTCTGTGTGTCATTTAGAAAATTAAAAACGAATAAGATTTATCAAAGAGTTATAATTCATTGTACGGTAAACTGAAATTCTTTCTTTCTCGAGCGCCAAGGAGTTACGATGCTCTATAGTCCCTATTTAGTTATTTCATTCTTAATAAATAGTTAACAAAGACTAGAACTGCAATATTTAATCAATGTAAAAAAATACACAACATTTTGAAATTTTTTTAAAAGCTTTCCTTTTTATTTTAATACCAGTCAGTTGCAATGTCGATTGCTAGGTAACAGTAGCTGCTGAGTCTACCTCTGCAGATCTGTTTCTAACCTCTGTGAGTACCAATAACCGCCTTAGTGAATAATATTCAACAATTATTTTATTTATGTAATTATTTATTTTTATTGATATTTAACTTTTTTGGTGTTCCAGAGAAAGTTTAAGACGTGCTAAGTTCAGCACGCTTGCTTGTTTTAGTATAATTAACAGAATGAAATTTTGCTTAACTTCAATATTAACTACTTAAAATTAGGTGCCTTTCAAAAGTATTGTTTCTAAGATATTATCTAAGATCATTTATTTATTTAGTTATTTACTGTAGTTACATTTTCAAAGACCCCTGGGCACGAGACTTTCACTGATCATAATGTAGCAATATATTTTTTTAAGAAAAAAAAATCCTTGAAATTCGAATATCCATACATGGACATTCCTCGAAAAACAAGGCGTTTCAATTATTTAGTAACAAAACGTCAAGGCAGTTTTTGCCAATACGATCAGAGGCACATGCCTTAACTTAGACGAACCCTATTAGACCTCCGACAAAAGTTACCATTTTGATAATCCTTTCAAAATCGTGTCCATTTTAGTTCCCTTCTGAGAAAAGAAGACACACAGACACAAAATAACGTGTTGGCTTTAGCTGTGTATGGTTTGGTATAAGCAATTTCGATTATTAGAATCATCGAAATTAACTTTTCGTGAGTCATTTTTGAATCCTTGCTTGTCATCCGGAAATGTATTTTTGTTTTCTTTGAAAATTAAATTAATATATGCATAAATATTCTTTTAAATAAGTTTTGTTTCTGACTAAAAATCTTAAAAAATCGAATAGAATCAGTTTCTTCAGCAAAAGTTATTTTTTACTTTGCCGAACAATTGGAGGTTTTTAAGAACAGAAATATCATTAATTACTCTTAAAATTTAATTGTGTTTGTTCGTATCGTAGCGCTTAAATAAACACACATTTAAAAAGTTCACATATTAAGGTTCAAAAATGTTAAATAAAGACAAACAAACAGAAAAAAGGTCAAAATCATAATCTATCCGTACATTTAAAAAAAATCCCGAAGCATAAAAACGTGAACTTTTATCCATAGTAAATAAAATATTTTCTTAGAAGGCGCTTCTGTGTTCTAGGCAGAAAACATTGGCAAAGTCCATTACAATGATTGCTTTCCAACTTAAGATTGACTGAAGCTTATTCTATGTCACCATAAGAAATAGAAAGGGAGCGAAAACAAAAGGAGGAAAACTTGTCGAAAAATGAATTTTGTGGCAAGCAGTTCTCATGGCTTTTTGCCAAATGCAGAACTTTTTCGCCGTTCTTTAATAGGTGATTTAAGAAGAAAATACGTTAATTCTTTTGGCACGTACATTACGGCTCAAAATATCGTTTCAAGGAAAAAAAAATGAATATATATATTTATTGATGCCAGTATTTGAAAAAAAAATCATTAAATATTTAATATTGATTGTACTAATGTACTCATATTCTTGGATTTAATAAATTTCAATAATAGCAGAATACTCTCTTTCACAATATTTTTCTAAAATATCACAATGTATATGTTACCGATAAAGTGTGAAATCCGGTGTTTTATATAATAACTAGGTGTTTCATGAAATAACCATACATGAAATTATAAAAATTCTACGATTTAACAAGGTATTATGTATAATAACGATTGCTTGATCGTTAAAGTATGAAATACGGCAATCGAAAGTTCTTTGAACCGGTTCTACCTACTTTTAGCCTGTTTGAGCCGCTTATATATCACCCGCCCACACCCGCTTATATATCACCCGCCCACACATCACTGCTTTGCGGTGATGTGTGTTTTTACGTTTAATTCCGTTGCTTTTAGACTTAGAATTTAGGCGGTGTATTTATGGTCAACTAATGTTAGCAGTATGAAGAAATATAATTTATGTAATCTGCTGTTCCTTATTATTTATCAATTAATCATCCGCAATGGGGATAAAATGTATGTTTCGAGAGACTTTAGCTGTTTTTGATCAATTAATTTATAAATATTTTTTCACCTTAACGGTCCATCATTAGTTATTTCGTAGAATAACTAGTTATTCCACAGAAATAACTAGATAAAGTATGAAAATTTTCATCTATTATATAGTTTAACTGACTTGTCTAGTTATTCCATGAAATACCTAACTATTCTATGAACTAACTGAATTACAAATTTTAACGAATATATATCAGAATATGTTACCGGAAAAGTTTGAAATCCGGCATTCTAAAGAATACCTAGGCATTGTATATAATAGTAATAGAAATATAATTTCACGTTAATTTAAAGCACAAAAGAGCATTAAAACGCAGAGATATGTTTCGGGATTGCTTGGAATCCCTTTTTAAAGTGCGACAGGGAGCTTCTAGATGCAAAACATCCAAATGAAGCAGACAAAACAACAAAAACAAAGCTTATATAGCCTAAGAATTCACTGTAAACCAATGAGAATGAAGGCAGTGTGAAGTGGAAGTAGAAGTAGCAGGGAAAGCACCAATAAGAGAGCAACAAACGAATCCAGTTGAAAGTTCAGGAAGTAAAAAGGAATATCAATAAAAACAAAGCAAAAAAGACGACAACATGCATAAAAATGTGAAAATACATGAAAATTGCAAAAATAATAAAATAAAATACAAAGAATAAAATGGAAATAAAATAAGTACAGAAAATACCAAAACAAAAAGCAAAACAAAGTACACATGTAAAGGAGGGGGAAGGGGAGGAGAAAAAAATTAAAAATAGACACAAGAAAGGAAAACTAACAAGAAAAACAAGAAAGAACAACAAATTAAAGGAACTTATGCCAGACCTGTGAAAATACATGAAAATTTCAAAAATAATAAAATAAAATACAAAGAATAAAATGGAAATAAAATAAGTACAGGAAATACCAAAACAAAAAGCAAAACAAAGTACACATGTAAAGGAGGGGGAGGGGGGGAGAAAAAATTACAAAATAGACACAAAAAAAGGAAAACTAACAAGAAAACCAGGAAATAACAACAAATTAAAGGAACTTATGCCAGACCTGTGAAAAATAAGGAGTTGAGGAAGAATCATTAACCAAATTAGAACTATTCCTGTTAATATGATAAGCTTCCCAAAAGTCAAGCTCTAAAGGGGAAGAACATTTTTGAATAATTTTCCCAGAATTGAAATCAAAAGAGTGGTTGGAATTCCAACAATGTTGAGCAATGCTAGACTTATTTAACTCTTGCTTTCGTACATAACCTTTATGCTCATTTAACCGAATTTTCAGAGCACGTTTTGTCTGTCCAATGTAAGAAAGGCCGCAACGGCAACTAATTTGGTAAATACCCCAAGTGTTAAGTTGATCGACAGGATCTTTAAGAGAAGAGAAGGAAAGTTTGTTGCTAGGAGCAAAAACGACTTGAAATTGAAACCTTTTTAGGATTTTAGCAACACGAAAACTGACAGAATGAAAGAATGGTAACACAACCAAATTCTTTCTAGAAACCACATGATTGGGACTAGAATTTTTTTTAGAAAGTTTGTTATGAATAGAATCAATTAAAGAGTGAGAAAATCCTCTATCCACAGCTACAGCTTTCAGATAGTTGAGTTCAATCTTGAGAAGCTCAGGAGAAGAGCAAATATTAATAGCACGATGGGCAAGAGCATTAAAAGCCGAATATTTTTGGTTGGGAGGATGAGACGATAGTCTATGAGGAGGTAAAGAAACAGCGAAAGGTTTACGATAGACAAAAGTAGTGAAATCAGTCTCACTCCTAGAAATCAAAACATCAAGAAACGCGAGGCTACTATTAAGTTCCTTCTCACAAGAAAACTGGATATTAGGATCAATGGAGTTCATAATAGAAAGAGCATCATCAATACCTAACAAGTTACTGTCCCGTTAAGACAAAACAATCATCCACTTAACGAACATAAAATTGAAATTGCAATTTCTGGAATAGTTTTTCCTCAAAATAATGCATATAGAAACACTTAAAATAGGACTAAGAGGACTTCCCATAGCCAGGCCATCAACCATAGCATAGAATTTACCATTAAATACAAAAGTGCTCTGCTGCAAAAACACATGAGTAAGAAAAACTAATTCCTCAATTTCCACAGCAGTAAAATGGAATTCAGAAAGCCTTTTCCTGAGGCAAGTCAAAGCGCCATCAATAGGAACATTAGTAAACAAAGAATTAATATCAAAAGAGGCTATAACCGAATTGTTCGGAACGAATATATGAAGTTTCTTAACAAAATCGGTGGAATTTTGAACAGTGAAAACATTTCGACTCCTAAGTGGAGAAAATACAGAAACTAAATATTTGGAAAGTTTATATGAAGCAGTGCCAATATTGGAAACAATTGGTCTGAAAGGAATACCTGCCTTGTGTACCTTCGGTAAAGCATAGAAACGCGCACAATTAGTAACAGAAGGAATCACAGACCGTTTAGCAATCAAAGGAATAGAATGAACAGACTTAACAGTAGAAGAAATAGCTTTTAATTCTTTGTCGCTAGGATCTTTATAAATTTCAGAATAAGGACCAGAAGCAATTAAGTCATCAGTTTTTTCAACGTAAGATTGATTAATAGAACAACAATCTGACCACCCTTGTCAGCTTTGGTAATGACCAAATCAGAATTTGAGACTAAATTATTGACACAGCGTTTCACAGAATGGGTAAAACCAATATTAGGAACTTTTGAATTGAAATCAACATGTGGAAGCAATAAGATGCCGAACCGACTCTTTTTGAGTGGAAGTTAAAGCACTAAATTTGAAAGCTTTTTCAACCGGAGCAATATGTTCAGAAAAAGAAGGCTTTTTAGCTAAAGAAAAATTGTTATTACATTTCAAAGCATTAATTTCATTACTATTTTAAAAAAATGTCTAAAGATTTACAACCGCATTCCTATTAACAAGAGGCAAATCAGCCGGAACAGGAACATTTGAATCGTTCCACAACTTGGTAAATTTCTTATTTAAAGTCATTTTGTGACAGTCAGATGAATGAAGAGCTCTTGCCCATGACATTCTATCAATAGAATCAAAATCGAAATTAGAATTAGATACAGAAAGATGTAAATCATAAAGTTCACGTTCTATGAACGAAAGTTTTTTCCTAGTTTCCTGGATAGAAGCTCTAAGTAAAGCTAATTTGGAACGAAAAATTACCTTATCAACCCTAACAGAACGCGGTAAATTACACTTCAAAGTGATAAACTTAGGAATGACTTGCGAATGCAAGCCTGGAGAAATTTTAAATGGTTCAAAAACCAAACCTTTTTAATTCGTAGATTACAAAATCTGTTAACCTGAGACATATCCAAAATCAAAACAAACAAAACATAAGGGGAAAACAACAATAGCAAAACCGTTCTATAAACAAAAATAAACAGAAAGAACAAATTTCAAAAACAAATGCAAAACATACACGACGTAACAATATGCGGAACAAATGACAGAAAACAAAAAGGCGAAAACAAACACAGTCAAGAAAGGCAATGAGGAAAGAACAAAAATCAAAAACTCACCAAGCAGCGAACAAATGGAAGAACAAAACAAAAGAAAGAACAAAATTCAGGCACGTTAAGCCTAACAGATAATAATAATTTAACTTTGTGCAAGTAAACAGTAATAGAAATATAATTTCACGTTAATCTAAAGCACAAATGAGCATTAAAACGCAGACATATGTTTCGGGATTGCTTGGAATCCAGTGTACTTTGTTTTGCTTTTTGTTTTGGTATTTCCTGTACTTATTTTATTTCCATTTTATTCTTTGTATTTTATTTTATTATTTTTGCAATTTTCATCTATTTTCACAGGTCTGGCATAAGTTCCTTTAATTTGTTGTTTTTTCTTGTTTTTCTTGTTAGTTTTCCTTTTTTGTGTCTATTTTTATTTCTTTCTCCCCCCCCCTCCCCCTCCTTTACATGTGTACTTTGTTTTGCTTTTTGTTTTGGTATTTTCTGTACTTATTTTATTTCCATTTTATTCTTTGTATTTTATTTTATTATTTTTGCAATTTTCATATATTTTCACATTTTTATGCATGCTGTGGTCTTTTTTGCTTTGTTTTTATTGATATTCATTTTTACTTCCTTAACTTTCAACTGGATTCGTTTGTTGCTCTCTTATTGGTCCTTTCCCTGCTACTTCTACTTCCACTTCACACTGCCTTCATTCTCATTGGTTTATTCTTAGGCTTTGTTTTTGTTGTTTTGTCTGCTTCATTTGGATGTTTTGCATCTAGAAGCTCCCTGTCGCATTGAAAAAGGGATTCCAAGCAATCCCGAAACATATGTCTGCGTTTTAATGCTCATTTGTGCTTTAAATTAACGTGAAATTATATTTCTATTACTGTTTACTTGCACAAAGTTAAATTATACCAACCCAATATAGAGCAGAATAATTAACCCAAATATAGAGCAGCAGTTGAAGTTAATGTTCAACTGCTGCTGACTGAGCATCTGAATTATTTTACTGTTTTTACCCCATTTACATTAGTTACTGTTTCCCACACTTAAATGTTAAAATCTCTTATTTTATATTTTGGGGTTAGAGAGGGCTAAAAAAAATGAACGAAGAGGAGGTTACAATGCCTGGGGGGGGTTGTTCATATTTTTTCAAAAAGGCTGGCGTACTACATAGCTACTTTATCTTGCTGGTTTTGGTTATTTTCTAGCTTTTTCTGAATACTTGTAACAGCTTCGGCTATTTTAATTATCTGCTTGAAATTATCTAAAACGGTTAAGATTGGTTTTAATTGATTATAAGGCAGATCCTCTACATTATGTTCCACTGCCAAATTGAACATATTTTGATATTTATTTGTCTATTAAATTTCTACTTCCTTCTTCAAATATCTAAATAAAAATTAGCCAATTTCTAATGTAACTTTTTATGGTACGATATACTAGCTTCCATTGTAGCTCTGAAGGTAAACTGAATTCCTTTCCGTTACTATCAGGCAAACATTATTAACTGAATAATTTTTTCTTGTTTTGAATAGAGCAGACGTTTAAAATTAATCCCCATCCTGCACAACTCACCATGCTAACTCAAATTAGTAATTAAAGTCTTCATAATTCCTATTTTCTTTGATTTTTGTTAGAACTATTGAATCAAATCAATGACTAAAAAACCAACCTGATTTAAATTAAAAATGTCTTGATAAATATTAAAAATATCTTTTTAAAAAAAGGGAGAAAAAAAACAGAAACATATTGCAACCAAAAACATATTAAAGCTTACAAAATGTATGCAAGTTCCAACACATACTATCTCTTGTGTACGTTGCTTGGGACCAAAATTTTGTTTTAAGTTAGAGCTAAAACAAATAGTGGTGTTTCGTGCATTTTCTTTGTTTTTGTTAACTTCCTTATGAAAGAAAAGGAAGGAAAACGCAAAGGTGATTGAATCCCAAGTTGATTGTGTCTGTCCCCCCCCCCCCCCGTTTAGTAGTGTTCCTCTTTTTTTTTTCATAAAATCAATAGCAAGATATGAAAGTTAAAGATTAAAAAACTTCGTTTTTTTTTTTATAGCACATATATTAAAACTAACAACTAAGAGTTTTGAACCCTAGCTATGAAAAAATGAGTCAATGATATTATTTTAAATAAGTGAAATCAATAAACATTTTAAAGTAGCGGGCAATAAGATTGTGAAATCTACGTCTGTCTGTTTGTCTATTGGTGATTTTTTTTTCTTTGGTAGGATGGGGGGGGGGAGACATGTTTCTAATATTTATTAAGAACATTAAATTAATATTATTTTATTTCACCAGAACAATATATGCCCTTATGTTATAAACAAAACTGGTAAAACATATCGCAAAATCTGAAATTGTTTCTAAAATCCGTTAAACGCCCAAAAGCGGAAGCTCTCCGTTTCAGAAAACGTAGTACTCAGGCATATTGACCTACAGTTAAAAAATTTTTAAAAAATGAGATTGGCTTTTTTGAGGAAAAAAGTAAGTAATATATTTTTTTTTTTTTTTTTTTTGTAAATTTCAGAAGGCAGCAGCAAAAAAAGTTTAACAGACATTTTAAAATGTAGCCTCTCATCTTAAACAAAATATAATTATCTTTGAAAATGAAACAACCCGCACTAAAATATCGTGCACAGTTCAAAAAATAGAGCACTTGAAAGTTTTTGTCGAAAATCGCAAGTGAGAAATTGCGTCGGATACGCCATCTTTGGCGACTTGTATCTCGGGCCAGGATTTTTTTCCAGCAAAACAAAAATATAAAAATAACTTATTTTGTTCTAAATTTTAACACACTATATTCAATTCAAAAATTTCTGAGACTGTGCAGGTACCCACCCCCTGCCTGAATCGAGATGGAATTATCTTCCTTACCGTTAATAAAAATACTTTTCTATATGCGAAATGAAATTCAACCACAGGTTACGTAAAATAATATTTCGAATACTAAAACCTCAAAACAGACCACAATTTGTTTTTAAAAAAAATATTCCTTTGTCAGTAAGCCTTGTGGCACCTTGCCAGGTGTAGGATTTGTACCACGAAAATCGCAATGGAAGAGAAGACCACATTCATTTAGTTTCGTATTTTTTGACGGTTGAACCGAGCGCGATGTGTGAATGCATTTTGATTCGCAAAGGATTTGAAATCCCCGCATGCAAGTTGATACATGCCTGAGGATAAGAGGATTTCTTTGCTTGGCTTTTCTTCTATCTAAGTAAGGCATTTTCAATTTATTTGTGTATATTTTGCTTGCACTTAATTATTTATTTTCGTGAATCAAATGCAAATAAACAACATAAAATAAAAGCTCAGATAAACAGATGATAAATCTATATTAACTGGGGAAGAAAAACCTTAAATGCATTTATGATTATGGTGCTATATATTATAATAAACAATGGCTTAAAAGCTTAAAAAATCTCATATTCAAAGGAAATGAAGGGGATTTTGTTGGTAAAGAATTTTTAAATTCACATAAGAGACATTCAAATATAATAATAATATGTCATACTTAATGCTTACTGGATCGTAAAATGAGTTGAAATTAGTCAAGCAAATATTTTAACAATATTTTTTTAGTTACTTTTTTTTCTGGGCATGAAATTTTTCTTTTCGCCGTAGAATACGACTTTTTTCTTCAAATTTCAAAGCCTACATCATTGAAAAATTTAAATAGTGCATACTTTTATTAAGTTTAAACCTTAAAAAACAATAGAACGTTTTACGGGAAAACAATTTCGCAGAGCAAATTGTGGAAGTAGGCAAATTCTGTCATATGAATTAATCAAGAAATACTGTTACACCATAAAACGTCTTATTAAAAATTGTATTATTTTCACTGAATATTTTTATTGCGTCGCCTTTTTTTCAATCATTAATTTAGCGCTTACGTTATATTATTTAAATATAATTTACTAAAACAGTACCAAAAATATAAGACTCAGTGAAATATCAATTGCTCTTTGCATTCTATTGTTTTCGTTCTCGACCTACGGAAAGGCATGTTAAGGCTTCTTTTAAAAATGAAATACGTAAAAATATGATGAAAGTATCTTTCGCAGAAAGCAGTGTTTTTGGCTTCTTGACAAAATCAAGGCTTTCATTCTTATTCCATTCTTCTGACAGGTTGAATCTCATATTTTTCCTTTGAAACGTTCGGGGATGCATTTAACGTCAACTGCTTAAAAGGGAAAAAATAATAAAATTGAAATGAGATTTTACTCGTCTTCCATTTTGAAGGACCTGACATTTATGAACGATATTTTTCGATTTCAAATTTTTTGTGCTACATAAATATGCGTATCCTTACTTTCCCTTATTTTATATTTTACAATTTTTTCAGAGACAAAAGCGTTTTCGGTATGAAGAATCATATATGAAAATGCTAAAACAAACATTCCATTAAATGATAAAACTAAAAGTTATGGCGGTAAATGAATCTTTAAAATATAGTATTCACTGAAGAGTTATCCGACTATATCCATGTGCTGATAATTTAATCCAGATACTTGTTGCAAACTTAGTTCTATTTGACACAAAAAACTACTCCAAAAATACCAATTTCGGTCATCGAATTACCGAACTTCGAATCATCGGGACTGAGCTGACGCGCAAAATAATCTTGGGCGAATTTCACCATTTCAAAATTCTTTTCAGCAGTTTCAGCAACATTGTGTGCTTGCTTTTCATTTCTCAGTTGCTCTAATTACAGCAACTGAGAAATGAGAGCAACCAAGATCGAAATTGGAATTTTTTCTTCTTTTTTTTTTTTGCAATATTATCTGCTGGATGAGAAGACGCATTCCGTGTGAAAAAGTTTTAGTCAAAGGAGGAAAAAAAATCTATGCCACTTTTTAGTGCTGTCGGATAACATACTCTTCTTTTAAAACCACTGGCTTTAAATTCTCGAATATACAATAGCCACATAATTTACTTAAAGCCTCAAAAGTAAAACTGTTACGTGCATAATTACAATAAAAGCTTGGCTCTCAAAGTCGGCCCCTACTCAATTTTTTGTCTAGTGGTCTTGAGCCTCTTTTACTTCCCGCTGCTCATGACGGGTAATCATCGTCAAATTTATATATAATTTTATTCAAATTCCAAAACATCAAGCCAGTTCTGTAAATTTCGAAAAACGAAACTTCCAGTTTGAGGATAACAACTTGTTCTAATCCATGCACTATGTTTGATTTTTGAACTCAATGATAAATGGATGGACTTGAGGAAATGTATACTATAAACCAGGCACAGTTAGTTTGTCGCTAATTATTAAATATCTACATTTCGAATTTTGAACAGAAGAGGAGTATTAATATTCATCCTTAAAAATATTTCTAGAATCACTTATCAGACAAATTTTATGAATTCGTTCTATTTACATTTCAAAAAATACCTTTATAGTATAAATTACTTATCGTAGTTTGAAGATTTAATGTTTATTCATTTTCAAAGAAACAATGCTCTAGAGTGAAAAAAAATTACCTTTCATTAAAGATAAAGAATTCATTAGCAGTAATTTTAATGTGAAGGA
This sequence comes from Octonoba sinensis, assembly GCA_038502835.1. NCBI lineage: Eukaryota > Metazoa > Arthropoda > Arachnida > Araneae > Uloboridae > Octonoba > Octonoba sinensis. The sequence continues at coordinate 85,183,014 of CM076604.1, forward strand.
TCGCAGGGGAAAACAGTCATAGTCACTAATCTCTAAATTCTCAGGATTACGTTTTTAAAGTTTCAAGTTGAAAAAATAACTTAAAGAGGAGCGGTATAAATACATTTCTTTAATTCTTTGCATTGTGGTACAATGAAAAGTACTTGTTTTTCCTCAGGCTTTACATTAATTTCAGATGAAGTAATAAAAGACCCATTTTACAAAACAAAATCGTAAAAAGTATTTTTTAAACACTACAACTTCAGCGCTTTGATCATTTTTGGTCGTCACAAGCGTCACCAATGGATGGGTCGTCTGCTTGCACGATGTCGTTGCCCTCTCTTCATCCAGTTCATGGTCGGAAATTAATACTTCGTAGAAAGCTTGAGAAGTAGCATTGGTCAAGAAGTTTTAGGTCTAATATATCCTTCACCTTTGCGGGTTTAATAGGTAGTTTTTCATTGTAGAGTTTGTGCAGTAGTTTACGTACTACTTCTCTTATTGGATATTCTTGTTGTGTTTTGTATTATGCCTTGCTTCAATGACATTTTCCAAGTTTAACTTCCAAAATAGTCGCCCTCGTGTAAAAAGTACTTGGCTTTTTTTTGAAAAATTGTAACAGCTCTTGTTGTCATTGGTCATATTATACACACAGACCTGTCAAGAACTTTGTCCACGTTTGGGGAGTCGGTACCCCCTATGCCGACAATGCTAATTTGGGAAAATGTATGTACTATGTACCTTTTTCTAAAAATGTATTAAAGAATCAAGTATGAAATTTTTTCTACACTTTCAGTAGACCCTTTTCTTTTTACTGAAGTAAAGTTTTATAGAAATATCGCTTAGTCTTTTTTTTTTTTTTAATCTTTTAACTATGTCAATGTGAACTTTCTAAAAAATGCCGTTTTCCAACATGATATCAACTCTATTAAGAAATATTTTTTAAATACAAGAAAAATTTAACTTCAGTACATGTAGCTATATGTATGAAATATGTGGTAAAAATTTCAGAGGCTAACATAATATAGTTTCTGAGAAAAAGGTACATAAAGTTTCAAAAATGCCGTTTTGAGATATTGCAAATTTAAAGGGGAAATTCTTGTCTCATCGAAACATTTCAACACAATACCACTCAAAATATGCATGTTTTTCACCCTCTGCTTACTCTCTTGCCCTTTCATACCTTTAATTATTCTTTCTACCCTTAAACTGCTGAGAAAAGGCATATTTTGCCCGCAAAAACCTTCTTCGTACCGACATTACTATATTATACAAATGCATAGTACCTCTTCGAAGAGATAAATCCATAAAACGTGGTGTCAAACAACGTGAGAAAATTTAAACAATCGAAGCCTGAATGCAAATACAGTTACAGTTAAACTGCTGACAGCCTATAAGTTAAATAATAAATAATAGTTGAGGCTTTGCAGATGCAGCCTTGAGTTTCTAAAAGATAGAATGTTTACATTTTCGTCTGTCAAAGTAGGCGTGGCACGTCATTTAAAAGTCTGATAGTATTTTTTAAATCTCATTTCAACATACTTCTAATTTGAGCACGATCAAAAGGCTTGTACCATTGGAAAGGCAAGGAAATGAAGTTTCATAATATATAAAAATCAAAAAATCCATTTTGTGAAAGTATTTAGGGTACTGACTCCCCTTAAGGTTCACATCAGTAGCACAATTTATCACAATAAAAGGTTAAGGTTTGATCCAAATATTCCTAATCAGAATCAATCCAACCATGGGGTGTTTCATCATGCGATTTTAATTTTATGAGACTCAACTCTTTATTTACCTTAATATGAGAATGATTCGTTGTAGGTTTATTTACATTTACGGTATCAAAACGTTTGATTAGGTGAACTGTGTTGTGTAAAAATCGGATATCTGATATTTTTGTTCTGGCCGGCACTCCAGTCACATAAAAGAATGATACGTTTCACTGTTGAGCTGAATACGAGTATATTGCTAAAAAAGTGTCAAGACTTTGAACCCTGATCTCCCTTGTCTATCATGACGAGGAATCATATCGTTCTTGCCCGTTGCTTTCTATCTTAATAACTCTATGACTATGAGTTTTCTTGTCTAAATGGTTTTGCATATCGTTCTGTCTATAATAAGCTTATTATATCAGCGACATGCATGCACTGGAAACTCAATTCGGAAAAAATTGACTTTAATCATTCGTCCCCACAATTTTTCATATTAAATCCTTAACATTGATATAAACAATATATTTATTGAGAAGAGATGCATTTTGAGGATGTAGTACAAAGCATCGGAGTAAGCTGAAATAGGAAATCGAAAATAGGCGGACGATGTTTTTGATCATTTGAGACAATCACTAACGTCTTGTGAATGGTTTCTGATTTTGAGCACGCCATACTGTGACCGACGAAAAATACTTAAAGCACGTGTACAAGGTATGAACAGAATTGTGTGGAGAACATAGGATATTCTTTAATTTTGTTTTAATAACAAAGCTTAGTTAAAACGTTGCTGATTCGCCGTCATATTGAATACATCATTCATGGATACTTAATTAATGATATGAGGAATACAGCATTATTGCGGAAAATATAAATTATTTTTTCAAAGCGATAGCTGAGTACATTATTAAACGGATCAAAGACATCGTTCTCATCTGACATTTTATGAGAATGCATTTTGTGAGCTTGAAACCTGGAGGCACATAAAATCTTCCATCTCATTTTACTACCTGTTGCATCTTGTTTTCCTATAAATATTGCTCGAAAATATTTTCATAAAATATTACAAAAAAAATTTACTTTTTGTCAGTCATTCACAAAATATGCGTACGTTTGAATGTTATAACATTATTTATTATAAATTTATCTTTGTTGCTACCACAAATATTTGTCACACTTAAATCCCACAGCGGACAAAGGAACACTTATCATTTATCTCAACAAGACGGTATGGATAAAGATTGGTCTGAAGAACTGCCATGAAATCATCTTTTACCTCCTTGACATTGCAGTAGATTTTGGTTTTAGCTTAAGAGACCTTCTTGTCTCTTTTATTTATTTATTTATTTATTAAAAAAAAAAAGAGAAAAAGACATGCACACTACAGACAAATCCATTTACAGTGATACATAAATAACATACAACGATAGAAAAAATAAAGGATTAAGATTTTAAAAACTCACGACATTTAGACTTAAAAACGGTAAAAGACATATCAAAAATGTCCAAACCCGCAGAAAACTCATTAAAAATTCTATAAAATTTATACAGGGAAAAATTACCAATATAATTATGTTTTACAAAAGGAATAACAAACAAATTGTAATTTCTAAGACACCTAGTTGGTACATTAATGCTGATAGAGGCCAGGATATCATTATAGTCAATCACATTATTAATAACTTCATAAAAAAAGAGTAAACAACAAAGATCACGGCGAGATTTCAAACTTGGAATATCAAAACAATCACGAAGAAAGGAAGAAGAAATATTCCGTACATACTCTCGATTGGACTTGAAATATAAATACCGGATAAATCTGGATTGAACCTGCTCAAGAACTTTAATTTTATTAACATAGCATGGATCCCAAATAAGACTGCAATACTCTAAATTAGAGCGAACCAAACTTAAGTACAAGACCCTGAGTGCTCTTATATTAGTAAAATCTTTAGTACAGCGCTTAGGAAAACCCAATTTTTTATAAGTTTTGGAAACAATATCATTAATATGGATTGAAAACTCAAGTTTGACATCAAAAGTAACGCCCAAATCCTTTACAGTGTCAGAACGAAGTAAGGGAAGATTATTAATCCTATAAGGATAATTCAGAATGCCAGATATACGAGAATAACTAAGAACACAACATTTCTTGATGTTAACGGATAATTTATTGTCCAAACACCACTGGTAAAAATTATCAAGGTCGTTTTGAAGAAAAGCAGCATCAGTAGAAGTACGAATTTGCTTAAAAAGTTTCAAATCATCAGCAAAAGTTTCAAATCATCTTTCTGTATTGTTTAGCTGTGAGTAGATTAATTCTAATGTTTTGCAGATCAGGAATTCTCAATCGTTGGTCCGGCGGGCCGACACAAATCCACGGATAATTTGACCGGTCCACAGACATTTTTACATGCACGCGTTAAACAAAATTTCCTTATTCGCAACATTTTAAAATTTCGTTAAGAATCTAAACTTTTTCTGTGTCTCATTTGTGTACTGGCCTTAGAGCTATTAGAGACGAAAATTGAAAGTAGAGATCTCGGTTGAGAATATTCTTCGAATATTCCCTTCTGAGAACGAGAACATTCTGAGAATATTCTCCTGAAGCTGAAATTTTGCGAATAATTGAGAATATTCGTTTTCTTAAAAGAAAATATAAAATTTTATAAAACATTACTGATATTATGAAATAATGTTCAATAATCTGTAGACAAATACAAAAGAGTTAAGAAATATTTTCTCCTCTATTTTTCAACCAATTTTCTAACTTTTTTTTGCTTAGTAACTATTGACGAGTTTTAGTGATATCAATTAAAAATTTTTGGAAACAGTTTATTAATTGTTAAATATTTCCCTCTTTATTTCGTCAGGCAAGTCTCCTTTACTATTGCAATGTTATGTTTTAAAAGATAGCAGATGGCAACAGGTCTTTGTTGAGTAAATTATTAGGTAATGAATATAAAACTCATTGCTAAAAGGACTTTTGAAATGGACATTGCTGCCCATTGAGCAGTAATATTAAAAGCAATATGATAAGATTTTGAGTGAAGGCTTCTCTGAAACAATGAAACGAAAACTGACAATAGTGTATGGAAGCAAACATTCATGTTTTATTCAACTGCCACACAACTTAGTACGGAATCGGCAGAAGTGAAAGCGGCTGAATTTATGAGCGCGATTGGGCCTGCGGCGACAATGATTGAACTCGACGTTATAATCGCCAAATTTGCATAAGAATACTTGTATAATTATTTAAACAACGTAATGTTTTCAATGCTAAATTTAATTATTACGGTCGAATATCGACTGTTGAGCGAACTCTAGTTATTTTAACATCGTTAGTTTAACTCTTATAATGATAATTTCATTTAAAAGATTGATCTCTGAGTAATATAAACTATATTAACCCCTTGAAGCACGCGTTTTGTTTCTGAAAAACTAGTATAGTGTAAGTTATTGTTTGCAATTTTAGGTCGTGGGGGTTGACTGGGGAGCGGGGGAGTTTTTACTCCCCCCGCTCACATACATAGGGAAAAAATCTTATACAAACTGTTACATAGGAAAAAAATCTTGTGCAAACAAAGTGTGAACGGATCTTAGACGGGCATTAGAAATAAAATAACGCACGGGCATGGACAAATTTTCCGGTAACTTTAGCCCGTATCACGGAAAAATGCGTTAAGCGGTTAAGCAATTAAGCAAATGCTTTGTAATAAAGTAAATGAGTAAATGTTTTGTTTATCAATTAAAGGTACAGTTTGAAATATTTTTTTTTAAACTGTAGATTACAGAGAAAAAAATTTAAAAGTTGAAAGATTGTAGGAAGAAAAAAGCCTTTTCTTGTAATCGTACAATTTTGACCAATGGTTCCCAATAATGGCCTGCGTACTCCTGGGGGTCCTTGGAAGTTGTCCAAGGGGTCCGCGAATATGTTTTTTTTTTCAATAATCCAAGACAGGGAAATTAAAAACATAACTTTAATTTTAATGTAGGGGAAGACGGGGTAAAAATTAGAGAGGGGAATATGTGTAAGCAATTACTATTTTTCATATTGAATGTTTCAATGCAAATAACTTTTTTAATTCCTAGTGGAAGAAGATTTACGTGATTTAATGGTATGTGGGTCTTGAATCTGGTCCAAATATTTGACATTAAAAATTTTCTAACTTTTGAAGTCCGTGGACTACATTAATTAAAACTTGTACATTTGACTGTAGTTTGAAATTAAGACGATGTTTTGGGAACTGCTAAAACTATCCCTGTCATAGTAATAAAAGATGATTACTTCTCAGATGCCAACAGTTAGAAATGTTTTTGTCACCTGGTTTTATCAATCTCACTCCTTCATAACCTCTTACATCTAATATCGTAAAAAGCATGCGGCGTGGTCAAAAATTTCTGAAGGATATTAACGTAGCGCGTAATAGAGTGTGTGTATTTGCAGCTTATCCTTATACAGAGGTTGATTAGCGAGTATTTAGTTTATTCGCTATTGCTGCCAGAGTTAAATCTGGCATTAATTTATGCACTGAATGTCTAGATGGCAAACCACTAGTGATTTGTCTCGTAGGATATTAAAGCTAAGTTTGTGATAAACCTATTAAAAATTGAGTATTTTGATGGGAAACTCAGATTTAGGCTATTGTGAAAAATGAATCACAATTAAATATGAATAGTTTTAATCTATAAATATACTTACTATTTTAGAACATCCTTCTTAAAAAGATAATTAGCACCTTAATTGTACGTAAAATTATTTCAAAGAACAATTGTTATTGCTTTTGAGAAAAGTTTTGCATTGTAAAAATATTTCTGTAAAAGTATAAAAAGATAACCGAGTGTTTCTGCAAATTTGCGATGAACTTGTTTCAAATCCAATAATCAAGTTTCTAGATAACAAATTCTCGATAACGTTCTTGTTTTTTCTCACGCTGTACAAATAATGTTACGTAAAACTGAATACTTGAAACATGTGACTACCAGTTTAAAACAAATGTATAAATAAACACGAGAAATATATGACTACCAGTTTAAACATTGTCAAGAAATACATTATAATGTTGGCGTTTAATTTGAGTTCAGATTTGGCGAGCAGCTGCTGCTAAACCTAGCGACCAGCTGTTAAAAATATTATGTTAAAAAGATTAGTTTTAGATTGGTTTTTGGATTGATTATAGTGGTAGTACAATGGAAGGTAGCAAAAATGTTAATTAAATTTTCATAAATACATTTACGTTGTGAAATTAATTGCTTATCAAAAATAATTTAAAACTATTAATTCTTCGTTTACTGAAATATAAACACAATTAAATGTATGTGAAAAAATTCATAATACTGAATTAAAATTAATTCAATTTATTGATAAGATCTAGATTACTTATGTTGTTAAATAAGCTTTTTGGACAATCAAATATTTTTATATGGCCATTATTCAAGTTATAATTATTTGTTAACCGTTATAATATAAAAATGATACAACCTGGGATACCCTTTGATGCATCAAATTTGACCATTCATCTCTGTTGACACTATTTAACACGTTCGATATTTTCAATTTAATATTCCTTGATGTGTTCATCTTGATCAGAAGTATTAGTTCGCTCTGAATAAATGAAGAATATGCGAATATAAATAAAAAGAAAACATTTTTTCAGTTGGATCAGTAAGATGACTCGATTTGCCGTTGTAGTAATAATACGTTAAAATTCAGTTAACTTCGATTTATTTATTTATTTATTTTATTTATTTATTTTTTTTTTTTTTGATGATGTCTGCCTTCAATGCTTCTTCGTTCAGCTTTTGAAGAATCAACAATTCTTATGGAATAATGAAGATCATACGATTTGAAATTATTAATGAATCGTTTATGTTGAAGCAGCAGATGAGAATTATTTCTGTTGAACTAGTAAAGTGACACAATTTCATTCAGAATCACATCCTCGAATCCAATGGTGATGATTGCCTTTAAATATATTACGTGTCCAATGCTCGAATAATCACAAATATATACATATCACTCCGCATTATGGAACTTCATTACAAAATGTAAAAAATAAACTTTGAAAAAATACTGCATCCCCAGTCATCGGAGACATAATAATCTCCAATGCTGGGGAGCGTTGCTGGGACGCGTCGTACTGTTTCGCTATCAAGTTACCAACTCAAAAAAAAAATGCACACGGCAAGGCATTCCACGACAGGAAGTTTACGCCGTAGAATAAAGTACGTGTAAACAAATTGCTGTCATCTGAATTCTTCTGGCCAAAAGACTAAAACTAAATTGTTAATTAAAATTGTAGGTGTTTTGAAATATTTGTATTACAAAAATTAATCCCGTAATTTAATGAAAATTATAAATATAAGCCCCCTTGAAAAAAATGGCATGACGCGCAAACCTACATTAAAAGTGAGTGACAAGTTCAGTCACGGATAATAAACAGTCAAGCCGCAGTTAAGCGTTTAAAATGAAATTAATATTATTCTAGGTTTGACTGAGGGAATTTTGAATAATCAATAATTTATTATTTAAATAGTTAAATGTAGCAAAAGAACAATAAATTGAACTTTTGTTACACCAGCCTTCCTGACTCCGGAAGCATCACAACACCGTTCGCTTAACTGAGCTTACCTTCGACTTAATGTACCAGAAACAGTACTTCAGCATACTCACAGAAGGACATAACATTATCTGTTGCTATCAATTTACAGAATGTTCTCTGTTTTTTATTCTCTGTAATTTCCTTTTTTAAAGGCTTTGCAGCTTACAGCTTTTAGTCCCCAGTAATTTTACATCAGACTCCGAGTAAATGATTTCTACAAGATTCTCATGTATTTTCGGGCAAAAACTTTTTTGGTGTAAACTCAAAACTTTACGAACAATTTTGAAAATTCTTGTACAGAGAATGTAAATGTTATGTTCAACTCGTTAAATAATAACTTTTGCCTGCAGAAAATTCTGACAAACAGCTTTAAAATAATAACATTTAAGATAACCCTTGTTCTGGGAAACACATTTATTTATTTTTTTTTATTATTTAATAAAATGTGTTGTGTTGTAACTAAATTTCAGCAGAGTATAATTTTTGCCTCTCTGAATTGCTATATTTTTCCCGGAATGTAATTTATCTTAGAAAACTTTAGTAATGAGCTATGTCCAAAATTAATCTTTTACGTTCATATACATTCTAAATTGAATTAAAATACTAAGTATCAACTATATAAAATATATCAAATGTTCTTATCTGCATCCCTTATAGAGAGAATAAGGAATAAATAAAAACTAATTAAGCGTCAAAATCTATTTAAGAAAACTAATATTTTTACTGCGAAGATTCAAATGTCTCAGAGTTTTAAAGAAAAATTTGAAAATGGTGCAATTATGGTTCTTTTTATACACAAAAGACGCCATTTTCCTTTGATAACTTATTTTCCAGAAGCGCTGCCGCATTGGCTTCTTTTGATGCTTAAATAAAATGCCCGATAGAACTAATATAATATTTTTAGTTTATTCTTCTGAATCTATTCCATTTTCTGTGGCAGTAGAGCATCTATCACAGAGGGAAAGAATTTATACAAAAGACTACTTGCTTTTTGGATGTCTTCCAAGGGTAATTCGAATCCTCTAAAGCTTGCAGACTTCCATCAGACGAATCATTTATATTCTCCTGGAAAAAAAAGATGTCTAGATTTCCCTCTTTTTATCGGATGAATCCTGTCTCTTTCAGATCCACTCCACAGAGGTGTCCAAAACAAATGAGCTTCATGATGAAATGCAAAAACTGAAAGTTGATCTTGAGAAAAGTGAAAAGAAAGTTCTGTGTTATACGTACAATACCTCCAAGATGTGATTAATGGTCTTATGAAATAAAAGCTTTCGTAACTGTGAATTTTAATTTAGATTTTCATTTCTAAGTGATTATTGTCAGTTGAGTTGTGGTTTTACTCAATGCTCATTAAAATTGTTATTATTTATTCCAATCATTTGATTTAATTTTTTCTGTGTTTAATTTCATTTTCTTAAGGTTTTTTTTAGGGTGTTATAGCATCGGCGTTCTGACAAAAGTAACAAACTGCACGAAATAAATTTGATGTACTATTACAGTGAATTAGAACTTTTTTTTTCATAATACAAAGCAATTACACAATTTAAAGTTACATATGGAAACTTACTGTAGGAGTTAAGTGTCTGAAGAATGCTTTTACTATTTATCCCAACGAATCAAAAATTTAAAACAACATGTTAGAACTGAAAACTTTTGCATGTCGATGGTATAGTGTTCCCATTAGTTAACGGCAAATCTTTTGCTAACGGACGCATCTCTAGCGTTTTATGCAATTGAAGTATTCTTACCTAAATTTCAACTGCGCGCATTTAAGTCAAAAGTTTCTATTCCGTTTAGACACGTTGCAACGCCTTAAACACTCTTAATGGGCAACCTTTTCCCGTATTCTGTCAGATAGTAGAGATGTACCAAAGGAAATATTCCGATTATTGGGAATATTGATGATCGTTTTGATTGGCGCCATAGACAAAGGGAAATATTTGTCCCCTTACTTAGAGATTCAAATTAAAACTTTAAAAAAAAATAGAAAGCTGAAAAAATGAATATGACAAATTAAAGTTTCCGACGTCAAGGATTGAAAATTAAGATTTTGTTTCTTTGGTTTTTTTGCTTGTGGATAAAACATGGCATTTTGCTTGAAAGTAAAAACATTGTCTTTCAGACGGAAGATCAGATGACTTCAAACCAACTTTCACATCACAGAAGAACAAGGCTTTATATGGTGAACACTATGCCATCGTGATAGAGTGTTTTTCCTCAATTAAACAAATATCAGATCATTTTTCGTAATGTTAGTCTTTTATCCAGGTCACGAACATATTTGGTACATCCTAGTTGACCTTTTCAGGGCTGCGACTTTGATTTAGTTTTCCATGTAATATATTTTAATTACTTTCCTTATAGATTTTAAAATTTCAATTTATTGGTTAACAAGTTTCGAAACAAGATCGCTCAGGAAAAGAATGATACAACATTAACTGCATAGCTACACGATTTGTGTTTGCTTATGAACTAGTTAGATTTGGTTTTAGTCAGCTAACGCAGGAAATGTTGTAATATTTTAGAGCTTTAACCGACTAGGATTGGTTAAACCCAGTTTTAGCTGGTTAAAGGTGGAAGCATTGGGAACCTTTTCTACTTTAGCAGGGGCCGCCATGATTATCTCTCTTTGACTGCTCCTATAACAAGGGAGAAGAAAAAATCACTAACTGATGGTTTGGAGCGGAGACGCCTTGGTTACCTCACTGATTTTTGCGTCTCCCTTGTTTCAGGTCCAGTCTGTTCCAGGCCCAGTCAAGAACAGATAATCGCTTGCAGCCCCGCTTTAACCGCACAGCCTTGAGGACCTCCACTTTATGGGCAGAAATGGGTTAAACCTAGGTTCAGCTTTTATTCTCGCTGTAACCGTAACTTCGACACATATTTTTTTGTTTACAATATATAATGTAAATTTATTGTATCCCCTTTGCCCCCTCCACCCTCATAAGAGTTTGAAATGAGAAGATTGGCTGCGACCTGATGTAAGGAGAAAATAATTTAACATAAAAATGTATCATAGTACAGGGTGCGGCAGTATAACTTCCTTTTTAGCCTACTTTCCCGTAAAAGTAAAAAAAATAATAATAAAGCATTAAAGAAGGCTTAATGTATTGTGAAAATATCGTTAAAAATCAAGAAAAGTCAAAAATAAGTGAAGTAATTAAATAAAGATTGAAAAATAAAAAATTTGAAAGTAGGGTATTGAGATGGGGAAAAAGTGTGTCTGTCGGTCTGTCGGTCTGTCTGTCTGTCGGTCTGTCCCCCCCTAATAACTTTTGAACGAATTGTCCGATTGAAAAAATTCTTTTTGCATTCGAAAGATCTCGGCGAGGACATCTCATTTCCGTATTTTACTTTTTAATTTGAACAATTTTTTGTTCAATTTTGAACAGTTCAAAAATTTTTAACATTAGCGCTTATGGGTGAAAATGAAGCAAATTATGTAAACTCTGGGTTCAAGATATAAGTTCCCATGAACAAGCTCACTGGAAGAAGTTCTTGGCGTGAAATATTGATTTGAACAATTTTTGTTCATTTTTGAACAGTTCAAAAAATTAGCACAGAGCTTACGGGGATATTTCAACCCTATATAAATCCTGATCTAACGGACCGATTTGCTTGGAACAAACTTTATCGGAAAGCTCTTACAACGTAGAACATGTAGAAATAGAAAGTTTATCCAGAACTTACGAGCCTATTTTGCTATGAAATTTTTTGATCGGGATTTTCAAGGATATTTCTCAGTGACTCAATGAGTGAAATAATGAATGAATGAATAAATGAAAGAGTGAAAGAATAAATCAATGAATAAATGAATGAATAAATTATTGAATAAATGAAAATATAAATAAATGAGTGAATAAATACATGAATGCGTAAATGAATGAATAAACACTTGAATGAGGTAAGGAATGAATGAATAAATGCATGGCTGAATAAATGAAAGAATGAATGAGTGAGTGAATGAATATGTATTATCCGTTAAAAAAGGTATATTTTCAATAATTAGAACTAAAGATAAATAAGAAAGAGAGAGAAAGAGATAGCTAGATTATAAATTTGAATTTGGTGTATACGGATATAAATTTGAATTTGGTGTATACGGATATAAATTTGATTTTGGTGTAGGCTCGTATAGTTCTAGACGGAACTTCTTGTTAGCCTACTTTCCCGTAAAAGTAAAAAAATAATAATAATAAAGCATGAAAGAAAACTTAATGTATCGTGAAAATATCGTTAAAAATCAAGAAAAGTCAAAAATAAGTGAAGTAATTAAATAAAGATTGAAAAATAAAAAATTTGAAAGTAGGGTATTGAGATGGGGAAAAAGTGTGTCTGTCGGTCTGTCTGTCTGTCGGTCTGTCGGTCTGTCTGTCTGTCGGTCTGTCTGTCTGTCGGTCTGTCAGTCTGTCCCCCTCTAATAACTTTTGAACGAATTGTCCGATTGAAAAAATTCTTTTTGCATTCGAAAGATCTCGGAGAGGACATCTCATTTCTATATTTTACTTTTTGATTTGAACAATTTTTTGCTCAATTTTGAACAGTTCAAAAAATTTTAACATTAGCGCCTATGGACAAAATTGAAGCAAATTCTGTAAACTCTGGGCACAAGAGCCAAGTTCCTATTGCAAGCTTATTGAAAGGAGTTCTCGGCGTGAAATATTGATTTGAACAGTTTTTGTTCATTTTTGAACAGTTCAAAAAATTAACACAGAGCTTACGGGGAAATTTCAACCCTATATAAATCCTGATCTAACGGACCAATTTGCTTGGAACAAACTTTATTGGAAAGCTCTTATAACGTAGAACATGTAGAAATAGAAAGTTTATCCAGAACTTACTGGCCTATTTTGCTATGAAATTTTTTGATCGGGATTTTCAAGGATATTTCTCAGTGACTCAATGAGTGAAATAATGAATGAATGAATAAATGAAAGAGTGAAAGAATAAATCAATGAATAAATGAGTGAGGAAAAGAATGAATGAATAAATTATTGAATAAATGAAAATATAAATAAATGAGTGAATAAATACATGAATGCGTAAATGAATGAATAAACACTTGAACGAGGTAACGAATGAATGAATAAATGCGTGGCTGAATAAATGAAAGAATGAATGAGTGAGTGAATGAATATGTATTATCCGTTGAAAAAGGTATATTTTCAATAATTAGAACTAAAGATAAATAAGAAAGAGAGAGAAAGAGATAGCTAGATTATAAATTTGAATTTGGTCTATACGGGAAAGTAGGCTCGTATAGTTCTAGACGGAACTTCTTGTTTAAAATGCGCGTGTGTCAGGCCATAAATGTTGATGCGCGACGGGAGTGATCTCATTCTAGAAGGATGGTTCTAATGTTTTGTTCCCAACTTTTGTCAGTCACCATCATGTCTAAAAACTGAATCGCGTGCGTTTTTCTTCGAATCCTACTTTTCGAACGAATGTTCCGTGATTTGGGTTACTAGCACGCTCCATAGAGTTAAACCCCTTATGGTTTTTCTTTAAGGTTTTTTAAAATCCCATCCTTATGCACACCGTCCAAGGGCCCTACAACACCTAAAATCTAACATCCGAGTTGAAATTGCAAACGTACTCCAGCTATGCTGGTAAGGATCGTGACAATCGCCAGAAATCGGCTCTCAGTGTACGGAAAATGGAGGACGTTACCTACCTTATTTGATTTTGACAACTGCGCAAAACAAAACTTTAGATGCATATCTACATTAGTAAAAATAAATAAAAATTTATGATTCATAAAACATTTTCATTGTGCTTTGAGAAAAGGAAGTTATGTTGCCGCAGCCTGTATGTAGATTGATATATCTTGCAATGAAAATAACATACTGTTACAAATCTCTAAGTATTTTATTTTGACACATTAAACTAAGCTTTCTGTCAGAACTATAATATTCAAGAAACATTCACAATCGAAATCCTTTGAAGTTTTGAAATCGCAACCAAAAAACAATCGAGTCCAGATGTAGAATTCTTTCACGGAAACGTAAAATAAATCTGCACGCTAGCATGCAAAAGAACTGTATGGCTTCAATCTCGCAGCTTGACACAAAAGAACTTTTTTCGACTCGAAGGTATGCCAACTAGTACGCTAGAAGCTCTGACCGTATTCGGAGATCGTTGGGTGTGTTTATGTTTCCGAATTTCTGTTACGTTTTACAACCCTAACCAAGTTTAAAAATCTATGTCATTTCTTTTCGTTCTTTTTTACAGCGTTCTATTAAAATTATAGTCTTGTGAACAAAAGTATACTTTGAAATGGAAACTATGAACGTATCAGTGTAGCACCACAGGCTTACATGAGTGTTACAGAACGCTTGACCACTTAATGTATCACCAAATTTTGTCACCAGTTTTCCTCTTCATTCCATTGGAAAGGAGAATTGTATTCTTCTCCCCATTGTCATATATATTTCGTTGTTTCATTCCGGACAATTGGAGAAAGATCAGTTCCTGCAAAAAAAAAAAACCTAGGAAGTCTCCTTGATTGCTTAAAAGTTCACTGTCGAAAAAGAAAAATAAAAGCTTGAGCCCTAAAAACGGCATGTAACTGGCTTGGCCAGTTACATGCCGAGATTAATGACGAGATTATCTGCAAGAGCTTGGCGACCACGTCAATTTTCTAGAAATAACAGCCTATGAAATGTTCTCAATTCCGCCAAACGCGTGAATCTGATTAAAAGCACATAATCTGAAACATTTGTTTTTGAGTGGCATCACAAAAGTCAATTCCTTCCCACTTTTGAACTCCTTCGTTGATCCAAAAAGAGCTTTCTCTTGACACCTTTCCTTTTCCTTGAAGGAGTGTCACATTGGTAATCAAAAGGCGTTGATTGAATGTATTTTATAAAGAATGAATCCTTCCAGGAGGCAGTGCCAAGTCCTCCTGATATCTTCTTCGCCAGTCCATTACTGTGATTACTTCGAAAGTGAGGAAGAGCTGAAGCCATATTTGTGTTGCCAATCAATTACACCAAAAGAGGGTGAATAAAAGGCTTTCAACAAGAATTTTAATGTTCCAAAATTCTCATGCAGCTAACTTAGCCTTGCCAGCAATTTAATATATATATATATATATATATATATATATATATATATATATATACATAACAATAATTAAATAATAGCAATATTATTATTTCTATTCTAGTATTAAAAAAACAGAGAGTTTTGCTAATTTCAAATTTGGATGTTATATATTAGCAAACATGTTTCGGAAGCTCCGTGAAAAATCAATTAAAATGTCGATATTGACATATTTACAGTAGTGTTTTTTTAATAACGACCATTGTGTTTTAGTCATTATGCTGTAACCCATCTACTAATTTGTTATGTACTTTACAGACGTAAAAACGGAAACGGAACTTTTTCAACACGTTTTCCTTTTTAAATGGCAGTCTCTGTCATTTAAAAAGGAAAGCGTGTTGAAAAAGAAACAAGAAGTTTCGTCCAACTGGCGTACTGTAACGTGTACGAACACAAGATTTAAATCCAGCCATCGTTCTCTCTCTCGTTCAGCCATTTTTTTTTTAATATATCTTTTCAAAATTTAATGCACTTACTATCAAGACGCAATAAAATTCATTAAATATAAAATAATTTTTGGAAAAAATAGAACCGAATTCAAATTATAAATTGAGCTAAAAAGTGAAAAATAAATTAATTCTTTAAACAACATCGATGTGACTTTTAAACATAGTTTTAGAAGTCGGTTCAAAATTTGGATAGATAAAATCGCTTTTAAACATGAATAAATTACAAATATAAATGGCCCAGAATTAGCAACAGTTCCAATATGAAGTAGCACATGGTGTAATGCTAATTAGGCTCATAATTTTGCACCGACTTCTAAAACTATGTTTAAAATTCACGTCGATGTTGTTTAAAGAATTAACTTACTTTTCATTTTTTAGCGCAATTTAAAATTTGAAGTCGGTTCTATTTTTTTTTTTTTTTTAATTATTATTTTATTTTATTCTTTTTAGTGTAAATACATTTTTTATATAAAAACTCAATTTTTTAAAAAATCCATATCAAAGGACAAACCTTCTTTGAATGAATGACACTAAAAACTAATCATTTCTATAAAAAATTCCGTTTTGCAGTCGATTTTAGCATTACTTATTAGATTTAATTTTAGCCTCAGAGAAGCCTTCAGTCAAAATCTTGCTGTAATTGCATTTATTATTATAGCATAATAGCAACAAAACTTTTTTAACAATGAGTTTTATAATAATAATTTAACTTTGTGAAAATAAACTGCAATAAAAATAATTTCACGTTTTTTTAAAGCAAAAATGAGCATTAAAATGCAGATATATGTTTCGGGATTGCTTGGAACTCATTATTCTATTCAGGTTATACGTCTTTACCTAGGATGACAAAATATTTATACGGAACTAGAGTTCGAACGGTGCATATTTGGAAAAAGATTCATGAAACATCAAGCAGATGGGCAAAAGGAAACAGCACCAAAATGTATGCAAGCAATGTGTAAGTATGGCTATTCAAAATTAATGTAAGTATGTAAAATAAATTACAAAGCCTCCTGATTTATCAAACTTAACCCAAACATAAATAACGATTTGTGAATTGTTGTCATGAAAGAAAAATTTCTGCATTTATAAAATTGAACATGCTATATTCCTCAACGCTGAAAAATCGCAGCGATTTCTGAAGAAAGCCTTTCGTTTGAAATTTGCCAACATGTTTACTGAAAGAACTTCAAACTTTAGAAATATTTTACCTATATCAGGTCATGAAACTCATCATCTCAAAGCGAAAACGTTGGCCAAACCCCAACATGGGTTTCGGCCAAAATCTAACTTGAAGATTTATGCATTTCCATTTAATTTAATTTCCGAGATTAAAAGACTTTAATATCCAGGTCACTACTTAGACTTTCCGATGTTTGTCATCAGGTTTAATGTTCTGACATTAGAAGACATCTCATTCGAAAATCCATTACCCATACTGTTTTCTACATTTTTGCATATTTTTTTTTCCTTTTATTCCAACTGCAAATAATTACATAACCAAAAAAACAAATAGGAAACTTATTTTGACCAATTTTAACTAAAAATATCGAGTTTTCCATTTATAGTATGCTCTTGATTAGTACCCGCACCCCAGGATTTTGTTTTGAAGGAAGCACAAGGTTAGTATTATGTCTACATCGCATATTGGTTTTGCCGGATGTCGGATATCGGGTGTCCCTTGTCTAATGGTTCAATACCAGATATCCGGCACCGATGTTTGAAATCTGTTAATTTTATACGTATTTTTAAGCCACCTCAAAGAATCCAATGACATTCCAAACTAATATTAATTGAGACTAGCTCTTTTACTTTATATTATTCTGTACAGTTCCTCTGTTAGTGAAACATTTTCCTGAAAAATGAGAGTTACATAATACCTTTACAACGAAATTTTACTTTCAAATCTAGGTAAAAATAAAACATAATTAATATAACCCAACAAAAGTGCCGCCAAATAGTAAAGTCCTCTTTGGTGGGACTTTTCTATTTGTCGGCACTTTTCTGGGGACTTTTCTATTTGACGGCACTTTTCTTGGGTCTTTGCTTCTCTTGCTACCTTTCTTTTTTGCATTGATAAAGGAATGCCAGGTAATTCCGAAAAACTTGTCTGAATTTTGTATTGTAATTTTGTGTTCATTCACATTACTTCTTTATTTACTTCATTTGTCGCACAAAAGGTAAATATATTCCATAAAAGAAAAATTTTTACGCATAAAGCAACAAATGCTTGGTTAAGCTCACTTTTTACACGAAATCCTTTTGGCAGTTTTCACAAGGATGAGGTTTCTCTCCAGTATGTAGAAAGAACGATTCATGTAACTACTTTTTTGAGAAAAGGTTTTTTCATAATAGACGCAATCATATCAGCGGAATGACATTTCTTCCCCTTTTTATTAACTGATCAAGATTTTTCTGCAAGATGAGTTTTTAAATGTAGGCCAAGGCTGAACTTGATCGTAACAATAACAGTTAAACATCAAACTGGATCAAGTTCAGCCTTGGCTTGGCTAAGCTCATTTTGGACGCGAAACCCATCTGGCAGTGTTCATAAGAATGAGGTTTCTCTGCAATGTGTAGAAAAAATGTGTTTCGAACTTCCTGCCGTTTGCAAAAGACATATCACATATTTGAACGGAGTACGGCTTTTCCCCACAATGTAACTTAGAACGATTCATGTAACTACTTTTCTGAAAAAAGGTGTTTTCCAATAATCACAAGCATATGGCTTCTCTTCCGTGTGCACTATTAAGTGTTGTTTTCAATTATTTACAAATGCAAACTTTTTTCCACAAAAACCACGCGAATATTGTCTCTCTCCTGTTTGGGTTCGCATGTGAAGTCTGCAGTTATTTTTTCTTGCAAATGACAAACCACAGTAATCACAGAGATATGGTTTTTCTCTAGTATGCTTTTTCATGTGTTCTTTCAGATTATCCACTAGCGTGAAAGCGCTTCGGCAAAATTTACAAGCATGTGGTTTTTCTTTAGTTTTGGGAGAAAGCCATAGCTGAATGTTTACTTTCAAAGGACTTCTAACATTTGTACCATCCCCTGACTTTTCGAAAACGTGAGATTTTACATGGCTTTTTAACCCTTTAACAACGGGTAACGTCAATAGACGATTTGGAGAAACTTTCTTGTGGTACGGGTAACGTCAATAAGCGATTTCTGAATTATGCTGAAAATGTAGGTTTCGGAATAAAAAGCTGAACAAATGGAAATGAATTCGTTCGTTACATTATAAGTAATTTATTCAATTTAAAATGGCAAAATTAGAGGTGCAGAAGAGGGTATTGACCACCTCCTTTTGATAGAGTATGCCGCCGATTTGTAAACAAAAAAAAAAAAAAAAAAAACGTCATAGGTCGAACAGGGGCGTCTACGACTAATGTTGATTGAAAGTGTTTTGTTCAAAATCAAATTTCCTATTCGATTCTTAAACTTATTTTATTGGTTAGCCAATAACAAAATATACTATGGCGAAAGCGTTTTTTCTCAAAAAATCGCCATAGGTCGAAAATGGGGCGTCTACGACTAATGTTGATTAGAACTCTCCAGTTTTGCTTTTTTCATGTCAGAAACTCATGACATATACATAAGAAATAGATGTATCGCCATTTATGCAATGTTTGGGCACTTTTTTTTTTTTTTTTTTGGCGTTCAGACAAACAGATTTGTGACTATATTCCGGTAGTTAAAGGGTTAAACCATGGTTATGAGTAAATTTGTCTCCACCATGCTCACCTGAGTACGGTTTTGCACCAACGTGAATCAGCAAATGTCTTTTGCGTTTATTTTTCTCAGCAGAGGATTTCCCACACTCTTCACAATTATAGGGTCTGTCTAAAGTATGTTCTCTCAATTGCACTTTCTGCTCGATTTTTTGAGCAAACGTTGATTTACAATAATCACAAGAGTGAAGCTTTTCGTTATCATGAGTTATCAAATGCCTTTTCTAGTTCCCTACTGCAGTAAAAGTTTTTTTGTCTTCACTTAAATGAAGTTGAAAGACGCTTTTAATTTCCCATTTAAAGAAACTTGTGAACTGAAAATAAAAAAGACATTATAAGTAATTCTGAAAACATGAAAAGAAGACGTTTACAGCATACACAAATTTAGTTACACTTTTGAAGTATTTTATACTTTTTGTGTCATAGTAAAGGTATCTCAAAATTTATTTCATGAAATTGTTTTCATTTCCTTCTCTTCTAGTCCAATTGACTTTATAAGCATTTGACTGATAGGGCGTTATAAATCTTGCGTGAATGGAAAAAGACGACGCAGTGCAGTTTCATAAACTTCGTAAAAATAGCAGAGTCAACAGTTGATGATTACTTATAAATATATATATATATATTTATAAGTAATCATCAACTAAAATTATTTATTTGTTTATTTTTTTTATTTATGTATTTATTTATTTATTATTTTTATTAGGTTAGAATCTGATTTCGCCGTGGTGAAACTGGGTCTAAATTCAGAAGCTTATAGCTGACGATAGGTAGATTGCAAAGTTAAAACCATAATGTAACACATTTTTTTAAAGTAAAGTGTTAAGCTAAGTTCATTGATGATTTTTTCTTTGAATGAATGCAATTCATGTGTATGATTGAAAAATATTTATACACTAGGTAATGCAATTTTTATTGTCTAAATAGGTATCTAATATATGTAATCTTATATCAGGCGATCGGAATAGGTGTACGTAATTATATGAATACGTAGAGTTTTAGGTAAACTTTTCATATCATTACATAAAACATTAAACCTTAAATTGCTCGCATAAATAAATAAATATTTATTTGCAAGCAGCTCAGAGTCGCAATATATGAATGTCTATGGGGGCATCCTATGATTATCATTGGACCTCTTACGGCTGAAATGATGATCATGATGATGAAATATCCTTATGTACCACTATATCTTCCGTATCTCGTAAAAGGCACTAACATTGGGGATGAAACTTTATATTTATTTAACGTTTTGCTTTTCTTTTTTAGTTTAGTTAAACATCTCCAAAAAAACATCATTTAATTTTTAAAAAATATATAAAAATATCAAGCCAGGTAAAAGTCAAAGTCAAAGAAATATCAAGCAAGGCCTTTCTAATCTTAAGAAAAATACTTATTTTTCACCCATAACGTTCTTTCTAAAGAACAATTGTAGTGAAATTGATGTGCGATATTTGAGTTAGGCGATCCTTTATCTTTGTCTTTTTAATTATCAAAATCGGTTCATGTACTCAAAAGTTATGGATCAAAAAACGGAAAAATCACTGCATTTCTTCATATGTTTTTCTCTAATTGTCGAATATAGTCAAACAAAAGTTTTGGCCCTATGGAGACCATCCTCGATCGATTAAAAAAGGAATCATTAAAATAGGTTCATCCAGTGAGAACTTAGCGGTGAACATAAAAAAATACATACAGTTATGAACGGATAACTACTGTCCTCCTTGTAAAAGTCGGTTAAAAACGAAAAACTACAAATTCTTTAAAAAAAGGAAGTTACCCATGGAGTCGACCCATGTTGTCCTCCGCCTTCACAACCCTGGTTGTAAGTATGTGTACGCAATTCTCGACAAATACCAGGCGTTTGTCGCAATGGCGCTTGAATTTTCTATTTAACGGCAGGAATTTTGAGATTAAAATATTCTACGGTTCCAGCATATTTGATAGTAGAGTTCCCGAATTCACCTCACATATTTCAATATTAGTTTTAACAGAGCGTCATTAAATTCTTGCTCATCAACTACTTAAATAAGTAAGCTTAATTAAGCCCTTTAGCCTAGCAACTTTCAGTTTCTTTGTTACCCTAAATTAAAAGTTTTAAAAATGTGTTTCGAAATTTATAATATAACTTAGAAAAAAATGTAAAACATTGTATTAAGTAAAAATTACGAAATGATGTAGTAATCATAAAAAATTAGAACCTTTTTCTTCAGGCTCCCAGCTTTATAGGGGAATTGTAAATTTTATTTACTTTTGCACGGCACGGGAGTTCTGCTCCTGCTCCTCTTTTTGAATGTGATGTGAATTTTTACGCATTAGATGGAATTTGCAGTATATATTTATAATTTCTGCTTGTTAGAAATAAATAAGTATGTTAAATAAAAATTGATTTTACATTAGAAAAATATTTTATGTAAGAGAAAAATTATTTCTTTACTTTCAAACTGCAGAAAAATGTTAACTAGTTGTAAACAAATTGACACGCGAAATTCAATATATTTAAATAAATAAATACATCATCTTAGTTTTGGGGGACAACAAAAACACCCAGAAGAGCATAACTTAAAACATACTTTGAAAAGTGAAAGTAAATATTTTCTCCTCAGGCAATGGAACGTGTTTTTTCTAAACTAAAAAATTCACGAAGATCACTTCCCTTTGTTACGCGAGGTAAGAACGAAGAAAGACTCTGATCTAAGTCTTTGATATCAAAACTCCTCTTCGCAAGTGACAGTCATTCAATTTCTGAGAATGAAAAATGCCTTCGGGTGTGAAAAGAAACAAACTGAAAAGTGTGCATTTTTTCTTTGAAAAATACATACTTGCTTTCTTCTGACGACCGTCAAGTTTCTTATCAAAATCTTAATCGTAACGTAACAGCATTTTCTTTCTTTTTCCCCCCTCTCATGCCAGAGTATTCTTTAATCGTATCAATAAGTCCATGAAATATATACATGGTGGTTATTTTTTTTTTTTTTTTCCTTCTTTTTGCTTTTTTTTTTTTTTTAATTTATGCCAAGTAGAAACAAATATGAAAATTAAATCTTTACACGTTTTATTGTACGATGGGGGGTAGGAGTCTTGAACTTTTGGAAATTTAATTGACGAGTGTCGAAATGATCTGCTTATCACAAAATAGTTCATTAAGACCTCACTTTTCAAGGAATATCGAAAATGTTATAAACAAAACTTATCTTAATGTTTATGACGGAATGAAATGTGCACATATTCATGCATAAGTAAAAATTCAACCATTTTTTACGGAACTACTTTTGTCACGCCGACAGGGTTGCGAGTGGTAAGGCGCAGACCTCGTACGCCCAAGTTCGCAGGATCAAACCTGGCCCAAGCCGGTGGAGGTTCATGCTGCAGAAAATCGTCAGTGCCCATGTCGCATGATTGTGCGGCATGTAAAAGATCCCTTGAGTAGACATTTGGCTTGGATAAGCTCGGCTAAATTAAATTCCTGCTGCAGTTTCGCATCATTTAGAGCTCAGTTGCTGCATCTAGGGGAAACTGAGTGTCCAAATTCTCAAGTGGTAAAGGCATAGGCCGATAGTGGTTCTACTTGAAAGAAGGGATGCCGATTTCCGGGGAATGCACTAGGTCTGCAAAGGTTTGTGACCATAGACAACCCCATTAGAAAGAAAAGAAAACTTGTGTCGGGGATCTGGAGCAGCCACTTATTGAGTTGCTCCGCCCCTCCTTCTAAATACTTACTCCATTCCGTTCCAGCTCCTTTTCTCGCTTTCAATTTCAGTAAAACCCCGTTATACCGCTCCTCAGTGTACTGCGGGATCGGATATACCGCAGTGACTATCATGTCCCCAAACGTTTAAATCTCCCTTTATCATTGCCATTTAAAGGTGATTCCTTATTAACCATTGCAAATAAAGCCAGCCCGAGCTCACAAATATTCTAGCCAAAGAGCAACCATTCCCCCACCAGACACACTAACAGATAAAGCTCTATTGTGATAGGCATGATGTACACCTTTTTCATGCTTTTTCTGTCTTTCAACCTAGAACGTACAGCTTGATTTCAAAATCGGCCTCACTTGTTTCTAGAAAAAAATGTACTATAGGGGGAAGAAAAGTTACGAGTAATTGATAAAGTTAAAAAAGATGCAATATAGCGAGTATTATTTCGTGAATATGGTTTCGCGGTATAGTTTCACTATACCGCGGTTATGTTATAACGCGGGTGGCAAACATGCCCACCAACACCCGCGTTTTAACGGGGTTTCACTGTATTTTAATAGATTATATAATTTATCTCGTTTTTTCAGTTAATTGATTTTTTGATAAAAATTTTAGGAAAATTAAAAATCGGAACAGTGGAAAATTATGGAGCAGAACCGGAGCAAATTTATATACTCCGGCTCTACTCCAGTCTCTAGCAAAATCTTCTTGCTCCGCGATCCTGCTCCTCGCTGAGCTCCAGATCCCTGACTTTTTAAAATAATTCGGTTATTTTATAAAAGGTAATAAACGTACTCTGATTACTGTGAATTGATTGCTCCGCACCAGATCCCTGACTTTTGTAAATACTTAGGTTCTTTTGCAAAAGTTGATAAACTTTCTGTGCTTACTGAGAATAATTTGCTTCTGCTCCAGATCAATGACTTTTGTAAATAATTGGTTCTTTTATAAAATTTGTTAAACTTTCTCTGCTTACTGAGAAATAATAAGCTCCTGCTCTTCGCTCCACTCCAGATCCCTGACTTTTGTAAATACTTAGGTTCTTTTATAAAACTTGATAAACTTTCTGTGCGTACTAAGAATAATAAGCTCTTGCACCTCGCTCCGCTCCAGATCCTGACTTTTGGAAATAATTAGATTTTTTTATAAAAGTTGATAAACTTACTCTGCTTTCTGAGAATAATTAGCTTCTCTGTTTACCGAGAAATTTCAAAAGGAAATTTCCTATTAATAGCTGTGATGTCTTGTGAATAACTAGTGAAACTGAGTAGAATTTATTATATTTATCTATAATATTCCAAATATGGAATATCCATGATATTCCAAATATGCATCAGTGTTTTCTTTAGATTAAATTAGCAATGGAAAAGGTAATCTCGGGGGGTTAAATCCGTACAAAAACCTATAAAAAAAATCTATCATAAAAACCCCTATATATACATACGTGTATATAAAGTAGATTTTAGATCCATAGTCTCCGAATCTTTCATTTTCCCATGCGTTACATTTTGTGTCATCACGAATGAATGCTTTTTAAACGAAAGATTAATTTTGCCTACTTAGATCATTTCGCATTCTAGCCAATTCCAGTATTTTTTGCTCAAAAACTTTGCACACAATGAAAAGAAAAAGGTAAACTTTGGCCTTTTTGTTATCATGTTTGACAAATATGCATCACTTGCTGAAAGGCTACTACATATGGTTTGATTTTTGTTAAAAAAATAATCACAGGGAACAATGAAATGGACAATGATCATGATGAAGACGAGTAACTCAACCTAGCCAGTTCCCAGCATATTCTGAAGCACTTATTAAACGTTTTGAAATGATGAGGAACTTCCTTTTCTTCTTATTAATTAAGCTTAAAAGGACAGAAAGTTGTCACAAATATTGAAAATTTATTCTTTGGTTTAACAAAAAAATTATGTACAGCAAAAGTTTTAAATAAATTAACGTAACATAACTCGGATTCTTTCACATTTAGTTTCGTAAAGTTTTTGCATTAATAATGCGTTCTGTTCCGTTAAAATATTTCACAATTTCAGTGTAAATTTTTTACTGTCATACTTTTTTTTCCAGCGGTGATGTTTCTGATACGCAGCATTCCCCGTTTTTCCGTACCTGCTGTGCTATGTTTTCGGTCCCGTGAGAAACGATATATCAAAGTTGTACTGTATTACTATACTAGGATTGGCAACACAGAGCCTAAAATCACTTCCCTTCTTTTGGCCTCTGAACTACACTAACAATCAATATGGCATTAAAATTTCTTTACAGTACAAAACACTTTAAATACGCAAAAGATTTACATTATGCTTTCCAGCGCGTTTTAACCGGCGTCAAACAGTAAACAAACATTCTGAAAAGATTAGGCATTACTCATATAAGGTATGAGTTTTGAGATACAACTATATACTAAAATGCAGAAAAATACAATGATATAGACAGTTATTATAAAAAACAAAGCATATTTTAACCAAAGGAATTTTCGACAGTATTTCATATAAATATTAAATTGTTTTTTAATTTATATTTCATTTTCTCTTCAAATTCAAAGAAAAAACCTAAAATTCCCGGATTTTCATCTAAAACACTGGTAGGCAGGTTTTTTTTTTTTTTTTTTTTTTCAAAAAAGAAAAACCCGGAGTTTTTCAGATCGTGTATAAATTCCATCTATGTATGGATATTCAAATCAGCAGCAGCACCTAATGCTGCTCCTAAAAAAACTGTTTCTTCTTCCTTTTTAGTATGACATTTTAAAATTAGGTGGGAAATTGATAATTGTTTCATTTAGTTTTTACAAAGTCTTTGTATTTATCAACAAAAATTAATAACAATAATTTCTCAGCGAAAATTTTTTCTAATGTTTTTCATTTCCTTCTCTATTTTCTCCCGAAATGAAAGATGTTTTCGATTTTTTTAAAGTTACTTATCACCAATTCCACTATTTACTCATGTTGAATATTTCTTTCTTCTGAATGCCATATTTTCAAGAATCCTTTATATATTTGCCAAAATGTTTACATTCAGCGCCAAAATTACTCCTCAAAAAAGGCCTTTAATATATTTTGATATTTGTCAGCTCGCGGATACACTCTTTCCCTTAGTACAACACTTGAAAGAACTAATAAAATTATGTCATCCTACATTCAGCTGATATTTTAATACAAAAAAAATACAAAGAGTAGGTTTCTCACAAAAGCATTTTTTGGATTTACTCCAGACGCAACTTTGATTTTCAAAGAATTGTAGATTTGCCCACTAATATTTTTTATTCAGCTTTTCTTAAGAATTGCCGTCACTATAATATTTTATTTTATTTTTCTTTTCTTTTCTGTTTTCTAGAAGTAGCTCTTCCTCTTTGTATGTCGTTTTTAAAATTCTGATTACTTCAACAATGCGTTATCGTATTAAGAGCAAAAATAATTTATTTCTATAAAGGAACAAAAATGTAGTAAAAGGAAAAATCGAATTTTTTATAGTATAAATACCAAATTTAAACTATTCATAATAATAGGTCAATCCTTTTACCCATGTGTTTTTCTTTTTTTTGTCAAGCAAAAAAAAAATAGTAACTCTTATGAGCATTTTAATTCAGGAAAGTGTTATGCAGTTTGCATTTTTGCAAGTTTCTGATGAAACCTTCTATGGTAAAAATAATGTGTACTATATGATTAGCAAACAAAAGCATTTCATATAAGAGCTGACTAATTGAAAAAATTCTTCAGTGCCCTACATTTGCTTACTGTGCATGAATAAATAGCCCCATCCGACTTGTTTGAAGATGTACGTACAACAAGTCACGGCCAACACTTCGCCTGCTTGATTTTCAAAGCACATGCTAAAATGCACCTTCGGTCAGACTGCATCGCTATTAGACCACAGATGTCCGGTTACCCTAATTATTCTACACTCTAATGAAGTGCATAGCTCATTTTCAAGAGTTCCTCGCTGGGTATGTAGTCCTTGAAAAAAGAAGTGGGTTTGTGGTAGCTTACAATATGAACATGAAAAAGTAAAGGTTCGTTTGCACCAGGGTTTTTCAACGGGAGTCATATGGCCCCCTTGGAGGCCACAGAGAAAAATCTAGGGGGCCACGTGTGAAAATATGAAATTAAAGGAGCCATTACTCCTGTGAAGTGGGCCATGGCTGAATTATCTCGAGATTCCAAAATCTTTCACCATAAGGTTGAAATATTCCATATGTTTTTACCAAATCTTTCACCATAAGGTTGAAATATTCCATATAAGTTTTTACCAAATCTTTCACCATAAGGTTGAAATATTCCATATAAGTTTTTACCAAATCTTTCACAGGTATATAAGCGACACAAAATTACGCATCTTAATTTAAAATAAGAAAAGAACTCAACCCATGAAACAGGGCCCTCCCTTTTTGAATTCCTTGGCTCGGGCCTGGGCGTACCAAAAGGGAAATTGTCGGATATCCTGTGTCCGACCCCTTTTTAAATGTCTGGAATCCAATCCCACCACTGTACGAAATATTCGGTTATGCAGCAGGCCAAATTTGTTTTTTGAAAATCCATTATTTGTAATTTTTGAGTATTTGAAAATGTATGAAATTTATGTGTCGCAAAAGTCCGAGCCGGATATCCGGTGAGGATCAGTCAGGCGTGGGATGCATCCCTCACCTCCCACCCCCACACACACTAAATAGAATCCCAGGTGTACCAGTGCCTATGGTTTCTAAGGGGAGCCACAGATCAATTCGGCGTTCCTAAGGGGGCTTCAAGTCGGAAAAGGTTGAGAAACGCTGGTTTACACCATTGTTTCTTTCGAAGCTTTTGTAATCACTTGACCACAGCACTTTGTTCTGACTGGTTACGAGTCAATGACAAAAATATAATATGAAAAAGTAACATGATTAGAGACTCATTCTTTAAAAACACATAATATTCTTACATGAATATGAAAAATATGAACTTAAATCTAGAGACGCGGGAGCTTCCGACCGCCAAGAAAAACGAAAAAAAAAAAGGAAGGAATGACGAAAGCGACCCTAGGACAGTTTATGCTACAAAACAAGTTGGGGTTTTCACCCCCCCCCCCCCCCATATGTATCTAAGCCTCATGAAGGTCCCTGGGGTTGATTTTTTGTATACTCAATTTCGAGTGGCCTCTGACACTGTATACCAAAATTCAATCCCCGGGACCGTAAGGGGACGGAATAATAAAAATTAGAAAGTTAATATTTTTCAGGGGTTTCGTGTTGCCGTTGTTCTTTGACAGGGCTACAGCCCAGACGAAAAAACGGATCGAACAAAGTTTCGTACATACATTCCTTATTCACCAACAGTGTGCCATTTTCCCCCGCCCCCTCCCCCTAAGCTTCCCCCGCAAAAATATGATTTTTTATCCCCCGTATCTCAGCCCCATGGTGGTATTGATATTTTGTATAAGCATTTTTGTAGGTCCCTGAGGACGTGTACCGAAATTCAACCCCAATGTTAAAGTTTGAAAATCATTATTTTTCGGATTTTTCGAGTTATTCGTGTTCAACTTTGACCGGGCTATAGCTAAGACGATAAAACGGATTGAGCTGAAATTTGGCACACACTTTCCTTATGCACCAATATGTATTCCTTTTGTGCCATTTTCCCCCTCCCCCTGAAATTCCCCCCCAAAAATGTGATTTGACTCCGAGCATCACGGCCCACTAGGGTATCGGCATTGATTTTTATTTTTTAGCCACATATACTTATTTAAGTATTTTTGTGTGTGAAATAATAATGAAATATAAATAATTAAAATATAAGTCATTGGTAGAAACACACTTTTTCAAATTATTTTTTGCACATACGTTAATATTTTAAACATAAGACAGCAACAGTAAAACGTTTTTGTTTTTTAATCATACTTAAAAAATGTTACAAAAAATAATACAAACAACGTAATAATAAAAAATAATTGAAGAAATTGAAACATAAATATTGTGAAGTAGAATTGAACAAGTATCGGTGGCCGCCTGGTTCCGCTCGCCCGTTTCAGATGCATCAGGTCGCTTAATCGAAACCGGCCGAGGGTAGACTTACAATGTTTTTAAAAATTATCCTATCATATATCTCTGGAATTTTCTAGAACATTGTATCACTTAATTTGCATGTTCTCTGTAAATAGTTTCCTTGTGTGTGCACTCCTTAAGATAAAAGGTGCTCATGAGTTCAACTCTGCATAAAGTTGCTTAAATTATAAATTAAACAGTCAATACAAAAAGATGTGATATGCTATTTGGGGAAGCCTTTTGCTCACCAAGCAACCACCTCTCTTTGCAAAACCTCCCGTCAAACAGCACTGCAAAAAATTTCAAGGATGTTTCAAACTTGTAAGGAGTTGGCGGTGGGGGAGATCCTAGTGGAAGTGTGATAAAAGAGGGCAAAAAGGGGGTGATAAAAGAGGGTATGTAAGTTTGTCAGGCCAAATAGGCATTTAATAGACTTTGCAGACGAGGGGTTTTTTTTTTTTTGGAGAGGGAGAGGAAGATACTTGGCGGGCAAATTGGATATCAACAAGAGTTTAATGTTTCCTAGTGCGGGCAATTTTTTTCAACAGGGTTGTTTTTTGAGGGTGTTGTCACATCGTTTGAATGATTATTATATGCATATGCTAGAACATTAGCAGAAATAACGTTTCTCCAAGTTTTTCTGAAACAGGATGCACCGTTAACGATGTTGGTGCAATAGTTGAAGTTTTTCAACGAAAATGGCATTCTATCTGCGTTAAATCTGAAATTTGGACAAGCACCAACATATTTTAAGAAACGTGGGTTAGTTCCAAAAACTTTGACCTGAGATATATACACGTTTGCTTAATTTTTTGCATTACAAGGAAAGTTTCTGTTCTGCACGAAAAAGTGGCCCTCATCTCCTTGCTTGATATATGATACCGCTTCGATAGCTGTAGTGTCGGAAATGTTTGGTACTTTATTTGAACGGTATGTTTTACTCTATTCGAGTTTTATTGTTCCATCTGTTTGATGCAGAACACCGGAACAGGAAGTATTTCTCGCATCGTTTGCGAAAGTGATTTTCTCTTGGATAAATTCTTCTAAGAATCGACTTTCAGAAAGAATATTTTTCGAAACAGTCTTATAATATTGTAAAATAAAGGATTTAGTAGTTAATTAGCGAAATTAACCGGCTTTGTCCTTAGCTGAAAGGTTATTGCGCGAGCAAATATTTATTATTTTATTTTATTTATGTTTAGTTCTTAAACTGTGTATTCAACTTTCTAGGTGGTGCTGTTAAGCTGTATATATAAAAGATTGTGAAATTAAACTTTTTTTGGTTCAACAGGAAAATGTGTTCAGTTTGTTTGGGTAGGTGTTTTGTTTTATGTTCGTTGGAAAATTGTTCTTCCCTGTTCTGTTATATTATTTAAAGCAATTCTATTAACATGCAAATATAATAAGAATATTGAGTAAAGAAATCAATCCCGCTCAAGGCCCCCACAAAACCGGTGCTCCCGTTGCCAAAGCAACAGGGCTTTGAGCGCAAGAGGGTTTGATGGTCTGCATTAAAAAAAGTAAGCGAAAAAAATTGAAAATGTTTTCAAGTTAACATCAACAAATTAGCAGTATTAAATATGATACATTTTGTAGAAGTACAAGAGCATTATGGAGAGTTGTGCTGTTAACCACTTGTTTCTACTAGAAAAATAAAATACTTGCTGCCTTAAAAGGAAAAGAAAACAACTAAAATGAGTGCACTATTGAAAGAAATTAAGTATTTTCTAATTAACCAGTTTTGTTCCTTGTTTTTAATAATGATGTTCTTAAAAGTGAATTAAGTTATGTCTATTTCGAAATAATTTTTATAAAGTTTTTTTTTTTCTTGTGAGCGATAGTAAAGATCTTTCTTTCTTGGCGATTAAAATAATCTATTACTTTTTACTTAAACATCTTACTCAGTATAAGTCAGAAAAATCCTTTTTGAGGCGAGAACATAAAGTATAATTTAATTAAACCGAGTGAGAGAGTAAAAAACATATTTTTCTTTCTTGCCCTAAGAAATGGCAGAGGTTATTAACTAAATATGTTTTTCATAAATTCGCATCGATTTTTTCAAAAACTGAGTTATATTTTTTAAGTGTTTAATGAAATTCTATTAAAAAATAACCCTTCCACACCATTTTACAAATATAAAACTAAAACCGCATCATTTTGTAGAATTTAATTTGTATTTCTTTTCCTTTTGTTCTGATATTCGTAAATTTGTTTTCCATATATGCCGTGCATAATTCTACAGCTAGCGATACGTAATATATATAAAGAAAACTGTAAAAGAACCGTTGGTAAAGAAGTGAAATCTACAGAGTTAATAATTCTTTTATATTTAAGTTTGCACTTTCAAGTTCGACATCCGAATGCTTTCACAGTCATATGTTAGCCTATTACGGAAACATTTTATACTTTTTTCCAAATTTTTGGAACACGATCAAAGTCGACGTTTCCTTTTAACAGTTTCTGCTGCGTTTTTCTGTTCAACTTTTTTGCTTTCCTTAAAAGACGGAGTGAAATATTTAGCTCTTAAATACACTATTCTTTCACACATTCAAATGTATAAAGGGGGTTCAAACAACTTTAAATGGTCAAAAAAGGGAAAGAAAGAGAAACAAATAATTTTGTAATTTATTATAAGAAAGAAACATACACACACAAGAAAGTATAAATTTGTATTATTTTATCTTTCTAACTTTACTCGATTGCAGCGCTAACTATTTCCTTATAAATTGTTAGTGAATTGTCGCAGTTAAGGTTACTTTATTATATAGGGTCAGGGGGGGGGTATAGGGAGGGTAAAATGAGTCACTTTTTAGCTATTTTCATATTTAAAGTTTCATAGCAACAAAACCAGAAACATTTCCCATTTCATTTCAATTGCATCTTAGCATTGAACTTCTTTAGGTCAATTTTACGTAATTTTAATATTTATTTTTTAATTGTAAAATAGTTTAACTGAGCTTATAAAGTTGTGACCTGATTTACTCCATGGTGGGGTAAAATGGGTCAGAGTGGAAAATAATGCTGAAAACAATTATTTATTACTTTGAAATTGAAAAAAAATGTAAGTAACATATACGGCAACATTTTGAATTATAATTACATTGAAGTGTTAAAATAATATTGCTTTAGATTGTTACATATTGGTTCACATAACACTTCAACAACATCACTTCTCTCTACCACATCAACATGATCTTTTTTTAAAGAAAATATTAAAAAAAAAAAAAGTTTAATTTCCAACAAAATAAACAAAATACAGTTTAAATTTAGGAACTTTCTGCAGTGAGGTGCAACAGAGTAAATTTTAAATTAATAATCGAATAGAACTAGCTAAGCCTAACCCTGACCCATTTTACCCCATCCAAGAAAAACTGGCGTAAAAAATTCAATATTTAATTTTTTTTTATGTGCTCGGCTAGAATTGCTCTCTAAAGTTTCTTATTGAGGAAATCCTTTAAATTTGGCCAGTTATTTGAAAAAATATGGAGATTTTCAGAAGTTGGTAAACCATATGTTTAGCACACTATTATCCAAAAGTTACAAAAATATTTTTTTTGTTTTGCCATATTTAAGAACCTAACTTTTTTTAGAATGAAAACTGTTGCCAACACATTGAAATATAACATAAAAATATTGGTTTAAAATTTTCAATTTCAAGTTCTATTATTTTGGGTTTTTATTAAGTGACCCATTTTACCCCATCCCTCCCTATAGTACCAAACAGCTGAATATGAATCACTTGTATTTATATTTCTAATTTATATTTCTAATAATCTCACACATTTCTTTTGAAAGAAAATGTATGAGGGAAGGGAATAAACATATCTGGAAGTAATAGAAAGCACTTTGCAAAGCTTAAAATAATTTCTGAATACGTTTTTATGTAATTTTATGCTCAGATATTACTACATATACTCTAATAGCGCTCCAGTTAAGTGATAAATAAAGTAGAAAAAGCAGCAATAAATTCAAGAATTCATTCGTAATACGATTATACTGCTTAACTACTTTACTTTATAATGCTTGTAAATATTTATTGAAAAATGCAAGTATGGATTTTTATGCAGGTTGTTAGAAAGATACTTCTAATATTTTTCAGAAAATTATACGAAACAACAGAGATTATCTGTGTTTACCTAGATACACCCCACTTTCAATTAGTTGGAACATGTTTTCGATTGCGCAATGTAGTTTGAACTAAGTCGTAATTAATACCTATAAAAATAAAAATGCAATTTCTCTATAGTCGAAAACGCTTGATGAGTAAGAACCACCTATTTAACGAATTAACTTTATTCAACGCTTGGTTTTGGTCTCAAACGGTGTACAGTCTTTAATTTTAGTCACTTGTGTCAAAAGTGTAAATAAATCTTTTAGTTCTCCAAATTACAGTCTTGCATGCATTGGTTTAGAAAAGTAAAAGTTCTTTCTTTTTCATAGTAAACAAATGCACCATTACTTTCTTCGTGAGAAAAACAAATACGAAATAATAATGCGAATACTAGCTAACATAACATGAAGTAAAAACGAGACTTCCATCTGCGAACAAATAAAACTAGTCATAGAGAAGTAAACTATAAGGAAGATAAAATAAAATTGAATCAATGAAAATTGGTACTATCGAAATGCGATAGTTCTAACTGTATCTGTAACTAACTTTCAATGAAAGAAGGTCAAATGTTTTCGATTGAAAGTATTTTGTTAAAATCCTATAAAAGTCAACAATAATCTAATAATACTGCTAAAAAGGTATTATAAAAAGTATCGTCCAAAAGTGTTTGATTTTATTTTTTAAAGAAAAAGCTAATCTTATAAAATTTGTTTCTAGAAAAATATTTCTTTCTTCATCTTGAGCTTTATTTTGCACTGTAACTTAAAATAAAATATTAAATGAGTTACTGCAGTTTTTTTTTTTTTTTTTTCATTTGCGTTTAGCGAATTTCAAACTGTTTCACCTATTAAGCGAGTTAACTTTGTTTCACGTATGGTTTTGGTCTCAAATGGTATACGGTCTTTAAATTTAGGCACTTATATCATATTTTCAATTTCAGTAACATAAAACTAAATAATTCTTCAGTTTTTCACGTTAGTCTTCCAAATTAGTAATCCTTTCGTGCTATTCCTAATATAATGAAAGTATTGAACAAATTCCAATAATAATAATAATATCTGCGAATTTTGAAAAATATCAACAGGAAGCACCAAGTCGTGAAACTTATTCCAACCTAATGTATAATTACTGCTCCTAGGAGGGAGAGGTTGGTTCGTATAGTCCTTACATGTATGTATATTAACATAAGCTAGAATTAGCAATCTGGCTCAAAACGTATTCCAACCTTATGCATAATTACTAGCATTAATTTGACTTCAAAATTTTGTCAATGCATACAAATCGAACCCGACACACACCCCAGTAACGACACGCATTTTAACGACACATCGGTTTCACATCAATAAATCATTTTTCTCAGCATCTCTCCATTTAAAGTAACGTAACACTACCTCGCTTTTAACACGAAAAATACAGTTATCTGGCATGTCAATTTTGATATTAAAAAATTAAACTATTAGCATATTTTGGAAATAACGTAAATTCCAAACTTAAAACGTATTTGGATGCGTGAAAATGCATAGAATTCTCAGGTTTCAGACATCAGAGCCAAATATCCGGTACTGATTCGTTCAAAAGGTTCATCAGATCCTATATCCGTCAAAATCAATAACTGGCAAGAATACGGGACTTTGGCGTCCCGTATTAAAGCTCCCTGGGACGCGGGGCACTACACGAAAGGTCCGGTTATCCAACACGTCGAATATCCGGTATCCGACCATTTTTTAAATATCCGGAACCTGATTTGGCCTTTACACAAAAAATACGGTTATCCGCCATGTCAATTTTGATATTTAAACTTTATATCATCAGCGTATTTTGAAAATAATGTAAACTTCATCGTATTTGGATGCTTAAAAAATGAATAAAATTTACAGATTTCAAACTTCAGAACCTGATATACGGTACTGAACAGTCACACAAGGGTCGTCAGATATCCCATATCCGTCAAAATCAATATCTTGGCAAAAATACGGAGCTTTTGGCGTCCCGTATTAAAGTTCCCCGGGACATGGGACAATTTCTCAAACGACAAGAGGGGACTGCACTGTAAAATCCTGGACTTTCGGCAACCCTGATGACGTTGTTACATTATTCCCCTAGTTATCTCAGTTTTGTTTTTATCGTATTCCAATAAAACGCTAATAATCTAAGTTTAAAGAAAATTAAAAGTGAATAATTCTTGAGCTTTTATGCTCCTGAACTGTTACCCTCGTCCCATTATTAGCAGTTGTAACTAGAACGATTGAACGTGTAGTTTAATCTGTACTGCCTTTCGTCAGTTTCTTAGATCTCAACAAATTTTAACCTGAACAAACAAATTTTAACCTGAATTAAATGTTCGCAGGGCTCGTACTAGTCTTGAATTTCCTGAAAAAATATGAAGCGTACTAAAATGTCCTAAAACAGCATAGCTTAAAGTGTGTTCCGCGGAATCCTGGGGTTCCGTAGAAATCACTCAAGGGTTCCCTGAAACTTTCATTCCTTCCTTTCATAACATTCAATCAAATTACTGGAAAAGAAGCAATAAAATTGTGATGAGACGTTATGCGTTTTCGAAAAAATAAATGAAGGAATAAATAAATACAAACTAAAAAAAGAAAACTAACTAACTTTCGCTTCCATTTTGCAATTTAGATACTTGATACAACTTCAGCTGTTTAACACCACTAATTTATTGTTTGGGATAGGGGCTCTCATAGGTCAGGAAACACAGGAATGTTCGTATACACGAATATAAAGTGTGCTGGGATGTGTGTCTTGAATAAACCTAAGTTGATTGAGCTTCAAAACATAAAAACTGCATTTAAGTAGCCTATCTTGTCTTTTCGCTGTTAACAACACTGGCGAACCAGAGTTTTTTCCTGTGTTTTGGTTCATTACAATCTTTAGATGTACTTATATGACCATACTAGACAGGGAAATTTGACTTCAAACCAAACGTTTTTGGGTATTCAAGGGTGCCACGAAGATTTTCTTCTTTGCTTAGAAGCACGTAAAATCGGAAATCTTTGCCCCTCAAATAACGCTGGTCACTTCCATAGCCCGTCACCAATGTTTTAATTTGGCCCTTCAGGGCTTAGAGCAAGTAAGTGTGTTATTTGCTGAGAGGGGAGTGCTTAAAAATGAATATAGAAATTTGAACAATCTGTTTGCGTACCAAAAGTACTTTGATTTTTTCCAGCAATAAAAAGCTTATCAGAGGAAATGGTTGAAATAGGAAAGAGATTCATTCTAGAACTTTTTAAATACGCTATAAGTTTGAGTGAAAATTCAAACACTTTTTCCCGAATAAACAGCGGAGAAAATATCAAAAAATATTAAGAATTAACGATACATTTATTGTCAATGCACGTCCTTTGATTATGTCAGTAGAAGAACATGGACGTTTTGTTGAAACGACGCGTAACTCACCCTAGTAGTCTTTTTTGGATTAACTGAGGCCCATTGCGCTTGGAAATTTTCAAGCGGACAATGACTTTCTTGGAAAACGTACCCTTCAAAATGTTAATGTACCCCAGTTGCCCCAGAGATTTTGAAAGTTGGAGCTTCTGCTTGCAACAAAAATTATAATAAAAGCAAAAATTTGGTGTTGTTTAAAAAATGAATACTCTCCCAAATTGTCAGAAGTGCCTGGTGGGCACTTTCGATGATCTGGAAACTGCATATGTGCACGAAACATTCTCAGTTCACATGACGGCAGTAAATAACTTCCGCAGGAGACTTGAGGCTGAACCTGGCATGAAAGTTGGGATCTCATCCATAAGGCCTAAAATTATCATAAAAATAAATAACACACTCCTCATTAAAATTTTACCACTTAAAATCTTCCTTAGACATCACATTTTAAGTTACTTAAGAACATTTGTGCTCAACTGTTAATTTTTAAAACTACTTTTCCAAGTTAGTGAATGTATTTTGAAGCATTTTTCATTTTATTGCAAATTATCTATTTCCAAAAAGTTGCATTAATACCATGCAGTTTAACAAAACTGGGGTTCCACGGTTAAACTCGACTTTGAAAAGGATTTCCACGAGTCGAAGAAATTAAGAAACGCTGCCCTAAAATATCGTCATTTGTTCGGAAATTTCTGAAGCTTTGATATTTACTCTGATGTTACTTCGCTTTCCATGTTGTGCTGTGCCAAAGTGGTCCTATGATATTAATTTATTATTTGGGCGTCGTTTTTTGCATATTGACTGGGGTATAGTAAGCGTGATGCAAAACGGTGCTCCGGCGTTTTAACGAAGTCTTATTCATTTATTTACTTTATAATAAATTCTTTTCTTCTAAAAAACAAATCCAGTTCTTCTACAGATTTCTCGTACTATTTTCCTTCATTAAATAAGGTGTAATTTCTAAATGAAATTTAGCACAGACAAGTTGTGCGTTTCATTCTTAACACAAGTTTTTGTTTTGAGTAAAAAGGACACTCTTTTGATATTTTTTAAAAGCATTTTGACATATTGATTTGTTTTATAAATACAAGCATATTTTCACTGTCGAAATAAGGTTCAATTAATCATTAGCTTATTTAATAATATTTTGGTTTACATAATATCGCACATTTATAAGAACATAATATTTTACGAGCTGGGGTAGAAATATTTGTGATAAACGCAATGTTAATAAAAAATGCCACATATATCATAAATATCCCATATTTTGATATTTATATAAATATAATACTTTGCGACGCTGCCCCTGAGGTTCCGCAGAGCTCAGTTCAAATACTACTACTTTAATGCAAATAACATTAAATATTTGAAATGCTAACATAATTTATATTAAAATGAAGCCCTAAATATTGCAAATATGTGAGAAAAAGATACTTTTTAACTTCAAATTAAAATTAAAATAATAATAATAGTAATAATCATTTTTTCGATTTTTAATTAAACCAGAAAAAGGAAAAATTATTAAGAAAGCGAAGTTTATTTTCTTTGTTCCTAAAGCTTCAAAATTTCTTTTAACCGCTTCGTATCAAGTTTCTAAGTTCTCTTTCAATTTTCGTTTTGTTTTTACTAGATCTTTTTCTGCATGAGAACTATTTGGGGCACTTTGCCATCCCTTTCATCACCTTCTGTACGATCGACATAAGTAATGGTGGCAAGGAATGTGCTTCAAGAACATTTTCTTCTCTTAAAACTTGCCAAGTTCTTTCGCATTTCTTCCTTTCCAACATTGCATTAAAACACTTTTTTTTCTTTTTCGCATCACGAACATTAAAAGAGAAATTTTTACTTCTTTGAACAAATGTTAAACTATTTATTTAAAATTGCTTTTTGCAGATAAAGAAGAGCAAACGTTTCAAACTGAGAAAAACTTAATGGTTTAAAATTTTCCTAAGAATATTTGAATTGCAAGGTCGATTTTCTTGTATAACGGTTTCCTTAATCCTCATCGACCGCATAGTGTTCAACGTGAGTAGTGTTTGCAATACCGGACCAAAAATACAATACTGGTATTCGGTATTTTCCGAAATACCGATATTTGCTTGTGTTCCTTTTTTTTAGCAAATTGCTTATAGTTTCATTACATATTTCGTTGTTCCATACAAAAAAATGTATAAACTAAAGTAATACTTATAAACAATTTTGTAATGAACAAATATAAAATAAAGAGATAATATAGACATAATCAAATATATAATAATCAAGTATTTAATCTTTGATGTCATTACTAAGGGACCGTTCATAAATGATGTCACACTTTTGTCAATATATTTGACCCCCTCCCCAACCTTCGTCAAACTGAGTTGCTCTTTCATTTTATGCTATAATTATGATTTTAAGTTTTACGTAATAAATACTACAAAGCGTTAAAACCCCGATATTCTTTTAGAAACACCCTGTATAATGGAAGATTTAAGTTTTGCGTCCAATGAAATGCATGAAACTAGAGGATGACAAACCATTACCGGCGGCAAATTACCGTTTGCTACGCTGACGGAAAACGTTTTGTTCGAAACCTAGTATACACTAAAAAATTCTAGTTCAACTTGTCAACAAAAAATGGAAAAAATAGTGAAATGTAGCTGCAACCAACATCTGGTACAAAAGTGGAAACATTATAATGGTTCCTAGTTTGTCATTCATAGTGAAAATAGGTAAAAATACACCATTATAATGGTAAAAATCAACTTAGTACCAAATGTTGGTTGCAGTTAAAGTTCATCATTTGTTTTCTTTTTTTTCTTCGTGAAATGTTGAACTAGAATTTTTTACAATGTAGTTGGGATAAAGAATTTGGAAAATAGATATATATGTAAAACGTATGCAGCAACTAACGTTACTCATAGAAAAAAATACATTTGTGGCAGATACTTGAAATGAACTTTTACAAAGCGGCAAGTGAGATAGCCTAATCAGTAAAAACATATGAACAAGGAACTGAAAGAAATAAAATCATAGTGCTCGTAAATGCACGAAAATGTGAT
Organism: Octonoba sinensis; assembly: GCA_038502835.1. NCBI lineage: Eukaryota > Metazoa > Arthropoda > Arachnida > Araneae > Uloboridae > Octonoba > Octonoba sinensis. The sequence continues at coordinate 85,222,871 of CM076604.1, forward strand.
GATTCATCACACCATCCAGTGATAAAGATATTCTTTTACTCTTCAGATGTTTTTATTGATTGATACTCTGCTAATTCATGTTTTCGAAGCCAAAGTTTGTCTTCAAATAATTGATTCTAAAATTAGAGTAGATACCTAATAAATTAAATTAAAATATCTTATATTTAAAAACAATATTATTTATAACTGATACCCAAAATACCGATATTTTATCTTAGTAAATAACGGTTTTACCAAATAGCAACATAGTACAAAATACCAGTTTTCGGTATACCGTTATTGCAATCATTAAAAGTGACAGCATATAGAAACGAAAATAAGTTCAACAGTATTTTATTACGTCTTTCCATCATAAATGAAGTAAAATATGTTGTCTCAGATCTAGTCTAGGCGAATTTGATCAAAGACATCATTTGCACAAATACCCCCACATTTATTACCATTTTGGACAAACACATTACATTTAACATAGAATTAGACATTGACATCATTACACCATCAGCGTCATACATCGTTCCTCGTTGTCTCATATCGTCCGAATAGCTAAACAACTTTTATTATGTAACGTTCATCGGCGACTGGAACGTATTTTGTTCGATTACGTATTTAAATTCCACAGTCAAATAGTAAAAATCTATCCGAAACAATCTGTGATGCAAGTTTCCGTCTTCCTTTTTGCTACGAAAAGAAATCGTAACACGTGCTTTAAGAGACGTTCGGAAAAAGTTCAAAACCTAATTGCACATTGTTTTAAATAAATTGCACGTTTCAAACCCTGTGTTTGAATGTCAAAAACAGTTTTTAACTACTGTCTTAAAATATCATAATTTAAAATGTTCTGCAAATTGTTTCCTCAGTTTCCTTCTAAAACATTTCTCAAAATGATTTGCGAAGAAACCACGTAAGTAAGGTGACTTGGTGAGATAATGACAGTAAGAAAGAAATATGCTTTTGCTTTAAGAAAGACACTGACAAAAAATTTCGTTAAAATAAAACATTTTCAATAAAATAATACTTTCTATTCTATTGTATATTTTTTAACTACTTTATGAACTTAGACATAAGTCAACTGGTGTTCTAAAATGAATTTGGTGAATTAAATTTTAAATAATATAAACTTGCTGACTGGATATATATCATGGAGTATGTCAGAATAAAATATATATCACGGGATTTATAGTCACCTGTATCATGAAATTTATAAGATGATATATATAAGATATTATATCTCTCACCGCTGATTCTGCGTATAGTTGAACTAATACAAATAAAATTTTGTGTTTTATTGGCGTTGGTGTAGGTTGTTTTAACGGTAGGTCGGGCCTAACTATATCAAAACTGCGTTTGAAATAGTAGATTTTTTCTAACGCAAATTACTTTAGACTTTTAGCTTAAATTAATACTTTTTTTCTTTTATCTGTATATCTCGAATACTTATCAGACACACTGAATCTATAAAATATATTTAGTTTTCATTAAAGTACCTTTTTGTAACGTCTTTAAATGTTTTTAAAGAAAAGTTTCTCACTTTACACTTTAGATCAAAACGTATTTCGGAAATAACATCCAATACCCAAACACTCTTCCCTTTTCTTCTGTGATTTCTTTCTCTATTAAGGTGCCACTTTTGAGAATTCTTTAGATATGAAGAAACATTTTATAAAAATAAAGTTTGCTAAAGTTTGAAGTCGTCAATTTCGCCGACGTTGGTCTAGTTAAAAAAGTAAGCTACAAATAAAAAGAGATTTGAAGAGCTCGGTGGAAATCTAGGAAAATATTAAAAGGCGAAATTGAAAATAGTCTTAAAATGTTTCCGCGTCTTCCATTACCGATTTCCCCTCGCAGCAATAAAAGCAAAGAGAAAAATATTTCCAACTGCGTCGTTGTTGAAAATGTAAAGTGGGGAATTTTGCGTTAAGGAAAAGATTCTTAATAAACGAGGACTTGAATTTCCCAATTTGATGCATTCATAGTTCTCACAATCCCAAAGCAGACTCAAACGTAAGAAAGTGTTACGAAATTAAAGTAATGATTGTCATGCTATTTTCATTTGCGAGGCAAGTAATGGAGCAGTGGTATTCCATTTATTATTTCTTGAAACTCTGATGCAAGATTTTATATCTGATATTCTGGTTAGAAGCTCAGTACTAGTGAAATCATTAATATAGTTAGAGAATAAGCTTGTTCGTTTTATGCGTCATATTTTATCGCTTATATTATGTCGTTCCGTCTATGGCAATAAATGTATTTTATATCTTTAGAAGTTCGTTTATAGGTAGAGGACATTGTATCAGCACGGTTCATGGGCATGCTGGGTACAAAGGTTTCAACCTTAATTTACTTTGCTAAAAATATTTTTATGCAGAACATAATTGAATACATCAAAGCAGGGCCTTCCTATACCAGCAAACCAATTACTGTAACTCGAGTTCTCTAAGCTGCCGAATTCGTACGTAATTCATTTGTTTTTCAAGTTTCTATAGGCTGCAAGATGAGTTTTAAAGTCTATTAGAGTTCGCCCAGCGGTAGAAATTCAACCCTAGTTCGTTAACCGTTTAACGGTCGGGTAATTTTCAAAAGAACGATCATAAAAGTGCCTTATTTTATTATATTAAAATATGTGTATGAACAATATATATATATATTCATTTTTATTTTTTTATTTGTTTTTAGCTTGAAATTTTAAAAAATTAAATTTTTAGGAAAAGCCAACATTCAGGGTTGCTATGACTTAATGTTGATTTTACAGCAAGCAAAGAATTTTTTTAAAATATGCGTTTTAAACATTAGAATTTAATAAACTTACGTATAATATAAATAAAGATTAGTAATTTTCTCTTGTGTGATAAATTTCAAAGCATGAGATACGGAGACCAATGTCACAATCTGGACAGTAGTACTGAGTTTCCTTCCTATTGTTTTTATCTCTTCTGGAGCAACAAACTTTGCATTCTCGATATGGTTGCCGTTTCTTATCTGTTGGGGGTATCTGTATAATAAAATGCCTTTCATTTAAACGATTGGGATTATCCTTTGGCAGTCCTCTTTTTGGAAGGTTGTCTATTGAGTGATACCTTTCAATAATAAAATGTTGAGAAATAAAATATTTTCCTGGCAAAAGAAATGAATTAGTTTTATTCTTATTGGCGCGTTACTACACTCCAGCCCGGAAATATCACGGGAGCGAGAAATAGAAGGCGAAACCTCACACTGTTAAAAATTTCCGTAAGAAAATAGTCAAATAACCATTTATTTGATTGTTATTTTACCATATTTAATTACAACAGTTGAATAACCATTAAAGAGATGGTACTCAAACCGCTGATTGCGAAAAAATCGTTTATTCTCTGTTTATCCTAAAGAACAGTTAACTAACCGTAATTTTCAAGAGCTCAATTAGAATCGGGCGTCCATCTTGATTACGAAACCTTAATTAAATTATGAATAAAGATTTATCAGTTCAAATCTGCAAGTGTATATAAAAAAGAAGAAAACAAATGTGGCTTAAACAGTAATTACTAAATAGAAAGACATACACACGTAAATCAAAAATTGGAGACATCGGATTCCCGAACTGTTTACGAATAAGGGAACCTATAATTTGAGCTGCTGAAGCCCTTTTCGTATTTTAATTTTTGCAGCAAATAAAATGATTTTCGTCAATATACTGTAAATTTAGACCAAAGATGGCTTTGGATTCAATCAAAAACTGAAATCTCAATTTTAATGCAGTTTTCCTGTTGAAAAGGAAGATTTATTGATAAATAAACGACCGAATTGTGTGGTGCCGATGGCCGAATGGTTAGAGAGCAAGGTTGGTATACCGAACAACCGGGTTCAATCCCCGCAAGCTTCGTTTACGGTTTCTTCCCCTCGAAATTGTTAAAAAAAGGTAAAAATTTTGTTTTGGAACCATTTTTAAATGGTTATAAAACCGTAAACTTTTGTATTTACGGCTTTTTAACCAAGCTGATTGGAAATGGTTATGTCTCGTAAAGATAGAAAAATGTTCCAAACCTTAAATTTAACGGTGAATTAGATGGACAGACAGCTGCCGGCCATTTAACCGTAATTTCATGACGAAATTTCTAACAGTGCAGCTCGTTACATTCACGGGAGCGAGAGGGAAGTTTCTAAGTCAATAAGAACGCCAGTTATGAACTTTTTAGTTCGATTTCTTAAAGCTTAAATTGATCCAAAAATAATAATTTGCAGTTTCCTCTTCTCCGGGAGAATCGTGATAGCTTAGTTTCAATATCAAACTTACTTTCGAAATAGAGAGTCATCAGTTTAGTTTTCAGTGGAAAAACAATAATAAAGCCTATCTTCGATTTAACATTTTTCTCAAATTAGCAATGGGTCATTCCACAGTAACGGACGTTACATTTACACTGCATTTTTCAACTTCAACGAGCATTCTAACAGACTTGTTGGATATTTTTTAGGTTTTTTAATTTTGGCTAGTAAAAGTACATATGTTCTAAGTATGCAAGAAAAAAAAATTGAAGATATATATGTGTTTGCTGTATGATAAAAAATTTTTTGAAATTTCGTTACGTGTGTTACCCGATGAGTAACACACGTAACGAAATTTCAGCATTTTTTTTTAACAGATAGCAAATACATATATATCTTCGGAAAAATTTTTGCATACTTAGAACACATGTACTTTTACTGGCCAAAATTAAAAAACCTAAAAAATACCCAAGAAGTTTCTTAGAAAGCTCGTTGAAGTTGAAAAATGCTGTATAAATGTAACGTCCATTGCCGTGGAATGACCCATAGGTTTTTAATTCGAGATTGAACTTGATAAAAGTATTGTCTTCCTGATCTAAAAATTTTCTTGATTTTGCAATAGCGTTTAAATAAATATCGCCAGAAAAGGAATACTTATCTATGGTTTATTCTAGATTTCAAATAACGTGGCGAATAACAACACGTTACAATTTGACCTTTTTCAGTTAGTCGTTGGCGATAAATCGGAACATACTAACGAAGTTGTGCGTACATATTTTAGGTATGGTTTACAGCATCATTTAATTATAGGCAGACGACGCTTTTTTAATATCTTTATACATGCAACGCTGATGTTTTTAAAAATCTTTGCATAGCCTAAGCCGACCTTGACGTTTACTAAACGCTTAGCACGTACATCACTATGCGGGTACCGCTAGCGAAGTTTCATTTCATTATGAAACTTATTTTTCTGTTAGCGAGACAACAGTTTAACATGACCGGAAAATAAAATTAATATGATATTGCAATGTTATTCTTGCAATCAATCTCAGATCATCGCCAAGACTCATCCCAGATGAAAAATAACGCAACAAACGACTCCGTGCAACAATTTGGCAGTTTTTATTACCCTGTGTTGACAAGTCTGACCCTACCGACGGAATTGTTCCCAAGTTTTTATAACTGATCCTTTTACATGTTATATTACTTTTTTAAGCGTCGGCAATGTCTTATTTTATTTTTTTTTTTTTTTTGACAAGTAAACAGACTACGTTTTTCAAACACTACAGGCTTTATCCCGCAGGCGATGTTTTTTATACTCTTAGCAAGGACTTTAAAACTGAAAGGAGAGATTTATCATAAAGCCGGCTCCCTGCTTATGAAACATATCAGAAGTATGTGCTTTCTCTTGCTTTTCCATCGAACCAGACTGAGCCACAGCAAAGCGTAGCTGGGTACAGCTAGTGTATATATAAATGTATACAAATATGTGTGAGTGTGTATGGAAATAAATTAACGGACACCTTATCTTATTAGTCTGCTTTAACATTAATTTAACAGATTGCATTTTCTCTCCTTTTTTTTTCTTTTTTGAATTATAAATGGTAAAAAATGTTCTTGCAAATATTTTAGATGTAACGAGAAGTATGAAAGGTATGAAAGTATCACGAATAAGGACTTCTGAAAAAAAAAAGCTTCGATACTTCGAAAGCTGGGTAAGGGGAAGAATGAACTATTTGCAAAATTTGTTTATTGATAACACTAAAACTCATTAAAACTTACTAAATAAAAATTAAAAAGTTCCGTCTAGAACTATACGAACCTACTTTCCTGTATGCACCCAATTTCAAATTTATAATCTAGCTATGTCTCTCTCTCTCTCTCTCTCTCTCATTTAACTTTAGTTCTTAATTACTTCAAATATACCTTTTTCAATGGTTATACATATTCATTCTCTCATTCATCCATTCATTTATTCATTCATTTACTCTTTCATGTATTTATTCACTCATTTATTAACTCATTCATGTATTTATTCACTCATTTACGCATCAATTATTTCACTCATTCAATTAGTCATTCTAATTCATTTGCTAATGTTAAGTTTTTTTATGTTGAAAATGGAGCAAAAATTGTACAAACCAAAAAATATTATGCGTCGAGAGCTCTTTCGAATAAGCTTTCTCAAAGGAACTTGGGTTTTATGTCCTTAGTTTATAAATTTGCTTCATATTGCTCGAATACCACTAATGTTAATATATTTTGAACCCAAAAAAGGTCTAGAAATAAAATGGCAATCGAAATACCTCTGGACACCCCACATCATAACTATAGAAAAGCATGTGACAGAGTTTCTTACTAAAGACATATTGTGAAATCTTGTTAAACTGAAGATGGATATTAAGTTTAGTACAAGAACAAAACGTAAGATTTTAAAGTTTATATACGGTTTCATGTCTTGAAATTTCAAGTAAAGTGCATTCTTTGGGGAGGGGGGCTGGACATCTTTTCTTGAAATTGTGCACAGATTTTAACTCATGCAAACAAAGGAGACGACTCAAATACCCAGAAATAAAACTAGGAAGCAAAATACGAGCTCATTTAAAACCTTAAAAGCTAATGGAAAGTTTAAGATTTCACTTCTCATGGGCCACTAAAGCATTCGCTAGTGCAGGCAAATCTTAAAATTTTGGCTCAAAGTCAGATAATTTAACGATATTTGTATGTGTCCGAAAAATTATGGTAGTTTGTAATGCTTTTCATTGCAAGTTATAATTCCATATAATAATTATTAGAAGGCTCTGATTTTTTTAAAGATTCTTTATTGAAAATGTGTTTTATTTGTACTATGTAATTTTTAAAAAATTGTGTGTTTATTCTTGAAAAGGGTACACTTTCTTTTAGTGATGAATTCTAGCTGAGACGAATCTTTTGTTACATTAAAAAGTGTTCGCTTCTGTCTGTCTATAACCACAACTGCTCCAGACTGCCAATGTATCAGAGGACGAGGCTGGTACCATCATACTAGGGATATGCTGGGAAAGCCATTTATTTAATATGTTTTCATCCCTCGAGAGCTTTACTCGTCGGAGGTAAGAACTGCAAAGCAGAGCAGTAAAATTTGCCTCCGTCTGTCTGTCCAGTGATCCTCTTTTATAGTTATTTTTAGTTTATTTCAAACGGTTGTAGCAAAGAAACAACATTTTCTTCCTCCATTACAGGCTGCTTTTGAGCCGAGTCAAAAAATAAAATGAAGGATAAAAGATGAAGGTAAAACAACGGTTTGAATACAAACAAACACAAACACCTCATGTATACAAGCCATAATATAAGAAGAACGCTATCGCTCGCCTCCGCTCACAAAATTTTACTAAGCATAGGATTGAAAATGTTGAACATTTGTTCTCTATTTAATCGTAACTTTAAACTTCATTGCAAAATATGAGGATAATTTTAATATGTGAGATTTATTACTCAATTTTATGTTTCAGCTTACGACTCTAGAGCATGCCGTCATTTCAAAATTTTCTGGGGGGGAGGGGCGAAGGGAATGTATTCAATTATTGGTGAAAAACAACAAAGTACTTAAGCACATGTATAAATAAATTGTATTTCTAAAAGTGAGGGGGGAATTACTCAGGCCCGGACTGGCCAGGTCGGCTGGTCGGCGATCGCCGAGAGCCCCCGTACTAGGAGACCCCCAAACGGGGAGGGGAACAAAATAATTTTCCATTCGAACTTCTTTTTACATATCTTTAATTTCTTCATAACTATTTGCCTCTGCTTCATTACGCTTTGTTCCAGAATGCTTCACTATCGCAATCTGACAAAGTTTTAAGACTTTTAGACATAACAGTGGTCGATGGCCCAATTGGACTTGCTCTGTATTAGCTTGTAAAATCAAAACCAGCTAGATGGGGCACTTCAACATAAAATATTATTGCTTGCTCATTTGTCGAAGTTGCTAACGTGAACGGATTCGATAACAGTCTATAAGTCAATTTCAAGAAGAGAAACAAAGATCAGTGGGCGGACCTGGCGGCCGCCAACCAAGGGGGCCCCGAATTGAAAAGGGGCCAATTCATTAATTCAAATTTCCTTCCCCCCATACCGTAGACCACATGGATACAGGTAGGGCCTCGCAATAAATGATGATTCATGCTAATTCTATAGAATAGGAATTGGATGAAAAAATGAGCAATTCAAATACTTGGGCACTCACATTAATGTTTTCAAGGATATTTTAAGTGGACCCCCAAACCTCTCATTGCGCTCTTGACGAAGATTTTACTTCTACTCATTAACTCATTGCATGACTTCTATTTTAAAGGCCAATTTGGTTTTATAAAGTAGTAAAAAAATCTTTTTTTAGTTTTTGCCTTTTGCAAGATACTATATTAATAAGTGTTTAAAATTACATTTTTCTTTAAAATTGCTTAAAAATAAAAGGTGAATCTTATTTTTTGCAGTACTTTGTAAAACACGGTATTCATGTATGAATAGATAGACAATTTTAGGGCGCGGCAAATGCCAAAATTTAAAAATTTATATTTTAAAAAGTCAAGGTTTTTTCCCCTTGTAATAGTGAAATATAAATCATGCTATGCTCAAACAATGTAATAATTTCCAAAGCATCCGTTCGGGAAAAGACGGGAAGGGGGTGCTTGCAAGTGTCGTTTGAGAAGGCAGACACGTGTCTCTTCGATATGAGCGTTAGCAAGAAAGCGTAGTAAGGGGCGGATTATTAAAAAAAATGCTCATTTTATTCTGCATTTTTATGAGTAAAAGAGTTTAAACTTGAAAACGTTTTAATTTGCTTCTTTTTTTCTCTATTATGTTTGCAGTTCCAAATGCGTTTCCTAAGGCCTCAAAATGCACCAGTTTGCATATAGTTTTCAAAATTTTCCCCGGGGAGAATCCACCTGGACCCAAACTGTCTGAATTTCATATCTCCAGTTAAGGGGAGACACTTCATATGGCGCTATCCCCCTAATGTTCATGCAAAAGAACCTGTTAATTTCTCTGGGCCTGAAACATTTTATGGGTTTATCAGTGCCCCCGCCCCAACCCCCAAGGTGAAAACTCCCTAAAAAAATGGCCAGAGCATAAAAATTTACGAAATATGAGCAATAATTAGCTGGAGGGGGAGGGGTGGCATTTTTAAGTTTTTCCCTATCACGCAAAACTCCAAGATCCGGTACTAATGCTTAAACTTGAATAAGTTTAGGACCCTTTGGATTAATAAGAAGAGTCGGCTTTTTTCTGAGTGCGTCTTATAAAAGAATGGCAGTATGAGAGAAACAAATCAAGAGATAATATACTGCCCGTGACAAACTATACAGATTACAAGAAAAACATGAGCGACGACGGTGGAGCAAACTTTGCAAACAAGAAAACTCCTTCAGCAATTGTTGATGAGTTTTTGAGCAGTGAAGGAGATGAAAGTACAGCGAAATAAGTTAATGCCATAACCGTTTTTAAAGACATATCTGTTAGAAGTTTTGACTGCAAGTCAAAATAAGAATTTGATCAGTCAACGGTTTAAATTTAAAAACTATTGCTGTTTTGCTTGATTTGTTTCTAGTCACTAACCAGTTGAGTGCTTACAAAGTAATTACTCTTTCATTTGGAACTTGGTAGAAAAACTGCTGCAGCCAGAAAAAAATCAAAGGAATGATAAACAAGCTTGTGATTTAAATGAAATAAATGTTCATTTTATTATTATTATCTTACTACAAGCTAATAATATTTTTTTAATTTTAACTTGAAGCAAATCTATGTTTGATTTTTAAGATAATGTATATATTTTCAAAAAAGTAATTCTTAACAAACATAATTTTGACTTTTTATTTAGCTAGAAAATCATTCAAAAGGGCAGATTTTTAGTTTTATAACATAATGAAAATTATATTCAAATGATTTCCATACAGTACTGAAGCATACGGCAACATTGTTCATTTAATAAATAGAGGTTTATTATTTAGTATGTGCTCTTGGCTTACTTAATGACTTTTTCCTTTCTCTCTCATTGTATTTTATAGTTTAATACCATAATTTCTCCAGTTTCTACGTAATTGAGACATAATAAAAATAGCATGAACTTTCGTTGTACTAAACAGTTAGTCAAGCATAACTTTAAAACAGTTTTTGATTTTTTTTTTCTCATTTAATATAAAAATGTTGCTTTAGTTTAACTACTGAATAAGACCCTGAAAAGGGTAAAAAACAGTTTCCTGACACATAATTTTCAAAACATTTCCGGGGAAGAGCCCCCCTCTAGGGGGCCCCTTTTCAGTACCTGCCCGAGGGCCCCAGAGGGAGCCAGTCCGGGTCTGGAATTACTCCTCGCCCAAATGACGGGCCTGCTCTAAAAGTGCTTGGATGTGTGTCAACCAAAATGAATTAGCGTGTCGCCTTCGTCCCAGGTTCACCATCACCAGAGGTTTTTCAAACGTCCCGGATATCACGGGATAGTTCCGTATTTTGAGAAATTGTTCCGCGTCCCGGAGAACTTCAATACGGGACGGCAAAAGTCCCGTATTCTTGCTGGGATATTTATTTTGACGGATGTCGGATATCCGAGTGGGCGGATATCCAGCTCCGATGCTTGAAACCTGCAAATTCTATACACATTTTAAACATCCCACAGCCAGCGTTGGCGGATATATATCACTTGATATATCGGTTACAGAAATGAACAGTGTCATATCTGCAAAAATCTTTTTTTTTTTTTTGGTTTTTATATATCAAAATGTTCAGATTTTTGCGCTCTTTATATTGGGAATATTGCTGTAAGAAAATTCAAAAATTAAGGCTAGAGGCCAACTTAATATTTTTGGTGCAATACTGTCATAACTACTTTTTATAGTTATTTTTAATTTTTTTGACATCATTAACATCCATCATGTGAGAGAAAACTAGAACAATAACTATTTTATGAACAAAATCGTTTGTAATAATCATTGAAACAAATAAGGCAATTAAATAAAACAAATTGTAAAACGTTCAAACGCTTCTCTTGAAAAATGCCCAATTTGTAGATATGACACTGTTCATTTCTATAAGCGATATATTCTGACATTTATAAACTGATATATATAATGAAGCCACAGGCTTTCAAATACATAAAATTTTTAATTTAACTATTTTTAAACAATGCTAGGTAATTAAATTTAAAAAATCAAAATTGACTAGCCGGGATGCGGCAACCGACCGTTGCCCCTCCTCCCCCTCGTGCACTCCAGTGGTGGCATCCACGGCCACCACTGTTCTAGAGCATGCATTCCCCTCCCCCTCCTCCCCCGTTTTCCCCCCATGATTGTGACATAGTGACATTTTATTTTTTATGTACATAAAGACGACTTTTCTCCGATATTTTACGCTTGATCGCTTAATCCGCGGTAGCATATTAATGAAATGCGAGCTACTCAAAGACGTTATTTTCTAGAAAGATTTTTCGGCGGATAATCATACCAGCCGCTTATTCGGACCGAATTCTAAAGAACCAAAACATTTCCATTTTTGTTTGACCAACAAATTTCGTATTTCCAAAAGCTGCAAGTAAAAACCTATGATTGCAGCAGCTGTTTAATCAGTCAAGCGACTCGGTAAAAATTAATGTTGTCGGATAAAGATTTCATTGTTTCTTGAATCTGATATAATGAGCTCATGAAAGATCCATCTACTCTCATCAGATGAATCAGAACTCCACAGTACCAACCATAAAATGAATGCACCGGTCAAAATTATAATAACACCACGGATAAAATAAATTCTATAAATGTTATATTTCTTTTTACTACAACACTGATTTTTAACGTTTTATTTTTGAAATACAGTAGATTCCGTTTAATTGGACCAACGGATAATCATACCAGCCGCTTATTCGGACCGAATTCTAAAGAACCAAAACATTTCCATTTTTCAACATAAGCTGAAGATTATTCGCTTATTGTGACCAAAAATCAGTTTAATCGGACCAGAGAAATGAAAGCAAATATAAAACAGGAGCCCTAAGTTGCCCGCGTAGATTGGCTTTAAAGCGGCTCAACGCAATTAAAAAATATTTTTAAACTTTAACTTACTTTCAATAAAATTCAACGATATTTACTGGGTAGATGTTTAGCAAAATTCCCACTAGATGACGGTAGTACTCAAGCAAAAGTCAAAGTTCAAGTGAATTTTCGAATCTACTCGGCTGAGCATTGAGCACGTATAATAAAATTAAATTATAATTTTAATAAAATTCTTCGATTGTAAAATAAGTACTTTTTACTTTTATGGGAGTTTTAATGGATGTTGTGTTCTTTTTAAAACTTCATATATATAACGTACTAGTAAGCCCGGCGGTCATACGAAATGACCGCTGTACTAGATATTATAAATTGTAATTAAAATGATTTGTGCAAAGGTGTGTGCTAATTCAAACTGAATTACCCAGGTCAGGCGGCGAGGACGCCCCTTTGCTTACTGCTTCACACTACTATATATTTATTTACTATATAATCAAATTGTTTGTGAAAAATATATATTTATCATCAAAAGAACTCGTTTAAAATTTTATTATGCTTTTCAAAACAAAAGTTTTAACGAAACTTTGAAAAAACTGCCACTCTAATATGTATATTCATAACTGCTCACCGTATGAACCGTTTTTCATGATCTTTTTTTTTTAATCGATAAAGGGTGGTTTCCCACAGGTCCCTTACTTGACCATATTCAATAATTTAAAAAAGGTTATGGGCAGAAATATAGTCATTTTTCTGTTTTCATCCATAACTTTTGACTAACTGAACCGATTGATGATTTTTTCTTTAATCGATAGAAGGTCGTCTAAATATCGCATATCAATTTGATTACATTGTGCTTTTAGAAAAAACGTTACGGGTGAAAAATAAGTATTTTTTCTTTTAATTGAAAAACTTGGCTTGATCTTTCTTTGTTGGAAAATTATTAATAAATATAAAAGTCATTATTAAGAAAGAGTTCGTTGCAAATATGCTGTAATAATAAAAGCAGTTACAACAAGAGTTTGATTTAAGGTTTCTCTGAAGCAAAGAAAAATCAATCAGTTTGTTTCCTCTAGAGACCTTTTAAAATATACTTCAAAACGGAATTTATCATACAATGAGTTAGTGCCCTTCACTCAAAGATTTGCCCTTTGATACGGAGTTTTTAAAAATAGAGTATTTTTATAAAAAATATGTGTTTATTGTAAAGTGTGAAGAATAATTTCATTCTTTAAACAACATCCACACAACTTTTAAACATAATTTTTGAAGTGAGTGCAAAGCTGTGATACGTTTTGATTCATGATTACTTTTCCAATCATGAATCAAGTACAAATATAAATGGCCCAGAGTTTGCAATTGTTCCAATGTAAAGTAACACAAGGCGTAGTGATAATTAGATAGTTTTGCTCGGCTTCAAAAATTATGTTTAAAAGTCGTATCAATGTTGTTTTAAGAATGATATTATTTTTCACTTTTAAACGCAATTTATAATTTGAAGTCGGTTCTATTTTTTCTAAAAATTATTTCATTACTTATTTATTTATTCACTTGAATTAAATTTGTAATCTAAACAGTGTGTCTACAGAATTTCAACGTGAAATTTCGTGACTTTTCCTGAACTTTCGAAAAAAGAGGGAGCTATACAGGATGTGTGTTTCTCAAGCAATTCAACAATATTGACAAAAATGTCCTTCTTGGTTGAATTTATACCTGAATATATTACATGTAAAAGTTCTTTTAACAAAGTTAAGAAAGAATAATATAAAACTTTCCGATGTTAGATTTTATAATACGAGAAAAAAAAATTCCTGTTTCAGATCAGACATAAATTTGCAATTTAAAACATCTTTTAAGCCGTTTTGCTGCTTTTTAAGGTTCGAACTACTTAAAGAAGCGCCTTAAAGAAAAAGAAAAAAAATGGAATAATTAAAATGTTTTTAGATATAAATCTTATGTATGTAAATACTAAAAAAATGTTTTATCTTGTAAAAATATTTACTTAAAAATTAAACAAAATCAAATCCCAGCGGTGACTACCACCAAGAGCGATAGCGCACCCCACACGGCTACCGGAATTTTCGCAGTCTGCTAAAAATCCTCATCAGAATAAGGACAATAGTCCTTAATATAAAAAGGGTATTAATTCTCGAAACGCCAAAAGTCATTGTTAGGATACCGAAACTGTCATTTAAAATCATTTTTAGAATACAGATATAAGTGTATTAACAGACAGTCTTCCCAAAAATTGCCGCCAGAAATATCCGAATCAGAAAGAAAAAAGGACAATAGTCCTGAAGAAGCCCCGTTAGATAAATTAGATAACAGTTTTTTTTAAAAGAAGCCCTTTAGTATATGGTCAACGGTTACCTAAAAATGCCTTTCAAAATAGGGAAATCAAAATTAATCTATCAATTGCCACTGTACCCTGTGCTGCAGAAAATAAATTTTAAATCAATTTAAAAAAAAAGAATTAAAAGCAAAACAAAAAAAAACAAAAAAAGATATTAAAGATTGGCTACTCCTCAAAACGCAGAAAATATTTAATTGGTATAGAATACGTTTTAAATTGTTTAAAAAGGAAGAAGAATCAGAAAGAAGAATTTGAAGAAAAAAAATAAATAATAAACATCGGCTGAACCTAAAAATGCTAAAAATATTGTGAACATGATTTTATTTAGTAAGTATACATGTAGACAAAATGGCAACGATAAAAAAGAAGCGTTTTATCAGTCGTCTGGAGAAAATAAATATAAGTTAATTAGAGTGGAAAGATAATTTCGAGATTGAAAAAACAAATACGATTTCGCATTTTATTTTATCTACATTTAAATGCACTAAATACCTATTATTCCAAGTGTACAACTAGAAAATTTTTCATTAAAAGCGTAAATAACCAGGTATGCACCAAAAAAAAAAGCGGAATGTGCGAGTACGACAGCTGAATAAAATTCATTTCACGAATTTAACCACCATTTCTACTTGAAAAATCTACAAAAACAGCAAACTGAAAAGAAATGAACACTAGGCTTTTAATTATGACCGTTCAGTCACACTTAATTATAATTCAGTACAAACGATGAAATTTCTTTGTTGTAAGTAATGAAAAATCGAATTATGAGTAATAAGAAAAAAGAAAGAGTCATAAAATGCGAAAGCAAAAATATCCGTATTTGTGTTTCATTTCTGAGCTTAGACCCTTGGCAACATATCAACAGCATTGCCATTAAAATAAAACTCAGCAGTACTTAACTTCTGTCTTATTTATTTGAAATATTTTTTCTACGTTTTTTGCACGTAAAAACATAACTCTCATTAAATGAAATATATATCCATAAGTCATGACTAGAAGTGAAATTTAAGATTCTAGTCTTGATTTATTTTCAGACAAGAAAGGGCTGTAGTACGCTCAGTTTCTGAGAAAGAGAGAAAAAAAGAATAATAAATTTTACTTAGCTGAACTATATTACAGATGCAGTACAATAGCGAAATTTTCCTTAGCGGAAAAAGTGTGATCTATTTATCATATTATGCATAGTTTAAATTATTCTTTAATGTGTTTTAAACTTTTGCACTATAAAATAAACTAGTCTAAAGAAAAATGTCAGAAATAAATTGTGGTACGTTTATGTGTAGAAAAATTTCTTTCTTGCTTTTGTTTAACAGCAAAAATCTATTAATTTTTTTCACATTCATCATTTGGGTTGCATATTTTTATTTAATTTTCGGCAATAATTTGATCAAAGTTCATGCATACATATATATATATATGCATGATATATGAAGCAAAGTATATGTAACGAAATATTGGCATTGCAGGTTTCTGAGAAATCCCAGCATAGCATGTGAGGAGTTTTTATTTATATTATATAGATAACGGAAATAATTTTCAAAAGGAAGGCGGGAGTTACATGAAAAATAGTAAATAATCAAAATTTTATTAAATTTTATATATATATATATATATATGTGTGTGTGTGTGTGTATAGTGTGCTAATTTATTTAACTTATTTAAAGGATAAACAAGATGCGCACACACCCCTATCTTGTTTGAATCAACTTAAAAACGATATGTGAGAGATTTTAGCTCAATAGATCCACTGAAAGGTTTTCCACATTGATTATAAAGTTCTAAAAAATTTTGCCCAAAAATGCATGTTTCAATTTTTTTTTTTTTAATTTTCCAGGAAATTTTAGTGTTGGCCATATTTCCATTCTTGTTATGACCCATTTTTTCATCTGAGAATAACCTGCATACTTCCTTTTTTTTTTTTTACGGGTGGAAAATTCTCCGTTAGCAGGCCGAATAAATTTAGTTCATAATGTTGGCACCGGTGCATGTTACCAGTTGTGTACCATTTTTAACCAGTGCTGCTTTCGGTATTGCACCCATGCTCGCAGCATATGCAACGCTTTAAACTCCTACGCAATTTGATCGACTTATACATAGATTGAAATTTCCAGCCCCTGAAATGAGTAGACCACAAATATCTACGTAGCATTCATTCTTCTAGCTTAAAATTCCCCCAAATTGTCATTCCACATCTGTACTGAAGATTTTGAAAGAGTTGAAGCATGGAATACATTGCGTTTCCATCTTATATGACTACATCACAAAACTGATTTTTTGTCATAAGTTTTTTATCACTATTATTCCTGTATTACATAGATTACGTAGTGCACATTCATTTACATCTGTGCACTTTTATTATTGTTATTATTCGATCCATCAAATGTGTACTATGCTAAATTTTATTAAATTGCGCGGTGTTCATGAAAAGCACTCTTTTTCTAAAGTCTGCCACCGCTCCGTTTCTAAGTGCAAGCAGGAAATCTAATTTGTGCTGTATAGGGTTAAATAAATTTTTATCTTTTATACGATTAAGATTTGGGAATTCAAACATTCTCACCAGTGTGCATTAAGTATTGGACATTTACCATTCAATTTTCCTTTTGCACTTCAAGTTCTTATTAATCTTTTTGTCGAAACCAATAAAAAATGCAATACCTTCAAACAAAAATTTTCCCGCTCCAAATTCCTTTTTTCTCACTCACTTCCACATTTGACACATGCTTTTGCTTGACGTAACCCCCCAGGATTAACCTGTTGCTAAATTTTCTCGTCAATGCTCTGCATTCAAGTTGCATCAATTGTTAGTGACGTATCATGATGTGCCTTTTCAAACCTCAACACACATGATAAACTCATCGTTTGACACTTCCTGTTTCATAAGACAGTGAATCCCTCTGACATGGCGTAATAGTCCCAACCGGTAACAAGTGGCTTACTGTCCTGCCGAAGTCCTAATCCCCTTTCTCTATCCACATAATTCCATTCACTGATCTCATAGAGGAGATGACGAATGATTGTAGCCATCAATGGTGACACATAAGAAGGGCAAAAAAGTGCCATGATTTACTTTGAGCAATGATGATTTGTATCACACTTTTTCTTGAGTGTTTTTTTTTTTTTTCGCTAAATCATATACGATTTTGAAAACATTTATTGCTAAAATAAATCTTTACTTGCGAACTTATCTGATTGATATTTGATAACTCCTTAATTATCTAACTCACAACAGCAAATGTTCTTTCCGTTTATTTTTATGCAAAACATAATCTTATTTCTTAACTTACTCAGAATGTAAAATTATCATTTAAACCTTGGGCAAATTATTATGTGTTCCTGTTATTTGCATAGTTTAAAAATATAATTTTAAGCAATGTGTCATTCTTAATTCAAGAAAGAATGACAGATTTCATGTCTATATACTTTTATTAATATATTAATAATTACGTATTATTAAAAATAAATATATTTTTCTCTACTAAAGTATTCGAAGTTTATAATCAGTGTAACTACCACTTTTGCTGTCCCTTAGTTGTTTTTTAAAGAGATAATATTATTTATTTAAGTGTAAGTAAGACATTATTTACCAAGCGAGAAATAAATATATAAAAACCATCACTGAATTTTGAAGCTGTCGCAGAAAAATACATTGTGTGTTTAGGGTTTTAAAGCGTTGTTATCCTCATGTGTAACCAGTTTATCGTAATAAGATACTATTTTAAATGCAATAATACATAAATTAAATCTTCCAGTCCGTATTGTTTCCCTCCGCATGAAAATTTGAGTATTCTAGAATGTGTAAACTTTGTTTTGTAACGGTGGTTATTAGCAGGGCTGTGTAAGTCGGAGTCGTTTAAAAATGTGTCGACTACCGAATAGTGGCCGAATATTCGTTACATCCCTAATATACATTTATAACGGGAGTCTGAGTTTTAAAAATCCAGGAGTTGGTTATTTCTCCAATCGACTCCGCAATCCTGGTTACTAGTTATAAAAATTTTCCATTCTCGCTGAAAGAGGGAAACGAAGAAGAAAAACGAAAGCTACTGTCTGACCATGAAACCCAGGTATCTAATTGGTAGAGCACTGAGAAATATCTATTTATTTTCAAGGAGAGAAACAAACGGAAGCATTTACGACGATAAAATAACCTACTGGAAATATTGTGGTGTATTCGCTAAGGCAACTTAGCTGTAACCGGATGTCAAGACAGAACGTCAATGTTTTTGTACGAATGCTCAATGCATCTATCTATCAATTAATGTCTTATTTACTGTGTTTTAATGTGTGTAATGTTAATAAATAGTGTTATTGGATTATTCTCAATGGATATCTAAAATACAGGACATTGGCGACGAGGATGGGATACTTCACGGCAAAGAACTCACGTTTTTTTAATGCTATCGCTACAGTTCGCACATTAGACTGTGAAGGTAGGACTTGTAACTTTTACTATACCTCTTGAATTGTTGAAATAATTCAATATTAATCAGAAAAATGGCAGAGGGAAGTCAGCAAGACATTATTGAGAAGTTGATAGAACAAAATAATGCATTAATGGAATGCTAAAAGATCGTAGCAAAAACGAAACTGTTCCGAATCATCCAAGTAAGAGCGTGAACGTTCAATTTGATAAATATGATGAATCTGCTGAGTCATGTGATTCTTACATTGACAGATTTACGGCTTTTTTAGACGTTCAAAACATTCCCGAGGAGAGGAGAGGGAAAGCATTCATCTCGTGTTTGTCGCCGAAGCGGTTTACATTGCTGAAAAGTCTCATTGCGCCAACTAAGCCTGCCGATAAGAGTTTCGACGAACTACGGATTATTTTAAGTAAACATCTGAACCCAAAGCCATTGATTATTCCTGCAAGGCATGCTTTTCTCAATCGAAAACAACAGGATCATGAATCAATTTCGTGTTTTATGGCTGAGTTACGCACACTCGCTGTGCCATGTTCGTATCCAGATGATGTTCTTAATGTAATGCTTCGCGATGTGTTCGTCAGTGGATTAAGAAATGGTCAAATTCTAAATCGAATTTTTGAAGAAAAAGATGACATTGACTTAGAGCGTACCTTAAATATCGCTCTTGCGATGGAAAAAGCTTTTCAAGGTGCTAAAGATTTAATTGGAAACGGAAAAATAATTTCAGTTAATGCACTAAAAAGTTCTAAAGCTTCAAAGGAATTGCAAAAGAAAGCTACAGTAAGGAAAACACAAGAATGCTACCGCTGTGGAAAAGACAACCACACAAGTTCTAATTGTAAATTTAAGGACAATATATGCAATTATTGCAAAAAGAAGAGACATTTAAAGCGCATTTGCTTTAAATTTAAGCATGACAGTAAAAAGAAGAACCCTAAACAAAATAAGCAAATTATGGTCACTGATGAAGAACCTCAAGGTGAGTCAGAACAACTTCCTTTTTATAATGTGCAATTAAAGGGCAAGGCTAATGATAATAGATTGCCAATACTTTTGAATGTTAAAATTGACGGTCACCCAATTAAAATGGAGTTGGATACCGGAGCTGCTATCTCTACGATGAGTATTCAAAATTTCCGGAAGATATCAAAAAAATCACTTACACCATGTAAAGTTATTCTTAAATCCTATACAGGGGACACCATTACTCCTTTGGGACAAGTAGAAATTGAGGCACAATATCAGAACCAGAAAAGGAAGGTTAAACTTTTCATACTTAAGGAAAATCTAGACACTATTTTTGGCCGAGAATGGCTATATTCTTTCAAAATTGATTGGAATTTTGTGAAATCAATTAAATCGGAAAATGTGAGTACAAAACGTGATAACCGATTAACTTTGTTGCTGGAAAAATATAAAGAAATATTTAATGAAGAATTTGGTGAAATTAAAAATTTTGAATGTAAATTAGAACTCAAACCGAACGTTAAGCCTGTTTTCATCAAATCCCGAAGTGTTCCTTTTTCATTGAAAAGCAGGGTGGAAAATGAAATAGATCGATTAGAAAAGCAAGGCATCATCGAAAAAGTTGATGCATCGGAATGGGCTACTCCGGTGGTTCCAGTAATCAAGAAGGATGGCTCCA
Source organism: Octonoba sinensis (assembly GCA_038502835.1). NCBI lineage: Eukaryota > Metazoa > Arthropoda > Arachnida > Araneae > Uloboridae > Octonoba > Octonoba sinensis. The sequence continues at coordinate 85,243,541 of CM076604.1, forward strand.
TACGATTGTGTGCAGATTATTCGGTTACATTAAATCCGAATTTGATAGTTCAGCAACATCCCTTACCACGATTGGAGGAAGTTTTCTCTTCTCTGAGTGGAGGTGCACAATTTTCTAAAATTGATTTCAGCCGTGCCTATCTCCAAATGAAGGTACATGAAAATAGTAAAAAATTATTGACTATCAATACTCACAAAGGTTTGTACGCCTGCAAACGCCTCATGTATGGATTGAACTGTGCCCCAGCAATTTGGCAGAAGTATGTCGACAGTTTGTTTTCTGGATTAGAAGGAATCAAGGCCTTTATGGATGATGTTAGAGTGACTGGACTTGATGACGAATCTCATTTTTCCAGGTTAGAAACATTTTTTCAAATTTGTAAGGATAACGGATTAAAAATCAATTTGAAAAAGAGTGAATTCTTCAAGGATGAAATCAATTTTCTAGGTCACAAAATAAACTCCTCTGGCATTCAGAAAACAGATGAGAAAGTGAAAGCTATTGTGAATGCTCCCGTCCCAAAAAACGTGCAAGATGTTAAAAGTTTTCTAGGTCTCGTAAATTTTTATGGAAAATTTTGCGAGAAACTTTCTACTTTAGCCTACCCGCTGTACAACTTGACAAAAAAAGATGTGCAATGGAATTGGTCAAAAAAGTGCCAATCAGCTTTTGATGCAATCAAAAATGAAATTTGTTCAGATAGGGTACTGATGCATTATGATCCAAACGTGCCTTTAGTGTTAGCAACAGATGCATCACCTGTTGGTTTAGGTGCTGTTTTGTCACATAGATTACCAGATGGAACTGAAAGACCTATTTCTTTTGCTTCGAAGACTCTTACGCAAACTGAATTACGTATTCACAGATAGATAAAGAAGAGGCTCTAGGTATATCCTGGGGTGTGAAAAAGTTCTATCTATACCTCGCGGGTCGAAGATTCATCTTAGTGACGGATCACCAACCTCTCACACAGATTTTTGGATCAAAGAAAGGCTTACCTGTCATGTCAGCAACAAGACTTTTACACTATGCTCTCCATCTGCAATCTTTTCAATTTGATATAGAATATCGAAAGAGTAAAGAAAATAACAATGCTGACTGTTTGTCAAGATTAGCTCTTAAATCAGAAGAACTAGATGTTCAAGATGACATTTCCATGATTCAGATCTCTCAGATAGAGACGCTTCCAGTAACAGCCAAGAGTTTGACTAAAGCAACTATGACTGATGAAAAATTAGGTCCACTGTTGCAAGATTTAAAGTTGGGAGCAAATGTGAAGGGGAAGGAGAATTATACCTTGGAGTCTGGATGTATTCTATACGGACAAAGGGTCTGTATTCCGAAGATCTTACAAAGACAGATCTTAGAAGAGTTGCATTCCGGTCACATTGGAATGGTGAAAATGAAGGCCATAGCCAGGTCGTTCGTGTTTTGGGAACATATCGACCAAGATATTGAAAGGATGGCAAGAGACTGTCTCGAATGCGCAAAATACAAAACTAATCCCAATAAATCAAAAGTCCACTATTGGGAATACCCCACCAAACCATGGGAGCGGGTACATGTTGATTTGGCAGGACCGTTTCTGGATTCGATGTTTCTCGTCATAGTGGATGCTCATTCGAAATGGATGGAAGTGTACCCTATGAGGTCGACAACATCCTTCAACACCATCGAAGTTTTGAGAGACTGTTTCTCACGCTACGGACTCCCCATAACGTTAGTCAGCGACAACGGCTCTCAATTTACCGCAAAGGAGTTCCAGAACTTCGTAAATAGTTGCGGTATAAGGCACAAAACCTGTGCCCCCTTCAATCCTTCTAGTAATGGTCAGGCTGAGAGATATGTGTTTGCATTGAAACAGTCCTTGCGAGCACTAAAGAATTTTCCAGGATCATTGAGACAAAAACTAGTGATATTTCTCACTCAGTATAGAAAGGCACCGAATGGTACAACTGGTCAGAGTCCCTCAATGCTTTTTCTCAAGCGTGAAATACGTACAAGAATTGATCTTGTGAAGCCGGAGCTAAAGAAGGAAATTGAAGACAAACAAAGGAAAAATAACATCTATTTTCGAGATCGAGTTTTTGAAAATGGAGATAAAGTTGCTATCAGGAACTACAATGCTCCAAATAATAAATGGATTTTCGGAGACGTCGTATCACGAGATGGACAGCTGCATTACGCTATATTGGTTGATGGAGTTTTGATAAGACGCCATATAGATCAAATTCGTCCAGCTGGCGACTTTCCAATGGAAAATCAACACTACGACCCTTGTCAATTTTACCTACCCAGGAGTACAGAAAGGGATAAGGACTCATCACTTCCAGCTACATTAGCTGATACATCACCTAAGTCGTCTACCCAGGATGCATCAAGTGGAGACTCATCAGATGTTATTCCGTCTTCTCCATCCTCTCTTTCTCAGCGTAGTGCAGTAGCTTCTTCACCTGTGCAGATCCCTGTGACTACACCTACACCGCAGCCAGCACCACTCCGAAGGTCTTCCAGAATCCGCCGAGTGCCAAACAGATTGGACTTGTAGACTTACCTTACTAAATTCCAGATTCTGTCACTTCTCAAATAAGGGGGAGGAAACTGTGGTGTATTCGCTAAGGCAACTTAACTGTAACCGGATGTCAAGACAGAACGTCAATGTTTTTGTACGAATGCTCAATGCAACTATCTATCAATTAATGTCTTATTTACTGTGTTTTAATGTGTGTAATGTTAATAAATAGTGTTATTGGATTATTCTCAATGGATATCTAAAATACAGGACAAATATACTTTGTAATTCTGTCGTAAGTGTAACTTTAGTTAACTGTAAACTGTACGCACATTTCAAGAAATTCAAATACTCGTATAAGAACGGCACCATCTGAATGTTTATAGTAGTAGTGGCAGTTGATGTTGCAATGTGTTGTTAAAATGTATCGATTGGCAAAAGTTGGAAAATTATGCAAATGCTTTATTTTTTATTTGATCATTCCAGTGTATCAGGCAAACCTCTAGAAAGCATTGTAACTGTTAACGGTCATGAGGAAAATAATTGTTGTCATAAAAAAAAAATCCCAACCGCTTTTTGATTATAGCAATATAAAAAGAAAGAAAGAGTGAAAAGACCAAAAAAAGCGCGTCTGTAAATTCGTCAATGTACTCATCAATTAAATGTTGAACGTATGTCTCTCCCATCACTTCCCACTCTTTCCGCGTTAATACGAATTGAAGAGTCGGAAATATGAAAATTTATAAAATGTAAAATGTTGCATTATTTTGAGCTATTTTTTTTATTTATGAGCCCTACAAAGAACAGGAAGATATTGTTGTTGAGCTTTGGGTCCGCCAAAAGAAGAACTCGGTGACTTTAAAAAAAAAAAAAACACACAATTTATTTCCAGGAATTTTTACAGAGAAATTCCAGATTATTCTCCAACACATTCTTATCCAAAAATTGTCCTACGTAAGGAGCTCCACTAATAAGCCAGTGTTTCCCAACCGGTGATTCGTGAAACCCCAGGGGTTCGCGAAAATAACATTGCAATGGCGGAATTTTTATTTGCTAACGTAAAAGAAAAAAACAAAGTAATAAATTTACAGACATATTAGGTCGGAAAGTAAAAATGATTTTTGTAAATGATCCGATAATGCGTAAAAGTTGTGGACATAAGAAGCACGCGGGCAAAATTTGAAACACCTATTTCTTGTTATGTGATTTAAGTTGAATCTCAAAGTAGTAACGAAAGATATTCATTGATTTATTTTAAATTTAAACGCATGTTTCTCCAACCATTTCCCATTTTTTTCCTCGCTAGCACGAAGAACGTGTCGGAAATAAAAATGTTACTAAAATGTAAGTTGCATTATGTTCTGCTAATTTCTCATATACAGGCCCCCAAAGAGGAACCTAAAGATTATTTATTCAGAAATTTGAAATTTCGAACTCATATTTATCAAACTTTATTCAAACTTTTGCGAATTTCGTATAGTTCAACCAGAAAGTGGAATCGAATGATATTTATTGATTGATTCAAAATTTTGTATGTATATTTCTCATGCGGACTATGTTTCTCTTTTGCACTACTGGGAAAATAATTTAAAATATTTTTTGCAAATACTTATGTTTAAAAAGAACGAATAATAAAGAAGTAATTTTAGTCTCTGTTTAAACTTAGATGTTTTATACTTATATTTTCATTTCCTGTTAGGATCTGTTGTGCAAAATGGAAAATAAATGTGCTAGCAAATTTTAGTTTTGCTACCCGTTACTAACGACTACAAAAAGGGGTTCGCCATTTTGTTTCGGATCTTAGAAGAGGCCGCAAGGAAGAAAAGGTTGGGAACCACTGCACTAAGCAAAACCATGAAAACTCTTCTACCTAAGGAGTTCCGCTCAGTAAAATCAATGCCAGCAGTTCACTAAGTACGCACTCCAAAACTTTCCAACAACTAAAACTGCTCTCTTTAAACTGAACTGAAATTGAAACTGGGCTCTCTTTCTGGCCAGTGCTCCTTGGATAACACATTATGAACAATCCAGAATGTTCCAGCAAAATCAGGATTATCTATAAGGATCGGAAAGTCGCCAAATTTGGTGCCAAAAATGAAGCCAACTTGGCGATATCTCGCCAATTACTCGCCAAACACATAGAAACCTACAGTAAAGGGATAGCAAAATTTAGTTAAGAGTTGAACACATCCTAAAACAAAATCTATAAACACAGGTTCATAACATTAATTTATTCACTAATTTGAAATTTTGTATTCTCACATTTATCATACTTTCTTTCAACTTGTGCTAACACAATGAGAAACTTGAAAATGAAAATATAAATGTTTCTCTTAATTTCCATGCCAGTTGGCATATTTTGTAATTTTCAAACAAAAAATAGAACCGATATACATTTATCGATTACTTCAAAACATGTCGTTCCACAACATTATTGTACTATCGAGAAAACAATGTCTAAAAATAGTTTTTGCGAATACACATATTTGCTACCCAATTAATGAATCAAAACAAAAGAACAACTAATGAAAAGTAGGTTTTTTGAAGCTATTATTTTAGATTTTATTTATTCATCAATGTTTTGCACACACACACAATCATATTTTCATTTCCTCTTATGAACTATAGTGCAACACAGGAAATAAATGCTTCATAAAAATATTTTTCAACTTTCTCAAAATAAATAAATAAATGAAAAGCTTAATACCATCAAATATTTTTTTAAAGAAAAAAATGTCTTACTTCAAACTTAAATTCATACCTTACATGTAAGAACATATTAAAAAATATCTCATTCATTTTAATGTTTTACCTGTTTTAGTACAGAGAGAAAACCTTTTGTTGATAAAAATATGTAAAGTATATTTAAAACCACTTTTACATTTTCACAAATAAAAAATACAGGCGAATTATATTGCAAACTACATAATTTAAAATCTACAAATTATTTTTACGTACTTCTGAAAATACAGCAGAGTTTTTGAAGAAGGGTAAATATCTATTGATGTGTTTATCAAAGGTAGTTAAGGACGAACAGTTATTTTCGTAACGATGAACAAGAACCTCCTCTTCTGTTAACATGAACTCTTTGGGAAATTTACTTTCAGAAACTTTATCAATCGTTATTGCGGAAACTGAATAAGGCTTGATAATATAATTCATATCTGATGATATTACATCAGTATTGGCCGTTGTACTATACATCTCAGATGATTCGTATGCATCGTTTGAATAATCGCCACAGAAATTTTTATGCTTCAAAGCTATTTCAGAAGAATTTGTTATTGTATAACGAATATCTCTCAGTGTATCTGCCAGCAAGTATTGCTTTGGGAAAATGAAATCCTTAATGTTTACCAAAACGATTTCACTGTGCATTTCAACACATCTATGAACACAGTCTTGAACATATTCAGAAATTACTACTTTTTCTGGACAAACGCCGCTTTCTGCTACCCACGATTGAATATGAATTCCATGTCCATTGCTTTTTAAACGCTGTAAGAAACTCAAAACTTCTGAAGATACACCATAAATGTAAAAATAGAAAGTTTTTACTCCAATGATTTCATAAAAGGCCACGAAATTGGCAATATCTTCAAGTTTTAATGCATTTGGAAGTGGACTAACACAGGCTGCTATATTTTCTCCAACTGAATCTATTCTTCTGGACGATTCGTAAACCTGTACTTTCAGCCATTGCTTAGGTACTGCATCCGCAAGAGATATAATAGCAACCTTTTCAGGTATAATTCCATTTATGGTACTACAATATAAGATAGCAACATTACAACTAAAAAATCTTGCCAATGAAATGTTCACGAGTCTTATTTCATCATCAGGATATTTAATAAGACATCGAAGTTCTTCAGACGATGTGCAGTTTTTGGTAATTCGACCTATAACAACAAGAAATGAATCTTGAATTTTTGATGAATCATAGAACGCAGAAAAAACTGCCACATTGTCCGTTACATTGCGCCAGTAAGGTGTCGTTTCTGATTCAACGGCATCAATACTTGTTAGATCTATAGCTAAAACAGTCGAGTCCAGTATGCTGATGAAACGTTGGTCAAGGTCATAAGTTTCATAGATCACCAGTCCACACATTATTGTAATCAATAATAACAAAAACGTATTGCAAAGACTTATCCATTGCTTTGGTGTACAGTCACAACATTCCGCAAAAATATTTCTTGGTGTAAAAACTTTCATTCCGGTAACTCAGAAGAAACTGAAAAAATAAAATTCCCAATTTAAGAAAAAAAATGTATATAAATGCTCGTGTTAAGCTTTGCAACTAATCCGTTACAGGAAAAACTTCTAATATAAGTTATTAAGAATGCAGGAAATTTTATATATAAGTATACATTTTGTTGAATTACTGAAAAAATACATATTCTAAAAATATATACAACACTATAAGTCCATCTGCACTGCTGCAAGTATTCAGCACTGAAATGTAAAGTACTGAAAGCAGCGCATAGTTGTACAAATCAATATTTATTTCTAAACAGTGTTCAAGTCTTAAAAAAAACTTTCTTTTTCTGTAAATCTCAATAAGCATGAATTAGTTTTGTATGAAAATGCGAAATTTGAAGGAAAAGCACAGTGCCTTCTTTAAGAGTTCTAAAATTTTCTACGACTATCACAAAATAGAATGCTAAGTTCACTGTGGTTAAATCTTTAACCTAATTGGGTTCCACATAATAAAAACGTTAAACTAAACACTAAGTGCATAACCCATATGTTTATTGCATATTTAGTAACTTTTGAGTGTATATTTGCATAAAAGTATTACGTTCATCAAATTTGAAGACGAATATGTGATATTACATTATTATTGTTATTATTTTTCATTTAAGTTCAAAACTTTAATTTGATGTAAAATATTTCGTTCATTTCAGTTAGTGCATTTATTGTGATATCTAAAACTAATATTTCAATAAAATTTAAAGAAAAAGTAATTATTTGAATATTGTAATCGATACAGAGCTTTAATATACGACCTAAATATTGAAGTTCGGATTAGCACGTGTCGAATGTATAATGTCTACCCCATCCTTACTAGTCTGTACCTGTATTCAAAATTTCCCTTATATGCACCGAATAATATTTTGAAAAAAATGTATACGTTATGAAAATAAAAGCTTTCTGTTAGAAATTCAATCATCGAAAATATCTTTCTTTTGGACGCAAGCCAAGTTCATCCCAGCAAGAAAAAAAAAAGAAACATATAATATTCACCAAAGATTAGTGGCCTGCAATGGCGACTCGCCTATGTGTGTACATGAGCACGTCAACCCCCCAGGAAAACGAAGGAAAAAAAATTATAAAAAAAATAAATAAAATGATGCTCCACACACACAATTTTGGTAATTTCCAAGTCGTTAAGAAATTTTAAAGAAACTTTTCGTATATTTCCTCAATTGAAAAATGACGTATAATGATAATGACATGTATTGACAGGATAAATGATGTAACTAAATTCAATGAAAATGTTATGAATTTTTTCGCCTAAAAAATAAAAAAGAAATTTAAAAAAAAATAAATGAAAGAAAAAAAAAATTTAAAAGATTAAAAAGGAAGAAAAAACAAACAAGTTGATTTAGTGAGCAAAAATTGTACTTGCCTGTGCTGTGATCATCGTTCAAACAGTTCAAAATTATATAAGAAAATAATATTGTGGTTTCATTACTTTCCATTGTAAGAAAAAGAAAATTTTATTTTATTTTTAAATCAATGAGATTTTTTAAGGTGCATTGTTTTCCTTAACTTTTGAAATAAATTTTAACTTGTAATTTACGTCGTTCCTGCATATGTCAGTTTCGAAATTTGTTTTGTGAATTTTCGTTTGAATGATCCGCGAGCCGCTGCTGGAGACGTGCAGTTTATAGAGAATCCAGAAACTCTGTTTGGTAGGGATAATTCTTTGCCTGTCAATTGGTGGAGTGAGGATTAGAAAATCCCCCCCCCCCCGACTATAATATCTTTATAACCAGTATGTGTATACATTTTGTTCATTTTTAATGTAACATGCATTGAGCTTATGATATCCTTTGCTCGCCCCACCTAAGCTCCCTGGATATTGTGAAATAACAGGCCGGGGTGATTATATTTGTCCTCATTCGACCCACATGCTCAAACGTGTTCGAACCTTTTAGTTATTTATTTTCCATTTTCCATCGGTTTAATTGTGATTTACAAATTAAGTAAATAACTTCAGCATTTTCTTCCCTTTTATTTTAACATTTCTTTTCCATTCCGTAAATGGAATGGGAAATAAATATTATTCCGATATGACATTCTATTTCCATGTCGTATCTGTGCAAATTATTGATAAAAGTAAGCAATACAGATTCAATTAATAAAATAGAAGTTTAATGAAAGTAACTCACATTAATATGAGAAACAGATCAGAATAAAGAAATTAGAAAACAAAAACTTAATCATTACAAATGAGGAAACCAGAGGTCAGGGGTCTAAAGGCAAAAATGTTAAAAATCTAAGGATATGATAATGTTGGGGTAAATGATTAATAATAATTTAACGCTTCGAGGGGGGGGGAGGGTTCAAGAAATTGCGACAGTTTGTGACAAGGGCAGAGGAGAGGGTAACAAGAAGAGTGACAGCACACATTTTAGTTTCTATAAAAGCATTTAAAATCAGCAAATTAAATTTATTCAGGTTTGTTTTTTTAATTTTCATAATTTGATTTTCAAGTTTCATTGATTTCATTTTGTATCGAAAATACCGATTCTGCTTAAAATTTAAATTTATTTCTTGTTAAAAGTTTAAAAAGAAATCTTCTTAAGCATTTACACTTTTAACATTAAATTGCTCGGGTCACTTTTTCAGAATTCGAACACTATTTTTTACTATTTTATTCTAATTATCTCATTTGTTGTTGTAAACCTTAGTCTCGTTTTATACAAGTTAAGTACACATGTAATCATAGTTATTGTTTTACTCACAAATGTCATTAAAAGCGCAAAAGTAAAATTAGAAATGTGATCTATAACATAGTGCTTTGTTTCTGAACTGCAACACCGAAAGTATATATGCTTACATAATATAGAGTGACATGTGACAAAGAGGGGTAGGTGGTGTGTTGGGGGGACAAGACATGTGTGTGGGGGGGTCTGCTGAAGTGTGAGATTTTGTGACAAAGGGGGGAGGGAGATCAAATATGTTTGAAAAAATTGTGACATCATTTATGAACGGCCCCTTATGGAACTATAACCTGTTGACTTCTTTTTTTCGCATCACAAGATGGGTCCCCCGGATGGATAACAAGGAAATATTTTGCCTAGTTGCATTTATAGTTAGTGAAGAACGGAAATAAGATCAGAAAACTTCCTCCTTGAAACTTATCAAAGAAAGAGAAAAAAAACTTTTTATGTCTAGAGGCAGGTGGGAAAGTGGATGCAAAACGATACTTCTAATTTGTATGAAACTTCTAATTGATACGGAAAACTCAGGGCGTTCTTAGAATTCATGATGTGTGGGGAGAAAAAAAATCGCACGTGGGGGGGGGGGATTAGAGATTAGTAGAGTTTACTGTGCAACCTAGCACTCAATAGGTCAAACATGTTACATTATTGAAAAGTTTAATAAAATACTTAGAGCAGGGGTTCCCAACCTATGGGTCAAAACCCTAGAGTGGGTCACGGAGTACTTCTCATGGGTTCGCCATATGATTTCTAATTTTAAATTTTAAAAAAATCTGAAATACAATAACTCTTTGGAACACTGAATATCATTTTTTTCGAAACTTAAGGGCATAAATTACAAAGAAATTGTCTAGTGACATGATAATTTTCGTCATATCCGACCAAAATAAAATCTATCAAAAATATTTAAAAGAAAAAAATGTGAAAATAATATTCAAATAATATGCGAAAAAAAACTAAATCATGTACAGAATTTGAATAAGTTCAAATAATTTTCAGAAATATTCAAATAAAAGCAGTCTCTTTTATTATATGGCGGCAATATTTCTTTTTCAAAAAAATCCTTTAATTATTTCTTTGGGGTCATTCACAAATGATGTCACGCTTCAAGGGGAGGGGGGTTCGAGAAATTGTGACAAGGGGGAGGGGGTAGCAAGAAGTGTGAGATTCCTCATTTATACTTAAAATCTGAAAATTAAATAGTTTCATGAAATTTATTTCAAAATTTTTATTGTTTTATATTTTTATTGATTTCATTTTGTGTCGGAAACATCGGTCCTAAGTAAGGTTTAAATTAACTTCCAGTTTAAAGTTTGTTAATTTTTAGAATTCGAACAATTGATACGTTTTCAATCAAAACGAAATTTTTGTAACTGGCATATTCTTCCAAGTAATGGGGGAAACTACTCGTATCCGCAACTGCGGGTAATGTGCAGTTTTGTACTCTTTATTTTATTTTATTTTTATTTTATTTTTTTTTTTTTTTTCAACATGCAATTATTACTTGAAATACTTTAGTATCAATCTTGAAACTAAAAGCGGGTGTTGAGCAGAAGTCGGAATACGTTGATGGGAGAAAACCTATCATAATAACACAAAGCGAAGGAAATGAACGCAATCCCGCTTAAGTGTAGTATGTCCCCCAAGTGACCCTATTTAAATTACATTTTATGACTGAATCTGCACCTATAGTGATCTATAGCATCTTGAATCCATTTTAAAAGTGTTTGCAATAAAATTAAAAAATAAGTCTTTTAATAACATAAGACTAGACTTTTCCGTGCGAACCTTAGAATAAAGATATCCAATGGGAGCTTGAAAATTCTGGAACCCTCATGTAGCTAGGAGCTTTGTCGTCGTTACTCTGTATGTAAATTAAGTGTTAACTCGCAGAAACTCGAAAAATGAGCTGAAGATATTATGGCTCTCAGGTACAGAAATTAGGTTCAAATAATAATAATAATAATAATAATAATAATAATAATAATAATAATAATAATAATAATAATAATAATAATAATAATAATCATGATGATGATGATGATGATGATGAAAATAATAATAATAATGATGATAATGTATAATAATAATAATAATGATAATGTATAATAATAATAATAATAATAATAATAATAATAATAAATATAATATAATAATGTTTATAATAATAATAAAATATGGGTGAAATGTCAAACTGTTCCTTGACAGACCCCCTCCCCCCTTGACAGACATTTCTCAACTTCACGGGTTAGTTACCACATCACAGAAATTCAATAGAGATAATTGTTGTACCTATACATGTTATATGCAGTAGGATACAGATCGACCACGAAGTTCTGACATTTGGACGCTTCTACGCATGACAGAAAAGGACGAATCCATTCGAGTTTTAGGGAACTTCGTCCTGCAGGTGAGTTTATTAGCACGCAAATCAGAATGTTTGCTTCTCTGTTTTTTGAAAGCAACTAAATTTAAAAACTAGATATAGCATCAGTTGGAAAAAAATCAAGTAAGCTTTCCGAAATTTAACGATATCACAAACGGCCCTTTCCTTATACCAGCAGTTCCTCCCTTGAACTTGAATGAATTCTTCTTGGCACTCTGCAAGGCAGATTGCTTTGGTTGATGGTAGAACTGTAGTCTACTTTAATAATTATTATCAATATTCTTCAAACATTATGTATATTTGTTTCATATAGCAAATACGTGCTCTAGATTTTGTTAAATTGCTATGTAACACACAAGAAAGCCAATAAAAGAATTATAAATGACGCTGATGAACATAAATACCTTCTATGGAACAAATGTCATCTCTCTCAACTGAATAGCTTTATAGTAAGCTTTAATTGCTGAATAATGTTTTCTCGTCTTTGGGAAAAATAATTTCTCTTTTAAAATGCTGTGCGTGACTTTAGTAAAAGTCGCCTTCATTTTCTTCCAACACATTGCGCAATTTAATACTAATCTTTTTCAATGTAAAAACGTTTTTTACTTTTTAACAAATTGTTATAACGTACAATTAAAAAATATGAATAATTAATAACTTAAATTGCTTTTTATGAATTATGGTTATTTTTATAACTTTTTTAAAAATTACTGTTCTACTCTACTTATGAAAAAATACAATTTAATCAAGTTTAAATTTAATTAATTAAAATTTGAATAACTAATTACTATGCAACTTTCTTGTTCAATATTTTTTCTAATGTTGCTTGTGTTCACTCTTCCATTTCTGATTAGTAGGAAAAAATATACTTAAATAAACGTCATGAATTTTAACCGCATTTCAAAAGTTGAGAAAATCATTCGTATATGTTTAATACTATTAAATATTAATTCAATTTAATACCATTAAAAATATCATTGCTATTTTTTTTTTGGATCGCCAGTTAGCACTTCTGAATATTATAATTGCTTTCAGTAGCTAATTAATTGGTGCTACTTTTGAAGAATCATCCTTCGTTTCGTCGATCGGTTTTACCATGATTTAAGAGGAGCTTTTTATATCACAAAAAAAAATTTCAATGGAAAACATCTTAAACTTAAAACTTGTCTTATAGCTTAAAACTCTATAATTACTACAAACGTACAAATTTACACGAACAGTTACTAACTATACTACTTTATAAATAAACTGAATTTACTACTCTACTTCATAAATAAATTTTACTACTTACAAACTTTGTTTATCTTCATTCCAGGGTCACTACGCGTGTGCCTTCAAATAATTTTATACAATAAAAAAAAGCTTATTATTTGTTTACTGCCTCATCTTTGGGCAAAATTAAGATAATGGAGAATTTTTCTTACACTGTATTCGTGTAACCTATTACATCTCAATCCATTACGTTTATTCTTAACCTTTGATTCATAACACCCAATGTTAAGTGATAGGTAACATTTCATTTGAAAGGTTCAAATCAATATAAAATAAGAAACGAAAAAAAATATAATCTTACAAATAAATTTAATATCTTACCTCGTTAAAAAAAATAGTATTTCGCAATGGTGTCCAAACTTATTCCATTTTGATCTCTCACAACACCAAAAGAATTAAATGACGCAATTTTTGAATGATAGAAAAGTATTGAGTCACATGTGAAAGTTTCCCGAGCAACACCAACAGTATTCCCGAGTTTGAGTAAGCTTCTTAGCACTTGAAAAATCACATTAACTAAAACTTTGCACAGGTGGTCAAACAACCGTAATTGCTTGGAGTCGAAATTTCGCATCTGGATTTGCTATTCCTTCGTGTTTCCTGAACAGCTAAACATTTTCTGTGAAATCTGCGCAGTGTACATAATAACAGACTTATTCGAAGAATATCAAAGCAAAAACTATTTGAAGGAGAAATAAAAGTAAATAATAATACAAACGAAAGCAAATGTAAGTTATAGTAATAATATATACGAAAGCAAATCTAAGTTATAGTAATAATATATACGAAAGCAAATGTAAGTTATAGTAATAATATGTACGAAAGCAAATGTAAGTTATAGTAATAATATATACGAAAGCAAATGTAAGTTATAGTGCGATTTCAAACAAGATTTGTATTTTTGTTTCCTTTTTGCCCCCCTATGAGTTAGTATATTTTATAGCATTTTTTAGCAAATCTGCCCAGTCTAACACTTGCAAAATATTTATTCCGTACCATTGCAACTTTTTTTACATTACTAGGACTTAGACGTTGTTTTATTTAAATTGTGATAATTAGCCTAAAACCTTACCACTTTTACATTCGTACAGTGGATGAAAAGTGAAAATGTCTCTGGTTCAAAGCAATACTTAATGCTTGCTCTTTACACTCTTCTGAACAATTTTCTCAGAAAAGAAAGGAAAATTAGAAAATATAGCTAATAATAATAGCAATAATTAATTATTTAAAAAGAGGGAAAACTCCTTTTTTTTTCTATGCAAATATCAAATCCTTAAACTTCGCTTGAGAAATTAGAGTTGTAAATTTAAATAAAAGTGGATATCTACTTTATATAAAAGGCAATGTCTCTGTTTATGTACGATGCCCAAATGAATCTAGTACACTTGCACAGTGATGCACACTAGGGGGAAAAGGTCAAAGGTCATGGGGCAGACTGCGGCATTGAAATTTTTAGGAGGGGTTGTTTTCATAGGGTTTTGGGGGCTCCATCCATTTCAAGGGGGCATTATCACTCGAACAGGGGTGTTCTCCCCCCCCCCCCCCCGACTTACAGCATACCTACAGAAATAACAATTCAGAAGATTTTTCTCAAAAATTCAAAAGAACTTAGAAAAAAAATGGCGCACCTCTAAAAAGCTATATAATTTGCTCCCATCGGCCAAACAGTCGGCTAAAACCCACTGAAACCCCTCCCCATTTCAATGGCGCAATGTGCGCCTTCTTTCGGTGGGTACATCAGTCTTTTATTAAATGCATATAAGGAAAAAATCTGTACTTTCTTCTAATAGTCGTTAAAGTTTAAATGCTCAGATCAGAGAAATGCTCACAATCATTCAGGCTAAATCAGTGGTACCCAACCATTTTCACGTCAAGACTCCGTTTTGAACAATTAAATGTTCAACAACTCGCGATCCCCCATACACGTGCACGCACACTTTCACACAAGTATTCTGACACAAAAACGGAACGTAATATTTCTGAATCCAATGTAAAGGTATTTTATACTGCACAAGGACTGTAAAATAAACAAATTTACAGTGAAGTTGCACTGAAATATTGCATTTTTACTTTAAAATTTTCTGTGCCCACTATAACTAAAAATGTAATGCTTGGAATGGAACTAAATTTAGTACACACATGGACCCTAATGGAAAGTAGTGCTGATTAGATTTTGGCGGCAATTCCGTCTAGAGGGATCGCCCAATTGAATATTGCTCTCAAGAAATAGGATGGGATTCAAACAAAAGTTGGTTTTTGCCATGTATTGAAAAAGACACTGCTTTTATCTGAATATTTCTGTAAGTTACTTGAATTTATTCAAATTCTGTATGTCATTTGAATATTTTTCGTTTATTAGTTGAATATTTTTGCCTTTTGTTATATATCACTGTAACTGTTCACTGTGACAAGCACGAACGGTTGGCATGCCTGTAACCGAACGCACTCGCCATGCGGAATGGAAGCTATCAACTCGAGCCACGATGCGGCTCTGCTGTGCATCTGTATTTAAATAAAGTAATTCTTAAGCTCTCATCAAGCTCATGTTAAATCATGCAATTGCAACTGGTTACTAAAGAGTTACAACAGTGGCGACGAGTATGCGATGAATCCAGCGAGCTTATGATCAGAAGTTAGCGGCACGGATTAGGCCTAACTAACGCGGAGCTCCCACGCCATCTTCAGAAGCTAGCCGTTCAAGTATGGCATCATTTGGCAATATTTCGGAATTCGACGCATCTGTGGAAACGTGGACGCAGTATGCCGAGCGTCTCCAGCAGTTCTTTGTTGCAAATGCTATTGAAGATGCGGGTCGTCAACGCGCCATATTCTTAACGGTTGTCGGACCTGCAACGTACGGTCTTCTCCGAAATCTCATATCGCCATCTGCACCGACGGAAAGGACACTGGTTCAGCTCTTAGCAACGTTAAACACACACTTCGATCCGGTACCGTCCGAAATCGTGCAGCGATTCAAATTTAACAGTCGTGTTCGGCATGCAGGCGAATCAGTCGCCGTGTACGTGGCCGAGCTGAGGCGTTTAGCTCAGTACTGCAACTACGGTGCTTCGTTGGATGTGATGCTGCGCGATCGCATTGTGTGCGGAATCCAAGACGAAGCGATCCAGAGGAAACTTCTTTCCGAGAACAACTTGACGCTACTACGAGCGACAGAGTTGGCGGTCGCCATGGAAGCAGCCGCTAAAGACGCCGTCGACTTACGCATCCACACTTCGGCGGATGTAAACAAACTACACGCTCGCGGGAAAGAGCGGCCGAAAAAGATGAAACCCCAGCAAACTACGCAACATCGCGGGGAAAATAAGAAGTGCTTTCGGTGTGGAGATGCAAAGCATCTTTCAACTGAATGCAAATTTAAGAGTGCAGTGTGCCACAACTGTGGGAAAGTAGGACACTTGGCAAGAATTTGCCAATCAAAGGCAAAAAAGCCTTTGGGGAAATTAAATTTGGTGCAAGAGGAGCCCGCTGTGGAAAATAGTGAATACAGGTTGTTCAATATTAGTGGGTTGCAGGATGCTCCACCTCCTGCCAAAGCTACAGTGTTTCTAAAAGGTAGGCCATGTGAGTTTGAAATAGATTCAGGGGCACCATTTTCTATTATGCCAGCATGCAGGTACAAAAGTTTCTGCACCATTTTTCCTGCATTAAAACCAACAAAGATTAAGCTGCAATCTTTTACTAAGCACCCAATCGATATTTTGGGTGTTGTAGAAATAGAAATCCAGTTTAATGCTAATTGTAGGCTTTTGCCGTTGTTAATTGTAAAGCAAGGAAATGTGTGTTTGGCTGGCCGAAACTGGATTGGCCCTCTGGATTTAATGTCCGAATTTCGTCCTAATGTACCATCTGTGGTAAACATAGTTTCAAAGTTGGAACCATCATTAGAAACTGTTCTAGACAAACATAAAGAACTGTTTTCTTCCGGGCTAAGACTGATAAAGAACGTGAGAGTCCACCTCAAACAAAGGAAGGATGTAGTGCCAAAATTCTTCAAGGCACGTCCAGTTCCATATGCCCTGCGTGATTCTGTCAACAGAGAAATCAATCGTCTAGTTGAAGAAGGGATCCTGGAGTCTGTCCAGACCTCGGAGTGGGCCGCGCCCATTGTTCCGGTTCAGAAACATGACAGCAGAATCAGAATTTGTGGGGATTTCAAGTTAACGGCAAACAAAGCAACAGAGCTTGAGCAGTACCCCCTACCCAAGATCGAGGACTTGTTTGCACAACTATCAGGTGGGATATGTTTCACAAAGTTAGATTTACGTGATGCATATTGCCAATTAGAACTTGACGACTCATCCACCAACTTCCTGGTAATAAACACATTGCAAGGACTTTTTCGCTACAAGCGTCTTCCATTTGGAGTGGCCTCGGCACCAGCAATTTTTCAGCGCGAAATTGAAAAAATCTTACAAGGACAGAGGGGTGCATCTTGTTATCTGGATGATTTGCTGATCACTGGCAAGGATGACAAAGAGCATTTAAAAAACCTGGATCAAGTTCTATCGCGTCTACGTGCAGCAGGGATTAAACTTCACCCTAAGAAATGTGAATTTTTAAAGCCATCTGTGGAATACCTGGGTCATTGCATTGACCAGCATGGCCTTCATCCAGTGCAATCCAAGATAGATGCAATTAGCAAAGCGCCTGCACCTTCCAACGTGGACGAACTTCGATCATTCATTGGACTTGTCACCTATTATGCGAAATTCCTACCTAACATGGCCACTTTGCTTGCTCCTCTGTACCGGTTGCTCGAAAGTAGACAACCATGGAAATGGGAGAGTCCTGAGGAAGAAGCTTTTTGTGGTGTCAAAAGAAAGCTACAAAGTTCTTCGCTATTTAGTTTCATTCGCTATTTAGCTCATGTTAAATCATGCAATTGCAACTGGTTACTAAAGAGTTACAACACCTTTCTTTCTCTTTAATATTTTAATGGATTTTATTCTGGTGGGATATGACGAAAATTGTCGCGGCACTAGAAAATTGTTTTGTAATTTTAGGCCCTGAAGCTTAGATGATATTCGGAGTTTTAAAAAAATGATTTTGTCTATATGATAAAAATTTTTATTTCAAATTATAAGTTTATAGCAACCCCATAAATACGGGATTCCCTCCTCCACCTGGAGTCCCGACCCACAGGTTGGGAAGCCCTTGAATAAAAAATCAAGTCAATGTTCTTCAAATTCGATATAAGTTAATTCATTTTCATTAAAGGCTACATAATCCAGTCGTCAAAAAAAAAAGAAAAGAAAAATGTGGGGTATGGCTGTGTCATGGACACGGCCGTGTGTTGTACGTGAATACGTTTATGTATCGGGTTATATATTTTAAATAAAATATTTCTATTTATGTATTTAGAATAAAAGCAAGGAAACAAATAATTATTGTGTTACAACATAACTTTATTAATTAATAACTTTATAGTTTTGGCTTTTCGACGCGTATAAGCCGACATTATCAATATATTTTTAACCGACTTCACAAAGGAAGGAGGTTATACATTCAGATTGTATGTATGGCGTTTTTTTTTTTTTTTTTTGTTTGTTTGTCCACTCATAACTTCTTACCGGATGAACCGATTTGCATGAATTTTTTTTTAATCTATCGAGGGTGGTTTCCCATAGGTCCCATACCTTGGTTGACCATATTCGAAAATTAAAAAAAAAATTATGGGCTGAAATGTGGTCATTTTTTTGCTTTTTCATCTATAACTTTTGACTTAATGAACCGATTTTGATTATTTTTTCTTTGATCGATAGAGGATCGTCTAACTCAAATATTGCACATCAGTTTGACTACATCTGTTTTTTAGAAAAAACGTTATGGGTGAAAAATATGTATTTTTTCATTTTAATTGGAAAGGCTAGGCTCGATTTTTCTTTGTTGGGAAAGTTGTTAATAAAATTAAACTCATTGTTAAAAAAGAGTTTGTTGCCACTAAGATGTCATATTAAAAGCAATTATAACAAGAAATAGACTGAAGGCTTCTCTGAAGAAGAAATTAAATCCAATCAGTTTGCTTGCTCTAGTGACTCTTTAAAATCGATTTTAAAACGAAATTTATCTTACAAACGGTTAGTTTTTAGTGTCATTCCCTCAAAGGCTTCCCCTTTGATATGTATGTTTTAAAACTAGAGTATTTATATTAAAATGTATTTACACTAAAAAGAATGAAATAAAATAATTTTTGGAAAAAAATAGAACCGACTTCAAACTATAAATTGCGCTAAAAAGTAAAAAATAATATTATTCTTTAAACAACTTCGATACGACTTTTAAACATAATTTTTGAAGTCGGTGCAAAATTATGATGGATTTTGATGCATGATTCCTTTTCTAACTATGAACCAATTACAGATATAAATAGCGTAGAGTTTGCAACAGTTTCAGTGTAAAATAACGCATGGTGTAATTATAATTAGACTGTCATAATTTTGCACCGACTTCAAAAATTATGTTTAAAAGTCGTATCGAAGTTGTTTAAAGAATAATATTATTTTTTACTTTTTAGCGCCATTTATAGTTTGAAGTCGGTTCTATTTTTTTTCCAAAAATTATTTTATCGATATTTTTTTTATTCTAACACCTTCTTATATTCACTGTCAGTACTTCAAACTAATGTTGTATATACAATGGATAGATTTTGACGACAGTTGCTGATTAAAACTTAAACGAACATCGTAGCTTCTACGAGTCAAACGCTATACTAATTGCAAATTTCGAACCTCAGCAAAATAACCTCATAATAGCGGCACTTCCCTCTTTACCCCCCCCCCCCCGTCGATGCGTCACTGTTCTCGTTTATCGTAATGAATTCTTTGATCCTTTAGCTGTCCAGTGGTATTATTTAATTTTGGATGTAGAGGATAGACTCGAAACTACAACGCCAAACTGTATCCCCCGATTTTGTTATCATTAGATTTTTTTTATTGCTCCCATATGGTAGCAAATTTAAACACGTATTAAAGTCAAAAAATTGGGGGGGGGGGGGGAATGCCGAAATTGTTGCTTCAGTTTTCTGATAAATCTCTAGAACTTCACTAGAAATCACAAAGATCTTACAGACGGTTAAAATCGTTGAAAATGGATTACGAGCGTGAAATTGTAATGACCAATTTTCATTAAAATTACAAAATAATCGTAATAATGGGTGGGTATGACTTACAAACTTGAAATTTGGTATACACACAGGTAACTAGAAATCTCTCAGACGATACATTTTAAAGCGGTTTTTTTTTTCTTTTAATAATCGGTTCAGAAAACTCTAAATGAATTTTTTGAACACATCGTTGACTCACATTTTTGTTGAGTGATCGAGTTGATCACCCTATGAGTTTTATAAACTCTTAGAACCGGCATCGCCGTGCGGGTACTGCTAGTTTATGATAAAATACAGTGTGTCTCTGACAAGAAGACGTTTGATCTTGAGAAAGTTAGTTTCGTATGGAGGAGAACAAAAGTTAAGAGAGGAACACTTGTACTGGCTCAAGGCCAGTAGCCTTCGTAGAGCGTTATTGGCGAGGAAAATCTGCTTTCCTCACCCCATTTATACAAATCGAATCGTTTGATCCTACATTCATTTTAAGTCAGAGTCAAACAGTAAATCTATTTTGTCTTAAGGGTTTTTTTACTGAATTATTAAAAGATTATCCAAAATTACATCGAATGAAACTTTGGGGGATACACGTAAATATTTTTTTTTTTTAAACGAAAAGAAATGTATTTTAAAACAGTTAAATGATATACTTCATTTTCAGGCGCGTCCGTACACACACACACACATATACATGCACATTAAAAAAATATTTCGATTTTAAATTGTTTGTTTAAGCTGATATTTTTAGAGTAAATTTAATTTGAGTGTTTTTCCTAAGCTTTAAAAAAAATCCTTTTAAAAATATCCAAATCTCATAGATAAAATGCATGACATTCACCGATGCGTTGACATGATTGAAAGGAATTCTTGCTCTACAATACTCGCAAAAATCTTAACAACTTCTTAAACCCTTGAAACTGTTGACTTTGACGAGAAATTATTATTTTTTTAATGTTATTTAGATGTTCATTGTTAATATCATTCTAGTTTAATAAAAATTCGAATTTCAAAATAAAATACCCTTTCTCAGCTTTCACGTAACTGTGCAGTTATGCGAAATTGAATAGTGAAAAAAAAAATGTTAGTTTTAATTTGCTTAAAATAATGAAAAAAAAAAAAAGTTAAATGTTAAGTCAAATTTAGTATTGGTTTAACGCGAATAAAGAAGAGATAGAATGGACGAAAAGAGAAAGAGGGGGTAGGAGGTCTCAGTAAGTGGTGTAAATGTATTTGTATTTCAGAAACCAATCTAAAATGTTTATATCTTATCTAAGAATCACCCTACTCGGAAAAGGATTCTGCGAACGAAGGCCCCTTGGAAGTAGCGGTATAAAACAAGGCAACTGCGCCACAATGCCCCTTTTCCGCAATAAAACCATAAAACTCCCATAATGATGTCTTCATTTTAGCTGATAATGACGGGTGCTTGTCTAACTATTGGTCTTAAAGTTAGGACCCTCACGATCCCTGTTAGTCTCCCGAATTCAACCATTTTCAGCGGATGAAAATTCAATAGAATCATCCTAGTCCATTATGGGCAAAAAGTGCCGTGCTCCTGGCTGCAGGTCTAACTACCGAAACGAAAACTATACAACAGTTTTTAAAATTCCTAGTGGCCTCGTCGAAGAAGCCTCTGGATTAAAAACATTTCAAGAAAGAATTTTGATCCAAGCCCCTCTTCTCAGCTATATGCATCAAGCATTTTGAAGAACGTTTCATAGTTCGTGAAGCCCCTTTTAAACAGAGTGATGGCACCGAAGTAGTGAAACATCATTTTAAAAATTGTGAGCAAATTTTCAATTGAAAATTCAATTAATACCTGAAATTTTACAATTTAGTTGAAACTAGAATCAGTATTTCCTATTTCAATTTGCTCTCATTAAAATTATGTTTGAATTTTTTGGATTGTTTGACTCGAATAAACGTAACTTTAACATTACAACATCACAATGTAAATTTTAAAATCATATTTTTGTTTCAAAATGTTAAAAAAAAATGCGAAAGTTCTGAAAAATTCTAAATTTGGTCATGTAGAACACTTTAGATCTCAAAAGAATTATTTTTAAAATTACTACAAAATTTAAGAATAAAATGAATTTTATATTTTGAAAACATATTTATACTTATTTAATATAAAATTTCGATCTTTTAAATAACATACTTATTTATAGTTTAATAGAACATTTACAATGAAAACATCATAATATTACATATGCTGAAAATGTAAATGAAAGTCGATAATTATTTCCATAGCTATTTATTTATTGTTTCCCTAAGAATAATTTTTCAAAAGATCACTTTACTTAAAAGTATTGCATTTTAACTTTTAAATTAATGCTGCTTCACTGAATAATTATAGTCAAAAATGACTTCCAAAAATAAAAGCTACCAAGTGCTGTAAGTTTTAACTAAAGTCCTATTAGCAATCTAATAAGATTAAAACATTTCAGTATATTTTTCTCCTTTAAAAAACAAAATAGTTATATGTGTTTGATTTTCTGTAGTAAATGTACCTAAATTAAGTACAGGCAGCGAAAGTTTGAGAACTTTCGGTCGGTATGAAATAAAAAAATTCGATGTGAAACGATAAAGCGCTGCAGAATGTGGGATCACTTGGATTGCGCAATCAAATCTTGAAGCAGACCCGGAAGAAAGGGATAAACTGCTGACTTCGAGATGGCCCTGGTAGCCCTCCTTTGAGCCCTTTCCAATAAGGTAATACCCTTCTTCAGATAGGGACGCCAAAACTAAACAGCATACTCCAAATGAGGTCTGTATAATGGCAATACAACTTCCTTAGACATGTTTGAAATAGCCTCATTGATAAACCCAAGCATCTTGTTAGCATTGTTACTTACTATGCTACACTACTGACTGAACTTGAAGTCCGAACTAATCAATACTACTTTGCGACGGAACACACATCCATACAAGTTTTGCAAAGTTACAGATCAAGTATTTCATAAAAGAGTAAATATCTTTAATTAAATCGTACATTCAATGCATATTTTAAAACAAAACGACAAAATTCAGAGACTTTGACCCCCCCCCCCCCCCCGCCTGATTGCCAAAAATCAGAATTTCTCTAATAAAATGTATGAACTTCAGTTTCCCACATTCCCTCGCCTTTTTCTTATGGAGGACAACGAGGACTGAGATAAAAAGGTGTAAAAGCATGAAATGGACTATTTAAAGGACTGCATCCTAAAAATGTTTAAAATATATTATTTTCAATAAGATATTTATTATTTTTTTACAAAGTATCTGTACTTTGTTATTTTTATATGTTAATTTTTAAAATGTTGCAATAAACATTTATAATTATGAAATTCGCAATTGGCAACAGCTTATCGTTACTTAATATTTTGGATAATTTTCGTGTTGTCGTTCGATTATTTTACTTCGACGCCGGTATTGTATATTAGTATTCTTTTTTTAAAATTATTTTCATCATCTTTAATTTCTCAAAGTTGTTCTTTGTATTTTCATTATTTATATTTTTCAATACTAAAGAATTATTCCAGCTGTAATTGGTATTTATTACATTTTATACGTGTGTTTGATGTTCATCATCGCCGATGTTTGCGATTCGAAATGACATATTAGTTATTACTTTTAGTAATTTATTCATTTGTAGTAAATAAATAATAATATAAATTAATATTTTAATCTTACCGATTGTACATATGAATAAAAGTAAATAACTTTGAAACATACTTAGCGCCATTTTTGTGACTTAAAACTTCTTCATATTTTTAGGTTTTTCATAATTCATCAAAATGAGGGCACGTGGTGGAAGATCATCTCGAGGAGGTCGTTCGGGGCCATACAAACCAAAAGTCTTTATACCAAGAGTTCCATTTGATATCTATGTTGTAAGTCATCATTTGCTTTTATATGTTTTTAAGTAGGCCTGTCATTTAGGGGGAGCGGCGGCTTGCGATATGTAACGAATTTATCTGAATTATATATTAAGCTTATATTCTTTGTCCCCCACCAATGCATGGACAGACCTGGTCTTATGTATATTACATTTTACTTCCTATAATTAGCATATGATTAAACTGTATTTTTTTTTTTACAGTGTGAATCATTCTTTCCCCGGGTAAAACTAGCTCCTGATGATACTACATTGACCCAAGTAAGTTATTCATTTTGTAAAATGTGGTTTATTCCTTGTTAATTGGACCAATATCCAAAATCATCCCCACATGACCATCTCCAATTTTGATTAAAATTTGCAAGACTTCTGGTTGGTATAAAACTAAGTTAGCTAAATTTTTGGATCTTAATTAAAAAACTGGAGTAATAAGGGGTCTAAAAGATTAGGGTCCGAAATGTCTGCTAGATGCAAATTTTTTACCCTTTATTAAGGCAGTGAGAAGCAAAGGGATGTAAGTGACTAAAAAACGATTCCAAGAAAAAAGTTTTCAAAGTTTGGATCTTATGAGACCTATAATATATATTTTTTTCAACATTATGTTGGGGGCCAGCACCTGTTAGGGCTACCTATAACATCTTTTGCCAAGAAATAAAATAGTGCTTTCCCTACTATCTTCTCCATTTATGTCCAAATTATCAATTTTGTCATTTACATCCCTTTACTTCTAAGTGCCTTAGTTTAGCTTTTTTTTTTTTTTGTTGTTTTATTTGACATTTAAAAGTAAAGAAATCTGCATTGATTCATGCAGGGCTTGCGTAAACTTGCATTTAACTTGTAAATCAGTATTATTTGAAAAAATTGAATTGCATTTTTGAGAGATGCGAGTCGAACTTTGTCAAAATCTTGACCAAAAAACATACTAATAATACTGAAAAATTAATTAGTATTTTTGCTCAATATGCTTTATATTGTGAATTGTTAATGAAATAACAAGAAATATTGTAAAATGAAAGCTGATGCAAAAAGATTGCCTCATGAAAGTGCTCTTATTGTTCCTAAAAGGGGGCATCAAAGAAACATAAAAAATAAGAGTAAAAAGTTTTTAAAAAATGAAGCCCCAAATGTGAATGATTTTGAACAGAGATAACTAAATTAAAAAAAAAAAAATCATTAAGAGTTTAAGCCAAAAAATTTTTGCCAGTCAAAGTTGGACTCTCATCTTCCAAAAAAAAAAAGAGTTTGTTTTTTCAGATAATATTGATTTAAGCTTCAAATGAAAGTATGTGTGAGCCCTACATGAACCAACGCATGTTTCTTTCTTTTTAAACAGCAATTAAGACTGAAAGAGCTAAATTAAGGCTAAAAATTTGCATGTGTCCCCATGTTTTTTTAACTCAAATTTCAAACTTGGTAGAGAAAGATTTACTCTATCTAATGAGAGTTGAACAAAGGAAATTCATTAAGTTCTCCCTCAGATATGATGTTTCAAAAATAGCCAGAATTGGGCATTTTAAAAACTAGCTGCATGTTTAGGTGCTTGTAAGTCGAAAACCAACTCTGTTAAATTCTTCAAATTTTCAGAATATATTGACAGGGAGTCGGGTTAGAAATGTACAAAATTGCAGGTTTGTAAGTCTAGTTACTGATGAGTTAGAACAGTTTTAATTTAAAAAAATATTTGTCAAATTGGATTTTCAGTCAAATTTGATTGAATACAGTAGAAAAAAACTTTCTTTGTGGAATTTCAAATTTTGTTATTAGATTATTAAGCACAAAAAGTTGCAGGTACGAGCATAGTTAAATTTCGGGATCTACTTTTATTATACTGTACATCCAATCATGTCTGTGTTTTGTTCCACAGTAGCGGACATTTCGGACCCAAAACTTAGACGCCCCTTACTAGATTATTTTTTTTCATCATCCAAAAATTTGGCTAACTTAATTTTTTACCTACCAGAAATTTTGTGCGAAAATTTTATCAAAATTAAAGATGGTTGAGAGGGGACCACTGTTCCAGTTGACACAGAATGACCCATGTCGTAAAGTATTGGTATCAAAAAAATTTTCTCTTCATTTTCTGTTTTATGTTGCTATTATATAAAAAATATACTGTTCTTGTATTTTAATGTTAGACTTTTTTTTTTTTTTTTTTTTAATATTATCATTTATTACTTTTGCTGTAACTCAAAAGACTAGCCATCTGGTGCACTTTTTGGCTAAATATGTTGAGCATAAAATGCTCCTATGAATCTCTGGGGGAGTGAAAAGAGGATTCTGAATGACTAGGATGTAATCAGAGATAGTCATTGGAAGTATTGATCAATAATAGCTGCTTTCAACCAGGGCTATAGACTAGAAGAGGGGCTCACGTAGGGCTCCTCTTCTAGTCTATGCCACTAGATTCTTTGTATCTTGTTCAGAATGCGAAAACAGTCGGTGCAAACTACAACATTAGAAACAGTGAAGCACAGGATTTTTTTCCGTAAAATTATTTTTAATATTTTATGAAATCAAACTTTCATAGTAATCTTTTTTGCCCAGAGCTTATTAGGTAGATTTTACTACTGTTAATTGGTACCTTCACAAAAATAATTTCTTTAAAAGCGGTTCTTTCACAAAATTATTTTAAAAAGGGGTTAAAAAAATCTGCATATTCAAACTTTATTTAAGAAATCGCCTCCTTCACAAAAATCTGCTTTTAAAATCTGAAATAATTACTTTACTTTAGACAAAATTTACTCAAGAAATAGAATAAATTTATCATTGCAAATCTTGTATGATTATTTTTTAAATAGTTTGTTTCTTAAGAAACATTTTAAAACATATTTATAATAGCTATATCTTTAGTTAGTCTTACTTTTTTAATGGGTTATGAACAATTCCTTCAGAAATGTAAATATCACCATCTAATCCAGTTTTTATATCATTTTCTAGATTTGAAACTGCTCTGAGCCTTTAATTATAAAAATACATTGCTTTAAAACAACCATGTAATATTTAAAAGAAAAAAAAATTCTACATAGTTTATATTTTCTGTTCCTAGACTGATACTAAAGTTAATTTCTTTTGCTCCTAGTCTGATATCAAAGTTAATTTCTTCTGCTCCAAACTGATACAAAAGTCCATTCTTTTCTGTTTCAAACTGATACAAAAACCGTTCTTATCTGTTCCAAAATCTGATACAAAGTCTGAGTCCTGTGAAAGCACCGCCTGTGTGCAATGTATGCTTTTATGTTTGGATTCTACAGGGGCATTACATCAGACTGGTGTTTTACATTACTGACATTTGTAATTTATGTTTAATTTGTTACAGGCTCTTCTGAAACGAAACCAAGATTTAGCTTCAACAGCTCAAGAACAAACTGCCATTTTGAATCTGGTCACCAAAATTCAGACTGTTTTAGACAATATTGCTTTATCTCCTGGAAATTTCGATGCATGTGTAAGTGTTGAGGGTATTTTATATATTTCTTTGTCAAGATGATTGTTATTTAAAATATTTAAATTGATGCTTATATTTAATTCCTTTTCATTATGATCCTCATCTGAGATATGCAGAAATTCATTAATAAAGCATACTGTGTAGTGTAAAGGATTTGTCCCCTTAAAGATACTTTTAATGTTTTCTTTCAATAATATTTTAATTTTTAATAATATTTCCAAGGTATTGCTAATTGTTCTTTAATTTTGAACTACGTTTTAACCTCCATTTTTATTATTTAAGAGAAGGAAAATTATATAAAACTAGAGGCCTAAAGTTAAATGTCTCATATATAAACATTATTCGCATTACGTGATAAAATTTTATGTTTGTATGAATTTTTCTTTTTCCCCTCTTGATATTAATAGCTCTGAATTCTTAAAAGTTCTTATTTGGAACTGATGACAAACAGGGCTGCAAAGTTGGCTTCAACTCCTTTATAATTATATATTGGGGACAGAGGTCACGCTAGAAATTTTTGTCAAAGAGTGAAAATACTTCTTGGAGCTTTTTGAAGGAGTATTTTATTTTCTGGAGAAGTGAAAATAAAAGTATAATAATAATAAAAACTCTTTACATATATCCGAGTTTAGTGAAAACCACTTCTGCTGAGACTTTGACCCAGAGCGTAGCATACGTACAGCTAAATTAACAATTTTCTAAAAAAAATCTTATTTATCCAAAATTTAGTATTTTCTAAAAAGTAAATAGCTGTCAATACTAAAATCAAATTTGAAGTAAATAAATGAAACAATAATAGTGTTTAATAGTAATAAACGCAATTTTTCACAAACACGTGTTCAATATCGCCATTCAAAAAAACAAAAAAGGGTAGAAACTATTAAAATGAAATGCAAAATAAGCAGATTTAGGGTTGTATGTGCAGGGTTCGCGTTAGGCCACGCGATTCCCGCAGTATTTTTCGAAATCCCACTCAAAAAATGTTCGTTTGCCCGCTGTTCCCGCAACTAGCGAACACGCGCTCGCAAAACGAAACGACTATTCTTAACTGATAATTCAATACAAACTAAATAGAGTA
This sequence comes from Octonoba sinensis, assembly GCA_038502835.1. Lineage (NCBI taxonomy): Eukaryota > Metazoa > Arthropoda > Arachnida > Araneae > Uloboridae > Octonoba > Octonoba sinensis. The sequence continues at coordinate 85,272,187 of CM076604.1, forward strand.
TATTAGTTTTCAACTGCCATCTTATCACCATTAATGAAAAGAAGAATCTAGGAACCCTATTTATCATGAATATAGGGGGGAGATTGAACACTTCTTCATTTTTTGGGATTATTGAACAATGTAAGCCCTTTGTGAATGCAGACTTATCTTCATTCATTCTATTCACAGAGGACAAAATCAAAAAAAAAAAAAGGAGTGGAAAAATAGAATCTTCCTTGGTCACAAAACTAAAAGATAATGCTGGTTTCTAAAATATACTGTGTTCATTGAAAAACAACAATAGATAAAATGACATAATGATCAGAAAAAATAAAGGAAATATTAAACTAATTTTTAGGATTTTTTGTAAAAATCACACATCAAAGGAATTTTGTTTAAATAACCAAAATACCAGAGGATCTTTTTCATGCTTAACATTTTATAAAGCACCCATTTTTGCAATCTTGAATTTTGTGAAGGATCCGTTTTGTGTGAACCTTGTTGATGTTTATTCTTTCTGTGCTGAGTATAGCGTGCCGTCAAACGGGGTGACTATGTGCCACTTTTTGACGTTTTCGTGTCATATTTCCTCTCATTTTTCACCTATCGGGTTGAGTATTTAATGCAACATAATTACCCATATTAGCTTTCAGTTCACATATTCAAAAGGATTCTAAGATATCATGGAGGGGAGATATAATTTTTTCTTAGTGGCACTTACTCACCCCGCACATGGGGTTGACTAAGTGCCACGCATGTTTCCTCCTCTTAAATTTATTAGAAACGATCGTTGGCAACTTCTCACCTTTCAGAATTCATTTCCTTGTCCTTTTGGCTATTATAAGTTAATTTTTTTTATGAGCATACCTTCAAATTTTAAAATAAAAAAGACCATACATATGGGAAAATGCTATTTGTTAAAGAAACTCTTCAAAATGTTGTTCAAAATAACTCAATTTATTAAACTAAACACAAACTACAAATTTGAGATAGAAATTCTCTCTTCAGTCAATCCGAATTTAGAATAACCTGAAATATGTCGGGATTTGGTAGAGGTTTGGGAAGAGAAATCTTCTTCAGGATTTGTTTCTTTTTGTACCACAAAACATCAGGGGTGTCAGGCCACTTCCAGAATTGTCCACTTTCTCCAGGAATTTCACACATGCCTCGTTGCTACTGTCGAAATCAGAAATCATTTGACCCGAGTGCATTTTTTTACCTTTATATTTTACTAAAACAAAGTCTCCTTGCACTGGGCCAGTGTTTTTTGCGTCATTGACTGATTCACTGCTTGTCAACGGTTGACCAGAGATTGTTGTAGATAGGTGGTCAACATCTAGGACATCAATCGCACTCTAGAAACTTAAAAATGACCAAAACACTGCAAAATAAGATGGCACCTAGTCACCCCACACTTCATCGAAAATTGAATTAAGTGTTATAACTGGTAAACAAAAAACCATTTTGAAACGTCTCAAGCGTGTAGAGCTTCTTTGATAGTTTGGTAACAAAAAAATGAGCTTATCTTTTTTCTGGCTGCTTCCGAAATATGATTACCAGATCACACTTCTTTTCCAAGTCACGACACCACAAATCCACGTAGACACAAACAATGGTAGGTTACAATTTAGGTTATAATTTGATTGGTGTAGTACCCCAATTTAAATAGTCCTACTATCTCGCTACCTAGTGGTAGTTTTCCTTTTTCGATTGGTTAATTCCTCTGGCGCCATCGGCCGCTTGAGTTCGAAAACCCAGGATGGCACCGAGTCACCCCGTATGGAACTTAGTCACCCCGTTTGACGGTAGATTCTCATCTTTTATTACATAGTTTATTAGATCATGATCAGACAATTTAATAATACTTTTAAAGACAAAAACAAAAAGAAAAGTTCCCACTTAAATTTTTTAAATCCCACTTAAAATTTTGGTCAAGGTGAGAAATCCCACCTTATATTTTTCCCCATTGTGAACCCTGATGTGTGAAAAATATCTTCTAATTTAGAAAATAATTGAAACTCGAATTTGTACTTGATGCAAAAGGATTAAAATCTCTAACGTAGAATCCAGTTTTCGGCGAAGCATGTGCACGATTTTGGCTGTTTCTATCTTTATACGTTTTTTTTTTTCTTTTTTAATTGTTAAAATGAAGCAACAAATAATCAGATTTAAGGTTGTGAATGCAAAAAATATCTTAAAACTTTTAAGATGATTAAAATAATTCCAGGATGGAAAAGGATTGAAATTTCAAACACGGTAAGCAATTTCCGGTAAAAATCGGAGGAAAAACTAGTTTCCATGTGGCGCAAAAATTAACTCCTATTTCTTTCTTCTTTATTTAATTTTTAGTGGAAGGGAAAATTTGGGAAAAGGTCACGTGTCAAGGTTAAAGGTCCGGAAAGGGCTTTAGCATTGGCAAATGGTAGCCATATTGGTGACTTCACTGAAAACAATGGTCGCCAAAACGTGAAAATTGGTTGCATTTGGCGACTGGCAACCGCAAGTTTTGAGCTCTACTATATAATGAAAAATAAAATTAACTTAATGGAAGAATATTGTATTTATCTTGCAATACTTAACAAGCTAAAAGTTGCTTTAAAATGTAGAGTGAAAATACGAATTTTTAAAAATTTCAATGCGTATTACCAATTTTTTTTTTAAAGGCGTGAAACACGCTTGTAGAAGCGTTAACGCGATCTCTGATTAGGGATGTAGTGAATATTTGGCCACTATTTGGTAGTGGACACCTTTTAAATCTACTCCGACTCCTCTGCCCCAAAATCAGCCCAACCGCTTGGCCATGATGATAAATAATGGGCATTTACAACGTTGATAGTCAACAGATTCATGCATTATTGATCAAACCTGTTGTTAAAATTCTTGAGGTTTTCCAAACCTTGCTAAACACTCACAATATTTCTCGTAAATAATACCTAACGTATGCTTAACATAATACCTAACAATAAAATAAATGATTTAAAAAAAATTTTTTTTTGTATATCATGTTCGCTGCCGGTTGCTTAAAGGACGAAACTTTATATTATGCCAGGGGGCACGCCTAACATACAATGAAAATTGAAGCAGGTTGAAACAAAGGCGTAGCCTCCCCGTGAACTGGTTATTAAGCCATCACTCACACTATGCGTAAGCCTATATTGCTCGCTGTCTGTCCTTTTGGGATGAATCTTTATGCAGCAAACACACCTGAAATGCCCGTTCTAGTAGAGTGTAATTGAAGAAGCGCAGCTTTTCCCAGATGGCTGGCTAAATGAGACATCACTTCACAATTCTGTAAACTCTCACATGAGATTGGCACTCTGCCAAGAGGTTGTGTCGGTCATTGAAACTGGAGATTAAATTAACTCTAATAAAAATCAGAGGGTGTCCTAAATGAGAAATTGGATGACATATACTTTTACGAAAATAGTTAGATTTATTTCATTTTAATATTATAAAAATAATTAAAAATTGTAAAACATTAACACAACTGAAAAATATTGAACCCCCTCATAAACAGTTTAAACCTCTATCTTTCTACACAGACAAGTCTTCATGAAAGACAACTATTTAAAATGTTTTTATCTTGAAAAGTCCATGCCAAGAGACATGGTAGGTAATAAGGATGCAACGAATAGTGATTTGGCCAAATACTGAATATTCGGCCATTTCTTCAAGGCCAAAGCCGAATTTTCGGCTAGGCCGAATATTAAACTTTCTAGAAAATCGTTGTAATCGAAAGTATTTGTCAAATTTAAAATTATTCACAAAGTCAAACACCAATTATACACAATCTATGATGTATGACTTAATTCTGTTTGTTAAGAATTTAGAACTATTTAAAATTAATCTATTTTCACTATTGTTTTGAATGTAATACAACTAAGAATTTCACCCACACAGAAAATAGAAATGACAGGTTGTACGGTAGTAAGCATTAGCATTATTTTACTAATTATTTAATTGCAATGAAAGAAATACTAGTGCTTCGTGAACTTTTACCTTGCTCAAAACTGTTTTATGAAGGCATTTTAAAAGTTATAAAAGTTAATATTTTTATTTTATGGGGTTTTTTGCATACCTATTTTTAAAAGATCTATTAAACCTTAATGCACTTAACTGGAATATGTTTTCATTTTCAAAAACCCCAATAACTTATGCTATCTAAATATTCATGATATATTCTGGGCTTTTCACATTTGTCTCTAACCCAATATTCACAATAAATCAATCTACCCAAACAAAGTCTGACTTCCACTTTATTAATAATAACAAAATGAATTTATCATATTATCTATTATAATTAACTATTGGCAGCTTTTGGGAGCAAATGCTAAATATAAAATAAAATATTACAACTTTAAAATGTGTTTTTGCTCAGTCAAGCCTAAAACAAAATTTTAAAAAAGTAGTTTATTCTAAATTATTTTTATTTCTTAAAACTATAGTGGACTAATGTATTCTTTTGCAATAATTATAATACAATTTTAAATGTTTAAAATCTACTAATTTCTTTAATTTTTACTTTTTTACTGCAGCAGAACTATTCGGCCGAATAGTCCATCAATATTCGGCTGGGTGATGAAATGACTATTCGGCCAGGCCGAATACCGAATAGTAGCCGAATATTCGTTACATCCCTAGTAGGTAGTTGAATTATTTCCGCTGTGAAAATGCCGGCTGTCGTAATTCCCTGAAACACCTAGAAGCCACACCTTGGGATTATATCCATGTAAGACCAGGCGCCAGAACAGTCCAACAAGAATGACTTAGTTAAATTCCAAAAATCTTGTTTACTGAGCACCTACACATTTAAAAACACCTTTTTCCCGAGTTTCTTTTGTCTGTAAGTTAAACAAAAGGTCCGCCATAAGACTCCTTTGTTTGCTCCTCACCACAAACTTCTCAGCATATCTTATTTCATCCTTGGATTTCATGAGCAGGCAGCCCCCAACAATGACCACGAAGGTCAGCAAAAGTAGAGGAAAGAGGCAGGGAATTGCCCTGAGAGAATACTGCGTCTCGTTTTATACTCACCGACTGATGCCGCAAGCTTCACATCTCTTAACTTATGCTGCTCCTTTCTGCTTCCGGAACTTTGGTAATGAGAGGAATGCGTTTGACTGTGGCTTCTGCTGGATTCAACCGAGTAGGAGCCAGCAACTTAACATTTGCTACATGTGGTTCAATACATGGGGGATTAAATATTGATGGGTAAAAAAATAAGTATATAATAAATATTTTACAACAAAATATATTTTAAAGGTACTTTACCAGATTAAGTCAAAATAATACACAAACCCATCAAAGACAGCATCACGATGGTAGGAATTACTCACTTTATGGTGTTCGAAAACATCCTTAAATCCAACAAATTGACATACGTGGGGTCAATTGCTTGCCAGACTGACTGGCGTGCGATAAGCAGCGAATGTATTAACTGCTTTCTCTAACTTATTCTGACTTTAAAAAAAGGTTACTGTTAATGGAAAGTTTCGGGAGCTAAATTCCACATATATAAATATATATATCTTTGTTCCTTGTGTGGACCTTGAATAAAAAACTACTTTAAATGTTCAAAATAAATACTTGTATGGAAGTGTCACCTTAGCGATTAAATATAATTCAATAATAACTTATACGTATGCTGAACATTGTGTAACTTCTCTTTTTTTAATTTGCTTTTATGTTTTTTAGCAAATCGAAGAAGTTCGACAAGTCGGATCTTTTAAGAAAGGAACAATGATGATTGGTCATCCAGTAGCTGATATAGTTACCATATTAAAAACACTTCCTACTGGTAAGAATTATTTCATGAAACTAAACCATGTAATTTGTAGATGATTGCTGTTATTCTCATTTACTTTAATGAATCCAACATTTTGTAATAAAAATTACATACATATGAAGACCAACGAGCCCCCTTGCACTGAAATGTTAAAAATAAAAATCAGTGCTGCATTTAAAATTTTATTTTGTGGAATGTACTGATATTCATACATTCACAGTATTCTGGTTAATAAAAGAAACAATATTGCATTTAATCGATTCAATAGAATGAGTGAAAGCAGATTTTTTGCTGCCAGCAAAAGAGAATATTTCGTGGGGGAAGCTATTTGAAGTTGTCTTATAATAGAGAGCTGCTAGCATTAAATTAAGTAGGGCAATTCTGTTCCACCAAATTTTAAGAAATTGGTGAGTAATTAATATTTTATTTACATTAAAATAGCATACCAAATATAGCACAAAAAGAACTCTACTGCAAAACACTTTAAAAAATTAATCGAAAATATTATGCTTAAAATATTCCTCGGACATTTTCTATGTAGAAAAACTATAATTGTAATGTTAAATGAATTATAATGCTAAGCCAAACGTTTATTTTTAATAGACAAGCGAAGGTAATATGCTGTTCTAACTTATTTCAAATGTCGACGTATAACATCTGTTATCATTTTCTCCATATTTGAATTTAAAATTTGCTGATGTTTGTTTCAGTGGAAGCTGTCCAAGCTCTTGGCAATAAAGTCGTTGAGGAGTTGAAGAAAACTGATCCAGCTGAAAGTAATTTATTTCCTATACCTTTTAACTTACTAAAGTAGTCTAAGTTATTTGTACTGTCACTAAAAAGGACTTGAAAGTTGTCATATATCTACCCTTTTTTAGAAAATTTTTATCACTCACTGGTATTCCTGGCATGGGTGTCACCCAGAGTGATAATTTGTGGTGTTCAACCCCTATTAAAAAAAAGTCTTAAAATTTGTTGTGTAATTTGGGGGAGGGGTGCATGATTCAAAGTGAGCTTGTGGCTTTGCATTAAAAGAAAAAAGGGAAAACATTGAAAATGTGTTCAATCAACAAAGCATTAACAAAGTAGCATTATTAAACATGATACATTTTCTAGAAGTACAAGAGCATTAATAACAGTTGTGTTAACTACTTTTTTATTGCAAAAATACAATGCTGAAAAAAAAAAAACATTAAAATGAGATCATTATTGAAAGAAATGAGTATTTTCAAATTAACAATCCCCCCCCCCCCTTTTTATAATACTGTTCTTCGTAACAAATTTAGTTACTTGTGTTTCAAAATATTTTAAGTAGGGCTGGGAATCAGATAGGGATTTCCCTGGCCACGGGGTATTCTGCACTTTTTCTGCTGGATACAGGTATCCTGTCCAGAATATGAGTTGAACCGGATACGTGTTCCACCGGATATGTGTTCCTCCGGAAATTCGTAATTCGGCCGGATATCTGACTGTGATTTGATTACAGTTATATTACTAATTGCTAGAAAATCAATGAGGAATCTTATTGAGATTTTTAGTGCCAAAAAACTCTCTATTTTGTGGTTATTTATTAAAATAAAAAATATATTAATTTTGACCATTTACAGTTTTTTGAATTGCTTAAAACCAATACTAAATGAGTAAATGGTAGTTAAATACAGTAGGAAAGGAATAACATATTTTCCCCATGTTATAGCTTAAAAATATCTTAATATGAATAAAATAAAAATAAGACATTTGTAAAATGCAAATAGTTTCACGCTTTAATTCATTTTGGGTGTCACCCCCTAAACAGATGTCATCCCCCTCTAACCCTCCCTTTTTTCAATGTTAACCATCTTTCCTAATGTTGTTGATTGGGATGAATCTAACTTTTTGATAAACCTATTTTTTGGGAGCATGTCAATACAGAATGCATACTTTGCAAAAAATTGCCAGCCATGTGTAAGATTGCAATCATTTTGTATTTGGGTTTTCATATTAAATATTTATTATAATTTGAATTATTGTTTCACATTTTAACTTTTTTTACCTCTTCTAAAGTATAAGCTGGATTAATGTGTATCCGGCCTTGCTAAGCACAAAGGTTTTATCTACATATATTTTTTAAAATCGAGTTATTGCCATCAGGTGATTATGATTGTTAATTCAAACCTGCATATTTTAAGAGCTGTGACTGTATGAGTTTGTTTTGCAAACACTTCAAACTTTTGTTTTTCCATCCTTTTTTTGGCATAATATTAGTCCTTAAGTGGCTATTCAATCATTCCAAATCCATCTGCATCCAAACTCAAACTAAATAATTAGGGCCATTTCACAGTATTTTCTAAAAATGTAGATTCTGCATCATGTCACTTTTTTTGTTATAACTACGTAATTTACAGTTTAATTATCACTAAATTTTATTTTCAAATAATGTGCTCAACACATTATTTGAAAATAAAATTTGGTGATAGTTAAACTATAAATTACGTAGTTATAACAAAAAGTGTCGTTGCGGACTCTACGTTTGGACAAAATACTGTGAAATGGCCCATTAACTTTCTCTAACACTAATGGCTGATTAAAGTAGTAAGTATGAATTATTCAAAAACAAAAGATAGAATACAGATAAAAATAATTTAACTTTGTGCAAGTAAACAATAATAATAAAATTACACATTAATTTAAAGCACAAATGAGCAATAAAATGCAGACATATGTTTCGGGATTGCTTGGAATCCCTTTTTCAATGCGACAGGGAGCTTCTAGATGCAAAACATCCAAATGAAGCAGACAGAACAACAAAAACAAAGCTTATATAGCCTAAGAATTATCTCTAAACCAATGAGAATAAAGGCAGCGTGAAGTGGAAGTAGAAGTAGCAGGAAGACGCCAATAAGAGAGCAACAAACGAATCCTGTTGAAAGTACAGGAAGTAAAAAGGAATATCAATAAAAATAAAGCAAAAAAGACGACAGCATGCATAAAGATTGCAAAAATAACAAAATAAAATACAAAGAATAAAATTGAAATAAAAAATAAGTACAGAAACTACCAAAACAAAATGCAAAACAAAGTACACATGTAAAGGATGGGGAGGGAGGGGGGAAGGAGAAAAATAGACACAAAAAAGGAAAACAACAAGAAAACCTAGAAAGAACAACAAATTAAAGAAATTTATGCCAGACCTGTGAAAAATAAGGAGTTGAGGAAGAATCATGACCAAATTAGAACTATTCCTGTTAATATGATAAGCTTTCCAAAAGTCAAGCTCTAAAGGGGAAGAACATTTTTGAATAATTTTACCAGAATTGAAATCAAAAGAGTGTTTGGAATTCCAACAATGTTGAGCAATGCTAGACTTATTTAACTCTTGCTTTCGTACATAACCTTTATGCTCATTTAAGCGAATTTTCAGAGCACGTTTTGTCTGCCCAATGTAAGAAAGGCCGCAACGGCAACTAATTTGGTAAATACCCCAAGTGTTAAGTTGATCAACAGGATCCTTAAGAGAAGAGAAGGAAAGTTTGTTGCTAGGAGCAAAAACGACTTGAAATTGAAACCTTTTTAGGATTTTAGCAATACGGAAACTGACAGAATGAAAGAATGGTAACACAACCAAATTCTTTCTAGAAACCACATTATTGGGACTAGAAGTTTTCTTAGAAAGTTTGTTATGAATAGAATCAATTAAAGAGTGAGAAAATCCTCTATCAACAGCTACAGATTTCAGATAGTTGAGTTCAATCTTGAGAAGCTCAGGAGAAGAGCAAATATTAATAGCACGATGGACCAGAGCATTAAAAGCCAAATATTTTTGGTTGGGAGGATGAGACGACAGTCTGTGAGGAGGTAAAGAAACAGCGAAAGGTTTACGATAGACAGAAGTAGTGAAACCAGACTCACTCTTAGAAATAAAGACATCAAGAAACGCGAGGCTACTATTAAGTTCTTTCTCACAAGAAAACTGGATATTAGGATCAATGGAGTTCATAATAGAAAGAGCATCATCAATACCTAACAAGTTACTGTCCGTTAGGACAAAACAATCATCCACATAACTAACATAAAATTGAAATTGCAATTTCTGGAACAGTTTTTCCTCAAAATAATGCATATAGAAATCACTTAAAACAGGACTAAGAGGACTTCCCATAGCCAGGCCATCTACCATAGCATGGAATTTACCATTAAATACAAAAGTGCTCTGTTGCAAGCACACACGAGTAAGGAAAACTAATTCCTCAATTTCCACAGAAGTAAAATGGAATTCAGAAAGCCTTTTCCTGAGGCAAGTCAAAGCGCCATCAACAGGAACATTCGTAAACAAAGAATTAACATCAAAAGAGGCCATAACTGAATTATTCGGAACGAAGTTATGAAGTTTCTTAACAAAATCGGTGGAATTTTTAACAGTGAAAACATTCTGACTCCTAAGTGGAGAAAACACAGAAACTAAATACTTGGAAAGTTTATATGAAGCAGTGCCAATATTGGAAACAATTGGTCTGAAAGGAATACCTGCCTTGTGTACCTTTGGTAAAGCATAAAAACGTGCACAATTAGCAACAGAAGGAATCACAGACCGTTTAGCAATCAAAGGAATAGAATGAACAGACTTAACAGCAGAAGAAATAGCTTTTAACTCTTTGTCACTAGGATCTTTATAAATTTCAGAATATTATTATTATTATTATAGAATACAGTTTTTGCTTGTTAGTTTTGGCATTGTTTCAGCTATATTTATCTATATAAATAAAAATGTAAGTGTTCGTTTGTGCAAGCCGCAAATTTCCGAAAGTACTTGACCGATTGGTTTGAAATTTTGCCAGTAGACAGTGATTCAAGCGGATAGCTTATAGACCCGTTAGAAAAAAATCCGACAGGTAGTTCCTTTTTTATTCCAATTTAAGGCAAAATTTCTACATTAATTTCCCATTATGGGGATGAAAAAAACCTTGCACATATTAATATAATATATCGATCAAAAGCGCTGATTTTTCTGCATAAAATGGAATTTGTTCGAAGTTTCTAAGTCGAAAAGAACGCCAGTTATAAGCTTTTTAGTTCGATTTCTTAAGGTTTACCTTGATCCAAAAATAATAATTAGCAGTTTCCTCAACACCGGGTAATATAAGCTACATAAATAAAAATGTAAGTGTTTGTTTGTTCATACAAGGCTGAACGTGACCCAGTTTACGGTTACAATCAAGTTCACCCTTGGTTCCTAACCTCAAATCTCCGTAAATACTTCGATTGCTTTGAAATTTTATCAGAACATGTGTTTTAATATATTGCTTTTAATTTATTTCAACTTTGATTTAAATATTTCGGTTTTTAATGTTTTATTAAGGAGAATGAGCCACTGCAACTATTGGCAGGGTACAGCTATTTTCATTTTGATTTAATAATTTTTTCTGCTTGTATTGAAGTATTTGTTAGTATTTTTGCACTCGAAGATTAAGGGGGGTTTCCCATAGGTCCCATACCTTGGTTGACCATATTCGAAAATTAAAAAAAATTATGGGCTGAAATGTGGTCATTTTTTTGCTTTTTCATCTATAACTTTTGACTTAATGAACCGATTTTGATTATTTTTTCTTTGATCGATAGAGGATCGTCTAACTCAAATATCGCACATCAGTTTGACTACATCGTTTTTTTTAGAAAAAACGTTATGGGTGAAAAATATGTATTTTTTCATTTTAATTGGAAAGGCTAGGCTCGATTTGTCTTTGTTGGGAAAGTTGTTAATAAAAATGAAACTCATTGTTACATTAAAAGCAATTATGACAAGAAATAGACTGAAGGCTTCTCTGAAGAAGAAATTAAATCCAATGAGTTTGCTTGCTACAGTGACCCTTTAAAATCGGTTTTAAAACAAAATTTATCTTACAAACGGTTAGTTTTATGTCATTCCCTCAAATGTTTCCCCTTTGATATATATGTCTTAAAAATAGAGTATTTATATAAAAATGTATTTACACTAAAAATAATAAAATAAAATAATCTGGAAAAAATAGAACAGACTTCAAACTATAAATTGCGCTGAAAAGTAAAAAATAACATTATTCTTTAAACAACTTCGGCACGACTTTTAAATATAATTTTTGAAGTCTGTGCAAAATTATAATGGATTTTGATGCATGATTCCTTTTGTAACTATGAACCAATTACAAATATAAATAGCGTAGAGTTTGCAACAGTTTCAGTGTAAAATAAGGCATGGTGTAATTATAATTAGACTGTCATAATTTTGCACCGACTTCAAAATTTATATTTAAAAGTCGTATCGAAGTTGTTTATAGAATAATGTTATTTTTTACTTTTCAGCGCAATTTATAATTTGAAGTCGGTTCTATTTTTTCCAAAAATTATTTTATTGTTTTTTCCATTTGTATTGAAGTATTTGTTAGTATTTTTGCACTCAAAGATTAAATTTAACTTTAAAACAAAGATTACTTATTTTGAATGTTAACAGTTTCATTTAGCTATTTTCATTCTGATGGTAAAATTTTGAAGTATTTTTTAATTATTTTTGAACTTGACGATTAAGGGATTAAAACACAGATTATTTATTTTGAACGGCAATTTTTTAATTTAGAATTTTTGGTGTTTGTGTTTCTTCTGTTTGAATAAGGCTTATGTTGGAATTTTTCAATGTGCTGAGCCAGACAATATCAAAATCTTCACCAACAATGGAACAAAAAAAAAAAAAAAGGCCCTCAAGCATTGTGAAAACAATAAAGCTCAAGACCAATCAATCAAATTGAGCAGTTTAGATTTTCTCATGTGTACAGTTATAAATTGCGTGCTCTAGAATGGGTAAACCAGACAATCTATATTTTCAGACAATGAAACAACAGGCATTGTCAAATGAAACATATATGCTTTTTCTTGCTTTCCCATCGAACCATACTGAGCCACAGCAACGCGTGGCCGGGTACAGCTAGTTTTAATAATAAAAGCTTAGTGTTGTTGCTAAAATTGAATTTAGCGTGGTGATATTAATAAAAATCATGAGTTTTAGTTTAACAGTCAGTATAATTTTGCAAAACATGTACTTTATCAAAAATAATCTGAACCTTTTTGCTTGATTATATTGCTGTTATTTTTAATAAGGCTTTTTCGTTTCAGTACTGTCATTAGTAGTAATTGAAGGAGGTTTTGAAATAAGTTCTCCTGAGGTTTTGGTAAAATGCTTGATTACTACTGTACCACAGAACTTGAGGAAACTTGATCCAGAACTTCACTGTGAGTACTTTTTAAGTGAACCCTTTTTTCTGCCGTAAATGATTTTTTTTTTTTTTTTTGGAAATTAAAAAAACTTCTCAAAACCCCTTTTTTTTGTGCCTGATATATATATATATATATTTTATTATCGTATATCTGGGGAATGTAAGATCTCTACCTCCCCAAATATTCATGCTGCCACTGATTCAGTGACATTCAGTAGTACTATTTTAAAAAATAATTTGAAATCACTAGCCATTTTGTATTTGCTTCTCATTAACCTTTTCGCTACGGCACTGGTGCAACTGTTGTACCAGTGAAAGCTCTTTTTGCCACCATTCTAACTGCATAAGTATCCAAGGATAAATTTTTCCCTTTGTATGAGAGCTTTATTGGCATAACTTTTGTTTCCTAAAACTGCAGAGTTAAAATCTTTGAAGTAACTACTTTATAATAGCATAAATATATGCTAACAGTTTGTTTCGTTCCTCACGTGCTTGCCGTAGCGTAAAGGTTAAACTTTATTTTGAATTACTAAACTTTCCATTTGCTTAATAATAGTGGGAAATAATGGTAAGAAACCTTTATTTTACCTTAAAAGTACAGTAGAACCCCTGTAATCTGAGCCCCCGTAATCCAAACATCCATTAATCTGAACGGCACACAGGAACGAAAACGACCTATTGTAAGCAATCCAATGTTGTTCGCACAAATTCGAGGCTGGCATCCAGAAAACACACTTCATGATTAGTTCAGAAGATAGTAAGAGCCTTTTTAAATTCTACAGCTTTAAGAACTAGCACAGTACAGTATTGTGATGTATGCTTATTGATATATTTTTTTTCTACTGTAATACTGTTGATGTTCAATATTTGTTGTTAGTTAAATAAACACTTCTTTATGCTACCAAGCATTTCTCTCTTTTCGGTAACGCGTAAGACCCATTTTAGGCACCTTCTGGGAGTGAAATACTGTACTTATGAAAAGCGATTTATGTTCTGTCATCTGAGCTATGTGATAGTCTGAACAACCCCCCCCCCCTGTCCCAATTAGTTCGGATTAAAAAGTCTACTGTAATTAAAATTTACATCCTTGTTTTTTTTTTTTTTTAAAGTTTTAATGTTAGAAGCTTCTGGATTTGGCAATTGTTTTTGCTTCGTAACACTAGAAAGACGGAAAATTCCTGTATATCTAGAAAGATTGAAGAGGCCTGTGTGGCCCTTCCGAGAATTATGTCTGCATATCTATTGTTATCTGAGTAGCGCATAAAAGTTATTTTTTTTAATGAGTGAAAACAACATTAAATAGCAGAAGTAAAAATAATGAAGATTAAAGGGACCTATTTCTAAGACGATCATGCTCCTTGGACATTACCGAGACCAGTAATGCAAGCACATACATTACTATGCTTGGTACTGATGAAGAGGGCTGATTGCCTTTGAAACTGTTCTGCTGTTTTAAACTTTTTTACTTTTACTCAGGGTTAATATTTTTTTTAACTTTAAATTAAAATTTATTATATTTTTAAAAATAGACTTTAAATGTTTTGGATACTTATGCTACATTTATAAAAAGAAAGGATATACAGTCGAACCTCATTATCACGACACCCTGCGGACTTTCTCAAAGTGTCGTCCTAAGCGGAGTGACGTCTTAACTGGTATTTCTTCAAAACACAATTTAAAGAACATATAATGTAATAATGCATTAAGTGTTTATATTATTTTAAATTTTAAATTAGATTCAATTACCGTCATTTTGTATTATTTCATAAAGCAAAGCAAAAACATTAAGAAAAGATATCTTGCTTTTTATTTCGCAAGAAAATATTCTCCACTAAGGGTTTGCTTACTTTTTGATTTACAATTTAAAATTTTTCTGTGTAGTTTGTACAAAACGCCAGAATCTTCCTGTTTAGCTTCTTCCATCGAAGAAAGGTGTTTTTCTACGACATCAATGCAATGCAATGCCTCTGTTTTATTTTGAAATTTTCGAACAAAGAAAGATGCTAACAAATTGCCAGTCTAAAAAAGGGATTATGGCACGCATTTTTAAAAGCTCATTACAACCATTCGACTTCAACTGCAGTTGAATAACTATAGTGATTCTCCGCTGCCCTGTCTTCCTAAACTGTTTCTGACTAGAAATTAAAATCTGTGTACGTCCCTGGAATTTCAGAAACTAAAATCGAGTTTCAAAATGGATGCTTTCTTTCTCCTTGTCCCTTTATCCTTTTCTGCAGTAATGCTGAGTAGAGATTTTGTCCTAAGGGCATTGCGAATGAAACTTGTCACTCTTTTCTTGTGACTGTCAATGTTGACAATTGTAAAAATCTTTCTGTACTTCAAATCCCTAATTCGAAGAAGTTCAAGTAAACCTGCAGCGCAACTTTATCTTTCCACCTGTCGCTTTCAAACCTTCTGCGCACGCCTTGCTGGCTCGCGATTGTTAGATTCGAGGGGGCTGGGGATTTTCTTCACTATAGGTAGATAACAGTTGTCACTAATCCATTTTCAGGAATTTTAGGAAGAATTTTTCCTGAAATCTTCAGTATTTTACTGAAAGGTTTCAGTTAAAAAAATAAAATTGCGCCCGTTTTAACAATTTGAAGTGTCGTCATAAACGGAGTGGCACAATAAAGTAGTGTCATGAATTGCAGAGTTATTTAACATTAAAATTATAGGTTGCAACTTCGGGACTTTGAAAAAGTGACCTGTCATCCGGGTGTCGTGAAAACAAGGTTCGACTGTATTAAGCTACATTTTTTAAGCTGTTTTCATGAGAATAACTATTTTTTAATGATAATATAGATAAAATTTTTAATACAAATGCATGATTCAAATCAAATTTAATCTTACCAAAAATACCCTTAGGTACACTGTAAGTACAGAAAAATATGAACAAATTTAACTTTTAAAAATTAAAAACTTCAAAAGATTAAATAAATTAATTCAACAATTTTGTGTCATGTTATATAGGCATATTGTGGGTGATCTGGCTGTACTTCCTATCTGATTTTAATAACATTTACAGGATACACAAAAAACTGTTTGAATCCCTAATAGCAGGTAATTATAATAAGAGATTTCATCATGCTTTTTTCATGTGATACAATTTTCACCACGTTCACAAAAGTTCATGTGGTGAAAATTGTCATGACACTGGACAATTTCTTTGTAATTTATGCCCTTAAGTTTAGTACAAAATAAATCACGATTATGTTTAGCGTACATCAAGCGAACTAAATAAAGTTAATAAAAAAAAATCTGAAAAAAGAAGATAGATATACAAGGTATTGCCTGATTGCCTGTGATATATTTTGTTACCTGATAGTAAACACTTTATGTCAGAAACATTTGAGCTTTAAATTTGTTTTGAAGAATTTCATGTTAAAAAAGGAAATCCTCAAGTTTTAATTATTTTTTACATTATATTAGTTTCATCTTGTTCCTGTTAATTATTTACAGTGGATCAAAAAATTCTGCAGCATCATTTAGCAGCTATTAGGCATGCTCGATGGTTCGAAGAGAATGCACATCATTCAAGCATTAAAGTTCTTATTCGTTTGTTTAAAGACCTAAGGAGCAGATTTGAAGGATTTCAGCCCCTGAATCCTTGGATTTTAGATTTATTGGTAAAACCTTTTTTTTTCTTTGCAAAACATGTTTTGAAAATGTAGATTTTAACACTAGAATTATGGCAGATTTCATATACCTTGAATTATGGAGCGAGTCATTTTAACTCTTGGAAAAGAAATCTGCATAGTTCCCAATATAATGTATTTTTCAGGCATGAGATTCTTCCGCGGATCCGCGATTTTCCGCTTTTTTTAGTTTTTGGAGATTCCGCGGTTTTTTGTTTTTTATCTTCAATTTTCCGCCTCGGAATTTTTTTTTTTTCATTCGTTTTTGTTTCCCCCTTTTTTTTTTCTTTTGCACACAAACGCTGCAAAACTAGATTCGTTCACGCTGATGACTGACGCACTAAAATCGCGATGTTGGAGGCAGCACAACAGCTAGTACAATTCTTTCCAACAGCATTTGGACATTTTTAATTTCATGACTTCGGGCTGCGTATTATAAGATGTTTTTTGTAGTAAACTTTTAAACCTAGATTTTTCAAGAACAAAGATCAGAAGCATCGCTGATACTTACTTTTTTTTATATATAGGAAGTCGTGTTTTATCCCAAATCGCACATCTAAATGCAAAAGTAGCATTCTTCAAAATGGCGGAAGATGTTGAGTTTCCTTTTAATGCAAATGAGTAAACATTTTGTTAATGAAATTAAAAAATTTTAAGTTTTTGAACTTTTATCTTCAGAATTAATTATTACTATTTATATTGTTTTTTTAAGTAATTTTTTTGTACTACAGTAATATTTGTTCCAGGATCAAACACTTTCATGATAAGAAAAAGAAACAAATAAATGGTGCCATATTGCAACGTTGATAATTCTTTAACTTTCAGTGCTAAAGTTTTCTTACTTTCTTTTTAAATTTTAAACGTTTAAAACCACTCACATTCAGCTCTTATATATTAAGAATCGCAAGTTTATCGCTTATTTTTATGTTTCCTCCATGCCACATGTTTGCGCAATGTTACCATTTTGCTGAAATTTTGCGGTAATCCTTTTGTATCTGCTTTCAGTTTAATATATTTCTTATTTTCTCATTAGCGCACAATACAAAGGCTACTAAGAAAATATACAAAGCAATTTTTATGGAATATGATTTTTTATTGCTTTGGCACATTACCAGGGTGCGTAGCGGTGCTTACAAGTGGTTATAAGTTCTTATATTTGAAAATAAAATATAAGTGCCCTTATAAGTGCTTACTTTTCCTTAAAATGTTTATTTTCTAAAAAAAATTACGAATTTTTAGTTTTCCCCCCTAGCAGAAATCGAACGATAGTTTGCTCATCGGATGCATAAAATGGCGTTCCGATTGCTAAACCAGCTGGCTCAGATCGCCATTCATAGTCAAAATGAAAAAACATTTGTCTATGAGTGAAGAAAATATTGCAAATTTGGCGTAAAAAAACGCGTGTCAGCGCCGATGCTTCCGAGACATTCTTGGTTCTGTAAATCCGCCATGTTTGGTCGTGTTCCAAAATTCTGCATAGCGTTGGTGCTGAGCTTGCCAAATTTGAGATTCGGTACTGCATACTTGCCAAGTCCACTGTTTTTAACGGGAGACTCCCGTTTTTTGCGTTTGTCTCCCGATATCCCGTTTAACACAATTTTCTCCCGTTTTTTTTTTTTTTTTTGTGATTTTCGCTTTAAAATAAATCAATGAAGCTTCAATATTTTTTTGCTCAAAAGACAGCGCTCGTAATCGTAGTTACTCGCCGAGTAGTTTTCATATAATTTTCCCGTATTTTGCCGAAATTCCGTATTTTTGGTACTTTTGAAAAGTCAAAATTTCGGTTCCGCGAATATTCGTAATTTTGGAAATTTTTTTTTTCTTTTAATGATAAAAACTTGAAGTAGCCGGCGTAGATACTTGCTTTACGAAACTTTTACAAATTAGCGGTAAAACTTCCGCATTTTGTCTTTCATATGCTTTTAATGCTCAGTTTTTGAAATCCGATTGCATCCGCTTCGGTAAAAGTCCCTAGTTCTTGTGTACTATCTCATTCCATCTCTTGGACATCAATAACTTCTGGTTTACCATTATTTTTTACGATTTAGCCTCTGTAATAGAGGATTTGCACTTCTCATTTTGCCACACCCACTCGAAATTTCAGTGAAAAATTTTAGCCTTTTTAAAAATTTTTCGTAATTCTATTAGTTAGTTACAACTATTAATATTGCATCCTTATTAATAATCTTGTTTAAAAAAATTTTTTTTTGCATAGAATTAATTTTTTTTTTCTTAAACTTAGGGTTTGGGTTCTTTCCTTTTTGGGAGTCATTATGTATTGTTACAAAATAGATAAAGAACATTTCTTTCTATTTTTCTTCGATATATAACTAAAAAATGGCTAAATTAGAAAAAAAATACTTTGGGATAATTTATTTGTTAAGTGCACACCAGACGTGGTCGTGATATTTTGTTTGAATTATTGTGGTAATTCCTATAAAGGAAAATTCCTAATTTTGTAAGAATATGAGAACATCTTGTAAAAGATATAACAAAGAAAATCATTACAACAGTCTCATTCGGGAAAAAAAGATTGAGGGAAAAAATACTGTAAAAATTAAAGCATTATCTAAAAGGGCAGAAAAAAAAAAAAAAAAAATACAGCTAATACTGTGAAAATGTAAATGAGCAAACACATAAACAGAACAAAACAAGAAACAAATGAACCAATCTGTGCAAAAGAAAAATGAAGGAAAAATTCAGGTGCAGCAACATCAACTAGAAGAAGCTAGAGACATTTCCTCAAGCACTAAAAGTAGTACAATGGTTAATGTCACCCACATAAAATTTCAGATGCAATTACTAAACTCAGACCACCATTTAAAAACAAGAGAAAATTAAAACAAGTAAACCCAGTTAAACCACAAAAGAAATGTATGCTGTTAGATCCTACCTGAAAAATTCTTGTCAATAAATTTTTGAGCTTTTTTTGATTCAAAAAAAAAAAGTTATTTTTATACTCCTGTTATTTTCATCAAAACTTTAATTTTTGTTTTTAAATTCAGCTATGTACATTAGCAATGTGGCAATTCTTTTATCTTTCCGTTTTTGATAATAATGTGCATATATTATATAGTTTAATTAAGAAACCTTAGGTGAATAAATTAAAAAATATTTTTATAATGTAATATAAACAGATTAAATGCATGAAAATCTATTGGATTGAAAAAAAAGACTTATTTTGAGCATTTCGTCTCTTAATATAACTGAACTTTTGATCACGCATTTTTCCTCTTTTTTCATCTTTCTTCAATCTCATGCCTGATTTTTTAAAACAAAGTACAATAAAATAATTTATAATAACTGAATTTTATTTTGAAAATATTGGATCTTTCAAGATAGGTCATGAATGATTTAATATTTTACAAATTCTGCTCAAATATCTAAAGTTGCTGTTTCAGTTGGATTGAGTAGCATTTCAGAAACATAAACAATGAAATGAATATTCCCAATTTTTTGCAGAAAAAGAAATTGAACCCAACTATATTTAAATATTTTAGTGTGAACCATCCTTGCAAAGAGTGAAAAAAAAAATTACTAAATAAAACGGATTATTTGTCTGTGCACCAATTAGCACTCAATCTTATCTTTCTTTTTGTGTACAATATCTACATAGAGATCAATTTTAGCTGTCAAGTATTAACAATCTTGTTACTTTGCATTTCTTCCTTTTCTTGGGGGGGAGGGTGTGCCCTGAATCTTGGATTCCACCTGGAGCGAGAACAAGCTTCTTTTAAAACGGGAAAATTTTTCACGTTAAGAAAGCTCAAATGAGCATCAAAATGCAGACATATGTTTCGGGATTGCTTGGAATTGCTTTTTCAGTGCAGTAGGCGAGCTTCTAGATGAAAAAACATCAAAATGAAGCTTCTTTTTACCCGATATGCAACTTTATCAAAGTTTTTCTCAATGCAATAAAAACTCCTTTCTGCTGATACTTTCTTTTGTAACTTCCTTATAAATTTATACCTCATAAGTGCAAAATATCGTAGAAAGCATGTACTGGCCACTGAGTCCTTGTCATTTGGTTCAGAATGTCTGCAGCAAATTGTGTGAAATTTTAAAACTTGATCTCAGCCAGTGTTTTCTTTTCTCTAGATTCAAATTCTACTGATGAATGGAGTGTACTTGGCAAAATCCCATTTTTATTTCTTTTACAAAGATTTGTCTGCATTTTTATGTTTTCTTTTGAGTATTATCTGGTTTTTGCATTGACATCCTTAGTTATATCAAGACATGGAATTTGCAGGAACTAATCCATTTTTACTTTCCCGTCAGCTAGAAGGTTATGCTGCATGTTCACTCTAAATAATAAATTCTGAACTATACTAATGTGTCTTGTCACCAGTTTTATCTGTTAGACCGTGATCAGTTTCAGGACTGGTAATGCGATCAGAAAATTCTTGCAATCAATTTTATGGTTTTTCTATGAGCTATGAGTGAATGGTTCTATGAGCCATTTTTATGTTTATGTCAAAAACTCATAAACTAAGCAAGTTTTACTGCCAAATTTTGGCCATCGGCAAATATTTTATTGAAAAGGGGAAAAGCATATGAATGCCATGATTCAAAAACAACAAGCTGCAAGAGCAGTAGTCGTTGCAGTCTCTGGGGTGCCATATCTAACATTAGTCATAACAAGGCGTGCTACCCAGTCTAGTTATTTCCACTGTGAAAAGCAGCTTAGGTCCAGTAGTATAGTATTTGAAAAGTTTTCTCTCACTTAATTAAATATAAAAATAATCACAATATAGATTTTACAGAAATTTGACTGTTATTTTATGAAAAAAGATTTCATTTACAAAATACTTTTAATAAATAGTTTGAAAATGCTTGATTCAATGTTTTTCTCTTTTAATATTTTAGGCACATTATGCAATTAATCATCATCCAAGCCGACAACCTTTAGGGCTAAATATTGCTTACAAGTATGTTTTATTTGCATGATTTTATGTTACTCATATTGTTGAAGTATTTTATTTTATGATTGCTCTGCATTACTGTAAAAAAATAATCTACAGGTTTAACTTGGTTTTTAGTTTCTAATTGCAAAACCTTTGAAGAAATCTATTATGGTTGTTTTTCTGATGTAAAAGAAGTTGCACTAAGTTGCTAATTCTCAAAAATTAACATTGCAGTTGGATTTAGACCTCTGATTCTTTTGCTTCTCCAATTGCGGCAAGGTATATGATTGAAACTGGTGGGTCACTCACAGAGAGACCCAGTTTTGCAGTGAATATAATAAAGTGTCGACAGAACCAGGAAATCACGAAAATGTAGAGGAATTCTAATGGGGTTCTGGAAAAGTTGGGAAAATTTGAAATTTTCCCCACTTTTTCATCATTTTTTATTTATTCTGAAATTTCTGCGATCTTGTTTGTAATTATTAATATTGATTGTTGTTTTTTGATTAAATTCAATTCCAAAGTTTTTCATTCCAAAAAGATTCTTTATTTGCCGTTTTTTATATATTTGTTGCCTAAATTTTGGAAAATGCAATCTTTTTGCATCTACAAAGGGAACCTGTCTTTTCAAATTTTTGATGTTTTTTATGCTTTGTTAAAAGGTAAACAAACAAAGCTCCTTTTAAATTCATGAAAACTTTAATTTGAAATATTTTAAACCCCTCTAGGATCCTCTCCCCAATAGTAATGTAACATTCTGGAAGTGACTAATTGTTAATAAATAATACAATTGCAGCAATTAATATTATTTGCTTAAAATAATAACTTAAAAAATAACCAAACTATGTAAATAACTTTAAATATATTCAATCATGATTTTAAAAGGTAAAATTGTTATAATGAGATCAGTAGCATTGATTTTAATTATCTCGGATGTACTTAAGGTTTTATACTGCCTTGGTGCGGTCGCTCAGAATTCTTAATGGGGTATCCATTTTCCCTTTCATCTGTCAAAGATTTGTAAATAATCCAAGCCGACTGCCCCCCCCCCCCCCCCGAAAATCATTAGCGGAAGTAGTACTATCGCCTTTTCACCCAACAGGGCCAGGGCCTGATGACCCAGATACATAAAAAGAGAAAAAACACGTTTTCCGATTTGTAAAGGTTCTAGAAAACAATTGTATAGCTTTTGGCGTTTTTCTCCTTTCTTTAGCGGAAGAATTTTTCTAAAGAAAAGCACATTTACAGTTTAGCAATTTTAGGAGTAGGAGTTATATGATGCTCAATGCTTAAATTATCTGATGCTGTATTACATCTTAACCCTTGTTAAGTGTGAATATTATTATTTTTTTTAATATGTTTTTTGAAGATTTAAAAAAAAATACATATATTTAAATCTTAAATTTATATTGTAATGCTACTATTTTTTTTAATTAATAGGTATGTCAAAGAAAAAACAATTTATGTTCAGATATTTTCAATTCCTTTTCATATTTACTCTGGTGTTCAAAAACCTTCTAAACTAAATATCTCCCCTATTTCAATACTTTCCTTTTCTGATCAGCTTTCAATTGTTAGGAAGAAATCAAAGTAATTGTAATGTATGCAAATTTTCTAAGTTCTTCCTTTATCTTTAAAGGGCAATTTTTTTCATTAACAAGACTTTTTTTGCACAAGGAAGGCGTAAACGAGTTTTGGAAGGTTGAACCTCAGAACCTTTTGCTTTAAACCATATTGCTAATCCCAGTATGTTATATACACATGTATTGAGTATTAAAATCCAATCACTCCCTCCTCTCCCCCACCCGAAGAAAAAACTGATTGCTCTTATGTTATGGAGAATGAGACATAAACAAGCTATAATACAAATTTTTAGGTTTTATAGTTAAATTTATATTTTTAAGGCACACCTTTCAGTACTCTTTAATGTTCATGTACAAAGAACTCATTTGTATTTCTTTATCTTTGAAAAAGTAAATTACGTTACTTAATTTACGAAAAGGAGTCGGCTTTTACTATTTTCTGCTTGTAAATCCGTTTCTTACAATGATTTTAGATTTTTTCAATTTTAGTGTAATTCTTGCGACTTTTAACAAAACTGGATCTATTTTCATTAAATTTTAATAATGTTTTGCCAATTTTGAATGACTAAAATGACAATGATTTTCGTATTTAAACTTTAATCAGATTTTATTAGACCTTAATTCGATCAGATTATTTAAAAATAAATTTTAAGCAAGCTACATATTTTTTTATCCATATGTATTTAATAAATGATTTTTTTTTCTTGGTCATGGAACATTCATCATTAACCACTTTTTTCTGAATATTTACCTCTATATATTGGCAGGTCATAATCAATAAACTTGTGACGTTTAACAATTGCGTTCACATCTACTATTTAAGTTACTAAATAGAAGCAAAGTTAGCTATGATTTCTTCTTTTTTTTTCCTTAAATTTCAAAGAGGCATAACACCTCTTCGATATAATTGCTTTTCAATGACCATTTTGAATGTTACGAAAAGAAAGACTTTAAGTTTCACAGAGCCCTTGAGTCGTCTGAGGAACCCTAGGGTGCCGCAAAGTGCAGTTTTAGGAACACCGACTTACAAAATTGTGAGAGAATGCTTTTTTTGAAAAAAAATTTTCTATTACGAATATTTATCAGTAAAACGTCCATAAAAGTTCCTTAAAAAAGTCCCTAAAGTACTCATTTTCTTTGGGAAGGCAGTGGGTAAAGTGCAACAAAAGTAACAGCAAAAAGAAAAAAAAGACCCTGACATTTGTAGATGTGTGAAGTTTTCATTCATGTCTTTTTATACTGCTTCACAAACTTTTAAACTGTTTCTTCATCAGCTAGTAAAATATCTTATTTATTAGTTAGTACATATTTAGAAGTAGTAGATGGTGGCAACATCAATTTTGACTAACAATTTTTTTAACTATTAATTTTTAAATCTTGAAAACTGCAAAGAAATATCTGAAATTAAATATATGTGTATTTTTTCTTTGTATTTGAAAATAATTTTGATGATTCTTAACTTATCTTTTTTTCACTTTTTATTTTTGACAGGAGGTGTTTACAGCTTCTTGCGGGAGGTTTATTTTTACCAGGTTCTGCTGGTATTCCTGATCCATGTGAAGGTGGTACTGTTAGAGTTCATACTTCAATGTCACTTGAGCAACAGGTAATGTTCGGTTTAATATTATTTATCAGCTATTGCAGCTAGTAGCTTTACTTTTATACAGGGGTCGGCGCGAGTCACTTTTTTCACTAAAAGTCACTTTTTTTTGCATTGGTCACTTTTAGTCACTTTTTTAAAAACTGGTCACTATTTTCACTTTTTTAAAAAATTGGTCACTATTTTCACTTTTTTTCCCTTTCTCTGGCAGAGTAACCAAAGAAAGTTACTTTGTTTGTTTATAAGTTAAGAAAACATTGCAATTTTGCATTAAAAGACGCGTGTCAGGGTTGTAGTTTCCGCGTATCCGCCATTTTTGGTTCTGTAAGTCCGCCATGTTTGGTCGTATTTTGAAATTCGGCATCGCGCCGAAGTTAAGGTTTGATATTGCAGTTGTGCAACCAGAAGGGGAGGCCTAGAGGGTCCGTGACCTCTCCCCCCCCCCCAACTAGAATGATGATTTTAATTGTTTTTATTATTATTTTTTTTTTACTTGAGAAGAGCAAATCCTGAGAAAATAAAGCTATATTTAAATTAGGGAAGAAAAAAAAAATCAGACTAAAAATTTTTAGCAGTTGCAGATTATATCTCTCAAAAAATTACCTTAATTTCTCTTTTCTTTCATCCCCCCCCCCCCCCACCCCGAACTAACTGTCAATCACAAAAGAAAATTTTTGGAGCTCAATCAGGGATTTCTCAACGAAAAGACAATAGGCATCTTGAGAAAATGTAGTTGTATTGTTATCAAGAAATCATTAAATAATGATGGATGGGAGGGGGAATCTGAATTCTTAAAAAAAACTTTAGACCTGAAAAATTCTTAGCAGTGGCAGATTATATCTATTGCTCAGAAAAATACATTATGACCTCTTTTTATTTCCATCCCTCCCACCTCCCCCCAAAAAAAAGAGGAATTGCACAAAGTTCAGGTGTTAAAAAAATAGTGCATCCCACCCGTAAAGAATTTTTCTGATTGTGCCACTCATACTGTCATTATGCATGACAGTGATACCATATAACTATCACAACTAAAATTATAAAATCAGGGAATTGTCAGTGATTCTTTTTCTTGGATTTTGTTACTACCATGAAATTACAAAAACAGTATTGAATAATCAAATGGTTTGTTTCCTACAATGATACAGATGATTAACACAGTATTTTCAGTCTGAATAATTTTGATAAAATGTCAAAATTAGATTTATTTCAAGTGAAATTTTCTAATCCTTGAACAAGTATAAAAAATATTTAAAAAAGTAGCATTTGCAAAATAAATTTTATTCAATGTTGAACATAAATTAAAATTTGAAATTTCTGCCGATTTGAAGAAATATTTATTCATTTATATTTTTAAATAAGTAACAATTTGAGAAAGAAATTAATTTAAAAAAAAATTTTGTCTCTCTCACTCTTAGCCATTTATGGGTTTTGAAAAAGGTATTTATAAGCATAGTTACAGGTATAAAAATTCTTATTTTTGAACAGAATATGAATTTTTTTTAAAAGTTGGGTAAAAGCTCTATTTATTCAGGTTTGGTTTTCAACAGATGTCGAAACTGCTCTTTTTCAAGTTATATTTAGTTTAAATGAAAAAATAAACACACACATACACAGAAGTTTACATTTTAATGGTCACTATTTTGTTCACTTTTTTAAAAGCTGTGGTCACTTTTTTCACTACTTTGAAGACTCCAAAGTGCGCCTAGCCCTGTTTATAGTGTGTGTGCGCAAGGAATTTTAAAGCTCTGAAAATATTATATAATTTTATGAAATTAAGGGGGGGGAATTCAAAGAATTTTATTATCACTTGATTTACTAAGTGATCCTTTCTTTAAAATTTTCATCTTGCTTATTCAATATAAGAAAGAAATTGAGAGAAAGAATATGAGTGCTGAAATTAATTTGGTAAAAAAGTTTTTGTGCTTTTCATTTTACAACACGTATGCTAAAAATTTAATGTTTTTACATTCACCTTACCTCTCTCATTTAAGCCTTCATTTTTTTGCAACTTTTACTAAATATTTAAGTAAATAAACACCTAAGATATAAAATTTTTTTCATTATAAGGTCACTCTTAGGGGACTATAAAAAAGTGACCATATATCTAATAGGGCTTGACTGATGGCACTTTTTGATCACTGGGCCAATGCCGATTATTTCAAGATTGCCGATGGCCGATTATTCTCCTTTTCAATCTGTCAAGGGCAAAAATTGGCTTTAACCATTAAAACATGCAGAATGCATGTCAAAAAAGGTATACAATACCGAACCCCAAATTCTAAAATTCCCAAAATTCGACACTTTTTTCGAAAATTTCCAATTTTTTTTCTTTTGCCTAAATTTAGAAAATATTAATCTAAGAAGCTGTTAAATTAACAAATGCCAGTAAATTTTGATTCAAATAAAAGCAATTTTGTAGATATATTTCTGATTTACTTGAACTAAAATCGGGGAACCAAGATAAAACCAGAAAACCCTTCTATATTGAAAAGTGAAAAATGGTTTCTTCGGCTTAGTTAAGTATCTTTTTCCCTATAAAAATAATTTCTTCAAATTTACCTAATTATTTTTTCCTTCAAGTTCTTAAATGTTCAATTTTCAAGGTTGATACCCTTAAAAGAGAAGTGGAGAAAGATAAAGTAACTTGCTCCATTTGTTTCTCAGTGGTCATTAATTGCATCTAGAAACTTTACAATTTGGACAAAAACCTGACGTTTTGGTTTGAATTCTGTAAATATTTTTTTTTTTTTTTTTTGGTTGATGTAGCACTATTTTCTTTTTCATGCAATTGCATGTGATTTATCACGTGGGTATGGTTATTTTTGCCGAATTGTGTGGTGTAATTTGGAGCATTTTATTAAAATCCATGAATAAGTTATTTTTTTATTTGGTAAAAGTATATTAAAAGGATTTACTTATATTACCTTATCAAAAAAAAGGTACTTAGTTATTTACTAGTTAAGAAAATTCTAATTTTAAGTAAAAAAGCTCATATCTGCATTGATGTTTATGTAAATCCACCATTTTGCATTGTCCGAAACTCCGCAAATTCCAAAACCTGGCCTGGCACCAGTCCCAATTAACTCATTCCTTTTTAAATGCATTTATAAAAATACTAGTACGCCCGGCAGTCATACGAAATGACCGCTGCTCTAGATATTAGAAATTGGAATTAAAATGATTTGTGCAAAGGTGTCTTCTCATTCAAACCTAGGTCAGGCGGCGATGACGCCCCTTCGCTTACTGCCCCACACTACTATATATTTATTTACTATATAATCAAATTGTTTGTGAAAAACTTACATTCTTCATCGAAAGAACTTATTGAAAATTTTGTTATGCTTTTCAAAACAAAAGTTTTAACGAAACTGGGAAAAAGAGCGCTGCCATTCTAATAAGAAAAAAAAAAAAGCGCAGACAATAAAGAAATAAATTAAAAAGAAAGAAAGGTTTAAATTAAATTTGCGTATGCATTAATTTTTAACGGAAATTGAAAATACAGCGAAGTCTCGCTCAATTTGCTAGATAATTGTTTTGATTAGTATTAGTATACTTGTTACATTTCTTACAATAACAATGGCAACTGCATTGATTTGTTAGTTCACACGGCAACTGTAATTATACTTGGAAACGACGGCAACAATGCAAAAATAAAATAAAGGGGGTCAAGAAAATCATTGAAAACTTTTAAAAAATTAATTAAAAAAAACTAATTGAGTCACAACTTTCATTTTTACAGCGTTGATTGTCTCGGGTCGCAAACATTAACCGTGCCGAATGAGGTCCCGATCAGTAAATGGCCTGGGATCCTATAGCGGACAGACAAACAGACAGAATAAGCCGCTTATATATAAGATTAAGCAAATTCGAGGCAAGTTTACATTATAATAGAACCTGAATGTTTATCAGGTTCATCGACATCCGATATATTGTTGCTATCCAAAGAGCCCATGGTAACGTTTCATTTATATTAGGTTAGAAAAATTAAGATTCTATAGAAAAGCAAAGTACTAGCATGCACAAGGAATAATCTTATATGAGGATGAGGGGACTATTAATTACGGGGAAAACAGATTGCTCGTAAGAACATGCCCCTCCCAGATTCAAGCAACAGCACTGACTCCAACAATCCAGAATAGGGAATTTCCTGCAACCTCATGCTAGAGAAACCTGTTCGTGGCTGCAGTGTTGCTTGTTAACTCGCAAGAGCTCGCCCGGGGTTGTAAAAGACCCCAGCAGTTTTTGTTTCTATTTCGTAGAATTTCATGGATAGATAAAGTTACCAACCTTTGATTAGCTGTCTTTGTGTTCGTGATTGACAAGTGGGTGTTGCTAAAATTTCGTTATTTCCTTTAAATACCTGTAAACTAAGGG
Source organism: Octonoba sinensis (assembly GCA_038502835.1). Taxonomy (NCBI): domain Eukaryota; kingdom Metazoa; phylum Arthropoda; class Arachnida; order Araneae; family Uloboridae; genus Octonoba; species Octonoba sinensis. The sequence goes on from CM076604.1 coordinate 85,301,270, forward strand.
GTTTTCTGAGAATGGGGTCGTTTTTGACCCCATGCGAGTCTTGACGTCAGTGAAATTCTCAGACCAGAACAGGTGTTTGCAATTAGTTCCAATATATTTATTCGAAGAATTTCGAAAATGTTTGCGAAAAGGAAGCAGCTTCCATCAACCTTAATTCTAGTGACGATTTTTTCCCGTCCATTGGAAATGATTAGATAAATGATTTCTCAAAAGAAAAGGTTTTTTTTTTGCTTTTCGCAATTCTGTTAGTATTCTAAAGAAAATATGCCGACTCGAGTCGTATGGATCCATACGAGCAAGAGATGGAGCGCCTCTGCAAATTACTAGAAGATGGTGAAAGTAATGAGGGTGCTATTTCAGAGGATGAATGTTTTAGTGATAAAGAGAACTTTAGTGATCATAATAGCGAAAGTGAATTTTCTGGCCATTTTGGGGTGGTTATGCTTTTAGACAGTATATACCGAAAAAACCCGCTAAATATCGGATAAAAATATTTGCACTTGTCGATTCAAGAACGTATTTACTGAGCTCTTTTTTTTTAATTCAGTGTTAAACGGAAAGGAAGAAGAAAAAAAAAAGAGCGTGCATTGCTAAACTCGTTAAAAATAAATTTTTTCATAAATGTAAAGTAAAAAAATAAACAAAAAACATTGTGTATACTTCTGAGAAAATAATCAGATACATTTATTAAAAAAATCTTGAAAAAAGCAGAAGAAAGAGAGAAAGAAAATGATGGGGTCGTTTTCGACCCCACGCGAGTACTCGTGTGACAAATACAGGCGCGAGTTTTCGTGGGTTAATGTGTGGAAATTTAGCCGCAGAGGGAAAAAAGTGTTCAGGACTAAATTTTTTGTGGGGAGTTGTCCCTGCGAACAACATCGGCATTTAAATGTTTTTTAAGGCCGAAGCATCAATTTTTTTTTTTTTTTTTTTTTTGAACAATCGGCGGCTATGCATTGGTTGCCTTAATATCTAATACATGAGAAAGTCATCTACTTAAACTAATACAGTAAAACTTCTCCTAATGTGCACCCCTCTTAGGCTGATAGGTTTTGATTCCCTGGTAGCAAATCATTGAGCTTAATAAAAGTCCTCTTTTGCTTCTCTCTCTATTATGACAAATATTTTTGTTCTGCTGGTGTCCATTATAGAGGATAGTTTTACTGTGCATAAATTATTTATGTATCGTATTGAAAAGTATTATATAATTCAATTATAGTAGAATCTCAGTGCATCGTTCCCGCATCTATTGTTTTCTTGTATGTATCGGCTTGTTTTAAAAATGTTGTCTGTGCTTCACACTGACCCACATTCATCATTTTTGATGTGTATTTTTTGAAATAGTGTTTCCCTTGACAAGCAATCAATTGAGGTTCTATTGCATATTGTTTGTTCCCTTCAAGAGATTGAGTGTTTGAAAGGAATTGTTCCCAATAATGTTAAATGCATTTTTTTTTTAACATTAGAAGAGTAACATTAGCAGTTTCAATGTTTGACTTTTTCTGACTATTTCTATATATAATGATAGTACATGTTTATAGATTTAATATTCTTTTTAATAAAATGAAATATTTTCTAGGACCTTGTTTGTCTTACTGCACAAACTTTGCTGAGAGTTATGACCCATGGTGGATACAAGCAAGTGTTGGGTCTAGAAATTTTGCCTAGTATGTTGAAATTTAATTACTTAAAGTATTAGATTTTAGTTTTTATAATCATTTAGTTATCCATTACTTCTACAGCAAGTTAAATTTCTTGAAATATTATAATTCTGCCACTTAAAAACCATACATAAAGAAAATGGTTCAAATTTATATTGGCTTTGTTTCTGAAAACCCTATGTAATAATTGTAATTAAAAACTCCTTGCTGCCCCCCCCCCCCCCCAAAAAAAAAAAATCTTTTTTTTTTTTTTCTCATAAGACCCTTTCGCCTTTTTTTTAATAGACTGATGTTTAAATGAAAAAATAGAAAAATGTTTTTACTGTTGCTGATTAAACATAAAGAGTTTGTTTTGTGTGTAATAGTCCAAGAGCTTTAACAGCTGTATTATACCAGGGATTGTAACGTGACGTGGTGTAAAGCACCTTGCAAGAAAATTGCATTCATTATAGAAGAAAGCCAGGAGAACTATCAGACAACTTGATGAGGTAAACAAACAATGTTGCAAATGACCTTACCTCACCTCCTCATTTCTTAAAGTACAGAATGCAGAATGTAACATCAAAATTAAAACTCAAGAGCCGACTATGAGGTAAATGTTCCCACTGGGCCAGCCACAAGTTGGGTTCAGTGTTTGGGTTCAGTTTTGAATGCAATAAACTGAGAATTTAACCCACAAATGGAATAGAAATGACAGGTTTTAATGCAAGCATTAGCATTATTTTATTAATTATTTAATTCAAATTAAAGAAATACTATTGCTTAGTGAACTTTTACCTTGCTCAAAAATAGTTTTAGAAAGCTATTTTAAACGTTATAAAAGTTGATATTTTTATTTTATGGATTTTTTACATGCCTATTTTTAAAAGATCTATTTAAATGTATTGCATTGAAAACTGGAATATATTTTTATTTTCAAAAACCGCAATAACTACTGCTATCTTGATATTCATGAAATATTCTAGGCTTTTCAACTTTTTCTTTTACCCAATATTAGTCTATCCAAACAGAGTCTGACTGTCACTTTATTTATTTTTCACAAAATAAGTCTCATGTTCTCCATCATAATTAAGTATTGCCAGCTTTTGGGAGCAAATGTTAAGTATAAAATACAATATTATAACCTTAAAATATGTTTTTGCTCAGTCAAACCAATAAACAATGTTTAAAAAAAGTAGTTTTTCCCTAAATTATTTCTATTTATTAAAACTTTATACTAATGTGTTCTTTTGCAACAACTATAATTCAATTTTAAAAGTTTAAAATCTATTAATTTCTAAATTTTTTACATTTCTACTGTAGTAGAACTATTCGGCCGAATAGTCCATCAATATTCGGCCAGGCAAAATTTCATCTTACAGAGTATTCGGCCAGACCGAATATTCCGCTAGGTCATGAAATGACTATTCGGCCAGGCCGAATATCGAATAGTGGCCGAATACTCGTTACATCCCTAATAGGTTATAAACCAACTGTGTTCCAAGAAAAAGGAGGTTTAAAAATATCTTTATGTTATCAATATGGGATTGTGAAGAAATCCTAAGAAAAAATTAGATTTGGAAGGGGAGGAACACACTTCTCAAAGAAACAATGTTTTATGCCTGCATACACTCAGACTGGAAAATATGTTTACTTTTCAGGAACGCTACACTCTATCTTTTATTCAAGTGATTTTCTCAACAACAGTTTTCCTGGAAATTTAGTTAAGAATAAATTATTTAACTTGACCTCTTGACAGTGAATGCAGTACTTCCACTATTTTTCTTCTGTTAGTTCAATACTTTGCTTCCACTCTAATGCCTCTAAAAAGAATCTTAATCCTTTTGTTCAGTTTCTTCTACTCCCCATGCTAATTGTAACTGAATCTAACATACCTAAGCGGAGGGGGTGTTGGGGAGGGTGTGCACTCTTGGAATACCAAAAGGCAAAGGAAGGCACTTTTCAACCTCCAATCTGAAGGTCAGGACTTTAGTGTTTTAATTTTTTTTTTTTTTTGCAGAGCGCAGTGGGGAAAAAACGCATGATCCCTGACCGATACGGTTGATTGGACATCCGGATAAGCGGCGCTCTACTGTATATATAATATTTATGTTCCAAATTATTAAAATTAATTAAAATGGATTAGTTACTTCAAAATCAATAAGTGTTTTTGCATTGTAATTTTCAAAGCTGATTGGATAATCATTTTTTTACAATGTGACACAAATGTTGAACAAACTCTGATTTCAGCAGGATGTCGGTAAGTGCTTAAAGCAATATGAGATTTATAAAGATTGGCCTAAAAACCCTATACAATTATTAATTACTGGTTAATTTAACTACAAAATCCTGCCGATCTGAAATTTTCCCTAGTGCATCAACCATTGAACCAGAATCATACCAAAAGTGCTCAAGTGATGAAATTGAGCCCATACCAGTAGGGAAGAAAAGATAATAGTTGATGAAAGTGATGACAATTAAATTTACAATAAATTGTTTTAAGGATGTTTTTTTGTTCCTAGCGAAATATAAATTAAATATGTACTTATATTACTTGCATAAATTTATTTTACAAACTATAATTTTGTGCTTTTTAGGATATCTTACTTTTGTTTTACCTGATTAAGTGAAATGAATTGTGTGAATAAAATTTTATTTTGGTTGCTTTACATGATTTTATATTACAAAATCCGATTTACACGGTTTTGTGCATCACTTATCTTCCGTGTAAATCGGGATAGGTGTACAATAATATTTAAAGCATTTTTAACAATGCTCTTCTCTTCCTAGATCTTGCCACAGAAATGAGTGTATGGGATGGTGTTGTAGTTTCCCCACTTAGCAAAGCTTATGAAAAACCAGCAGATAAAAAAGATGATGAAACTTCTGAAGATATGGAACAAGAGCATGATGAGAATATGGAAACTCAAGATTCATAAACAGTATAATCATATTTTTTCATGTGTTGCATTTGCATCATCATTTACCTTATAATTGTAAATATGTCAGCTTTAGATGTATGTTTGTCGTAGAATTTGAAATAAACCTTTTTATTATGTTAAAATATATAGTATTTAGGTGTCAAGTAACAAGAAAAAAATACTTATTATTAAACTTTTATTAAATGCACAATAAAACTAATCATTTAATAAATTTTTAGTTTCTCATTCTTCAAAACCGATCAGCACACATTTGTGTTTTGAAGCTAAGATTTCCCTGAGAAAATTAGTAATTAGGTTGAGCTTTTTTAGAAAGTTGAATATGAAACAAAAAGACCTAGAAAACTTCCCTCTGACAAATGATGAAGGTTAGCCGATTTGTCGCAACAACCACTTCATCTCTTTGTTCCTCAAAGCAACATCTGGATTTGAACTCCAGACAATTTCAAAAAGGAATTTGGCACCTAAGAAATTTGACAACATTTTTGCTGCAGACATTAATAAGTTATGACTGTCACATAAATTGTTGAAGGTAATTGATGATTACGATATTTGCTTGGCTTTTCTTTTGAATTAAAATAATCAATTAAATTTTCCTATTTAATTTGTTACAGCCTAATTGCATTCACTGCTTAAAGAAAGTGCTACTGTCCATGTAATCGACATTGCGAAAAATTCCCGTTTTTGGCATTCAGCAAAAATCAACCGCGTGATTTACGGCTTTTAAGTATAGAATTTTGGTTTTAATTCTTGGCTGAATTGTTATTGAATCAATTGCTAATTGCATTGGAAAAAATTTCTTGCCACAAAACGTTTATTTTTCATTTATATCTTTAAAACAATGATATGGAATTTTTTGAATAAGGACCCGCTTTTTGCAAAAAGGGACCCGTAATTTCCAAAATCTAGCGGCATCACCAAGTGTTAAACAAAAAGAAAAGAAAAAACCCCATAGTGTGTGCTAATATTGCTCAATGACTTCTTTCACTTTGGGTGTTCGTATGATCAACTAATTGCTGTATGTTTCAGAGAGTGATAGAGCTAACTAATATGTGAGCAAAAAACTTTCAAATTTTTTTTCTTTTGACAAATCCTAACTATTGGTTCTTTTTTCAACCTACTTTCCCATAAAGGTAAAAAGAAAAAGTATGAAAGAAGGCTTAATGGGGGGTGGCAGGTAGCAAAAAAATATCAATAAAAATAAACAGTCTGAAATAAGTGGAGTAATTAAATAAATATTTGCGAGTAAGGACTTGAGATGGGGAAAATGTGTCTGGCCCCACCCCCAATAACTTTTGAGGGAATTTGTTGCATTCGAAAGATCTTGGTGAGGACATCTCACTTCCATGTTTTATTTTTTGATTTGTGCAATTTTTCGTTCAACTTAAACAGTTAAAAAAATCTTAACATTAGCGCCTATGGTGAATTAGGAAACAAATAATATGAACCCTCGACATAAGATCCAAGTTCCTATAAACAAGCTTATTCGAAGGACCTATTGACATGAAATATTTTTTTATTTGAACAATTTTCATTCAATTTTGAACAGTTGGAAAGATTTTTAGGTTAACGCCTACCGGAAAATTTCAATACTATATAAATCCTCATCTAACAGACAGATTTGCTTGGAACAAACTTTAAGATCTTATGACATAGAACATGTACAGATAAAGTTCATCCAGAACTAAACAATCCTATTTTCCCTTGAAATTTTTTACTGAATGAATGAATGAATGAAGTAGGGGAGGCTGGGGCTGGAGGGGACAAATTCGGGTTTTCTTTTATTTTCTATAAAACTTTCACAATTGAAATTATTGTTTTTAAAACAGTTTATAAAGCATTTCATTGTCTATTATAAAAATATAGTAACAAAGACGTAACGCCAATAATTTGTTCAGTACAATGAATTACAGTAGGGTAATCCGCTGTCCCTTTCTGCCCCATCATCGCGGTTGAAAGGGACACATGATGGGGATGAAAGGGACACAACAAATAATACTACTTAGTGTTGCAGCACAATTTTATTTGTGTGAAAATACTTTCCTAAACAACAGCATATTCAATGTCATATAAAAGAACAAATATGAAAATTATTTAATTAACAAATTTCTAATTTCTAATGAACAAATATGAAAATTATTTAACACTAAATGAACTAATATCGATTGGAAATTGAAATTGTGCATTCATCCTTTGCTGTGCCACCCAATTTCAAAGGTGGCGGCAACTTTGAATCAACATCACTCATATCTACGATGCTAGTGTCTTCATTGTCAGGAAAACTGAATTTCCAACATGTATGACTTTTCCAAAGGAAAGTTACTTTGAGTTCATCTGTGTCGGGAATTTCAATAACCTTTCCTACATAATGATGCACACAGGATTTTTCTAAAAATTTCACTAATACAAAGTCATCTGTCTGGATATTTGTTTTGTTCACAATAAATTCATCAGAATCGATTGATTCATCATAATCACTTGTTGAATCCAATGCTTGAAAGCTGTCATCATTGCTGTCACTAGATGAGATTGTGAGACGCTTCCGTTTTATTCGTTTAGGATGGTCTTTCTGAATATTGTAAGAAGCACATTTACTTTTGCCTTTACTAGGAACTTTTGCTAAACGTTCTTGTTCCACTCTTTTTTTTTTCAGGTGTGTCTGTCAAAATTCGGAATGAACCCTTTTTTCGACCTCTACATGCCTTTCTTGGTGCAGCCTTAGGATAAAGTCGGATCACTTCTGGAGAAATAAGCTTTGTATCATTAGAAGATGGTACTGGCAGTGCTAAATCCGATAATGGTTTCTCGACTTCTTTTTGAGGCACCAGGTTTCGATACATCAATCTGCCTGGGAGAAGTTTCTGGAGCTATTATTGGGTTTGGTCTGTCTGTAACGTAGGCACTCAAAAAATCCTCCTCAGTAAAGATTTCTTTATTAACCCTTTCGGGACGGGCGCCGCAGTCAGCGAACCGCCGCCACCAGACGGGGCTCTAGCAGAATGGATTGTCACTTGAGGACGGGCGATTTGCGCTGCTAAGCCTAACTTTGGAAAAAAATTCATAAAAAATTAATTTTTTATTCAATTGCTCCAAAATTTGGTTCATTATAAGAAAAACTTGTTGTCAGCTATAAGGATAAATTTTAAAACTTCATCATAATATTTTCCGTAAAAATTCTTTAAAATTAATTTTAGAATGATGAAATTCTTGACTCACCTCAAAAAGTTATGTATGAAAAATATTTTAAAAAAAAATCACAATTTAGTTAACGCAGCATATAGATACAAATAAAATAATACAAATTATTTTATTGATAAAAATTATCTCTGCTGTCACGGGATGTAGAAGGCATGCATGCTCCAAATTATGTGTCTGATAGTATGTCAGTATCAGAGTCACTATCACTTTCCAACTCCTTTGAAATATCAAAAGTATCATCACTATTTGAGTATGAAGCATTCACTAATTGGGTGCATTCCTCTTTTTTAAAAATTAGTTTTCTCTTAGCCGTTTTAATAATAAAGCATTTGAAATGATACAAGAGAATCTCCTCTGAGCGCTAGCCAAATCCGAATAGAAAGGAAGACAAAGAAGCAAACCACTGATATCTGTACATCGACGAAAAAAGAAATAAAAGTATTTGGAATGATCAGAACCATTTGCATGTGTGTATAACAGCTGATCCAGTTAAAGCTCCAGCTTGTTTATTTTCATTACGCATTGCCACCGCTACTCTGTCATAAATCCTTCCCTCCTACCGAACCAATAAAAAAATGGTATGGAAATGAAGGTCAACATTCTCCAGTCTCGACATATTACACCATAACAGTCATAGGGCCCCATCTAGTATCAAAGAGAAATACTAATATTTCATTCCATCTGAAATCCCGTATACGTTACACCCGTCTTCAAGGCTCTATTACAACAGCGAGACGTATTCGTCACACCCGGCTGTGAGGCAGCTCTCGCTGGCGGTTCGTATAGGTCACACCCGTCCCGAAAGGGTTAAAAGGATAAATGCCACTTTTATGAAAACCGCACTGAATATTCGATCTTGTGAAGGCCAACGAAAATGCAATGCCTGCAAGTTCGGCAACATTATAAATGGTTATGGTTTTGCCAGGGTTTGTTATCATCCAGTTATTGGCAGCAGCATTGTATCTAGCTTTAAAGGGGCTAAAGACAGAAACATCGAGTGGCTGCATTCTGTGGCTACAATGAGGAGTAAATGTCAAAACTACTATGCCATTTTCCTTGCAAAACTTTATGATTTCGACACTTATATGTATTTCACTATTGTCTATTAGTAACCATATTGGATTATGCTGGAACGCTGCAAAACTAGGTTCGTTCACGCTGATGACTGACGCACCGAAATCGCGATGTTGGAGCCAGCACAACAGCCTGTACAATTCTTTCCAACAGCATTTGGACATTTTTAATTTCATGACTTCGGGCTGTGTATTATAAGATGTTTTCTGTAGTAAACTTTTAAACCTAGATTTTTCAAGAACAAAGATCGAAAGCATCGCTGATACTTACTTTTTTTATATATAAAGGAAGTCATGTTTTATCCCAAATCGCACATCTAAATGCAAAAGTAGCATTCTTCAAAATGGCGGAAGATGTTGAGTTTCCTTTTAATGCAAACGAGTAAACATTTTGTTAATCAAATGAAAAAGTTTTAAGTTTTTGAACTTTTATCTTCAGAATTAATTATTACTATTTATATTGTTTTTTAAGTAATTTTTTTTTTTGTACTACAGTAATATTTGTTCCAGAATCAAACACTTTCATGATGGGAAAAAGAAACAATAAATGGCGCCTTATTGCAACGTTGATAATTCTTTAACTTTCAGTGCTAAAGTTTTCTTACTTTCTTTTTTAATTTTAAACGTTTAAAACCACACATTCAGCTCTTATATATTAAGAATCGCAAGTTTATCGCTTATTTTTATGTTTCCTCAATGCCATGTGTTTGCGCAATGTTACCGTTTTGCTGAAATTTTGCGGTAATCCTTTTGCATCTGCTTTCAGTTTAATATGTTTATTATTATTTTCTCATTAGCGCACAATACAAAGCCTATAAAGAAAATATACAAAGCAATTTTTATGGAATATGATTTTTTATTGCATCGGCACATAACTCAGTGTGCGTTGCGGTGCTTACAAGTGCTTATATTTGAAAATACAATATAAGGGCCCCTATAAGTGCTTACTTTTCCTTAAAATGCTTATTTTCTAAAAAAAATTTACGAATGTTTAGTTTCTCCCCTAGCAGAAATCGAACGTTGGTTTACTCATCGGATGCATAAAATGGCGTTCCGAATGCTAAACCAGCTGGCCCAGATCGCCATTCATAGTCAAAATGAAAAAACATTTGTCTATGAGTGAAGAAAATATTGCAAATTTGGCGTAAAAAACGCGTGTCAGCGCCGATGCTTCCGAGACATTTTTGGTTCTGTAAATCCGCCATGTTTGATCGTGTTCCAAAATTCTGCATAGCGTTGGTGCTGAGCTTGCCAAATTTGAGGTTCGGTACTGCATACTTGCCAAGTCCACTGTTTTTAACGGGAGACTCCCATTTTTTTGCTCTTGTCTCCCAATCTCCTCCCGTTTTTTTGTAATTTTCGCTTTAAAATAAATCAATGAAGCTTCAATATTTTTTTGCTCAATAGACAGCGCTCGTAATCGTAGTTACTCGCCGACTAGTTTTCATGTGATTTTCTCGTATTTTGCTGAAATTCTGTATTTTTGAAAAGTCAAAATTTTGGTTCCGCGAATATTCGGAATTTTTTTTTCCTTCTTTAAATGAGAAAATCTTGAAGTAGCATGAGTAGACACTTGCTTTAAGAAACTTTTATAAATTAGCAGTAAAACTTCCGCATTTTGTCTTTCATATGCTTTCAAAGGTCAATCCCGATTTTTTTTGAAATCCGATTGCATCCGCTGCGGTAAAAATCCCTAGTTCTTGTGTACTATCTCATTCCATCTCTTGGACATCAATAACTTCTGGTTTACCATTATTTTTATTATTTTTTACGATTTAGCCTCTGTAATAGAGGATTTGCACTTCTTCTTTCTTCCTTCAGCGCTCGTAATCATAGTTACTCGCCGAGTAGTTTTCATGTGATTTTTTCGTATTTTGCTGAAATTCTGTATTTTTGGTATTTTTGAAAAGTCAAAATTTTGGTTCCGCGAATATTCGGACTTTTTTAATTCGGTAAAATTTTTCACCACTCAAAATTTCAGTGAAAAATCTTGTTTTAAAAATATTTTTTTTTTTTTGCATAGAATTAATTTTTTTTTCTTCAACTTAGGGTTTGAGTTTTTTCCTTTTTGGGAGTCATTATGTATTGTTACAAAATTGATAAAAACATTTCTTCCTATTTTTATTCAATATATAATTTAAAAATGGCTAAATTTTAAAAAAATATTTTGGGATAATTTATTTGTTAAGTGCACACCAGACGTGGTCGTGATATTTTGTTTGAATTGTTGTGGTGTAGATGTAAGCTAGTAAGTATTTGGGAGAACTGGCTTTTTATAATTAACTAAATGTAATTCTTGGGATTTTGTGCATTCATTTTTTGCACAGTAATGCATTTTCTGTAAAGTGTAACCAAGTTTTGTCAAATGCTGTCAAATCTACAGAACATCCTATTGCTCATAAAAAATAGTTTTGCTGGAAAATGTTTCGATCAAACATTTGATGATAAAATTTTATCAAATACTGCTGTAATGAACATTAAATTTTTTTTTAATTTGTAAGTCAGTTTAATTGTTCATTTTGTATGTGTGTGTGTGGGGGGGGGGGAGGTCATTGAAAAAATCTCCTGTTTTTTCCCACTCCAAATGTGGCAAGTATGGTACTGTACATGATACTGCAGTGGCGCAACAAGGGGGTCATAATAGGCCGTGCCCCTCTCCCCCCGCTGAGTGATTTGAATTTTTTTAAAATAATTTATATCAATGTGCATTTTCACAATATGCATCTTGAGAAAATAAAGTTATATTTTTATCAATAAATCAATAAATATTGATGTCAGGGGGGTCTGAATTAAAAAAAAAAACCCTTAAGGCTTAAAAAATTCTCAGCAGTGCTACATTATGTTACTCAGAAAATTACATAATTTCTCCCCCCCCCCCCCTCCAAAAAAAAAAGAATTGCACAAAGTTCAGGTGAAATAAAAAACTGGTGAAATATAAAACTTTAGGTGAGTAAATTAAAAAGTATTTTTATAATGTGATATAAACATATTAAATGCATGAAAATCTATTGGATTGAGAAAAAAAAACGTATTATGAGCATTTCATCTCTTAATATAACTGAACTTTTGATCACGCATTTTCCCTCTTTTTTCATCTTTCTTCAATCTCATGCCTGAGTTATTTAAATTATACATTAACAAAGCATTTTTTCATAATTTATTATTAAAATTTTAATGCAATTAATTAATTATTGAAATTATTAAAAAAAACGAAAATGAATAACCCTAATTTAAGACAAAATATACATTTAAGATTAATATTTTTTAAGTTAAAAATTTAATATCTTCTTAATTTATATATTTTTAAATTTCAGCTAACCTGCAACATATTACTGCTCTATGCTATTGCATAAAATATATTACATACTGCAGCAATTATTTTCAGTAATAATAACATAGGGCAATAGGCAATGTAGGGAAGCCTAAATTTAAAAATGAAAAATTCATATTTTATATATATTAGTATGGAAATATGTAGGCCGTGGTAGCCTAGTGGTTAGCACGTCAGGCTTCCACCTGGAAGGTCGCGCGTTCGATACCCACTGAAGACCACCATGTATACTTGGGGATATGTGCATGTAAAATCCGTAGACCCCACTACCTCTCCCCGTGCGTAAGCAATCCTAATGCCTCGGCTAACAGGTAGGGGTCAGGTGGAGAAAAGTATGGAAATATGTGTTTTAATAATATAATTGTCACATTATAATCATATTCCTCTAACACATTTTTTATAAAAAAATATATATTTTAAATGTTGTAATAATTGCTTAAAATTTTTAACATAAGCATAATTTTTCTGGGGTTGAAAGGGACATGTCCCTTTCAGCCCCAATGATAGTGTCCCTTTCAGCCCCAGATTCATATATTGCATACACCACATGGCTGCTAAGCCTAACTTTCTGTCATGTGAAAATTGATTATCACAGATTTTTAGGTATTTAATGTACTTTTAATTAACACACAAAGATTATTTCTATAACTAAATACACTTTAGTTCTGAAACAAAATATAAATGGAAGTATAACTTACTTTTTGATGATGAAAATTAACTTCAGTATTTGCAGATAAAAATAATTGTTATGTTGGTTTGGTCTACCAACGATAAACATCTGGCTCTCTCTGTTGGCAATAAATGAAAACTTTTATTTATATCAGGTTTTAAGAAATATATGATGTCCCTTTCAGCCCCACTTTTCCCTACTATGTATTAACCATTGGAATGGGTATATTTGAAGTATTTAAAAACTAAAGCCAAATGAGAAAGAGAGGTAGCTGGTTTACCCATCTCATGTTGGTGTATACGGAAAAGTAGGCTCATATAGTTCTAGACGAAACTTCTTGTTTTGACATAGCTTGTAGTGACTAATACTTAAGAATAGTAAAAATAAATATGTGTGTATATATCCTGTACATACATAGCAAGTAAAAAGATACAATGTGAAATATTTTTATTTTCTATAGTAAATATTAAAATACATAAAGCAAATGTGGGATGATATTCATTTACATTTTTTTAATAGTTAGGAAAAAATTGAAAGATTTAAATTATATTGAACAATTAGTTAAATAAAGTGTACATAAATTGATATTATTCGAGAAATTTTGAAACCTTTTTAAATGAGAATTTTATGACCCGTCTTATTTTCTAAAAATAATATTTTCGGAATTAGGCAGCTCCATTTCTTTCCAACTTTAAATAGTTTTCTTCTTCTTTTTTTAAAGTAGTAATTTTACAAGTGTTCATAAAACATCTAGAATAATTGATCATATCCAAAAAAAGTTAAAATTATTTGTATGCTTACTTTTGATAAAAAAGGCTACTTTAACTTTTGTCTGTAGTGATGGTGTAGATTGCTGTGTTTTTTAAAACTTATTCTTTAAAAATATGGGGAGGAGTTCCGAGTTCTGGTCATAATGGAGGAAAAAATGTTTCATTATTGACATTGATCATGTGAACAATATAATGGGCACAAATACCATATGTGTTAGATTTCTTTTTATTAAATTTAGGGCATTAATTGTATTGAAAAGGTAGCTTATGTTTTACTTTCTATTTTCTTTTGGTATTTTTTTTTAAATTTGTATTTTGTTTATTTATTTTGTTTTGTACTCATTTTTTAGCATTTTTTTTTTTTTTTTGTAAAAAAAACTTTTAAGACAATCACATTGGTTGTTATTATTTGTTATTCTTAATGTTAAAATTACTAATGATGTCAGAAACAATAATCTATTTAAAAGATTAGTTTAAAGAATTAAATTTTGATTCCTGTAATTACTATCTGCTCCAATAATCATACATCAATAAAAAAAAAAATAGAGATAAGGAAATACCGTTCTGGGAAACCGCCCCGCCCACAAAACACTCACTAAAAGCGGTTGAAAGTCTTCTTTTACAGTATTGAAATAAAATGTCGATAGGCAGCCATATTATTAGCACGGGTGATTCTGATCCAAAATTTTTAGAGAACATGCTTTAAAATTTTGTCCGTTATGTTTTTTTTTTGGGGGGGGGGGGGTCAATTTGAGGAGCTCTAGCTTTTTAGCGCATGCACCATTGCCTTAAGAGCGGTAGGCACCCCTGTATTATGTACATACGAATATAATGTGGGTGGGTAAAAGGAAAATGTTCACCTTTTTTTTAAATTATGCCGCATAATTTTTCCGAAAATTTTTGTGACACACCGAAATTTTTGTACTGAGAATCACCCATGACTATTAGTAAAACATTCATATTAGTTTGCAAACAATATGGTATAATGATTTAATAATCACTTATGATATCTATAGTACGATTTTATGATTCAAAAAAACAAAACGGGAAAATATATATATAAATGAATTGGTGGAATCTATGTATGGATGAGAAAAGAAATAAAAAAGATCAATGGAGGATATCACTTAGCAAAATTTATTCATTTTTCTATATTAATCTGTTGGATTTAGATCTGAATTGTAAGTAAATTACGGGTTGTTTATGTTAATCTGCACAACTCTAATAGTTGGATGGCTTTACCAATGAAAGCTAATATTGCTTTTTTTTTTCTACAGCCTTATCAAAAGAATAAATTTTACTAAATATTGAATGTTAAAAATATATTACGTATGGATCGTAATTTGCTATTGATCAAAGTACTGGTTGATTGAGAAGTTGCCATCCCAAAATAAGCGGGATTCGTTTGATGTACATAAAACCCTGATGATATGTATGATGAGGGATATCCCACCCATTTCGTAAATGCTATACGAAATCTTGTCCGTTGTTGATGGACGGTCGGAGACGATGTCTTCCATCTTTGAAGGTAACAAAGGACACGACTTCTTCTGGTGCCTCATCCATAGGTTCACTAGTTTTTGCTAGTTTGAGACCCACCATCATCGAGTGCCTAAGCTCACTGCTCTGTCTTGCCCAGTGTTGACGCCAGCTGGAATGCCTCGAGATAGCTGCATCTGGTTCATCTTTTCCATAAGCGTCTGGAAATATATTTTAAGTGTTGAATAAACAAAGTGTTATATTTTCAACACTTTTAAGGCACATATACTGATTTTTTTTACATTGTATTCCAATTATATTTGTTTATGCAGTTGCGAATTATAAAAAGATGCATGCAGACTTCCTAAAAATGTATTCCTTATTTATTCATCAGATACCTTGAGTCATAATGAGATGGATGTTTTGCATCTAGAAGCTCCCTGTCGCATTGAAAAAGGGATTCCAAGCAATCCCGAAACATGCATTTTAATGCTAATTTGTGCTTTCTTATTGTGAAATTACTTTTTATTGCAGTTTACTTAGCACAAAGTTAATTTATTATTTCAATGGTGATGGTAAGCATTTGTAAACGGTATGAACAACACAATGTGGTAACACTTATGAAAAAAAAGATTTTTTGCCTGAGAGAATGAGTCATTACATCTAAGGCAACAGATCATGATAGAGCGCAATAAATGAATCAAAGTGCTTGCTCTGTGCAAAAGTTCTTTTTAATAATGGAATAAAAGACCAGTCAGTACGCTTTTGTCAACACGAGAGAATTATAATTAACTGTGTACAATCGATGGGAGCAGACACCAATGTATAAAATAAGATAGAAAGTGGGTGACAGTAATGTCGCCCAGTGCTGAGATGTTGTAGCACAGTCACTACAGACGGTGCCGGCAAGAAAAAAAAGGAAAGGAAAGAATTACATATAGTTTTTAAAAAATTTTATTCCTTCCTTAACAAAAAAATTTTGGTTTGCTTTTTTTTTTCCTAAATTTTTGCACTCCCAAATGCATCTCCTAAGGCCTCAAAAGGCACCAGTTTGCAAATAGTTTTCAAAATTTTACAGTGGGTGAGAATCCCTCAGACCCCCTTCAACTGTTAGAAGTTCATATCTCCAGTTAAAGAGGCACCCTTCGTATGCTGCCCCCCCCCCCCCCCCCCCAAGTTGAGCTGAAATGATAATGCCATTGGAAGCTTTATGGATTTATGAGTTGCCCTCCAGTGAAAAATCATTTTAAAGAAAAATGCCCAGCACATGAAAGCTTATGGGATTTGAATAAAAATTGCATTCAAGAATTTTTTTACATAATATTTGATTACTTACTGCACATCTATGCATGATCTAAAAATGATATACTTGCTATTAAAACAAAAAATAGCCAAACTTAGTACATTGCTTAAATAGAACAATATTTAAAGGCTAGCTGAGACAGCCCGGAATTTTCATCAAAAACCCAGGGGGGTTTTACAAATTTTTTTTTTTTTTTTTTTGCAAACCGAGATATAACAGGGCTCCCACGGCCTTGAAAAGTCCCTAAAAAGGCCTTGAATTTGGAAATTGATTTAGGGGCCCCTAAAAGACCTTATTTTCTTCCACAAACTCTCAAAAGGCCCTAATTTATTTTTGAGGCCTTAAATTTATTTCCCCTCTTCCTTTTCCAACTCAGAAGTCATAGTCATGGAACACTATTGTTTCATTCATGACATAGATTTTTCAAAACTGGTAACTAAGATGAAAATCTACATGTATTGATATATGTATGTAGATTTTTACATCTGCACAGTGGTAAACTTGTATGGATTTTCTATTTTAAGTGAATTTTCATTTGATGTTACGATCGTTCTGGAATTTTACAAAAAGAAGGTGAAGAAACATACCTACAGTCAGCATTTTTTCCCTTATCTTTAACTTAACCCAAACTATCAACGATCATGTTGATAATTATTAGTATTCATTATTGTAGCCTTATTAAATGCAATGCTTAAATTATTTTTTAAATAATCTGCCTTCAGAAAGAACATTGATTCAAGACATTGCTATTGCTTGCTCGTTTTTATGAGGAAAAAGACACATTTATTTTAAGTCATACTTCTGAGCAGATAAAGTGTGATTTAAGGCAATAAATGGATACATCTTCATTTGGATGCTTTTGCCTAAAAGTGTACTTCTTCTGCATTGAAATTGCAGCCTCAAAATCTTTTGAAAAATTTGCTTAATATATGTTGTTTTTACTCTTTCAAAAATTTTAGTTGCATGGATTTACATGTATAAAAGGTATAATCAAAAGACATATCATATTATTTGGACATTGCGGCACTGCAGATTATGTGCTGAGAAATGTTGTTGGAGGCAAAATAAAATCTGGTTGTGGTTTATAGATTGAAAAGTTAGCTAAGCATAATATTTATTACTCTGAAGGAAATATAACTATTAAAGGAATAAATCTTTAAATTTAAGATGAAATTTGAAAAAGTTGACTTATGTAAAAGATTTAATTCAGTGAGATGTTCATGTTGCTGCTTCATCATCATTCTGAGGAAAGCATTTAGTCATAACAATGAATTGATCCATTAAAATCCATTGGATGAAAAAAATTAGTTCCTTAGTTGTGATAGCAAAGTTTTAATGTCATTTCCAGGATTCTTCTTATTATTTTTTAAAGTTAATTTCAGTGTTGAACATTTGTCTATATTCACACAACATACGATATCATTCTTATTTCTTCAAAGAAAAGTCATTCTAAATGTTATATGTAATGTGGTCCTAGAAAAGTTACACGTGGCCTTAAAAGGGCCTTAAATTTGACTTGGAGATGAGAGTGGGAACACTGTATAATTAGCGGAAAAAGTTGCAACAACAGTTTAACATTGTTAAAATATATGTGTACAATTTAACTCAAACAACCTCAATGTCAATGGATTATGATTTTTAGAGAGGGGACATGGACATTAAAGGAAGCTGACCTTAATTCCGCCCAATTTCTTAAAATATGCTGTGTCAGACACTATAGGTTCAACAGACAACCAAGTATTGTAAGGATGGATATGCTTAAAACGAATTGGATAACTACTAAGAAGTAAAATAGTTTATGTAGTATTAATAATTCCTTATCACAATAATAATTTAGGGTGTTTTTTCTATTGTAGCAAAGTATTCAATTTCTCAAACAATGAATTTGAGGTTATATATTCAATTTTCTAAATTTTTTTTTGCTGTGCTTTTGAAAATATTTGGAACATCGGACTTCTTTTGAGAACTTCTCAAGGTCTAAAACATTATGTTAATGTTAGAAGTTTAAAACAGTACTTGTTTTAATAACAATTGTTTATTCTTTCAAAATCTGTAAATTTTTTCTACACTCAGAAGCAGCTGTTCATGAACAGACGGACTCGAAAAACCAACAACACCATTTGTTGAAGAAAATCAACAAATGGTGATTTTCTTCAGACTTGATCAAATTGTGCAAAAAGCTTTTTTGAGCTATTGTATATTCTTGAGGGGTAAAGAAATAATGAAAAGATACTATTGGTGACAATGCACTTGTATTGGAACAGTAGATATGGCTTAATATCATGTGTCAAAGTTCACAAATTTATGTTGGAAAATAAGGTTTAAAAAAAAGTTGCGGGATATTTTTTTAAATTATTTTTTCCCCATCTATCCTTCCTTTTTCATGTTCCTGGCCTCTGATTGGTCTTTGTCATTCCTTGTCTTTGTTCCGATTGGTTAATCTAATCTGACCCATTTAAGTATAAATACTGGCTCTGGTTGTTGCCTGTTCACTCACAACTTTCTTGTGTGTTGAGCACTTTTCTTTCCTGTACTGATGAAGAGGCTCCATTGTAGCCTCGAAACAAATATGTGCTTCATGGTTTCGAAAATGCCGATTATCTTTTTCCTTTTGCATGTGAAAATAACATTAAATTCAACAACAGTAGTTGTAAATAAATAAAAAAGCTTAAGACTTGCCTCTAATATTCGAGAGTTCATAACGACCAACTGGTGGCCATTTGTTTGATGCATTTAACTGTCGATGAAGCTTTTCGAATTTATGAATAGGGCCTCTTAATCGCCTCAGCGCTGGAACTACATGTTCAAAAAGGATGCCTTGAATGAAGAATACCTAGGAATGGAGTAACCATTAGTTATAATGTCAAATCATTTTAAACTCATTAATTCATTCATTATCTATAAAAGCAAAAAATTTTTGCAAATAGTTTTCACACTTGTTATATTACTTGCATTTCTTGAGTGTAAAGGTGAAAACATTAAAAAACTGAATTTTGAATATTCTTACACATTTTATACTTTACATAACTTATCTAAAATATTTTTTAAGCAACAAATACTTGAGGAAAAAATTTTCAATAAAAATAGTACTCTCTTTTTTTTTTTTCTTCTTGATTTGCCCTTTGCTGATTCTAGGGAAAAAATGATAGCCGTTGCGCAGTGCAGCAGATGCGCAACGGCTTCTTGATTTGCCCTTTGCTGATTCTAGGGAAAAAATGATAGCCGTTGCGCAGTGCAGCAGATTCCAGGAATGGGAATTCTGCGCCAAATCTGATTCCTTTCTTCAAAGTCAGCTGGATAATCAATCATAAACGTTTTTTGATGAGCGGCTGTCATTTCGCCAAAAATGGCTCCTCGTGTTTGAGGTTTCAATCCTTTTCCATCTCTTAAATATTTCATATTTTTGAATGTTTCAAAGTTAATTTAACATGTGCTACCTTCGAGTAGCTTATTGTATTTTTTATTTTAATAATTAAGAAATTAATTTAGTATACTTTTTATTTATTAAAGTACTTTTGCTATCAATGATTTTTATTAAATTTTTACTGAATAAGCTCTTAATTCTTTATTTTTACATTTGTTTTAAAAATATATTTCAGGAAGTTAAAAGGTTTTTATTTGTTTTTTTTTTTTTTTTTTTTTTTTTTCTTAGAAATTCGTTTTTTTCATCTACATTTTGATACCTCCATCTTTAAAAAATACGATCTTTTTGCATCCGCTGTTAGAACTGAATTTTCTTCCCCATTGATGTTTATTAAGAATTGTTAAAAGGCAAATGAAAAAACTCACTTTTATTTTCAGTAAAATCTTGATTTGAAATTTAAACGACATTCTTCACTTGTTAGGAGTGTGAGCTCTCAGTTGTCTAAAAGTTGAGCACTGAATTCAGGTTTATTTTTATTTTGTCAATTATTTAAATTTTTGTAATTCATACATTTCTCTATTTGCTCAAAAAAAAAATAAAATTATTTTTTTGCTGAGGGGAAAACTGGGGGGTTGAGCTCTTGAAATAAAAGTCCCAGAAAATGAGAAAAGAGAGGGCAAAAAAAGAAAAGAAAAAAAAGCTGAAGGGAAAATAAGTATAAATTAAAGAAATTAATTTAAAAATTGGAAATTTTCAAAAATACTTGTTCAAATCTGCTTAACAGAAGGAATTACAACAGTGATAAACAGTGATTAAAAATCACAGAAATCTATATATAAAACGAATTTTAATAAATAAATAACGAATAAAACTGATAATGTTTTTAAAAATTCCATTTGAAAAATCAGAATTGGTGACTAGGCACAAGTTGCTATTTCATCTTAATTATTATCATTTTTATTTGAAACATTTCACAAGCAGGATTAAGCCATTTAAAGTAAAAAAAAAATAATATTTTAAATTCATCCAGTACACATCTTTATCAATATAAGAATGTTAATTCTTAGAATCAGTTCTCATTTTATTGATTAGGAGATTTGCTAAGTACATCCCATTAAATTCTTTTCCATATTTAGCAGCAAATGCAATCTTTATTGATTTCAAAACACTCGGTTTTTAAGAGCAAAAGCCTTTTTTTTTCCTTCAAAGTTACTGGAAAAAGATATTGGAATTTAGCACCCGCTATTATAAAACACCGAGTTTTACATTAAGAACTAAGAACTATATATCACTGTTCATTAAAAGTAATGAAAGTGACAATTTACTGTTAAAAAGTTCAGGTTTTTAAAATTTGAACTTATGCATTTTTCATATGTAGCTGCAAAAGAAGCTGAGGGGAAAACTGGGGGGTTGAGCTCTTGAAATAAAAGTCTCAGAAAATGAGAAAAGAGAAGGCAAAAAAAAAAAAAAGAAAAGAAGCTGAAGGAAAAATAAGTATAATTTAAAGAAATTAATTTAAAAATTGGAAATTTACAAAAATACTTGTTCAAATCTGCTTAATAGAAGGTAATCAGTGATTAAAAATCACAGAAGTCTATAGATATGAATGATATGAAATAAGTTTAGTGAAGACATCATGGCAGCGATTTGAAAATAGAACAGACGCTGAACAGAATGCAGAAATATCAGCAGAGAAATAACCTTCTTCAATTAAAAGAGTGAAGATCGACAACTTAAGGGCTTGAATCAACCCAAATCCTACTAAAAAAGGCAGAACAGACTATTAGTGATGGATTGAAGCACAAATCATTTACCAATGTTAAATGTGGTCAAGTACTATTGAAAGACTAATAAGAAAAGCGTCAAATTATGTTATTGTTAGAAAAAAACAAAAAGGCGCAATCAGAATATAGTAATGTATATCCTGAAAAAAGGGAAAGAAGGGTTGATTAATTTTAATTAAAAAAAAATTTCATAATGTTATATCTTATTTCCCGAGTTCACTTATTTGTTTTATATCTAGATCAAATAGATCTCATCTGAAATGTTGATGGACTACAGCTATGTGCTGAAAGTAGAACCAGAGATCATTGTTTTAAGCTTTTCAAATCTCAGGCTAATCTTGAAATTAGAAAAAATTACTACTTCAATAGGGTTATAGGCAATTGGAATAGTTTACCAGAAGCGACTGTTAATTGCAGAGGGGTAAATACATTTAAGAAATCTCTTGATGTTCATTGGGGACTGCTAAATTGACTAGGACCAGCCTAGCTGGGCCCTGAGCCTGTTGCTGGTCGTCACTTTTGTATTTGTATCTCTCTGCTACATTATTATTTACTATTTCAAAAAGATGTTAGGGTTTGGGGTAAGTTTTCTCTTTAAAAATATATTTATATCTCAATTTAATATTTCTCATTTTTGTTTTAGTATGAACAAGTTATATTAATATGTATATTAAATAAAATTGAGTACCCTAATTTTAATTATTTTGTTATAATTACTCTTATTATTACGTATTTACTGCTACAAATCTTCTATGTTTTTGCTTCAACTTATTGCATTTCTGCCCCAAATGTGGAATTTTACTGCTCCAACTTATTTCATTTCTGCTCAAATTGTAGAATTTTACTGCTACAACTTATTGCGTTTCTGCTCCAAATGTGGAATTTTACTGCTCCAACTTATTGCGTTTCTGCTCCAAATGAAATTTTACTGCTCCAAATCGAGCTTTAGCACTTCCCATCCCTGAGATTCCCAAAAGGTCGAATGAGAAAAGATCAACATAGCTGAATGATGCAGGGGGGGGGGGTTAGGGGTTTAACCCCCTCCCCTTGAGCCTTAAATAGTAGTGCTTTAGTATATACTCGAATTTCTTTTAGTAGTTTCAGAAAATTAGGAACCCCCCCCCCCCCCCTTGAAAAGAGTTAATTCAGCTTCTCCTGCCTTGCTAAATAAGAAATTCATCCAGAACTTGCCTATTTTGTCAAATGCCAATATCGGTTTTTTAACATCAACTATACCTTTCTCTCAACTGGTTTAGGCTCCATATTATTTCAAATATATCTTTTTAACAGTTAAACTAAATTTTAGTTGAAAAGAAAAATATGTGAAAACAAAATTAGCATTGAGAATTAAACAATTATCAAATTCATTCTCTCAAACTGTCAGTATTCTAACTACTAATATTTATTTTAATTGAAAGATTTTTCAATTCAGTCACACTTTTTTTTTTTTTTTTCAACATATAAGCATACAAAAGAAAAATAAATTATAGAGCTAAACTAAAAAAATTGAAATAAATAAAATTTAAGATAGATTATATTAAAAATACAATAATTGACTCCATAGAAAAGAAATGATGTTGAGGCTATGAAGAAATTAATTCCAATTTTTATACATAATGTTCTTTTACTTAATAAGAAGTAGAAACAAAACATGTGTGGAGTCTCTGCATCTTTTTTTAAGTGTGTGGGGGAGGGGGATGATTTAGATAAGAAGGTTTGAATTTCTAATGCAGGGCTCCCACCGCCTTAACACAATTTGTAGCAGCTTTCGGAGCAGGTAAAATGTCCTTTCTGTATCAGTTTGGAGCAGAAGAATTTAACTTTTGTATCAGCTTGGAGCAGAAGAATTTAACTTTTGTATCAGTTTGGAGCAGAAGAAATCGACTTTTGTATCAGTCTAGGAGGCGAAAATATCAACTTTGTACCATTTTTGGAGGATTTTTCTTCATTTTTTAAATATTAAATGGCTGTTTTTAAAGCAATGTTATTTTCATACGTCAAGGGTAAGAGCAGTTTCAAGTCTTCAAAATGATAAGAAATGTAAACGTCAGACATCCTTCAAAAACTGGATTAGGTTATTTCAAAAGCTGGATTGTTTTTATATTTCTTAAGAAATTTTTCAAAACCTATTCAAACAGTAAGACTAATTAAAATTATAACCCTTATAAAGGTTTTTCAATACTTTTCTCAAGAAACGGATTATTTTTAAAAATGTTTTGTTGTTTTTTTTCCTTCTTCTAATAGTTAAGAGCAGCTGGAAGAAAGCTTAAAATTTTCTTCTTTTAAAAAATCATTGCATTCTCTTTTTTTTTTTTTTTTTGTTTAACAGCTAAAACACTATTCTTTCAAGAAAATAAGCAAAAACTAACTACTATGAAAGGTTCAACTATTTTAAACTATTTATCATTAATTAAAATTTGTTTTTTAATTGGTACTTATTTAGGTATAACCATTGTGATTACAGTAACAGTAAAATTTTGAATGAATTAAATATAATTTCATATTTTATCAAAAAAATATATTTGAAGTCGATCCTATTTTCTACCTGCAGTAATATCCATTATTTTTCCGATTAAGAAATATTTCTTTAAATTTCAATCCTACATACTCACTTAGATGATCTGGAAGTAATTAATAAAACGAAAAGTAAATTGCAGAGTTTCATAATTTTGCAGGAAGAAAATTCAAGAATCAAATTATATTTCTCAGTTCTATAATAGAAAGGCAAAATGTATTTTTTATTATATGTTGATAATTTAATATCTAATGATTTTTTCTCCAACAATTTATCTTTACATCTTTGAAAAATTCTGTAATAATTACAATTAAATTTTAAAGAGTCCTAGGGTTACAGCAATTGGATGCCGAAAGAAACTAAATTGCATTAAAAGAAAAAGGGAATGCATGGTAATTTCATAACTTTCAAATCTAGTTTAAAAATTGAAACTTTAAAAAGAGTACTTTTATGAGGTCATTCATTCACAACAAAATTTCTATTTCTTCTAATAATATTGCTTAACATATTTGCCAAAGATCATCAATTCAAAGATATACGTACATGCTTTTTTTATAATTTTCTTAGCTGTAATTTTTTTACTTATTTTATTCTTTATATTTATGTTTTTTAATTGCTTGTGGTTATATGATATAAATTACAGAACTTAAAGAGTAATGAAAAAAGAAAAAAAACTGCAATTCAATGTTTAATTTTACAGCGTTTTAAAGTCTATCTCCAAACACTTTCGGGAACAAATATCTATTTTCAAACAATGTTTTTATTTAAAATAAAAATACATTTTATTTATTTACTTTGACAGGAATCATTATAAACAGTTAAAATGAAAAAAATCCGATTTTTGTAGCGGATGCAAAAAGATTGTAGAACGTATGCGCTCCTTTGCTTACACGTGGAAAGTAAGCTTAATTAATTTTAAAGAATTATTATAATGGAGCAGCAATTTTTTTAACATCTGTTCTGTTATTGATTTTTCACATTGATTAGTATTTCCTAAACATTAGAAAACACAAAGAGCACTGAGGAAAAACGCTAAGTTTTTTTTTTTCCCCCACGTTTCATGAAATTGTAAACTTTTTTATCTATTTCAAGAAAAACTTACTAAATAAAATGTTCAACAGAAATAGTGGTAAGAGGAATGATTTTTCTCTATAATACTACAAAATATTAGAAATCGTCTCACTGTTTCTTCTACAAGCGTGGGATACCATAACTCATTCTGCTCAATTTTCTCATCCATATTTGATGTTCTTAAGAGAGAGTAGAGCTAATATTCATTAATAAACTGCTTCAAAGGTAAAAAATTAGTTGACTAAATAAAAAATGTAACAAATTCTGTCGATTTTAATGTTAAAAAAAATATCTAAAATTTTTTCGATTTTTTTTCCGAAAATCGCGATTTGGCGCAAATTTGCCGAAAAAACGCATTTTGTAGCAGAATGTAGCAGAAAAATCGTTTTGGCGCAATTGGCGCAGCCGTGGGAGCCCTGCTAATGGGAGGTGAACATGTTGAAAAATGCTGATTTGCTGGAGAGAGAAAGTCCTTACTTAAAAATACATTCGGAAATATTATGAAACTTTTTTTTTTGTGTGTGTATCTTTTTGTGTGTGTACATATAGAAAGTTTTTCAATAAAGTTTGCTTGAAATAAATCTGCGGGCTATTCAAGGTATATATACGATCCAATTTTTTCTGTACTTAATCATTTTTAAAACTGCACAAAATAGGAGGGAAAATCTTTCAAATCAAAAAATGAATTATGGGACCATGAGAAGGAGGTGCCTTGTCCAAGATCTTTTTCTTTTTTTCGAATCTGAGTGCTCCCTCAAAAGTTATGAGGGAATGACACTGATACTCATACCGAACCATTTTTTCAAACGTTTTATATTTAAATATTTTATAAATTAATTTGTGTTATTCCGACTTAGACACTCATGATTTTACTTATTTTCTGAAAACCTTTTTAAAATATATTACATTGTGGGTGCTTCCATTTTTGTAAACAAATTTAACTGAATGAGTTGCGTTAGAATGAAATGCGCTGCATTTCTTCCCCCCGCCCATCTCTGTAGCACGTGACGTGACCACTTGAGGCGTTGTTAAGTTTTACATTGCAATAATGGTTACGAGATGTAAATTTTTCTTGTTCATCTACTTGCTCATTCTTCCCAAGAAATTAATTTACCGGTCGTCTGCGTATGGACAAATGTGTCTTAAGGAAGTGTGAATGCATGTCTTCTTGGCCAACTTTTTTTCTTACCTGGATAGTTCATTGATTTAATTTGATCAAATGATTGAATAGGCAAAGCATTTTTTAAAGTGTATTATTTTACGTCTATCATGTATTTAACTAAAGAACATTGTAAAGAATAGATGAACTAAGAAATAAATCGGGAGTACTACTAACAAATTTTTCAGCTTAAAAAAAAAAACCAGATTTTAACATGGCTGTTGACACAATCACAATTATTACTTACCTCCCATATGTATGAAACAATGAAATTCGCCAATGATAAAAGGTATAACACTAAGTGATATTCAATAAAAGGCGCTGGTTTGAACTAAAATTAATTGCAACCAATTAAAAGACATTCAGAATGTATTTTGATTAAAACAAATCATGGATAAATACTTAAACATGCAAAAATTATATATAGGCAACCATTAATACAATAGAGAATGAAGTTGAAATTAAATTACAGGTAAGAGATCCCGATATTTATATAATTGTGTAAGCGTACTTAACTGAAAATAAAGTAACGCTGCACAAAATTGAAGAATACAAAAATTTTAAAGCAGGGAAGCATACGTATATTAAGGGGGGAGCTAAGAATTGCAGGATCTGTTATTGAAATTCACAAAATATAAACGTAAACAACCGATACATAACAGCCTTATTCACCAAGCGATGCAAACCTCTGTCAAACACTCGAACCGCCGATTTGAGCGTTCTAATTGGTGGAGGAAGCCCTTGATCTGTTGTTCGAAGGTCCAAATCGGCTGGTGAATAAGGCCGTTAATGATACTAACAGTTATCTCATTAAGTACTTAATTTAAGTTCACAACTAAGGGATATTCAAAAGAAAAGTTTAAAAATAATCATTAATGTGAATGTAATTTACGCCTACTGGTAGCTTTGAGCACTCCATTACTCTACTGCAGGTCTGGCCAACCTAAATAGTTTCAATGGCCACTTTGATAACGCGTAACATTACCACGGACTCACTTTAGGTAAGTCTAAACCATAGGTTCTCAACCATTTTTTTGCCCACCGACCACTTTGAGAATATTTTTCCTTAAAGCGCCCCCCCCCCCCCCCATTTGTTGCTTGTGAATCTGAAATAGCTACTCCCATGAATATATTTTTTTATGTGTAATATTATACATTTTATTTGTAGATAGGATATAACCCTATCCTATTTCTGTTTTTAAGTAAGACTATTTTAATGAGAGCAATCAAAATGCACGCTTAATTATATTGAAAAGTATTTTTATTAAAATTTTCAGACATCGAATTCGTAACTTAACTAATGAGAAGATTGAATTTGATGCATTTGAATTAGTTTGCTAATATCAGGCTCGATTTTACTTAAAAGCAATCGTAACTCGCATTAGTAATATGGAGCCGATTTCTCGTTTTGGTTACCAATGTTGCTACAGCACTATAGCCACGTTCAGCTAAATATGAAGATGGGAATGCTATCAGAAATCGTTGAAAAATCGACCATAAACCTAATACTTTTGTTAGTACATAATCAGCCTGTTTAGTCTATTTTAGACAATACTTAATTAATCTGCTCACGCCCCTCCGTGTCATCTCAACGCCCCCTAGTTTTCTCTAGGTCTTCTACTGCCCCCCTGAAAGTCTCAAACGCCCACGTTGAGAGCCTATAGTCTCAACATTTGACCAATTATAAAACATATATACATAACATATATAGGGTGAGTCACGGGAGATGAACGTTTTTGGTACGTACCATACGCGGCTTGTGGAGGGCGTAGGAAGGTGTGAGAGATGGCCTTCAACTCCCCTTGAGTTGCTATTTAATATCCATCGTGCTGTTGTGGACTTGAGAACACCGTGTATTTTCTTATGACATGTACGTAAAAAACGATAAGTCTGTGTCAACAACTCAACCGAAGACACCCATTATTGTTTCTTCAGGCAAACATTCCGCATCGGTGGTCAAGGTGATGCCCCCAGTCGCAATACATTCTTAGGTGGGTTAATGAACAACTGGTTCTTTAAAGAGAAGTAAACCACCTGGCCCTGCCAGAGTAGTAGAGAACATGGATCCAGCATTGACTCACCGGTTTCACATACGTGTCATCACAAGAAATACACGGTGTTCTTGCGCCCATTAGGGCATGCTGGAAACCAAATGGCAACTCAAGAGGAGTTGAATTCGACCTCCCACACCTCTTTTTTTCTCGAGGATGGCATGTACCGGAAATGTCCGCTTCTCGTGACTCACCCTGTGTATCTATATGTATGAGACGACAATTTAAAGACACAATTAAATATTTAATTTAGTACATTGAGAAGGGGCAGCAGTGGCCGAGAGGTTAAAAAAAGAAACTTTTGCTTTGGCCTGCGCCTAGTATTTAAGTGATTTCGCCCCCGTCCCTGAATTTCGATTTCTTTCTCTATATTGCATTATTTTCTATCTTGTACTGTTATATACTGTATGCTATATTAGGCGAAAGCTAGGCACAGATTCTTGAGATCAAAGCATACAAACTCGAAAGTGTATGGACCTGAAATGGTCTGTGTAGTAAAAGTTCCGTAAAAAGAACCCTTAACACAGATGTTTCTTAACCGCGCTCCAGACGACGAGCCATTCAAATGCGCGTTCAAGAGTGCATGTAAATGGAATTTTGGAATGCGCTCAATAATGCTGTTAAGAATGACACCCAGATGTGCGATCATGATCGTGCACCAAGAAAGGGTGCGTTTTACATTCGTGTTCTTAACCGTGCACCAAAGTGGGATGATTGAAGAATTCTGCAGGCTGTACCCCTTTTGTTCGGGTTTTGTGTCTTAAATTTCAAAGAGATGTGTTTATTATTGTAATTCATGTCTTAAGGACTTTTCTTTAATGTTTTACATTTTAGTGTGTTAAGAATATATTAGCTTGGCACGTGAAACGTTTTTGTCTCTGAAACTCCATATGAGACTTTGTAGGGGACTCCAATGGACCACCTGCATCTGAACTCATTCTTGCGCGGTTAAAAATGTGGTGCATTATTGTGACACATCTTATACTTGGACGCCACGGTTTTACTCGCGTTCTTGAGCGTAGTTGGATGCGTCGTCTTCAGACGCGCGGTTAAGAACGTATATTTAAAGGGCCCGGGAGCATTTTTTTCATTAAACGTGACTTTCAATATCGCCACAGCCAACACTTCATTTAATTTAGTTATAGCAAAATATAGACTATACATGTAATAATGTTCCATCAAAGTCAACAAATTGCAATTCATTTTGTATTGATAAATATACTGTATATTGTAATAAGATACACAATGTTGGATAACGCAAAGAAACTATGTTATGAAAAAAGCATATATCTCACATACATTGATGAATTTCGATAAAACTTCTGCTGGATAAATAGTCAAATAGGACACAAGTAAAAATTCTACAAATACAACTCCCACATACAATTCTGAAAGAAAAGAAATATTTTACAATAAATATATTTGTGTCGCATTAAATTTCATATTTGATTTTTCGTTGTATTCATATATATATATAGTATTATACACAAAAAAAAAAAAAGAAATCTGGGGCAACATTTATTGTGTTAGAATTGAAATAGAGAAGTCAGTTACTTTGATCTTTTCCATGGCAGGGGTAGGGTAATCATTTTTGCAGGGGCGTAACAAAGGGGGGGGGGGCAGACGGGGCTTGTGCACCGGGCGCCAGATTTTAGGGAGCTAAATTGACTGTGTGTAAAGATATGTGTGAATTTTTTGTGTGGGTAGGTTAGAAGCAGGAGGGCGCTCTAATTCCTGGTCTTGCTCCTGTTGAAAAATTAGCTAGCTACGCCCCTGCATTTTTGCCTCAGTATTGAAGTAGCATAGTAGCAGTCGAATATCCTGGCTTGTCTATCTATTTAAGCTCTATACTTTTTTTGTTCCCAGATGGTTATCTCCATCGTGTGTAATTAATTGCTGTCGACTGTGTGTGTTTTGCGAAGTGGCCCAGTTCTGGAAGGTTCTGCCGAGTTTTCCTCTTAAGTCAAAGAAAGGGGCCAATATCTCATCTTATGAAATGAAAAAAAAAATGCATGGACGGTTGTTTTAGATCGTGGAACGGGCGACAAGAGTGCATTTATGTAGGGGCAAGGTGGGTCGCGCTTGAATAGACGCTATGGAAAAGTATTGCATATACATAAATTGCACACATACATTAAAACCATGTATAAACACTATGTGAGAGCAAAAAAACACTGCATATACATAAAAAGGAAATATAACCAATAAATTTACTATTGGAAAGGAAGCTTTTCCGGTAGGGTGGTCCTGGAGCAAAAATGACCGAAGCGATGACGTAGGACATCATGTTGACGGTGAGTATAGCTGTTCCGGAATGAGATGCGGCTGGAGTATGAGTGTTTTCTCTGTCATAGATAAAGGGTTGATACCTAAGAATATACCAAGAGTTATTCAACAAAAAAACAAATTTAAGGATTCCCGAGAACTGTCCTTACACCTGAAGTCAATGCGTGGTTGGAAAAACCCTGTGCAACTGAACTAAATGCATGTGACAGTGTAATATGGTAATTTAATTAAGATTTGAATACCCATACCCTGGTAAATGCTACGGCAAACAGTTCCTCGCTTGAATTGCAAGTTGATTTTCGCTTGAATGAGTGAATGAACTATTACCTGGCTCGTGAAAAGGATGTGGCTCTCCAAGATCATCAGTCCCTTATTCTTGGCCGCTGCAGACCTTAAGATATATGTGAATGCCTTGTGTAGAATAAATTATCGACTGGTACGTCAGGAAGGGGCACTGAGCTGTTACGAAGTTCAATGGGAAGAAGCGTTACATTGATAATGATGCTCTGCGAGCATGTATGCTTAACGTCTTCCAGCATGTGACGCTATTCTGCTAAAGCGGTAGGGTGGTGGAGGCCACAGAGGTGTATCAAAATGTGCAGGGTGCACATATGGAAGGTTTTAGAAAAATAATCATAAGTGATTTCAGTTACAGTGAAAGGATTCACTTGTAAAGGCACTTTTTGGCCAACCTGAATAAAAGCCTCACGAAAATTTCCTCTTATAACATATTTGTTATGTTTTCACATCCATTTGCTTCCTGTTATTTTCTTCCGACACGAAATTTCTTTTGCTTGCTTTCTTTTATTTTCTTCAAATAGGAAATTTCGTTTCTTTTGTCTAGTTTTTCCTTATCATACACCGTTGATGCTGGATAATTTATTAAGCACTAGTGGCTCTTGCCATAGCGTTGACTGCAATTGAAGCTTAAAAGAAGTCCCCTCTGCGGTCATTGAACAATTGATTGGATACATGATACATGTGTCATTAGTTTTGTTTTTTGTAATAAAAAGACAGCAGGAAACAATCTTAAATCATGAAACCTTAATAGCATTAAGACAAAATACTATTAGTATAAAATCAACTGTCCCTAAATAACTCGCTGCCAAAATAAGAACTTGATATTCTCTCTCTAAATAAAAAATTAAAAAATAGAATCCCCGAATAAGGCCAACAATCACTTTAAAAATCTCCATTGGAATGTGGTCAATGTATTTTTTTTTTTGAAAGAATTTCGAAATAATCTGTAATATAAGTTCTTCTATACCTCGGATATAAATTTCCATTTGGATGGAGAACATTTGAATATTTCAACACCTTTTATTTTTTAAATCAATTAATTATTTTTTTCTTTTACATTTAAAAATAGAATTCTGATTAAATATTTGTGAAGAGACCAATATCATAACATTTTAAACAAAACATATTTACGCAATACGCAAACAAGAACGTATTAAGTTCAGAAAAAAAAAAAAAAAAAAGAAGAAAATAAAAGTTTTGTGAAAAGGGTCCCAACCTTCATCTTCAACGCTTTTTAAAGAAAATATTGGTGTTAATTAATCAACTGCTTTTGCATTCTATAATATTTATATAACATATTTGTTGTATTATACATAACGTCCGCGGGACGAATTCCTACTTTGATTTAAAAACGCTTTGTTTTTGTGTGACATAGGAACTTTAAGCTTTAATTATTAATCAAAAAATAGAAGAAAAAACCCTTATAGTTTTTAAAAAGTAATTTTAAGCCTCGTAAAATAAATAACTAAATTAAAAGAAAAATAAATAAATCCCTATTAAACATTTCATTGAATCGATAAAATATATTTACGTTGCAGTTCAGTTCAAGGATGTTCATCCCACCATTAGTCCACTAGCTTGTTGCCCTTGACCCTCTTTTGCGACACTATTTCACTTGATATACCCTACATTTAGATATGTCTGCGAGTGAACAATTATCTTCAATCGGGAGGAAATCTTAAATTGACTTTTCCCGTGTTGGGAGTTATTTCACCTAATAGCATCGCGTAAGCTGCACGCAATGTTTGGAACGCAGTTTGATAAGCGAAATAATAGCCCAATGTATGCTTAGGTCTTGGATGCTATTTTGTAAAGATCTGCTATGCTGGCGAAAACACAATCGCTAGCGCTTTCAAACAGATCTGCTGGTCTTCAGAACTAAATTCCGTGTAATATTTACTGTATATTTATATAAATGTACCATATTTTTTAGAGGAAAACAATTTTATCTTATTTGGTTTTTATTGCTTTATTATATTTGATAAAATAGTCTACGTATAGGGAGGAATGTTTTTTTTTTTATTGCATCAAGTGCAAAAGTTGCGCATTGAGATAGTAATATATTTCCATTAAAAATCTTAAAATTTTTGACTAGTGATTGACCGCAAAAATGTTGAAATGTCATAAAAAAGGATAATTTCGCGTTTTTTCTTTTCGTTCGCGTGCCATGTACTTTCTAATATGAAAATATTTTATTCAAGTATCGTAAAATTGCATTGATGTAACAACTATGTATTCCTACATATATACAGGGTGCGCATAAAATAACGTGAGTTGTTCAAAGCCCTGTAGCGGGTATTTTTACAGGCTACAGGGCTCTGTGCATGTGGCGAAATTTAACAAAATTTAGCGCACATGCAGATGTCGGTTTGGTTTCCCAAGAAAAAGTACTACCAAAGTTTGCCACCAAGAGGGACTTTGGAACTGTGGTCAAGAAAAAGCGCTCCGTGGAAAGATACGAAGATAAGAAGAAAGTTTGAGAATTCTTACCATTGATAGATAATTATTTGTCCATCGTATGCGCTGACTGACCGTATTAATCTGTATTAGTCATACTGTTTTGTCAACTATGCATGATATCCCCTATAGTAGTATCTCATTTTGTTAGCAAAAATGCTCTGTGCGCGCAAGCGTCAGGTTTACTATAATTTCTTTGAAATAGGGGTGAGAGATAAAGATAAGGGAATGTTTGCTTTTTCTGAAGAATAATATACCAGCTACGTTCTTTTTCTTTTCTTTTCGCTCTTAAGATTAAACTGGAAATAGAGTATAGCAAAAAAAAAAAATGCGCTCCTAAAATATAACTTTGGAAAGTTTTTATCGCAGCGTATTTGAATTTTATACTTTACTCTAAAGTGCACACCAAATGCGACAAAGACAATTTCTGTCTTTTCTTTCATCTGCGCAACCGCAGAGCATATTTTGGAAGGCAAAAATATGCTCTGCGCTGGCGTAGATGAGAAAAGCGCAGAGGCTGCGTACACGCGAGGTAGCGTAGTTGAGAACACGCAAGCGCGGCATTCAAAAATATGCGCAGCCTTCAAAATATAAAAATAAAACGCAGCCTTCAAAGTATAAAAATAAAGCACATCCTTCAACAATATGTATTTTTGTCTTCAAAATTATGCTATGTGGTTGCGCAGATGAGAAAAGACAGGAATATTGTGTCTGTCGCATTCGGTGTGAAAACGCCCTTTAGTGTACTTTCACTCCAAAGGCAACAAAGACAAAAAACATGTCTTATCTCATTTGCGCAAGTGCAGATCAGAAAAGACAAGTTTTTTTTTTGTCTCTGTCGCATTTGGTGTGAAAGCACCTTAAGTCATCGCTAAAAGGCGTTGCCGATGAGTAGGTTGGCAGACATCCTTCCTATCGGATAGCAATTGGAAATTAACGACACAGATTTAGTCAGACTGAGTACTTACCATGGCTGCATGAGGCAATATTCGTAGGCTATGACGTAAACACCAATTTGGATAATGATGAATGAAAACATCGAGAACTGTGGCAAGAAACTAACGATGCTTCTAGTAGGAGGCCTCTTCACTAAACCTGGAAATGCGTGTGTGCTTCCAACTAACAGAAAAATGGTAAAAATAATTTGACATTGAGACAGAAATACGTTATTTTATGAAATCACATAAACAGTAAATTAACTCTAAAGAAATTTATTTCAACTTTAATCTTGTGACATTTCTGCAATGTTCGTTTAAAATAACTAACAGGAAATAATTGAGAAAAAATCAATTTTACTTTGGAAATTAACAACATAATTGAATATACATACTTTTTATAAAGATTATGCCTTTTGCAATTTTAATGTTTTAACATATTATTAAACTTCTTTATTAGTATATTAATTGAATAAAATGCAGATTACTTACACAGAATTGGAGGTATTAAATTTAAGACGATATCTATCAAAACGTAGCCCCCATCGGATGGTTTCTGCCCATCCTAAGTTAAGAAAGAAAAAAGGTGAACAGTGAAAGAAAGATAGAGAATGTAAACATTGAAAATACATTAAAATTACATAAAATAAAGCACATGAGACTAGGATATAAACTTTATTGCGTACTACGTGAAAATTACAACCTTTAAAACCGTTTTACTTCCATGTATGACAGTGGTTCCCAAAGTTGACTTGGCTCCGACCCATCTAACAAAAAATTCCAATCTTGCGACCCACCTTTTAGCTGTCTTAGAGAAAAAAAAGAGATCATAAATATTGGCAATGCTCAAATTCCCTAGTGGAGCGTTGTGGAACTGCTTAATGCTGTCTTATTTGTTCTAATTGAAATAATAAAAAAAAAAAAAATAGTGTTACCAATATGAATGAAAGACTGTTGAAATAAGAAACACAACTTAAATTCTTTTTTTTTACTTAAATACCTTCACCTGCAAGGTTTTTTTTACTAAGTTATTTCAATGGGAAGGATGTATTTGTCCCTTATTTCTCTTCAATAAACTTTATTACTTTTATTCGCAGTCTTCCAATTTTTTTAAATTCATGTGTACTGTGGCGACAGCCCACTCGTGACCCACCATTGGGTCGCGACCCATAGTTTGGGAACTACTGATGTACGAAGTACAGGAAGTATTGTAATCGCGAAAAATTTCACACTCAAATTTCCGCCTAAATTTTGCATTTAAATCTCAAATTGATCAGTTTGGACAGTTTATTTCACTATGTTCGACAGTTTATTTCACAATGGCGAATATGATAAGTATGTTTGTTGTTTTATTTTTACGAATAATAGACGGATTCAAATCAGATTTATTTCTCAATGGCAAAAACAGATTGAATCAGATAAAGTACTCTAATATTTTGAACCAATCTAAATCGTATTCTAATACTTTGACGTGTTTCAGATAGCTAATGTATACCTAATAAATTGCATTTTATATTTTGTAAGTGTTAAAATCTTATCTAAACATTCCAGATTTAATTTATGAGAAATTTAATTGCATTTACTTAGTACCAAAAATAAATAAGTGGAAAATAAATTCTTATTTATTACTTTTACAAATTATTCTAATATTTTGAATCGGAGGTGTAGTAATGCAATTGCCTTAACTTCAATGCAAAAACAAAGGTCCGACACTGTTATCTTTCGCGCAGTTGCCATGGTAACGAAGCAGGAAAACGACCTTGATGCGCCCATTTTAATTACAGAGACTATAGGCGGGGTCAATTTCTGCTATCTGCTATAGTTTTCCTTTTCATTTAAGTCAATGTTTTTTTCTTATAAATCTCTTTATTTTTTTGGAAAAGTTTAAACTTACAATTAAATTTCTAGCCAATTCTATTTATATAAAGAATTGTGTAACCTTGAAACATAACAATTTCTCTTTCACTAACTCGCTTAAGAACTGAGTACCAAAAGACGTCCAACTGAACTTAGCTTTCAATTTTAAGGTTATAAACTGTAAATTTTTGAGACAAAATTTTCTTCTTACCCAAAACAATATGAGAACTGCAGACAAAAGTACGAAGCAGTAACAAACCATGTACCGGAAAGCACCAAAAGTGGCAGCAAGAGTTGCTCTTCCTTCTCTAATTAAATGCAAAAACATTAGACATACGAGTAAGAATTTAACTTTAGCAATAAAAAATCAGAAAAAATGTCTACTTTATTTTGTCTGTAAGAAGCAATACTTCAAGAGAAAGAAATAATTTTTGATCATTACTAGAGTTCGCCAAGAGTCGAAGTTCGAACGTAATGATTAAATTTAGCACTGAAAACTATGCTATTTATATAATTACATAAGTATTATATATCAAATTTGGTGTTTCTGACGTCTGGTTGTTTTTTGATCACCCTCACCTAAAGTAAACAAATTGTAATCGATGTCGCATCAGGGCCAATTGTGCTCATAAATGGAAATGCTTGTACTTCTGCCGATTTCGCACTTAGTTGAGTGGAAGTTGAATAAAATTTTAATTTTTGCTTCCATACATTATTCTCATTTTCATTTCATTGTTTCAGAGAGGCCTTCACTCAAATTTTTACTTAATAATTAACTCAAAAAAGACTTAAGTGCTATCAGAAGAAAGAGAATAAGAAATAGTAAAATAAATTAATGAATAAAACAATAAATGAAGTAAATAAAATAAATATAAAATAAAATAAATCAAATATAATAAATGAAATAAATATAAAATAAAATAAAGAAATAAATAAAATACATTAAAATCGTTTTCCATAGATATTTAACGGAGAGCAAAAGATTTAAAATACGATTTTTTTGTAATAATTTTTGTTTATTTTGAAAACATTATATAACCACAACGTATAAAATGTTTTAAACACAAACCAATTAATTCCATGATTCTTATTCGACTAACTGACTGAATGTTTCATAAGTTTCATAAAAGCATAAAATGCGAATTGATGAAAATGTATTTTTTCACCTGATAACTGTAGGTATACATTGGATGTTTTGCCGAGTTGAAGTGAAGGGGGACGCTACAGATGCTTCAGCTACGGACAGGGAAACACCAGCGTGCGCCGTTTTCAAAGCACCGCAATCGTTTGCACCATCTCCACACATGCCTACTTGGTGTCTGTGTCATTAAAAAACACAAAATAAGTCATCCAAACTTTAAAATATTATAATTCATAAACTTCATATGCGTTTTCAATGAATGTTTATTGTAATCAAAATATGACTTTCCCAGTTGCATAAATCTGCTTCTATGTGCACTCTTTTGTGTGTGTTTTCCCAGGGAGGGTGGGAGATTTTTAACAACGCCACATGTTGTGTTTCAAACAATCTATTGTACTGCTACGTATAAAATTGCAATAAAAAATCTGCTTTTTATGCGGTCCTACCTCCCGCCCAAAAGCAAACCTTAGTGTATGTGCAATTTTTGTTTATCAATCTTTTTTCTTTAGCTTCGCTCGCAGCATACACATAGCAACTACTTATCATGGCCGCAATATAAAAATGAATGAAAACTAATTTTCTTTTTTTTAAATCAAAGTTTTTTTTTTTTAGTGCCAAACTAAACTATAACTTCTTGCAAAAAAGAAAAAAAAATCCTTTTATGGCCTGAGGGCAATTAGTTTATATTTTGCGGATGCACATGTGCTCTAAAGTTTGCTGACCATTTGAACACATTTATTTTCACGATAATTTTTATTATTTTTAAATTGACCTCATCCCGAATGTAGCTCAAATTTCTATATTTAGAGCCAGAGAAAATAATAATTAAACATTTAAATCCGTCATTATTTTCTGGTTGCGCATTGCCTCCAAAGCTAATGAAAATATGGAAAATAAATAAATAAAGATATCTCGCAGTTCAAAGTTTATTTATGATTATTAGTAACATTTATAAACAAATACCTATTGTTTAGCAGATTTTTTTCCTTGGGAAAATTTTAGAGCATATGCGTGACTGGAAGATAGATGAATCGACTTTCTTTCTCTCTCTCTTTTTTTAACCCTTTTAATTTCCCCAATTCGCAACATTTTTGCTGTATTACGACTCAAATTTTTTTTATAACTATTTTCATAACTTCTGTTCTCATAAGATATGTCATAACGAAAACTGCAATAAATTAAATAGATCAGTTGATACTCACCCTAGATTTTGCAGAGTTTCAATTAAATATAGTTTGTGTTCCGGTAACATTCGGGCAAATATTGTTCCTTTCAACACTACCTGCGAAAAATATCTTTGTAGCTATGTTTATTTCTGAGTAACTTAATACATTTTAAATGTAAATTTTAAAGGATTCACAAAAAAATGTAAAATCAATCTTTTTACATTTAAAACATTTAGTTTCTAAAAATAACTGTCAAAATTAAATTAAAAGTATAACATTAAAATCAGTAGGCTGACTCAAACTTCACTTTGTATATTGCAATTTTTTCTATGTGCGTGGACACAATTTAAAGAAAGCTGATATTTTCTTGATGAGAAACATATTTGAAAAAAAAAAAAACCTTATAAT
Source organism: Octonoba sinensis (assembly GCA_038502835.1). NCBI lineage: Eukaryota > Metazoa > Arthropoda > Arachnida > Araneae > Uloboridae > Octonoba > Octonoba sinensis. Next base: position 85,340,167 of record CM076604.1, read on the forward strand.
CATTTCAAATAATAAAATAATAAAAATAGTATTGCATCAATTTTACACTTAACGTTTTCTTCAAGCTGGAAGCAATAAAATTGTTGTGAAAAAAAATAATTTTCTTGATATTCAAGTCAATGTCATATTTTCAAAGAAGCGCGAGTGGCAAAACAAAGATCTGCTATTTTAGCTACCTAAGTTGCTTATTTAAGCTTTTAGGCACGAAATTGATCATCAATATAATCTTTCCACAAAGCAGTGTAATATGATTTTCTGCAACAGTATAAATACTGTTCTCGTGATTTAAAGAACAAACAACAAGAGCCCGATTATTTCCGTGTTCTTATTAAGTCAAAGCAAATATTATTCATGTTTTGGTTTAGTTACACTTTTCTAAATTAATTATTTGATCTGTGATTATTTGGTTTTTCTTACTACAAAAGGCATATGAAAGGAATATGAACCATCAAATAGGTAACCTGTAGCGACTGTTAAAGAGGAAAAAATAATAAAAAACAAATAAATAACTTAATTAATTAAAAGCGCAATTTTCAGTATATAAGTCAGTCAGTCCAACGCTATTTTAAATCATCTTTCACATTATTATTACATTGCATTATTACTCACGTTTTTATAGAATAATGTCATGACTAATTATTACTTATATGATTGATAAAACATAAAACCGCTTTTGATGCCAGGAAATAAATGACTTTCCACTGTTGATTCAGTTTTTATTGCAACACAAATTATTTCTACTCACAAAATTGCCTAATCGTAAATAACTTATACTAAAAAAATTTTTTTGGCTAAAAATTCATGAGTATCTCCTGGAAATCATTTATCCGGAGTCTGACGTAAAATTACGGAAACTTAAGAACCATAAACTACATCCCTTAAAAAAGGAAATTACAGAGAATGAAAAACAAGAACATTCTGTAATTTGATTGCAACAGATGACGTGCCGCAGCAGTGGCGCCATCTTTGAGTATGCCGAATTACTATTTCTAGTAGACAAAGTAAGTCGACGGTGAGTTTAGTTGAGCCCACACCGCTCAGTAAAGGATGCCTCCGGATACTCTGGAGCCTGGAAGGTTGGCCGTCGAGCCAACCTAATACGCTCTCCACTAGAGCGAGTTAAATTATACACCAACAGTATATAATGTATTTCTGACAATTATTTAAACTAGTAATCACAGCCCTCAAGCGTAAATTTATGTATTTTTTAACAACTTCTAAACTCAAGTCACAGAACTCAAGCGTTGACTTATGCATTTATTTACAATTTTTAAACTGGTAGTCACAGATCTCAAGTATTCACATTTACGTAACTTGACAAATCTTTCTCAGTTTTACAGAGTGCGGAAAAATAAGAATTTTATTGAGAAACTGTTATCAAGAAACTTGATTATTTGATTTAAAACAAGTTCTTCGTAAATTTAAAGAAACGTTCAATTTCCCTTCTTTACTTTTACATAAATGTTTTAGTGTAATTCACTCCATATTTTTGTACTACTGCAGTCGTTTAACGTCGTTAACAGCTAGAAATTGCATATATAGCATGAAATTAGTTACCGAACCAACTTTATGGCTTTAGATATTACTTATTGAAAATAAAAAACAGTTTAAAACTTTTACTTTTTCCAGTAGCTGAGTGTCGTGTAAGCGAATAAGGTTGAAAGAAACTCCTTCAATTGCAATATGGTATCTTCCTTCAGTTACTGTAGGAACATAGATGTCCTAGTTATAAAGATGAATAGAATTAATACTCATACGTTACTTAGTTACATTGCTATCATAAAGCGTTACACAAGGCAGAAAAATATGAATTTGACATAAGTTTTGCATAAGACTGACTATATCTACAAAGGGGACGATTATGCATAAAAAAAGTGCAATAAAGCCTTCGTTGATGCACATTCATCAATTTTCATAGCAGATTTTTTAATAAAATTTCTAATGGGCTGCTGTTGGATCCTGCCAGTTGCAGACCCAGAGATTGGTACCATCTCTTTCAGCGGCACCACAATGAGTGTGGTATCATCGCTGCATGAGAATTTTGACATCGGGTTTCTCCACCTGAAAGGGCAAGCACCCGGACTCTTTTGATGCGAAATTGCACTAGGAATTTAATTTATCCGAGAGCATACAGACCAAAATGTCTACTCAAAGGATCTTTTATGTGCCACATAATCATACGACATGGGCGCAGACGATTTTCTGCATCGTGAAAATCCACCGACACTGCCAGGCTGGATGCTCAGATCTGGGGCGTACGAGCTCCGCGCCTTACCGCGACGCCATCATGTCGGGTCATAGCAGAATTTCATTTACTAAAAAAAGATAACTGAATTTGAGGAGTTTTCTTCACGAGGGAGTTTTGTATATTACAATCGGCTTATAATTTTACCGATTCTCTGAAAGCTCAACAATTATACATCAATTCCAATTTTAAAATTATGAATAAATTACTCCTTTTTTCTTCATCAAGTATAGATTAGTAGAAGTTAATGTCTTATGAGGCTTCCTTGTATACAGATGTATTTCATATTGGAAATGTGCAATATTAGTTGTTGATTCAAATTTCTAAAAGTTAACCTCGAGCTCCTTGGGTGTTCGTCTTTCACTGAAGCTGTCATACAAAAGTATTTATAACCTGTAGCAACTCTAAGCGTCGTTAGTTTTTGCACTTGTGACGTGATCAACGCCTTTATTCTTATATTACATTATGTATGGCTAGGTTCATAGTTTCTAAGCATTCATATCCGAAAAATGCTCTCTATATTTTATGTCGCTTTTCTATTATATTAAAAAATATCTTATTAAATAAACTTAATAGAGTTTTCAAAATCATTACTATGAATTAAAAAGTAAAGCAACTTAAAATATGACCAATTAAAATTCAACGTATTGAACCATATTGAAAGTTTCAATGCTGTACAGTAACACCAAACGTTTTTGAAAGGTAACGAAACGTTAGCTGTGACCTATAGATTTTTTAACCGGATTATAATTTTTTAAATGCATTATTGCACATTACTTTGAAAGTTTTACTGTAATACAATAACATGTTTACTCTGAGAAGCATTAAATTATAATTGATCGTACCGATGCTAAGTAGCTTCTAAGTAGGGGTTTGTTTAAAATATCTTACATTAAGAACTTAAGAAGAGGAAAATATTTAGCTTAGATTTGCATTTACGTCGATCATATTATCTTGAGCACCTTATATTATTAATTTAAAATATTTAGAGCAGTAAAATATGCAATAACAATTACAAGATTTGATGCCCAAATTTTTACTTACGTCAACCACCCCATTTTGAATCATATTTAATTTTTCGCTGTATCCTGGCAACTTGGCGTATGTGTATTGCACTTGAAGGCGATTTTTGGCATCTGGATGCATTGGGTCTCCAGGTACTAGGGCTGCCTCGACAGCAATGACGGAATCAAACTCTTCGATCATACCGCAGTCACGTGATACTGTTATTGCCGTCAGCAAATTGTCCCCTACAAACAATGGCAAAAAAAATTGAATCGTTCATTTCAAAAAGGTAACAACTCTTAAACACAAATTTTTTTTTCAGAAGATAGAAAAAAATGGCTTCTGAAAAGTTGGAAAACTTTACGGGTCTGATCTCTTTTTTTTTTATTTTAGTAGGTAATAGCAAAGTAATAACGGGAAATTAAAACGATTTTTGATTAATTATGCCATAAAAATTAATAAATTAATACTGAGAGTTCTTTCTTTTTCAAAACGGAAATGTTACCTTTTCGAAATAAACGATTCAATAAAAATACTGCCTTTAACGTGTTTTAAACATGATTCAGTTTACAAAGGATTACTTTTTTTTTTTTTTTCCACTGTAAACTAAAGATTTACAGCAGTTCCACTTATCTAAATACGTAGCTTCGGCACTTAGTAACTCAAACGACCGAGCCTCTTCTGAACTTGTGCTCTAAACAAGCTCGAAACAACTGTCCCTGCACTGTTAGAAATTTCATCATGAAATTACGGTTAAATGACCGGCAGCAGTCTGTCCATCTAATTCACCGTTAAATTTACGGTTTGGAACATTTTTCTATCTTTTCGGGACCCAACATTTCCAATTAACTTTATTAAAAAGCCGTAAATACAAAAGTTTACGGTTTTATAACCATTTAAAATGGTTTCAAAACAAAATTTTCACCGTTTTTGAACCATTTCGAGGCGTAGAAACCATAAACAAAGCTTGAAGGACTCGAACCGGCAATGCGTGGTGTACTAGTCTTGCTCTCTATCCACTCGGCCACCGTTATCACGTAAATCGACGTTTATTTATCAATAAATCTTCTTTTCCAACAGGCAAACAGCCTTAAAATTGAGATTTCAGTTTTTGATTGGATCTAAATTTATTTTTGGTCTAAATTTACTGTATATTGACGAAAATCATTTTATTTGCAGCAAAAATTAAAATACAAACAAATTCAGTAGCTCAAATTATGGGTTCGCTCGTTCGCAAACAGTTTGGGAATCCGATGTCTCCAATTTTTGATTTACGTGTGTATGCGTTTCTATTTAGTATCCACTGCTTAAGCCACTTTTTTTTTCTTCTTTTTTTTATATACACATGCAGATTTTAACTGATAAATCCGTATTCCTATTTTAAAACAACGTACGACCGGTAAGGTTTTGCAACCAAGAGCGCTTGAAAATCACGGTTATTTAAACGTTATTTAGGAGAAACAGAGAATAAACGATTTTTTTTGTAATCAGCGGTTTGAGTACCATCTTTTTAATGGTTATTCAACTGTTGTAATTAAATATGGTAAAATAACAATCAAATAAATGGTTATTTTACTATTTTCCTACGGAAATTTTTAACAGTGCGTGGATTGTTTGGGGATCTACAGCTGAAAGTGAGATCCGCAAAACTAGGCTATGATCAGAAGCAGTGTCAAATCGATCCATATAATATCCATGCCCTTGACAAAATTCAAATCCGAGTCTTCGGCTTGGGAGTCATGTTCTCTACCATCTATGCTTCTGGACCATAATATTGCTTTTAATTCACAGAGAAAAGAACACTTGTTTAGCAGTTGACGTTTAATTACTTCTTTAATTAAATACCTTTTAATTCATCAAGACATGGCGTGGGCATACAAATGTAATGCTTTGTAATACAACGATTAAAAAAAAACATTGTTTTTGTACACTACATATTTTTTCACGAACCTGTAACATTCGTTTTAGAAAGTGTTCGAATCCAAACTTCTTACTGAAAATAATGCACTCTTATCTTGATTTGACCACCTCACCACCTGGGTTAAGCGAAAATGTTAATTGGTTTTGGACACAGAGTGGGTTGCCGGTGACTTACATATGAAACAAAACAGATCTTCATTTGAAATTGACTGAGCAAATTTACTTCACTAAATTTCTCTGAATATTGTTGCGATAATTTATATCCTTATGTGTAATAAATAACAAAAATTTTTGTTATTTATTATATATAATAAATAACAAAAATAAATAAATTAATTAATAAAGTAAATAAAATTTCAAAATATTTAAGTCATTAAATTTAATTTTTTTCCAGTAACACATGGTTACTCCAGCCATAACCTATTGAGCATACTCTGCATAACAATATCTTCAAATTTTTATTTTCGAAAATGAGTTTCGCAAAATTCCGTAGAAATGTTCCTGAAACAATTGACATTTTACGACAGTTGAATATCACCTTAAAATATGCTTAAATTTTCGGAAAGTGTGGCCTATCTTTCTCTATAGTTTCAAAGCCGAAAATAGCCGAGAAGCCGGTCAGTTTCCAAATAATTGACCAGTTTGTTTTAGCTTGTATAACAAATAAATGATGAAAAATAAAAGGAAGTCTTTTTCAAACTGCCATTTTTAATAGATTTAATTTTATTATCAGCAAGATTTGAATTTATAGTAACCCCTGTTGTAATGAGCAACCGAATTTAACGAGCAAATACCGAACTCGACAGTATAATAAGAAAAACAAAACAAATTTTGTTTACATGGCAATCATAACTATTAAAGACTGTTAATAATTAATTTTATTTTACATAATCATTTTAAAAATTCACGAACTATTTTTTTAAATAAAACTATATTTTCTTACCTGTGACCATCACTGTTCTAATATCGGCGTCCTTCAAAATTTTTAGAGTGGGAATAGTTTCTGGTTTTAATCTATTTTGAAGCACTATCAAACCTTGAAAATCAAGATCACATTCCAATTCTTCCCTAAAACATATATTTTATTAAAGTCGAAGTGTTTAATCTACATTACATGCTTAATTCATGATTATAAATGGGAAATAATTTGTTAATTTGGAAATATTCCTATGATGAATAATTCCTTATCATAAAATGCAGCACTTTTAACAATATGTTTACATTTTTTGTTGGATTTAAATCATGGTTTAAACAAAACAATAAAGCGTTAACTTTAAATATGTCAGGGATTTATTTTCTCTTATATGCCTACACATGACTGATGCATGGTTTTTTGTACTTTTTTAGTTCCTTTCCTAATTTTTCTGAGCAGTTTAGAGCATTTATTGCCAAATCTACAACAAGGTTGTTTAAATAGTGCTTTCACACCAAAAACAAAAAACATGTCTTTTCCACATATGCGCAAGCGAGAAGAGCTTATTTTCCCCTTCAAAAATAGGCTCTGTGGTTGCTGCTTGCTGCTTTTTTCTTGCTGCTTCCGCGTTATGCATTATTGAGGTAATGGGGGCAGGCTATTTTATTCTGAGAAAACTCAGTTTTCTTTTGAAGATATTCCGATGTTTTTCTACAGATTTGGAGCTCCTTTGCAACTTTACAAATGGACCTTTTCATTCTTTGATGAGTTCGGCAGTGATGCATGTTGTCCGGAAATTTTTCATCATCTATAAAACGTTCCACGATTTTTGTTGCACGTTCCTCAAACTGAAACTAGAATTTTGCACAATATCAGCAGCCTTCGCTCCCAATTTGTGCAACGCGACGACTGTGATTCATTCGTTTTCACTCGTCCTAAACTAAACGCAATACACGTAAACTTATAAATGATATGATTCCTGGACGGACGTTGTACGTAGAATTCAGTGAATTTATCAAAATTGACCAAGTAGTTTACGAGTAAAGCCAAAATAACACATAAAGAAAATCTAAAGAATTTTTTCATCACCCTGTGTATGTGTATATGTATGAGGGCTGACCGCCAATGGCTAGCAGGGTTGCTCATTAGAGCTTAAGTTTCATTACACGCCAACAAAATATAATGCTTTTTTGTTAATTTTTAAACAAGTGTTCAGTTTTACGTAACTTAACAAACTTTCTCTGAAAACAAGAATTCAATTGAGAAACTGTTATCAAGAAACTTGATTATTTGATTTAAAACAAGATCTCCGTAAGATAAAGACACACTCAGTTTCCCTTCTGTACTTTTGCAGACATTTTTTACAGGGCCGAAATTTACTACCTTTTTTAGGCTATCCTTCAAGTGAGTTATTAGTTTTTATTGCTGCTTTGTACATTAAATTTTATTTTGTAACCTGTCCAACAATTCTACAATACACTGATACTATGAATATTTAGAAACAAAATTTGTTACCTAGGCATTCTTACCACCTCATCCCAGGTTATGTATTCAGGTAAAACTCTGGAACCAACTCCAATCACTCGAAATCCTTGACGAGTGTAGAATTCTAGAATGTCTTTAAAGTTCTCCGGTACTAAAATGATTAATAGCATAGCATCGTTAGAATGCACATAAACATGAAGAATTTTATTTCAACGAATTATTTCTTATTAAATGTGCAAATTATTACGGACAGAAAGTAAGTTGAATTTTACGGTGGCAAACTTTCATCTTGAGTTTATTGTTTACCAGTGTGACATCCTAAACCTACTTTCAAATTTTATTGAAGTTGTACTTCATTTGGTGCAATTGAGAGTGTAATTTCAACATGCAACAGACGTATGTGTTGGAATGATGTCATAAATGTTACAATGAAACGAAATATACTAATATCACCATAAACACGCCATCAGGAATTCAACCTTAGTTGTCCACCCGCTCTGCATGCTTGCTAATCACTATCGCTAGCACACTGGGTGCTCGTTTAATACGGAAAAATATTTCTTTTACATTCATTTTAATATAAATATTATTGATGCATTTGTAAAAAGAAGATTCATTGCGACGACTCACTGAAAAATTACATTTTAGTTTTTCTATTTCATTATTTACGAACTCGGAGAAAAGCTAACTTTATGGTGTCAGACACTGTGCACTGCCAGAAACGCATGCTCAAATCTCACGAAACTTTCGTCGTATTTGACGAAACGGATTCGTAAAAAATGCTCCGAGTAAACCTTTCGTCAAATTGGCGAAACTTGTGTAGTAACTTTTTTTAGTCGCGTGATCAGGTGAAGAAAGAATCGTTGTAAGTGACGAAATTTTCTTGACGATTGAAGAGTCGTCGAAAATGAGGATTCTATTTTTGAGAGTGTGTGCACAACGTCCATTGCATGTTACAACACTTGCATCTTGATTAAAAATTCATAAAATGATTACGAATTTAAGAAGCATAACTTCTAACGCGTGTCCATGGGTGCCACATTTTTAGCATTTAAAGTCTAAAAATGTTATACTTTGCTCTATTTATATAGTGAAGTATAGTAAAAGGATTACTGGCTCAATGTGCGTCTTGTGACAAAGAGCTACATCTGTGATTGTCTCTAAAAACACTTAAGATAATCCCATACAATTTTGTTGCAGGTAGCATGTAGTATTTTACATCACTCTTGAGTTATAGTGCATTTCAATGGAAAATACTTAATGAAGCACCCTTTTATATTATGATACATTTTTATACATGTATTATATTCAGCATTTTATTGCGTTTATATTTTATTTTACAGCGTTATTGCTTAGTTATTCATTCACAGGGAAAACAAAAGCAAGATAAAATAGAATTTTTAACAGCAATATGTCAAACAATACACTAAAAAGCGCATAATTTCATATTTTTACTGGTTGGTCGTTAAAAAACATTTTAATTGTACCAGATTAAAGTATTACATTATTCATATATTTTGAAGCGTTATGTTTTCAGGCGATGATTTTGTTAGGCCACTATTTTGACGCCGATATTTTTATGCTTATGTTTGACGTTATACGCTCCGAAACAATCGCAACGTTTCCAACCAACCTGACCACTCACATATCTACTTCACCCAGAAGAAAAAAAACAGCGATATAAGAAAATGTGCTATGATGAGTTCTGTGGTGCAGGCTAAACCTCTTAACACATTAAAGGTGGGAGTCGTAGTACTACGATTTATCTCGACAGTAACTTAAATGCCGGAGTCGTAGTACTACGATTTATCTCGATTGTAGCTTAAAGGCGGGAGTCGTAGTAATACGATTTATCTCGACTGTAGCTTAAAGGCGGGAGTCGTAGTAATACGATTTACCTCGACTGTAGCTTAAAGGCGGGAGTCGTATAAGTACGGTTTGCAACCACATTGCGCAATCCATGCGCCACTTTATATTTGTATTCTTCACTTTCTTTACATTTGTATTCTTCACTTCCTTTACATTTGTATTTGTACACTAGATTCTTCTCATAAATATGTACTTTACAACATTTTTTGTAATTAGTGTTAGTTCTTTTTTAATATTTCTTGTAGTTTTAAGAGTTTAAATAAACTCTTTTTAAGTCTAATTTTTTTTTATGATTACACAAAATATCGCCCGCTCTAGGCGAGCGCGGTCGCCGCGTTACCTAGCATACTTTCGTCAAGATCCCCCGCCTTTAATGTGTTAATTGTGCACGAATAATATAAACAATTAAAATACCTGTTTCGCTTCTACTTAAAGAACAGACGAGCTCCGGTGCTCCCTTCAGGAATACTTCAAAATTGTTACTGCCTTGAGATTTGGCTACTACACTCATCCTCCTCAGCAAGGACTCGAAAGGGAACTGTCGTACCACGGCGATTGCAGAAGCTGGCTAGACATAAGATCTTGAGTGGCAATAGTGTTTCACAAAACCAGAAACAAATGCAAATAAAATGAATCAGCAGCAAGTTTTAGAGCACTACTTAGTCTAAAAAATTTTTAAATCATAAATAAGGGTATATAAATTATGCTAAAATGCGGAATTCGCATAATCTAACATCGTCCCCATAATCTAAAACATTTTTTTTAAATCATAAATAAGGACACATAAATTATGCTAATGTGCGGAAACCGCACAATCTAACATTGTCCGGATAATCTACGATTTTAAGCATAATTTTTATTTTTCAGAGAACTTACTTTTTTTCTTTATAAAAATTAATATTTTAATTTTTTTCTTTATAAAAATTGATATTTTCTTAATTTGAAAGCGTTTTTCTTCAAAAGCTATGAATGCTTTGTGTTGAACGTGTAGATATAAATTTTTCCCACAGAAGCTATAAACGGTAATCAAAGTTTAAAGCAAGATATATACAAGATGTTAGTTACAGAACCCAATCAAATGGTAAATAAAATAATTCCGACAATCGCATCGCGGATATACATTTGTGGTCAAGGTATTTGGTTTGTGGTTTGAATTGCAATTTAAATCTAAAGAGAAAAAGCTGTATCAAGTTATGTACAATTCCACGAAACAGAAACAACATTCAAATAAACGTTCAGCTTCTGGTCTAACGTTGCTAAATTAAATTTTGATCACTGTGATGAACAAGGAAACATATTAACTTATAATATTATATTTTTTTACTGTAACAAAACAAGTTATAATATATATGTATATATCTATAAGGTAAAGCGAGGATAGATTGCGCGGTCGGAGAGATTGCGCACCTGCGAGTTAGGGGGGAAGAAGTAGGGTGGGTGAGCCCTAACGCCAAGCATTTGTACAACGGCAATAGTGTAATGTGTACTTGAAAGTTCAAGTTGATTGATTTGAATCTCTGTGATTAAGCATCGATATTCTATATTGTTTCACAAGGTAAATGCTTGAATTTTCATAATGCGTTCTTTGAATTTCTATAGCAGTAGTAGAAAAATATTTTAAACTTTTGCGATTTTTCGTAAGCTACTAAGCTAGACTAATAGTGGGTAGGCCAGCATTTCTTTCTAGAAGCCGCCATATTTAAGTAAAAGTCCGCGCAATCTGTTCTACCGAAATAGGATAGTTTGCGCGTCTTGTACTTAGAAGAGATCGCGCGTTTCTTCCGTTAGTTTTCATGCTAGGAGAAATTGCGCATTATATTATTACCCATAGCTTGTTGATAATGTAGCATAAATTGAAAATTACATGTGAAACATATGAATCGATTTAATTCGCTGCATTACCGGATTAAAGGGGGAGTTCTGAACTTTTACTAAAACGTAAAGTAAAATACTTTTGCCCACTCAACGCATTTTTAAGACTTGAACGTTTTGAAACTTTAAATTGATTTTTGAAGTTATTTCTTTATATAAATAAATTCACGGGTGTCTCTTTAATAGGCATTAATCAAATATTTTGTCTATAGTTCTGTATCGAGAGGATAAAGTTTTCGTGACTTCATAATTTGTGTTTTCAAGGGACTGTAGTTTTTTTATATAATAGAAATCGTTGAAAACAAGTTCGTGCGATTTTATTTCTTTTGAATATTTGCGAACAAATTCAATTTGTTAGTCGAAAATTTTGCTAATAAATTAATAATGTGCTAGTTTTATACAAATATTCTTATTAATAAACTATTTTTCCAAACAGTTTTATGCCGTCAAAATTAAAAAAAAAACAAAAAAAAAAAAAACAAAGTGCAACGAATGTTACGCTAACAGCCACCTCAGAAGAAAGTAAAAGTACTGCTTCTTTGGGACCATGTCAGACAGGAGAACGAAGCTGAGTGCACTAAATGTCTGGAACTGTACCAGGAGAAAACTTCAACCAGTGACTGGATTTAAGTGTACTATTTGTGGCAGATGGTTGAACGAATGTTGCACTACTTACAACAATAAGTGTACCAATTGCGGACGACGACAGCTTCGGTTAACAAACAAAATACCTTGAAACTGAAAATGAATAAGATTAATTATAATTTAAACCTTCTTTTCTTCTTTATTTTTTTCTTTAATTAAAACACTATTTTTTTCCGATTCTGTAATTATTGAGTTAAAATATTTATTCCTAATACAATTGTATGTGTTTATAAAAACCCTACAACAACATAGTTTTAGTGTAAATATTATTGCTAACAATTTAATTGCAGTTATTATTAATAACAATCTCTCCTACCCATGTGCGCAATCACACCTACCCAGTAAGGACAGATTGCGCAAATTAGCTTTCTTGGTTTTTTTACAGCTGTTGCATTAACTTAAAGCAAAACAACGAAATAGCAAGGGAAATGCATAAAAAACAAATGAAGCCACAGTTATTCATCAATAGTTTAACAAAAAAGCCATAATTCGATTTTTAAAAATTATTTTTCCAATTGTGCGCAGACTCTCCTAGCTTTACCTTATATGTATATATCTATATATATATACATATATATAAACTTGATGTGGATTTTGTTTTCATACGTGTTGTTTTTTGTTCTTTTTTATCTAATTCGCAAGCCGTTCAGTAAATTTCCGCATGAATCCGCATAATTTTAACAAGTAGCGGCGGTCATTATGGTCATGGTAATCCATGACGCGTAATTAAAAAAAATATTTCTGCATAATTTATCGGGGATTAAAATCATTAAATAATTTATAAGCCCGTTCTATCTTAAAAAATCTTTTCATCTTAATAAAGAGATTTCTTGATGCAATAAATTAAAAATTTGCAAGTACCAATTTACAAATTATTTTAACAAAAGTGTAGGGAACTCTGAAGGGAGGATGCTTGAAAAATTTATAGCAAACACGTATATTTGTGTTGAAAATGTTTCCCCGTTATTAATATAATTTTCTACATTTCTTGTACTTCATAAAGTTTAGCTCTATACGAATGTATTTTACACTAAATGTTTATCAACTTAAACCATACTTACCTAAAATTTTATAAATTCAGATTTAGAGCTCTAGACATAGATATAAGTTTAGTCGCATTAAAAATAAAAAGTACTAAGAACTTATTTTTTGGTAATTTTTAAGCTGCTTATAATTTTTGTAACAAACTTGATTCGTAGAAATAGGAGGAAATGTCTTCTAACGAAGCGACATTAAAAAATTTATTTAGACCTTAAAAATGGAAATTTACCTGATTTGTTAAGTTAGAACACACTGGATACACAATTCGAGGTGGTAATCTTTCGAAAGGAACTTCATCACCGTGCCTAGGCTCTTCTAAATCCTGGAAAAAGACAGCAAAATTATTCAACACTGCCTTATGCATGTTGATTCAATATGTATAAACAGTATAAGAACATATATGTGAGAAACAACCAGTTTCAATGTGCCTAATTCACGCATCCCATATTTCCATCTTTTTGATAATAATATTGTTTAATTAAAAAATATAGCAAAGTAAACTTTTCGGTCTCATGTAATATGAGTAAATTCCCTAAAACAAACAATGTAACAGCAAACTTTGAGTTTTTTAGCATTATTTTCTCGAGTGATATAAAGCAAAACTTCATTTTTGTGGCCATAATATAGTATTTTAAAGAAGAAAGATTTTTAGTTTTGTTAACAGAAGGTAAAACCAGAGGTCATTGTTTTAAGCTTTTCAGATCACAGACTAATTTTGAAATTGAAAAAAAATATATTATCAATAGTGTTGCATGCCCAATAGTGTTTTGGAATAGTTTACCAGAAGAGACTGTTACTTGCATTTGGGTAAGAAGCTTCAAGTGGGTTCACGATCTTCAATGGGGATTAATGAAATGATTAGTGCCTGTTGCTGTTGTCACTTTTGATTTTGTATTAACTCTTTATAGGAGGATGATAATCTTCATACTTTGTGGTAAATTAAAATGTGGTAAATCATGTTTGGCTTGCATGCCGACTGATGTAGAGCATTTCAGGCATTATGTGAAAATATTCCGCTTTGTCTTTTGCAGATGACATAATGGTTTTCAAGGAACTAGAACGAGTAAGCTAGTTAATATTATAAAATAACGTTAATTTTGACGTGAATAGGTCTTTAAATTTGCTACCATACGGGAGCAATCCAAAAAATCTAATCATAACAAAGTCGGGGGATACAGTTTGGCGTTGTAGTTTCGAATCTATCCTCTACATCCAAACTTAAATAATACCACTGGATAGCTAAAGGATCAAAGAATTCATCACGATAAGCGAGAGCAGTGACGCATCGCGGGGGGTAAAGAGGGAAGCGCCGCCATTTGGAGGTTATTTTGCTGCGTATCGACATTTGCAATTAGTATAGCTTTTGAATCGTAGAAGCTACGATGTTCGTTTAAGTTTTAATCATCAGCTGCCGTCAAAATCTATCGATTGTATGTAAAACATTAGTTTAAAGTAGTGACAATAAGAAAATTATCAAAATATATAGATAATGTCGGCTTATGCACGTCGAAAAGCCAAAAATTTAAAGTTATTAATTTATAAAATTATATTGTAACACCATAATTATTTGTTTCCTTGCTTTTATTCTAAATACATAAATAAAAATATTTCATTTAAAATATATAACCCGTTATATAAACGCATTCACGTACAACACACGGCTGTGTTCATGACACAGCCATACCCCACGTTTTTTTCACAAAGCTGTGCAAAGCGGATACATTACCATTTTTTGTAAAATGAAGCTTACATTTTTCATTATGAATTGCTTGTCTTGAACAATATACGTTTTGCTCAGTGCGTTATTTGCTATTTCATGAAAACCTAATCTGTACTAGAAAAATTCTGCATTGTGAAAAATGATCATAAAGAAATAAATGTACTAGGAAAATAACATTTTACAGAGGCGATAGTAAATTTTTACCCATCCGAGTGCTTCGAATATTTTTACGTCCAGAGTATGACCAAGTAACTTCCCTTCAACTTTGGTTAAAGAATGACAAGTTGCAATAGCTTGTACCAGTGGAGTATCTGGAAGCTGATTGAGACATTTTACAGCTCTTTCAAACCTGAAAATATATAATATTCATTTCATCTGGCTAATATGCGGTTTAAGAAACACGGGTGAAACATTCACCCAAATCGTACGACGCACATACTGGTATTTGAGTCAAAAATCTGGCGAAAAGGTAAAATTGTAAATTTTGGAAATTAGCGTTGACTTTGAATCACAAAACTGGTGAATAAACGAGTCGAAGTGTTTTTTTTCTTTCTTCATGGAGACTAACCAATCAAACTTACCAGCTGTCGAAAGTTTGCACTTTCATGATGGGGTTGTTTTGGTTTGCGGCGTTAAAGGTTTTCGACAGTACTTCATTGAGTTCGTTTAGCTTTCAAAGTGATTGTTGTGTCCTCGTGCGTGGCGAGGAAGAATGGGTACGCTGCTCTTGAGTCAAAAGGGGTCCTTGTAGGCAGGAGTCCGATTTCCGCCCCATTATTGAAAGGTCTCTTAATTTTAGAACCAGCTCCCAGATGAGAGACCGTCACCTGGGATTGGCACTGGAGCCACGACCTATTCAACGTGCACCAGCGCCCTTTAGCGTACACGGACCGCAGCAACCAGCCGCGAGAGGTTGTCACACTCCCAAACACTGACCTCAGTTAATGTTGCTTCCCTTTCGGTGTTCTGCGGGAACCGAGCTACTAACGACTGGTTCACTGCGGGACCTTTAAAAGTGATTTCAAAATTGAATCAATAAGTGATTATGAATGTGCTTCAACAAGTTTCGTACCTATTATACGTCAGTTTTCATTCATTTTAAATTGTTAGCTTCTACGTTAATGCCGTTCTCAATCCAGATAAAATTATATTAATTTCCTCGGAATTTTTTAATAAGTGAATGTTTACAGATGTGTTCTACTCATTTGTACAACTTCTAGATTACACCATGTGATTCTTCAGAATTCTATTATGTTAATCTGATGCAAAAGCTTTCTCAAGTTTTCATAAAAATAAAAAAATTATAAATTGAACAAATGATCATTTACATTATTTTTTTTTTCATTTTTTCGGTTATTTCTAGGTTTGCATGTTTTAAGCAGTTTAATTTATATATGAGTTGCGTTTGAGTAAGCACAGATGAGAGTACACATATAACTATCACAACTTAATTGCTAGTAATAGCTTTTAAGTGAAAAACCAGCACGCTAATCCGTAACGTCGACAGTTCCAATTTATGGCTATCTTTTTGGCTCAAATACCAATCTGTGCGACGTGACGTAAAGAAATATGGTCGTCTGCGATCGCTCCTTTGGCACTATTGTTATTTATTCTCCCCTCGCCAAGCGAGTAAACGCGTAGGGAGATACTTCAGAGTCAACACAAAATTTTAATAGTTAAGCTAAAACATGGAATGGGAAAGAATTTAATTCTTCATAAATACTTCTACATCAGTTAAAAAAGAAAGGGAATACTGAGAGTCAGAAAATGGAAATAATCTAATCTGATTACTTATTTTACATCTGAGGTTTAAAGTAAATGAATAAATAAATTTAAAAAATTTAAAAATATAAAATAGCGTAAACTGAAAAATTGTTTCCAAGTAACAATTGTCCGCTTCAGGATAAAAGTTACCTCTCGTAGATTACTCTAAAATTTCAATAGTTAAATTTCAGTTCCTCTTTGAGCCTAGGTTAGAATTTCTGTACTTTTTTAAAATATCACTATTTTTTTTCTTTTTTGGTCCTATTTAAAACAAACATAGGGCAACATTAATGAATACAGATTAGAAATTCTATTACCTAAACAATTATTTATTCTTATAAGAACAGTGAATTGAAATTACAGCTTTTTGTAGCCGATATTGACTGTAGTAATAAGCCAAAATACTAAGTTTTTAGGGCAACGAGAAATATAAAGATGGAAAAAGAAAGCAGCTGATATATTACTCTTTTTAGCCTACTTTCCCGTAAAAGTAAAAAAAATAATAATTAAGCATAAAAGAAGGCTTAATGTGTCGTGAAAATATCGTTAGAAATCAAGAAAAGTCAAAAATAAGTTAAGTAATTAAATAAAGATTGAAAAATAAAAAATTTGAAAGTAGGGTTTTGAGATGGGGGAAAAGTGTGTCTGTCTGTCGGTCTGTCCCCCCCTAATAACTTTTGAACGAATTGTCCGATTGGAAAAATTCTTTTTGCATTCGAAAGATCTCGGCAAAGACATCTCATTTTCATATTTTACTTTTTGATTTGAACAATTTTTTGCTCAATTTTGAACAGTTCAAAAAATTTTAACATTAGCGCCTATGGGTGAAAATTAGGCAAATTATGTAAACTCTGGGTACAAGATCCAAGTTCCCATGAACAAGCTCACTGGAAGAAATTCTTGGCGTGAAATATTGATTTGAACAATTTTTGTTTTTTTGAACAGTTCAAAAAAAAAAAAAAAAAAAAAATTAACATACCGCCTACGGGGAAATTTCAATCCTATATAATTCCTGATCTAACGGACCGATTTGCTTGGAACAAACTTTATCGGAAAGCTCTTATGACGTAGAGCATGTACAAATAGAAAGTTCATCCAGAACTAACGAGCCTATTTTCCTATGAAATTTTTTGATCGAGATTTTCAAGAATATTTTTGAATTAATGAATGATTAAATCAATAAGCAAAAGAATGAATTAATAACTGAGTGAATAAATACATGAATGAATGAATGATTGAATGAATATATATTAACCGTTGGAAAAGGTATATCTGAAGTAATTAAGAACTTAAGCTAAACGAGAAAGAGAGAGAGATATAACTAGAATATAAATTTGAAGCTGGTGTATACGGGAAAGTAGGCTCGTATAGTTCTAGATGGAACTTCTTGTTATAAAATAAACATTCCCTCATCTTTATCGACGTCCTCACTTCTGTTTTGATAAAATCAAAGCAAAATGACGCAAGCTCAGAACCGCTTACAAAATTAGACAAATATAAAGTATAGATAAAATATGTTTCAACAACTTTTCTTACCTTCCATTTTCAACAGGAACTGCTCCAGATATGTCTAAACTGTCTTCAGTAAGCGTTCCTGTCTAAGAAAAGGAATTTTTAACTATGCATAAAAAGAACATATTTGAAAGAAAACAATCAAGCGGGCTTTAAAATTAAAGTAATATTGCCCATTGGTGATGACAGGGCACTCAAAACGGGCAAAGCAAAGTGAAATGGAGGAATAACACATTTATTTATCAAAAATGTCGTTTGATGTTACTGCGAAAAATAAAAAATGTACACGACTATTTCTTGCTAATTGTTAAAGTGTTTTATGATAAAATATCTCCCGATAAAAATTATCCCCTCCCCCTTTTAACAGTTTTAAGAACAACTACTAAATAAATTTTATTTTACAATAAAAGTGCACCCAACGAAAAATTCTACTGAAAAAATGATCCTGAAAGTAAAGAGGAGTATAGCAGAAAATATTTATATTAATATTTAAGCTTCGTCTTAAGGGATAATAGAAAAGTTGAACGGCTAAAAGTGAGTACAATTTAAGTTGCAAACACAGGGAGAACTATAACGAAATTCTATTCTTTTAAAAGGTACAATAATGGTTCATCATAGAAGGTGATGATGAACTTAATTAATTATAAACGACAACAGCCAAATTTAATTCAATAATTAAGGGAAATTTTATGACGAAGTGTAACTTTAAGCTGATTTTGAAAAGAGGTACTTTTATTGAAAAAGGGAAATGGGGAAAAATAAACAGTGGATCTGTATTTTTTTCATGGTAATAAAATGTTGGTATATTCCTGTTCTGACTTTTTATATTGAGATACCTAATATTGCAAGAAAGAAAAAATAACGTTTAAATATGTTGGCTATTGTTATTTTTAATTAATTAATTAATATTGCTGTTCAAGTATGAAAAGAAGGAAAACAATAATGATTATTAAGCAAACTCTAATGTAGTACCTTTTGATAACTTAACTTAATACGCATGAATTATTACACAGGCCTTAGTACACACGATAGTTTAAGACTTTAGTGAAATTTTACCCTGAATTTATAACCTAGTACCTAGTTTAGATTTAGATTAAAGTATTTTCTACTTTAGAATTGCTATTTATTCATCAGAAAAAGCTAAATATATTTGAAAATGTGAATAATATTTCAGTAAGCTTTTAGAATCAGATATTTTAGTGACAAATGCAAAACTTGCTCTGTATAACTGCAAATACTTTAAAGAGGGTTAAATATTGTCACCTTGTCAAAGCATACAACGTCAAGCCCACCACAGAAGTTGATGTATCTGGAGTTTAAACAAAAGATCCCATGTTTTCGCAGTCGTCTTTGAGCGTGAGCATTGATGCTTGTCAGTACCGCTGGCAGCACAGGTGGTACTAGAAACGTCAGCACATCCACTACTATTATTATAGTATCCTTGACATATGCCTGAAATTATAATTTATTTCGTCAGGTAAAATATGGAGTCGTTCGTAAATGATGTCACACTCTTTTTTCAATATATTTGACCCTCCACCCCCTTAGTCACAAAATGTCACAATTCATTATACCTCCCTTATCACATGTCATGCTACCTCACATAAGCATATGAAGGGTCCACTGGAAAACGACTTAAGTCACATACTAATTTTTGATCTCTGCTTTATGTTTTATTATAAATTCTGTATTATAAATAGGAGAAAGTTGGATAAAACGGGATAGTCGGACAAAACGGGATACGTCGTACCATGCTAGTGCTGGTATTTCGCGGACGACAACAGAAACTTGTTCTCCTGTAGTCATTACATCAGTCTCAGTTCGTCCTGCCTCGAGAGTACTAGTTGATGGAAAGTTGTAGCTCTTAGAATTTTTTTTACTCTGTTTTCTTGCTCCTTTCTAGATTTACGTGCGTTGTTTTCAACATTATACTGCCTACTAGTGTTCGGCAGTAGTTAACTAGAAGTAGTTAACTACTAGTGGCAACTACTAGTTAACTAGTAGTTAACTACTAGTTGTAACTAGTTTTGTTTTGAACTAGTTAACTAGTAGTTAAACTACTTTTTTCCCAACTACTAGTTACAACTACTTTCAAAATTCCAACTATTTTTCGAAAAAAAAAAGTTTAAATCTATTTTTTGAAAAAAAAAAAAATATTTTTTAAAAATTAAATCATTTAAATTTTTAGCTTATGAATTTTACTCACACTAATGTATTTTTTACATTATGTTATATAATGTAGTTTTTACATTATGTTATCTAGTGTGAAGTACTCATTAAAAAAATCGTAGTATTTATTGCAGTATTTACGCAAATTGGGAAAAGCTTTCTAATACAGTTAATAAATGGCGCCTGGCAACAACACATGCACGATGAAGTTTCATTTAAAAACCAAATCTTCATTATAGGGAAGCTTTACCTCTTACCTAATACCATGCATGTGTTTGAGATACCATAAAACACAACCTTCAACACAATTTGAAAGAATATAATCTAAAGAATGTGCGTTTTAAGATATTTTGGTAATAAATGGGGGTTGGGCAGAGGGAGAATTTTAAATTTATATTAAGGATAAAACCCTTTATTTTGCAACAAACTAAACAAAGAAAGATTAAAAGAAACGTAACAAATTTATTTATCCATACCTCAAAGAATATTCAGTTGAATTATTAGGATTAAACATTTAAGAACAAGCTTAAAAATGAAAATTCAAATTAATTATACATAAAAGCAGTTAACTAGTAGTTAACTACTTTTGGAGAACAGGTAACTACTAGTTACAACTAGTCTCAAAAACAAAGTAGTTAACTACTAGTTGAAACTAGTTTTTCTTAGACTAGTTAGTAGTTGGTAGTTAACTACTTTTTGACGAGTAGTTGCCGAACACTACTGCCTACATATATGGGAATACAATTCCGGTGAATATTACATTTGATTAAGCATTTATTAAGGAATATTCTCATGTGGAGTCTATCTAATTTTACTTTCACGTTTAGGCAGCAGCCATGTTTGTTTTGAAAAGTGTCGGAGTTTGATAAAACGGGAAATTTATGAGTTGGATAAAACGGGATAGATTTTTTATATCCCGTTTTATCCACCAATGTATTTGTTGTCCTTTTACTTTTTTAAATAGACATATACATGAATGTAGACCTAAGCCTTATGAACAGCTTAATTATATTAGCTATGTATCTTTCTGAAAAATTTAGTTTCTTTATATAGTAATGTAAAATTTGTCATTAACGTTTGTTATTGGGCAATCAAGTAATTTTCGATTCCAGGATTTCACATCTTTCTTTAGAACTAATTGCAATGTATACTCTGCTGAAGATTTGAACTTTTTTTTAATAAACTTAGCAATTTTCCTGACAGAAAACAATATGTCACCTAAGTATCAACCAGAAATAGCTGGAGTGAGACAAGCATGGCTGAGGCCGTTCGCGTTGTGCTAGATGGAACTATGGGTTTCATTCAAAAAAGCAGTCTACTCACATATAGTTAGAAAAGGTACGCTTGAAAGAAAAGTTAAGAAAAGCTCGTACAAATACATTGACCCTTGAAATGGGAGCAGTGAAAAAGTTGGGTAGATATAAGACAGTATTCATTGCTGAACACGAAAAAGCGCTTGTTGAGTATGTTCTGACTTTAGAAGAGAGGTTATTTGGTATAACTGTAACGGACATTCGAATGCTAGCATTTGAGTTAGCCGAGAGAAACAATATAAGCATAATTTTAACACAGAAAAAAAAAATGGCTGGAAAGTGTTGGTTGTATTTAGTTCTTGGCAGACATAAGGAACTCAGCCTCCGAAATTCAGAACCCACGAGTATGGCCCGAACAAAAGGGTTTAAGAGCAGCCGGTTTTTTATTTATTTATTTCTTTTTCTGGATTTTGAAATTTCTATTTTTTAAACGAATTAAAATTTATTTTATGCTGCTCGCAGGCGATCGATAGCTTTTTTTTATTTCCTTATTTTGACAAGTATTTTACTGGACCCTTTTCCATACTGCACAGGAGTCTTTTACAGAAATGTTATCCTTTACAGCGACTTTTGTTATTCCAACTTATCATTAGTATTTATATTTTTATTTATTTTATTTTTTTCTCTTCAGTGAACTAACACATATGTCATTTGGCTATTTGAGGTTGGATGAAAGGTTTTCTCCGCTTTCAAAGCTTGGCTTGCTGCTGTTTCTTTCTGCAAGCATGAAAATTTCGTCTTTCTGTTTTACTGTCAGTGAATAATAGATAAAAATTAATTATACTAAAAATTTACTAATTAAAATTATTCTAATGGATTATAATAGTCCTTTCTCTGTGGGTACTTGAACTTAGCAAACAAAACGCGTTTTCTTTTAAATATTTTCTTTTTCATTTTGTTTCGTTTCTTTCATTATTTTTTACTTTTTTATTGTGTATGTTTTGTAAAAGAAAATGCCGTACTCCGTGCTTTGTAACAAAAAACACGAATCGGCCACAATCTACCTATAGGATAATATTCCAATCCCGTCGATAAGGCCAAGACCTCCTAGGGTCATCTTTCAGATAGATTGCTTCCCCCAGCCCCATGCCACTCTTCGCGGTATATCTGGGCTGACCCAGCACCCAAGACTCGAACCCGCGCCCAGTAGCACGAGAGCCTATGACTCTATCGACCATGCCACTGAGCGAGTTATCTAACAATAGGTGAGCTCATTTATGAACTTGTCTAACGAAGATATAAAAAGTAATTCAGATCAAAATGAACAATGCAACAACAGTGATAAATGTTTTCTATTGTTACATTTTGAAAGAAGGTTTTTTTCAAAGTTCAACTAATTGAATAGTAAATCTCTTATCATTTTTCCAGTATGTCATTATGAGATAACGTACTTCCTCGCGATAGTAGAAAAAGACTACTGAGGCATTGAAACTAAACGCAAGAACTCAAATAAAACAAACGCTGTGCTCCCCTCGGCATCCACAACTGATGAAGCGAAACATTTGTCGTACTAAGCATCTTGCCTAATCTGGCTGTTTAGAAATTCAGCATTGTGCATGTGAATATAAATTTCGCAGTAGAATATTGTAAAGAATAAAAAGCACGGAGCGGCCACAATCTACCTGTAGGATCAGGATTAGCCAAAGCCGTCGATAAAGCCAAGACCTCCTAGGGCCATCTTTCAGAAAGATCGCTTCACCAAGCCCATTGACACCACAGGTCACTATTTTCTAAGCATTATCACAAGAAATTTGATTCTTTAGAAGTAAAGTAAAAAATCTTTCATAATGTTAATAAAAAAAGTAACTAAAATAAAATATTGCTTTGTTGGCCTAAGTAGGAATTGACTTATTATTATTATTTTTTAATATTCGTTGTTTTAAGTCATCTGTACAAATGAAAAGACCATCGTTTCGCCAAGGTGTACAGGGTGGTAAATTTTTGATGTGTAAATTATGCTATTTTTTAAAAATGTATACCATTCCACATAATTAAAAATTATCCTCCAACGGCAATCAACCAGCGATCCTACATATTTAAGCATTTTTTTTTTTTTACAAAACACACACAAAAAAAGAGGACAAGAGAAAGAAAAAAAATGAAACAAAACGAAAAAGGAATGAATTAAAATAAAACGCATTTTGTCTGCGGTACATATGCTGTACCGCCGTAATCTAAAGGTTAATCGCACTGCAGTTAAACTGTTGCCGAAGAAGAGGACGACACATTTTTATGTGACTTATGTTCAGCTATAGACCTAAATGAAAAGACTTCTTTCCCATTTTGTAAATAATAATATTAAAAACTCTTATTTTAAGTCTCTGATTACTGAAGACATTGTTCTTTTTAGTGGAAATTTTGCTTGTCAGTTAATGATGCTTTTCAATTAGTTTTATGCAAAATATTAAACATTGTAATCCGTATGTCCAATCCAGGTATGCTAAAAAGGGATTTGTAAGAGTTTGGTAAATACTTTTTTTACTATTTCACAGTCATTAAAATTAGTTTAACATATGTTTTTTGGGTGCTTCAATAAATGTTATAGTTACAAAAAAAATTATTGTGTGGTTTTCTTCAATAGATTTTCCGCAGTAAATAGAAACAAGAATGGTATCCCGTTTTGCCCAACTCTCCCCTATGTTTTGTAAATTTGAATTTGGGTGCTACGGAAAAATAGGCTCGTATAGTAAAAATTACATTTATGTTATAAAATAATTGAATAAAACATAAAGCAAATTTCAAAAAGTAGTATGTGACTTAGGTCGTTTTTCCAGTGGATCCTTCATATGCATGATACTTGCAATTGAAAAAGAAAACGCAACGCTACATACCACATTTTCCAATTTTATTTTTGACCTTTTAAGGACATTTGTGTGCATAACGGTGATAGGGATTTGCATGTGAACTTAATTAAGAACTATAAAATAAAGTTAAGGTTTCTTACAGAAAGCATTTATAGCAAAAATACTAATTTCCAAATTCCTTAAAAATTACCCACCATTTTGTCTTAAAGGTTCCCAGGAAGGTTTCCACTTAAATTTAAACTTTTTACTAGAAGCTAATTTAAATTTTAGTTAGCATCGATGTTTTCGTTACAAAATTTAATCAACGAGAATACAAAGCAAAAAAAAATGTAAAAATGAATTATTAAAAAAAATTAATCTTCTGATTTCAAATGTTTTTATTTTGACCTAAATGCGGTGATGTCACACTTCTTGCAACCCCCTTCCCCTTGTCAAACTGTCACAATTTCTCAGTCTCCTCCCCCCCTCGAAGCATGACATCATTTGCTAATGATCATACAGTAGTCTCTCGGTAATCCGGCACTTCACTGGTCCGGCCCTGCCAGTAATCCAGCGTTTCATAAGAAGCTAGTTAATGCGTGGTTGTAGAGTTGAAAAGCTGTTTCTGCGCAGCTATTGTGAGTTGCTTTTGGGCTCTGTGTGCGCGCGTCTTTCAGTCGAGCGCCAGTCTGCTACTTGATACGCTTGCTCGCTAACGTGCTGTCCTTCGTCAGTGTAGTTTTGTGTGTTAGTAGTGCTGTGAGTGAAACATGTCTCTACCTAGTGTGTCTAGTGTTGAAACGTCTTCAAGAAAACGCATTGAAAATGTCATTTAAAGTGAAAAAACAATCAAAAATAGACAACTATTTTATGCCTTCAACTTCAAAGGAATAATGTAAACAACGCTATGTACATTAAAATAAATAATTTGTCCAGGTATTTATATGCGTATTTTTGGTACATTCCAGTAATCCGGCAGTACCCTGGTCCGCTATCTGCCGGATTACCGAGAGACTACTGTATATTTAAAAAGTTATTTAGATTGATAAAGTCACACACTACTTGCGTAGCACATCGATAATTACGTACATAAAAAATATATTGCTAACGGATGCGCACCCCGCTCAGTTTTCGCGCTAACGGTTGATCGAATTTCAGTGAAAATTTCTAGCAAAGCCAGCAAATTTTTGTTTTGTCTGCTTTAAAAATATCTATATAGTTCAATGTAAGATGAAAAGTTGTCGTTATTATGTTTATGAAAATTTAAACAGAATAAATATTTTGTTTTACGGAAAATTTAATTAGAGAGAGCAAAACGTTATTAACAACGTTGATGCTAATATCATGAACAGCATACATAAAGCATTTCAGTTAAAAACAGAAAAAAATATTAGTATTCTTACGCCAAGTTCAATCCATATTAGTGCTGTGTAAACCATTGGTGGAACCCCTGAAACGAGAAAACGGAGTGCATTTGTTAGGTTTCAACGGAACGATATGTAAAGGTTAGGTTTTGCATACGAAAGTCTCAAATTCTTACCTAAAACAAAAAATATAATCATGCATTTGAAAAGATCCGAATAAAGCTTGAAATTTACAGGTTTCGGAAAGAGAATGGCTCGCACAAGTTCCCCCTTAGCTGTTGAGAATCCTGTAAAAATATATCGTTCAAAATATTTAAAACATTAACTTCTAAACAAAAGTCTCTAATAATATTTTAAAACACGTTAATGTCATGATTATTTAAAAATGCATTGAATTAGATGAACTGAAGGTTTTTAATAAATTCACCTCGTTAAACTTTCTTATAAGTGCATAATTTTTCACATATTTTACGAATGAATAAGCTCACACAACTTAATAGAATTCAAGAGAAAGTTTACGAGACGAACTGAGCGAAATATGCCTATAAATGTCTTGTTTATAACTAGTATTCGGTTTATAAAAGAAAACAAGTGAAATATTTGTTTCATCGTAAGCAAGTTTTGGAGGCAGTGCGAAGATTTATACACTTTCTAATAGGGCTGCGTATGGCCACTAACCTTTTCAGACCTAGTGCATTCCCCGGAAATCGGCCTCCATTCTTTCAAGTAATACCACTGTCGGCGGATGCCATTACCACTTTGTGATTTTTTACGCTCAGTTTCCCCTTATGTGGCGGCACCTGAGCTCTAATTGACGCGAAGCTGCACTTGGAATTTAGTTTAGCCGCGAGTATCCAAGCCAAACGGATACTCAAGGGGATCTTTAACATGTCTCATCATCATACGAAAGGCGCGCTGACGGTTCTCTACATCTTGAAAATCCACCCACTTATGCAAGGTTTGAACCAGCGAACTTGGGAGTATGGGGCCAGTGCCTTGGTTCTCGCATTTCTATAAATAAAAATTTTGCTACTTGTAGCCCTACTTGTTGAGAAAGAGTGTATATGTTACCGCTAAAGTGTGAAATCCGATAGCTCATATAATAACTAGGTATTCCATGAAATAACCGGACAAGTCAGTTAAAACATAAAATTATTTAACTCTACGATTTAACTAGGTGTCCTATAGAACAGGGATTCTCAACCTTTTCCGACTTGTGGTTCGCCTTATGCGTCCCAAATTTTGTCTTGGCCCCCCTCGTGTGAACTTTCATATTTCATCATGAAATTGTTTCTTCCAGTTTTGATAGCTGGTTTAATTTCCATACATAAGAAATTCAAATCAACTGTTGATCTAATAGATATCACATCATTCAACTGATATATCATTGAGTATAGTAAACCCATTCATGTTTTCAGAGAAGAATACAATCTGTCGTATAATATAGACTTGTAATACGTTTCAGCAGAATGATGTGTAATATTTTACCGTTGGTTGGAATGTGGAATATTTTATCAATTTGAAAAAATTGGTTCGTGGCCCCTTTCGGAAGTTTAGGGCTCCCCTATTTTACGATTTTTCCCTGTGGCCCCCCCGGATTTTTTCTGTGCCCCTCAAGGGGCCATATGGCTCCCGTTGAGAAACACTGCTATAGAATAACGATTACATGATAGTTAAAGTATGAAATACGGCACTCGAAAGTTCTTTGAACCGGTTCTAGCTACTTTTAGTCAGTTTTGAGCTACTTAAAGCTGATTTGCAATGAAGTGTGTGTGCATTTTATTCCGTTGCTTTTAGATGCAGAATTTAAGACGGTGTTTTTATGTTAACTAATGTTAGTAATATAAGCAGTAATAAACTATATCATCTGCTTTTCTTTATTATTTATCAATCAATCATTCGCAATAGGGATAAAATGTATTTTTCGCGAGATTGTGGCCATTTATAATCAAGTAATTTCTAAAATAACTTTAAAATAATTTATCCTTTTACTTTATCTGTCTATCATTAGTTATTTCGTAGAATAAAAAGTTATTTCATAGAATAACGATGCAAAGTATGAATTTTTTCATGTATTATGTACTTTAAGTGACTTGTCTAGTTATTTCATGAAGTACCTAGTTATTATATGAAACAACTGAATTATACACTTTAACGGTAATAAATATATGTTACGGTGAATTCTCGACGTACACCAAATAGAGAATGTCGGTAATCACGGGCAATTGTCGATATTCTCCAATTTCGGACATTCGCCTAACATATATAAATAAAAAAGTTTGTTCGCTGAGAAACGTATTTTACTGTACAGGTTGGAGGTAAAGAAAAAAAAAAAATCTCACTGAACTGCTTTTTATTTTTCGAATACAATGACCTGAATATCAATTAGTATAGCCTTCACTTATAATCAGCGCAAGGGACTGATCAGAAAAGACGCATAGGTTAGAGAGACGTGGGAATGAAATTCAGCTTTATTTAAAACCAAATTAAGTTTAAAGCTAAATAAATAACACGAACATGTAGAGAGGGAGTAATGGTAGTTTTATTTTACGCAATTCAATTACCTCCCTGTTAGAAACGATGTTAACAGAAATAAAGTTAAAATAAAATAAAATTGACTTAACTTATATACTTCACGGAAGCATTCCTGATTATTTTTTCACATTATTTAAATCCCTTTTTCCATATTATTCAAATGCTCTTGCATTAAAAAGCAGGAGCATTATTATTTTGTATAGGGTTACTTTTAGAAACCACAAGTTTTGAAAATTGTAAGAGAAAAACACATAGTTTAAAATGTTTGCCAACGCATAACTGAGAGATATCTCTGAAAGTGACGTTTAAATGATAGTTAAATAACATTAATTTTTATTTACATTTTATCAGAATGTTTTAAAATGGACTTAAACTGAGGGAGGTGCATAAGAAAAAGATTACTATACTTTATGAATCAATGAATTATTTTTCTTGTTCTAAAACAAAAATGCTTGACTTTTTGCAAAATCGTTTTGACAATTTTGCTCTTCCCTGTCGTGTTGGTAAGATTTTTAACCATCAATCACTCAGAAACTCGTATTTATTATCTGTTTTAGGCTCGAGATAATAGCAAAAATAAATAATGACTAGATAAATAAAATAAAATAAAATAAATAAATAGATAAATAAAAATAAAATAAATAAATAAATAAAATGTACGTTTTCTGGGATTTTATTTATTTGTTTATTTGTTTTACCCTGTATCACTCATAAACTTAACTTGATTTTTTTATTCAAGAAAATAATCTCTACTAATAATAAAGCAGTAAGTATGTGTGTGTGTCTGTGTACGGCGTAGGGCCCAGACCGTCCAGCGGATTTTCATGAAATTTGGCACGAAATTAGTTTGGAACATGGGGGTGTGCACCTCGGAGAGTTTTTTCTGAAATTCGAATTTGTTCTTCTTTTATTCCAATTTATAGCCGAAAGTTTCATACAATAGTCATTTTCTATGGGAAGAAATTATCGCATCGTTTCGAGCTTGATACCGTTGAAAAGCGCGTGAAAAACTACCCCGGAATGAGTTTCGCTCTCTGTGCGAAAATTCGAAGCCTCTAAATTAACTAGAAAAGAAGTTATAAGCATTTTTCTCTGCAGTTCGAAATTATTTTTTCACGGTAATTAACTTCAATTTTAATTGTTACCATGCCGACTGACTATTAATTCCTTTTTCTTTCAACGAATTAAAATTTATTGTTTGCGGTTTTTAGTATTTTGAGGAGCAATCGATTTTTAATTTATTTATTTATTTTTTAGATTTTGATTATTATTTTTTTAAAGCGAATTGAAATTTATTTCCTGCGGCTCACAGGCGATTGATAGTTTTATTTTGATTTCCTTATTTTGACATGTATTTTACGGGACCATTTTCCATACTGCACAGGGGTTTTTAAAAGAAATGTTATTCTTTATAGCGATTTTGTTATTCCAGCTTATTATTATTTATACCTTCATTTATTTATTTATTTATTTATTCTTCGCCTGTGAACCCGACGCTACGTTTTGCACAACTTTTTGTCTTCGCAGTTCAACACGCTGCAGATAAAACGTTGCGTATAGATTAGAAAAGTGCGCAGTTTTGAGTCCGGTGCGAAGACTGTACAGTTGCAGCGATAACTGAGCTAGAAAGCATAGATGTCTTTGAACTGTGCAGACAAATCGGCACATGTAGACGGTAGCACCCTTTTCCGATTCATTTTGTTTCTCAGTTTCAATTCCTCAGGTGACAATGACCGACTTTCGGCAATGTTCTCAGGAGTTTCTCACAAAATTTATTGCATTATGTGAAAGTTTCCCATGCATTTGGCGTGTCAAATCCAAGGAGTATAGTGACAGGGATAAAAAGGGGGACGCTTATGAGAGTTTAGTGGAAAAATTCAAAGAAATTGATGCAACCACAAACAGAGAAGCAGTTATAAATAATTAATTCTTTGAGAAGTGTTTACCGTAAAGAATTGGCAAAAGTTAATAAATCGATTCGATCTGGGGCTGGAGACGAAATCTACAAGCTAGCTCTCTGGTATTTTGATTTGTTACATTTGCTAAATGATCAGGAGACACCAAGGTAGTCTAGGAATATCATCGATGAAAATAAAGAGATTGCAGTTGTCGAACCACCAGAACAGGCAACAAAAAATATTTATTTTATGTAATCATTTGACCACTTTAAACGCCGGGTACTTCTGAGACGTTCCAGTCTTTTTTTTTTAACATGACACCATGCCAAAATTGACCAGAGTAGTACCTCCTTCATGACGATACCGCACAAAACTGAGTGAAATATACAGATATCTCTGCACCATGTAGACGCATAAAAAACTGCAACGTTTTCATTCAGTATTAAGACTGCGTAGACAAAAGGTTGTACAAAACGTAGCTTCTGCACTCGGTGTTAATGTCAATAAATAATAGATAAAAATTAATTATACTAAAAATTTATTAATTAAAAATATAATTTATTATAATCGTCCTTTTTGTGTGGGTACTTGAACTAAACAAACAAAATGCGTTTTCTTTCAAATATTTTCTTTTTTGTTTTGTTTCGTTTCTTTCTTTCCTTTTTAATTGCGCGTGTTTTGTAAAAAAAATGCTTCAATGTGTAGGATCTCTGGCTGATTGCCATGGGCAGCTAATTTTTAATTATGTGGAATGCTATACATTTTAATAAAATAACATAATTTACACCTAAAAAAGTTATCACTATATACACAATGGCAAACCGACTGGTCTTTCCATTTTTTAACACGGGCATAGCCGTGCGGGTACCGCTAGTAAATGAATAAATTTAAAAAATTTAAATAAAAATAAAATACATGTATTTCCAGATTTAAAATTTTCTAGAAAATAACAATAACAGCAATCTAACATATGATATAGAGACTTGAAAATTTATATTCCTGTTTTAAAAATCCTTATATTAAGCAGAAATTGTTATTCTTTTGTATCAGGTAAACATAGGAAAATTCTTTGGACTCACCAGTTCTGTAAACAACTGCTTTTATTCCTGACCCATCTGTATCCCGACTGTGAAGTACTTGCGTGCCACAAAAAAGGGTGCTTCTCTTATTGGTCATCGTATCAAATTTACTCGATGCGTCATTGGATACTGGTACCTTTGTAATTGGAGTGCTTTCACCTGTAAAAAATAACTATATCATTGTTCTTCCAATAAATGAAAAGACATAATCTAACAATATTTTTAACCTTATTTTGAGAATAAACATGACCGATCGATTTCTCAGAAAGTCATTTTTTTACGAAATAGAGTTTGCAGTGGTAAGATTCACAGAGGTCCGATTAGTACAGAAGGAAATGTTCGTTCCATCACAATTAAATACTTTATTTAGTAGTCACAACTGTTGTTTATTGCAGAAAGGGCCCGAATTGCGTACTTATGCAGGGTTTCCAGATGTGGCTAAAATTAGCCATTATGGCTAATTTAATGTGCTGCTGGCTAAAAGTATTTTCATTTACTAGCCACAAACAATTCTGGCTAATAATGGTTAATTTTAAATTTTCCATATTAAAGTTTATTATTGGTTTATTTCAACCAAGATTTGCGTGCTTTGAGATTCATATGCATTTAGTATGTTCAGTTAGCAGTTGCAGAATTCGTTCTGTTGATCGTTTGAATGATATTATAGCAGAGAATGGTAAAGGTAGAAAATACGACATTACGCACAAATGAAAACACGGAAAGACGGATTCGGAACCGTATCAAATTCACTAGGAATTTTATTGCTTTCCCATGAGTCATAAGTTTTTCAGCTACACTCATATTCATTTTTCTGATAAAGCCTATAAATTAGCTTTTGGACTCATATGTTATCCTTAAATTATGATTCATTTCATGTCAGAATAGTCGCATTATAAATACCTGCAATTAAAAAAAATGTTGACAGTATTTTCGCAGCAAGTAAAAATAATTACGAATAGGTGAATACATTGTACTGTGCTTTCAAAAAGAATCATCTCCTTTTATTCAGTACCCCCCCCCCCCCTGTCAAGTCATCTCGTCTATATTTTAAACTAGTGTTTAGATACTATTTTAGTTAACGATTAAACGTCGTTAACGGATGCTCCTTGATTTAAAACTACATTTTAATTCATATTAATTCACAGAAAAAAAAATCCTAAATTACATTAAAAGTAACTTATGTTCGTTGTTTAAACTCGCTTGCTTTCATAACTTGCATCATATCTTTCTTCGTTTTAGGATTTTTTCGTTTTCAAAGCATTCGCAAACTGCTCACAGAATTTCAGTAAACTGTGTCATCCATATCGCATATTTTTTGTAAATTTTTCAAAATTTTGTACCTTTAATCAAAAATACTGCCAACATTTTAAAAAATTGCATGCCGATAATAGTTCAAAAAATACATAAATGAAAACTAGTCCGGATAATTTATGACCTTTAATTGTAACTAATTTTTTTAAACCTAAATACAATACATTTTGTTTTCAGATAATCGAAGTCTGACGTGTAACCTTGATATTTAATTACTGTCTACGGGCTCCTAAATGCTATCGTTAAATCAATGAAATATAACATTTATCAAATCCAATCCGGGACTTTTAAAACCTATCACTCTTGTGACAAAACCGTTATAGAAATTATACATACAATGTTACAAAATCATGTTGGTAGAGAAAGTAAACTCATTTAGTTCTGGTAGTAAAGGAGCAAATGGTCAAATTTTGGCTTACGTTGTGGTTTTTGCCACATGAGATCCGCCGAGCATTTCGTGAGTGGCCCGGAATACAGCTCATTCAGCGTGTTTTCTTGTTTTTTATGTACTAAATCCAATTTTAATTTAAAAAAAAGTCGCAGGAAATTGGCAGGAAAAAAAGGCCGATTATGACATATTACAGATTACAGATCTTTAAAAAAAAATCATTTATCAAAATTAATTTTGGATATTTTACTATGCGAAATGTAGCTTTTCTGCGAAAAGTAAAATTTTATTTGCTGAAAACACCGTTTTGAGGGCTATTTAGTGCAAAAATAAAATTTCGCAGTAAAAAGTAATAATCCATAAGATTAAGTATGAAATGTATTCTTATAGAGCTAATAAAAATTTCAGCTAATATTGTTTTCTAAAATACATTTTCAATTCTAATAAAAGTTCAAGAGAAATAATTTCAAAATTGTTTACATATCGAATTTCAATAGCTATTAGTCGATACAAAGTATGAAAAGCATCCTAATTTTTAGGAAATTTTTCTGAAGAGGCTAATTCCATGAAAAATTATCCTTTGAGTGATTAAAAAAATATTTTTTGGGGGAGTTATATTTTCTGTATGTGCTATAGAGAGGTTTGAATTTAATAAATTTTGCACAAACAACATTTTGAAATTAATTTTGTGGCAACAGTAGAGTTTCAAAATGGCCACTCTGCACATATAAAGTTGTTTTGATTTTTGGAAGATTTTCAAGTTCTTATTTCAAACTTAAATTACTTTCTTACAATAATTTTTAGAGTATATATTAAAAATTTAGTGTTTAAATCGCGTATAAAAATATTTGTTGATACTATTATTTAGAATTTATCATTTCTTTTATGAAAAAGAGATTTAAAAGTTGTTGCAGAGTAAGTCACAAGAAACAAACAAAAGTTTGTGTTAAGTTTCTAAATAAAGTCAGATTTTCATAATCTTTTCAATTTTCCTTCTTGATCATGATGACTGTAAAAGTACAATTTTGAATTTTATAAACGATAAATATATGTATTTAATATTAAACTTTTTTATACTGTAGAGTAAGTCACATTCACATGCCTCATTAAAGTGATTTAGATTTAAAAAATTAAATGTTGTCTCACTTTTACTTTATATGGGAAAAACTGCATCTGAGAGAAAGAAATAACAAAGAGACAGGTTAAAAGCAAATGCAAATTATGAAGCTTTTAAAGAAAAAGGATCTAAGAAACAAAAAGAAAGACGAAGTAAAAACAAAAATTCATGTCTATTGAAGAGAAAGAAGCTTTGGAAGTAAAGAAGATGGTAGAAATGAGAAGATATAGTGCAAAGAAAGTACAGAAAGCTGTCATGGATGCACAGAATTCAAATTTGGATTATCCACGTAAAGCATTTAAAAGTCCTACTTTATTTGGAAAGGCCCTTCCGAAGAAGAAAAAAAAAAAAATGCCACGAAGTCCTAACAAATCTAAATCTTGGGTGAAAAAGTTCAACCAACATCTAGGAAACCAAAAATTTGTGAGCTCTGTGAAGAAACAATATCAATAGTAACAGAATTTTTTGAAAAGCACAGGATCTCCTACCAGACACCTGGAACTAAGGATTATGTTATTATAAAAGAAGCAAATGGAGAAAAGTTAAAATTGCAAAAGAAATATCTATGCATGACTCTTCGTGAAGCCTTCCAAAAGTCATATATCAATCAGATGGGGCAGGCCAACATTTGAAACAGATTTTCAATTTGTTTGGCAGTGCTTGTAGAGTGGCACTTTTCAGCCACAGGTCATGGCAAGGGACCTATTGATGGTATTCGAGGAATTGTGAAACGCAGAATAAGGGAATCCACTTTCAACTAAAATAGATCCTCGTTCTGCTGAAATTTTTTTCCCTTCAGCAAAGAATCTGTGCAAAAATATTACCATTCTTAAGGTTACTGAAAGTAAAATCCTTGAGGGAAAAGCCTTTATTGACCGACTATGTGCACCTTCAGGAAGACAAATATATCAAATTTCTGGGATGAGAAAAATGCATTGCATCATTAAAATTAAAGAATATGAGTTAAAGGTAGCTAACGTGTCCCGAAACCACAAATTATTTTTTAAAATGAACCTTATCACAGGAAAAATTGAAAATTTTAAACCTGAAGATTTTAATGATAACATTACCAATGACACTACAGGAAATAAATTGCCTTTGCTGTTGGCGATCGGGTTTTAGTACCCTTTGAAAGGAAAAAAAAATGTTAAGCATTTCAATGGGGCAAATCATAGGTAGAGAGAAGTTTTTTGCAATGGTTAAGTTTCTGAAATGGAAAATAAACCATTTTATTTGGCCATCGAACGAAGACAATGAAGTTACCACAACCAAATTTTTATTGAAGAAGTAACTTAAATTTTACAAATTTAAACTTCAATAAATTTTTAATGGGATAGTTTAATGTGTTAATCAATGTGTAGTGTAAGTCACGATTTCACTATAGTGTAAGTCACACAGAATAAATTAAATTAAAAAATTTTAAAAGAACCTTCATTCTTGTTAATCACATTCTCTTAAACTTGAAGCTCTATAGCACAGAATCTGCAAAAAGAAAGTTTCAAGAATGTCTCGTTTGGAAGAAATATTAAAATGAAAATTCTGACAAATTGCAACTTCTTTTGATGTAGTGTAAGTCACATCATAACAAAACATATTTTAAAAACTTAAATTAAACGACTATTGAAAATTTAAGAGTTGTTAAAAATAATTTACATGTTTGTAATTAATTTGCCATACATCACATTTTTTAACATGTAAATGTTAGTCCGAAATTTATCATGTAAAGCGTAAAAAGTCTTCTGATGTATTGTAAGTCACACATGGAATTAGCCAAAAGTAGCATTTTAAACATTTTTATAGATATTTGAAATTGAACACCAGACAAACAAAGTAGTTTTTAATAGTTTCAATAACCTAGAAGACTTTTTAGGTTCTAGAAGATCAACACACTCAAAAATAGAATCATCACTTTCGACGATTCTTCAATCGTCAAGAAAATTTCGTCATTTATAACGATTCTTTCCTCGTGCGATCACGTGACTTAAAAAAGTTACCACACAAATTTAGCCAATTTGACGAAAGGTTTACTCGGAGCATTTTTCACGAACCCATTTCGTCAAATACGACGAAAGTTTCGTGAGATTTGAGCATGCGTTTCTGAGAGTGAATGATACAAACTTTAAGAGTCTTTGTGATTATTTATGTTTTGTCAAAGGTAGTGTAAAAATTCTGCGAATCATTGCTCTATTGAGTTGATTTTGATTATTGAGTTTTGATATTTTCAGGAGCTAAAGTTCAAGTTTCACAGTGGAGGGGCACTCCACTCAAAGTTTTATGTATGGAGAGGGATTGCAATTTTTTTTGAAAGGGAGTAAAAATAGCACTATTATTTCCCGGTTTCCGCCTTTTGTGCATTCCCACATTGTAAATCAAGTATAACTTCTTGTTTTCGTAGAATGGTATGCAGTGGCAGGACAATTTTCCCCTGGAGAAGGGTCACAGGAGTCCTTGCATGCACATATATTACTATTAGCAATATCGCTTTTGAAACCAAGATTCTCGCGGAGGTTCCAACCCGCTTCCTTCGACTATGCCCCTGTTGGTCCAAAAGGAATACATTAAATAAGTAAAAAACTGCTTAATGAGCATAAGTAACAGCGGAAATATCTAAAGATTTAAACATAAATAGTATATGGCGTTAAAAATAAGACACGATATTGGAAGAAACCACACCAATTAAAGTTACTAATATACTAATAGTCTCATTATTTGCTTAAGAGAGAATAATGACAATCAAGATGTGCATTTTTTTTGCCAACAATGTAGAAACATTTCCTAGAACACTACGGTTTCGGAAAACCCTGGTCGAGAAACTGCTTTACAAGACATTGCGTACGGGAAAGTATTTTCGTTACGTTGGTCATGGTAATGTTCATATAAATAATTACGATAACATTAAGCAAATACGCTCATATAAGGTGCACCACCATAGGTTAAACGAATGAAAAAGTTATAGCAGGTAGAGACGACAGTATAAGAGGCAGTTCACACAGAAAATATTGATTATTTTGTGACTAACGAGCACGAATTGCTTATTGTAATAAGGCTAATAAGGCACATTTACTTTTGATGATTTTCAAAACTTGTGAATTCTTCAAAAAGCTTGAGATTCAAGCTTCAAAACAAAGTATTATTTAAAAGAATATATGATTATAACACTTGTATAAAAAGCAAAGTTTCTAACACTTATCCACACCTATTTCCTCTTTTTCTAAAAAATAACACGAAAATCAGTTGCAGTGCAAAGAAAACAGAAAAAGTCTCCTTCACTTTTAACAATCAAAAATTAAAATTATCGCTCGTCCAACACTAAAAATCGTTTTACTGAGTATCCTTCTTGCAACAGAAACGCTATTTTCCCGCTTGAGAAATGGCGCATGTAGGACGCAGTGCATTGCAGAAAAACAATGGGACGACTAAACCAGCAATCTCACCGTCGGAGCAATGGCGTAGCTAGAAAATTTGGGCCCCAATGCAAGCGTTGGTAGAGTGGCCCCTCCTCTAAATTTTATTTTTACATTTAAAACATGAAAATTTACTACACATTACAGATTATGTGGGAAAAAGAGTGACTAGAAAAGTTTAAAATTAATTTTTTTTTTCTTTCTCAATTTTGCTGAAGCAAATACATCTATCAGTTTGAAAACATTCCGCCAATGTTCCGCCTTTCTGGCTTCAAGAGCTAAGTCGGACAGTCGTTTTTGACTCTTGGAATTTTGAAGATAATTTTTAAATTTTTTTACCTTCGAAAAACTTTTCTCTCCTGTTGCCACCATCACCGGGATTGTCAAAAACAAAACGAATAGCGAACAAACCTCAGGATAGTTAGTTGTCGTATCGTTGAACTTGACTATCATTGAGGTAGGAATACAGGAGGGAACACGGCCTATCTAACAGCATTGTCACGATTGAAGTAACTGTTATGGTGTGACCAATATGGCCGCCACTGCCTAAAAACGAAAGGCGTTTGTGTGGATGAAGCTTCCAAGTTTTACTTTTCTCTCTTTTACTGATAGTATTGCTGTATTTATTTTCTATCTAGGAAACTTAAAAATACAGCTTAAAACAGTTTTGTTTTATATTAAGTTCTTGATTTATGAAAATTAACAAATATTTCTGTGCTTCGTATTATAGATATAGATTGTTATAGCACACGGTCATTTCAGTATTTATAAAAATAAATTACTTATGAAGGTTTTTAAAAACTTGTACAAGTAATTCTCCGCCGGGGGACGAGGTCAGGATCCGGATATTCCGGATATTGATTTTGTGGGACATTGGACATTTGGTGCCCCGTGTTTGACGAACCATAGTGGATATCCGGATATGATATTTAAAACCTGCAAGTTCTACACATATTTTTAAGCCTTCCACAGGTTCCAAATGCGTAGTAACTTTAATTTACATATATTCTCAAAACATGCTCATTATTTTAGTTTAAAAAGAGGATTTTTACATGCCGGCTATCCGGATCTTTCGTGCAGTGGCCAGAATTGTTTCTAGATATTTAATAAACGGTCGGATACCAGATATCCGACGCATCCTGGGAGAATTCGGTCCCGTTGGTCGCGACCCCCTCCCCCGTCGATTCGCCCCTATTTCCGCCTATTTTAAAACAACCATTATTTAAAACAAATGCTACTGTAGGGGAGGCAGGGTACGGTTGTGGCAATTTCCCTTTTATCGCCCATAGTTTTCTTACTATGCCAGTTTTCTAGAACATATTTATAACATATCGCCTTTTCGGAAGAACAATGACGTGACTTCAAAAATGTGTCAAATGCAAATAATTCCAAGACAATATCAGAAACACATTCCTTACACAGGAGAACGTAACTGTAGAATGACCGTTTGTGTCTTCTAGAACAACGAATAATTTTTAGAGAAACAATGGCGTAACTGCACTGAGTGGTTGAAATTAAGGTGATTAAATCCTAATACCTGGTAAATGAAAGTAAAGTATATATTCTACATAGTTACTCTCAATATACCATTATTTTCTGTCACTTACACTCTTTTCAATTATAAGTTTTATACAACTGCAAATCGTTTTTTTACGCTCCTGTAAAATTGAAGTTTTTGCATTTACGTCGCTGTTTTCCGGAACAACGTAAAACATATATTAACATTAGTTTTGCCATTAGCGTAGAAACATTAGATATGATTACATGAAAACATGAATCAACTACAAATATAAATGGGCCTATAAATTAAAAAGAGTCCTACTTTAGTAAACTAATTTTTGCCTACCTTGCGTAGTTAACAACGTACTACTCCAATGTGTACTTCTTACGTAATTTTCGTTTAATTAAAATGAAATTAACCCGTTATCCTCAGCGCACGAATGGCATTTCTTGGTGTGACCAAGATGGCGGCGCGGTTACAGTAAAGCTTCAAGAAGTTATTTCCATGTCCCATCCTGTTATTCTTACATCCATGTTGACTATCGCCAGTTCAGCCAATTCTCTGATGGTGCTGATCTTTAAAATTTTGGGCCTTAAAGTTTTCACGAAAATCAGTAACTCGTGAAATAAGGATTCGGATAAATCCTTAAAATTCTGATTTAAATTTCTAATTGCATTGATCTTCAGTTCAACTTCAGGCAAGCTTAATAAATGTTTGTTGACAGGAAAAGGAAAAGAAAAGGCCAGCAACTGATCGCAATAAATCCCATCTAGTGATTCGGGTTTGAAGTAACTCCTAATAGAGTGTGCGGGCTCATTTTCTCACTTTCATTTCCAATCGAACATCTTCTGACTGGGTACATGCTGGGTACAGACATGCAAAAATATGTGCCACTGCCCATTGTGAGTATTAAAAATATGGATGATATTATTTTCATCTTTATAATTGTTATTAATTTCATCATTAATTATTAGTTTAATTTTTTAGCATTTTTTTCACAAAAATAAGCAATTTTTTCATGGAGCGTCGACTTACAAAAGGCCCCCAAAGGCAAGGGCCCCAATGCGCTCTCATTCTTTGCATTGGCATCGCTGCAGCACGCGCGTCGGAGTGCCTCGCCCTGTCGACCCGCCGAGCAACCAGCAGGACCAAGGAGACTTTATCTGCCAGCAAGCTGTCCCGGGAACCGCAAGCTGGATGTTTTTCCCTTACAGCAGATGACGTCTGGCAGCAAGTCGACGAGACTCGCTCCTTTGAATTGCTCCGATTCACGATGATAAATGCTTCGAATCGTCCTAACCCGGGATTCGAACCCGGGACCCAGTAATTAGAGGCTTTCCTCTCTGATAACCTTGCCACCGAGCGGCACAACTATTATAAGGTAAATATTATTTATAGCTTTAACAATTGACAAAATAGAAAAAACTAGTAGTTAAGTCAACGTTATTACAACAATAGTAAAATCCCTTCATTGTTACATTTTAAGTAATATTTTAATAAACAATGCAATGTGGACTCTAGAATAATAAAGCCGTGCAACGATACCTGTTCATTTTCCCCTTTTGTTTTATTTATTTATTATGTAAATACATTTATAAGTTAAAGAAACTGACTGTATTAGACCAAATTTGCGTATTAGATAGGTTTTTTACGTAAAGGATTATACCCAAAATTATTTATTCTGTAATGCTGCAGTTTTGAATGTTATTCAGCTGTCAATTAATCATCTCGAAGAATGCTGTGTTATTATTTAAAGGATTTTCTTTCGTCAACGCGTCCAGTGCATCATGGCATTGCAATTAGTCAACGTCATCTAAGAGCGTTAGTGGATGGGCTAGGCTCTGATCATGTGGATATGAGGGGTGGCTCTGGACTTGGGCTAATATCTTCCTATTTCCAGGCTAGTTTCCCTCCAATATTGTAATATTTGACGTTATTAT
The DNA here is from genome assembly GCA_038502835.1 of Octonoba sinensis. Classification (NCBI taxonomy): domain Eukaryota; kingdom Metazoa; phylum Arthropoda; class Arachnida; order Araneae; family Uloboridae; genus Octonoba; species Octonoba sinensis. Next base: position 85,380,960 of record CM076604.1, read on the forward strand.
CCAGACAAAACATTGTTTCACGATCTTTCCATTCGTAGGAAGCCCTTTTAACAATGTTCAAACAAATCGAAATAGAACGAACCTCAGCGTTTGTCTAATGTAATTTCTTCAAACATTTTTTTGAAGTGAAACTTCTAATGCGACTTCCAACAAGGTTGCGTTAAACGTTTAAAGCTACCATGGTAGGAAAGCACTGTTGCGTTAAACGTTCAACGCATAGTCAACCACAGCGAAAATAATCCGAAGAAATTGATTCTAATTGCCATTTATATTTCATCAAATGCAGCCATGAGGGATATTAAATTATTTATTGCAAAATCTTTATTGCCACTATCTACTGCAGGTTCACAAGCTCTGGAAGATGTCACTGATGAAGAAATTGATTATTGTGAGCGGCCTGTGATCCTTGCAGGAGATTTTAATGTGAATTACTCGTTACCTGAAGCTGAAACATTATTAACCTTCCTTAAAGACAAATTTGGATTGGAAATGATAAATGGTAGGAATGATCCAACAAACAAAAGGGGGAACTACCATTGATGCAGTTCTGCAAGAAATATTGAAAAAATAGAACTCAAACATTTCGTATCTTACTTTAGTTTTCATAATCTTATTGTAAATGTTATAGATTAGATATTTCTTCACTCGAAAATGATAATTAAAAGATGCGATCAATTGTGAATTGTAAGCAATGTTAATAAAGTTTGTCTTAAAGAAGCAATATGATTTCAATAAAAATCAATTTTTACCCCTTCCCTATTTTCATTTCCACATTACGAAGTTATACTTTTTCCTCGCGGAGGGACTCCACGCACTATTTTTTATTACATTCAGTACTTGTATCAAATGATAATGAACACAGAAAATATTCATGTTATGAGCCAGTTCGAAAGCAATGTTAAGATGAAAATATTCATAATAAACCTATATCGTAGTTTTATTCTTGACAGCAGTGTTGATAACGTTTTCGACGGTTCGTTTCCACTAGCGTAATAAAATGATGGTTAAAATATCAAAAAATTCACTTTGTAGCTGCTGTAAAAAAATAAGAGAAAGGTGGAAAATGAAAATAATCTGTTTTTACAAAAATAAGTATTTATGTTTTAAAGATACATATAACCGATAATTCTTATACTGATGAGTGTCTACATACACCCTCCTCTCCCCCACAAAAAAGGTTTTATTTTAATACCAGTAATATTAGTAACTTTATTTACAAGTGAAAAAAGGCTGCTTTTCGCGTTTTCGCTGAAATTTTTTGAATCTACAGGCTAACAGTGCAAATATGATGCAAAACTAAAAAAATTACATTGTTTTAAGCAATTTTTGGAATTCTATTTAAAATGTACTTAATTTTCATTTGTTACAGGATTTTACTGAACTTTTCGCTTAAGCCGTATCGGTTACCGGTGGCCGATACTAAAAGCGTAGCCTGCCTGTAATTTGCTTATAAATTCGCGTGGCACTCAACGTGTTAAAAGTATTACAATTACTAAACTTCGTGTTTTGAAGAAAAAAAATTTAAAATGCTGTTTTCGCAACCCCGTTGGGTGGGTGATAGTTCTGCAACTTACTACTTTAGAAGTTAACGAGTATGTGACTCAAAGAATATCTGATATTTTTACATACAATGTGAGTAAAGGTAAATTCCTGTAGTCTTTTAAAAGAATATTCAAATTTTATTGAAGCATTTTAAGTAGGAACAATTATATAGTGCTTTTGAACTTTTACACTTGTAATGCTTCAGTTTCACATTTATAATGAAACGCATAATAAATTGAAATGCTAAATAAAACACAAAATTATGTGTAATTTGTTTTAGTAAGTAAAATTTTCCCTAAAAATTAAGCACAGAACTTAAAACTGAATTTGTCAGATTTTTTAAACGTTTGATTTCCAGACGTTGTATAAAAATTGGCTGGGAAAGCTCTTTTGATAACTGATGTTAGTGTCTATACTGATATTTTCTGTATTTAAATAATATATTTGTAAGACTTGTTAAACTTGGTATATAGAGGAGTATATAGAGGATAGAATTAATATTTCATCCAAATTATTTTAAATCGAATTTTATTGCGGTAATTTTCTGTTTGTAATGCCTTGGCTTCGAAAATTGTAAAAGCTCTTAGTAAACATTTGAAATAGACCTACATTTGTGTAATTTGTTTGACATAATAATTTGAAACGTTTTTGTTCATTTTTGAACAGCTCAAAAAAACCAACATAGCGCTTACGGGGAAATTTCAATCCTATATAAATCCTGATCTAACAAACCGATTTGCTTGGAACAAACTTTATCAGAGAGCTCTTATGACGTAGAACATGTACAAATAGAAAGCTCATCCAGAACTAAGGAGTCTATTTTCCAATGAAATTTTTTGATCGGGATTTTCAAGAATATTTTTGAATTAATAAATGATTAAATGAATAAGTGAAAGAATGAATGAACAAATGAATGTATAAATGATAAAAAAGAAATAAACGAGTGAATAAATGAGCTAATGAACGAAAAAATAAGTAAATTAGTGAACAAATACATGAATGAGTGAATGAATGAATACATGAATGACTTAATAAATGAATTAATAAGTGAATGAATATGTATTAACCATTGAAAAAGGTATATTCGAAGCAATTAAGAACTAAAGCTAAACGAGAAAGAGTCAGAGAGAGAGAGATAGCCAGATTATAAATTTGAAGGTGGTGTGTACGGGAAAGTAGGCTCGTATAGTTCTAGACGGAACTTCTTGTTTAAATTAAAAATTGTAACTTAATTTTAAACTCAATTCCATAAGTTTTTGGATTTATGAAAATACCACTAACCCGAACTAAATACACCCATTTCGGTTGATTTTGACTCGCCGCTGAAAAGCATTGTCGACGCCTGATCTAAAGTATGCTCCACATTAATATATAATCTCTGCATGAGCAGGTGCATGTTACACTTATATGTCAGAAATATACTTTAAAGACATACCTTCTTCCTTCGTTTTCAATATAGCTTATTCTCAGAAATTTTACTAGTGCAAGACAATAAAGTAATAATAGTGAAATAAAATAAACGTTTTCCCACCTGTTAGCATACTTTCATTCACTACGCAGTTACCAGACAGAAGAACTGCATCGCAGACCATGGTAAAATCAGACTGAGGTAACAGAATTACATCACCTGGAACAAGGTCTTCCGAATTTTTTTGAACTTCTGCAAAAAGAAAAAAAAAGTCTCAATATTATACACGAACAAGTACCGAAATGAAACTGAGAGTTTCTTTAATTTTACAAAGAAATTGCTTTAAATCAGATGATCAAGTTTCTAGATAACAGGTTCTCAAGAAAATTCTTTATTTTCTGCACTCTGTAGAGCTACAGAGAAAGATTTATTGAGTTATGTAAAACCGAACACTTGAGATTAGTGACTACCAGTTTATAAGTTGTAAACAAATCATGCATTTGTTTACAACTTATACACATTTGTTTACAACTTATAAGTTGTAAACAAATGCATTAAAAGAAACCCTTGAGACCTGTGACTTCCAGTTTAAAAATTGTCAAAAATGCATTAGTTGCCGAATAAACTTCTGCTCCGGTGAGCATCCAGCTAGCCCTCGCGAGCCGCCTTTCCGACTCCAGAGGCATAACAAAAAGAGCGGAATGAACTCACTTTCAATTTCGTGAAGCAAAAATAGTAAATCAGCGTACTCACGGATGGCGCCACTACTGCTGCACAGTACCTGTTTCAATCAATTTACAGAATGTTCTATTTTTTTAAAGCGCTGTATTTTCCTTTTTTAAAGACTTTATAAATTCTTGTTTTAAAGATTCTGTAATTTTACGCTAGACTCCGGATAAATGATTTCCGAGAGATTCTCATGTATTTTCGGGCAAAAAAAGTTGTTTATAGAAGCCGGAAACAATTTCTTAAGAAACGCTAGCTAAGTTGAAAATGACAGGAAAAAAATTATAAATATGTTTTACAAACAAGCGAAAACTATATTTAACAGAGGCACACGAAATCTAGCAAAAAAAAAAAAAAAATCATAGATTCTAGGCAAGACGTATAATTTCTATTGACATTTTCTATAGATCATAGAAGCATTTTATGTAGGCTTTATATTCATTAAAATTCCCTTTTTAAAAGATGCACATAACTTTAAAAACCATTTCACACAAACTCGAGAAACGCTTTATCTGCATTACAAACATTATACTTTTACAAAAGTTACATTTCTACAGAAATTCCCTACACTCTTTGCCAATAAGCCTAAAAGGAATGTTGTGTAAAGTCACATAAAAGCAATTTAGATTCTAGACATTTTACACGATTTCAATAAATATTCCCTGATCTGAATATTTATTTTTATAGACTTTATGGGAAAAAAAGCACCATTGATTCTAAATATATAATCGTTATCCGACATTTTAGGTACACTCTAAAGTTGCATTCACGCCTTTGGAGACGGCAACAATATACATCTGTCGCAATGAATTGTTACTATGGTTGTCAACTAAACAACGAGGATTTACCTAATCAAGAGTACATCATAACACAATTAACCAATCACGGTCCCCTGAGTGAAAAAGAATTTGAATAACAGGGAAGAAATGCCAATGAGCCAATAACAGGGCGTGGCTGAAGAGCCAATGACGCGTGCTGAATGCTGAAGGCCAACGACGAACTCTTTATTGCTACCGCGATGGGTGTAAATTAAACTTTATAAGAATTCGACAGAAATATTATCCATGACTCTAGGCTCTGATCATGTGGATGTGAGGGGTGGCTCTGGACTTGGGCTAATATCTTCCTATTTCCAGGCTAGTTTCCCCCCAATATTGTAATATTTGACGTTATTATCCCGACAAAATATTGTTTCACGATCTTTCGATTCGTAGGAATGCCCGAACTGAACATTGTTAAAACAATGTCCAAACAAATGGAAATAGAACGAACCTCAGCGTTTTTCGAATATAATTCCTTCAAACATTTTTTTATATTCAGTACTTGTACCAAATGATAATGAACACAGATAATATTCATGTCATGAACCAGTTTGAAAGCAACATTAAGATGTAAATATTCATAATAAACCAATATCGTAGTTTTATTCTTGCCAGCAGTGTTGATAATGTTTTCGACGGTTTGTTTCCACTAGCGTAATAAAATGGTGGTTAAAATAATATCAAAAAATATTTATCCAGACGTTAAAGATAATTGTTAAATGTTTCGAGAGGTTAAATTCAAATTATGATCAAGGATGCTAAAAGAATGAGCATTTCACCTTGTTTTGCCCCTATTAAGAATCATAGACGCACTTGACGTAATCGGAAGTATCAAAGCAAAAAAGCTTAATGTATAAATAAAACCGATCGAAAACGAAAATGGCGGTTGGAAGATATTCAAAATGCATCTGTTAATAAAAGAAATCGGCTTTTTTTTAATGCTTATTACAAAATATTTTACTTAGAAAATTGCTTTCTATCAATGAATCCCAAGGCTTGTAGCAAAAACACATTACAACTGTAAAATTGACAGAGAGAATAATGACAATCAAGTAGTGCATTTTTTTTGCCAACAATGTAGAAAAATTTCCTAGAACACTACGGTTTCGGAAAACCCTGGTCGAGAAACTGCTTTACAGGACATTGCGTACGGGAAAGTATTTTCATTACGTTGGTCATGTTAATGTTCATATAAATAGTTACGATAACATTAAGCAATACGCTCATATAAGGTGCCCCATAGGTTAAACGAATGAAAAAGTTATAGCAGTAGAGACGACAGTTTAAGAGGAAGTTCACACAGAAAATATTGATTTTTTTGTGACTAACGAGCACGAATTGCTTATTGTAGTACGGTTAATAAGGCACATTAATTAGAGTCATACGGTGTAATAAGAAACAAATATATAGAAATATAAAAAAGGCAACCTTCCTTTTTACAGAGCTCCGATACAGTGCTTTATTTGTCCGCGTCTTTTAAATACACAGTAAAAAAATACATAGGAATTGCTCGAAAAATACATAGGAATCTACTAGAAATCATGTTGATCTTCAAAACCTGTGAATTCTTCAAAAAGCTTGAGATTCAAGCTTCAAAACAAAGTATTATTTAAAAGAATATATGATTATACACTTGTATAAAAAGCAAAGTTTCTAACACTTATCCACACATATTTCCTCTTTTTCTAAAAAATAACACGAAAATCAGTTGCAGTGCAAAGTAAACAGAAAAAGTCCCCTTTACTTTTAACAATCAAAAATTAAAAATATCGCTCGTCCATCACTAAAAATCGTTTTACTGATCGTTCCTTCTTGAAACACAAACGCTATTTTCCCGGTTGAGAAATGGCGCATGTAGGACGCAGTGCATTGCATAAAAACAATGGGACGACTAAACCAGCAATCTCAACGTCGGAGCAATGGCTTAGCTTGAGAATTTGGGCCCCAATGCAAGCGTTGGTAGAGGGGCCCCTCCTCTAAATTTTATTTTTACATTTAAAACATGAAGATTTACTACACATTACAGATTATGTGGGAAAAAGAATGACTTTAAAAGTTTGAAATTAAATTTTTTTTCTTTCTCAATTTTTCTGAAGCAAATACTTCTATCAGTTTGGAAACGTCCATATGTTCCGCCCTTCTGGCTTCAAGAGCTAAGTCGGACAGTCGTTTTTGACTCTTGGAATTTCGAAGATAATTTTTAAATTTTTTTAACTTCGAAAAACTTCGACAGAAATATTATCCATGACTCCACAGACCTTCTTACTTAAACAGTAAGTAGTTTTAAAATAAATGCACAGTTAGTGGGATACAGTTATGTATGAGGAATAAAATAACAAATGAATTATTAGCCTTTGATGCAGAAAGTGTAAATGATGAAATCAACGTTATGAAGGAACAAAATTGCAACATTTTTGCATACATGTGTTGAGGAGTTAGAAGGGATTTTTTTTCAAAGCAGAAAATATTTTGTGTTTCTTAATGAAGTGAATATAAAAAACGAAGTCAAAAATAGCTTCGTTGGTGACTGATGTTTAGCATCAGAAGTGCAAAACAGTTTCCGAAAGTACATAAAAAGAGATCCTTGCAACTAGTGTGTGAAATAGTTTTCGATTATTGTGCTTTTACAACGTGCATTTTTATCTTAGCTCTCAAAATATAGTATTAAAAAGATAGTTTGAAATTCAACAGAATGGAATTTACAAAACTTATCATTAAATTTTTTAAATTATTCTCATTCAGACATTGAATTAATTCTTGGAGAATAACATTATTACACAAAAATCAAGAATTGTAAGTACAGTTCGTTCACGAAAGTTGCGACTATATGAGGCGAACTTTTATACTACGCTAAGAGGTGTTGAGATCTATTCCGAAATTACATTTTAGCGGACAAAGTGGTTTTTTGCCGACTTTGATTTATTCTGTTTCTCATTTGAATCTTTAGCACAAAAAGAAAAGAAAAAAGAACGCATCTGCTTTATAATTTTTCTAAAAAAGTACACGTTTCCACATTTTTATTTCACCAGCCCTATTTGGATGAAACTGAAGCCGATCTGGCGCATGCCCCCGAAGAAGGTGTTGAGTTAAAAAATCAGACAGTAATGACGGAACCAATTTAACTTACCTTTGCCATCTCTCAGTACAGATACAATTGCGTCCGTTCTAACAGCGTCTCTTAAAGCTCGACTTTGCTGTAACGAGATATTGCATATGAGAGTATTGAATTACCTAAAGAGTTATGACAAATAGTGCGTTTAGCATATTGATCCACAGATAATGAAACAACAGAACAATAAATTTCACAATAAGTACCTTAAAAGTATCCAAAAAAAAAGTGCTTAGGGAATAGTGTCTAATCCAATAGTTACACATTAATTTATACTTTTTCAATAAACGAGGAGAAACTGCTAGTACTTATTTGCTTGATATTAGGGAGTGTATTCGTTCAAATTGTTATTATAAACATTAAAAAGTGAGATTTTAATAAATTTAGTACTGTTTTAGTAAGCCATTTATTTCCATTTCCATTCTATTACAAGTCTATATTCTTGTCGCCAAGAAAATTTTATGTTTCAGCCTATCAATATGAAATTAAAGAACCAAAAACTTAACTGCAACCATTGTTTGCAAACACTTAAATAATTTTCCGGAATCAATACCAATTATGTATTAATTCATATATTTTTAAGTTTGCCTACGTGTAGTTTAAAATATAATGACGTAAACTTACTTTTCTCGTCTCCCAAACAGTTGCAGTGATTGATATGATAGATAAAAGTACTATGCATAATGCAAATTGGTAGTAGACTTGGACCATCCAAACAGTGACGATGAACATTTGGTAAATGTAGAATGGACTTCGAATCTGCAATATTAAATAAGAAAATTATTGCAGCATTCCAAATGGATTAATATCCTTTCATAATGCTGCAAAAATGCTGTATCCTGAAACGTTTATGCAAGCTTAATGGCTTGCATAAACGTTTCAGAGTCATACAGCACAATGCAAATTTGGTGACCTTAATAAAATACCTAAGTTGTGATTCAGTAGTTCAAAAACTTATAATGGTAGACATTAAAAAACAATTAAAAAGAAAAGAAAAAATGCGTACGTAAATATTCAATACCAAAAATTGAGCTATCAACAATGTTCATGAAAATAACAACGCAAATTAAACTTAAAAGCTCGTAGGAAATACACGAAATTTTTTTTCTAAAAATTTTTCCTCGCCATTTTAAAAACCAAAATATATTTGATTCCACTTTTTAAAAGTATGTTAAATGGTTAATGGGGAAAAAAAATATTTATGGCGACAAATTTTTCTCTGAGAAGTTATGCTTTTAAAAATTACCATTTGTTTATAACTAAAGCCATCGTATAAGCCAAGCAATAACTGTTTTTGCAATGAATAGCTAATAAATGTGCTATGCTTTACACTAATAAATGCACTCATCTTCTTCACCTGTGTCGTCATTTTCATTTTTTTTCAAGTTTTATTAGAAATGTATTAGTAAATTTCATCAAGACAAAGTTGTTGTTTTCAATGTGCAGGCACTTGCCTAGTCGGCATTCGCCGTTTTCCACGGGAAATGCTGGCCATTTGTGAAGGGTCACCTGATAGGTGACCAGCATTGACCCTAACACACTGTAGTCGGATGACACCAGATGGCGCCACCTTCCTTTTTTGACCTAAGATCTCCCCCCTCCGGTACCCTCGGAACTGCCTTGGGACTTCAGGGTCCACGGATTTTACATGCACGCATCCCCAAGTGTATATGGCATGTCTTCAGCGGGTCGGGTATCGAACCCGAAATCATCCGATCCGAAGCTAGACATCCTGACCACTAGGCTACCACGGCCCTATCACGACAAAGTAACATTCATAAAATGTCTTACTTCTCTAAGAATTAGTTTGCAGACAGGCTTGACTTCAACGTGTATGGAATTTGTTCCGAAATACTGCAGTCTAAAAACGGCTTCTGTTGTGTGCAATCCATCTGAAAGGCTGTGGAACTTGGCGCAGCTTTGTACCTCTAAGCCTCTAGTAGAAAAAAAAAAGATTTCTTAAATTTCTTTAATAAGGAGCTGTACCCTTTTATATACAAATGAGCATGTCCTAAATGCGTTCTATTCGCACAGAATATTTAGTCTCACATGAGGTAAAACTTGAGATCAGTTACCTTTTTTTTGCAGGGGCGGAGAACCTTTTTGCACTGAAAAACCACATTAAGTTTGACAGCTAGGTAAAACGCCGCAAACAGCAGAATTTTATTGTTCCGTATTTATTCGGCTATTCTCCAATGGACATGTAAAAACTTCTTTTAAAAACATTTCTTCCCACACAAATTTAATACCATATACACAAATTTAATACTACTGTACCAAAACAAGAAAAATACAAATTTGAAAATATTGATGCAATTGAACATATGTATGGAAATTGTAAATGACTGGTTATGTGGTTGTTACATAGCCAAAACCGAATGATAAGCAATAAAAACTTTAAGTGTGGAAAGTTTCGTTTTTGCTTTTACACAATTTTTACAAATATCTGGTTTATACTTATCAGCTGACCAATAAAGGGCGTTCAAAATGTCTAATCAACATAATTAATAAGCAGTTCTTAATATCGTAGAAAAATCCACTACGTACCCAACTTTCACAAATTTCGCTTGTTGTGGATCCCAGACATATTTGATCCTTTTGTTGTAGAAGTATGTGTGTTGTTTTGATGGTAGTGATGCTTCGACTGGTCTAAACACTCGTTCGACAAATTGCTGCTTGTAAGAATCCTGAAATGAAAATGCATACGATTAAAATGTACGTAAACTGTTTACCCAAGAGTACTTCAAAAAGATAACATTTAGAAAAAGCTTGCACAATTTCTACATCACTGTGACGCAGCGGAAGGTGGGCATGTATTAATGTAATTAACACTTTGAGGCTGAGGAGCCTCCTGAGCATTTAAATTTGTCATGCACCCTGTCCGGTTCTTTCTTTGATGTATGTTTAGAATGTCATGCCTTGCAGAGCAAGCACGCACATAAAATCCGTGGTGCGTAGAGCTACCGAGCTGCAATGAGAAAACATTTAACCCCACAGTTACCTAGAATGCAGTAGAAAATTCAATAAAATGATAAAATTGTGATTTTTGTACTTTTATTTGGGAAAAATATAGACGAATATCTTCAAAAAAAAAAAAAAGAAAGCAAAAACAATAAGTACTATAACAAATGTGATATATTGGATTTTCATTAGTGGTGAACTCTAAAGTGTATTTATGAGAGTTCTAAAGAACTCTCATAAATACACTTGAATTCTTGTGTACGACCTGTAATAGTATTGATTTTCGTATTAAAAATGTTTATAAATTTATCTTTTTAAAAAACAAATTCACGATTGAGTGAGAAAATAAACATCATAAAATTAATTTTGGGGGAAAAAATAAAACCGACTTTAAATTAAAAATTGCGCAAAAAAGTACAAAATAAATTAATTCTTAGAACAACATCGACCGACTTTTGAACATAATTTTAGAATTCGGAGTAAAATTATGACAGTCTAATTATCATGACACCATGGGTTACTGAACCATGTGAACTGTTGCAAACTGTGGGTCATTTATATTTTTAATTGATTCATTATTACAAAAGATTTTTGATCTGTCAAAATTTTGTAAAACAATTGTAGTCAAATCTATGTACGATATTTAACGTAGTCGACCCCTTATTGATTTTTAAAAAATCATTAAAATCGGTTCATTTAGTCAAAAAAAAAAAAAAAAACTCCGCCCATAACTTTTTATTCTAATTACCGAATACGGTCAAACAAAGGTGGGACCTATGGGAGGCCACATCAAAACAAGAATGCTCATGATCGGTTCATCTGGTGAGAAGCTATCGATAGACAAAAAAAAAAAAAAAGGTACATACATACATACAGTATGAATTGATAAACTGTCTCCTTTTAGATGTCGGTGAAAAATACCGGGCGTCTACTCCAAATAATTATCTTATATATTTAGACGAGCAATTCTTGTATATTTATTCTTGTATATTATAATATATATATTTTGAGTTCTCGAAGACAGCTGTAACGATTTGGACCAAATTTTGTATTTAGGTGAGGTTTTGTTTTCTAAGATCACCTATGTTGGTGTTTTTCCCGAAAAAACGCAATTTTAAACAAAAAACCATTTTTTTTAATAACACAATTGAGGTACTTGTAACAATGAGCAAACATCATCCGCTATAGATATTTTATTTCAATGGAGATAGCAATACACTGAGTGGCAACACTTATTTTTAATTTACCTTTTGTTGATTGAAATTTGTTGTTGTTACCATTTGTGAAATTTAAAATGCCTAGGGAACCCATTGCAAAAAAAAAAGAAAAAGCTTTATTAATCCTGTGCGTAATTTGAATGTATCAGAAGCTCTATGAAATGGTGTAAGACTTATTGTGACAAGTTTAAATATAAATATGATGAAGGCAAGAATCGTTATGGTTAACAATCTGGCAAGGAAGTACATATTTTTGCAAGTACCTATATTCAATTCTTGGGTACAACTTTAGTGTAGGAGCCCGATAGCGATTTTTGGTTGGAGAGGAAATTGTTGGTTACAATTGCAATTAGTTGTTTTGTTTTTGATGTGTGGAACTTTAGTTTGTTATATATTTGGTAAGTTCTGGACGTATCACTCTTTTCGCGGCATCTTTCGTCGACAACCAAAATAAATTGCCAACCGACCCCTATACTAAAGACGTTTCTTTGCCATGTCAGTACACGCATCTCAAGGTCAACAGTTCTAATAATCGGCATAAAAATTTATAGTTAGAAAACACTTTAACTTTTCAAATTTATCTAAATAAGTATCTTCTTCGGAAAAAAAAATATCGCCGAGCAAAACTCGGTCACCCAGGTACTATTAAATAGTGTATGCAAGGTATCACAGATGGCGGTGTGTATTGTGCGAAAGAAAATGTCAAGGCTGAAACTCCCAGGTATTTCATTTAACTAATGGATGACATTTTGTGCTTAAAGAAGGATATACAATTTTACTTGGAAATGGAGGACATGCCCTCCATTTGGATGCTATCTTGAAACCTAGTCACATGTATATAATGTTTGGATTCCCAGTGATAAGCAAATAGAAGCAACAGATAATTGAAAATGCGCAACTTTGAAAAAGTGAATGGTTAAAAATGATTTAATGGCAGTTTTCACAAACTTAAAATCAGAAGAAATTTTTTTGTCAAAACAAAGCTACATTTTCAACAGCATTCCTGGAATAAACACATGAATATATTCTGCTAGGATAATGATATAATATTACTGCCAAAGCGAACGAAAACATAGAAAACAAAAAATACTGTAAACATCTATTAACTTTAAATGAAATAATTTTATTTTGTGTCACTCAGATGGAAACTTGAAATTGAAAAAAGAAGAAAAAAAAATCAAAACACATTAATATGCGCATTAGTTAGTAGCACAAGACAAAAATAAATGTATGAATAAATAAAAATCAAAGAAATAAAGATGGTTAAGAAATGCGACATCAAGCTCATGAACTTGCAATCATCTTAGTCGCTTGATTTTTTGAGTAGTTACATAAGAAAATATGATTGAACAAAATCTTAAATTCGGGCATGAATTTTTAAAATTTTATAGCAGTTAAATAAATTATTAACTTTTTACTTTAATTACAGAACAAACTCACTTCACGAAGAAAATCAAAAGAAGTTAATTTATGAGCTGGAAAAAAATCAAACATAAATCCTAATTAGTAAATTTTTTTAACCCCAGAAGGGGGGCGTAGTGGTTAAGTCACAGGCCTTGTGCGCCCAAGTGCGCAGGATCAAACTTGCCCAAGTCGGTGGATGTTCAATATGCAGAAAATCGACAGCACCCATGTCGTATGATTATGCGGCATGTTAAAGATCCCTTGAGTATCCGTTTGGCGTGGATACTCTCGGCTAAATTAAATTCCTAGTGCAGTTTGTATCAATTACAGCTCAGGTGCCGCAATCTAGGGGTAACTGAGCGTCAAAAATTGCGGCAATCATACCACATTCATTGTGGTGCCGCTGAAAGAGTTGGTACCAATCTCTGGGAACTCCCTAGGTCTGCGATGGTTAAGAACCAATACTACGCAGCTTAATAGAAATTTTAAAAAAATAATGTTTTTAACTTACCACTAATAGTACTTTTTCCGCTTCTTCCAGCGGGCATCTTTTGTGCGTACAGCACATCAGGATTCTCCGCCTCCACGACATTGCAACTAGAAGGAGACCTCCAGAAAGAAGAACGCCGATCCATGTTAAGACAATTTTTGGAAAAGACCGGCGATAACCTTTAATTATCTGAAAAGAGCAATCAACGAAACTGTTTATGTATCGGGGATATTTTCCAACAAGTGAGTAATTCGTTTTCCTTTTGGCTATATGGTATTTTTAATTTTACATATATCTTTTTTAAAGCATAAAAGGTATCCTGGAATCCCCTACAAGGGAATACAATTCGACACTGCTTTTGGCTTTGCGGGATATCGGGATTGTCAAATTTCAGTTAATTATTCCATTCAAGCTTAGAATTGATTTCAGTGAGAATCCTGGAAACACAACGATCTCGTAAACAATGTGACAGGTAATCTTTTGTAAAGGCTATAGCAAGAGAATTATAAAAATAATAGAATTTAAAAAAACATAAATAACATAACGAATTCAATGAATCGTCTCCTAATCGGGATCGAATTTTAGTGGTGAATAAAGAGCACTTGATGAAAAAAAAAAGGCTCTTTCTCACTCAACTGTTGTTCATTTTATGGGTTACAAATATCCATACACGGCTTCGAGTACACTATAAAAAAATCTAGTTCAACGTTTCACGTAAAAAAAAAATGAAAAAAAAAAAAAAAAAAAATGGTGAAATTTAGCTGCAACCAACATTTGGTGGTACTAAGTCGAACCCTTATAATGGTGTAGTTTTACCTAGTTTGACAATGAATGTGAAACTAAGAATCATTCTAATGGTTCAATTTTAGCACCAAATGTTGGTTGCAGCTAAATTTCCCCATTTTTTAAATTTTTTTTGTGAAAGTTGAACTAGAATTTTTTTACGGTGTAATCTTCGCGTGATCCACCCCCTTCTAACTCATTCTTTTGTTGATTATAGAGTCAACTTCTTAATCATTATAATTTTTCCTAGGTCCGAATTCTAGGGGAACCAAGCAGTTTTTCATCTCTGTTCCATCTTCTTCAACCTCTCCTTTTTCAGAGACCTAAGGTTTCATTTTCATCCTCATCCTCTAATACGCTAATCAAGTTTTCTATTTTTCCTAGTCACCGATAGAGTTATTTAATATTCTCCTTAATTTTGTTGCGTTTTAGGGATTTAAAAGCACTGTTGAAGTTCGTTCTCAGATCATCGAACTGTCTGCGATAATGCAGAAACTGCAAAACACCGCTCGTATCAGTTCTTCTTTGTTGCCTTCAAAAAATATCAGATTTCATTGACTCCCAAAACGTCAAAAACTATATTATTTTTTCAAAGGATTTCTACGATTTTGGCCACTGCAATATGTTTCTTTTTATTTCTTCTTTTTACAGTCTAATAAATTTACAATTCCTTCAAAATGACGCGTTTACCACAAAATGAATGCAAAATACACTGTGAGCGCAGTAACACGGTAAGTACACCGTAGACATTCCGCCAAATGAAAGTTCTGCCAAATATTGCACAGGGACGCGCTACATGACCCTGTGTTTTTAACTTAAAGGGTTGAAGAAAAGAGTTATAATGTGTGCGTGTGGGGGGGTGGGGAGGGGGGGGGGGAGCGAAAGCTCAGTGATCCAGGCAATAGTTAAAAAAAACCTTCAGCATTTTACATGATTTTTTTTAGTTTCTAAATTTAAATCCTGAGGGATTGGGTATGCAGATATTTGTGCGGGATCCCACCTGATCAGGGCGCCAATTTCCTAATCCCTACCATTTTACTCCTGTACAATTTTTAGATAGTCCAGTTGTCACTACGGTCCCTTTCCCTCAACTATTTTCTAGAACAGCGTTCTCAAACTTGGTGCCGGCCCTTTGTGGTGCCACAAGGATAGATCTGGGGTGCCGCGAGTTAATCGTTCCAATTTCGTTAGCTTGTTTTCATTTCTTATCTGCACATAAGCAATTTTCTTAATGTTGTAATTACTGTCCCTCTCACTACTGTCCCCTTTCGGATAAAATTCCTGTTGTAAAATAAAGTTTATTCTTTTAAATGCATTCCAGAATACTGTACAATAGTCGGCCCCTATACATTATCTGATTAAGAAAAAAACTATTTACTTATTTTCTACTTCTGTTTTTCACGCAAATGATTGATCGAAATTACCTACTAATTGAAGAATCACCTGTATATTTAATTCCCCTTTTCAAAACCAAAAATATAAAATATCTTAAACAAATCATCGGAAAATATCGAGTGGAGATAACTGGCCACTAAATTATTTATTAATTGTTTTTCATAAACTTTTTTTTATCAGTAACTAATTTTTATCATATTACACAAACATAAATTATTTATTGATAAAAAGTTTTTTCAGTACGTTGAAAAATATTGTTTGTACAATGTACATTACTGTATTTCTTTATTTTTTATTCATTGAATTTTTAATATTTTTGTAGTTGGATTGAGCAAAAAATTTCTTTTTCGAAGTTTATATATAATCATTCCTGATTTCGAAACCAAATTTAGAATAAATCTTACCCTAATTATCTAAACATTGCTGGCGGATGCAGTTGAACACTCAATTATTTTACGTAAGCTTTTAAATGGAAAACCAAATGAAACAAAAAGCTAATTTTTAACATGACATTGTGATACTAATATTTAATGAAATCAAATGATATTGATTTCATGATTTTTACATCTTGAAGTAAAACCCATTTAATTGCAATTAAAAATGTTACTGACAGAGCATAAATGATGCATTGAGAAAAACAAAGAGTGCACCAAACATGAGATCGTGTAAAACGCGTTTTTACAATTTCAACATCAAAAAGTCGGAAAATTAAATAAATAAAAATGTCGTAGCATATGCACTAAAGATAAATGAATAAAAGCAAAATACAGACAGCAGTTCCTATAATTTGAATTGAGCTCCTCTTTATTGAATTAAATAGAATATTTCAATATATTTCATTTTCAATGCTTTCCTTTCCACTTCACTGCACGGAAGAAAAGCTGAAAAGAATTCACGCGTTATGTAATGCAACGAATCATTTCAGTCATTTTAAGTAGATATCAAATCTCTATGAATAGTAACGAATCCTGTCTCTGCAATGATCCATAAAGCAATCGAAGCCCTAGTGATGTTACGATTTTTCCCGCCCAATTTATGGCTCGAAGCCAAAGGTCCGAAGGACGAGCGTTCGCTCTCTATTTGCGGTCACGTGGTAACCAAACACTCTTTTTCAGCCCATTAGTTTTATTCTTTGGAACATATTTATCACAATCCTCCACCTTTCGGAATCATGATAAAGTTCTGCAAAGGCTTCTTTTGATGTAGCATTTGAAAGGAATCACCCTTTACCCACAAGATTCGGGTCAATCTGATGCTTCACCAGTTGCGGATCAATATAAAAATTACAATATATTTCGATACGTACTTAAATAAATTTTCTCAACAATATTTTTCGGGGTTCTAATCGTTATTAATCGATCCTTTCGTAATTAATAAAGCCTACAGGCTTTTTTTCTTTTTGGAGAAGGGTTTCATTTAACTCCACTAAATTAGAAAGTAAAGCATTCTTAAGGTTGGTCTTTTCACATTTTTAAAATAATTGTACGGAATTAGACATCACAGCCCGGCGCGATTTTTAAGCTGTACGTTCGCGAACCTTTTGTTTTTTTTTCTAAATTTGCAAAGTATTTAACAGTTTCATAATTTTAATTCATTTGATATTATAATAATTTGAAATGAACTTTAAAAATAAATACATAAATCATTTTATGTACTTTAAAAAAATAATCAAGAATTTCTATCAAAATTAAAAGTTTTAAATGCTCTAATTTTTGAAAAGAAAGAAAGAAAAAAAAGCACTTGATTTGTGGCTTTTTAGCTTACTTTTATGTAAAAGTAAAAATAAAAGCATGAAAAAAGTCGTTAAAAATAAAGATAAGTCAAAAATAAGTCAAGTAATTAAAAAAAGATCAAAGAATTAAAAATTTGAAAGTATTGTTTTGAGATGGGGAAAATGTGTCTGTCGGTCTGTCTGGCTGCCTTCCCCCATTAATAACTTTTGAGAGAATTGTTCGATTCAAAAGTTATTATTATTTTTTTCTTCCTTTCAAAGATCTCGGCAAGGAGATCTCATTTATATATTTTCTTTTCTGATTTGAACAATTTTCCGTTCATTTTTGAACAGTTCCAAAAATCTTAACATTAGCGTCTACGGGGCAATTTTAATCTTATCTAAATCCTGAGCTAACAGGCGTTTTTGATTGGAACAAACTTTTTTGGAAAGATCCTATGACGTAGAACATGGACAGATACAAAGTTCATCCAGAATTAAACGAGCCTAGTTTCCTATAAAAATTTTTTTAATCTGGATTTTTAAGGATATTTCTGAATGAATGAATGAATAATTGAATGAATAAATGAGTGAATGAATGTATAAAGAAATGAATGAATGAATGAATGAGTGGATGTAGTTTTTACAATACCGGTAGTCCGCCAGACCGAATGCCGTTATTTTGTGCTGTTTTGCAATTTCGTGAAACTGGTACTTGCTAAGGCAAAATACCGGTATTTTCGGTATTATTTATGAATAATAAATATTTTTCCAACTAAACAGATTGTAATTTAACGGATTAGATTTCTATTGTCATTTAAAAACCAATCGTTTGAAGCCGAACTCTAGCTTGGAAAACAAGAATTATTCAATTATGAGTGAATAAAAGCATCTGAAGAGTACAAAAAGATGTTTTTGTCTTTAGATGGCGTTTTGAGTTCGTTTATTTCTCTCCCTTGTTCATATAGTTTCGTTCATTAGGCTATCCCACTTGCCGCTTTGTAAAAGTTCATTTCAAGTATCTGTCATAAGTGTATTTTTCCTATGAATAATTTATGCTAACCGTTAATTGCGCTAATGATTTATATATTATTATCATCATCATCATCGTCGTCATCATCACCATCATTATTATTATTATTATTATTAGTAGTAGTAGTAGTAGTAGTAGTACTAGTAGTAGTATTTTCTAAATCTTTGTCCCAACTATATTGGGTTTCGAGGAAAACTTTTCTGTCAGTATAACAAATGATAATTTGTCGTCGGTGCTGGTTTGTTATCCTGTCTCATTATTTAGCCATATACTTGGCCAACTAATGTCTCGTTTCTTTCTGAATTTTTGTGTTTTGCACTTTTGGTTATGTTACAACTCTAATTGCCTTCAAGTGTCCCGCCGGATGGCTGTTTCCTAAACAGTGGCAACATCAACCATCATGAGCATTTTCAGTTATAAATGCATAGCATATAGACGTGATTTTGTGATGAGTATTCATGAGTTTAATTAGATAAATGTTTCGTTAATTTTTAAATGTTTGAACATTTAGATATTTTTTTAAATTGGAGATTTCTTTTCCCCCAGATAAGTACATCTTATATTATACTTTACTATTCAGCACACATATATGTTTTTTCCATGTACTGTAATGGTTCATTTTGAACTTTATTTCTTGTTGCCAATGTCAAAAATTATTATAATAATGCTCTTATTATAAATATTTCATTATAATATTTGATTCTTCCGTTTATATTTTTTCATAACAAAATTGCTTATATTATTTTAATTTATACATTTGTTGTATAAAATTACGAAATATGTAATGGAACCAATATGTTTCTTTACTTTTCTGAAAAATGTCTAATATCGGCATTAATACTGGTGTTTAGGTATCACGCTAATAAAATACGGATTACCGGCATTGTATTGTTCGTCCGATATTGCAAACACTAATGTATATGTATTACCAACTGAGAAAGGTATATTTAAAGTAGTTAAGAACGAATGCTAAATGAGAAAGAGAGGGGGGGAGGGGAAGATAAATTTGATGTTGGTGTATACGGGAAAGTAGGCTCATATAGTTCTAGACGTAACTTCTTGTTATTGAGCACTTACGTAACTTAACACATCTTTTTCTGTAGCTGTACAGAGCGCAGAAATACAAGAATTTTATTAAGAAGCTGTTATCCAGAAAGTTGATTATTTGGTTTGAAACAAGTTCTTTGTAAATTTACAGAAACACTCAATTTCCTTTCTGTCCCTTTACAGACATTTTTTAGGGCACAGTTTTGAGAAAAGAAACAATTTTATGGGAGAGCAAGAAGTTTTGACTGAATTTTTTTTAATACCAACGCAAAATAATGTGACTATTTTTGAAATTAATTTCAAAGAAATGTGGGTTCAAAATAAATCTTAAAAAAAAAAAAAAAAAAAAAAAAGATTTTATATTTTAAACATCAAATAAATAAATAATTAAATAAAAATTAAAATAATAGTTAATAATAATATGATTTTGAAATTGCAATCTGATAACTTAAAAATAAACAAGAACAATGACATAAAAGCTGCAAATTATGCAACAAGTAAAACTTCCACGTTAAACGAATATCAAAAAAAAAAAATTTAAATTGAAGTTTTGAGCTCGGTTAGGTGTTGATGAGTCAATATATAGATTTTTAGAATGCATATGAAAAAAGATGACGAAGGATTTACGGATAAAGACGGATGTGTCTTATAAAAAGTCTTTAAATTAAAGTAACAAGAAATACCATCTAGAACTATACGAGCCTACTTTCCCGTATATACGAATATCAAATCTATAGTCTAGCTGTCTCTCTCTGTTTCTCATTTAGCATTAGTTCTTTATTACGTCAAGTACAACTTTTTCAACGTTTAATACTTATTGCTTCACTCATTCATTCATTCATTCTTCCTCTCATTCATTTATTCATGCATTCATTCAGAAATGAAGTTTATAATCCAGATCAAAACGGTTCATGGGAAAACAGGTTCGTTTAGTTCTGGATGAACTTTGTATCTGCACATGTTCGACGTCATATGCCCCATCTGATAAAGTTTGTTCCAAGAAAACCCGTCTGTTAGATCTGGATTTATAAAGGATTAAAATTTCTCGCAGGCACTAATGATAATTTTTTTGAACTGTTCAAAATCGACAAAAAATGTTCAAATCAAGAAATTTTTACCATCGAAAGCATCTTCCAATATGCTTATTTAAAGGAGCGTGGATCTTATGCAAAGAGTTTGATTAATTTGCATCATTTTTCCCCACAGGAGCTAATGTTAAGCTTATTGAACTGTTCAAAATCGAACGAAAAATTATTCAAGTCAAAAAATAAAACATGAATATGAGATCTTTCGAGTGCAGAAAACATCTTTTCAATCAAAAGTTTCTTTGGGGGGAGGGGAACCGACAGACACACATTTCCTCCAGCTTAAAACCCAGTTTTCAAACTTTTATTTTTCAATCTTTATTTAATTACTTCCCTTACTTTTGCCTTTAATTTGTTTTTAACGATATTTTCACGATACATTAAGACTTCTATCCTACTTTTTTACGGGAAAGTAAGCTAAAAAGAAAGAGAAAGAAAGAGAGATGAGAAAGTGAGAGGGCGAGAGAAAAAGGAAAGAAAGAAAATTTAAGTAAATAAAAAAATAATTGCAAGAATTCTGAATATTTTTTAAATTTTTTGTTTTGAAAATAGCTTTTCGTAAAAAATAAAAAGAATTTTTCCGTGGACTTAACTTTGAATTATAACATCGAAATCGATGGATTAATTGAATGAATATCTTCAACATAATAGTTGTAAAAACGTGAAACGCTTTCTTCTTCAGAAAAACATATAGCGAGCGGTTTTATTTATGTTATAAACTACAAGTATTACTGGAGGCGTTGTTTATTTTTCTTTTTAAATCTTTAAGATTATTTACTTATTTATCTGTTTAAATATTTATTGTTGTTAAGCAAGGTCTGAAAAGTAAATAAATTAGATTCTTATAAAACACACAACTGGAGTTTTTAAATATTGTGCCTTTATTTGTAAAATATTGGATAAAAAATGTTTTTCTTTATTTACGTATTTTTTCTTAATCTTTTTTGAAAATCTAATGTTGTTTCTGCAGAATATATTTTGCATCACTACGGCTCTGCCCCTACTTATTGAAATACTGTGCATAGAAATACACATATTTTACAGAATAACTCATATGCTTAAGAAATTGTGTTCATCAGCAACGCAATTATTGTAGAAATAACTAATCAGACAAATAGTATAGCTATTACAGCATTTTAGCATATGTTTCGGGAACATATCTTAAAACTTAATATTTATTTTATGATTATTAAAAATTAGCATAAAAAGGGCACATAAAAGAATATAAAATTAAAAGAAAAATATTAAAATATGTAAAGGTATATATACAAAATAGTCGTTTATAGCATCATTGCCTAAGCCCCTTAAAAACCAAAAAAAAAAAAATGTAAACAACATTTCAACGACCCCCTTCCCTCCTCAAATATAAAAATTTTAAGGGAGATGTGATGCAAAGACGTTGCATCATAACTAGTGAATAAATATTTCAAACAATTATTTACTAGTTTATTTTATAACATTCTTATTAGGTGGTAATATTGAATTTCCTAACAAGTTATTTTAATTAAAAATATTTTATTTGATGATAGAATGTTTCGTATGTTGGTCCTACTTTTTCTGCCAAATTCTGACCTCCCTTATTACTGATAAGGGTGAGAAACAAAATAATGTCGGGACTCCATACGAAATAATTCTCAACCCCATTTGGGGTCGCGACCCACTCGTTGGGAAATCCTGATTTAGAAAACCAATATGAAGTAGTGTTAAAAAGATTACAGTGAAATTATAGTCAAGCTTTCAAACAACACACTGCGAAATAGTTTCGGTGTCTTGAACGTTAAAATTTTTCTATGTGTCACTGGAGGAAAACTGAATAAAAAATCAATACCTGCAGTTTAGTCTTTTTAGTTTAAAAAGCAAATCATCTTTTTTTAGATAATTATTACTTTCGTAAAAAGTGTTCTAAATAATAAAAATGAACCTGAAATTTAGCCCGAATTTAATACGAAAAGATATCAATGAGAATTTACGTAAATCAGCTAAGCATTTTCTATACTATTAAAACCTGTCCGTGTTTGTCTGTGTGTCTGTCAGCTCATCTCCTCGAGAACGGGCGGCGGTGCGACTTCGCGGCGGGTACCATCAGATTCGAAATTTTCCGGGGAAACCATATCGCCCGGTCTCATCCGTGTCCGGCTGTAATTAGCGGAGATATTAATTAAAAACGCTATTTTTTACAAGTTTTATTTTACTTTTTCATTGTTGCATCGTTCCAACAATATATAATACAGATGCCGTTTGAATTAAAATCAATATGCAGTTGTTGCCATTGTTGTAAAACAAATGTCAACAATACTTATAATAAATGTTTCTCTAGCATTTTGAGTGAGGCTTCGCTGTATTTGCAATAACAAATTTAATCCTTCTTTCTTTTTAATTTAGTTATCGTCTGAAATCTAATAAAAACTATTTTTCGTAATTTAACGGGGACTTTTAAAGATTGTGTCAATTATTCGTGTTGTATTTAAGCTCGCGCAGCGCCCCCAATCTATTATTTTAGCCCGGTCAACGCCGGGCGGCTCGCCTAGTCATTTATAAACGGTTGTAGTGCAATGCGAATAATTAATGAAAGTTGAATAGTGTTAATTTTCTTGAATAGAATGAATGAATTTAATGCTAAAACAATTTAAATAATGTTAAAGAAACTGGAAAAAAATGTATATGTATATACCGATTTTAATGAATGACCTCAAGAAAAACTAATTCCTACTTTTCATTCGAAGTTTCTTTTTATTACACTAAAAATATACGCTAATATTTTTCCTTCAAAGAAGGAAAGAAAAGTGTGTTGTGAACGGAAAGTTTTGTTCTCTCTTATTTTTTTTTCAATGTAATAAAAGAAGCTCAAAACAATCTGAAAAGAAATTCTTAAATATTTAAAGGAATTTAGCTTATAGAAATCAATACGTTCGTGCGAAATAGTATGATTTAGTGCACTGTATCCAGCAAATTCAAAACGTTATTTGAATTTTCGAAAGTAAATAAATAAATCATCTCTGAGTTTGAAGCAAAAACCAAGCTCAGAATTAACGGAACTTTCGCAGCTTATTTCATTTCAGGTCCATTTTTCTCAGATTGAATAAACAAAGTTTTCATCTAGATAAAGAAATCATTATGCTGTCAACATCCTCTCTTAATCTTAATTTTGTTGATATCGAAATTTTAAACATAGTAAATTTTCTTCATTTATCATTTTTATAATTGATATGTTTTTTTTTCTTTTTGCAGTTTTTTAAAGGCTTGCGAAGATGATTCTGTGAGAGAAACATAAGGACAGAGGAATTTTAATCAATAGATTTTGTTACTTAAAAACGTTTAACTCATTTTTGCCCCAAAATTTTTCATGCGTTTCAGCCTACATACAATACTGGAATTAAACTTTCAAATGATTTCATCGAATTTACTTTTCATTCACTATTTGAGAAACATTGTAAACAATTTTATATTTTCTTTCAAATTATTCCCATTTGCAAATCCCAATTTAAAAACAACATACCCCACATGACAATGCGAGTGGCAGATAATAATTTTCTTTTTTCTTTCAACATTGCTATTCTAAGCATAAAAATATATTTTTTGTACAAATTTGATTGCTTTCTCACACAATTTCTATAATTAGTTGTAACTATTGAAAAAAGGTAGTTGTCCCAAAGTGCTACATAGTCAAATCAATTTTGTCCTAATGTACCCCGTAGAAGGGACACAAGGAGACCCATACCATACAAGGGATACAAGGGACACCACACGAGACAGCCCATGTCATACCTGCCAACTTATTAAGGTAAGAATTCAGAACATTTTTCTCAAACAACCAAAAAAATTCTGTAAAATGTGGAGAATGGTGAATGTTATTCTACGACCAGAGAAAAATTCACCAATTATAAAATACATATCGGTAAAAAAACATTTATTTACTTTTACTAAAGTAACAAAATTTCACTAAAAATTAAATATATAACTGATTTTTAAAACGGAAAAAAATTTGTAAAAGATGGATTACTATTGTAAAATTCTAAAAACTTACACAACCCTTTTCGTAAAAATTACCAAAAATCGTAAAATGTTGTCAGGTATATAAATAAATAATAGTGGGACAAAAGTTGGAACAACTTTAATCTTGCTAATATTTATTTATTCATTTTTTAAAAATACATTTTAGTCATAGTAGTATGCAGAGTAAATAGTTGTGAGAAATCAATAACATGACTTTAAAAAACAGAGATTTTTAAAGAAAAGACAGAAAAAACCTGTTAAGTTTTACAATAATACTTTCGTAAAAAGTTCCCCCATCGTGTTCTTTCTTTCCCCACGTAAATTAAATATTGACCTTTTGTTTTCGGGAATTAAGCTGATTACTGTTAGCTTTCAATCGTTATTATAATTGTCGCATGGTGAATATATCCGGCAGATTTTTCTTAAAATGAATTTGCGGTTTCTTTCTTCTCTATTCATTGTAAACATTTTTGCGATGGAGAAAGAAAGAAATTTTGAGTTAAATTAGCGGATAAGAATAAAAGATTTTTAATACAAAAATCAAGATTTCTAAGAAATTACGCGCGAATCATAGAATTATTAGGAAATCAAAAAATCCACCCTTTGTCACACAAACGGTTTGTGCAATAGGGGGCTATTGTGTGCACAAAGGGTTTGTGCAATAATACTCATTTATGGTAGGAAGACCACAATTTTCAAAAAGATTGCTGGTGAAGGAATTTGAAAATAGCGCCTCAAGTATTTTGTTATGCGTTGAAGTTTCGAAATGCACGCGAATGAAAAATTGCATGTGATGATAATATCGGATATAAGTATAGATTTTGATTTTTTGTTGTGCACTCTGATTATTGAGAGTAAATATTTCTGCCCCATTAAGTAGCGGTTTCGTTGTTTCTATATGCATTGTTCAATATAAATGGATAATAATCATAGGTTGATAAAAGCACCTGAAGATTTATGGCACTTTTTAAAATTCAATTGGTTGTTGCTGTTTTCATTTTCGCACATACTTAAGAAGTATAAGGAACATTTAGTAGTAAGCCTAAAATATCATAAATTTTGTCTTTATCAAAAGAGAAATAATTTCTTATTTAACAGCGGAGCATAATCATTAGGAACTCACTTATACTTAAGGTCTATTAATGTGAATCGTTTAACATGGACATTGAGAAATATTTTAAAATTTATGATATGAAACTGTGAAATAACATGATAATATGGCTTTCGCGGACTGTTTTTCCTCTCGACCAGATTTTATTTTTGGCTTTCCACGAAGTCAGAAAATGACTGAAATTAAACACAGTATTAATAATTTCAAAGAATTAATATATATTTGTTGAAATAATAATTTTAAAAAATTATGTTTTGAAATTTTTTTTTTAATATTTAATGTTTATTTAACACTTAACCTTTATATGTAATGCTGCCAGTCAATAATGTATTCTACTTATGGTATATATAGGCATAATATATAATATATACATTTTTTCCTATTCTTTCGGGAACCTATAGAATATTTGAACTCTTGCTGTTGTGCTGTCTGTACAGTTTATAGACAATTTCATAAATATTTCCAATTCAAGATGTTGACGAACTGAAATTTCTAAAAACTACTCTAATCATGCATGGGGGGAAAATAAATAAATAAACCGTCCAAGAAATCGTTCACTCACCATTTGTTCGTCGATGCCTGCATTGATCTTCTCTTCATCGTCTTTACCCATGTTGGTCCAGAGAAGGGGTCTTGAGGCGAGATTGGAAAACCAAGACGACGCAGTGAGTGGACACTTATTGTTTTTAGCGGGTGTATCTGTCAGCTACATCCTACCGTTCTGTCGCTGCGAAATCGAGCAGGAAGTGGACACTCATTTCATGTACGGGGATGCACTCTGTAAGAGAGAAAGGATTATGTGAATTTAGATTCGGTTTCCGTTTGAGGGACTTTGCCTTCGTCATCGGACCTTGGTAGTGTTGACTTGCAAAAGGGTCACATGATTTTGGAAAAGGCACTTCTCTCCAAAAGGGCATATTTGTGTCCCTGAACAAGCGTTTTTCAAAAGGCCCGACCGCCGAAACGGTCTCTTCGTGAAATTATTACTTATTAGTGTTCATTAGCATAAAATAATATAAGCTATTAGTGCTCATTAGCATAAAAATTACTATAACTATTAGTGCTCATTTGCATAAAAAAATATTATAACTATTAGTGCTCATTTGCGTAAAAAGTTAATTTAACTATACGTGCTCATTTGCATAAAAAAATGTTATAACTATTAGTGCTCATTTGCATAAGAATTATTAACTATTAGCAAAAGTGTAGCTGGAAATTTATGCACCTTTGGCCAGGTACAATTATAGCACCTCCCATTAAATGGAGTTGACATAGAAAATTTCAGCTACATCTATATTTGGAGGCTATGGACGTCTTTTTGTGAAGAAAAAAAAAAAAAAACAAAAACGCCTATCGCGCGGCTATTTCCGCCATACTGTTACGCTCCTGTTAGCATAAAATGAGATATAACATTATCAGCTATTAGTATTCATTGGCACAAAAAAAAAAAAAACCTTAAACGCATAAAAGGCGGAAAATTATGAAAGGGACAGTGTTGAGATTTATTATAAATTCCCCATATCGCGTGAGGGCCGAAAGTGGTTACGTCAATGAAATAAGACTGCAGGGCGGAATAGAAAGGGTAACAAGGCACTTCCCAAGACAATAGGGTTCATCCACAGTCCACCACATTTGGGCCTAAATACAATTTTGTCCAGAAATAACGTTAGGTCTAGCTTACTAAAGTTATTATTCCTCATTTGCAGGTGACTCTGGGCCTAAGAGTTCTAGATTTTGCTATTCTTCGCGATGGAAGAAAATGTGTGACGAACATTGTCGTTACTACTTGTGCCCGATTACCATTATACTGGCAGCGTATTGATGAAAACTAAGGCAAGGAAAATGGCCTAGAATGTTCTTTTGTTACAAAACATTCTTTCTTTTTCAGTGAGTTAAAACTGGCTTATGTGAATATCCAAGTCTAAACTTTTTGTCCCATTTCAAACTGTATTCAATTTTTGAAAGAAGAAAGGAAAAAAAGTATGCATAAAAATTAATGTAAGAATTTAATCATCGACATGGCGAAATTATGAGCTAAATGCTGAAACTAAGGCACTTCTCAAATCGAAATAATCACTAAATCAGTAGTAATTACGATTAAACCAAAGTTTTGAATCAGAATAATAATTATGACGTAAAGTAAAATGTACACCTGTTACAAACAGTACGAGTGCAATATAACTACGTACATTAATATTTCCTATTATTTTTAATTATTAATGATACACGTTTTATCATAAATATTATATTTTTAATAAGCGAAGCAGTGATACAAGCTGCCAAAATATTGCATATTCATTTCTTTATTTGTAAGTAATTTTTAAAAATTTCGCATTAGTTAGCGAACTATTAACAATCGACTACCAATAATATGAAACTGTTAAATTTTGTGTAAGTTGAAAAGTGTAGCAAATGGGAGA
This sequence comes from Octonoba sinensis, assembly GCA_038502835.1. Classification (NCBI taxonomy): domain Eukaryota; kingdom Metazoa; phylum Arthropoda; class Arachnida; order Araneae; family Uloboridae; genus Octonoba; species Octonoba sinensis. Next base: position 85,409,216 of record CM076604.1, read on the forward strand.
GCTAAATAATTAATAAAACTTTAAACTAAAGATATTTAATAATAGCAATTTTACCGACAAATAGAGTTGTGGGAAGAAGGAAAATGTTAGAACCGCTTACCATTTAAAATTATTCTAAAATATATAGTGCTTACGTTGACCATTGTCACAAAGAAACTATTTACCATCCAATGGATAATAAATATTCCAAGTGCAAAAATAAATCGATTTTTTCATTGCAAAAATAAATGTCAGGTATATGCTTTAATTATTTTCTTCTCTGGACATTTTGATTACTCATCACAAACATTCTATATGAGCAAATTAAGTTTTATAAAAATTACTACAATCATTTTTAAGTACAATTCGTATGCTGTGTTGTGTGTGTATACTTTTAATTTCTCAGTAACCTTGTATTATAGAAAAAAGCCTTATCTATGATTTGAGCGTACAGTGGCTATCCTTTTTTTATCCACTGTACGCTCAATTTTATTTATGTATAAAAAATACACAAACGGAATAAGAAAACCTTATTTTCAAATTTTGCTCTAAGAAAGAACCTTAAAAAGTTCAATGTCTCAATATTTTTGGAAATAGATTACGACTACGATTTCCCTCATACAATCGATTACAGTTAGTCTGTGGTTTTTAACATTAATAAAATTTTAAGAAATTAATTAAAATTTACAATCATCCATCGAGTAAATTCTGTGAAGAGAATTTAGCATGCTTACAGTTATTTCTGTTGAAGAAAAAAAATTAAATAAATGTAAACCTAAATAATATTATGCTTAAAATTTTCAGTAAATTGTTCATAATTAAAGGAAATTATGCTATAGTTAATTTTATAACAAATTCTAATGATTTTCGAGTACAGCTCTTCACATTAAACTATAATTCCGAGAATGTTATATTGTGCTCATGAGCATTTGTAGCAGTAGAATTTTGGAAACACATTATTGCATGCATAATTTAAAAATAACGTTCCAGGATGTTATTATATAACTAATAATTTCCTTTTAGTAAAGTTACCAACGAGCATAAAAATTTGTATAAAAACTATTTGTATGTTTTTAAATATTGAAGCATTGAAAATATATTTGATTGTAATTTGACTAATCCCTCAAATACCTCAAAAAGATAATAAATTTTCTGCTAAAAATGAACCCATGCATTATTTCGTAACTTTGTAAGAAAACTACATTTTTTGTAGTGCTTTTTGTTGCAGCAACATTTTGCTCCAGATTATTAAACTAATTACAAAGTGTCAAATGATGACAAAAATAACTCTACTATTTTTTATTAGCTTTTTTTTTACTTAAAAGAATCACAGAGATACGACAGGTTATAAATTTTATGATGTAACAAGATTTCAAATTCATTAACGAGAAATAAAGAAGATAAAACTATGAATATTCTATACTTTACCAAAACGTCAAAGTGCCAATATTTATTAAGGTAATAATCACTCCAAGCAAAATCTTAAAAGTTGTAAGCGAAGTTCTTTTCGGCGAATGAAATGTTTTTGCAGTAAACAAGCAGTTTGCGACTTCCGAAACAAGGCTACAAGGTATCAATCGTGTCAAATGGTGAACAAATGAATCATTCTCTACTCGCAAAATCTTGTTTACCTTGCATTTTTGCACATAATCTTAATGTACCACGGTGGTATCAATTTTTTTTATTAAATTTGTCCTTGAGGAATCGCTCAGGAAAAAAAATGCCCTTGGTTATCATCACATGCAATTTTTCATTCGCGTGCATTTCGAACCTTCAACGCATAACAAAATACTTGAGGCGCTATTTTCAAATTCCTTCACCAGCAATCTTTTTGAAAATTGTGGTCTTCCTACCATAAATGAGTATTATTGCACAAACCCTTTGTGTTACTTTTGTTACCAAGCATGCTGTACTTATTTGGTTTGTGGATTTCCTTTTCTTTTGCAGTCTATTTAAGAATTGAGGATTCTTCTTGTATAAGCAATAATTTCAACTCGTGCAGATAAATGAGTTACGAAACGAACACGTTAAGGAAGCGGGAAATAAACAACTTTCGATTTCGAAATGAAAATCTTCTTAATTTGCAAAATAGTAAATTGAAAGAACAAAATTTTACTTACTGAAGTTTCATTTTGCAATGATGGTAATGGTAATTCTTGGTATTCAAAAATTTGTTACCTGAATATTTCTTACACGAATTACTTTCATTATAGACTGCTATTGTTAATTTTCGGGTGGCGTCATGCAGCCGATAGTATTTATTCTAAAGCGAAATCGCTGCAGGGCGGGAAACATTTTGAAAAGAACATTTCTCTTTAAACGTGGCCAAAATCTCTCAGAATGAACTCTTTTCAAAATTCACAGTCGCAAATTCGACACAAAATAAAATCAGTTTGAAATGACAGTAATTTAATGCTTTCAAAAATTATTTTTTAAAAGCATAATTTCAAATTTTATGTGTGAAGAAAGCTTTCCCCATAAATGAAAGAGATAACAAATACCGTTTTCATTTTCAAGTATTAACAAGAAGACAATTAAGAACAAGTTCCTTCGAGAACTATACGAGCCTACTTTCCCGTATAATCCAACTTCAAATTTATAATCTAGTTATCTCTCTTTCTTTCTTTCTCATTTAGCTTTTAGTTCTTAATTGCTCCAACTATACCCTTTTCAACAGTTAATACTTCATTGACTCATTCATCCATTTATTTATTTATCCATTCATGAATTTATACACTCATTTAATTGTTTTTTATTTATTCACGCATTTATACATTCATTTATTCACTTATTTATTCGTTCATTCATTCTTTCAGTCATTCATTTATTAACTCATTCATTCTTCCACTCATTCATTTATTCATTCTTTCTTTCTTTCATTAATTAATTAATTCATTCATTGAGAATTATCCTGTAAAATCCTGATCAATACATTTCATAGGAAAATAGTCTCGTTTTGTTCTTGTTGAACTTCGTATCTGTACATGTTCTACATCGTAACATGTTTTTGATAAAGTCTGTTCCCAGCAAATCCGTCAGTTAGATCAGGATTTATATGGGATTGAAATTTCCCCGTAGGCGCTATGTACTTTTTTTTTTGAACCGTTCAGAAAAAAACAAAAACAAAAAAAAAAAAATGTTCAAATCGATATTTCACGTAGCTTCGTTTAATATGCTTCCTCATAGGAACTTGAATGTTGCACGCAGAGTTTACATAATTTGATTCGTTTTTGCACATATGCGCTAATGTTAAAATTTTTTGAACTGTTCAAAATTGAACGAAACCTTGTTCAAATCAAAAAGCGAAGAAAGAAATGAGATGTCAGTGCCAAGATCTTTCGAATGCAAAAATATCTTTCGAATCGGACAATTCCCTCAAAAGTTATTAGGGGGAGGGGGCAGGCAGACCGACAAACACACATTTTCCCTATCTCAAAACCCTACTTTCAAACTTTTATTTTTCAATCTTTATTTAATTACTTCACTTATTTTTGAATTTTCTTTATTTTTAACAAGATTTTTACGATACATTAAGCCTTCTTTCCCACTTTATTATTATTTTTTTACTTTTACGGAAAAGCAGGCTAAAAGGGGGGGGGGGGTTGAAAACAGTTTTAAAAAAATATAGCGTGGTGAAGCACATATTTGAAATAAAAGTTGAAAAATTTAATAGGCGTTGTTCAGAATTTTTTTCTTTTTTTGACCCCCAAACATTAAATAATTTTGTGCACGATCATTAAATATATCGTAAAAGGGAAAAAAAACAAACAATTTTTTCCATATTATTTTTAAGTATCAGAAGATTGAGAACCCCCCCCCCCCCTTTTCTCTACAGTGTGTTAATTTTTCTTTCTAACATTTGCAACACGATAACATATCTATAGTTCTGCACTTGTGCAAAAGAAATCACATAGCTTGTTACCATTTTGAAATTGTAATGTTCAGTAGTTGTTTTTTCCTATTTGAAGAAATAGTCAGATGAGTGCTTTTTAGCCTACTTTCCGTAAAAGTAAAAAAAAAAAATAAATAAATAAAGCATGAAAGAAGGCTTAATGTATCGTAAAAATATCGTTAAAAATAAAGAAAAGTCAAAAAAAAGTGAAGTAATTAAATAAAGATTGAAAAATAAAAAATTTGAAAGTAGGGTTTTGAGATGGGGAAAATGTGTGTCTGTCGGTCTGTCCTCCCCCTAATAACTTTTGAACGAATTGTCCGATTGGAAAAATTCTTTTTACATTCCAAAAATCTCGGCGAGGACATCTCATTTCCATATTTTACTTTTTGATTTGAACAATTTTTTGTTCAATTTTGAACAGTTCAAAAAATTTTAACATTAGCGCCTATGGACAAAATTGAAGCAAATTATGTAAACTCTGGGAGCAAGACCCAAGTTCCTATTGCAAGCTTATTGGAAGGAGTTCTCGGCATGAAATATTGATTTGAACAGTTTTTGTTCATTTTTGAACAGTTCAAAAAAAAAAAAATTGCGGCATTTTTCATTATTCCGGCGCAGGCGATAAAGTCGCCAATAATGATGCAACTAACGCCAAACGTAATATCGTCGTTGTTATCCTTTTGCGTGCTCCATCGCCAAAAATTTTGCTCGGCGAGATTTGCGCCTTGATAATGAAAAGGTACCAAATTAACATTAGCGCATATGGGAAATTTTAATCCCATATAAATCCTGATCTAAACGACGGATTGGCTCGCAACAAACTTTATCAGAAAGATATTACGCTGTAGAACATGTACTGATACGAAGTTCAACAAGAACTAAACAAGCCTGTTTTCCTATGAAATTTTTGATCGGGATTTTTAATTGCTATTCTCAATAAATAAATAAATGAATGAATGAATGAGTGAAAGAATGAAGGATTGAATCGATGAAAGAGTGAAATAATTAATGAATGAATAAATGAATGAGTGAAACAACGAATGAATGAATAAATGAGTGAATACATGATAAACTAATTAAATAAGTGAATGAATGAAAATATAAATAAACGAGTGATAACTACGTGAATGTGTAAATGAATGACTGAATAAATGAAAGAATGAATGACTGAGTGAATGAATATGTATTATCCGTTGAAAAAAGTATATTTGAAGTAATTAAGAATTAAAGCTAAATGTGAAAGAGAGAGAAAGTGATAGCTATATTATAAATTTGAAGTTGAGTGTATACGTCAAAGTAGGCTCGTATAGTTCTAGACGGAACTTCTTGTTATGGTTTCTTTTCGTGTAATCAAAGTTCTGTTTTACGCTGCAACAATATAGATACATTTAATAATTAGAGTTTTAGCATATTTTGAATTGTAAATAGTTCAAAAAGATACATGATTTATTCAGTAAAAGCCTGACAATCAAAAGTAGTGGTAGTGGGGATACTTGTGCCACTGAGATTAGAGATACATGAACCACGGCTCAACCATCCCTACTAAAATTGGATGCATTCATGTTGTTATAGGTATTGTTTCATTAGTTCTTATAAAAAAGGGTTTACTCTGTTAGAAAGTTCAAAGAGTACAGTTGGTGGTCAAACAAAACTGTTCTCCATTTCAACGTTTTTTTCTTGTTTACAAATTTTGTTTTAAAAGATGCCTAAACTGTGGGAGATGAATGCTTTGCAACTTTAAAAATAATAATTGTTTGTTCCCCTACATTAATTTGTGTAGCTTTTCCTATTGCTGAACCGGTAACAAGTCAAACTATTGTCTCTCCAGAAATGATGCCTCTTCAGACCTTATCCTGAAACCTTGCCTGGCATTCTGAAAAGGGAAGAAAAATAGCAAAATCAACTATTTTTGACCTGAATTCAAAAAAAAAAGAAAAAGAAAAACCCCCAAATAATTGAAAAAGAGCTACAAATGACCTCAAAAATAAGAAAAGCAACAAAGATTACGGTTTAAATTTACTTATCCAGAATCAAATGTTAAAACAAAACGTTTTTCTGTGAAATCAAAAAAGTGCTTGAAAGATAGACGCCTATCTTCTATACGTCTTTGATCAGATTCTGATAGCTTTTGGATTTAAAGCATAAGTTCCAAGAATGCCGATAGGTAAAAATACTGACAGTGATGGTATGATATCACCAGAACACTTGCTAATGAGGATTAGTTACTGTTAAATATATTGAAAAGAAAACTGAAAATATTTGTCGGACAAGAATTTAATGTTTCGGAAGAGGGATTGAACATGAAATTTCCTCGAAGAATTTCAGATTTCAAATTAATCGCCAGCAACAGAAGATGTTGCTATCACTAATGAAACCCAAGTTGAAATCATCCTTCAACCAACAACTATCACCAAAAAAAAAAAAATCCTCTTACTGGTTTCGTTTTCAGAACTGGCTTTGAAAGACTTTCTGTATCTTAAGCACTACATAAATGAAACCATAACAAAAAAAAAAAAAAGTTGTTTTTTTAAATATTTTTTTAGTGATGGCTCAAATATCCCTCTCATATGAATACTTGAGCCACAATGCAAAATAAAAATTTAAAAAAAAATTATACAAAGAAAAAAAGTTATTATCAACATTGGAGGGAAAATGTCCAATTTTTAACTACATACTTCATTTTGATGTAAGATAGTATACGCTTTTTTAAAAATTCCAATTAAAAAAATTTTACAACTATCCCTATCTTCCCCTATTCTTAATCTATATCCGTGTGTGTATGTAATTTAATAAAAAAGTTCACACCCACAACAATTACGTCATTATGCTTATCGTTTATTTATAAAATTGATAAATTCCGTTACTGTGAGTCATAGGAAATGAATGAATTGTAATAAATTATCTTTCTTTTACCGAATTCTTATCACTGATAAAACCACAAATGGAGGAAACCGGCAGGTAGATAACAGTTACATAAGAAAAGGAAGACAACGTTGCAAGCCTCCACAAAGTACATTGCATTGTTCAGCCTAAATTTCGAAAACAATGTTGTTCAAAATCGCAAAAACAACGTTAAAAATTCTGAAATACGAATAAAAATTGCAGACTAATATGTCAGGATTACAAAGACCTCTCTTTTTCAATACTAAAGAAGTGAGGTTAATATGAAAAGAAAAGCTACGAAAGTTTTCGTACTTATAGTGCCGCACTTCCAAAAGTTAATTTTCTCTATTTAGAACCAGAACAAAAGTGTAGTGATCTGATTTAGTAAACAAACGAGAAATCTTGGTATTCCATACACTACCCCACTGTTCCTTCATACCCGCACTATCTCTCTAAAGTTCGGATATAAGGGGAGCGAGTATTATTCGAGCCTTTTGTTTTATTTTGTTCTCTCAATACAGAGCAAAAAAGAACAAGAAGTTCCGTCTAGAACTATACGAGCCTACTTTCCCGTATACACCGAATTCAAATTTATAATCTAGCTATATCTCTCTCTGTCTTTCTCGTTTAGCTTTAGTTCTTAATTGCTTCAAATATACCTTTTTCAACGGTTAATACATATTTTATTCAATCATTATTTATTAAGTCATTCATGTATTTATTCACTCATTTATTCATTCATTCTTTTGCTTATTCATTTAATTATTCATTAATTAAAAAATATTCTTGAAAATCCCGATCAAAAAATTTCATAGGAAAATAGGCTCGTTAGTTCTGGATTAACTTTCTATTTGTACATGTTCTACGTCATAAGAGCATTCCGATAAAGTTTGTTCCAAACAAATCGGTCCGTTAGATCAGGAATTAGATAGGATTGAAATTTATCCGTAGGCGGTATGTTAATTTTTTTGAACTGTTCAAAAATGAACAAAAATTGTTCAAATCATTATTTCATGCCAAGAACTTCTTCCAGTGAGCTTGTTCATGGGAACTTATATCTTGTACCCAGAGTTTACATAATTTGCTTCATTTTCACCCATAGGCGCTAATGTTAAATTTTTTTGAACTGTTCAAAATTGAACAAAAAATTATTCAAATAAAAAAGTAAAATATGGAAATGAGATGTCCTCGCCGAGATCTTTCGAATGCAAAAAGAATTTTTCCAATCGGACAATTCGTTCAAAATTTATTAGGGGGGGACAGACCGACATACAGACAGACCGCCAGACAGACAGACCGACAGACCGACAGACCGACCGACACACTTTTTCCCCATCTCAAAACCCTACTTTCAAATTTTTTATTTTTCAATCTTTATTTAATTACTTAACTTATTTTTGACTTTTCTTGATTTCTAACGATATTTTCACGATACATTAAGCCTTCTTTCATGCTTTATTATTATTTTTTTTTAATTTTACGGGAAAGTAGGCTAAAAATGAAGTAAGAAAAAGAAGAAAAAACCATATTTATTGAAAATTGTTTGCAAGGAACGTGCTAAGAAAATTAAAATAAAGCGAAATGCGAATGTTGTAGCTACATTTAACTGAGCAATAAAAAAATGAATAGTATTTGCCATATAAATAATTTCAAAGACCGCTAAAAATGATAAGATACATAGAATAAACATAAAATATTGAAATGAGTTTTTGATGAATTTAAAATTGAATTTAGTTATAGTTTTTCCTGTTTAGTTAAAACAAATACATTAAAGTGATTATTTTTGCAATATCTATTTCCGGGATTTGATTTTTTGCAAGAATTATGAACAGGAAATTAGAAAATTAACTTTATCCTCTTCAGACCCCAGAACTAAGCACAAACAATTTTGACGCAATTGTTTGGTTCTCTGATTTAAAAAATGAGTGCAAAACAAAATGACTAAAAAAAATATATTTTTTAAATTTTAATTAATAATTAGTTTAAATAATAATTAATGCCCAAAATCCATGTTTTCCATGTTTAAAACGAAGTAAACTATCTGTTGATTAATTTCAAAAACAATTGGGTGTTTTAGCTTTCAAATTGCACAGACAGTGGTTAATAAACAGTATTTTAAAATGTACCCAATTGGCTGCACTTGGAATGAAGAGGTTAAATGGGGAGAGGCTTATATATATATATATATATTCGATACAGAAAACGGTTTTTAGACCAGGGAGGTTTTGATTATTTATTTTTATGTCTTAATTATGGTAATGAATTAACTTAAGAGCTTTTAGATTAACTTGATGTAACTAAGTTATAAATTTAAACTAATAGGTTTTTATAAGGAAATGTAGAAAAGAAGGGTGAAGGTAGCTGATTTTTTTCCCTTTCTTAATTTGTTTTCAGGATGCCCAGAAGGAAAGACAAGTATGAAAAAAGAACGCGAAGTTGAAATGGGCACCAGACGACATGGAGAAAGCTAGCAAGGCGATTCGTCAAAGCAGTACAGGAATATCGAAGGCAAGTAAATATTTCAATGTTCGTAGGACACTTCTCCAAACGTTGTGCAAAAAAGCTGATGATGAGCCCGCACAAACCGCTCAAGTTAAGTTGGGAAGGAAGCCGTTCTTATGGGAAAATTGAAATGTGAGATTGGGGATTATTTGATCTGCATTGTAATTTATTTATTTATTTATTTTGGTGCACCCTCAAAGATTTAAGGCGCTTGTATTCTGAATTAGCTGCTCGGAATGGGCTGGAAACGATCTGGAAAGCTTACGTGGAAGCTGATAGAGCATGGCTTGATTTATTCATTAAATGGCAAAGATAGTTTTTCCTTACGAAAATCACGTGGTACCTCCTTTTCTTGAGCTATAGGATTTATTTTTCATTGTACATAATAGAATTCAATAAACTTTTTGAACAAAATTACATATTTTAAAAATTTATTCTGAGATAAATTTCTTTTGTGTACAAGTATTTGGACCAACCGTAAAAATCTGTCATTTTACCTTTTATTGTTTTTGATCATATGGTTTTAGAAAACTAAAACTGGTATATTGCCTTTTGAACCCTCATATCAGCTTCAGGAATGTTTTTTAAAGTAACCGACATAAAAATGATTCACCTGGAATGAACAAGTAAATCGGTAGGAATCAGAATGAAAGTGGTTGCCTGTTTTTAGACCAATTTTTCTACTATATGACATAACAGTAAAGCATCCTCGTGTTTGAAATTTTAAGCCTTGAAAAGTAAAGATGTTGTTATCTTGAAAACATATGTAAAAAAAAGCTGTTTTCGCAAATTAAAAAATATGTTAAAGTATTATTGCAATTGAATTATTAAACTTAAGTCAAGTGATTAATTTACTGGGTGAATAATTAATTTGAGAAATTTCTTCCGAAATATTAAATCTTTTAATTGAAAAGAAATTTTAGAATAAACAATAACTTTGGAGAGCACAATATTTATTTCTGTGGAATACCTCCAAGGTGATGTTATTTTTACACACCAATATCGGAACACTTTTTATTTATTTGGTACCGACCGGCAAAATAAGAAACGGTTTTAAATTTGAAACCTATGGGCCGTACAAAGAAAAGTCTATTACCTGCAATAGTATTTTTCACCCATAAATATTTAAGATTAGGATAAAGTGTAAAATATACAAAATTAAGTTAATCGAAAAAGTTGCTCATAAAATTGTTGCAAAATTTACAATGTCATCAGTTGCATTATCAACTGATTTACCATTTCTACCAGTTTTCTTTTTCTTTTTCGGTTTATTAACCCCTTAACGGTCGCGTAATTTTCAAGAAAACGGTCATAAAAGTGCCTATTTTTTTATCCTTGAAAATTATATAAAAATGTGTATGAACATTATTATTCATTTTTAATTTTTGATTTGTTTTTATTTTGAAATTTTAAACACTTCAACCCGTCATTTTCACGGGAGCTTGCGGGAGGAGGTTAATAGCGCTAACAGACGTGCACGGATTACCTTTGGTTTCGATATTTAATAGTGAAGAACAGTTTTTAGCAGCAATTGGAGCAGAAGAACGGGCTCTGTTTTTAGTTAAGTTGGGCAAAGTATTATCAGTTTGAGTACAGTTTTCTTTGATTTACTTTCCCTTAAATTGGATAGTAATAAATTGAATTCTTCCTTAAGAGCATTTTGGTTAAGTTTTATTTCTCTGAGATCTTGATTATAAGACCATATGCTTAGTGCTAATAGAATATGCAATGAAATTCAGGTTAACTAAGTCATAAGTTCGACTTTTTCACCATGTTGCCTTCGAATAAATAAATTTAGTGCTAAAATTATCAATTTTTTCATAAATGTTTAAACATTTTTCTGGGCTATGATTATTTCGTAAATAATTTTTCCCATCTCAATTGATTTATCTATTTTAAACATGAGATCACCAAAAGGAGGGCTACAGCTCAACTTCTTATCCGGCCCTTTGAGCTAATGAAACGGAGACATCAGGAGAGACGTCGGCGTCTCCCTAATAGGATTAGCTTTCTTGTTTTCCTTTTGACCGAATTTTTCAGACACCGGGGGTTTCAGAGGAAATGCTGGCTCAGACAGATGAACGAATATTAATTCACGTTCGCCGAAACGGAATAAAAATTGAATACCTGGTGGTAATAATTCAGATTAAACGAAAGGTAATAAAAATGGAATTAAAAAAGACCAAAATTAAACATTGAAAAAGTGGCTCCGAGGTGCAGATCCTCAGTGTCCGAGGAATATATGTGTGGATTTTTGTAGATTAAAGTTCAATGGTCCATTCTGAAGACAACCAACGGACACACATCCAAACGTTGCACTTTATTAGCACAGTAGAAATTTTCGTTTGAAAAAATCGAATGAATTTCTTTTCAGACAACAATTGAACATTTGCGAGGTCAAGAAAGTATTCGAGAGGGAGTCTTGTATTCAGTACATGTAAAGCACTTTATTTTTCATGGAAAACAAAGAGCTTCAAACGTTTTCTTTTACATTTTTCTGTTTCTTTGATGCAAGTTATTTTTGGAACATAAATACTATTTAACCAGTCGACAGGGTGGTGTAGTAGTAAGACGCAGGTCTCGTATGCCCAAGATCGCAGGTTCAAACCTGGCCCAAGTCGGTGGATTTTAAAGATGCAGAAAATCGTGTGCGTCCATGTCGTATGATTATGCGGCATGTTAAAGATCCCTTGAGTATCCGTTTGGCATGGATACTCTCGGCTAAATTAAATTCCTAGTGCATATTGCATCAACGAGAGCTCAGGTGCTCCGTCTAGGGGAAACTAAGCATCAAAAAATTTGCGGCACAGGTACCACACTCATTGTGGTGTCGCTGAAAGAGTTGGTACCAATCTCTGGGGACGCACTAGGTCTGCAATGGTTGATGACCAATACTGCAGCCCCATTAGAAAGAAAAAAAAATATTATTTTACCATACTTAATTTTTAAGGGAAACATTGTTTTACGCTTTGCTTTGCAGTGATTAAAAGTTATTTTTATTTTTATAGGGGGTATAATGTGACAGGCCGTGGTGCATCCAGGGCCACGCTAAATCTGTCACAGCGCTGCCGGTTCCTGGCTCCCTGTTTCTCCCTGATAACTCCTACTGGAGAGAGAGTTTGATTACGACAAGCAAAAAAATGTTAACTATCAACATAGCTTTAACCAGGTTTGCTCTAAAATAGCAGAGGATATTGCTGTCAACCGGGAAGCCGAGTTGTTAGTTGGTCCTGGTGCCCGCTAGATTTCTGCGATATTCATGTGTCCATCGATCTTGACATGCGGAATGATTGACGAAATATGGACGACTCTCAAGTTCGTGCTGTTGCATTTGCCACAATTGAAAATAGATGTCCCGTAAATGTCTGGACTCATATTTACACAGATTGCTCCACGTTTCAAAGGAGTACTGGAGCTGCTGCAGAATTTTTTGTGAACGCTTTGCATTCTATAATGCTGTTGGACGGAATTCTACGCGTTTCGATGGTGAACTGGAGGTAATTTATATTGCTTTGAAACAAATCAGTATTTCAAAGCAAAAATTCAATAATGTAGTTCTGCCGGATTAAAAGTCTGAACTCCAGGCCTTTTCCAATAATGAAGTTTGTAATCTAAACGTTTTTTTGACTGCAGGTCTCTTTTCTTCCCATTGTAGAGTTGGAGGTAACGAAAGAGCTGATTACTTCACAAAAAAAGGCACCGCTGTTGCAGAGACCAAATCATCGTATGACTTTTCATTCTGCAAAAATTCTCATCCAGATTAAATTTTAGAATAGATTTAAATTGAATATTTCAACATTATCTGAAGGAAAGGCCTAGGAACGTTTTTGCAGCAGTGAATTGTCTATCCCGACCTTCCACGAAGTTCTGTTGGTGCCATTTTCGGCTGTTAACTTTGCACGATTTCTTCAGTGCTCATATTTTTTAGAATTGGACTAAAAGACTCTCAGTGCTCATCTTTTTTAGAATTGGACTGAAAGACTCTCAGTGCTCATCTTTTTAAGAATTGGACTAAAAGACTCACCCGCTTGTGTGCTTTGTGATTCTGGACCACCAATGAACAGTTGCCATCTAAGTTCATGCTCTGCACTTAAAAATTTTAAATGCAACGAACTGGAAAGCCAGAAGGCAAATGACTTGAGTGCCAATGCCTGGTATTTTATCAATACATTTTTATTTCTTTTCATAGAATAGAGCAGTTGCACTGGCATTCGTTTTATTCAATTGTTGCACCAGTGCACAACGGCCATAATTGAAAATAATAATAATAATAATAATAACTGAAAATGGCAGCAAATGCAATAATTAAATATGTTCTTCGAAGTTCTTCATGTATTAATGGCCTATCTGTATTTGCATCAAATTCTTAAGTTATTCGAAATAATTCAAATATTAGTTTAAATTGAACTATGATATAATTCCATTTCAAAGTTACAGTTATAGTTAAAAACAAATATGCACCCATAAGATTATTGGGGGAAAACGTTATTTAACATCAGATAAATGTGAATTCGAACGAAAACTAGATTTATGGTTACAATTTTCTGAAGTCTGCTACCAGTGGCTTAGCTCAAGGATAGTGAAATTTCATTCTAAAGTGCATTGATGTTTGATATATGCCACGAGAAGGTAATGAATGCTGCAAAAATCTAAAACTATTTTATATTCGCAAACGCCAACAAGAAAATTAAACATGTTGGCGGGAGTAATGTTTTGACTAAAGTGTCAAAGTATTGAATAAAATTTAAATAATCACTAAATACTAAAACTAAAAGACAATTAATGTTTTTTCACATTTGAAAAACTATATTGTGTATGCGTTAATACGCATAGCACAAAATAAACAAGCAAATTCCAGTAAAGTTTCAACACTTGTGCGTTTTTTTTTTACTCCAGGGAAACAACGATTAGTTTTTTTCAAGAAACAAGGTCTCCCCCCCCCCCCCGCCTTTTTTTTTGTTACACATTAAAAAAAAACTTACCTTTTATGAAAGGTATTCCTCGATAATGTCATAAAAATGTGTCAATACTCCCTAGAATTGAGTAGCCAAATTTGACCGCAAGCGCAATAGTCGTATGCTTTCCAGCGATCATCCACAGAAAGATGCTCCGACGATAAACTTTTTCCTTCGCCTTATCAGTTAAAATTTGTAGAAGTAGTGGATTTAGAATATTCGGAGACGTCCTTCTATCATAAGGAAAGCGAATGAAAGACAGGAAATATTCTTGGCGCAGAAAAAGCGAAAACACTTATCAGGCTTCGCAAAGACGTTCGCTTGCTCAATGCAGATTAAACCCGCACCCTAGCACGTGATTTAATCTCAGAAATGAGAAACTCGAAAAAAATTTGTTGGTGAATATTTTATGTCTTGAGCAAGTATATGGGTGATTGTTGATGTCAGTGTAGTTAGGGCTATCATAAGGTTCACATTTAAACGGACATGTCCGCACGGTGATACTTCGTGTTCACATGCATTTTTTTTTTTTGAAAAACCTGTACCTTGTCCGCGCTTTGGTGGTAGTATTTAAGTTTTATTTTCATTGTTCATTAGCGGCCAAAAAAACTAAAGAAAAAAAAATTCCGCAGGAAAATAGCGCATTGACAGGACTAAAAACTTTGTAAAAAAATAAAATTAGTACATGTCTGTTATATCAGTTATGTGCTCTAAGGTTTTCCGACATTTGAAAAAAATGCACATTGTTGCAGTAAATTTTAATTTTTAAATTTGCCACTTCACGAATGTAATCGCCGAAGTTCTTACGTGTAGAAACCCAGAAAATAAACATTATTAAAATCGCTTAAACATTATTAAAATCGTCAACATCTTCAAAACGCACATGTGCTTCCAATGTTATTGAAATAGGAGGGGGGCGGGGGATAAGAATAAAAGTACATTACCATTAAAGTTAAAAAAACACTAACTACTTCCCTGTTTTTTTTCTTTATTAAATACAAGTTTATGCTATTAAAAATCAATTTTAGTCTATTAGTGATAATGATAAATATATTTTTTATCAGATTTTTCTAAATGTCTGCAAACTTAGTGAATATACGAAAACCGGAATATAAAATTCATTGTTTCTCTTTTTACCCCTTTTGCCTCCCCAATTTGCTCCCCAATTACACCTTTAAAAGAAAAGAGTTTTTTCGGTCCATCCTATTGTGCATTTATTTTGGGTTATTAACTGCATAATCTATTGTTACTTATACATTGCAATTTGAGGAATAGTTTAAATAATTTTGAGCCTTTCATAATTTTTAACTATTTTATAAAGTTAAGTATTTATTTCAATACTGATGGCATAAAAGGAAAAATTAAAAACACATGTTTAATTTATTTTTCCAGATAAAAATTGTGATCGGACTCGAATGTTCCGCCACAACATTTTCCGAACCTCAGTGCTTTTTTTTATAGGTTATAATGATAGGATTTTGAAATTTAATGTACTAAATATTCATGTCTCTTGGATGAGTTGATTGAATGCTGTAGAGGAAGCTGAGGGGCCATGGTAACCTAGTTAGGGTTTCGGACTTACAACCGGAAGATGTGTTCGATACTCGACCTGCTGAAGGAGCACCATGTACACTTAGGGATGCGTGCATGTAAAATCCGTAGAACCTACTACCTCCTGCTCGGGGGAGTGCATCCCTGAGGCCAAGTCCTAATAGGAAGAAGGTTAGAGGAGAAAAGTAGAGGAAGATCGAATAGAAACTCCAATGCGATTTCAATTTTGCAATTTTGGAATATGGTATCCCTCAATCAAATTACTAAACATTGTAGTAAATTGTAATTTTTCGTGAAGAGGAATCACCTTTTAAAGTTTTAGAGAGGAAACTAAAATACTGCGTAAAATCGTCTGATAAATCTAAACGCAGCGGGATCATCAAAAACTTCTAGTGAAGGTTACTAGAATTTCTTTGAAAATGATTTCTTAAACATAAACAACGTGGAAAAAGCTCAATTGGCTCAAAAACAGAAATGGTTTGAGTTTATAGCTTATGCCTTTTTGCATAAAACTTAAATATGGCTACGAAACAAGTGTGTTTTTGTACTTTTCTGAAAAAATTCTAAACCGGCAATGAAACCAGTATTCCGATATAACGTTAAAAAATACCGAATTGCATTTTTTTTCGGTACTGCAACCACTAAAGTTAAGGTTTATTTGGCGGGACGCAGCGCTCGTTGCTCTGAAGATAAGCATTGTTGATTCCCCTGTTGAATTGTTGATGCACCTTTTTGCGTTTTGTGGCGCCTCGTTCCCTTTTAAACCCAACGAAGACTTATAGCCATCTTTCAACTGCCGCGGCAGTTGAAAGATGGACTTGGATGGTACTTGGAACGGCATGCCGTTCCAAGTACCGCTTCCGTTTATCTGTTGTTTTTTACATTATGTTTACGTTTGATGATAGCATTTACTCGTCATGGTGTTAATTTTCTTCTTATAAAGGAACATAACAATCATCTTAATTTTCTTCTTATAAAGGTCATAAACAATCTCCTTATAAAGGCCTAAAAGGAGTAGAGAGCACTCTCCTCTATTCAGGCCTTAATAAGGAGATCGTTTTTGTGCAAATGCACGATAACAGTTTCTTAAACACTCGGTTGCTGCGACTGTGAATTTTGAAAAACCATTTTCTATGACACAAAAACTACTACTCTATTTTGGAGAGGAGTGTAGAAATGTTTCCCAGCTTATGTCCCTCTCGTTCTAGAGTCAACTCTACCCATAGATGATCGTTGAGTTTACTTGCCTGTATAGCAGTGGCAAACGCGTATTACATTGTGCATCATAAATAAAGTTACGTGAGGAATACATAATGTTAGAGATGTTACTTTTGCACTGAATTTTGATTTCGTAAAGACCAGAGAGCTATAACATAAACTGGAACTAAAAGTTGAAGAATATTCAAAAGCTTAAGTAATTGCATTTTGGAGTACAGTGAAGTAATATGAATTCATGAGAAATTTCAGGCGTCAAAAGTATAGTTTTTCTTTAATTGCCAGAATATATGTGTTCCACAGTGCTTTGCGATTAAAATCCTAATCACAATCCTATGTATTCCTGTAGATTCCGTAAAAAAATTTGCTGCTAAAATTGTTGTTGCAAAGGTAAAAGCAATTTCAGGTGGCTTCCTTGTTCAGTTAATCGTTCACCGGCCCCGTGGTAAGTTATGTAACGACACTCTTCGTTTCAACTTTGAGAATTTATTGATTTATAACTTTCTTTTTTTTCAATCGCTTCCTTTTTTCCTTCTTCTTGTTTTTTTTTTTTTTTTTTGAGTCTAAATATAATCTCAGCAATGCTTATGCTTTCACTAGTTTTAATGGCTAACGTTTTCTTCGACCGTCATTTCAGTTTTTTCTAGTTAGGAGGTGGCGACAAAAGGTATAATCCATATCTATATACTCACATACCACCAGAACCCGATTTACATTTTGAATCACTATAGGTACAACTCATGTTTGGGGGCACCCTCGCACAACAAAAATTTTTTAAACACAAAATTTTGGGGGCCCCAAAGCGCAAAACCTAATTTGTTTTTCAAATTTCAAAGAGTCACACCAAAATTTGGGGACTCCCTAAGTGCAAAAACTAATTTGTTTTTCAAATGTCAAAGAGTCAGACTAACATTTGGGAGCCCCTGACGTGCAAAATGATTTTCTTTTTAAATTACAAAATGTTTGAAAAATCTGCGGGCCCCCAAAGTGCAGAATTGATTTTGTTTCTTCAAATTTCAAATTGTCAGACCAAAATTTGGGGGCCCCAAAGTGAAAATTCCATGTGGGTTTAAAATAATTTAATAATGCAAATTTTCTGTGAAGCAACAGAACACTAACAGTTTGTTTTTAAAAGATGCTATTTATTAATATTTTTCTAAAAAAGTTTAAATTACAAAAAAAAAAAAATTAATAATAATAATTAAAATTAGGAGGTCCTCTCAAAGTAGGGGCCCTAGGACCGGGCTTCACGGGCCTAATGGGAAATAACGCCCTGCATACCACCACACGTATATAAATGTTTTCCCAAACCAGGGAGATTATTACCTTCTTAAACCCCCTAAATGACGATCCTGTACACAGTTTATATTGCGACTATGCATGCATACTGTCACCACTCTTATTTTGCAACGACAATGTTATAAACATTCTGTGTGTAAAAAAGGAAAGAAAAAACATGCATTTAAAGCGAAGTAAACCGCTTGTTTTAAAGTTTGTTTAATGAAAAACTGAAACTCAGCAGACGTCAATAAATTTAAAATTGCATGAGTTCCTTTTCCTTAAGAAATGATAACAAATACGGCAACTTAAAACAAATTTCTTTTTTATACAACCATTTGTCATCACATACTAGAACTACAGACACAAATCACAGAACTCTGAACTGTTGCGTATGTGTACTTTGCAGTCAATATCATATCTGTCGTTTGTTTATAAACAGGTTCAGCAAGACGCATTGATGATGTAAAGATATGTTTCCCTGTTGCAGAAAATAGAAAAATAGAAAGTCCATTGCGTTACGAAATGTACGAAACTAATTTAAAATGGGAAGGGGGGGGGCTTTAGTTGCTCTTCTCGGGGGGGGGGGACATAATCCTATTAAGTTGGCATTCTCCTAGCTTGGTGATTCTAATGCATCAAAAAACTAAAAAAATTAAGAACAAAAGAAACATACTTATTTGACTGATGACAAATAATCATCCTAAAGGCATTTTACGGGGGTGGTTTAAAAATAAATAAATAGATGCAATATTTAAAAATAAACAAATTAAATTACTCAGACCAACGAGAGTATGATTTTCTCTGTCCAAGAGAATTTGTTTAAATCTGACCGTTTATATTTTCTGAAATACAAAGTGGACAAAAAGTCCGCTTTAAAAATAAAATAAAGCTTTAAAAATTAAAATAAAACAGAAAAACCGAAATAAGAAACCTTTTACAGGTTGCTTTGTTTGCAACAGCAGTGATATAACACGTTTTCTCTTATATTACCTTGTTTTCGACTGACGTACAGCAGTGACTCTATACTGCGTAAGAAAAAAGAAATTGTTTATTTTTATTTAATCCGATGAAATTGCGATTTTTAGAATTACTTTTCTTTAGGTAATATATTGCTAAATTGTTTGCTGTGTTTCATCGATTTTTATGTTAAATTTATGCATTCAATCATGTTCCAGAGCTAATAAGTTGCTTCTTGCTGGAAATATTGTTAGAGAAATACATGTAATTGCCCATTGATCCTAGTACATTCGAGCCCACTTAATAGAATAGGTAATTTGCCACGAATAATTATTCCAACAAGCGGGATATTCCATTATCTGGGATCACAGAAAAAATTCTATGGTTTGGCAAATTGAAAATTTATTTCATTAAAAAAGGAATATTCTTTTAACCGATATTCCATTAAGTGAATTCTACTGTATTACAAATTCTCATACGTTTTGTGGCAGTCGGTATTATATTTTTGGTAAAATAAGAAGTAGCAGCGAATGCAGAGGAATAGATTCACATTTTTTCCATTGACTAAAACGAGATTTTTCGTAAAAAGCGATACACATCAATTTGGCTTCCAGTTTTCCTAACATTCAAAACAACAATTCTTTTCTCTTTTTTCTTTTTCAACTTTTTAAGTTTTTGGGAGATAGATGATTCGCGATATAACGAGGATTCTTTTTCCATCAGACCCCTACCTTTTAGCCGAAGCCTTAGGCATGCTTTCACATGGATGCTAGTATATAACGAGGATACTGGACATTTCAGAGCTACAATTAACAAAGTCACTCAAACGCCGCAAAGTAGCTACCATAATAACCCTTTATGTACTGACGGTAATTTTAGGTATCATTCCTATTATATAAAATTCCACCCAGTGTCCCATTTTGCGAAAATTCTGACGGTACCTTGCAGGAAGAATCTTTTAATTCCACTTTTTCAAAATACATTTTAGCAAAGGTTCTAAAAAGGGTATTTTAGCGAGAAAAAAAGAAGACAGCTTTGAAACCGATGCTCTGTTTTGAACAACCAATTTGTTCGGACTACTCCATATTTCTGATTTTTGCTCCGGATGAGTGGTTAAATTCAAGAATTAATTCGTTCATTTTTTAAAAATGAAAGAATTAATTCTTGAATTTCACTAAATTCTTAACAAAGTTAAGTGTTTGTTAAGAATTTAGAAACGATTTGACCAGAAATTTTATGCGAACAGTGTATGTAATTGGTTTCACTGTTGAATTCCTCCGCGTACATATTTGTTGTAATGAATTAATTTTCTATAAGCTGAACCTTTTATGTGTCCCCCTCCTCCTTACCCTCAAAAAAAAAAAAAAAAAAAAAACTATCACATGAAAAAAAAAAATGCTGCAGATTATAATGCCATAGATAAAGAATTAAAGTTCATGATAAAAACGGTTCCTTCGTTTTATAGACTTTTAAAAGCGACTTTTGGCATTCAAATGCGAATTATACTTACTTTTGGACCCTCCATAAATATGAAGAGCAATGATGCATAATAAATGATAAGGTATTTCGTGTAGAATAAAACTAGCACAGTAATTTTTCCCAGAGTATTAAAACAATCATTTTTATAGATGAAAATATCTTCGTACTAATAATTATTCACCATCGATCAAAACATTTCGTTTAAAGCCACGGGATGAAGTTTCAAGTGGAAAACTAACGAATAATTATTATTGCATTGATCCCACCACGCTACAATTTTGTTTTTTTAACACATTTGCCAATAAATTGCTTGTTTATGAAAGCGAAATAGTGTGACTTTTTCTCATAACATGCATCAAAGTTTCTTCGGTCTATTTATTACGTTTTCCTTAATATGGTCGAACACGAAAACGGATGCTAGGGAATAATTTGACTCTATGTTTAACATAGATCATATTATTGATCTCCGTTCGTGATGTTATTGAGACAACTGACACATTCCGCTGAATTTTATCTGAATAGGTAAATTTTTAAAAACAAATTAATGGTATAAGTGCGGGAAAAGTCACGAAAAAATGCATTTTAGTACTGCTGCTTTCATGATATCACCTTTTTTATTGAAGGATTTGGATAAAAATGCTGTGCTTTTAGCAGTTGGGAGTCGTTGCGATTGTCACTGCGCATCCCTTTTGTACAGGTGAAAACCTAGCATTATAAAATCGTTTGAATACGATTTATTTTCATAATTTTCCATGTCCTTTCAACAATTTAAATTTACAGTTGCCAAAGGCAACAGTTGCCAATTTGCCAAAGACATTTTTTAAACCATATTTCTGTGATTTTAATATGATATAACCTTGTAACAAAGAACATAATATCGATTTGGAAAACAGAATTATATTGCGTAGATGGGAGCCAGACCAATTTTAAGGTTTGGAAAGAATAGGGGAGTTAGAAGAGTGCCTAAAGAATCATACCGCCTCAAAAGTACAGCAAGAAACTCGTCAAAGTTCAATGTCCTGCAGCTAAGAATATTATTCTGTTTTTATAGAATTATTTCATAGTACTTTTAAATACATGTTAAAATAATCTGAAATGCTTTCTTTTTTTTGTTCCAATTTTAAAATTGCATCGGTCTGATGTTACCAACTTTCTGATTAAAAGACAGAAAAATATGAAAAATAGTTTGCACACATCCTCCCTTGAAGAATTTATTGCTACGCCTTTGAGCCTGTACGATATTTTAGTTGTCGAATACTTCTAAATTACCTATTCTCTGCTAGACTTAAATTGGACTGACTCTTAATTATAAAACCCAATTTTCGTCTAGAAATTGATACTGTCTACTTTGACTTCAGAATTATATCATTTAAAATTTACAGGCATACTGAAATGGTTTGAAAGTTTTTATTTTTTTCAATTGTTTAATTGCATCTAGCATGATGCTAGCAGCAACAAAACTCTCTGAACTCTTCTGAAAATTTATCTTAGTAAATGTATCTATGAAATTATGAGTTACGTTTTTACTTAAGTTTTTTATGAGTTAAGTTAAAATGCAAATTCAACAATAAAGGAGATATAAAAACATTAGTCTTACTAAAATTCCACTTTGAAAGCGTTTCTAGCTTCCGGTATTTTATATAAGATTGTGTATTTTGCATTTGGGTTGGTTAAGATTTTTCTCCACATTTTCTTACTTCCGATTAAATTTTATAAGCCCAAATCATATTAAAGGAATATTTTTAAAAATACTATTTCATAGAGAAATTAACCCTTAGCACTTGAACGATACCGCAACGCCGCCCGTGAGGTTTGATACTTCCACTCGAAGAGCGCCGTATCGCCGCCCTTCAAGGTTGGTTTAATACATAAAATGTATTACGTTAACTTTAAAAATAGTAACGTTAAAATTTGTTAAATTTAATTTGTCTACGGTTGTTTGAGTATAAAATCTGTAAACTGCTTCCGTAATATAATCAAAATCATCTCAAGTTACTGGCTCGCACGAACAAAAAAGTTCTCGTGGGCAAAGGGTTAAAATGTGTTCCACTTCTAACTTCAATAATTTCTTATTTCCCAACTTATTATAATAAAAATTACCAGATTGTATATGCCACTACAGACATCTTTGAAACATTTTAGACTAAATTTCCTAAAATGCATAAGAATATTGTAGGAAATTCAATCATTAAATTTCTAAATGAGTCTTTTTGCAACTTAATTTAAGGTTGAAATAAAAATACAATAAATGCTCAGCTCAAAAGAGTTGCATTGTACAAAAATGCATAACAATTCAAGACTTCACAATTTTCCTTTTTTAAATTCTTTTATTCCCCAATGAAAACGTATTAATACAAAACACTTCCTTGACAGCAATTTATGAAAAATATTTCACATAAAGATTTAGGAAAATGAGTTTTCAGGAGTAATTCTTTAGTTTTAAGTTTGTTATAACAACTTTTAAACCCACATAAACGATGTTAGCGTATATGTTTTCAGAAGCTACTGTGTATTTCAAATTTTTTGAATGTTGAAAGGAAATAATACAGAATTCATGGAACCCTTGTGTGATCTCTGCGGAGCCCCAGGGTTCCCCGGTGCACAATTTAAGGAACGCCGCCTTACCTTATCGAATAAGTTCAAAAGGAAATTATTCATATTATAATAACAAATATGTGTTTCTTTTTCCGTTAAAGGTATAACTATAGATATTAAACATCGTAACTCAGCTAAAATTTTTGGGCATTTAAAGCTATTTCACGAAAAACTAACTTATATTAAGTATCAACTTTAAGCATTTAAACACCCGTTCAAAAACTCTGGACCAATACCCCTAGCTAGTATTTAACGCTTGTGAAGAGTTTGAGAAATTTATTATTTTTTTAAATTTTCTTTTAATTATGTGTACATCTCTGAACTTCTACTAATTATTATTGATGTTCGGCAATCATTGCTAGTTCTCTCGATAACACACAATGTGCGCACGTTTTTTTCTTACATCAAAAAGATAAGAAATTATATTCGTAATATGTGTATAATATGTATATTTTGATGAAAATTAAATAACCTATATTTATTTATTTATAACGTGCTTCTGAAAATTTTGATCTATCTACATTCAGTCTTCAGAGAGTGTATACACACAGTATAGAATGCTTTTAATTATGTTGTTCGACTAATTTTGCAAATATTTCTACGTGTTTTTAAATATAGTAGTGGAGTATTTGAAAGAAAGAGTTTATTTACAATTGTAAACTAACCAAGTACTCTCTAAAATTTTTCTATTGTAGTATCAGGCTCAAAGAAAAAAAAATTATATCGGAAGTTGTTTTGTGTGCTTATCGAACAAAAGAACTCTGTTAAATAATTGTTTTTGAAACAAAAAGCCTACTTCTATTAATTCTTAACATTTGTGGCGAGCAGTTCTGTTATCACTCTCTCTCTCTCATTTTTCTTTTTTTTTACGGAGCTAAATTGATTTGCTCTGAAAGATATTTTAACGCAGTTTAGAAAAACACTGGTCCTGCACGTAACGCTTATTGCGTTCGATGGTGAAAATCTTTCGAGAAAAGATGACGCAGAATTTTTTGAAATTTCGCAGCATTTTTTCTGGAGACCTTCTTTTATATACATTGGGGATCTTGCTCAGTGTTTCCCAAAAAAAAAAAGCTTTAAAATTTTTTTGCTCTAATGAGTACTTTAGCACGATTTTAACTTTGTTTATTTTCTTCAAGAACACTAAATGCTGTTCAGGAGTTCACAGAGCTATAACTTCAGTTTCATTTATTTTTATCCATTTGAAAAATTAAAAATCCGTACGTAATCATCACTCCAGATACCGTAATTATAAGACTCTTGTTTATAACAAACATATTTCCCCCAGTTACGTAAATATTTGAATTTCGTATGTCTTCAGCCATGATTGCATAACTGGTCAATTCTCGTTCGTTTAGGTTGAATGATGTGACAAGCCTAGAGCACCACACCAACGTATTCTGCAATTGCTTGAATTTTGTCACAACGTAATTTCCTGACAATGTCAAAACGAAAAAAGCCCCCACTGCAGAAGCAAACATGACGGAAACTAAAGCACTCATAAAGAAATTATGAGTTTTCGTAATAAATGCAATACTGAGGCCATTGTAGAATATACACAGTAAGCTTCCGTACAAGAAAAGGACACAAGTAGAAAAAGCATTGTCCACATGTTCAACTAAAGCAAGAATACGATGAAATACCAAAATGTTTTCTGAAATCGATACTTGTGATAGACTTCTTTGCTCAAATCTTTTTTTCAGTTTGTAACTGTAATTCGATAATAAACTGCCAAGGTGCAAATACACTGACGAACTAAGAACGAGAACTGTACTACAAACTGCAGCGTTAAAAAAATATATTATAGCAAGAGAACCAATAAGAATGTAATAAAGTAAGATTTTGGATTCTTCATCAAGTATTAAACTAAACAATTTTAAAGTCGGCTTTTCACGTTCTTGATGACCATTCAATAATACTAAAAGGACTAATGCACATACCGCTAAAATAGAAAATATCTGAGTGATTAACAACAGTGCGAATTTAAAGCAAGACACATGATTGTCATGGTTTATCTGAGCAATGATATGTACGGTCTTTTTCATCACAGCAATGATGTCACGTCTCTTGAAGAAAATCACCCAAGATGATGTTAAACACAAGAAAGTATAGGCGTAGAACGTAACTCGAAGCGAAACAGGAGCAAGAAAATGTTCCATATAGCTTGAGCAGAACGCACAGTTGACAGTAATGACGGTAATGAAGATACCACTCATGTAGCGTATGAAAGGAGCTACATCATTATCTTCACTTTCCAAGCAATTAATGAAAAAAGGATGTCCAGTTAAAAACGCAAATATCAGTATGCATTTGAACTGTTTAATGACCGGTTCAGTTTTGTTGTAGGTCTGATCTTTCTTTGCCATCGTTTTAAAAGAAATGTTATCGATTTCGTCGGTCCACATTGCCATCAAAAGGGAAATCCTCCGACCGTTTTCTTTCAAAGACTCAACTTCTTTGCAGTTGATGGAATTTTATAAACATAATACATAATCCACTGAAAGCTTTGAACATTTGAAATAGAATTATAAAACACTGGTACAAAGGAACAATGTGAATGACAGTTTTTTATGTATTATCATAGTTACTACATACCGGCAAATTTTAAAAGTTAAAACTGATCGAAATATAAACAGCTTTTACAAAGCACTAACTATTTGAGTACTCTTTCCCACAAGAGCCACTATCAGTAGAGCAATGTGGATAAACATAAAGCATAACCCATTTAAATAAAACTAGAAAACAGATAGAATGGAATATTGTGAACTGCTATTCATTTAGCCTAGCAGCGTGTAAGCTGTATTCTGGTTATTTTTATTTAAATTGACAATGAAGCATAAACAGTGTACACAAACCACTAGCGATCACAGAATTTTTTCCCCTAGAGTTGCGTAATTTCATTATTTTAATAATGTAACAAGGATCCATTTTAATGCGCATCTTCTTGTCATTTTTTCCGATAACATATCGTGACAGCTAATCGTTCATTTTGTATTGTTTACTGAATTGAAAGCTAACAACAATATTGATTTCCATTATTTTAAAGTGTTTTGGGGCTTGATGGAGCCATTCACGGTTTAAAAATATTTTTATGAAACACTTATGCGAAACAAGAGAATGTTTAAATTGCATTATCTCTAATGAGAATCGATGCGTTTCAGATGATACATGTGACATGAAACACGCAAGACTCATTTTTTACCTTTTCCTAGCATACATTTCTTTCATTCACATTCATTTCTTTCTTTTTTCATTGCTTTTGAAAAATAACAAATTACTGTTCAATAAATAACTTTTTTTTTGTCCTTTAGATGAGACTATGCGATTCTATGTAAGCAAAAGCTGCTTGATTCAAATATCCAAACCAAAATGGTGCATCACGTCCCGTTTTTGCTGGGGACCCACTTCTCATATTTATACAATTTTGTTATAGAAGAACGTAACGGAGGTTTACTTATTGAAAACACAAACACTAAAATCATTTTTTTGGCCGTTTCATCTTGTGGGCATCTGTTGGTGAGCACTGACAACAGATCAGCCATATTCAATTCGTAGAATTCCATTCCATCGACCATTGAAACGCTTTTCAAGCACAGAGCTGTCCGTCTTGATGAAACCTTTCCCCATGCTCACCATTAATTGCGTCAAGGTTTGGAGGAAAGAAGTTCATATGGGAGTCCAAAAAGTAGTTTTAATGACATATGACAACCTATAATACAAAAGCATTTTATCATGTCACCAACTAGATCTTCGTAGTTTTCAGTGTTCTTATTTCCAAGGAAACTTGAGCACACTGGTTCAAAGGCAAGCCAGGCTGATTTTTCGGCTTCTGACTGTTTGTTTTCTTACTGTTCAGCATGAAAGGACTTCCCTAAGTTGTGGGCCAATAAAAATACTTTCTTCTACTTTTGCCTCACTTAAATGTTTGAATTTGTTCCTGAGATGCAAGGAAGCCACTTGCCCGGAGCTTTTAAAAATATTTCGATAAACCACGTTTAATGTGCAATTGTGAAAAAAAGGCACATTGTAGATTTACAAATGGCTCATTTGATATGTTTTTGCCACATAATTTTGAAATTTCCTTTGTGTTTGCCAAATATGCTCCAGGAATAAATAGGAAAAAAAATACTTAGATGGAGGAGCACTTATAAACAAGCGCCACTATGCTGAATGACAAAAATGACAACGATTTTACTGTCAATGAGAAAGATCTAACTTATAATAAATTAAGTCGATAAACTACGAAAATAGGCATATTTATCCAGAAAATACGTAAAGAGCTAAAATGTGAGATTTTGGGGAAATGGTACGTGGTACTAGGCAAAAAATAATTGTAAATTCGTATTTTTCATCCAAAAATACATAAGAAACAGACATTTTCATCTAAAGGACATTTTTAGTGTTGCACAGTGTTATCGGCGTTTCAAAATATTGCACAAAGCATTTAAGTAGGAAAGCATTCTTTGAAGTAAAAGAAGAAAAAAAACCTAAAATGAAAGTCGTGCAATATTTTTTACAGTACTTACAATACTTATGTATATACATATATATACATATTATTTTAAGCAGTAGCACTTAAACAATACTTCATCAACTAGTTAATTACATTACTTTTGTTTTACTTATATAATCAACTAGTAACTATATTGCCATTATAAATTTGATATTATGAAATGATTACATCGATTGTTGAAAACACAACGGTCGAGTTATTCATAATCTGTCAACGAAAGACTTCATGTAAAATTACCTTTTGAAACGTGAAGTTGAAATTTAACGAGTATTTATTATTGCATTGATCCCATGGTGTTATAAGAGTTTTTTTTAATAATTCTTTTGCCAATGAAGTGCTTTGTTTTTAAAGCGCAACAATGAGACTGTAATTATAACGCGCATCAGCTTTTCTTCTGACTGTTTATTAATAGGACTAGCTGATTCCCCACAGAACACCTGCGAACTATAAGTACAGCAATCAAACTTCGCTGAAAAAGTAACCATTTTTAAAGTCGTAAAAAACGCTATTTATCAAAAAAAAAAAAAAAAAAAGGGAAACTATTAGACATTGTTAACTCTTGAAAAAGTAATCTAACCTGTAAAAGGATCAGTTAAGAAAACTTGGGAACAATGGGGGCGTCACGCGAACATCGCGTCACGCGATAACGCTGATCGCTGATTTGTTTACCAAATTTTTAATTGAGTTCTACGTAGGATTAACGAAGCAAAATTAGCTATCTTAAAATTAGACTAAATTCATAGTTTTTCTGATTATAAACCAAGTAATTTACCTTTAATTTAATCATTGTAAAAGAAATTTATTAAGTATTACAATAGTAAGTGTTTTATTTAGTCCTAGTTTTTAATAACGTAGAACTTTATTTAGCCCTAGTTTTTAATTAGATTATTTTAAACTCATAAAAGAAGTTTTAATTAGTAATAATTTATGCTTTATAGGCTCCATGGCTAATTCTATTGTTGATAAACCGTTGTATTTAACAGATTTTACCAATTTTTTCATAATGGAATATGACGAGGAGTTTCCGGCGCTAACTGGAAATAATAGCGTGATTGCTAAAGTAAAGAAAGGATCATTATTATTTAATGAAAAATTCGTTTCTAAAATCTGTTTCCTCGAACCGTCAGAAAACAATACAGTTTTTTGACATATCGGCTACTGTCAAAGCTGAAATGAATAAGAAAAAAGCTTACACAGCAAAAGTTAGGATTTCAACCGAATGCAAGGTAAGTTTTTCTTATTGTTTATTTATCGTAATTTATTTTGACATTTTTGTGTTTCATAGATTTCAATGCTCATGAAGCTCAAGTTTTTAACATTCGTAACATTCATTTAAAATAGATGACCCATATGCTACGCAGTATGACATCTTTTAAAACTCAATAAAATATTCAAATAAAAACATAATGTTAAACAAGCGAACTCGAAGTAAAAGCGATACTAAAGCTTTCTTTGTTTACATCGCTTTCATCGGTATCACGAAGACTTATGACGCTGTATGAATTGCCTCCATTCCGTCCGTAGGGTCAGATTTGTCACCAAAGGTACTTAAAACTGCCAAATTGTAGCCTGGCGTCATTTGTTGCGTACTTTTCATCTCGAATGAGTCTTGGCGATGAACTTAGATTGATTCAGCTGAAAACTAAACTGTCTCTATTTTGAAAAATAAGTTTTAAATTGAAATTATGCTGACACTATTTACTCGGAGTTGAGGAAACTGCTAATTATTATGTCAAGGTAAGCCTTAAAAAATCGAACTAAAAAGCGTACAACTGGCGTTCTTAATGACTTAGAAGTTTAGAACAAATATCACCGCGCAGAAAAATCAGTGCTTTCGATCGATATATTACATTAATATGTGCAAGGTGTTTTTCACCCGCATATTGGGGAATTTACGTAGAAATTTGCGTAAAATTGGAATGAAAAAGGAAATACCTGTCGGAGTTTTTTCTAACGGCTCTAAAAACCTTCCTCTTGAACTACGATGTCTATTGATGAGAACCTCATTAAAATCCGTTGCGTAGTTTAAAAGATCTAAGCGTACATACGACGGGAAGCGATTTAGTTTTATACTCTTTTAAGACGAGGAAAGACGAACAGACGTGTGTATAAAGCCCGCTTTAGGCTATTATTATATAGGGGATCATACACGAAAAACTGTGTTGTGTATAAGTTGTTCCTTTTTCTTTTGTCGTCTTGCTAAACTTAAGCAGCCTTTACACACACGTTCTTAACCGCTGTCCGGACGGCGAGCCATTCAGATCCGCGGTCAAGAGCGTGCTTGTAAATGCAATTTTAGGACGCTCCAGAACGCGGTTAAGAATGTCACTCAGATGCGCGCTCATGATCTCGCTCCAAGAAATGATGCATTTTACATACACGTTCTTAACCGCGCATCAAGTGGGAGGATTGGACGTCCTGCAGGCTGTGGCTTCTGTAGGGGACTTCAATGGAACGCCCGGCATCTGAACGCGTTCTTGCGCGCGGATAAGAATGTGGTGCATTTTTCAACACATTCTTGAACGCCACGGTTTTACTCGCGTTCTTGACCGTGGCTAGATGCGCCACGTTCAGTCGCGCGGTTAAGAACGTATGTGTAAAGGGCGCTATAGTTCGTAATACTGATCTTCTTCGTGATATTATTGTGGCAGTTGACCCATTCCATTGATTTTTTTTTTTACATGGATAAAGTTCGGGGATAAAGAATGCCTTAAACATTAGGTAAGATTTGCTGCTGGTGTCATGGTTTAGGGTTGCACATGAGTGCAGAAGGATCCGGAAAGTTATGCATCGTCTACGTAAAGGTGAGCTTTCAGATATATAAATAAATAATGGATTATTACATGATTAAAAATGGAATTAATCATGTAATATTCTAAATAATTTGTATTATTACGTTTTGGAATATTCACCATCATCAGAAGATTTATTTGAAGATGATTTCATCCCTTAACAAGATTTGGCGTCACCGCATACCTGGGTGTCAATTAATAACACTGTGCAACAAATTTGAACTTTTTTTTTTTGTCCTTTAGATGAAACTATGTGATTCTATACTAAAAAAAAGGTGCTTGATTCAAATACCCAAACCAAAATGGTCCATCACGTAGCGTTTTTGCTGGAGACCCACTTCTCAAATTTATACAATTTGGTTATAGAAGAATGTAACTCAGGCTTACTTATTGAAAACACAACTGCTAAAATGATTTTTTTGGCCAATTCTTCTTGTGGGCATCTATTGGTCTGCCCTGATAACAGCTTAGCAATATTCAATTCGTATACTTCCATTCTATAGAGCGCTGAAATGCTTTTCAAACAGAGATGTCCTGATGAAACCTTTTCCCATGCTAATCATTAATTGCACCAAGGATTTGAGAAATAAATTCGATATGGGAGCCCAAAAAGTGTAGTTTTATTGAAATATAAAGCATTTTATCATGTCACCAGCAAGATTTTTGTAGTTTTCAGTTTTCTCCATTTCCAAGGAAACGTGAGCGCACTGATTTAAAGGCTAGCCAGGCTGTTTTTTTGGCTTATGACTGTTTCTTTTCATACTGTTCATCATGAAAGGACTTCCTTAAATCGTGGGCCAATAAAAATCCTTTCTTTTATTTTTGCCTCACTTAAATTTTTGAATTTGTTCCTGAAATGCAAAGAAGCCACTCCTTTTCTGTCCAGAGTTTTTACAAATCTTTCGATAAACCAAGTTTAATGTGCAATTTTGGAAAAAAGGCACATTGCAGATCATCATAGGCTCATTTGATATGCTTTTGCTACTTGTAATTTTGTAATTTCCTTTGTGTTTGCAGAATATGCCACAGGAATGAATAAAGAAAAAAAATACTTAGAAGGAGGAGCACTGATAAACAAGCGCCACTCTGCTGAATTGTGCCCATGTCCTAATGCTTGAAATAGTACACTCATATCACAGCAGCATACCACTTTTTCTTGCTCAGTAAAATAGTCTACAAAATGCCTTTGTCGTTTTGTAAAAGACTCAAAACTTCGAGAAGTAGATAAAGCTTTTGTTGCCAAAAATGTCGCTAAAGTGACCCAACTTCATTAAAAAGGTCTCTAGAATGGCAACGATCTCACTATCAATGAGAAAGATATAATTTATAATAAAATAAGTCGATAAATTACGAAAAAAATGCACATTTGTCCAGAAAATACGTAAAAATCTAAACTGTGGAATTTATGGAAAATGGTACGTAATAGGCAAAATATAATTGCAGATTCGTAATTTTCAGCCAAAAATACATAAGAAACAGACATTTTCATCCAAAGGACATTTTTCGTGTTGCACAGTGTAATTGGTTCCGCCAACGCAAAATTAAAATACTTCCTTAGCCACCAAACTCACCAGACATTAATCCCATCGAAAACTTATGAGGTATAATCAACAAAAAACTCCAAGAAAATCTTCCTTCAAGTAAAACTGAGTTTGTGGCAAGTATAAAGTCTATTGGGCTAATATTGGTAGAAATGTTTGTAAACACCTTATAGCATGCAAGATCAATTGTACGCTGTTATTAAAGCTAAAAGAATGCTACAAAATATTCACTATAATTTACTTCATTCTCATAACGTAATATTTTTGCGTAAAATAAAATATTCTAATATTTTCAACCAGTCTAAATTTCATTCTAATATTTCGATGTGTTTCAGCAAGCTATTGTATACCTAATTTATTGTATTTTATATTTTGTAAATGTTAAAATCTTATCTATACAATCCAGATTTAATTTATAAGAAATTTCATTGCATTTACTTTGTATCAAAAATAAACAAATGGAAAATAATTTCTTTCTTATTACTTTTTCTCAACTATTCTAATACTGTGAACTGGAGGTGTAGAAAGGAATATTTTGAACTGTTGTTCATTCCTCCTGATGACAGGGTGTAAGCTGCATTCTGGTTGTTTTTATTTTAATTGACTCAAAAGCAATGAAACATTAACAGTGTATACAAACCCAATAGCGATCTCAGAATTTTCCCCCTAGAGTTTCGTAAGTTCCCGATTTTAATAATGTAACAAAAATCTATTTATATGCACTTACATGACATTTTTTAAGATAACTTATCCTGACAGCTATTGGAATTTCGCAGTATATTTTCTGGAGGTCTTTTTCAATATAAATTAGGGATCTTGATTACTGTTTCCTTAAAAAAAAAGGCTTTAAAAACTTTTTTGCATTAATGAATACTTCAGAACAATTTCAACTTTGTTTATTTCCTTCAAAAACACTAAATGCTGTTCAGGAGTTCACAGAGCTATAACTTCAGTTTCATTTATTTTTATCCATTTGAAAAATTAAAAATCCGTACGTAATCATCACTCCAGATACCGTAATTATAAGACTCTTGTTTATAACAAACATATTTCCCCCAGTTACGTAAATATTTGAATTTCGTATGTCTTCAGCCATGATTGCATAACTGGTCAATTCTCGTTCGTTTAGGTTGAATGATGTGACAAGCCTAGAGCACCACACCAACGTATTCTGCAATTGCTTGAATTTTGTCACAACGTAATTTCCTGACAAAGTCAAAACGAAAAAAGCCCCCACTGCAGAAGCAAACATGACGGAAACTAAAGCACTCATAAAGAAATTATGAGTTTTCGTAATAAATGCAATACTGAGGCCATTGTAGAATATACACAGTAAGCTTCCGTACAAGAAAAGGACACAAGTAGAAAAAGCATTGTCCACATGTTCAACTAAAGCAAGAATACGATGAAATACTAAAATGTTTTCTGAAATCGATACTTGTGATAGACTTCTTTGCTCAAATCTTTTTTTCAGTTTGTAACTGTAATTCGATAATAAACTGCCGAGGTGCAAATACACTGACGAACTAAGAACGAGAACTGTACTACAAACTGCAGCGTTAAAAATATATATTATAGCAAGAGAACCAATAAGAATGTAATAAAGTAAGATTTTGGATTCTTCATCAAGTATTAAACTAAACAATTTTAAAGTCGGCTTTTCACGTTCTTGATGACCATTCAATAATACTAAAAGGACTAATGCACATACCGCTAAAATAGAAAATATCTGAGTGATTAACAACAGTGTGAATTTAAAGCAAGACACATGATTGTCATGGTTTATCTGAGCAATGATATGTACGGTCTTTTTCATGACAGCAATGATGTCACGTCTCTTGAAGAAAATCACCCAAGATGATGTTAAACACAAGAAAGTATAGGCGTAGAACGTAACTCGGAGCGAAACAGTGACAAGAAAATATTCAATATAACATGAGCAGAAAGCATAATTGACAGTAATGAGGGTAATGAAGATACCACTCATGTAGCGTATGAAAGGAGCTACATCATTATCTTCACTTTCCAAGCAATTCATGAAAAAAGGATGTCCAGTTAAAAACGCAAAAAACAGTATGAATTTGAACTGTTTAATGACCGGTTTGGTTTTGTTATAAGTGTGATATTTCTTTGACATCGTTCGAAAACCTATGTTATCGATTTCGTCGGTCCACATTGCTATCAAAAGGGAAATCTTTTAACATTTTTCTTTCATCAAATTTATAAACATAATGCGTAATCCACAAAAAGATTTGAAAATTTGAAATAGAATTGGGGAACACAGGTGGAAAGGAACAATGTGAATGATAATTGTTCATGGATTATTGTAGTTACTGCATACTGGCAAATTTTAAAAGTTGAAACTGACCAAATAATAAACAGCTTTTACAAACCGCTAACGATTTGAGTATTCTTTCCCAAAGAGCCACCATCAGTAGAACAATGTGAATAAACATAATGCATAACCCATTTAACTAAAACTAGAGAACACAGATAAGAATGAATATTTTGAAGTGTTATTCATTCATCCTGATAGCGTGTAAACTGCATTCTGGCTGATTTTATTTAAATTGATTCAAAAGCAATTCAACATAAACAGTGTATGCAAACCACCCAGCGATCTCTTTTTCCCCTATTCGTAATTTCACCATTTTAATAATGTAACAAAAATTATAAATATGCATCTTCATGACATTTTTTTCGATAACTTATCGTGACAGCTAATCGTTCATTTTGTATTGTTTACTGAACTGAAAGCTAATTATAAGATTAATCTCCGTTATTTTAAAGTGTTTTTGGGGTTGATGGAGCCATTCACAGTTTAAAAATATTTTAAAGGAACACTTATACAAAATAAGGGAATGTTTAAATTGCATTATTTCTAATGAGAATCGATACGTTTCAGATGATACCTGTGACATGAAACACGCAAGTACCCTTTTCTTCCATCTTTCCCTCGCATGCACATCTTTCATTCACACTCATTGACATTCATGACCCAGTCCATTGATTCTTTTGCATTTATAAAGTCTTATCAAAATAAATGAAGTTTTTTTTCTCTCGCAGACTGTAAATTGTCCTTTCACAAGTCAAGAATTTTTCCGTATTTTATTCTTTTATGTGCTAAATATTTTTAAAGGTACTTTGTTTAAACGCAAAACATTTTAAATGGAGTTATGGAGTTTGGAAATTACTCTTTGCATCATGAAATTGTCATTTCACATTAATGAGGTCTAATTTTTGGTAGAAGTACATGGAGTATATGACGTTAGATGAAATCACTGTAAGAAATTTTAAAACATTTTAGGCTAAATTTCATGATGTGAATAAAATATAACTTCAGAAAATTTAACCATTAACTTTCTAGAAGAGCTTTTTCCGACTTAATTTGAGGTTGAAATTAGAATATAATAAATGTTTGTTTCAAAAGAGCATCATTTGACAAGGAAGTGTACTAAGATTTTAAAGCTCACCATTTTCTTTTGAAAGTTGCGTCTTGTCGCCAGCCAAAATGCATTAGTACAAAATATTTCCTTAAAAAATCATTTAGAAAATATATTCCGTACAACCCAATGTAAATTTAAAATTTTTCTGCAAGATTACTTTTATGCCTAAATAAATAAAACTGGCAAATATTATATTATTTCAGAAGCTAATCACCTCCTCCCCATTCCAGCGTACTCTCCCGCCGCAAAACGCAATAAAGAAAGAAAATCGTGAAAGAAGGCGTATTGTGTCCTAAAAAATGTTGATACAACCATAAAAAAAGTCAAAAATATAGTTATAAATAAATAAGCCATGAAAAATAAAAAAACTTGAAAGTAAGGTTATGATTTGGGGAAATATGTGTCTGTTGGACTGCCGATTCTGCCTGTTTGTCCCCACCCCCCGTTTCCTAATAGCATTTTGAGGAAATTGTTTGATTCAAGAAATATTTTGTACATAGAAACATCTCAGTGGAGAAACATCATTTTCAAGTTTATTTTTTTTCAGTTGATTTTTTTTACCATTAACATTGGGGGAGGGGGGATGCTTACGGGAAAACTTGAAGCATACCTTGGACACAAGGGCCAATTATCAGACGGCGTTGGAAACAGCTACGAGGCAAATAATACACCTTTAATGATTTCTTAATTCCGTCATTTATGGGTTTTTTTTTTCAACAATTCGAAATTTTTCAACATCAGCTCGTACAAGGAAATTTGAAGCATCTAAACGTTCTGAACTATAAGACAGATTTGCTTCTAGCAAACTTCATTGTAAACAGCTCATAGTGTAGAACATGTACGGAAACATTTCTCCAGTGACACATTATCAGCTTCAATTATTTTTATCCATTTGAAAAATTAAAACTCCGTATGTAACCATCACTCCAGATACTGTAAGTATCAGACTCTTATTTATAACAAACATATTTCCCCCAGTTACGTAAACATTTGAAGTTCGTATATCTTCAGTCATGATGGCATAACTCATCAATTCTCGTTCGTTTAATCTGAATGATGTCACAAGTCGTGAGCACCACACCAATGTATTTTGCAACTGCTTGAATTTTGTGACAACGTTATTTCCTGACAAGGTCAAAATAAAAAAAGTTTCCGTCGCAGAAGCAAACATGACGGAAGTTAAAAGAATCAGATAGGAGTTTTGAGTTTCCGTAATTAATGCCATGCTGAGGCCATTGTAGAATACACACAACAAACTTCCATACAAACAAAGGACACAAGTAGAAAAAGCATCGTCTACATCTTCAACTAAAGCAAGAATACGATGAAATATCAAAATGTTTTCTGAAATCGATTCCTGTGACAGAGTTTTTTGCTCAAATCTTTTTTTCAACTTGTAACTGTAATTCGATAGTATATTGGCGAGGTACAAATATACTGGCGAACTCAGAAGAAGAACAGTGCCACAAATTGCTGCGCTAAATGTATACGTTATAACGACAGAACCTACAACAACATAATAAAACACAATTTTGGATTCTCCTTCGAATGCAAAACCAAGAAAGTTAAATACCGGCATTTTACTTTCATCGTAATCATGGAATGCTATTAAAAGGACAGTTGCGCATACTGATAAAACCGACATCACTTGAGGCACTACCAACAGTGCGAGTTTGAAGCAAGACACATGATTGCCAAGGTTTACCTGAGCAATGATATTCACTGTCTTTTTCATGACAGCAATGATGTCACGCCTCTTGAAGAAGAGCATCCAAGAACATGTCAAAGAACATGAAGAAAAGGCGAAGAAAGTTACTCGGAGCGAAACAGTGGTAAGGAAGTATTCCATGTAACTGAAGCAGAAAACGAGGTTGGCAGTGATGAGAGTAATAAATAAACCACTCAGATAGCGTATGACAGTAGCAACATCATTGTCGTCACTTTCTAAGCAGTTAATGAAGAAAGGATGACCAGTTAAAAATGCATACATCAGCAAGAATTTAAACTGTTTAATTACCGGTAGTATAAGTAGTTCTGTCTTGTTGTATATCTGTCCTTTTTTTGACATTGTTTGAAAATATATATTATCGGTCCACATTGCCATCAAAAGTTACAAAACTATGAAATCTTCTGTGCTTGTTTTTTAGAAGACTCGGCTTCTTTGCAATGATCAAAGCTTATATACATAATACAGTATTAACTGAAAGCTATGAATATTTGAAATAAGATTAGAGAACGCACAAAGGAACAATGTGTCTCGACAGAGTGTCATAATTGCTGCTTATTGGTTAATTTGAAAAAAAAATGGAACTGACTGAAGAACAATGAAGCGTAAACAGCTTACACAAACCTCTAATGGTTTTAGAGTGTTCTTCTCTCCAAGAGCTCTCGTAATTTCAGCTTTTAATAATGTAAGAATGATCCATAAATATGCTAATTTCATGACATCTTTTCCGATAACCTATCGTGAGAAATAATAATTCATTTTGTATTGTTCACTGAAATGAACACTAATAATAACCGTAGCGTTGATTTCCGATATTGTAAGATGCATTGTGGTTGATGAAACCACTTACTGTTTAGAAATATTTATAAGAAATAATTAAGGAAAATAAGTTATTGTTTAAACTGCATTTTTTTAATGATCTAGTGTGAACGTCGATTCATTTCAGATGTTCCATGCAACTTGAAAGTTTTCGTTCGCTTTCTGTCACATTTATTTCATACTCCTTTCTCAAAAGATAACAACTCGTCAGACATTTCAAAGCACAATACAATGATTTGTGGCACGAAGGGGTTCTTTCAATTAAAATAAGTTATGATTCAGACTTTACATATATATATATATAAAT
This sequence comes from Octonoba sinensis, assembly GCA_038502835.1. Taxonomy (NCBI): domain Eukaryota; kingdom Metazoa; phylum Arthropoda; class Arachnida; order Araneae; family Uloboridae; genus Octonoba; species Octonoba sinensis. The sequence continues at coordinate 85,447,652 of CM076604.1, forward strand.
AGACAGCAGAGAGGAGCACTAAAACATACATAAGAAGTCTCTAATAAATAATACAAAAATAAATAAACTTCAAAAATTCATAAAACTCGAAAAAATAACCAAAATAAAAAACCGTTTGCAGTTTTAGCATTGATAAGTCACGGGATTATATATATATATATATATTAAATCCCGGGAGCATCGATCCCGTCCATCCAATGAGGACGAGCACCCTTTCCTCCATAGCAGATAACTCTTTCTCTGTGCTCCTTCCACCCCCGGTCTTGTTTCGGTCTTTAACTATTGCCAGATGGCGGCTTTTAAACATGCTCTTATGGTCGGACTAGAGTCCCTGTATCTTAGCGAGAGTAGCGTCAAAGCGGTATCATTTTCCTATTGGTGGAAGGTTTGAACCCTCCGCCCGAGGCAGTGCCTTCTTTCGTCCCATAGCTTTAACGTGGAGACGATTAAATGCCATGAAAAAACACGGGAATCCGTAAAATTAAAGGCAAATACATTTTTAAAATTCTTTTATTATTGTTCTAAAATGTTTAAAATATAGGAATGTAGCTTTATTTTGGGCCATATGCTCCTATTTATTTAATTATTTCTTTATTGAAATAAGTGCATGCCTTCTTAATGCTAATATTCCATGTTGACCCGCTATTTTTGGCCCTAATTGTCATTTTCCCTAATAAATAAATAGCTAGTATCCTAAAGTAATTAAAAAACATCGCTTCAAGATTAAGAAAGTGTTTAAATTTAGTAAAATTAAGTTATTTTAACGAATACTTTGTATCTTCGACTTGGCGTGATTTGCTTATGCTTGGCGACTAGTGGAATGTAAACATATCGGCCGCTTCCACACATTCTTGTCAGTCATTTATGAATGGATTTTCTTATATATAAGCGGGCTTATTCTGACGAATTTTAAAATAGGCAGGGTAGTTAGCTGTGTAGGAGGCCAAGTTTTACTGCCCTTCAAAACCAATTATCAATTTCAAAAATGTTCTATAATGTCATCTTCATTTTCCTACTAAATTACTTGAAGTTAGGGAGTTACGAGGGGGGAGGGCGCATATGCGGAGCTGAATTCGGCCTCGGAGAAAGTTTTCCGTATTTGCTCTTAATTTAATGAATACCTTCATGGGGAAATTGTATTTTTTCACATAAGGGGATCATTCATAAATGATGTCACGCTTCGAGGGGGGTGGGTAACAAGAAGTGTGACATCAGGCTTATACAACATAGCGGGACAAAGGGGGGAGGGGGTCAAATATATCAAAAAAAAAAAAAAACGCGTGCATTTATGAACGGTCTCTAAGTACATTCTTTCTTCTTAGAATATTTTTTAACATAACTTTTACATAACGAGTTTTATATAAAAATATCACTGATTAAATAATAATTCCAATTTTTTTTTTACCAATTCATTATTTTACTATTCATATATTTCTAGCATTACTGCTTTAAATTTTCCTTTAGTTTCCCTAAGAAATAAAAAAAAACGAGCAATCTTTTAATGATTTATTAATGCAATATTATCAACACACACACACACAAAAAAAAACTTTCAGAATTAAAAATCGAAGAAATAATATTGAAAATAATAAATTTCTAAATATCATTATTTATTTTTGAATCAATTAAAGAGTAACAATTTCCATGTTCTCATATTTAACATAACGTAATTTAAAGCTGCGAATGATTAAACTATCCTGGACTTGTTGAGACCAAAGATATTTTTAAAAAACGTTTGTGGCTTACGCAAAAAGTAGCTTTTAATTCAAACAGAAATTTTGCTTTCAAGTGGAAAAAATTTCCCGTTAACTAACGATTATCGTTTAGCGGAAATCCTTGAGTGAGTATGAAGCCAACCTTGCACTCGGCGGCAACCCTGTTTTTCGTCTGGAGGCAGTTTTCCCCCGATCTGTCGTTACTCTGAGGACTACGTCTTAATAAAGGAACTCTAGGTCGGACCAGCTCTAAAAATGAGACAGATCAGAACAAAAATTAATACTGGAAGTATGGAAACATTACTAATGGTTAATTGTTGGTAATTCATGTTGTCAGCATGAAACTTGTTTGTAGTGCACTATAAAAATTAAGGTATTTAGGAGTAAAAAGGGCCTACCATGCTAAGATCGACAAAAGAATTTTACATCGCCAAATCAAATGTAGAAAACAAGTTTATCGAAAAGCACTTTTATTGAATTTAAAAAGGAGTTGGGGAAGGGACAAGAAGTTAAGGGATGCTCGGCCGTGTTGTAAGTAGGCAATTAACCACCGAGGGGGAGCACCAAATTTCCCTTTGCAGGGTGGTGCAAACAATTCTAGTGACGCCACTGAAGAGAATTGCCAAAACTTTAATGCACACGACATTTGACATTGGTGACCACTTCTCAAAATTAGGGAATGTCCCGCAAATTACATAAGGGTAGAAGCCATGGTTATTAGCCAGGTGAAATGCTACCTTGACAGTCAAAATTTTGTGCATACTTAAGATACCATAAATAGGGATGTACCGAGTAGCACTTTGGCCGAGTACTCGGCCATTTACTATAAACTGGCCGAGTACCGAGTAGGCGTGTACTAGGCAATTCACTACTCGGTCGAATACCGAGTACTGCATACCGAGTAGTTGTGAATAAAAAAAGATTTTAAAAGATATTTATAATAAAAAATAAAATCGCCTGTCTCCTGGAAAATGTAGAAAAACTATTATTTGCATATTTATTGTACTAATCAGTTATAAATTTATCTACTATTAGTAATCTTTAAAACAATTACGAAATTTTTACAGCTACTCGGTAATGGCCGAGTACTCGGCTAGAATTTTGCAAGTAGTAAAATTCTAACCGAGTACTGGGTACATCCCTAATTATAAACATCAAAGGGAAATAGCAATAAGAAAAAATGATTAGAAAATAGTAATCTCTGTCTCATGTGCACACCGTGTTAGCGCAAAACTTGTCTTTGCATGGTGCCAGTGAAATTTTTTTTTTTCAATGCTTCTTCTTTGCTTTCTATTCTAAAAGATCATACATACCTTCAGAGGACCCTCCCTCCCCCTTGACTGAGTTTTGACAAATATTGTTGGAAAAACAAATGGTTGTAATGATTACTTCATTATTAAACTTTTTTGTAGTTTTCATAACAAACAAAAGACATTGTGTCTGAAATTTCTCAAATTTTGTTAAACAGCAGCATATTTTCAAGACTTTTCATTATGCAACTTATCTTTATGTTTCATATGGTAGTACTGTATTTATAATTTTCTATTCTCATACTTATTCGACAGTGCACCACGGTGTATTTTGTACATGCATACACTGCCATTTCTCAAAGAAAATAATTACTTAATAATGGTTGAACTGCACATGTCGATTTTTAGACATGCAGTGGACCAAATAATCTAAAAGTACTCAAATTTTGTAATTCGAAAATACGGAAATTTTACAGTGGTCCATTTTAGCTTCGAATTATTCTAGTTCATATGGTACATTTTAATTGGAAAGTACATGGCATTCTTTTTAAGTCTTAATGTAGTAAACTATAGAAATAAAGCACATTTAAAACAAAGAAGATTCATTGACTTCAGCAAATAATATGTAAAAAGCGAATAGTATATAAAAAAATTATTTACCTTTTGCCAATTCTTTATGGTTTTCACACCTCCCCCTGCTGCATTCAATCGTTCCGTTAGTTGCTCCCAATCTTTGTTTCGATCGAGAGCTGTATATGTATTCGACAACTTATTTCCGTTTAGCAACGGGTTATTTTCCATTTCTGTGGTAATCATTTCGATTTGGTGTTTCTTGACTCGAATGTTTTTGCTGGCCATCTTACTGAGCAAAACAAGTGCAAATGTTTATGCAAGTAGTCGCAAGTGAGAACATCGTAGCCGTTCCGGCCATTTGATTGGTCAATCATTTTTTATATCGATATATAAGCGAGTGGAGAGAAAAATAGTCACTGGAGGGTGTCGTGGTAGGGTCAAGTGCAGGCAACCGACTATTTTCTCGGCTGTTCTCGGATTCCGTGAAGGGAGAAACTGACGTCACGAGAAGTTGACGGGACCTTCGTGGTAGCCTTCGCTCCTATTAGTTCAAAACATAAACTCGGAAGATAAAACTGAATTTTAAAAACAAAAAAAAGTTTGTTTTATGTTATGTTTATGTAAGGTCATTGGATATAAATGTTATATCTACAGTTGTTAGCCTCTGATAATGCATAATATCGAAGAAAACAATTACCAGGTAGGTCGTTACAAGAAGCACATCTGAAAAAAAAACAATTTGTGAAAATTTTTTTGCAAGTATACGGTATTCGTAAAATGGTGCATATATAACCAGATTAAACTGAACTTTTTTGTCCCGTGGTAGAAGCTCGGTTCCCGTTGAACACCGAAAGTGAAGCAACATTGACTGAGGTCAGTGTTTGGGAGGGTGACAACCTCTCGCGGCTGGTTGCTGTGGTGTCCGTGTACGCTAAAGGGTGCTGGTGCACGTTAAATAGGTCGTGGCTCCAATGTCCTCCAAGTGAAACGATACCTCTATGGGTGCCAATCCCAGGTGACGGTCTCTCATCTGAGAGCTGGTTCAAAAATTAAGAGACCTTTCAAAGGGGCGGAAATCAGACTCCTGCCTACAAGGGCCTCGTTAGACTCAGGAGCAGCGCACCCATTCTTCTGCGCATACGAGCGAGGACTCGACAACAACAACAACAAACTGAACTTTGTAGTTTTGCAATGTAGCCTAAATGTAATGAAATAAAAAGTTTGAATAAAAAGCTTAAAATAGCTGCCAATTGCACAGATCGTTTGCATGTTTCAGAAAATTTCTTTTCTGAAAATTCTGAAAATAAAAACGCTTTAATGATTTGTAACACATATAATTTAAACACCTAGATAAAAGAAATCATTTTCTTGTGTTCGCCAAAAACATGTGGTTTCCTATACATTGCCACCTTCACTTGTTAAACTATCTTTTAATTAATGTGTAATATGTCCATAGGGCTCAGATTTAAACTAATTAAATAAGGAGGAAGGTAATTATTGAATAAGCAGGGAAAACTGATTTGGGCCTTGCGTAAACTGAGAACTTAAACTTTCTGTTGCTACTGTTGTTATATAATATTTTATTCGCAATCAAAAAAACTATCAAACAAGTTATTTTCATAATTTCCCCTTTATGAGTCAAAGATGATGACTCTGTAAACGCCGTTAATAGTGTATTTTCGTTGCAGTACAATAATTCCCTTGACGTAGGCAATGGATTGAACTGCTAGTTAATGAATAAAAAAAGAGAGCCCAAATGTGCATTAGTATTTGATTTTTTTTTCTTAGAGATCATTCATAAATGATGTCACGCTTCAAGGGGAGAAGGGGTCGTGAAATTGTGACAAATTGTGACAAGGGGAGCGGAGAGGGTAACAAGAAGTGTGACATCATGCTTATGAAGCATAGCGTGACACGTGACAAAGGGGGGGGGGAGCGAGGGGTACAACGAAGAGTGACATTTTGTGACATAGAAGGGAGGGGGTCAAATATATGGGAAAAAAGCGTGACATCATTTATGAATGGTAATTTATAGCATTTTAACTTTTTCAAAGGTTATTTACTCATCCAATCCTTTTAGTGTGGATGAGCAATTGAACTTTTAGAATCAAATTAGACGTCTACTATTTTTTACAGACTAGATATTACGTGTTATTATTATTCATTTATTATTTCGTAATCATGCACATCGCGTAGTTAAGCATTTAGTTTCTCGAGGGCGTGGGAACTATTTTATCAATCCTTTACTGGTTTTTACCCTGAGAATTAACTTTTTAAATTATCGATTATCCTCTTCGGAAATAAATTCCACGTACATGTGCTTCATGAAATGTAAACCATTCATTTATTTATTTGACCATTTTGATCTCACTTCCAGAAAACTGATAAATATGTAGCTTTAGAAAAAGAAATTGGAGTTAGAAGTTTTTTGATGAAAGATTTTTTAATGAAAAGAATGTTTTTATGATTTCTCAAAATCGCTTCGAGTCACGAAAATGGAAGTAGTTCCTCGTCCAGCATGACATTTAATTTGACGCGTCTCAGCGAAAAACAAAAACTGTGTACGGAGAGGGGAGGGGGGGGGGGGTCGAAAGCCCGAAACTTTTCGCAATGTAGCACTTATACCTTTCCTTAACATGTATACGTCGAAGTTAGGCTTCCCCTGCCCCGAAAAAAAAATTGTGGATACGGCCCTGACCGCAGATTCATTTTTAAGTGATGGGTTTGCTACAAAAATTACCTGTTTTGATCTTTTTTGCAATTTCTCTTGTGACAAGTTTCTTTGACATTTATTTTTCCCGCAATTAAAAACAAAAAATGTTTTTCCATTGTTTAATGCACTAAATGTACGGAAGACATGCAGGTCATTGTATATTTCCAACAAAATGAATTTAATTAAAAATTTAAGATTTAGACGTAAAAAGTTCCCCAAGATTTTAACTGAAAAGATACGCATGTTTAAGTCAAAAGCAAAAGGAAAATTGAACTCCCCAGAAATCACAAAATAAAAATAATAATATTTGTCTAAATGTGTTATTTTCGATCGCGTTTACTGGCGCCATCTAGTTTTTTATTTTACAGATAATATGCGAACATGCAATTTTCTACTTGGATAGTTTAGATAAATTATGATACTGGTTTTGTCATGTGTAGTGTAAAAATGAAACAAATCAAATAAATTTATAACATTAACTAAAGATTTAATGGACTAATGAAATCATGTTTATACTTATACCAGGGGCAGGACCGGCGCGAGGTAATTTTGCGGCCTAGGCAAAGTTGATTGGCACGCCCCTTCCTTAGAAAATTATATTTTTTTAATTAAAAAAAACAGTAATAAACAAATAATTAGTATTTTATATATTAGTTAAACATTCTTCAAAAATCGCATTTATTCCAAAGTTAAAAATCAATTTTAATTGCAAATAAATTAAGAAACAACAGCAATCAACAAATAATTAGTATTTTATAATAATTAAACTTTCCTCAAAATTTACACGATTCCAAAATTAAAACTTAATTTTTCTGGTTTTCATCCTTGCAAAATTTCCTACTAACACTTTTAAGTCTAAAGTTGAAGCTTCATCACACTCAATTTAAATTGTTGCAAAGGCCACGAGTCTGTTTTACGACATAGTTGAACGCAAGTAATTTTTGATAAGTTTCAATTTCAAGAAGAAACGTTCACCACATGCCACTGACACGGGAAGAGTCAGCAGAATACTGGGCCACAAAAACGTTCGATAAGGAATCCTCAATTTTTTGTTGCACTAAATAGGAGTATTTGTGGTGGCGGCATTGATCTTGGGAGCCTTCTAGCCACTACTTGAAGCTCACGGCAGAGATGATCACCTAATATTAGCGTGCCTCTACCCAATATCTTTGTTAACATTGTGCGTCAAAGACATTCTAACTTTTGCAACATATTAGTATTTCTGACGGTAACTTTTTGTTTACTCTAAATGTCAAAAAGAAAGCCAAATAAATTTTTATGGTGTTCCGTTAAAGCTGTTGGAATCTTTCATCAATGGACTGATTGACCCAGAGCATATTTTAAGGAATTTTCACTGGGCGACATGAAGGTCTGCTTCCCCTAAGGCCCATGCCCCCTAAAAAAAATCATTATCCGTTGAGGTTGTTTGAATTAAATTGCATACATATATTTTAACAATGTTAAACTGCTATTGCGACTTTTTTTTACTGAATTTACTACTCGGTTTGAAAAAAAAAAAAATTTTTTTTTTTGAAAAAGCCTAGCCTACCTGGGTTTTCGATGAAAATTCCGGGCTTTTGCAGAAACCTTTAAATATCGATTTCTATTTAAGCAACATACTAAGCCATTGTTTGGCTATTTATTCATTTCATGGCGCTGCTAAATATATCATTTTTAAATCATGCGTCTAAATCAAATATTATGTTTTTAAAAGAATCTTGAAAATCTAGAAAAAATCCAAACTAACCCCTCCTCCCTCCGTCCAATTATTGATCATATTTCATAAGCTTTTATGTGTTGGCCATTTTTTTTTTTTTTTTGAAGTTTTTTTCATTTGGGGGATACTCAATAAGAAATATCCATAAGAAATGTTCCCAATCGCATTGCTGTTTCAGCTCAACATTGGGAGGGGGGGGGGGGAATAGAGCCATATGAAGGGTCCCTCCCTGACCGGAGATATGAAATTCTAACATTTGAAGGGGGTCCGGGGGATTCTCATGCGTGAAAATTTTGAAGACTAGATGCAAACTGGAGCATTTTGAGGCCATAAAAGACGCATTTGGGGGTGCAAAAATTTTAGGAAAAAAGCAAACCCAAACTTTTTAAAGTTTAAACGCTTTTACTCATGAAAATGCAGAACAAAATTCGCATTTTGTTTTAAATCCAGGGGGCAGGACCCCCTCCCCTTCTTATTTACACCCATATCGAAAAGCCCCAAGTCTGCCTTCTCAAGCGACATACAAGCTCCACGTCTCTTCCCAAAAGGATGCTTTGAAAATTTGTAAAAGAAAGACTATTGTATTGTTTGAGCATTACATGATTTATGTTTCACTATAACAAAAAAGAATTCTTAATTTTTTTTTAAATTAAAGTTTTTAAATTTTGACATTGCACAATTCACTGCTTCCTAAAACTGCCTTCCCTGGAGCAGTTGCCTGCCACAGGGGCCGGCCAACTGATCAACGACGCAACATGTTCAGTATACCTCAATTTTAGAGTTTCCGACAGTTTATACAAAAAAAAATTTCTATTAATAGGTTGAAGTATTAAAAACCCAATCTTTAGCTATACTTGGTAACGTTAGAGGAAGGAGTGTGGGCTCTACCCCAGAAATTTTCATAACTGACAGCCTAAAAGTGAAATTTTAGGCTATGGTAAACTTAGGGGAAAGAGAAGGTTGGGGTCGGGGTTTTCTCCCGATTTTTTTTTTTTTTTTCAATTGAAGTTAATTTTACAGTGGCGTAACTAGACTTAGTGGCGCCCGGAGCGAAAATTGAGAATGCTACCCTTAAACAGTAGAACAGCCCCGAAGTGCAAAACCGCCCCCCCCCCCCGTTTTGGCGGTATGAGTTTGGTGACCACCACATTTTTTTTCGATCGGTAGGATCCAGATTTATATAACATTTCTATTAATTATGTACACGCACATCCAAGGGTCAAAATTAATGTGCCATTTATATTATTCAGAGACATTAGGTTGAATAAATTTCAACTAATTTTTCCAACCGATATTCTTTTTTTAGAGAATTGCGTCATGGTATTCGTAACAGCGATATAAAAATCTAGAAGCTAATATTTGCGCAAAAATAGGTTTAGAAATTGAAGTCTAAAACACACAATTCTAGTCTGCTGTTGATGAAGTGGTTGTTGTGACACACCTTCATCAATGAGGCTGGGCCTGGGGAAAAGGGAGGGGTTCAGGCGATCACTTCACCCCTCACTATTGAGGAATTTTGAAGAACCTGTTTTTGCATTGAATTTATATATTGAATAAAGGAAAACCAAGAAAGCGCCCCTCTATCGAATCTATGAAGGTTAGTCTATGAAGGTTAGATACAACAACCACTTCATCTCTTTGTTCCTCAAAGCAACAGCCGATCCGGACAATTTCAAATACTATCAAGTTGGCACTTCCTTATGTTTAAAGTCTCCGCGAATAGTTTGATAACATTTGCTGCGAAACATTAATAATTTATAACCGTTGCATAAATTATTGAAGGCAATGGCAGAAATAGAGATGCAACAAATTTATTGTTTTTTGTAAACAGTATTTTTAGCTCCCAAATCCTTAAAATCTAACTACAAAATGCTTAACTTACTCTCATACTAGCTCATGAAAATTTTAAATTCATGAAGAGTTGTAAAATTATAAACCGATCGAAGTGTTAAATTTCTTTATAGTAGAGTCGATGAAATCCTTAGGATATAAAATTGTGTACATGAAATAGAGAAATTTCTAAAGGGGCAGGGTGTCCAGTGTGCAATAAGGGCGTAACTTGGTTTGTTTGTGCCTTTCCCCCTTGATCCTCGCAGCAAAAAGGCGTTCCCATAGTCGTAAATTGCATTCACGCCCCAATAATACGACATACTTGAAATTTGAACCAGTGCTTCACTTAAACTCCTGAGCTCCCCCTTCTTCTTCACGTCGACGCTAGTTACGCCGCTGGTGTGAAATTACAAGTAGTGAAGAATAAACACGAAAACATTAAAAATGAAATATTATGCACTAAACACACTGGTCGAATTGCATAATTTACTGTTCGTCGGCATCAAGATCAAAATAATTTTAAATGAACTGCAATGAAAAAAGTTATAAGATAGGTAAAATTATTACTTTATGCATTATCCTTTTATGAACACATAAATAACATTTTTTCAAAGATAGACGAAGTGCATACATTGTACTTACGACTAGTTGCGATGTTGCCGAATATTTCTACTGCATAAAAAGTTTTAGAGCAATGACTCTCTCATCTTCACAATCAGAATTTACTTATAAAGTTGCAAAAGTTCAAGACTATCCACATTTCATTAATTCGTTTAGCAATGAAAAAAAATAGATTTCTTTCTTCTTACAAAAACACTAAAATGTCGGTCGGATTCGGGCTGTCCAAAAATGCTCTATCTGATCATTTCCGGTGCTGTCTCAGAACCTGTGCACCTAGGGTGAATTAAAGTCAATTTTTCCTATTTAAAGTCTTTAGAACTTTTAGGTAATTCTGCAGCCAATTTTTAGGAACAAAAAACCTAATTTTTGTCGTTTTTTACTTATGACTGAGTTGGCAAAATACAAATTTTGTTTTTGAGCAGAAACAACGCTGAGAAACGGGGAGATGACACTTCAAAACAAGTTGGCAAATGAAAAATGACTACAAACCCAATTTGAGAGCCTTTTTCCCGACAGGCGACCGGTCGGGTGATAAGACAGTATAATTACAGCTTCCTTGAAAATAGTCCTTTTGACCATTGTCCATTAACCGATTTCGGTGGATTCGTCGGCGTTCTTTGAAGGGATTGCTTCCTGTGAACCCTGTGGGAATAGAGTGCAGTGAGGAACAATTAAGTTTTCCTATTATCAGTCTCAATGGGCGGATTCTAATAAAAGATTACAGCTGCTATTTGAGCAATATTTTATTATCATTCCCTTAAACTACTCTTTATGGCTTGGGGGTACTTCCATATTGTTCCTTTAGCCCCATGTCATTCAGAATCATCTGAAATAATCTGATGAGAGTCGGACGCGGGAATGACTTTCTTTATTAAGGCTATTTTGAAGAATAGCAAGGAAGCAAAGCAAAAAGTACACCTAGGGGGTGCAGAAAAAGCCGAAACCGGACGTCACTCTGTGGCCACTGTCCTTCCCCCCCCCCCTCCTCCCCTTAATATTCTCGTGATCTTTTGGAGCAATGCAAATGCTGGTAACTTTTCGAGAAAAAAATCTTCGCCCTGTTGGCGAAAAAAAAAGTTGAAAAACAAGATTGGCGTTTTGTTGGGTTGGACATGCCGGACTTTTTGCCGCCCCCTGAAACTGCCGCCGGGGCGGACCGCTCCCCGCTCTAGTTACACCACTGTAATTTTAGACTGTTTTAGGTGACTCTAGGGAAGAAAGAATTCGTGCGCTTACTCTCGGGAATCTCTAAAAACAAATTTAGGATTATCTTTGATGACGTTAGGAAAGATGGGGAGAGGGGGATTAAAGACTCTCTCCCCCCTTCGGAAAATTTTCAAAATTGAAATCGTAATAAGAAGTTCCGTCTAGAACTAGACGAGTTTACTCTTCCGTATACGCCCCCCTCCCCTCCTACTTCAAATTTATAATCTCGCTCTCTCTCTCTCTCTCTCTTTCTCATAAGCTTTAGTTCTTAATTTCCTCAAATATGCTTTTTTCAACGGTTAATACACATTTATTCACTCACTCATTCAGTCATTTATTTATTTATTTATTCAGTCATTTTCATTTATTAATTCATTCATTCACTCACTCATTCAGTCATTTATTTATTTATTTATTCAGTCCAATTTCATTTATTCATTTATTGTCCATAGGCACTAATGTTAAGATTCTTTTAACTGTTCAAAACTAAACGAAAAATTGTTCAAATCAAAATTAAAATATAGAAATGAGGTGCCCTCGCCAAGATCTTTTGAATACAAAAAAAAAAAAAAAAATCTTTCGAATTGGAGAAATCCCTCAAAGTTATTAGGGGGGAACAGACAGACACACATTTTATCCATCTCAAAACCGTACTTTCAATTTTTCTTATTTTTCAATCTTTATTTAATTACTTCACTTATTTGCAACGAAATTTTTTCAATATATTAAGCCTGTTTTCGTGCTGTATTATTATTATTTTTTTACTTTCACGGGAAAGTGGCTAATTAACGCATTTTTAGATGATTTCTGATGTAGTTATGGGAAAGTAGGTTCGGAAACTTTGTATAGTACTTTTTCGACATTGTAGTTCTAAAAGCGCAATTAGAGTGTCTTTTTTTCTGTTAATTAAAAGCCTCCTCTCCCAGGCAATTTTTTCAATTTTGAGTTCCAACAACGCAATTTTAGGTGATCTTTGGCGACGTCAGGGGATGCATCTGCTTTTCCTCAAATATTTCTAAAAACAAAATTTTAGGCTATAGGAGGAGGGATGGTGTATTCGTTGCTTTCCAGCGGATTGTTTTTGAAATTATCTTCCTAAAAAGTCTTTTGACAATGTTTGATAACTTTAAGTATCCGTCAGAAATTTTTGAAGTTTATGCATTCAGAAAACGTTTTTGCATTGATAACCAGAGAAAGTAGAAACTGAAGAAGCATTCATGAATAGTGTGGGGTTTCGTATGTTATCGAGGAACGCGGAGATCACAAACTCGTACAGACTAGAGCACTAATGGGCGAATGAGCATTATCGGAGTCATTAACGACTAGTGTGGACGGCGTCCGAACGGGAGCCCCCCACTGTGACGCGAACGTCCCCCATGCTCGCTCGGAGAGCGGTTTTTGGACGAACCCTTTGAGCTAGTTTGGACGGTTTTGAACGCATTCCGGCAAACAGTGCAGAGATGGAAGACTGGAATCAAGCCGACATTTTTGGCCTCATTGAGAAATACAGAGAGTTCCAAATACTTTGAAACCCTCAAGCTCAAGATTCTTATTACGTCAACCAATACAAAAAAGAGGATGCATGGATTGAAATATCTAAGCAATTAAATAGTAGCAAAGAAAATTGTGAAAAAAAAGTTGGAAAGTCATTTCAATTTTAAAATTAAAGTCTTGCCCCAAGTTTCACCCCAAAGTGAAACTGAAAGATATTTGTAGATTAAATTCAAATTTGGGTTTCATATCTATAACACTTGCTCCCATAAATAAAAGCATTATATACACGTAGCGTAACTGTTGCCTTTGTACTTTGAAGAAGAAGAGAAAAGTCATAACAAACCATTAAATACAGTAGTATTAAAGCATTGGAAGTTAAAATAATTAAACAACGTACGTTTTAAATGTTAGCGAATTGCAGATGATAATTAATAAATCGAAAATATTAGGTAAATATAAAACGAAATATGCAACAATTTAAACTGAAGCTTTTGGTTTAAAAGCATATTTTGAGCTTAAAATATTGTGATACGTTTTTATCTTCAAAAATCTTAATTTTGATTAGTTATTCATAGGTAATGGAATGACACAAATGGATGTCATTCTGTTACTATGCGATTTCAATAACTTTAATTCCATAATCGAAAAATTTATTTTCACGTGAAATGTTGAAAATAACTAGAAAAATTTTTTGTAATAAAATGCAATTCAATGCAGCTTTTTTCTGGCATTAGTTAGCGGATTAATTTTTGCATTATTATTGTTATTAAACATAGTTGCAGTTGCTAGCCACGTCCTTACCACGAAAGGGCTGAGTTTGAAATGTAATTTTAAATTGAAATTTTGATTAATTTTACGTATTATTTAAAATTCATCGAGAAGTTCATAGTTTGAACTTGATTTTTTAATTCGAAATGTACGCGCAAGAAATGTACGCGAAATGTACGCGCTTCCCGGGGTCTCCAAACTCCCCTCATCAACCCCCCACTGAGCTAAACTTGCTCGTTCGCCCATTTGTGCTCTAGTCTGTACGCGGCTTTAGTCAAAAGAGTTCAGCTCAGGAGCTGACAAATACATGCCGGATTGGAATGAAATTGAAAAATTAATTTTTGTTTTAAGGAAAAAACGACATTTTTAAAAACTATAATGTTTTCCGTTACTTTTTTTTACCGGCACCATCTGTAGTGACTGGGTGACAACATCTCGCCACTGGGCGACATTACTGTCGCCCACTTTCTATCTTATTTTATGCTCTGGAATGACCATGTCAAGAAGTAAGTAAATATAATCTACTTTTAAAATTTTGCTTCCGATCTTCTGGTCGAATATTTGCGGCATTTTGGATCACTCAATTACTATTTCCCTCTTTCATTTACTGGCGCCATCTAGCATTCAGCTTCAGAGTAAATGTACTAAGATTTAAAATACGGTTTTTCAGTTTATAATTCGATAGGAAATCTGACAACTTGACAGAAAGAAACGTTGAAGTAATGATCTATAATATGACGTGCATTTTAAAGGGAAGGATCAAGTTGGAGTTTTCAACGTATTCAGATGTTTCCATGCTTTATTCTTGAAATCAAAGAAAGGAAAAAGAAACGCTTTTTCCTTAAATTTACAATTTAAAACACTGAACTTATAGTATCCAGATTAGAGGGATTAAATGCTTTACATTTAAACACTACCTGCTAGGTAGTATATTTATTTGTCCACGGACATCTATTGTTTGTAAAAATGGATGTCCATCAGGACCCCAAATTCTGCCACAGGACAAAATCCTGATTTACGCCCCCCCCCCCCTCCATCCAACTCCTATCCAAAAACCTCTTGCCTTATCCGTCTTTTCCCCGGGTGTTGTGTGCCCTGTCTGAGGCCGGATTTGTTCCTGTTTCTCCTCCCTTTCGCGAAGCCCTGAAAACTATTCCAAGCTAGGAGATTTGAAATTCGAAAAAAATGATTGTGTTCGTTATCTGTAAGAATGCTCGTTACCGATATATAGTAGTTTGCGGTTATAATTTGAACTTGCGAAAAATTGTCCGATTTTCCATTAACATACAGAACAGTAGATCTCTTTGCAGAAGATGTACTATGCACTATTGGTTCCATTAGTTGTTATAAGCATCGTTTATCAGTGTAATCAATAAAATTCTAAACTATATAGAACGGTTGAAATCCTAGGTGGACTTCGTGTCCCAGATTACTAAAAACCGACTACGAAATACAACGTCTACGCAGTCAACGGTAGCAGAGACTATTCGCAGCCAATTAGGCCATTGAGCACATTTTAGCATTTTCCTTTTCAGCACAACCATCACCAAAATTAATTATTTCCAAGAAATAAAGATCGGCCTCAATTTTTAAAGTGATATTGAATGAAACTCACTAGTGAAAGCAGTTTATTTTAGTTTATTTAGGTGTACGAAGGACATTAATCCCAAATTTGATACGAGACCTCCCCCCCCCCCAAAAAAAAAAAACGCGTTGACAATTAATGACTTTCTTCGCTAAAAATCATACACATTTGTTGAATCTGAAACTTAGCTTTTTTATTGTTTACTAGCTGTACCCGGCCACGCGTTGCTGTGGCTCAGTATGGTTCTATGGAAAAGCAAGAAAAAGCACATATATGTTTCATTTGACAATGCTTGTTGTTTCATTGTCTGAAAATATAGATTGTCTGGTTTACCCATTCTAGAACACGCAATTTATAACTGTACACATGAGAAAATCTAAAAAATAACATTATTCTTTAAACAACTTTGATACGACTTTTAAATATAATTTTTGAAGTCGGTGCAAAATTATGACAGTCTTATTATAATTACACCATGCGTTATTTTACACTGAAACTATTGCAAACTCTACGCTATTTATATTTGTAATTGGTTCATAGTTACAAAAGGAATCATGCATCAAAATCCATTATAATTTTGCACCGACTTCAAAAATTATATTTAAAAGTCGTGTCCAAGTTGTTTAAAGAATAATGTTAATTTTTACTTCTCAGCGCAATTTATAGTTTGAAGTCGGTTCTATTTTTTCCAAAAATTATTTTATTTTATTATTTTTAGTGTAAATACATTTTTATATAAATACTCTATTTTTAAGACATATACATCAAAGGGGAAACACTTGAGGGAATGACACTAAAAACTAACCGTTTGTAAAATAAATTTCGTTTTAAAACCGATTTTAAAGGGTCACTGGAGCAAGCAAACTGATTGGATTTAATTTCTTCTTCAGAGAAGCCTTCAATCTATTTCTTGTTATAATTGGTTTTAATGTAACAATGAGTTTCATTTTTATTAACAACTTTCCCAACAAAGACAAATCGAGCCTAGTCTTTCCAATTAAAATGAAAAAATACATATTTTTCACCCATAACGTTTTTTCTAAAAAAACAGATGTAGTCAAACTAATGCGCGATATTTGAGTTAGACGACCCTCTATCGATCAAAGGAAAAATAATCAAAATCGGTTCATTTAGTCAAAAGTTATGGATGAAAAAGCAAAAAAATTACCACATTTCAGTCCCTTACTTTTTTTTCTAATTATCGATTATGGTCAAACCAAGGTATGGGACCTATGGGAAACCACCCTCGATCGATTAAAAAAAATTCATGAAAATCGGTTCATCTTGTAAGAAGTTATGAGTGGACAAAAAAAAAAAAAAAAAAAAAAAAAACGACATACATACAATATGAGTGTATAACCTCCTTCCTTTGTGAAGTCGGTTAAAAAAATTTTTAAATCAAAATGAAAATAGCTGAATTAAACTGTTGCTATTCAGAATAAGTAGTCTTTGTTTTAATGTTCCCCTTAATCTTCGAGTGCAAAAATACTAACAAATATTTCAATACAAACAGAAAAAATTATTAAATCAAAATGAAAATAGCTACCCTGCCAATAGTTGCAGTGGCTCATTCTCCTTAATGAAACATTAAAAACCGAAATATTTAAATCAAAGTTGAAATAAATTAAAAGCAATATATTAAAACACATGTTCTGATAAAATTTCAAAGCAATCGAAGTATTTACGGAGATTTGTGGTTAGGAACCAAGGCTGAACTTGATCGTAACCGTAAACTGGGTCACGTTCAGCCTTGTATGAACAAACAAACACTTACATTTTTATTTATATAGCTTATATTACCCGGTGTTGAGGAAACTGCTAATTATTATTTTTGGATCAAGGTAAGCCTTAAGAAATCGAACTAAAAAGCTTATAACTGGCGTTCTTTTTGACTTAGAAACTTCGAACAAATTCCATTTTATGCAGAAAAATCAGCGCTTTCGATCGATATATTATATTAATATGTGCAAGGTTTTCTTCACCCCCATAATGGGAAATTAATGTAGAAATTTTACCTTAAATTGGAATAAAAAAGGAACTACCTGTCGGATTTTTTTCTAACGGGTCTATAAACCATCCGCTTGAATCACTCTGCCTACTGGCAAAATTTCAAACCAATCGGTCAAGTACTTTCGGAGATTTGCGGCTCGCACAACCGAACACTTACATTTTTATTTATATAGATTACCTAAGTGTATATTTAGGTACTAAGAACAAATAAAAAATTACTGGTGAAGATTATTGGCGAACTTTTGAGTAAGCCAAATTACTTTTCAGCAGTTGTTTGGGTACATGTAGAAGGTAATTAATACATGAATTCAAAATTCGATAAAACTTTTTCAGTTTTTTTTAAATTTGTTTTCCCGTTATTAGTTTGTTTCACTAAGTTTTTCGCACAGTAAGATGAACACCTCGTCCTCCCCCAAGTGGAAGTTTAACATTCTGACATTAGTGATACAACCGGAATTTTTTCTAGGAGAAGGACGGTTGGGTGAAAAAATACAATTGGAACAATCATTGTTTGAGTTTTATATCATTAAGTAATATATCATCAAAGCAAATGGCCCAATAATGGGGTCCAATTCCTGCTTTGACCCTACACTGTGTAACCCTGACAAAATATATAATACCACATTAAATTAAATTACAAAAAGAAAAGGGAAAAGTTAGAAAAACAATGACTAAATATGCCTTAAATAAATAATTAAAAATAAGTACACTGTTAAAAATTTCCGTAAGGAAATAGTAAAATAACCATTTATTTCATTATTATTTTACCATATTTAATTACAACAGTTGAATAACCATTAAACAGATGGTATTCAAACCGCTGATTGCGAAAAACATCGTTTATTCTCTGCTTATCCTAAAGAACGTTTAATTAACCGTAATTTTCAAGCGCTCAATAAGAATCGGGCGTCCATCTTGGTTTCGAAACTTTACCGGTCGTACGTTGTTGTTAAAATATTAATAAAGATTTATCAGTTCAAATCTGCATGTGTATATAAAAAAAGAAAAAAAGTGGCTTAAGTAGTGGTTACTAAATAGAAATACATACACACGTAAATCAAAAATTGGAGACATCGGATTCCCGAACTGTTTGCGAATGAGCGAACCCATCATTTGAGCTGCTGAAGCTTCTTTGTATTTTAATTTTTGCAGCAAATAAAATGAGTTTCGTCAATATACAGTAAATTTAGGCCAAAGATGGCTTTGGATCCAATCAAAAACTGAAATCTCAATTTTAATGCAGTTTTCCTGTTGAAAAGTAGGATTTATTGATAAATAAACGACCGCTTTGCGTGGTGCAGATGGCCGAATGGTTAGAGAGCAAGCTTGGTGTGCCATACACCCGGGTTCGATTCCCGAAAGCTACGTTTACGGTTTCTACACTACGAAATGGTTCAAAAACGGTAAAAATTTTGTTTTGAAACCATTTTTAAATGGGTATAAAACCGTAAACTTTTGTGTTTACGGCTTTTTAAAACCCAAAATGATTGGAGATGGTTATGTCCCGTAAAGATAGAAAAATGTTTCAAACCGTAAATTTAACGGTGAATTAGATGGACAGAGTTCTTCCGGTTATTTAACCGTAATATCATGATGAAATTTCTTTAAAAGTGTAGTTAAAGCTAAAAACTACATTTATAAAGGAGTTGGTAAAATAAAATAAAATGTATTTAAAGGTAAAACATGTGATATGTGAAAGATGAAACTACTATTGAAAACTAATTGTATAGAAGAGTTATAAAGTCTTTAAAAGTAAAACGAACTAATAAATACGAAACTACTAATGAAAGCTAAGTACATAAATGGGGTTGATAAACTCTAATTAACTCAAGTTGAAATGCGAACCATGAAATGTGCACTGAAATGAATGTTAAATTATAAATTGTAAATAACTATTCTATCTTGGAAATACTTGCGTTACTCATATTAGAATGGGAGAGTTCTCCAGAAGGGGCAAGGAATTTAATATGCCCAGACGCATTAACTACTTGATTAGAATGGGCAAATATCATAACTTGCAAACATTCAAGAAACCCTAAGCTATTTCCTGCAATAAAATGTAATTCAATATTTGTTACCGCAATCACACTATTTAGAATTCTGGAATATTTTGTTCTGTTGATTATAGTGAATGGAGGGCTATTTTGTGATGCATTTTTATTATTTTATATTTATCTTACAATATATACACATATGCAGTGTTACTCTGTTATAACGTCATTCAAGGGACCGGAAGAGTTTTGACACAATCGCCAAGTGACGCTATAAGCGATACAGAGTAAAGTGTAAGGCCGAATGAAGGGTCCAGAAATTCTTGACGTTATAACAGAGTTGTCACTATAAAGGAGATACCATAACCAAGTTTAACATACATACATATATATATACAGTGAAACTCTGTTATAACGTCATTCAAGGAATATTTTTGACGCTATAGCCAAATGACGCTATAGGCTATCGTCATTACTATTTATTGGTGCATGAAGGGAGTTGAATTTTTTGTCATTATAACAAAGTTGTCGCTATAAACGATGTCATACACACATACATATATATAAGCAGATCATTCACAGCAAAGTTGCTATTACCCACTGGATAAAACCCTTTTAAGAAGGGTTTAATTGCGGAGAATTGCTGTCCACATACCTTGTTTTGTTGTTAAATTAAAATACATTTTTACTAAGTGTTCTCCAAGAAAACTTTACTATTTTAAAATTCGTATCTGTGATATCGGTCACCATATTCGCAAAAGATGGATCTCGATAATTCTCCAATTGCTGATAACATTGCTAAAATATATGAACCAGTAATTGGCTGCAAATTAGGCAATTATTTTCTACACCAGGCACCTTGCACACCACCTCAATACGGTACCAACACCGCTTCTCATCAATCAATAGCTGCTTGATGAGGTGATTAACGACGTAATATCTGTTCCACGATTTTACGCTTGAAAAATATCGTGCAGGATTGAAAGATTTTTACTGCTCCAAACTAGATTAACTCTTAAATTGGGCTTCTTGATCAAAGCGCAATAATTAGGAAAAAGAGAGATACAAAATATGAAATTTCATTGAAAATCGAAATTGGGAAGGATAGCATTAGAAAAAATAGTTCCTTATGAAGACTTTATTAACAAGAAGTTCCGTCTAGAACTATACGAGCCTACTTTCCCGTATACACCAAATTCAAATTTATAATCTAGCTATCTCTTTCTCTCTCTTTCTTATTTATCTTTAGTTCTAATTATTGAAAATATACCTTTTTCAACGGATAATACATATTCATTCACTCACTCATTCATTCTTTCATTTATTCAGCCATGCATTTATTCATTCATTCGTTACCTCATTCAAGTGTTTATTCATTCATTTACGCATTCATGTATTTATTCACTCATTTATTTATATTTTCATTTATTCAATAATTTATTCATTCATTCTTTTCCTCATTCATTTATTCATTGATTTATTCTTTCACTCTTTAATTTATTCATTCATTCATTATTTCACTCATTGAGTCACTGAGAAAAAATCCTTAAAATTGATAAAAATTTAAATTAGCGAAAAAAAAGGCTCGTTAAGTTAATGGATAAATTTTCTATTTTTTTAACATACTTCTTACTTTTTAAAGGGAGAGTTTCCGAAAAGGGTTTAATTCCCAAGCAAACTACTGTTAAAATCAGGAATTTATATAGGGTTGAAACATTCCCCAAACGTTTTCCCCTAATTTTAATTTTTTGTTCCCTGCAAAATTTTTGAACTGGAATTTTTGTTCGGGAATGAATATTTTTATGCCGTTTTAATTTTAATTTATCTTGAAATTTTAGGAACTTGGTTTTCTTTTTTGCCCCAAGAGTTTACAGAATTTCCCAAATTTTGTCCATAAGCGCTAAATGTTAAAATTTTTTAAACGTTATAAAATTGTCACAAAAAATTGTTCAAATCATATAATAAAATATAGGAAATCCGTTATGCCCTTTCGGGCCGAATATTTTTCGCTATGCCAAATAGAATTTTTACTAATTGGGAATAAATTTTTTTTCAAAACAAATTGTCGCTAGAAACCCGAGCATACACACATACTTTTATCGATCTTCACAGAAAGTTGCTATACCCACTGGATAAAACCTTTAAGAGGTTTTAAATTTGGGAAATTTTTCCACTACTTTTTTTTGTTAATTTAAAATTATTTTTACTAAGTGTTCTCCGAAACTTTACTTTTTAATTCTTTTTTATCTTTTCGCCAAAGATGGCTCAAAAATTGCTGATAACATTGCTAAAATATATAACCATAATGACTTGAAAATTTAAAATTTATTTTTGGCCCCTTGCACAACCTCAATTAAGGCTTTCAATAAATCTGTTGTGGTTCCGAAATATTGTTCCCTTTTCCTTAAAAAAGGCGATTAAAATTTTTTTCCCCAAAGTTTAACTCTTAAATGGGCTTCTTTCAAAGCTTTAAAAAATAAAATTATTAAATTTATTAAAACCGTTTACGAAAAAAATTTTTAGGTTTTAAAAAAGCAAGATAAAAAAGATATTGATAAAATAATGTCCTTAAATATTGATACTATTATAAATCATATAGATAAGATATGTCGGTTTTATCGGAAAGATCCTATTGCAAAATATGATTTCTTGTTAGAACTTCGTGTTTAGTTTATGAATGGCATTCAAAAAAAGAAAAAAACTCATAACTAGTGTAAAATAGATTTAAGGTACCTTAACAAGGAAAATCTTTCGGGTAATAAATGTTAATTTGATTTGAATAACTATTATATTTCACATTAATGACAAAAAAAAAAAAAAAATTTGGGTTATTCTAATATAAGTAATAACTAAACACAATATTTTCTGCAGAAAATTTTATTTACAATGAGTATCTATTTTCATCTCTTAGAATGTAAGACAGCCGTTTTGTCTTTTTTTGACAAGTTATTTTTGGAACCGTCTATCCGTTTTCATAAAAATCTTAAGCGCAATAAAGCTTTCGAGAATGATTCCTTAAAAGCAATGATAAAGACATCTATTTTTTTTAAATTTTCTAAGTACTGAAAGCTAAATTGCCCAAACAGGATAGTTTCATTTTTAATGAAACAATTAAAGTGAATCTTCTTCACATTTGACAGTTTTTACTTTCTTCAATAATTCACGGAAATAAAAGCAAGTATTAAATTTGAGAGAGCGTTAAAATTTTCGATTTTCCTATTTTTGAGTAGGGATGTAACGAACAGTGATTTGGCCGAATAGCCGAATACCGAATATTCTGCCATTCCTTCCAGGCCGAAGCTAAATATTCGGCCATTGGTTCTAGGCCGAATAGGCCGAAGCCGAATATTCGGCCAATGTCTTAGGTCGAATACCGAATATTCGGCTGCCAAATATTAAACTTTCTAGAAAATCGTCATAATAGAAAGTATTTGTCAAATTTAAAATTATTCACAAAGTCAAACACCAATTACACACAATCTATGATGTATGAGTTAATTATGTTTGTTAAGAATTTAAAACTACACTGTAAAAAAAAAAAAAAAAACACACAGTTCAACTTTGCACCATAAATATGGTGAAAGCTGAAGGGCTGTTGATGATTGAACCAAAATCATGGTTACGCCTTCAACCATAATTTCGGTTCAACCTTGAACCAAGAAGACGAACTCGGCACTCAGCCGGAGACAGAGAGCCGCCATCTTGCCAAGCTGTGACTTAAATCATTTATGTTTCATAACAGTAAAACGTAAGTAAACTTCGATGTAAATATAATTTTTTGTTTATATTGTCTTGTTTTCTGTGTTTTTAAGTCTTAATACGCACAAAATAGGTTGTAAAGCCTATTTCAAAAATGTTGTTATCATATACCGATCATGTCACCTTTAACGTTAAATTGACTAAGTAACTTAATTCAGAACTTTCAACCTGTGCAGTTTTATTTAATTATACTTCAGTATTTATTTGTTTTTTACCGAAATTAATAATAAATCACCCCCATATATTTTACTTTTGGCTCCCCTGATCTATCTTTAAAGTTGTCACTTTGACTTGTTTACATTTTAAAAATTGCATCTATTCTCGGGATTTTTACACTAAATCTTTTTTTTTTTCATTTTTATTACCAAGACTACGTTTCTACGGCGTTACCTTTCTAGATCCACCTCTTAATTTTTATTTAAATGCCTTTTTAAAATTTAGTAAACTTATTCGTTGTTAGACCCCTTTTGCACAATTTTTACCCTCAGATTTTATCAAGGGCGTGGCCGGCGGAGGGGGGGGAGAAGAAGGTTCGAACCCACCTCCACTCCTTTTTTGAAGTTTCACATGCTATAAATGAAAATTTGAAACTTAAAAAATTAAAATATTCTGATAAGAAAAACTCATTTGTTTAAAATTCAGCTCTTCTGCTTAATTCCGATCCCGTAGCCGAAGGGGCTAAAATTTCTAAAATTTTACATGCAATAAATGAAAATTTGAAAATTAGAGTAAAAAATAATCTGATTAGAAAATACTCATTTGTATAAATGTAGTTAGTTGTATTTTGGTTCCAAGGCCATATCCAGGAAAGGGGGGGGGGGGGCATAGAATCCCTCCCGCCCTGAATTTTTTTACTTGCTCTGAATGATAATTTGAAAATTAAAAATATTCTGATTAAAAAACCTTTCTTCAACTTGACCTCCCCCCCCCCCCCCGAAAAACAATCCTGATTGCGGCTTTGATTTGTAATGATTCTTACTTCCCAATCATTTGAACTAGCTATTCCACCAAGAGCTGGTAAACCCGGCTTTGTATTAAAAATATGTCCACTATAGGAATTCTTTGAGAAATTGGGTCAATTTTGCGTGATTTTCGAAATAGCATTTTTTTTTTTTTTTTTGCCTTTAACATTAAATTAACTTTTTTTCAAAATTTTCAACCTGTACATATTTACTTTATTTTGCTTCAATATATGTTTGCTTCTTACCTGATTTAATACTTTCCCCCATGTATTTTACATTTTGCTCCGTTTGCTCTAGCCTTACAGTTGTAACAATGGTTTGTTTTCGTACTTGAAAATTGCATGTTTTCTCAAGATGTCTCCCTCGTTACTACCAAACCAATTTTCCAAGCTGTTAGCTGTTACCTTTCTCTTTATTGCTCTTTACATCTATTTTTAAAATTAACTACTACCAGTGGTGGATTTTAGGAAGGACACAAGGAGCATGTGCCCCATCGAAAAGAATAAAGGAAATTCGTAATTATTCCATTAAATATTTTTACACATTTTCTGCGCTTTTAACTACATAATTAGTTTTAAGGCATCGTAAACAGCATTAAAATTCCTAAAATAACTTTATTATAAAAATATTGACGAGGAAGAACTACTTTTTACTTCTTGGTGCGGATAATGTCAACGAAACATTGAATAGACAGCGTACAAATCAGATACCCTGTAATGTCAGTTCTTTTATATCTTTACAGGGTGAAGTCTTAGACTCATCTGGGCGGTTTTAGTCTGAAGTGCCACGAACTACTGCACGTTTTAGCCTTGGAGTAACATCTGCGCCGGAACCCCCAATAATTTTTCATTACTTCTAGGCATATGTTTTCAGTCATCTTTGTATGCATATAAAAAAATTTAATATTTTTGATGCTAAAGAGTGTTGCAATATATTTTTGGAAAAAAAAGTGACATAGTTCAGGAATTTAAAATGTTCGCTATCAATTACACTTATAAGCGAAAATTCAAATGCCATTTTTGTTAAAAATATCTGTTGACGAGCATAAAAAAGTGTACATATATATTGCGAAAGCCTTCCTTATGTGGCTTAAAATAATTCACAGTGACTTACATTGCAATTTTCAAGAATATAACTAAGTAACATAGTTACTTAAATATACTGAAACTCTCTGATACAGTGCATTGGGATGTGCTCGGTATAAATAAATATATAACTAAATACATTAAAATATATGGAACACTGAATCAATTATTGAAACGCATGAATCTGTTCTTATAACTAATTCTAATAATTAGCAAGAACTTAAGTTAAATTTACAGATTAAAAATTAGAAAATTCGCTTTGCAAATTAAAATTGGTAATAAGCTTTTTTCCTGTTTTACGCTTGAACATAGAAAAGATTTTAAAGTATTTATGTTAAAACTCACCATTGCAACATAAAATGGTGCAGCTCAAATTTCACTTTCATAATATAACTCTGGCTAGTAGAAAGTCCATCATTATGGTTCATAGTTGAACCAAGATAGCAGTTAAAATAAAATCTGTGGTTATGGTTCAAAGTTAAACCATAATACGGGTTAGAAAAAAATCGATATCATGGTTCAATGTTGGACCATAATACTAGTTAGAAAAAAATCCGTTATCATGGTTCAAACTTGAACCTAAATAATGGTGAGAAAAAATTCTGTAATCATGGTTCAAAGTTGAACAGCAATACTGGTTAGAAGAAAAACCCGTAATCGTGGTTCAGTGCTGAACCACATTCATGGTGAAACTAATAAACCATAATAATGGTTCAAATTAGTACCAACCGTTGGTTGCAGCTGCATTTCCCCAATTTTTAGTGAAAGGTTGAACCAGAATTTTTTATAGTGTACGATTTAAAATTAATATATTTTCTCTATTGTTTTGAATGTCATAAAACTAAGAATTTCTCCCACAATAGAAATGACAGGTCCCTGAATAGAAATGACAGGTTTTATGGTAGTAAGCATTAGCATTATTTTACTAATTATTTAATTCAAATGAAAGAGCTACTATTGCTTAGTGAACTTTTACCTTGCTCAAAACTGTTTTATAAAGATATTTTAAAAGTTATAAAAGTTAATATTTTTATTTTATGGGGTTTTTTACGTATCTATTCTTTAAAACCTCTATTAAAATTTAATACACTTAACTGGAATATATTTTTATTTTCAAAAACCCCAATAACTTATCCTATCTAAATATTCATGGTATATTCTTTCCCTCCCAATATTAAGAATAAATCAATCTACCCAAACAGTCTGACTTCCACTTTGTTAATAATAGCAAAATAAATTTCTCATATTCTCCATCATAATTAACTATTGCCAGCTTTTGGGAGCAAATGCTAAATATAAAATACAATATTACAACTTTAAAATCTGTTTTTGCTCAGTCAAGCCTAAAACTAAGTTTAAAAAAAGTAGTTTTTTTCTAAATTATTTTTATTTATTAAAACTATATACTAATGTATTCTTTTGCAATAACTATAATACAATTTTAAATGTTTAAAATCTACTAATTTCTTTATTTTATTACATTTATACTGCAGCAGAACTATTCGGCAGAATAGTATATCAATATTCGGCCAGGCCGAATTTGACCTTACCCAGTATTCGGCCAGGCCGAATACCGAATAGTGGCCGAATATTCGTTACATCCCTATTTTTGAATTACTTTTTTTTTTTTGTTTTTGTTTTTCAGCTCAACCCTTTTTTTAGCTGCTTGAAGTGCTATTGCATGAAAAAAGAAGAAAAATGTCGTACCTTAATAAGACATGGTGTTGATTAATTTGATTTTGGGAATAAATTACACAAATGTAGTTGGTATAAATAAAGATTTTTCTCGTTGTATATGACGTAGAAAAGTAGTAAGGTAGGAGTTACTTTATCTCAAGAAGTTATTCAAAAAAACAAAGAAACTGTGACATAAGAGTGCACTGATGAACCGTGTTCGGAATTAGTGCTAGAATTTGGAATCTACAGCTGGTGACTAGTTTGTAGCAACAATTTCTGTAAAAGAGGAAGCGAAAAACCAACGAGAAGGGCAAGTTTTTGTGATTTTACCTCTGTCATGAAACGTTGTTCCAAAGTGTAAAACTTATGAAATTTTAGTTCATAGTTCAGATAATCTTTATTAAATAACTGTCGGGTTAAGAGTGGGGGGCAATGACCTTCACTTCCTATATGCGCCGGTCTTTAAGTAGAGCTGTTATAACTGACGAAATTTTACATGGAATCTAACGACACTTGATGTACACGACTCTGATAGGAAATGGTGCTGATGAATTTTTCGTGCTAGTTCACGAGGATTAGAATTCAATCTTCTTTCTTTCTTTTTTTTTAAATCGTGACTGCTCTACATCTAGTAATTGTGTAAAGAATCAAATTAAAATTTATGAATAAATTCCATTTTTAGACGCTAATCCTTCAACAGATGTAGAGACCGTTTAATTATTTTTAAATTCAGAGCAAAGCGAAAATTTGGAAGTTTCGTGACGACCGCGATATGATCTTTATTCATTGGAAAAACTTGATGAAAATTTTAGTTGGAAAAATATGATGCGTATTTGATCTCTAAAAACCATTTGTTTAATGCGAATTTGGAAAAAAATTATTTCATATAGGATCGCATAATAGGGCCCAAAATGGTTATCGAAAATTCAGTCACGTGTTTGAAAGGATAAGATAGAATTCTTCTTCTGCTATTATAATTTTCTGAAAATATTAACATCAGGAAACCTTTTTCAGTATCTAATAATGCTAGCTAAACAAAATGCGAAATGGCTGCGATAGTTTACATAAATCACATAGTACAGTAAAACCTGTAAAGTTGAAAACCTTTGTAAGCTGACCACCTGTCTCAGTTGACCACTTTTCTCAAGAACGGAATTAGCACTATATTATATAAAGTAGGGAAACCTTTGTAATTTGACCACTTAAGTTGACCACCTGTCTATTTTGACCACTTAAGTAAGTTATATTTGGTGGGAGCATTATAAAAAACCCATTGTAAGTTGACCACATAATTATTACTACATTTATTTGTTTATCTATTTTTGCAAAGATAAAAAAAACTAAAGTAACTTCTCCAGGATATTTTTTATGATATAATGTAAGACCAGTATTTGTCTGGATGGTTGAAACGTAAGCATAAAGTTTTCCTAAACTTCTATGTAAGTTAACCATATGAGAAAACTACTGTGAGCACTCTTTTATTCTTCAAATAACAGTTGGGCTGAAAAGTTCGTAGGCTAACATAGAAAAAAAATTTTTTTTGATACAATTTGATTTGATTATTCAATATAGTTACCTTCAAGGGCGATACAACGATTATAGCGGTCATACAATTTTTCGATACCACTTTTATGGTACAATTTGTCTTTAGCCTCAAAATAGGCCTCAGTTTCGGCGATTACTTCTTCACCAGCGCTACATTTCTTTCCAGCGAGCATTCTCTTGAGGTCTGAGAACAGGAAAAAGTCATTGGAGGTCAGATCTGGACAATATAGGGTATGCTAAAGCAATTCGGAGCTCCATTTATATAATTTTGCCACCGTTTTGATTGACTTGTGACACGTGCAATGTCCTGAGGAAAAAGGACTTTCTTCTTCTTCTTCAAATGGGGCAGTTTTTTTGCGATTTCGTCCTTCAAACGCTCCAATAACGCTATGTAATAGTCGCTCTTAATGGTTTTTCCCTTTCCAAAGTAGTCGATGAATATTACACCATGCGCATCCCGAAATACTGATGCCGTAACCTTGCCAGCTGACTGTTGCGTCTTTCCACGCTTTGGAGTTGGTTCATCACGTGCAGTCCACTCGGCTGACTGTCGATTGGACTCCGGTGTGAAATGATGGAGCCATGTTACGTCCGTTGTAACATATCGACGCATAAAAGCGGGATTATTACGATTAAACAGGTTCGAACGCACCTCAGAATCATCAATTCGCTGTTGTTTTTGGTCGATTGTGAGCTCGCGCGGCACCCACTTCGCACAGAGCTTTCGCATACCCAAACGTTCATTCACGATATGTCCAAAACGTTCCTTTGATATCTTTAGAGTCTCAGGTATCTCGGTATACTTCACTTTACGGTCATCTAAAATTATTGTGTGGCCTTTTCTGATGTTTTCGTCGGTAACAGCCTCTTTGGGGGGTCCACTGCGTGCATCGTCCTCCGTGCTCATTTCTCCTCGTCTAAACTTAGCAAACCACTTCTCAACGGGTGATTTTCCTGGTGCAGAGTCCGAATAATGTTTATCAAACCAAGTCATGGTTTCAACAGTATTTTGTTTCGCTGAAAAGCAATGTTTTATTACCACACGAAATTACTTTTTATCCATTGTTTTCAAACTAGCAAAAGTTGCTTCACTCGAAATTCAGTATCTCACAAACTAATAGTCCGACAGCCGTCAAATTTATACAGGTGTCTTTCGAAGGTTAGGGCAAACTAAAAATCATATGGATTTAATACTAGTAGCACCGTTTATGTGTCAGCCTACGAACTTTTCAGCCCACCTGTTAAGTTTCTTAATTTTTCTTCTATCTGATGTAGCCATTTCGAAAAAACATGTATTTTTAGGAAATCTTTACCATGATATAAGTAATTTACATAATTAATAAGATAGTTATCTTCATTTTAATTAGGTACTTTTCTTTTAAAGTTGTATAGGATACATTGTAAGTCAGTCAGGTTAAAGTTCTCTAATGAAATTCTAGATAATTGTGAAAAAAGTAGCTAATTACTCTTTTCAGGTAACTTGAATCTATATTTTAATTAGTTACAAAGGAATAAATGCATAGAGTAAAGAATGACAATAAAAAAATCTCCACCCTCTATAAGTGGACCACCTGTCTAAGTTGACCACTAAAGTGCTGCACCGCAAGTGGTTACACAGGTTTCACTGTATTACTAATTGAGAGACAATCACGCCGAGGGACCACTTGCGTTATTTAAAAGGTATGTAGGACTGCATTATATTCCTATATCTTTTAGAATAAAATATTAATGCAAAGTAATTTATTTAAAAACTCTTATGTGATTTAGTTTCAGGAATCAAAATGCAACATTTTTGAGTTTTTTGTGTAAAATATTAGCTTTGAAATTTAAAAGTGATAAAAATATAAAACAATATAAAAAATAATAGCACTATGTGATAGACCAAATGTATTAAATTACTACGAAACGAAAATGTTAAATACCTTTATATATATATACACCCACATCGCTAAATAGGACTGAGCTCTTGGCAACCCTAGAGAAAAACTTTGATACATAACTGTTTTATATTCAGACTACCTAGATAGACTCGGAAGGAAAGCCTCACAATTCATCCTCCAACAACACAATTAAAATAACAATTAAATATATATATTTTAATAGAATTAATAAAAATTAACTGAATTTATATAATATATGTTTAATTATTCTTTTGGTTATGCAGTCTATTAAAATTAGAAAATTGAGTCCTTGAATCGTTTTTGACTACTGTGTTGAACTAGACTACGCAGTAAGGTTACATATAGCCCGTCAACTTAAAAGAGTTTCTGACTACAATAACGTGACCATGTCGCGAGTTGAACGGTTTTCATACAACAGAGTGGTTTCTCAAAATTTGTGTTTCCCGAAAATGTAGTTAAACAGAAGTAGTTTAATTTTACCATAACAGCGCCAAATGCTGACCTTCCTCCTGCCGCCCTCCATTATTTTTTTTTTTTTTTGCCGCAAGGTTCGCTTGATACTGATAGTCAGTTTCTGCAATTTTTTTAGCCTACTTCCCGTAAAAGTAAAAAAATAATAGCAAAGCATTGAAGAAGGCCTAATGTATCGTAAAAAAATCGTTAAAAATAAAGAAAAGTAAAAAATAAGTAAAGTAATTAAATAAAGATTGCAAAATAAAAAAAAATTGAAAACAGAGTTTTGAGATGGGAAATATGTGCCAGTCGGTCTGTCTGCCTTTCTGCCCCCCCCCCCCCCCTAATAACTTTTGAAGGAATCGTCCGATTAGAAATATTTTTTTTTTTTGCATTTGAAAGATCTCGGCAAGGACATCTCATTTCCATATTTTACTTTTTGATTTGAACGAGTTTTCGTTCAATTTTGAACAATTCAAACAATATTAACATTAGCGCCTATGGACAAAAATGAAGCAAATTATGCAAACTCTGGGCACAAGGTTCAAGATCCTATGAGCAAGCTTATTGGAAGAAGCTCTCGGCGTGAAATATTGATTTGAATAATTTTTTGTTCATTTTTGAACCAGTTCAAAAAAAAAAAAAAAATTAACATTAGCGTCTACGCGGACATTTCAAACTCATATAAATCCTGATCTAACCGGCGGATTTTCTTGTAACAAACTTTATCGGAAAGATGTTACGATGTAGAACGTGTACAGATACGAAGTTCAACAAGAACTGACCGAGCCTATTTTCCTATGAAATTTTTTGATCGGGATTTTTAAGGATATTTCTCAATGAATAAATGAGTGAGTGAGTGAAATTTCTGTGTTTTCTCCACTTAGGAGTCGGAATGTTTTCACTGTTAAAAATTCCACCGATTTTGTTAAGAAACTTCATAACTTCGTTCCGAATAATTCGGTTATGGCCTCTTTTGATGTTAATTCTTTGTTTACTAATGTTCCTGTTGATGGCGCTTTGACTTGCCTCAGGAAAAGGCTTTCTGAATTCCATTTTACTTCTGTGGAAATCGAGGAATTAGTTTTTCTTACTCGTGTGTGCTTGCAACAGAGCACTTTTGTATTTAATGGTAAATTCTATGCTATGGTAGAAGGCCTAGCCATGGGAAGTCCTCTTAGTCCTATTTTAAGTGATTTCTATATGCATTATTTTGAGGAAAAACTATTCCAAAAATTGCAATTTCAATTTTATGTTCGTTATGTGGATGATTGTTTTGTCCTAACGGACAGTAACTTGTTAGGTATTGATGATGCTCTTTCGATTATGAACTCCATTGATTCTAATATCCAGTTTTCTTGTGAGAAAGAACTTAATAGTAGCCTCGCGTTTCTTGATGTTTTGATTTCTAGGAGTGAGTCTGGTTTCACAACTTCTGTCTATCGTAAACCTTTCGCTGTTTCTTTACCTCCTCACAGACTATCGTCTCATCCTCCCAACCAAAAATATTCGGCTTTTAATGCTCTTGTCCATCGTGCTATTAATATTTGCTCTTCTCCTGAGCTTCTCAAGATTGAACTCAACTATCTGAAAGCTGTAGCTGTTGATAGAGGATTTTCTCACTCTTTAATTGATTCTATTCATAACAAACTTTCTAAAAAAACTTCTGGTCCCAATCATGTGGTTTCTAGAAAGGATTTGGTTGTGTTACCATTCTTTCATTCTGTAGGTTTTCGTATTGCTAAAATCCTAAAAAGGTTTCAATTTCAAGTTGTTTTTGCTCCTAGCAACAAACTTTCCTTCTCTTCTCTTAAAGATCCTGTTGATCAACTTAATACTTAGGGTATTTACCAAATTAGTTGCCGTTGCGGCCTTTCTTACATTGGACAGACAAAACGTGCTCTGAAAATTCGGTTAAATGAGCATAAAGGTTATGTACGTAAGCAAGAGCTGAATAAGTCTAGCATTGCTCAACATTGTTGGAATTCCAACCACTCTTTTGATTTCAATTCTGGGAAAATTATTCAAAATTGTTCTTCCCCTTTAGAACTTGACTTTTGGGAAGCTTATCATATTAACAGGAATAGTTCTAATTTGGTTAATGATTCTTCCTCAACTCCTTATTTTTCACAGGTCTGGCATAAGTTCCTTTAATTTGTTGTTCTTTCTTGGTTTTCTTGTTAGTTTTCCATTTTTTGTGTCAATTTTTTTTTCCCTCTCCCCCCCTCCCCCTCTTTTGCATGTGTACTTTGTTTTGCTTTTTGTTTTGGTATTTTCTGTACTTATTTTATTTCCATTTTATTCTTTGTATTTTATTTTATTTTTTTGCAATTTTCATGTATTTTCACATTTTTATGCACGCTGTTGTCTTTTTCTTTGTTTTTATTGATATTCCTTTTTACTTTCTGTACTTCCAACTACATTCGTTTGTTGCTCTCTTATTGGTGCCTTTAATACTACTTCTACTTCCACTTCACACTGCCTTTATTCTCATTGGTTTACCGTTAATTCTTAGGCTATATAAGCTTTGTTTTTGTTGTTCTGTCTGCTTCATTTGGATGTTTTGCATCTAGAAGCTCCCTGTCGCATTGAAAAAGGGATTCCAAGCGATCCCGAAACATATGTCTGCGTTTTAATGCTCATTTGTGCTTTAATTTATCGTGAAATTTTATTTCTATCAATTTTTCTTGTGTTCTTTCAGCTTTCAAATGAAAAGTTAAGTGTCAAATTTCTTGAAAAAAATCCCGAGGCGTAAATTTCAGTCATGCAAATCTATTAATACGTTCCTTCATTCTGTTTTTTATCTAACCAATGTTCAGTTGTTAATTCAACAAGTTATTGACATTCCATTTATTCAGAACAAAGAAAAAAAATAGATACAAAATAAAAAAATTAAATGAAATAAAATAAAATGGAATATACTGCTTTGAGATTCGCTTCTCTTTTTTTCTGTGCCGACCCATTAATTACTAGCCAGCCTTCAAGCATGTTTTCAAGAGGAAAGTTTTTAATTATCCTTATTAGCTGCTATTATGTTATCGTCTTGCGGGGCGTAAACTGCTTTTGATGTCTTGTAAAAAATCAATTTAGTGCTTGTCAACGCAATCGTGCAGTCCAATGGCGCTGCAACTTACAACCATCTTGTCAAACTCATTTACATTTGAAACTATGATTGGCATTTGATTGATTAATGTCCGCTTTTCTTTCCTCCAATTAACGCCCGATTTTGGCAATCAAGTGATTTATTGTGTGGTGTAAATAGTAATTATGATTTTTTCTATGCAATCACTGACCGCATTACTGATGAGATGTGTAAATGTAAATTTACTGCAGTGAAATTTAATTCAGATAGTGTTAATAATTAATCATATGGAATGGCAATAATGAATATTCAAGCACCAAATGTTTCAAACATATTTTAAAACTAAAAAACCTTTTCTATCCAGGGCTAGTTAATCTGTCGAATTTCAACTAGTAATATACTCCCGTGAGAATGATATCTTTGAACAGGCCAATATAATAAAACGATGAATGTAAAAAACAAATTTTCAATGAATATTTTTTCAGCCGTATTCATGTAAGGCATAGTTTATTTTGTTATAGCCATATTAGAAGAAGAGTAGTCATTCTGAGGCACATAAAATATACCTCATATCATCAATGACTCACAAGGAAGCAAGGAGAGATGTATAATGCATAAATTAACACATTTAAGAAAGTCATTGAAGTTTATTAGTTTTCAAATAATTAATAAACACAGCATTGAAGTGATCTAACTTTGTTTGTCTATTACTAAAATTTCTGTGTAAATTTTATTGATATTAACAAATAGAAATCAAGAGGGGGCAATTCTACATGTTTGTCCGGAATGACATTTTTGACGAAAAAAAAAAAAAAATTAAGAGATTACAATGAAGCTAAGTTCATCAAAACTTAAATGTTTTTCCTTGCATCTCCTTAACAATTTAAAGGTGAAAAAATACTGAAAAACAATTCTTTTTTATTTATTATTATTTTTCTTTAGAGCATATTTATAGATTTATGACGGAATCACATTTCTATATCACTATGTCACAAATCCAAAAATGCGTAAAAGTTCAAAGGTCACTTAAAAAATCGTTTTTCCATTTTTTTGAAGGGGAAGGAGGGGGGAGGGAGTAATTTTTAAACAGTTGACGAATAGATGTGTAGAAAAAATATGGAACGTAGCTTCACAAAAACCACTAGAATATTTTTTCCCACGAAAACTGTCATTTCCTTACCTATGGAATTGCCCAAAATCAAGGATGTATTTGAGATTTATCAATATATTGTTCAACTAAAGTGGTTGGAATACTTACGGAGTTTCGCAAAGTGTGCATCTGATGCATTGATGCTTCTCGATTGACAATTTTGGACAAGCTCTCTTAAACTTCGGTCCTGCCAAAACCCGATCTCATGTAAGAAAAAAATACTTGATGTGTTGAAAAATGATACTTAGTACATTTTCTTGTAAAGTGTATGACAATTATCCACACTAGCCCCCTTCTTTCTTATATGTCCTTAGACACGTGTGAGTGCATCAGCATCTTTTAAAAAATTAGAACACCCGAAAAGCTATTCCGTGTACGCCAACATGAAGTATATTAGACCTGTTACCAGTTATATTTGTTTTATTTAACTGCACAATTCTTTCTGCCTCTCTTTATAGTCTACTAGCCCGCAGTACATCCGCTGGCGATCAGCTACAGTGCAACAGTAAAGAATCGGAAATTAACCAGTTTAAAATCGCAAAAAAAATCTTTTAATATCGAAAGGCTTAAGAAAATATCGCTAGATATAAACATGCGAATGTTCTCTCGATATAAACAAACTAAGGTGTTGCCACTTCAAAGAATCTTAAATGAATCTTTCTAAAATCGTAAAAAAACGCTTTTAAATTCGAAAAGTTTAAGAAAAGGTCGCTAGATGTGAACAATACTCGAACACAAAAGTGAGTTTTATTTCACTGTTTACAAACATTAGAGAGAAGTTTAGTTGCACTCAGCACGGAACGTGAG
This sequence comes from Octonoba sinensis, assembly GCA_038502835.1. Classification (NCBI taxonomy): domain Eukaryota; kingdom Metazoa; phylum Arthropoda; class Arachnida; order Araneae; family Uloboridae; genus Octonoba; species Octonoba sinensis. Next base: position 85,483,546 of record CM076604.1, read on the forward strand.
CAAATTTAAAAATAATTAAATATTATTATTTTTTTTAAGATTAAAAAATTAATAAAATAGCTAACGTTACTTCTGGTGAAATTCTGAATCCAACAGAGTGTATTTTTATTTTTTCTGTAGTTCACGCGTTTACTTATTTCAAACATAACGTGAACACAAAAGTGAGTTTTATTTATATAGCTATAGGGTAAACTAACCAGTAAATGAACAGTTTCCCCCTCCCCATGCATTCTTCGATTTAAAACAGAAAGTGGGAGTCGGTCAACATTCAAGTTGAGTATTAACTAATTTAACACGAGAATAATATTTGAGGGGTCAGAAACATACTGGTGCAAGTCAAGCGATCAGTATTTTGAGAAAAGCAGCATTTTGCATCACGGCTTAAATATTACGGTATTGAGTAAGAAAAAATTAATGACGCCATATGTTGATAAATTTTTGAAGTATTCTTTAGTTGACTGTAAGTAAAGACGTTCCATGTTATGGAAAATCAAATTAACCACATTTTGAAAAACATTAGGATTGCACCGATATGCTTCTCACCCACTTCATTTATTGATGAAACTTACATTAAGTAAATTCTCTGAACAATTTAATTTGAGAGCAAACATTTCAGCTGAGCTACTATAATTGCATTCTTAACACATTTTGATTATAAAATGCTGTTAGTCTAAAGTACTCGTATTGAATATGTATGCGCATTTGATGTTTGCTTACTTTAGACTAATTATACTGCACGCAAGGAAATACTTATCTAAAATTTAAAATATCACGAATGTGAACAATTTTAATCTACTAATTCTTTTTAAAAATCGAATAGCTTCTAACGAACTCTAAGTAATTCCGTTTTTCTTTTGTTCATAACCTAAAGCATTTATTCAATTCAGATTAAATTTTCCTTTTTATAATTTGAAAAGTTATCCAGCTATAAAAATGTCACTTTATCATCAATAATTTCAAGCGTAATTAATTCTGCTATCGATTTACGCGTTTTTCTATAAGACTCATTTGAATTAGAAAATCGTTCGTTTTCGTAGCGCTATTAATTTCTGTATGCTGCTCATGTAAGATTAATATTTTATCATCGAGAAGTAAAGTGGAAAAAAGTAAAATCAAATTTTGCAAATTAGAGCAATGAGATAAACTATATTTATTAGATAAAGAGAATGACAGTGCAATTAATCACTTTAAAAGTTTACATGCTTTTTTAAAAGTTTTTCTTCAGCGGCAAGATTTTAATGCGTGTCATTTGAATAAATTACATGTATTGCTGTTCATACTTGAAGGAGATCGAAATGAAAGTGGATGTCACGTCTAAAGAATTGATTACGGCTGTCGTGCTCGTTGGTAGTCTAACCTTAAGAGTTTTTTTAAAAATTATTTTTAAAGACAGAAACCAAACTATATTAACTTTTCATTTTTTGTGAGCCACAAATAAGTATTATTGAGCATATAAATTTCTTCTTTTTTATATATTTTTTACTGGGCTGCATAGTATTGGTTCTTAACCATTGCAGCCCTATGCGTTCCCAGGGATTGGTACCAACTCTGTTTGCGGCACCACAATGAGTGTGGTACCGTGGTACCATTGCCTCAATTTCTGACGCAGTTTTGCCCTAGATGGAGGCACCTGAGCTCTATTGATGCAAACTGCGCTAGGAATTTAAATTAGCCGAGAGTATCCACGCGAAACGGATACTCAAGGGATCTTTAACATGCCACATAATCATGCGACATGGGCGCAGACGATTTTCTGCATCTTGAAAATCCACTGACTTGGCCCAGGTTTGATCCTGCGAGCTGGGCGTACGAGGCCTGCACCTTACTACTACGCCACCCTGCCGGCAAATTTATTCCATCTATCAGTGCATATTACAGAAACAGAAGTACACTTTAAAAAATCCTGAAAATGTACGGAAAAAATACTGGCGTCCACGTTTCTAGTACTGTTTGGCGTAAAACGTATTTATACTTACTCATTAAAAAAAAAAATTTCCGTAAATTTTACAGTAAATTTAACGGAAAACTTTTGTTTTCTTCTAATAATTTTTACTTTAGAAAGCCCTAGTAACATGGATGCCACAGTACTTTTTACCTTAAAGTTTTCCTGAATTTTTAAACGTAGATAGGGATGGTGTTAAATATTAGTTTGCTTGTTAGTGATTTTTGTCAATGCTCAGAGTTGCATTGCATTTTCAATATGTCAGAGTACTTCTATGTAGATCACCTTTTCCCAACCAAGGTTCCCCGGAAATCTAAGGTTCAATAAGGAATCAATCAACCGTCTTGACTGTGTAGAAGTTCTCTTGAAAGTTAAAAAATAAATGTATTCGTAACTTTAATCGGGGTTAGCAACGTGGTCTTACTTTTTATAAATTACTTATTGCTGCTCATAGTTTAAAAAGGTGTATCGAAATGAAAGTAAATGACATGTCTAAAGAATTGATCACGATTATAATGCCCGTAGTTAGCTTTCTTTAAAAAATTTTTTAAGAATATTTTTAATGAGAAAGCAGAACGAAAACCGGAAAGAAAGAAATATTAATAATGTTTTCACTATATAGTGTCCACTATATTTTTGAAAATAAAGAATTTAATTAATAAAAAAAATAAAAGCAATAATAATAATAGGAAAAAGAATAATAATTAAAAATAAAATAATTTTCATAAAAAAACAGAACCGACTTCAAATTATAAATTGCGCTAAAAAGTGAAAAATAAATTTATTCCTTAAACAACATCGATGTGACTTTTAAACATAGTTTTAGAAGTCGGTGCAAAATGAGGATAGATAAAATCTTTTGTAATCATGAATCAATTACAAATATATATATTTTCGCAGAATTAGCAACAGTTCCAATATGAAGTAGCAAATGGTATAAAGGTAATTAGACTCATAATTTTGCACCGACTTCTAAAACTATGTTTAAAAGTCATATCGATGTTGTTTAAGGAATGAATTTATTTTTCACTTTTTAGCGCAATTTATAATTTGAAGTCGGTTCTGTTTTTTTATAAAAATTATTTTATTTTATTCTTTTTAGTGTAAATACATTTTTTTATATAAATACTCTATTTTTTTTTAAAATCCATATTAAAGGGCAAAACTTCTTTGAATTAATGGCACTAAAAACTAATCATTTGTATGATAAATTCCCTTTTGAAGTCAATTCTAACAAACCGAACTGATTGGATTAATTTTTGCCACAGAGAAGCCTTCAGTCAAACTCTTGCTGTAATTTATTTTAATATTATAGCCGAGGACAACAAACATGTTTTCAACAATGACTTTTATATTTAGTAATAGATTTACCAACAAAGAAAAATCAAGCCAAGCCTTTCCAATTAAAATAAAAAAAATACTTATTTTTCACCCGTAACGTTTTTTCCAAAAAAAAAAAAAACAAATGTAGTCAAATTGATTTGCAATATTTGAGTTAGACGACCCTCTATCGATGAAAGAAAAAATCATCAAAATCGGTCCATTTAATCAAAAGTTATGGATGAAAAAACAAAAACAAAAAAAAAAAAACTACATTTCTGCCCATTATTTTTTTTTTGTAATTATCGAATATGGTCAAACGAAGGTACGGGACCTATATGGGAAGCCACCCTCGATCGATTAAAAAAATAATCATGAAAATCGGTTCATCCGGTGAGAAGTTATGAGTGGACAAAAAAAAAAAAAAAAAAAAAAAAAAAAAAAAACGACATACATACAGTATGAATGTATAACCTCCTTCCTTTGTGAAGTCGGTTAATAAAGCAATAGACGTGAGGTGAAAGTCGCTAATTGTCCACTCAAATTATAGTTACCTGGCAACCCTATAGCCGGTTCGTTCAAATAGTCGATTTCGTTAAAGTAGTGGAAACCTACCGAATGTTTTCCGTGTTTCCTGCAAAAAAAAAAAACATAATGCTTGCTAAATATGTATTTTTATCACGATAAATTATTTTTAATTAATCATCAGCGAATAGTTTTTCAGTTATATGAAATTCATGTAGTGTGTAGTGTCCGCAATTCAGTTTTTTTCTGGTAATTTAGAATTCAGCTTGAATTTCGCTTTCCCAGCAATTTCGCGGCTATCTGCAATATCAAGAGAAAAATGTTTTAGGCATCACATCTATTTCTTCAATCCTTTCCTCTACGCCGTTATTAATTCTGAGAAGATTCATTACTTGGTTGCTAAGCAATCTCTCTGTTAAGAATTAATATCGCTATTGGAAGCTTGTGAACTAATTCCTTAAATGACCCCAAAGAGGTTTTAAGCTACATTTATGGGTCTGATTTAAGGTCTTAGACGCGTTCTAAATTACCGATCCTGAAATATATATGCTGAGAGATTAACTTCGATATTTATCTCACTTTTAATGAGCTTTACAAAGTAGTAAAGATAATCTCGGAGATAATAGTTCATTTTGTTATTTAGAAGCCAAGTTAAGTATAATTCAGATAAAAGATTTTTGCTCAGCTCAAAGAATTAATTGATGCTTAATATTTGAAATAGTAAACAAATGATTTGTTTATTTATCTACTTCGAGGTATTTGTTGACAATGTAGAAATTTACTATCAGAAAATTCTAATAAATGAAAGAAAGAAAATAATAATAAATTGAAAATAATAAATTATATCATCAAAATATAATAATAAAATTTTTAAAAATAAAATGAAAGAGTTAATGTTATTAAAATTTTAAATAGCGACTGCTGATTTGTGTTTTTAACCTCTCGATTGCCACTGAGCTATAAAACTAAATGGAGCGCCATTCGAACTTTTTGTCATTGAATACGAAATTAGCGTACCGATGTTCTTCTTCGCCAAGCTTGGCGACTTTTCGATCACGTTAGATATCCCTAGTGATTTTGCTAGAATTTTCTGAAATATTCATGTCACGTGATCCGAGATGTTATATAAGCCGCTCTAGCAAGGATTTCAGTTCAGTTTTTGTCTTTTAGCGAGTTCATGTCAGTCTGAGCCATTGTGCGGTAAACTCCTAGGAGAGCCCACCGCTTTTCAAAATCGCCAATTTGGCGTCCATTTCGTAGAACGATAGAAGCTGGGTTTCTATCGAATCTGGTTTACCAAGAATGCGTACTTATCGCCAACCACGCCAATGGGGTGGGCTCTCCTAAGATCCACCCCCATTGTGCTGCAAGCTTCGTGCTTGATTCTATTCGTAGTTGGGAAGTAAATACGAGATTACCGTTGGTTTTATGGTGATGTGTGGCATTCGTGAGATATTTTTGTGTGCTCAAAAATATGTACATAGTGTGAGAGTGTGCCACCTCACATTTAAACTTTTGTATTGCGCTTTGTTCCATTGCAAACGCACCACATAACCCTCCCCCCCCCCCTTCTGCTTTAAGGAAGGAATGAGTCGCCGACTGTACGAAAATTTGCAGAACGTAGGAAAAATGTTCGTAATTCTTTCCTTCTCTTTTCAAGCGTGATGATTCACACCTGATGTGCACCCAAGGTCATTCAAAGCCTTGATTAAGCTTTCTTGTTCCGTCTCCAATCTTTCTAGAATGTTCGTTTACCGTTGCACTGTGTGTGACGTAGTGCCTCGTTTGAATGTGATCGCACTCTCATTGGTCAACACGTTGATTCGCCCCAGCATGCAATTCAGCAACGCTGCTGAAAATATTCGAAAAAGTTAGTAGCGTCTTTTTGTAAAAATGCGAAGGACGTGAAAGAAATAGGTGCCTTTTTCCCGAAACAATGGAAGGAGGATTCCCCGTATTGAGTTGGCCTGCCAAAAATACCATGTGCTAAGTATTCATTTTAATACCAAATTTTCTGCTTTTAAATAAAATTGTGTAATGCCCATGTCTTCTTTTAAATTTTACTGTGCTAAAATTTGGGTCGGTGCATGGTTGCCGTTGTGCCGCCTTTGCATCAGTAAGCTGTTCTTACAGTTTTAAGAAAACGAAACTTTGACTAAACATTTAAAAATGCCTTCCACTCAGTATTTTACTTACTGACAAGTCCTTTATTTATGAAATAGAGTATTTGGCTTTGATTGTAATATGTTTTCCATTGTTCTGACCCCAACGGCCAAATACAGTAAAATCATTTTCGTAGCCTTATATTTCTCAATGAACTGAAATGTTGGAATTGATGCATATTGTATAAATGGTCATTCAGAAAGAGATTCATTAATTCGATCAGATTAATGTGCATTTATATTCCGAAAGTGCCATATGTATATTTCCTGTGCCATAATTAGTATGTCAATATGCTGTCTTAATTAGTGCGAAAGCGCATTAAAAAAAACCAGAAAAGAAAACTTGTTAATGTATGACTTGATTTACTAGTTATTTGAAGCGGTAAAATATTTGGCGTCCAGGGGACTTTTACTTTCTCCCCTCCAAATTTAAAAAAAAAAAAAGTGAGATTCTGTTTTGCCGTTAGTTATGTACTGGAAATCAAGTGTCATACATTATGAAAATCAGTCGTGAGTGCTACTTCATACTATTCTCGAGACCATAATTAATATAATGGTTTCTCTAATGCCTTTCTCATCATGTATTTAAGTGCAACTAAACTGACATCAGTATGTTGTATGTTTTGCTAATTATATTGAACTTCTACATTTTATACTGTTTGTTCAAATGTGCCAAACAGTATTATTTTGATATGCTTGCACATGTTTAATAATTATGCACTTACAAAAAAAGGCTCGTTTATTGACTGGATAAAATGTTCTTTTGTGGTGACAAAATAAAAAGAATACATGATTTACAAAAAGAAATGTCTGTCTTCAATTTTGTATTTTTGTAGACACGTTTTCTTACAGATGAATTAATTCATTTCAATGCATAAAAAAATATGACTCTAATACTTATCTTTATTCAATTCCTATGAGAATATAAATTCAAACAAGTCAACGCTGGATTTCAACAAACTTGTACACAAGATTCACCTATACAATTTTTCAGGGAATGGTTCCCAGGTATGTGATTATAATTATTGTTATTTTTGATGAAAAACAATAGTGCCATTCATACCTACTCCAACATCTACCTAAACTAATTTATTTTTTTTTATCGCGAAACGTGGTTGCAGTCTTATCTGGGTTATTGCGGCTCACAACTGCAATCTGCAATGTAAAAATTTGGAGAATTTATTTCGTTTTTAAAACCTTGTTTTCATTTATTTATTTATTTATTTTTTTTTTCCATTTTTCATCTGCACCACACATAGTGTAAATAACTTGTAAATAAATTGCTCTGTATGTTCAAGGAGTTACTCATTGGTTTAAAGTCCGACGAAACAGTAACAATACTGTAACTTACTGTACCAGTAACAATACTGTACCAGTAACAATAATATAACTGAATAATGCACCAAGAAGAAACTTCGCTTTCAGCTATGAATTCAAATTGTTCTCTTCTTTATCATTGGGGTTTAAGTTGGGAAGTTTTTTTTCCATGCATAAATTCTAACATTGCGAAAAATGAAAAACTTTCCTAACAAATTTGGTATCTTTTATTGCTTTACTAGTAACCTCAAATATCTTTTTATCCTTTTATGTCTTTCGGCTTTTACGAAATTTATGAATGACTAGTATAAATTTACAATATTTTTCCGTCGCTACGCTATACTTTGCTATTTCATCCTTCAGTTTTATTTAAAAATTAATGTTTTTGATTCAAGTATCCAAACTTAATTTCCCTGAAACACATAAAACGTGTTTTCACGATATAAATTTATTCTATTTTAGAATGTCTTACTTTTCGCATTGATAAAATATTAAATGTCAAATAAAACAAAACGCATTTTAAACTATAGCAAGAGAATTATAAATAATTCACAGAATTCTATATTTAAGAGAGAATTTTCACTTAGAATTAGAGAGAATGATTCATGAAGCTTTATTCTTCTTGGAGAATAGTAATATTTTATGAAAATTGCGCTCAATTTCCTTATAAAAGCACTTATTTTAATTATAAATGTGATAAACGGCTCATGCGGTTGAATAAATTTTCTTTCCGTGATTCACTAAGGATGATAAATAAATCAATGAAAGTATATTTAAAATAAAATAAAAATCGACTGATTTTTTTCGGAATACACAGTTATAGAACTGAAATAATAAAATTTCAATCGACTCGGGTTTAATAAAATGCAATCTAGTTACTTTTTTCTTCTTACATTTGCAATTCAATTCTTAGGTTTAAATTTATTTTTCGGTAATTTATCATTGCTTGTTTTGAGGCAAATACGAAGTTTTGTGCATTACAATTCAAAAATAACAAGAAGTTCCGTCTAGAACTATACGAGCCTACTTTCCCGTATGCACCAAATTCAAATTTATAATCTAGCTATCTCTTTCTCTCTCTTTCTTATTTATCTTTAGTTCTAATTATTGAAAATATACCTTTTTCAACGGATAATACATATTCATTCACTCACTCATTCATTCTTTCATTTATTCAGCCATGCATTTATTCATTCATTCGTTACCTCATTCAAGTGTTTATTCATTCATTTACGCATTCATGTATTTATTCACTCATTTATTTATATTTTAATTTATTCAATAATTTATTCATTCATTCTTTTCCTCATTCATTTATTCATTGATTTATTCTTTCACTCTTTCATTTATTCATTCATTCATTATTTCACTCATTGAGTCACTGAGAAATATCCTTGAAAACCCCGATCAAAAAATTTCATAGCAAAATAGGCTCGTAAGTTCTAGATAAACTTTCTATTTCTACATGTTCTACGTTATAAGAGCTTTCCGATAAAGTTTGTTCCAAGCAAATCGGTCCGTTAGATCAGGATTTATATAGGGTTGAAATTTCCCCGTAAGCTCTGTGTTAATTTTTTGAACTGTTCAAAAATGAACAAAAACTGTTCAAATCAATATTTCACGCCGAGAACTCCTTTCAATAAGCTTTCAATAGGAACTTGGCTCTTGTGCCCAGAGTTTACAGAATTTGCTTCAATTTTGTCCATAGGCGCTAATGTTAAAATTTTTTGAACTGTTCAAAATTGAACAAAAAATTGTTCAAATCAAAAAGTAAAATATAGAAATGAGATGTCCTCGCCGAGATCTTTCGAATGCAAAAAGAATTTTTCCAATCGGACAATTCGTTCAAAAGTTATTAGGGGGGGACAGACCGACAGACAGACAGACAGACCGACCGACAGACAGACAGACCGACAGACCGACAGACACACTTTTTCCCCATCTCAATACCCTACTTTCAAATTTTTTATTTTTCAATCTTTATTTAATTACTTCACTTATTTTTGACTTTTCTTGATTTTTAACGATATTTTCACGATACATTAAGCCTTCTTTCATGCTTTATTATTATTTTTTTTTACTTTTACGGGAAAGTAGGCTAAAAAAGGAAAGATTTAATATTAATAAAAGACACATATTTCTACATTTTTAGCCGCTTCTGCACAGTTAGTTTTTTAAAAAAGAAGTCGAAATCTACATTAAATATATGAAAATATCTCACATTATTAGAGAAAATACATTCGTTTTCATCTTAACGATTAGTATTATTTTTAAAATTATTTAATTAGTTTTATTATAATTATTTTTATTTATTTATTTCATTGAGTACATCTTTTCTTTAAAATATTTAACTAATGACAGAAAAATATGGGGTCATTCGCATAATTTTAAATTGTGACGCGGAAATGTATTTGTCTTCATATACTTGGTTCACACTTTTTTTGCAAAACTGATATATAACAATGAAAAATTCGTTTTAAATCATATGTAATGTAAAATATTTAAATAAATAAAATGAAATGTGCACTAAAATATGGCTTAAACGAACTCATTAGCGTAGTTTGTGGCAAGGGGCGAGGAGGGGTAACAAGAAGTGTGACAGCACGAATTTTGATTTTATAAAACGAATTAAAATAAGCAAATTAAATCTGTTTTAAAGTTTTTTCTATTTTCATAATTTGATTTTAAAGTAACATTGATTTCCATAAGGAATCATTCTTAAATGATGTGGGTGTTCGTGAGATTGTGACAAGGGGAGGGGAGGGGTAACAAGAAGTGTGACATCATGCTTATGCAACATAGCGTGGCATGTGACAAAGCGTTGGTGCGTTGACGTGTGACATCTTGTAACAAAAAGGGGGAGGGGGGTCAAAGATATGGGAAACAAGCTTGACATCATTTATGGACGGTCCCTACTTTGATTGTAAAATTTCTTTGACTGCCGGAATTTTATTTTAAAGTTTGATTGCTTTCATTTTGTATCAAACATACCAATGCTGATTAAGGTTTCAATTTACTTCCAGTTAAAAGTTTAAAAAGTAATCTTCTTCGGCATTTACACTTTTAAGATAAAATAGCGCTGTTATTTTATCAGAATCCGAGCGATTAATATATTTTACTATTATATAGTAATTATCTTTTTTGTAGTAACGTTAATCTCATTTTATGCAAATTAAGTACACATACAATCATTAATATTGCTATGCTTACAAATGTCTTTACAAGTTAAAAAATAAAATTTGAAATGTTATCTATAACGTAGTGCTTTGTTTCAGAACAACAACACTGCATATAATGAAATATAGCGTGACAAAGGGGGATACGGTTCCTTAAAGTAAATTATTATGACTTTTTTTAATTGTCCTACAAAAGGAAGATCATATCCATAAGTAATTGTCTCTCAAATGTCAAAGAAAATGTACGCACTGTAATCAATTTTCAAGATTAGGAATTACACTCATATTAACAAGAGAGATAAAAAAGATCTAAAAATTAAACCGTTCATCAATATTTATATTTTCTTCTCAAAAAGAAGTAGTTGACAAATTAATGATTTCTTTTTCAGGCCAATAAGTAAGTCAAGTTAATTCATGATTTTTTTTTACTTAATGTATTTTCAATGCGTAGAAACAATTATTAAAATCCTTTACGACATTGTAGAAGTAAAAAAAAAAATTTTCGTGGCATTATAATAAAAAATGTTTCAACCATCACACTTTTTTTCTGAGTAAGTACATACGAGAATTGGGTAAATTTTAGAATAGTACTTGGAAAATTGAAAAACAGAGGTTGGTAAGGAAAATAAAGATTTTTTTAATGCAATGAAAATTTAATCTTTTAGTGCTTCTAAGTGTTTTTTTTTTTTAAATTATTTTTAGTTCTCGAAAAGATTAAAAATAATTAATTTATGAGTTGAAAATTTTTAGGATAACTTTTACAACAAAAGCAAACAGTAGTTTATCTGCCTTATAAAACCGTAATTCTAGCATGTTTAATAAAAATACTTTCAGAATTTAATTATTTTTTTTTACATTTGGAGTAACTGAAAGCAATTGAAATTAAAATTCTGTAATCGCTGAAGCCCGTCTTTGGTGATATTTTTCATATTTCAGAAAAAAAAAAAAAAAAAAGACTTCATTGTCTAAATTTTAGCCCCGAAATCTTTGAGGTGTTTGCTATAGAAGTGGAAATATCATACTTTGATAAAAAATGAAACACAATTTTACAGCATGTACAATGCTATAAGTTTCCAAATAAAGCAAGTTTTAATAAATAACAAGTTTTTCCACACCATGAGTGTCGAAGAGTTTTGAACTCCGTCCATGCACGTAAAAATTTTGTAAAACATAGCTTGAAATCAGTCGTAAGTTAAAAACCCCGTGCTCTAAAGTCTAAAATAGTTGAAGTTATTATGAAATACAGAACATTAAACCAGGTATAATGTAAAGAACCATTTTCAGAGTAACCAACAAGCTAAAAAGAGAAAGCAAAAGGGTACTGGAGTAAGAAACTTTTTGAGGGCTCCTCGCTGACTTTTGAATATTTGCTAAAACTCCGCTCCTGCTTTTCTTCTTGTTGGAAATTGAGCAGGTGCAAAATTACAGATGAAAAATCATCTTTCTTTCTTCGTCGTTGTTCACTCAAAATTGATTTGGTACAGAAGAAGTCGTTTTGAAAATTTTAATGAAGTTTTATTAATGATTAAAAAATATACATATAGGAGCATTCGATTGTGATAAATTTTCGTGTTCCATCTCCACTCTTGCCCCAAGCAAAAACTGACTGCTACACGCTCCCATTCTGCGCTTCAGATCTATGAAAAGTACGAAAAGAAAGTAGTAGAAGGAAGACAGGAAAAATCGCTTACATTTCTGCAAAAAAGTAAGTACTGGTACTTCAAAATATAGGTACTTTTTACTGCAACCACAGATCAAACATAAAAGAAGACCGAGGTTAAGGGTTACTTTTATGATATGAACATCAGTATGGAAGCGATTCTGACTGCAATCACTCGACCAGTTCTTGAACGCTGAAGGTTCTAACTTTCAACTTTCAGTTTTCATACTTTTGCTGAAAATATGTTGTATGAAAAAATGGTGTTTTATTGCAGCGCATTTAGATGCTACAAAAGATTTTTGATACATAAACCTCACACACTGGACTCAAACGAAAGAACTGCAAGAACTCTATAATCTTCAAAACTTATTTTAATGCACAAATAATCTGAATTCGATCTAATGTGTAAGAAGTGCGAAAAATCTAATAATCGATGACAGAATTGGCACGGGCTGCGAAACTAGTCATTTAAGCATACCAGCAGTCACGCAACTTTTTCCCGTTTTCGATTAATTTCTTCCGGTTTTCATCCGGTGCCCCCACCCCAATACACACACACGTATATATATATGTATATTATATGCAACCAATAGTTATGCAAATTTCGAATTAAAAATTGAATAGTAAAGGGGTAAAAGATTAAGTTTTACAGAGAAGAATTTCAGCTTTTAATATTTCGTCACATTTATAAGCATTTTAATTTAAATTATGAGTCAAAGTTCAAGAACATTTACATAAATATGTGAACTTTAAAAATGTTTTTTCAAGAACATTTACATAAATATTTGAATTTTAGAAATGTTTTTTGGGAGCGTGGGACACCAGAAGATATGAATGAATTTCCATTTTGAGGAAAATGTGTTGATTACAAAAATTACCCCAACATTCCCACTACACGCTTGTATGTATGCATGTAAAGTAATGTGATCTAAATCAGCGGTTCCCAACCTTTTTTCCTGTGCGAACCCCTTCTAAGATCCAAACGAATGCTGCGAACGCGCCCTTCTGTCTAATTTTAAACCAAAACAAAGATATAGCTAGAAGAAATTTAGTATGTTTTTTTAATTATTACTTTTTATTAGTTTTTTTAATTATTAATAGGGCAGTAAACATATGTATTCGCCAAAAGAACCTTTAAAAACTATTTTCCGATAGCGCAAAAAAAATTGTATAATGTCATGATAACTTCCCATACGTACACATTTTTAATCAATGAATTAATATCTTTCAATGCAAAATTCGCAAAAGTTGTGGAAATTTACAATAATAAAATTCATATGTTTTTCGAATTTCCCAGTGCGTAAATGTGGATACAAAATTAAAAATTAATGGATAAATATCTCCAATTAAGCTTTGGGGTCTGTATGTGAGAAATTAGCCGAAAATAATGCAAAATTTAACATTTAAGTGAATTTCCATATTTCCGACTCTTTCTTCGCGCTAGCGAGGAAAAAGTGGAAAATGGTAGGAGAAACGGTCAAAATTTAAAATTACTCAATACATTTCTTCTGATCCCACTTTGTGATTGAAATTTTCGAAATCAGACAATAGTGGAAATAAGTACATTTAAAATTTTGTACGTATGCTTCCTATGCCAGTCCACAACTTTTGCTCATTATCGGAAAAACAGTTTATTTAAAAGAAATCGTTTTGACATTCCGCCCTAATGCACATGTAAATTTTATCATTTTGTTTCCTTTATGTTAGCAATTGAAAATTAAGCCATTACAATATTATTTTCGTGAACCACCGGTTGGGAAACGCTGATCTAAATCACAACTTTCCCAATCCACACGAAAAGTGGTTAAAACATATTTTTGAGAAAAGTTAGTAACGAAATAATTAGTTTATCGAAAAGTAGTAAAACTACCACAATGGCATGTAAATAGAGAAGAGAAAAGAAAAGAAAAATCACGGAAAATTGAACTCAAGGTTTTGAAATATATATCAAATGTTCTTTTTTTATACACATCAAAGGATGAGTAAAAAAGGAAACTCATAAAACTTAAGTATAGGTGAATTATTTTAACAGAAAGGAAATCGATTACTGATCAATTGAAGCGTTAAAAGAATAATGTCAGAGAAAAGATGGCTGGCTCTGTCAACAAAAATTTATGACTCGCATTCCTGTCTTCAATTCAAACCGACAAAAAAACAAAATAAATAAACAAATAAAAGGGACACGGAGAAGTTTGTGTCTCTCCGAGGTCAAGCGAGAGCACGTTTTTTGGTAAAATAAAAAGAAATCGTCTGTTTATCTTCCCTGATCTCTCTGAGAATATTTTTCTTCTACGTGTTTTAAACGTTTCTTAGACAAATATACGTTTGGATAAACAGCAATAAAAATAAGAAGATATTTAACCCCTTTTACCACATGAAGCTTGATGGGGGAAAGAATGCGTCTGCCTCACAGGAAGATTAAGATCATTTATTTTAAGATAAGAAGGGCCATTTTTTCATCTGCTTTTTTCACAAAAAACAGTTACGGTTTCCACTGAAGCAGACATTAGATATTATTCGATTACCTTTCTCTAGTTTTAAGTCTTAATTTAATAGTAATTATTTATCCTTTGGACGTTAATAGAATGCCTTCATTACCTGCTTTTCTCCAAAATTTTCAATCAGCTATTTTTTTCTCATGTGGCTTCATTCTATTGAACTAACTGAAGGTGGGGTTCTTCATAACTTCGAAACCCTTGTATATACTTCTCGTTTTATTTTCTTTTTCTGTTGTTTTCTTTATTTTTTCTCTATTTTTTTAAGGAAAATGTGTGCCTTATTTACATTGCAATAGACGAAATGTCCACGTTTTTATATTTGCGAATGTTGTTTATGTCAAACATAAAATCATAAATCAGAGTTTTTTGTAGAAGATTTATGTAGTTGTCATAATAGAGAACAGGAATGCATTCTGAATATTCTAATCTTCCGAAAATTATTTGATGGTTTAAGAATAAGAAATTTCACACATTATTCTTTCTTTTTTCATTCTTGACATTTTTACTGAAAATATCTTAGCTTTTAAACATCAGTTTACTAATAGATAAATAACTTATTTTTACCTGAGACGCCACTAGGATTTGACCCACGCCCTTCCTACGCAAAATTTTTAGGGCTTTCTCTACAAAATACAAATTTCCTTTCGTCAAGGATTTTACCTATTGACTTAGCATTAAAAACAATATCGGAAAGCATTTTGTTTTCTGAAGAGATCGGGGAGAGGGAAAGTATTTAAAATTAATCATGTTGCTTCTCTTATTGTAAAAGGAATCTTATAGGCGTGTGCGTGTTCATTAAATGTCTATACAAATATATATCAGTGATACCCGCGCAATTTTACACCCGAATTGTTCTAAAGATTTTCCATTTCAAAAATGTTCCATTTCTGATTTTATATCTTTAATATTGCTGATTTACCGTCTCCATTTTCACGAAAAATAATATTTTCTGAGGATAGTAGGAGGGGGAAAAATCATCATCAGATTAAAAAGTATTTATAATTGCATTGAAATTTGTTTTAAACATCTAACAGAATATTCTTGATGTTGAGAAACTCCTGGTAAAGTAGCAACTAGTTATGGCACCTTTATATTTTAAAACTAAAACTTTTCGAACCGCCTTTTTAACAGTGTTCTACTTTTCACTTTTTTGAGGTATTAAGGGAAACGCGGCTTCCACATTTATAGCTGAAAGTTTTCCTTTTAAATCCTAAATCCGTTGCGTTGACTTTATAAAACTTGACAAGTCAAAGAAGTCAAAAAAGAGAGGGGGCGTTTTCAGAAGTAAGATTTCTCTGTCTTATTATTCCTATAATTTCCCCTCTTTTTGTAATTGGCATTGTGATGCATAATTTTCTGAATAGTTAAATGGAAATTAAAGTTGTTAAAGTTGTTTAACTCTTTAAACGATATTTTTTCGTTTTATATGCGAAGCATAATATATGTTGTAAGAAATTAAATCGTAAAACGTTTATCTTTCTGCGCAAACAATAATTGAGAAAATCAAAGTTATTAAAGCACAAATTGCAAAAATATTGCAGACACCTTTCATTAAACTTATAAAACTGGGGCCATCATTTACATTTTTTGAAAAAGTGTTTCAAAATATGGCGGTCTAACTGAGATTATGATGACGAATGACATATTATTGTATTTAATTTTTAATTTATTAAAATTAAAAAAAAAATCAATGACAAAAAAGAAAAAATCTGGATCACAGTTGGCAATTTTTTGAGTTCTAAGGTAAATTGTTCGTTTTAGAACAAAATAAAAAGCTCTCCGGGAGGTAAACATTTTGAAACGGACGTTCCTGGGCAACAGTGATTCAAAAAGATGTCCCTGAATGACTGAATGAACTATTTTCAATATTAGCAATCATAAATATGGAAAGCTTCGAAAAATCACGATCACAAAAACAGATCATTTTAGGGAAGCACGCATTGCCAAAGGGAAACCTTTACGAAAATTTTAAAGGGTTGATCCGGGTTCAAGTAGGAACTTTGACTGCTTGAAATTTCTTGACAATAGAATTGAAATTTTTTACGTTAACGGTAGCGTAATGCTTCGTATATGTGCAAATAAAGCTTTTATTTTTAAATTTAACTAAAGTTTAAGTTTCACTTAATCCTTTAAGATTTGAAACTTTTCATGATAAACATACAACATGTAGGTCAAAACTTTCAATGATGCCTGAAAAGTTAAAATTGTACCGGTATCTGCTGAGGAAAACGGGTATTGCATCGTTTCCATGAACCAGTACGATCGTTCGTTTCTGGCATTTATTACATACGGCAATCTAGGAAAAATTAAATTTTACTTCATGTTTAACTCGTACGATCGTGTAAGCTCGGTCTCAAAGGGATAAAATGCTTGGTCATTTTTTTTTGGAAGGGTTTTTAAATATTTGAGCTATATGAAATCTGTAGACCTGTGGCCCCTCCAAAATCAAGGCATTTGGAGAACAAAATGTCATGATTAAGCGTCTTTTGTTTATGAAACATAAATATCCTCTCCAAAAAAAAAAAAAAAGAACTGCTTTTAAATCGCATTTCTACAGATATATTTATTGGCCTCGATGCGTTCCGGTATCAGCAAGGCCGTCATTAAAACATCGTCCATTGCAGCACCGTTCCTCGTCGCCTGTTAACGAAACCAGATCACGTTCCAAGAAAAGCGAACCGAACAGCCCCCATCCCCCCTTTTGGGCGGGAGTTTAAAGAAAGAGCCGAGAAGGAAGCCCAGCGCAACATTTTTAAGGTTGACAATTTTGGCGAACACACCCAAATGTTTCGGTGTTTCATCTTTGTTTATTTACTTACTCTTTTTTATATAAATATTCCTGCCTTCTATCCTTTTCTGAGCTTCTTTTCTCCCTAATTTGTCTGCTGCTTCTGTCGCCCGATTTCGACTGAAAGACGCCGATTCACCAACAAGAAAAAGAAAAAAGAAACGCGGGGTTGTAAAAGTTAAGCCAGCCTAAATTTATACCGATGATTTATTGTTCTTTGTCGGTGGTGACGTTCCTCCTTGGTGCACCTCCCATTTTATTAGCATTTTATTTTGATCATACTTTTTAGATATGCTTACTTTATTTTTTTCTTTTAAGCAAAAGTGAATGAATGATGCACTGCTGAGTTCAAGTGATAACTTACAAGGCACGACAGTAGCTTTGCCAAGTTTAGTGACTCTGCTCTGCTTAAGGTGTTAGAATTTGGTGTGGCCGTTTCAAATTCCACTTTATTTTACTAAAATTCATGTACAAGAGCCACTTAACTCTATTTTATTTAAGAAATCTTCATCGTTCAAATAATTAAACCAAGAACAGTAAACACATTAAATATTCAAATTTTTTTCTCTCTCATTAATAATGAAAAATAGTTTTCATGCTCAAAGGGGAAAAAAACAAGTTAATATTTAGTATTAGTGGGGAAAGAAAAAAATCTTATATTTTTAGAAAGGGGACTGGGAGGACAAAAAATACTTAATAAGTAAATAATAATACTAAATAGTTACATTTTTATAATGTAAAATACTTTTATTTGTAATCTATCATGTTTCAAATGTCACTTTAAAACATTTTAGTGTTAAGAATGCTAAGCTGCATTGCGAAATGCTACTGTAAGGAAATCAAAATCGTAAAGAACGTAATTCGTCTAACTCCTGCTTTGAGATTTAAAAAAAAAACTTTTTAACCTACTTTTCCGTAAAGGATTAAATATATAAAAAATAAAAAGGCTTTATGTATCTGAAAAAGATTATTTGAAACAATGAAAGTAAAATATAAATTAAAGAATTAAATGTAGATATTCTGCTTAACATTATGAGCTTTTTCACACTACTTTATAAAAAGTGTCTTACTGTACTTTCTCTTATTTAGTATTGTGTTTGTTACAATGAAAATTTATTGTGCTAAAGTTTAGTATATTTTTGTGTTAACGTTTTGCAAAACACAGGTATGAAAATTATTAGGCTCATGACTTGACTCAGTTTTTCAGCAAAAATAGAATCTGATGAAGCTTACAGACTATTCTTTTCTAAGTGAAATAACATCATTGCTTTTACTTATTAAAAAAGCCTCAGGGGAGGGGGAGAGTTGAACATATCGTTATACAAATATATGTTTTCATTATGAAAATAGTAGCAAATAAATTGTCTTTTCTCATTAGTAGCCCTAACTCCTTTATTGTAGTCACCGGAAGTCCTTTTGATGAAGATAATTCACTTTAGGAAGGAGTTCACCTTTTGCAATAGTGTTGCCAATACCTTTAATTTTCGCGCAGTCGACAAATTTTCCTTGAGGAACTTACAAAAGAAGCATTTTTTTTTATCCACTCAGAGACTGCAAAACCTTAAGAACATATGTATATTTTTACGGCAAATTGAAAGTTGAAATTGATTCTTATCAGCTGCAAGTTTTATTTTTTGCATCGAGTCTGATAATTGTCACTCCAATGTAGTATATTAAAACATCATTCTCATCTTTATTACTGGTGAAATGAGCTGAGTATTCCTCCTTGTTTTTTTAGCCTACTTTCCCGTAAAAGTAAAAAAAAATAATAATAAAGCATGAAAGAAGGCTTAATGTATCGTGAAAATATCGTTAAAAATCAAGAAAAGTCAAAAATAAGTGAAGTAATTAAATAAAGATTGAAAAATAAAAAATTTGAAAGTAGGGTATTGAGATGGGGAAAAAGTGTGTCTGTCGGTCTGTCGGTCTGTCTGTCTGTCGGTCTGTCTGTCGGTCTGTCTGTCGGTCTGTCGGTCTGTCCCCCCCTAATAACTTTTGAACGAATTGTCCGATTGGAAAAATTCTTTTTGCATTCGGAAGATCTCGGCGAGGACATCTCATTTCTATATTTTACTTTTTGATTTGAACAATTTTTTGTTCAATTTTGAACAGTTCAAAACATTTTAACATTAGCGCCTATGGACAAAATTGAAGCAAATTCTGTAAACTCTGGGCACAAGAGCCAAGTTCCTATTGCAAGCTTATTGAAAGGAGTTCTCGGCGTGAAATATTGATTTGAACAGTTTTTGTTCATTTTTGAACAGTTCAAAAAATTAACACAGAGCTTACGGGGAAATTTCAACCCTATATAAATCCTGATCTAACGGACCGATTTGCTTGGAACAAACCTTATCGGAAAGCTCTTATAACGTAGAACATGTAGAAATAGAAAGTTTATCCAGAACTTACGAGCCTATTTTGCTATGAAATTTTTTGATCGGGATTTTCAAGGATATTTCTCAGTGACTCAATGAGTGAAATAATGAATGAATGAATAAATGAAAGAGTGAAAGAATAAATCAATGAATAAATGAATGAGGAAAAGAATGAATGAATAAATTATTGAATAAATGAAAATATAAATAAATGAGTGAATTAATACATGAATGCGTAAATGAATGAATAAACACTTGAATGAGGTAACGAATGAATGAATAAATGCATGGCTGAATAAATGAAAGAATGAATGAGTGAGTGAATGAATATGTATTATCCGTTGAAAAAGGTATATTTTCAATAATTAGAACTAAAGATAAATAAGAAAGAGAGAGAAAGAGATAGCTAGATTATAAATTTGAATTTGGTGTATACGGGAAAGTAGGCTCGTATAGTTCTAGACGGAACTTCTTGTTTTAATTAAATTAATTTAGTTACTTAGCATTATTTACTTAGTATTTTTAATTTTTTTTACCCCGGTCTGTTTTCTATGTTAAAAAATAGGAAAGTGTCATAGCATTTCACGAAAGTAAAAAGTAAGTCAACATTTTCCGAACGCAATTTCAACAATGAATACTCAATACTAGTTGCGACCTTAACATCCTGTTGATTGGGAAAACTTCTTTTGGGATAATTAGGATGAGACATTATATCTCCATAAGGCACACTACCTCAACGCGGGGAACTAACCTCAAGAAGGGCGTCGCCCGAAATCCAAAAAGACGGATCGAAAAACTCCGTGTCTGAATTTCCTGGGCAGCCCCCTTGTTACACCCTATTTTTTGCACAAACGAATCCGGTTACATTACGCGTTATCACAACCGTTAACTGGACAAACTTCATGCTGTTTGGTGAGTTGGGCTGAGATGTTCTCTAGGGTGACAGCAGGATAACAAAGTGAAGTTGATGGAAGCAGAAGTGTGTTTGGAGATTGTAATTGAGGGGGAAATTGAAGGTATGCTAAGGTGAAAAAAGATGTATTTAAAAGACAGGTGTAGGAATGAGTGTTAGTTCATGTGTATATTTTACACTAACCAGTGTTTAATCTATTATTTAGGGACTTAACAAGGTAATAAGTGGTTTTTATACTCCAGAATGGCTACACATAGCGTAGGGCTTCCTTCATGAAAATAACTGTGCAGCAATATTAGGGAGTGTAATACCCATTTTATAGTCAAATATGTATTTCTTGAAATTTAGAGCTTTTATTCAGTTTTATTTTTTAACAGCTTGAAAGATTTAAAAAAAAAATTCTTTAGACGAATTCTAAATTATGCTAATTTATTCGATTTGATCTCATGAACACACTCAAAGCTATTTACACTGCACGTTAAGTTAAACCAAAATTGTTTGCATTTCTATTTTAAACAATAAATGTGATGAGACGATTCATTTTTTGAATTGATAGTGTGTATAATGCATAAGTAAAGAATATCTCTCTATAATAGCATATTAAGCCACCCCTTACGTATATGGAAATCATTTACAGTGAAAATACACTGCCAACGGTGGTAACAGAAACAAGACTTCTGATTCAAAGAACTTCTGACCTCTTTCTGAAGAAAAGAAAAGGAAAAGATTTTAGTTACTAGTTTTTCACCTCAGAAATACTGTATAATAACAACAATATAGGAAAGTTTAGGCTTCCACTTTACGCAACGCAGAAATAAAATTTATTTCTAGCGCGAGACAGAAGGATTCACGTTATGAAAGAGGCGTACTTCAAATCCTTGAAAATAGATGAAGATTAATAAGGTCAAGAACGAATGCAGATAGTTTCTGCAAATTTGGATGTAATGATAGATAGATCAAGATTTTGTATATTTATTGAGTTAATATATATATTCTCGGATAGTTAAATAGTGAAAAGATTTATCTTTGTTGAAATAACATTCTGTACATGCCGCGTAATAACCTCAATGTTCTAAAGATTGTTAAATTTGCAAAATCTTGAAATTCTTGACAAAATTTTAAGTGTTTAATGTCAAAACAATAAGCTGAATCTCCCCTTATTTTAAACTATAAATCAAGTTTCTATGACTATTAATGCAGATATAATTCAAAATTAAGAAGAGAAAAAGATGGAGATTGATTTCAAATCGTTCGACATTTCACTCATACCGTGGAAAATTTCACTTTTTCATTAGGATAGAGATTATGAACACCAGATGAAAACATCCAACATTTCACAAACACTCTGACTACAAACATAGTTGGAAGGAAGTTTCAAAAATTTCAGTTGCAATTTTTGTGCAACTTTGTCTTTCATAAATACACTTTATAATCGAAAGATTTCTGAAGTTAATTGAATAGAATTATCGTTTATGTAATTGGTGTACGAAATGTAGAATAATTTTCCCATAACATTTGATGTTATCTTATTCAATTACACAATGAATGTTCTAGAACAAGTCATTTTCTTATAATGCATAAATAATAATTATAATTCCTTACTTTCTCTTTCAAGAGTAGCCAAAGTAGAGATGTATCATTGAAAAAAAAATGAATTTCAACTGAAATTATTTTAAGAAATATCGAAAGAAAGTGAAGAAATTTCACCTGATTTTCTGCAGTGGGAAGAAAAAAAAAACGATATGCAAGCACTTCAAAATGTTTAGGTATTTCGCTTCTAACTATTGTTACGTTTCTCCTGGTTTAAAACAATTGAATTTGCAATGAAATACCCCGTATTGTTTTAGACTTTTATTCAGTTAATTTAACCATTAAATATTGGTACACGTTAATGAAATTTAAATATATTTGTTTTTCCATTTTTTAAATGTCCATTTTTTAAATGGAAGATAGATGTTTCATGAAGTAACGAAAAAAAGTAAGTAAACAAAAAATGAAAGTAAAAATCATTCACTTCGTCAGTTCAGGGCGCGTCTTTGAAGGCAAATTTGTGGGAGTTACTTCGTCGTTCACCCCTTGCAGTTACAAACATTTTTCTTTCTTCCTTTATTTTTTTTTTTTTTTCTTTCTGAAAATGCCCTCCCTGTCTCTCTGCCTCTGATCGAGAATTTGAAGTCGCTCATCATCTCGAAAAAATAAATATAAAAATAATCAGCAATCCTCATGGGAGATGAAAAAAACTTTTTGTACATTTAGCTAAAAACTTTTTGTACTTTTAGCTAAAAACATTTTGTACTTTTAGCTAAAAATCTTAGTGTCAAAAAAATTCGAGCATATAACTTAACTTAAAATGCATTGCAAACTCGATTGACTTTTAGTGAAATATCAAAGTTTTACAATTTACGATATTTAGGCATCGTCGGTTTTCGAGTAAAAAGAAACGAATGAGCACTTAATGAATTTTCAAATATATTGTCTTGAAAAATCGGTAAATAATCATTTTTTCTTTAGTTAGTTCAAAGTGCAGTAAAAAAATTGAAGTTTTTGCAGACACATGAAGACTGATACATTTCTTCATTTTAAATTAAGTTTAATTTAAGTTCCTCCTAGTTTAAAATATACAGGATGGCCTTCGTGAATATATTTACAAATCATGATTTTTAAATTAAGTAAAAATAAAGTTGCAGTTGCACTCGTGGCGGTAAAAGTCATAACGGCCAACAAGAGTAGACGGCCTTTTCGGCTGACAGAACAACTTGTACAGCAAAGACCCTGAATAGCCAGTACAATCATCGGGCCAAGCATGCATTTAAATAGTCAGGCGCTTTTGCATGGCATTCCATCCTCGCATTCCATCCTCGCATTTCCCGATGTTAGAAAGCCGGTCAATCGCAGTCAAGCATATTCATCTTATGACGTGATGCAAGTACGTGTTTAACATCAGGAAATGCGTCACAACGATGGAATATTTGTGATTTTACAAGAAGACGAATTTTACTAAACCCAAAACAAGAGCAATTAAATTTAAAAAAAAGCTCAAAAAAGGAGTTTATAATTTGACAAAAATAACAGGAAATCTATAACTTATATTTTTTTCAGATTTGTGCTAAAAGAAATTCCTTTTTGAGAATATTTAAACTTTTTTCTTTAATGAAAAATGAAAGAAAGAAATCCCTTAAGCCAAGTTTTGGAAAAACAGATTTATACAAAATTTACTTTGAAATTCATTTTATTGTTGATTAACTCAGCTCTATTGAATTTTTAATCGTGTCACAAGAAAGCACGTCGTGTCACAAAGAGGTACACAAGAGGTTTAAAAAGTTTTACAACACACCCCACATCAAATCCCCGTTTTCAAATAAGATTTTTTTGCTTAGAGATGACTAAAGAAGTCAGAGTTAATTATCTAGTTGTTAAGGAGTTGGTTATTTGTTATGCGTAAATAGCACATCCTTGTTTTGCAATCAATTACAATTTTTATAGACATATCAATTAATGTGAAAATATTTTTAAAAAGTAGTATTGAATTTCAATGCTTTTTTCCTGAATTTCAATGAGTTTTCCAAAGAATAGTGTGAAAATTTCAGCAATACTTGAAAGAATTTTATCAATTTCCAGCGTAAAAAGCAACATTAAAAAAAACAGTAAGTGTAAAAGCAATAACAATTGAAGAAGTTAAAGTGGATGATTTATCCTTTGAAGACCACGTAAAGAATAGAGATGAAATATGAGACATAATTGCAACAATTAATAACCTCTAACAATTCATTCATTTTTTATTTTCATTTCTTTTTGTTTAGAAGCAAAATGGATCCGGTTCTAATTTTTTGTACTCCCACGAAGCAATTAAGTCATCAAAAAACCTGTTGCACATGAGCAATAAAATAAAGTGAGAGATTAATTAAAGTGTATTAAATTTATTATTACATTTATATAATAAAAATGGCGGTGATTTTTTGTCGAATTAATTGTTTGTTAATTCCCTTGTATCTTTTGTGAAACTTGACGATAGTTCCTATTTATTTTCAGTGAATTTTTGGATTTCTTTTATGCAATATATCAGGAATGTTTTATTTTGCTGGTCTAAACCGATGTTCTCAACTAGGATATCTGGCATTGCAGGATTTTTTGAGACGGATGTTATATAATGATTAAAGTGACTTTTGAAATATAGAAATTCCAATTAACTTAGTGTATGTCAATTTCATTATTAAAGAGAGGGGGAAAAACTTTCAGTGAAATCAATTTGGATAATTCCTGCTACAGTTTCCCCCTCCCCCCCAGTAGTGAGATAGAGTGCAGACAGAACGACCAGTACACATTTCCTCCACTTCATTAGCATACATGCTTATTTAAATTTTTAAATTGACTTAATTAAATTAATTAATATAGTAAGCCCTCGTTATAAAGGATCTTGTAATGTCTATGATGTGGGCACATCGCACTGTTTATCCCTGTACCTTGTCCCTATAAATAAAAGAAAACTTAGCTTCAAACTTGAAACCACTGAATCAAAAATGTTTGGTTCTCTCCCCCACCCATAAGCAAGACAAAAATATCTTCTATTCATCCAATTTCACTGCAGTTTATGCAACAACAATACCTTCCCTCCAAACATGCATACTACTGTGCAACACGAAAAATGTCCTTTAGATGAAAATGCGTGTTTCTTATGTATTTTTGACTGCAAATTACGAATCTGTACCATTTTCCAAAAGATCTACATTTTAGCTAAAAAGTATTTTCTCAATAAATTTGTATAAGTTCGTCCTTTATTGACTTAATTTATTATAAATTATACCTATATTTCTCATTGACAGTGAGGTTGCTGTCCTTCTGGCGACCTTTCTAACAAGCTTAGCTACTTTAGCAACACTTTTGGCAACAAAAGCTTTATCTATTTTCCCAAAGTTTTGAGTTATTTGCAACACGACAAAGGTATTTTGTAGACTATTTTGCGGAGAGAAAAGAAATCGTATGGTGCTGTGATGTGAATTTAGTATTTCAGGCATTGGGACATGAACACAGTTCAGCAGACTGGCGCTTGCTCATTGACTCGTCCAAACGTAGGCTCAAAGCATTGCTCCTCCATATAAGATTTCTTTTTTTCCATTTAGTCCTGTAGCATATTAAGTTACCACAAAAGAAACCTACGAAGCTATGAGTGATATACGGAAGTAAATTGAGTACACTACATTCAATTGGCACATTTGTAAATATTTGAAAGTCATTGGAATATTAACAGGTATGCAACAAGGATACACCAAATTCCACTGCTTTCTTTGCGAATGGTACATTCGGGACAAGAACAAGCCCTTACATCCAAATCAAATTAACTACTTCTAAACCTACAATGTGTCTTTCTTCCACCCTTGCATATTAAACTAGGTTTAATGAAAATATTTGTAAAAGCTCTGGACAGAGATTACATGGCTTTCAAAATCATAACTTTCTTGCATCTCAGGAACAAATTCAAAAGTTCAAATGAGGCAAAAGTAAAAGAAAAGGTTTTTATTGGCCTACAACTTAAGGAAGTCTTTCATGATGAAAAGTGTGAAAACAAACTGTCAGAAGCAGAAAAATCAACTGCTCTGGCCTTCAAATCAGTGTGCTCATGCTTCCTTGGAAATAAGAAAGCTGAAAACTAAGATCTTTTTGGTGACATGACAAAATGCTTTTGTAATATAAGGTTGCCATATGTCATTAAAACTACACTTTTTGGACTCCCATGTTGACTTCTTCCCTCAAAACTGTGGGCTAATTGCTGATGAAAATTTCATCAGAACATGTCTATGTTTGAAAAGCGTTTCAGCGGTTGATGGAATGGAAGTATGCGAACTGAATATTACTACTCTGTTATCATGGCACATCAACAACTGCCCACAAGAAGAAACGGCATAAAAAATCCTTTTAGAGTTTGTATTTTCAATAAGTAAGCCTTTTTTATATTCTGCTATAATCAATCTGTATAAATATGAGAAGTGAGCCTAAAACAAAAATGGTACACGATGGACCATTTTGGTTTTGATATTTGAATCAAGCACCGTTTGTTTATAAGAAGCACATACTTTCATCTAAAGGACAGCAAAAATGTTCAAATTTGTTGCACAGTGTACCTGTTACTTGTTTGATTAAATTTTGTTTTTAATGAATCTCGATTATATTGCGACTGTGGATATATCATGCTCTTTGTTGTCGGGCCATACCAGTGTGAATAACGCAACGTTTTTAGTAACAATAGACAGTTACTTTTATGGTTTTCACAGTGAGCGTTTCCTACTATACGTTGTAGTAACTTTTATAATATTGCATAATGTCTAAAAATATGAAAATACTATCTTTAAGATGAATATTTTAAGGATATTGGTTCACTACAGTCCTCATAGGTATTAGCATACTAAGATTGGAATTATTGCTTAAAACCAAGGATTATGAGGGTTCACTCCGAAATCCCTTTCCTTAGTTGCGCCTTTATTTAGGGTAAAGGAGTTAATGACATTTATACTGAAAGTGAATCCTATTCTATGCATTCTTTTGTCCTCCTTTTTTATTCTTTAATTCATTTTTAACCGACGGTACTTATAAGTACCATTCTCTATAAGTTCCATCCCAGCAACCATTTTTACCAATATTCTGATGGTACTTTGCCAGGACAGTCTTTACATTCTCCTTTTTCAGGATACATGTCAACAAGGATTCTATAAAGAGTATTTTAGCGAGGAAAGGAACATAGATAGTCTTCAAACCGATGTTGTGTTTTGAACTTCCATTTTGTTCAGATTGCTCCTTTAGAGTTTCGCTCCAGAAAAGCAGGAACATTCAAGAATCAAGTCACCGATTTTTTTAAGGTGTTAGTTAAGAACTTAGAAAACTATTTGACGAAATATTTTGATTAAAAAATGTATATAATTAATTTCGCAGGGTAAATACTCTGTGGCACTTATTAGTTGTAAAGAAATAAATAATTATAGACTGAGCATTTTATTTATGCAAAATCCCTTAACTTTCAGTGAAAATACCTAGACAAACTATTTCTGTAAAAAAAATTATTGCAGATCATTATGCAGTAGATAAAGGGTTGCTTTTGTATTTTTAACAAAGAAAAAAAAGGAAGGGGAGCTGTAAATTTAGCATAATTCAACGTAGAGATTTGATTAATGATCACGAAGGCAGTAATGTGAGTGATGATGATTCAAAAAATACAGCTGACGAGTAAAATTTGAAAAATAAGAGGGGCTAATTTATTTCTTGTAAACATCAGAAGAGGGCAAAACAGGATACTACTTACATTCCGTCTTTGTATTAATTAAAATGCGTGCCTAGTAAATTTCATAATTTTCAAAAAGTTCTTTTTTACGAGAAAAGGGGTAAAATCTATTGTTATTGTCATTAAAAACCGAACTTATTTTAATTTTAAAGCTATCAAAAAGCTATTCATTTTTGGCCTGCTGCTTTTGTATTGTACTTTAAAATCTTGAATTCGTCAACAATTTCTTTTTTCTTGTTATTTTTAAGCTGGTACGAGAATATTCAAAGTAATTAAAAGCTTTAAAGTTGCGATTTAAAAAAAAAAAAATTTACTTTCCTATTTCAACCATTAAGTTTCGTAATACTTCAAACACTCTCATTAAGAAAAAAATATCTAAGTTGTTTTCGTGAACTTTTGATTTTCTTTGAAGATGAAACTAATGAAAGGCTAATCTTTCTTTTTAATGTTAATTTCAATTTCATTTGTAAACAAAACTTAATGAACCTTTGTTGAAAAAAAAAAATGCGGCAGCAAAGAGCCTTCTTTAAATCTTTTGCTTTGTAAAGACAAATGCTATGGTAATGCTTCTAAGCTAGTTAATTTTTAAAATAAGCACTTGTTTTCATAGGAAAGATTTACTTTTTTAATCTGACTTTTGTTCTTTTAGTTTTATTACTTAGGTTTTTTTTTTCAAGAATTTAATACATTTTTGTGATTATGAGACTAAATTGGAATAAAATTAAAATACGTTTGTAATTTTTTTTTCATGTTTATTTCAAAGCTAGATGACATGCCCGGCGTTACGCGCGATAATATTGCATCATTCGTAGGCCAAGTGACGCATCTCCATATTCTATTGTAAATGTATGAGGAAAAAAATTTTAAAAAATCCAAGTCGAAGATTGGCAACAGTCCTTGAAAATTCCCTTTAAACAGTGAAACTCATTAAAAAAACACGATTGCATTAAAAACAACAGCCTCGAAAAATTTCTTTTAGACCAAAATTCCATAGTCCTTAAAAATCACATTAAAATGCCAACGACAGATGATAAAATTTGCCTTTAGAGTAAGCGCAACCGTATCTAAAATGCACATATGCATCAGGAAAATTGTTCCAAAATGATATAAAGAGTCCGTAAAAATCGTAATTACAATATAGGCAACACTGCATCTAAAAGTTCCCATCAGAATAAAAGCAGTATTCTCTTTAAAAATGCCGATGAAGAAAAATAGTCCTTGAATCTTTCTGCTACAATAAAGAAAACATTCCTCAAACCTGCTCATTTGAATAAAGACAACTATTCCTAAACATCCATATTAGAATAAGGACATTAGTCCCAAAAAAATCTCCATTAGAATAAAGACGTCAGCGACTAAAAATATCCATTACACTACAGACCGTTAAGAGCGGCTGAACCTAAAATGACCAACAGTTCATCTTAAATTCCCCATCAAAATAAGGACCCCAGTTCCTAAAAATCCAGCTTGCAAAATCTTCAAAACATTTCCTGAAAATTCATTTAAATAGCATTTTTATAAAATTCGGACAAGAACGGAAGAAAGAAAATCATTATTTCGAAAGGCAAATGCGCAATTAAGCTAGAAAATGTTCAATACTGAACCAATGCTGACGTGGGAAATTTAAGTCTATAGAAAGAAATAACTAAATTCTGTCCAAATGGCGCCAAATAGACAGTACAAAAACTAAATAAATACTAGAAAAAAAATACTTGAGTAAAATATGGAATTAATCATAACCGCTTCTTAAAATAGTTAAAATGAAGCAGAAGATCGCCAATAGTAGTGGAAGCATAACGCAAATGCGCCATGATGCTATAGCGTTAGTCACGTATTGAATTAAATGAGAACAATATTACTAATAAGGATTATTGGCTCGGTTTTAAGAAGTTACGAAGCGCAAAATAATATATTGAGAACAATTAACTGGATGGAGGGCGAAAAAAAGTTATCACCACTTGGAGAAATTTTAAATTTCATCAAAAATAAGCGATATTGAAAACTTTTTGAAAATTGTCTGCAATTAGTAATGTACAAAATATGCATAAAATAAACGAATTTTTAGAGTTTATTTCGCTGATAAAACGGACATTTTACCACAAGAAATAAAACGTTTTATTATGATATTGTTTTATGATACGCAAATTGAGCAGATAAATTCAGAAGTAAGCCTCGTTTTAAAATTCGAAAACTACTTAAAATGAATATTTACGGGCATTAGTATGGTTTCAAACATCTAAAACGTGGGACATTTCTTCGATGAGATAATCCCAAAATTAACAGTTTTACTTAAAATTGGTATAAAAAAAGAACAAATTCAAATTCTCGGAAAAACGCTTCGAGGTGCACGAAGACCTGACCTAAGGCACCTGTAACCAAAGTTTCATACTTCTGGACAGTTCCACCTCGCCAGGAGGCGAGCGACAGACACACACACCCACACATGCACAAACTTTCTGGTTTTTTTATATAGAAGATAGAATATATATTAATAAAACATCACAGAAAACGCCACTTAAACTTTGTGCTTCACGCGAAACAAATGAAAACATTAATAAATAAATAAATATTTATTAATGAAATTGAATAAATAAATAAAAGAAACTAAATGTTTATTAAATAGATTAACTGTACTAAAAATCGAAACAGTTAATTTTAGGATTTTTCCTAATTTTATACAGTTCGAGATAATCTGTATGCAAATAATTGTGTATGGTATTAAATGTTGCGATTCATTTTTTTTTTTTTTTACTGTCAAACTTGCTATGCTTTCTGTGTTCTTTTAATTCTTCAGATATGCAAAAAAAAAAAGAGTAACTAAAACATTCATATAAAAGTTATTGCTTAGTAACCTACAGCTATAATTTGTGTCACAAAAATTTGACCTTAAATAAGTAGCAACGACTTTAAAATGGAAATGTTTATTAGTTTTTTCATAGAGCACATAAAAAGTATATATATAGGGTAGGTGGGGGCACAGGTTCGCATATTTTATGTTTTTACTAATTATGGCAACCATCGTGCACTTAAATCAATTCAAAGTAACATGCAAATTTAGATTGACTATCTCTCTAACTACCTTCTCTACCCGAGTATTCTAAAAATATTCCAAAGTTTTTTGCAGCAATTTAAAAAAAAATGTATTTGCGGACCTTCGCCCCATTTTGAATGTTTAAATAAAAAATAGACATTTTTATATGGAACAATTTATTATAAACAAGTTAAGAAAAAGATTAACATGATTATTACGAGTTATTAACATGATTATTACGAGTTATTACGAGTACAAAGATTTCTTAATTAAGCTTTTTTTTTCTTCTTTTCTTTCTATTCATGCAATCCTTCCCATTTATTTTCATTGGGGGTTGAAGTGAGAATAATGATTGCATTCCGCATTCCTTGTAATTTTTATTTTTGGAAGAGGCATAATGTCGCTGGGTGTTTTCTTACTCGTTGATGGATTGGATATAGATGGCGATGATGGGGAATGCGGAATTTTGCCCCATTTAGTGTTCGGATCTTTGCCCCATTTTATCAAATCAAGAAAAAAGATGAATGTAAACAAATAATCCCAAAAATAAAGTCAAAGCAACAGGTTATTTCTACACTATTTTAACACCCTTTTCATACAAGTATATCAAAATTACAATTCAATAATATAGTAATTAATCATAAACTAATAAAATTGGTTAAGAAATGGATTAAAACATAATAAAATAGACTTACCTCATTTTTTTGTCAACACCAGAAACAAGCCTGGCGTAAATTCAGTGGTAAATAAGCCTCCATAGAGAGAATCAGTGTTGCCATTCTTTACTAGAAATACATTTTCCCTCCGTTTGTTTAAACTCTGCGGACATTTACCCCATGCGGATCTTTGCCCCCACGTAGCCTATATATATATATACAGTGAAACCTGCGTAAGTTGACTACTTGCGGTGCCGCACTTTAGCGGTCAACTTAGACAGGTGGGAGGTGGTCAACTTATAGAGGGTGGAGTTTTTTTCTGTCATTTTTAGACAATTCATTTATTCATTTTTAACTAATTGAAATATAGCTTCCAGCACTAAGGTTACTTTAAAATAGTAATTAGCTATTTTTTTCACAATTATCTAAAATACCAGAGAAATTTAACCTGAATGACTTCCAATGTATCCTGTAAAACTAAACTCAGTGGCGCTCCCGCCCTTTTGGGGACCATGGCCTACTGTGCCCATTCCAGTTTTCGAGACCGAGGGCTCTGGGATGCAGAAGCAAATGTTCCGGTCAAGTGATCGGTCTGACGCGGAACCCCCAGTGTTTATTTCCCGAGCAAGCTTGGTCCTCATTTTATCGACCCCACTGAAGGGATGAAAGGCTGAGTTGACCCTGCCCCTCCCGGGAATCGAACCCCGGACTTGTAGCATGGTAGCACAGAAGGCTAGCACTCAGCCGCTGGGCATGACAATGTATCCTATACAACTCTAAAATTGAAGTAATTAAGATAAAGACAAATATCTAATTGATTCTATAAGTTACTTATCTGATGGTAAAGATTTCCTAAAAATACATAATTTTTCAAAATGGCTATATCAGATAGAAGGAAAAAAGTGTTATTTAAAGAATAAAAGAGTCCTGATGGTAGTTTTGCCATATGGTTAACCTACAAAGAGGTTTAGGCAAACTTTATATTGATGCTTCCTCCGTCCAGACAAATACATTGTAGCATCCTGGAGAAGTTATTTTAGTTTTTTGCAAAAATAGATAAACACATAAATGTAGTAATAACTAGGCGGTCAACTTACAAAGGGTTTTTTAAAATACTCCCATCCAAATTTGGCTTGCATAAGTGGTCAATGTGGTCAAATTAGGTGGTCAAGTTACACAGGTTTCCCTAAATTATATACTATAGGGCCAATTCCGTTCCTGACAAAAGCGGTCAACTTAGACTCTGGTGGTCAGCTTACAAAGGTGGTCAACTTTACAGGTTTTACTGTATATATACATATTCCATATGTGTGTATATATATATATATACATATTATGAAATATATTTGTGATAAAATGAATCAAAATGAAACTATTGAATGATAATATAAATATATAAGATACGCAGGTGTGAATCTGATGTTTCTCTGATTGTGTGAAATGTAAGGATTTCCCAAAAGCTGCTCCTTGTTTACTCTGACAAAAGAGCCCAAACGAACAGACACAATTTAGAAAAACTGCTATTGAGCCTGTGAAATCGATTCTGGCCTTTCCTCTCTCGCAGTAAACATGTCCTATGTTTGAACTGGATTGATTTCTTCCACAAAAGAACTTTTCTCCAAGAAGTAAAGAGAAGAATTTCAGAAATTTTATCTCTTCACGATGAAATTCCGTTTATATTGAAGCTGTTTTGCAAATTGTTTTCTTGTGTTCGGTAATTTCGTTATTTGTTATCCGTTCCAAATCGACTCTCAAAAAACATTTTGCAAACTTGATTATCGTTTTGAAAGTTTTTTTCCCTACGGTACATCCTTAGCTTTCAAACTCTCACATTAAAAATCCTATTAGCTTCCTAAGTTCCACTTATTTAGGCACAAAAAAATATTTCACAGTTAAATTTTCTGAAAAAACTACAAGTAACTATCATTAATGTAATTTCAAAAAAATGTTTGCCCCTTTTCTGCGCTATTAATAGACATTAAAATTTTAGTGGACAATTTTTAAAAAATGAAAAAGGATTAAAACTACTGAATAACAAATCATCAGTAATTTTACTTTGTCCTCATTTTTGATTACACTGCATTTACATGGTAAATACAAAATATTTATCGACAAAAATGCAAAATTTCAAGGTTAAGTGATAAAAGTTTAAAGCTGTCCGATGAAATTCTGTTAAATCCTGGACCTGATGCTCGCGTACAGATGTAATGGCAGGGTTCACACTGGGGAAAAATACAAGGTGGGATTTTCCTCCTTGACCAAAATTTTAAGTGGGATTTTTAAAGTTTAAGCCCAAAAAAAATTTTTTTTGAGTGGGATTTCAAAAAATATTGCGGGAATCGCGCGATCGCGCGGCCTAGCGCGAACCCTGAATGGGGGTCACAATCTGTTCAAAGATCAGCACACGAAACATTCTTTTATTAAATAAGCCACTTTAAATTATAACGATCTGCTACAGATTTCAGGTTTACCAACCAGTGTCAGTCTTTTAAAATAAACTAGTAGATTTTCTTCGTTTTTCATTTAAAAGTTTGCTTATGCGAAGGGATAGTGGGGTCGCAAACCTTTTTATGACTTTCTTTGGTTTTTCAAGGGGTCGCAAGGCTGGAAGGGTTGATAAACGATGATAAAAGCTCCTATTTCGGGATTAACCCATGTTGCTCAGTTGATTTGCGGAGGTAGAAATTAAAATGAAGTTTTAATTTCACCTGCAACTCATTAAATCTCTTGACTTAGTTTTAAGGGCATTTACTTTTACAGCAAATTCAATCTCGTGTGTTTCTTAATTCCTACTATTAGTTCACGCTCCCTACATCTTGTTCAAATTTTTAGTCGTTAATAAAATATATTATCAACTACTTTTTATTTATCCACTCAAGTTCAATACATTCTTCAAAACCTGTAGTGGTTGACACTTGCAAAAGTGAAAAAATTGGCTTTTGATACTAGAATACGTACCTCGATACTAGTTGCAGATCACACAGATAAAGGGGAAAAAATCCTTTTATGTGCTAGTAGATAACAACACAAGGATACCATAAATGCATTAATTCCATAAATGCAAGGCGCATGTGATTTTAATAATACACCTTATATCTTATTAATAATTTTTAAAAATAATATATAAGATGTCATACGAAGCTAGTTACCGATACTACTTGTGGATAAAAACTGAAAATTTTACTTTCAGATTCTTTTAAGTCGCCCATTTTTAAAATATTTTGTTTTTAGAATATGATTGTTTTTTTTTTTTTTTTAATGAAAGTTCAAACACATTTTCTTAAACCTGTAGTGGGTGACACTTGCAAAAGTGAAAAAAATTTCGTTTGATGATGATTGTGTGATCTGTGCAGATCACCCAGATAAAGGGGAAAAAATCCTTTTATGTACTAGTAGATAACAACTCAAGGATACCATAAATGCATTAATTCCATAAATGCAAGGTGCATGTGATTTTAATAATACAGCTTATATATTATTAATTATTTTTTAAAATAAGATATAAGGTGTCATCCGAAACTAGTTACCCATGCTATTTGTGGATCAAAACTGAAAATTTTGCTTTCAGATCCATTTAAGTCGTCCATTTAAAAAATATTTTGTTTTTAGAATATGATTGTTTTTTTTTTTAAATTAAAGTTGGTGAAGTGAAAACCCATGAAGCCATACAAGATCGTACATCATTTCTGAGAAATTAAAAGTACTGAAGTTATTATTTTGGAGTGTGCAAGGGTGCTTTCACAAAACAGGCGAATAAAAAAAAACACACGTCTTTTCTCATCTGCGCAACCGCAGCGCCTACTTTTAAAGGCGGAAATATACTATGCGCTTGCGCAGATGTGGAAAAAACAGGTTTTTTTTGTATTTGTCGCCTTTGGTGTGAAAGCACCCTTATGCAACAATTCTTATTATTGGTCTTACTACACCACGTGCCTATTGCACCACGTGGTATAAAAATCTGTTTTTCAGTCATTAGACACATTTTGGTTTCTGCAATGCAGGATTTTCATTGATTTCTTTTGCACTTTAACCAAAACATATGTCTGCGTTTTAATGCTCATTTGTGCTTTAATTTAACGTGAAATTTTATTTCTATCATGCAAAATATTTTCTTTTCATTTGTAAATACATTTAAATTAGTAACAAAACGTGTGGAGAGAAAACTTTTGAAATTCCTGTTTTATAATAGGAAGTGTGATTACCTGTAGTAATTTATTTTTACAACTGGGATTGGCATTCCGTAACCACTTTCATCCCAGAAGTCTAATTCATCTTTTACAAAAATCAGAATATAAATTTAGTCTACACAATTTTGTGAAAAAGAAACATTTCTGAAAATGAGCAAACTTTTCATTTTATTGCAGCTATATATTTATGAAAAAAAAAACATATTTTCTTAGCACTCTCAAAGTATTTCATGTTCTAAGCATAAATATGACTTTTACATTCAAACCACATCTAATCATTACGGAGAAAAACTCTACCAGAACTGCGGAAACATTTCATATACAGAAAGAAAACAGAAAAGGTATTGCGCTTTTGCTAAATTGCAAATGCAAATATATCCCAAAACGTGTTAGTAAAATATGTTTCAAAGGGAAACTATGCAGTACGAAAATGTTTTCTTTTAGTTTAGTGAATCTGTCATTTGCATTTGGTAGTTTATTGTAGGCACATAAACACAAATGTTTAGATATTTCTCTTTTGAACAGAAAAATCGATATCTTGGTTATTTTATTTAACTCTTTTTTCCTATAATGAAAAAAATGTACTTATATTCTTTTGAAAGTCTTTTTTTTGTCAACTTCAATGTAAGTTTTTAAAATGTTTATCATCTTTGCTTTTTTTCTTGCAACTGACAATAGTGTGTTCATATATATATATATATATAAACACAGTATGGTAAATATACAAAATGTGTATAGATTCTCTTTGTCAAAATACAGAAATACCTCTAGCCACTAAGGGACCGTTGATAAATAATGTCACACTTTTTTCCAGAAATTCGACCCCCCCTCCCCGCCTCTTTGTCACTAAGTGTCCCACTTCAACATACCCCATCCCCCCTTTGCCACATATCACGCTATATTACATTAGCATAATATTGGTTTAATTTGCTGATTTTAAATGTTTTTATAGAAATCGAAATGTACGATGTCGAACTTCTTGTTACCCCCTCCCCTCCCCTTGTCAAAAACTGTCACAACTTTTTGAACCCCCTCCCCCCTTGAAACGTGACATCATTTATGAATGACCCTTAATGTGTCTTACCAAAATGTAGTCGAATTGACAAAAGATTGTTCTTTTAAACCAAACTATTAAAATAAATAAGGCATAGTTTAGTACCAAAATGGAAGAAGCTATTCCTCTCCGGAATTCTTATTTTCGTGCTCAGAATTTTAAAATCCATCTTCTATTTAACTACAATTCGAAAATTTTGCTGACAAATACATAATATTGCTGTCGCTGTAATATTTCCACATCTTAATTCTATCTCGCGAACGAAACCATCAAACACAATCATTCAAACTTTAGTCAACGAAATATTTTTGAGTAAACCGAAATGTTTTGGGCTTCCAACGATCGCTATGGACATATGGTTTTATCTTCTCGTGTGCAGACTTTAATTCGTTACACTGAAATAAAATATTTCAGGATATATATCTAAGTAAATGTAATGCAATATTTATAACCAACTATTTTTAGTTTACATTAACTATTTGCATTTAACAATGTAATTTCTTAAGCACTTAAAGTAATTTGCCTTTTGCGAGCTTCCAGAAATTATTTCGTATATAGTGAGAAAACAATTTCATTGATGACTTTATTCATTAACTTCGCGCTAAGTACGCTGCGATTTTAGCATATTAAGGACTGAAGAAAAGATTAGAGATTTAATTAAATTACGGAGATTAGCTTTTGTTTGCACTATTCTCTCCTCACACTTATCTTTCTAAAAGCCTTTATATACAAGATAATTTATGTTCATTTTGGGATAATGATATTGTTTTTAGCAGTTAGGGAGTAGCGCCTGGCTTCCCGATAAAAAGAATATTAACGAAGTTCATAGAAGTAGTTTTTCTTTTTTTTTTTCCTTTCTCTTTTTTCATCATTTTTTTTCTTCCCTTCTTCTATTTCTCCACCACTTTTAGACTATTTTTCTGTAAAAGTAAAAAAAAATGTTCAAAAGAACGCGTAATGCATCGTGAAAATATCGTTAAAAAGAAAGTAAAGTAAAAAACAAGTTAAGTAATAAAATAAAGGTTGGAAAATAAAAAAAAATGGAAGTAGGGTTTTGAGATATGGAAAATGTGTCTTTCGGTCTGTCTGCCTAATAAGTTTTGTGGGAATGGTCCGATCCCTTTTTTTTTTTTTTTTTTTTTTGTATTCGAAAAATGTTGGCGAGAACATCTCATTTCCATATTTTTTTTTTTTTTTTTTGTTTTGAGTAATTTTTCGTTTAATTTTCAGCAGTTAAAATTTTAACTGCTCAAAAGGTCCGCCTGAAGGAAAATTTCATTCCTATATAAATCCTGATCTAACAGACAGATTTGCTTGCAAAATTCTTTATCGGAAGGCTCTTATGACGTAGAACGTGCAAAGATGAGAAGTTCACCCAAAACTAAAAGAGGTGCATTTTCTCAGGAAATTTTTCGATCTAGATTTTTAAGGATATTTTTGAATGAATTAATGAATGAGTGAAAGAATAGATCGGTAAATGAATGACAAACTAAATATAAGATTGAGTGAATGAATGAATATATATTAACCGTTGAAAAAGGAATATTTGAAGTAATTAAAAGCTAAATCTAAATGAGAAAGAGAGAAACATAGCTAGATTATAAACTTGATGTTGGGTACATACAGGAAAGTAGGCTCGTATAGTTCTAGATGGAATAAATAAATAAAAATAATGAATTTATATAAAAAATGAAATCAGTATAAATTAGAAGGCACAAAAGAAGGATTAATGTGCAGTAAAAAATAAGTTAAAAAATGACTAAATTAATTCAAGAAATATTTTTAAATAAAAATTTTAAATATGTGAAGAAAATGTTTATCTTGGCCTCTCTGTCCCCTCGAATATTTTCTGAGAGAATAATACCTATATTTACTTTTTAATTTCTTATTTCATTTATTTATTTATTTGTTCGAAAGGGTTTTTAACAGAACATCTCAGTCCCATTTCTTTCTTCTCAGTTTTGATCAATTTTTTATTGAATTTTGGGCTCTGCGAGGAAATATAAATTCTGATATAACAAGTGTACTTCCCTGAAAACAACTTAATCAGAAAGAAATGTTGACGAAGAACTTGTAGAAAATTTTCATTTTCTTTCGGCACTAGTTTAACCAAGAAGTACGTCATGAACTAAATTGGACTACTTTCACCTATACTAACAGAGATTGCGTGGTAATAGTTATCACGATGCTTTGGTTCCATCTTATTTCATACATTCCTTTTTATTCGTTGAAATAGTTTCAAAGCAAAACGTATTATTTTTAAGTTAAAGGAAGCCTATAATTTATTGGAAAGCTGTGTCTCTCAATTTCTTAGGCCTAAAGTAAATTCCAACTGAAAAAACATTATTTTAAGAACAAATTTTTTCAATTCGAGTAAAATATTTATCAATCATCCTCCAATACGTTAAATTTATAGACTTACAAAAGCAAAATAAAGCAAAAATGTGTTTTATAAGAAATTTTAATACTGAATTTGTAAAAAAAAAATATGGTGTTAACTATTTTATCACAGTACTTTTCACAGAAAATAATTGTTTTTTAATTAACTCTTGGCAAAAAAATAATAAATAAATAATTAAAAATGAACAAATAAATACAAATAAAGAAAATAAAAATAAAAACAAATAAATTAATGAGATAAAAATAAACAAATAAATTAATGAGATAAAAATAAACAAATAAATTAATGTGATAAAAATGAACAAATTCATAAAATAAAAATAAAAATAAAACAAATAAATAATGTATAAAGTAAAAAATGGAATGAATGATTTGCATTTGAGTAATCATTTGTATCAGATAGAATATAGTTTGCGCTAATTTTCTGCTGGTCACAGCTCGAAATATCTAAAAATTATTAACAAACTCCTGTCATCTGAACTATTGCCCATGTAATTTTAGTTTAACCCCTTACACTCCGGAGAAAAAAGTAGCACGAAAGCAGAATTAGAGGCAAGATATAAAATACCTATTCATATGAAGAAGAGAAGACAAAAAGTTCCGTCTAGAACTATACGAGCCTACTTTTCCGTATACTCCCAACTTCAACTTTATAATCTAGCTATCTCTCTCTTTCTTATTTAGCTTTAGTTCTTAATTACTTCAAATATACCGTTTTCAACGGTTATTACATATTCATTCACTCATGCATTCATTAATTAATTTACTCATTTGTTTATTCACTCTTTCACTCATTCGTTTATTCACTCATTTATTCATTCTTTCACGCATTCATTTATTCACTCATTCATTCATTCATTATTTCACTCATTCATTTATTCTTTCACTCATTCATTTATTCACTCCTTTATTCATTCATTCATTCAGAAACATCCTTAAAAATCCAGACCAAAAAATTTCATAAGAAAATAGGCTCGTTTAGTTCTGGTTGAACGGCCTAGCAGCTTTCCAATAAACTTGTTTCAAGTGAATCCGTTTGCTAGATCAGGATTTGTATAGGATTAAAATTTCCCCGTAAGCACTAATGTTATTTTTTTTGAACCGTTCAAAAACGAACAAGAATTGTTCAAATCAAAAAATATTTCACGTCGAGAGCTTCTTCCAATAACCTTGTTCATAGGAACTTGGATCTTATGTCCAGAGGTTACATAATTTGCTTCATTTTTGCCCATAGGAGCTAATGTTAAGATTTTTTGAGCTGTTCAAAATTGAATGAAAGCCTGTTCAAATCAAAAAGTAAAATATTTAAATGAGAGGTTCTCGCCGAGATCTTTCGAATGAAAAAAAAATCTTTCGAATTGGACTATTCCCTCAAAAGTTATTAGGGGGGGGGGGGGGGACAGACCCAAACATTCCTTTAAAATTTTTTATTTTTCAATCTTTATTTAATTACAATGTTAGAAATTTCATCATGAAATTACGGTTAAACAGCTGGCAGCAGTCTGTCCACATCTAATTCACCGTTAAATTTACGGTTTGGAACATTTTTGTATCTTTATGG
The DNA here is from genome assembly GCA_038502835.1 of Octonoba sinensis. Lineage (NCBI taxonomy): Eukaryota > Metazoa > Arthropoda > Arachnida > Araneae > Uloboridae > Octonoba > Octonoba sinensis. The sequence continues at coordinate 85,524,378 of CM076604.1, forward strand.
GCTCTAAACCATTTCCAATCAGCTTGGTTAAAAAGCCGTAAATACAAAAGTTTACGGTCTCATAACTATTTATAACTAGTATGGTTTCAATACTGTGAATGTAAGTTTTAATGGTTTTTGAACCGTTTCGAGGTGTAGAATCTTCAAGGCGTAGAAAACGTAAACGAAGCTTCGGGAATCGAACCCCGGGTGTATAGTGTACCAGCCTAGCGCTCTAACCATTCGGCCATATTCACTACGCAAAGCAGCCGTTTATTTATCAATAAATCTTCTTTTACAACAGGCAAACTGCATTGAAATTGTGATTTTAGTTTTTTAATGGTTCCAAAGTCAGTTTTGGTCTAAATTTACTGTATATTGACGAAAATCATTTTATTCGCAGCAAAAATTAAAATGCAAACAAGCTTCACAAGCTCAAATTATGGGTTCGCTCATTCGCAAACAGTTCGGATAAACGATGTCTCCAATTTCTGATTTGCGTGTGTATGTGTTTCTATTTTTCGTTCCACAACCAAGATGGACGCCCGATTCTTATTGACAACGAGACCTAGGTGGCGCTTGTAAATTACGGTTACTTAAACGTTCTTTAGGAAAAACAGAAAATAAACGAATTTTTTCACAATCAGTGGTTTGAATACCAACTTTTTAATGGTTATTCGACTCTTGAAATTAAATATGGTAAAATAACAATCAAATAAATGGTTCGGAAATTTTTAACAGTGTACTTCACTTACTTTTGACTTTCTTCAATTTTAACGACGCATTAAACCGGCTTTCACATTTTATTTTTTAATTTTTTTGCGGGTAAGTAGGCTAAAAAGGGATAAGAGCCCAATGAGACGTTCTTGTTTAGCCCGAGATTAAGACTCCGAATACGGCTCGTGATATTCATGTTCGGCCCGAAATGTTGATTACGAGTCAGACCAAGGCCGTAGCCAGAAATTTTTTTCGGGGGGGGGGGGGGGCTGGCTGACTTTGAAACACTAGTGTTCAGGAAAGTTTCAGGGAGGAATATATGCTACATTGCGAAAATTTTTGGGATTTCGGGGGCGGGCCCGTCGGACCCCCCTCTGGATACGGCCTTGAGCCAGACTCGGCGATATTCACGTTTGGTATGAAATTGAACAATGAACCAGACTCGTGATATTGAAGTTTATCATAATATTTTCATCACTAGGGAGACTCGTCAAAATAGTGCAGGGGATTAAACACCCAGTTTTTTTGATTTTATGTATTTTTTTGGTAGTATTACTATTAGTATTATTGTATTATTATTATTTTATAGGAAAAGAAGATTAAAATATTTTTTTTTCCTTTTTAGCCTACTTTTCCGTGAAAGTAAAAAGAAAAATTAATAAAGCTTGAAAGAAGGCTGAATGCATTGTAAAGATATCGTTAAGATTAAGAAAAGTCAAGAATAAGTTAAGTAATTAAATAAAGATTGAAAAATAAAAAAATTGAAAATAGGGTTTTGAGATGGGGGAAAGTGTGTTCCTATCAGTCTGTCTCCCCCCTCCCCAAATAACTTCTGAAAGAATTATCCGATTCGAAAGATTTTGTTTCTGCATTCGAAAGATCTCGGCGAGGACATCTCATTTCCATATTTTACTTTTAGAATTGAACAATTTTTCGCTCAATTTTGAACAGTTCAAAAAATCTTAACATTAGCGCCTTTGAGCAAATTTGTAACTCTAGGCGTAAGATCCAAGTTTCTATGATCAAGCTTATTGGAAGAAGCTCTCGGCGTGAAATATATTTCTGATATGAACAACTTTTGTTCATTTTTGAACAGTTCAAAAAAAGAAAAAGAAAAAGAAATAACATTAGCGCCTACGGGGAAATTTAAATCCTATATAAATCCTGATCTAACAGACGGATTTGCTTGGAACAAACTTGGAAAAGATCTATTGACGTAGAACATGTACAGATATGAAGTTCAACCAGCACTAAACGAGCTTATTTTGCTTTCGAGTTCTTTGATGTTCTTTGATAAGGATTTTAAAGGATACTTCTGAATAAATGAATGATTAAGTGAAGATGTGAAAGAATGAATAAATAAATGAATGGAAAAATAAATGAGTGAATAAATACATGAATGAGTAAATGAATGAATGAATAACTGAATATATTAATGAATGAGTGAGCAAATGACTATGTATTAATCGTTGAAAAAGCTATATTTGCAGTAATTAAGAACAAAAGTTAAATGAGAAAGAGAAAGCGAGAGATAGCTAAATCATAAATTTGAAGTTGGTGTATACATGACAGTAGGCTCGTATAGTTCTAGAGGGAACTTCTTGCTTACTATTTAAGGAGGAGGACTACGCATTGTTCTACAACGTAGGTTACGTAAAGAAGTACAGAAGTTTTTAGTACATTTATATTTTTTGAAGAACGTTTCAATTTCAGCAAGAAATTACTAAGTAAAAGTTCTTTCTGTTCCATGCCGGTAAATTTTACTGCATACAGTCATACAGATTTTTTGCATACGATATTCGCCAACTTAAAAAAATGGGAGCAATTATTGATAGCGTTGCTCAAATTCCGCAGACAAAAGGATTTATTCAAACAATTAAATAATTGTTATTTAATAAGAGTTAGACAATTTCTTGCTTATTCAATTACGTTAAAATATAGAATCGTTTAAGAAATTATGAAGATATCATTAATTAACTCTTTTGTTAATTGGTTAACTAACAATTAACAAAACAGTTAATTGACTAGCGAATTTAAACCATTTTCTTGGCTGTTGAAACACAACCAAAAATGAAATCATCGCTTAAAATGATCCTTGATGAAAGGAAAATTATTGATCCACTCCAGAATCTATAGGATCTTGGATCTATAGATATAATGAAACAAATATTTCTTCACTAATTTTGAAAATAAATCTGGAAAGCTCTGAGAGTTTGACAAAGATGCAGTTTTTTAAAATGTTTCTCAGAAAATAATAATAAGGAAAAGCAAGTTTTTTCCCCATCTAGTGAAAATGAGTTACATAGTATTTCTTATTTTCATATTATTTTTCTCTGGTAGCAAAAACGTTTTTTTTTTTTTCACGTGGCAATGCTTCTGCATATTCAAAAAAGTAAGTCTTTTTGAGGCATTTCTATTTAAAAATTTACAGAGCTAGAGTGGATGGCTGCATTTTTTGTTTGCTTTTTATACCAATTTAAAACGGAAGGACTGAATTTTTTTTGTGTAACTGAAAATCAAAGGTACTTTTTGTAAACGCAAAAGCTTTATCATTTCCATGAAAAGATACTCGTATTTTTAAACATCCATTTCAACTTAAATTTTTCGAAGTATCTTTTTGCAACGTGAAACATTTTTAGTGTAACCACTTTCTTTTCTATAAACTTACTTTAACGTTAGTATTTTGAACGCTATTCCAAAATACTTTCCGTTGTTTGAGTAACGATGAATTCCCACAAACTTACGACAGCGAAAAAATGCTCTTGTCGTTATAGGTTGTTGCTATGGAGATCAAACTAGCAGCGAGGATGTATCTGGGTGATTTTCAAATTTGTTGATGGATTGGGTTTGACACAATCTGAATTTTTTTGTTGCATAAAACATTAAAATTTTACCAGAATACCTTACACTTTACAGCATTCTAACCAGGTGATTATTTTCGAGTTCACTTATTTGTATTCTAGAAAATTCAAGAAATGTCTTGCTGTTTATCTCATGAGTGTTACTTTGTTTCTTACATGAAGGGTATACTTTGTAATAAAAATGTATTTAAATAAGCAGCTAATATTTTCACTGCCGTTACAATGAATAACTAAAGTTTTGCCGTTGGACAACCATATTTTTTACAATAAGTAACAAGTTCATTAATAATAATGTTGATTTTAGAAACGGTAACACTCATGAGAGGCGGTAACACTCATGAGAAGTAATAACACTCCTACAGTAATAATGATAAAAAAAACATTTCAAAAAGAGAGAAATTAATGAAAAATTTATTCCATGAACTGATATGCTAATTTGAACATATTCATTCATTTCATCATATTCATTTTTGTGAGGTTTTCTCAAACACATCAATTTCCTTATGAAATTTGTAAAAAACACGATCACCTTTAATTTTTAAATTAGGCTGAGGAAGGATTGTGATAATCTGTTCAAAATCCACAAAAGCAATATCATTTTCATTGAGTTTGAATAAAGTGTTATCCTCTCCTGATATGTTGAGAAACATGACTTTGATTTCTCCGTCTTCTAGAAGTGATGATTGGCACACTCCGGCATATCTGAATTTAGTTTCGAGCCCCACTTACAAATTGAACAAGAACAAATGTTCCGCTTTTGATGTTAGTTGCATTAGGGACACTGTCGATATGTGGGATTACATTTTCCATATTTGTTTCCATAAAATCATCGATTTCACTTCCTGAGCTACTGAAAATTTGATTTTTTAATAACTTGGCATTCCAATTTGAGGCAAGAAATGTTATCTCTTTCCACCTGAGATGGCAGAAACATAAATTTCCTCCTGTCCAATCATTTCGTATACAGAAGCAAGAAATAGGGCGGTGCAATATTTCTCCCCGTTTATTTGTAATGATTTGATGAATGCTTTGTGTGCCAACTGTGGTCTTTAATCTATCAGGTAGTAATTTAGCAATTTTATCAATTGCGTTTTGTGACACAAAGTATATACGGACTTAGAATCTTTCTTTAAAACAGAATACAACCTTTTAGCATTAGGGATGTCACCACCAAAGGCTACATAACCATTAGCCTTTCTTTTAAGACTTCCTCCCACACCATCTGCAGCTCCCTTTCCATGAGAAGCTTCAAAGTATGACCAAGTTCCAGCTTTAAATGAGTCAAACAAAAGAGTAGAAAATAAGAAAATGTTTTTCTTTTGGCGATACTGAGAAGATGGTACATCTGAAAAAAAGTGAAGGATTTTGACTTGCGGAAACTTTTCTCTTGTTAAATGTAAAACAGGACTTAGATGAGCCCATATAGCTGCCGGACTGCGGTCGTGAGAGTCTGATATTGTTGCAAAAGATATTGTCTTTCCAGTTACATACAGAACTCCTGTATGAATAGTTGCTTGATTTCGTGAGGCCCCGAAATGATAAGATTGAACTTCTCTTGAAAACTTGCAGCTATAGTTTTCTGAAAAATCAATTAGAATTGCTGCTTCTTCTAATAACAGGTTTTCCTTACAATCTTTAAATGCCTTGTTTTGAGCTTTAATATTGAAGGTATGCTTTAAATTCTTTCATTTCTTTTTGGAAACTATCCTCAAGTTCTTCAACCGTGCCAAGTACATCCATTTTTTCACACATTTGATTTCCTGCAGTGATTTTTTTGCCTTTTGTAATTTTTTCTTGTTCTTTTCTGACTATTTTCCATTCCTTCCAATTTATCTTTGCTTGTTCATCAACATTGTTGTTGCACATGGGAATTTTTTTGTCTTTGCATAGAAGACATTGATTGTACATGCATGTGATAAAGCTTTTATTGCATGCTATAAAAGTACACAAATTATGAGGATTATCATCAGGTATAATATGCATTTGTTTTAATTTTTTGCTTTTAATTCAATATTTTCATGCCTTTTACACAGGCAGGTATTACGATTCACATCACTTTCTTTCATAACCCAAAAAGGCCTGCACCTAGTGAAGGACGGGTAAGATACTTTGAGAAGGGGATGTTCTAGCAGAAAAGTTTTGTACAGATTTTTCATTGGTGCATTTAAGAAACGTTTTTGTTTTTTAATTTTTCTTCGTGTTATGGTTTCTTTCGCTCCTGCAGTGTAACAGCTTATATCTTCACAAAGAAAAAATGTTTGAATTAACTGTTTATATTTCTTTTCACTTTTTATTTTTCCAGTAACTAATCTTTTCCTTTCTGTAAGACCTATCGTTCTGCTTGTCACGGCTTGAAAACGGTAACGCCTCACTATCTTTTGTGAAAAAAAACATTAAACCAAAGGTTCGTTTGGCACGATGCGATGATTTTTTATAACTTTTCCTTATAGATGATGTTAAAGTATTGTGAAATAGCAGAGTACGTGCAACTTTGCTCGTAATTACATTTTTGCCAGTTTTTCTATCATAAGATTCATGTAAAATTTTTCTTGTTTTAGACTTCGGCGTCAGTTGTTCATCAGGAGTTCTTACTATCTGGCCAATGTCCCTTCCTATAGCCCGATCAAAGCGTTTCCTATATCTTTCAGTTTTTCGTCTTTGGGATCATTCATAAATGATGTCACGCTTCGAAGGGGGGGGAGGGAGGTTCGTGAAATTGTGACAAAGTGTGACAAGGGGAGGGGGGTAACAAGAAGTGTGACATCATGCATTATGCAACATAGCGTGACGCGTGACAAAGGGGGGGAGGGGGGTCAAATATATGGGGAAAAAGTGTGACGTCATTTATGAACGGCCCCTTTCTTGGTTTAACTGACTATTAAGGTCTTCAATTATCTTTTCCATCTTTTTAATTTTGCGCATACTTTTTGCACGATAGCGAAGAACACTTCTGCGGCCGCGTATTTGGTTGCCATTTGGTTGCAAAGAAGAATCTTCTTCCTGGCATGGTGTTTCAACAGACTTTAATATAGCCTGTTTCTGCTGTCGAGTTCTATTGCATTGTCGCCAATCACGTCGCTTTTTCCGTTTCTATCTTTCAGTCATTTCAGTAATTTTTCTTCTTTTGGCATTTCTTTGCTTATGTTTAGCTTTGTAAGCCTCTTCACGTGCATCATCAAGCTTCCTTTTCTCTCGATATCTTCGCTGTTTTTTTGCTGCTTTTATTTTCCCCTTGAAAAGTAAAATACAATTCTTTTGGCAACCATTATCTTTTTCAAAAACCTAAATAACTAATGTAGATATTTACATGTAGAGTTTAGACTATAATTTGTCTATAAGATAAAGTAATGTTGTATTATATCTTAAGAATTAAAATTTGCCTCCTTAATGCTTACAAAACAATTTTGAGCGAAGTATTAAAATTTTGTGCCAGTGTTCACAATTTAATAAATTTGAATTTACATGCATAAAAAAGTATCCTTAAGTTGAGAAGAGTTAAAGGCCATACAATAGGGGAAATGTGGGATAGACGCCATAGGGGGATAGATGCCTAAGTAAACGCGTAACGATCTGTACGAGAATTACACCCGCAGTGTTTTTTTTTTAATATAAAATTACGCCAGTCGATGCTTCGCACTTTGTTGGAACGAACGTGTCGTGAGTTGTGCAGCGAAAAACGAGTTAAATGACGAGAGATTGGTGGATTTAGGTCACGCATAATCTTTGTGCGCCTGGAACTTTTGATGCTATAAAGTAAGTGTTTATTTTTTTGTATTTATAATCTATTTATGTATCAAATTCAAGCATTTAAATGTTATATCAGTATTTTTCAACACGATTTATTAGTTAATTAGAGGGCGTCTATCCCACGCAATAAGGATAGATGCTCCAGTTTTTGTGAGTATAGATGCCCTTAGAGGCATCTATGCCACATTATATCATGAACTTAATTAATTGGTTTCTTGTTTTCTAGACATGCCACGCAAGTACGTGCGCAAAGAAGGAGCACGGCCCCGAGGTGTTTGGACCGCTTAAAAGCGCTTTTGAAGAGATGAGACAAAACAAATGTTCTCTTAATGAAGTATCTCGTCTTTACGGCATCCATCTAGAGGGATCCACTTTGAGGACAAGATTTGAGAAACAAGATACAAAAAAAAAAAAAAAAAATACATTAGGTAGTAATCAGACATTGAGAAGTTTAGACGACAACGAGGTTCGCGTTAGGCCAACTTTGCTTCGAACTCGAAGTTCTTCACCACCAAATCCAGATCTAATTCACGAGTCTTCTGGCAGCTCTAACACAGCGGAACGGGATCTTCCCAATTCTCCAACATTGCTTTCTAAGCAGCCAGTGCAGGTATACAGAAGGAGACGCCTAGCAAGTATGTGCAACAATATTCTCCTGTACCGAAAACTACGATACCTTTCTACAAAAGAGGAAAACAGTGTGCTACACTTCTGATTTCCAAGGAGAACATTGCTGCTAAGAAAAATAAAGGTAAATCTATTCCTAACATACCATGTAAAAGCAGCAAACAAGCCAAAAAACTGACTAAAAAAGGTCGAGATCAGCTTCAGAGGAGACTTGTGATTCTAATGATTCTCTAATAGAAAAGGAATCTAATGTTAAGAAAAAGACAAAAGAACAAATATCTAAGAAACAGTTGTTTTACAGGAAGAAATCAAATTAAAAGTGTGAATACTCAAAATACAATTCAGCGTCCTGTTCGCAATGCTCAGACTACAACAAAAAGTGGCAAAATTTCCTATGAAAACGACGAAACACTTTCAAATGAGTCAAACTCTTCTCAAAGTGCGACAACTGAATGTATGGAATGTTTCAAAGACTTTGAAACGACAAAATCAAAGGTAGACTGGATTCAGTGCATCATTTCAGTGTGTAAAAATTGGCTGCACGAAACTTGCACAATGTACGGCGATTATTGTAATCAATGTAAGCGTTTAAAACTACCTCAAAGAAAACAGAATAAAAAATTATAAATTGCTTAAAAAAAAACTTATAAATAAAAGAAACAAAAGACATAAAAAATTATATGTAAAAGAAAAAAGATATAGTTAAGATTTTGTGCAAGGCACTGCTCAATAACAATTTGATAATTATTTTTAAATTAGCACCAAAGGTGATTGTGCCATCTAAAGTAAAGTTGGGATATATTTTTTTATCAAAAAGTTATGATTAGTATAATTAATACAAAATATTTAAGTTCAGTTGATTTTATTATTTAGCAAATGTTAAATAAAACTTAGAAAATCATAATGTTCTGTCATTAGTTCCTTAGGGCAACCATCCCACAAGTCAAAATATCATAGCGGCATCTAACCCACATAGTAGGCATCTATCCTCATTCATAAGGTTATTTATTTTATTTGTAACTAACTATAAATAATGCACGCAGTATTAAATTATACAAATTATTTTGTTCATTAATAAGTGCACCAACCGTCACAAAAGTTAGAGAATTTTAAATTCTCATCTTCTCTATGTTAATCGCCCAATTCAAAAAGTTTGGCAACTATCCCACATTTACCCTATCTATAAATAAGCATTTATTTGTTATTTGGTTCTTTTAAAACATGAGTGTTACTTCCTTCTCATGAGTGTTACCTTTACGAGGTAACACTCATGAGAAGTAACACTCATGAGATTTGTTAGAGAATTCTTCACTAGAATAAATTCGAAATGTATTTTTGAAAATTTCGTTAGGCCTATCGCTTCCTCAACAAAATATACAATACTGCTTAATTGCACCTTTTAATATTTTGAAAATAACATTTAAAAAAATCGGTAACACTCATGTGAGATAATAAAAATACTCACCATACTGAATTGCACATTCCAATATACAACAATTTAAGAATAAAATTATTCAGCTTTAGACTTGCACAGTCTGAATAGAAACAAATGTGGCGTTCTTACTACTGTTGCCAACTAAAATAAACAAATATTTTGCTTTTAAATAGTAATAGTTTCCCGGAGTAACACTCATGAGCTGAATGGCTGGACACAAACTCTATTTGAATTATGAAATGAAATTAGATTTTTAAATGCATTTTAATTGCCATTTTGTTTAATTGGCACAGATTACTTCCTTTCTTAATGCATATAAAATAAAAATGTTTCCTGTAAACATAAAAAAAACACTCAAATTATGTGAACTTTCTGCTCCGGACAAGCAAATTTCCACTTCTTGGGAATTAAAGTAATAGAAAAAGCCTTTAAATTTACAACTCTGAAAACATGCAATGAATGCAACGAATTAAGTATAAAATGAAGTTCTACTACATGCTTTTACAACGTGAAAATAATAATTTCATCAACCTGAAATTAAAATTGAAGAGTTCGGACATCAATCCGTCAATCATTTTGAAAATCACCCATCTGTAAAATACCAAATACTTACAAATTTACCCGTATTGCCCCCGCAATAAAATTAAGAAAATTTATGTATCAACAAGTCATGCTATCTAATGTGTCTAATATATTACACTGAAAGAAACTCTGTCGTAGAAAATTAACAACAAAGTTTAAGTTAAAAATCACGGCGAGACCGTGAGTTTTTACAACAATGAATTACTGGAATTCATTATCTCCAAAATCTTAATCTGACAATAAGGGCTTAAGTTAGAAGAAATAAGCATTCTGGGCAATATCTACCGTTCTATTTATTCTATAATTTTCGAACAAATTCTGTCTAACGCAGTTTCTTAAAATCAGCTTGAGAATGTTATAAAAATTAGAATAAACGAGATGATTTTTGATTTTTTTTTAATGTTGAAACAAATTTTGAAATAGGAATTAAAAAAACAGTAGTTTGAATTTTTTTAATAGGAACGCGAGTGTTAACGTTTTTCAGGGAATGGCTGAATTTGGGTCCAATTTCATTCCAATTCCTGAAATGATGTTGCTTTATATAGCGAATGTACATACAAATACACAAACGAGCTCTTGTAGATTTAAATAGATATAAAAATTCTTGAAGAAGAATAGTTTGGGGAGCAATAACAAAGGGAATAAATATACTTTGATAAAATAATATTATTTGAAAGAAGAGTGAAATTCAGCTGATCCTTGAAACACGTGCAAGATCCTTCTTCAGGCTTTAGTCTAAATAGGTTGAAGTAAATGAACTGAAAGTATTTTCGAATTCATTGAAGCAAAAGTATTTGTTTCGAATGCAACCAGCTTTTCTCGTCTAAGCGGATCATTCAGCTCGGAAGTCATGGATCAAGAAATTAACTGAAAAATAAACATATAAGCAAAGAGCATCATTCCATTTGTTTTTATGTGGAGTTTTTTTGTTACAAAGAAAAAAGAAAATGCGATCTTGAATTTAACAAGTGATCTGGGCAATTTAAATTATTTCTTCTATCATTCCCTTTTTCAGCCTATTTTCCTGTAAAAGTAAAGCCTAATTTCCTGTAAAAGTAACAAACAAGAAGTTACGTCTAGAACTATAAGAGCCTACGTTCCCGTATAATAACATCAAATTTAATATTTAGCTATTTCTCTCTCTTTCTCATTTAGTTTTAGTTCTTAATTGCTTCAAATACATTTTTCAACGGTTAATACATATTCATACACTCACTCATTCATTCATTCATACACTTATTCATGAATTCATTCATTCATTCATATAGTATCATTCAATCATCCATCATTCACTCATTCATGTTTTCATTCATTCATTCATTTATTTATTCATTCTTTCACTCATTCAATTTATCATTCATTAACTCAGAAATATACTTAAAAATCCAGATGAAAAATTTTCATGAGAAAATGAGCTCGTTTAGTTCTGGATAAACTTCGTACTTGTACATGTTCTACGTCATAAGATCTATCCGATAAATTTTGTACCAAGCAAATCTGTCTGTTAGATCATGATTTATATAGGATTTCCCCATAGGCATTTATATTATTTTTTGAAGTGTTCAAAATTGAACAATAATTCTCAAAATCAAAAATTATTTCACGTAGGGAGCTCCTTCGAATGAGCTTTTTCAAAGAAACTTGTATCTTATGTGTAGGGTAAACATAAATTTGTTTCCTATTTCCCCATAGGCGCTAATGTTAGGATTGTTTGAAGTGTTCAAGATAGAACGAAAAATTATTCAAACCAAGAAATAAAATACGAAAATTAGATCTTTCTGGACTTCACTTAAACGAAATACAAACTCATACGAAAATTTTCACTCAAAATTTTCGGGAGGGGGGGGGGGGGGAGATATACACACATACCCCCCATCTCAAAATCCTACTTCCATTTTTTTCAATCTTTATGAAATTACTTCACTTATTTTTTATTTTTCTTCATTTTTAACGTTATTTTCACGATACATTAAGCCTTCCTTCACAGATTTTTTTTTTACTTTTACGGCAAAGTAGCCTAAAAATGCATTTACTTAAGAGATATCCATGCATCTGCTCTGGCATCAAGTCCCTGTTCGAAATAATATTAACTGCTACTCATGGCTGAAAATAATCCTTAACCCCAGCCATAAGTATCCGGACCTAATACTATATCTTTATTGAAAGTATGTATTTCCTAAAAATCTACACGTCATCAAACAAATTGATATCTGTAAGGAAGAAAATATTAAAGAAGAAAGCAAAATAGTGGATATATTTGTTGTCTCGAAAACCATGAGTATCTCACAGCTAATTACGTGTAATCTCATAACAGTTAAAAATATAAGCAAATAATTATGGAAAAAGGAGGGCAGTAACAAAAAAAAAAAAAACTCAACTTCATTTCATTTCGCAAAGATGTTTGTGCCCATTTTCATTTTTCTAAGGAGTGGCAACGCTAAAAAGGTAGAAAAACGATGCTTTCGATTAATGTGCATTTTATCTTTAAGAAATATATTGAAATAATTTATGAACCCATTCTTTATTTTTTAATAAATAAAATTCAAACCCAACGCATCTTACATATTCATAAAAAAGGGGGATAAAAGTTCAACAGTCAGTAATAGCGAAATGACTCTGGGGTCATTCATAAATGATGTCACTCTTCGAAGGGAGGAGGGGGGTTCATGAAAGTGTGACAGTTTGTGACAAGGGGAGGGGAGGGACTAACAAGTAGTGTGACATCGTACATTTTGATTTCTATAAAAACATTTAAAATCAGCAAATTAAACCTATTTTATGCTAATGTAATATAGCATGACATGTGACAAAGGGGGGAAGGGGGTATGTTGAAGTGTGACACTTTGTGACAAAAGGGGGAGGGGGGTCAAATATATTGAAAAAAAGTGTGACATCATTTATGAACGGTCCCTTTAGTTTTTATCAAATTACATTTATTCAGCATGATCTATTTAACGACAGTAAACTGGTTCGTGTTTAATGTAAATGTTACATAATGTTATGCATGAATAAATTTATTAAAAAATCAGTGGAGGGTGAATAATGAGTTTTCAATGAATATCAATAAATTTTACTATATTCATATGTACTATCATGATTTTTTACGATGTATATGCTTTTACGATATTAATTACGTATCTCCCTAATCAGTATCGTAAAAGTTTCCGAAGAAAACCCGTTTGATGCTCTCTTAACATTCTTCCTTTTCATCACCTAGCAAAGATGAAATTCATAAAACTTTCATAATTTTCATTGACGTAACCAAGAATTCACCGGAACTTTAAAATTAATTGGTTCCACCTGAGTTCTTGTCAGAAGTATCACGCATAAATGCCCCGAGTGCTCATGAAAAATAAAACTAATAAAACTTTATGTTACGAGATTTTAAGCATAGTTGTAACTTTAGAGAAGGAAACTAATTTATCGGTTGCGGGGAAGAAACTATTTTTTTTATTTAACTTTGAAGTAAAGTAAATCATTTAAACTTTTATTTCTTTTAATAGTCTTTTTTTAAAAACTGTTAATTGATACAAGTCGCACAGAAACATTTACATTTTATATGATAGATAATCTAGGTACACAATTTTTAATTAACCAATAAGTTTTTTGGTTTCATTTGTTGTTTGAAATTAAAAAAATTCGCCAAAAACTATGGAAATTTACAGAAATAGTAAAATTAAGATATTTTCAAGTTTCTCATCGCGATGGTGCAGATGAGTTGAAAGAAAGTATGATAAATGCCAATATAACATTCGAAACTAATGAGCACATATCTTCCACTTCCATTTTGGGTTTTATATATGAAAAATTATCAGAAAATAGTACGAAATTTTACATTTCAGCAAAATTTCATATTTTTGTCTTTCTTTGCTCCAAAGCGGAAAAAGTAGAAAATTATTGGAAAAAAATGTGTCCAAAATTTAAATAAATGAATGGATTTAAGCCACAAATTGGTACCAGAAAATAATATTTTCTAGTACCGATTGTGATTCGAATCTGGCAAAAATTTTCGAAATCAGGCAAAAGCAAAGAGTACATTTCAAATTTTGTTGGGGGGTTCATGAAAGTGTGACAGTTTGTGACAAGGGTAGGGGAGGGGGTAACAAGAACTGTGACATCGTAGATTTTGATTTCTATAAAAGCATTTAAAATCAGCAAGTAAACCTATTTTATGCTAATGTACGAGTAGTATAGCGTGACATGTGACAAAGGGGGGAGGGGGTATGTTGAAGTGTGACACTTTGTGACAAAGGGGGGGAAGGGGGTCAAATATATAGAAAAAAAAACGACATCATTATGAACATGAACGGTCCCTATGCAACCTATGCCAGACCACAACTTTTCTGCATTTTCAGGAAACCAATTTTTTAAGAAATCATTTTTTCGCTCCATCCATATGTGTGCTAATTTATTATTTCGTTATTTTGTATGTTAGTAATTAAAAATTAAGCCACCACAATATGATTTTCGGGAACCCATTCCTAATCTACGCGAACCCCTGTGGGTTCGCGAACCACCGATTGGGAAACACCGCGATAGACAAATACCATTTTCTTTATAATTTTGAAATGTTTTGACGTTTTTACGCTTAGCTAAGCTATTGTCAACAATGTTGTTTTAAAGGGTAAATAAGAAACTCTCGGAAGCAATTTAGAAGCATTAAGAAAGTATGTTTTGATGCCTTCTTTTCTCTGATTTAGTAAGGAGAAGGATTGATCCCCCTCCTCCCCTTTGTCACAAAGTGTCACACTTCAACATACCCCCCTCCCCCCCTTTGTCACATGTCACGCTATATTACATTAGCATAAAATTGGTTTAATTTGCTGATTTTAAATGTTTTTATAGAAATTTTATAGTACAAAATGTACGACGTCACACTTCTTGTTACCCCCTCCCCTCCCCTTGTCACAAACTGTCACACTTTCTTGAACCCCCTCCCCCCCTTGAAGCGTGACATCATTTATGAACGACCCCAAACTACAAAAGGACAGAAAGAACAAAAATAAAAGCACGCAACCTAAAGAGCCTAAGGGGAAAAGGAAAAAAAGCATAAATCATTGCAGACCCAAAATTACTGTTATAATTTCAGCAAGTGTGTACAAAAGTATAAAGCCAGAAAACATACTAAAAATTTAATTCAAATAAACAATCCCACCCCCTCCCAAAAAAAAAAAGAAAGAAAACAGTCCAAAATATTTTGCGCCAATGTTGCATACGAATATACAAATAAAAGTTTAGAATAATTTAAAAGGAGCTAAAAATTTTTAAATGAAACTGTAGGTGAAAAATTAGGACGTAACAGGGAACGTGCATTCTCAGAGTCCGTGCCTTATTCTAGATTTAAGAGAAAATAAACATTTAATCAAAATTTCACTCACAAATTTCATCCAGATATATTCTTTGAACTTTTTCCTTTTTGGAAAAAAATATTTTTTTTGCATTTTCATGTGAAATAAAGACTTCAGAGAAAACTTAACTTAAACACGCTTAAATTTCCAGATGAAGTACTTGTAACGCAACAAATTTACAGAAATTAACGATATAAAATCTTCTATTTTATATCAATCATTGTGTTTTAATAACTTTATAAAATGGAAATTTTAATAGGTAAAAATGAAAAGCTTTGATAAATAAAAAAAATGACTTCACCCTGAACCATTAGTATTACACTAATTTCTTGAAGAAAAAAGTTGATCATGTTCTTGGGACTTGGGAATGCTTAGGACATAGTTTTTGTGTTCTTTCCAAACGAACAGGGTTTGGTAAGGTGAAAAGAGATATGGGATCATTCATAAATGGTGTCACGCTTCGAGGGGGGAGGAAGTGTTCGTGAAATTGTGACAAAGTGTGACAAGGGGAGGGGAGGGGGTATCAAGAAGTGTGACATCTCGGCTTATGCAACATAGCGTGACATGTGACAGAGGGGGATGGGGGTCCGTTGAAGTGTGACATTTTGTGACAATGGGGGGAGGGGGTAAATATGTGAGAAAAAAGCGTGACATCATTTAGGAACGGTCCCTATGCTGTTTTTATTTAGTTTGGGGAAGTGGGAGATTAGCACTTCGTCAAACTACTGGTTGTTTTTCAGGTTCAGTGCAAAATGTTTCAGATGTAGAAATTTCCGAGTCAGAAGAAATTGGAACTTTCAAAAAAAGAAAAAAGAAAAAACCTTCACTGTTGTCTTTATCCCTTTAAATCGCTTCCACCTTCTTCCAGAAACTTCTGCAACTCTAAGAAGATCAAAACTACGTATAGGAAAACCGTGTTTTCCTTCTGACGAAAATATGAGGGAAAGTCTTAGAGTAATTTCTCACCAAAGGCGACAAAGACCAAAAACTTGTCTTTTCCACAACTGCGCAAGCACAGAACATACTTTTTACTTTCAAAACTATGCTCTGCGCTTGCGCAAATGAGAAAAGATATTTTTTTGTCTTTGCCGCCTTTGCTGTGAAAGAACCCTATTTCAGAGAGACCACTGTTGTAAAAGCCCGTGGAATATAACCAGTACGCAGGTACGAAAAACATTTCTATAAGAGGAGACATGTTCAGGAACACTAAACGTTAAGCTAGAGGATGCATTTATTAAATTAGACTACACGTATTATAGGACTGATGAGAAAAATATATTATAATAAATAAGGACGATTTGACAGACCGCACGTTAAGTGATGTAGGGTCGGTTGGGGTAATTGTAAGCGCTTTTTCAATGTTTTAACTTTTGATCCTTCCCTACCTCTTGAATGAATTCAGAGATAAAATTGTGAGCATTGTAGCCACTACTGTACCTCTTCTGAGTAAATGTGTACAAAAATTTTGACTTTATGACTATTTGTTAGCGAATGAGCTCGTGTTTACAATTACCCCAGTGTGTTTACAATTACTGCAGAGATCTGGGGTAATTGTAAACAGTAATTTGTTTTCGAATAAGGTTGATGCAAATGAAAAATTGTTTCGTACACAGTCTGCTTGAAGGTTTAAGAAGTTCTGGAGCAATGGTTCTCGATCGGCGGCCAACAGGCCGCATGTGGTCTGCTGAGTTATGTTATGAGTCGGCTGAGATCATTTAACGAGAAATATCTTGCAAAAAATCAAGTGATGCTACAAATTTATATAAAATTTGTCCCGCAGTGGATCAGTCGGTTAAGCTTGGACCCCACAGAACACCGAAAGTAAAGCTCAACTGACCGTGGTCAACGCTTGGGAAGGTGACCACCTCCCGAGACTGATTACTCTGAGACCGAGTGCGCTATGGGGAGCTGTGCACGTAAAATGCTTCGTCGCTTCAAATGTCCACCAACTCAGAAATAATTTCCGCTGAGGGACCAACCTAGGTGACGATCTCTGATCTGGGAGCTGGTTCAAAATCATTAAGCCCCTCTGAGCCAAGTGCACTTCATTCTAGCGGAGCTCATTAATACTAATCAGTAGGAGCTTCCTTAATTCATGGTCGCCCTGCAAGAGGGGATTGTATTTCCCAGTGACATTAGCAACAACAACAACAGTTATGTAAAATAGACACAAAAGTGTAATTTACATCAAAATATAATACTTATTGTCCCACCAAAATATTGATAATAGGATAAATTTAAGTGTTTACCCCCAGAGTACGAAATATATGGGGTAATTGTAAGCAACTAACTTTCATATGAAAAATAACAGGGAAGATTAAATTCATAACTAAATGTTTTCAACAGCATTCCATATGACAAATAAAAATGGTTGAAATCGCTTACATCGCTTTTGTAGATGAGCTGGAGAGGAAAATGTAAGATCACGAAATTTTGTTAAACAACTGTGCCATTTGTTTTCACTGTGCCATTTTCAAACAATAGTGACATCTCCACAGTTGTTTCGAACCTTACGAAACTCTTTTAATGTCTTCCCTATGCTGCCAGTTTATCACTTACAAGCAGTTAAGTTTTTAAAACCACCACAAGTGTAGTTATGAAGCTTGTTTACAATTACCCCAACTGATCCTACATGTATTCGAACACGGTTAGAAGGAGGGTAAAGTGAATTTCCACGTTGAATCCGGCTTACACTAGACTTACTATGTATGAGAAACTAATCAGATAAAATTATTTCTTATCTATCACTATACAGCGGTACCGCGAGATACGAGTGAGTTGAGATACGAGCAGCGAAGTTTTGTTTTGAAATACGAACAATATTTGAGATACGAGGAACGCTAGCTGCGACGCCACGCCCCACCCAGTTTACTGCGCCTGCGCAGGAAATTGCTTTGAGATACGAGCAAATTGACATACGAGCAAGGTTACGGAACGAAGTAAGCTCGTATCTCGAGGTATCACTGTATTGGGACTTACTATGAAGGTTCCAGAACTATTGACGATGACATGGCATTTTCTCCTGGCGCAATCTTAGTGGCGACATCCATGAACTCACTGTTGGACGTATCAAATACTAGGAGCACAAAAAATAATATTTTAAAATAGTGTTTTAACTCTTGCTTCTCTCACTTATCAAACGAAAGATTTCGAAGATAGATCATGGCACATTATTAATATGTAAAGTCAATCATGATGACAAAACACGTTGGCCAGCATCGCTATAGTCTGTTTCTATGGATTCACTAATATCGACATGTATTCCGTTCCATGTTTCTCCATCGCCCAATATACAAATCATAGAAATAATTTTATGATGGAATGATTAATAGTAAGTGATGGGTAACTAGAGGTCATACTATTTGAATTATGTAGAAACCCTGACACGCACGGAGTCTGTCACAGAGTGTGCTATCACATTCAGTGTAAAAGCAGCATAAGTATGTGTAAACTATAACTCTTTTATAAGAAGAGTTATATACAGGGTGGTTATAATTTAACTTCCCCTATTCAGGGCATCCTACAGCTAAAACCGTTCAACGGGTTGACACCAAAATTGGTATGTGGATTATACACGAGATGGCGCTCAAAGAATCATGAAGAAAAAAGTTCTAAAAATGACCGCTAGGGGCGCTGCTTAGCCTCATAATATGGTTTTCACGAGGAAATGACCAATAAGGAATAAAAATAATGATAAAAACATTTATTGTACACTTTTCCGTCCATATCTATCATCTCGCTCTTTGAAATGAAAGTAAAGAAAGAGAGAGAGAGAGAGCGATAACAGTTCTCCTGTGTGGCCAAAAAAAAAAAAAAAAAATTAGGTTTTCAAGAAATGAATTTTTCTTTCATAAGTATTAATATCATTATTGATATGCCGTACTAATCATTTCCTACGTTAAAACCCTGTTATAAGGCTAAACAGTGCCCCTAGCGGCCATTTTTAGAATTTTTTTCTTCATAATTACTTGATCGCATCTTTGAATAGTCCACATACAAATTTTGGTATAAATCTGTTGAATGGTTTTAGCTGTAGGATGCCCTGAATAGGGGAAGTTTAATTATAACCGCCTTGTATATTTAATAGATTCTACACACACATATATACATTATCAGACTCTAATTGCATTTTAATACATTCTAAATGTTATGTCGCGAAAAATTGCTGCAAAACTCCCATTTATAATTCGCACATAATACAACACCACAACAGATTAAGATTAGCTATTTTTAAAAGAGCATAAAATACTAAGTGCATTAAATATTTACATAATACAGCGTTTTTAATTAGTTGCATGATTCAAAAAGCATCAGTCTATGCATTTACAAATTACTTTTTATCGTTTATATCAATAAGAGAACTATAACTATTAGAAACAATGTTTCCTTTTGTTCAATATTGCCCCTACAAGTTAAATTCTTCATTTTGTCCAAAGTATTCTTTTTATTTTTGAAACTAATAAAAGCTTTCAGAAATGTGTTGCTTCATAACTTTTTATTAAAATAAATCTTGAGAAAAATGTGCCAAAGTTTTTTGACTTCCATGTTTGAAACTTAAATGTAAGTCTTTCATTGTTTGTCGTTCAAAGTAAATCGTCTTACAACTCATTCGTTTGATTTCCTTCTTTTGAGAAGAAAAGCTTTTATGAACTTTAATGTCACAATAAAATACTTTTTATTCCTGTTGATTGAAAGACTTAAGCTAAACGTCAACAACAACAGATTTATGTAAGTCTACATTTGTGTCGATAAAATGTTTGCTCTCGCGAAAAATTTTACAATATGTGAAAGAATAGAATTGAATAAAAGCAAGCAATGAAAGTTTTCTAAAAAGTAAAAGTTTTGACTGAGAAATAAACAACTGAGCGTGCTTGATTTAATATTTCACGATGTTTGGTTCATGAACTATTTTTGCAAAACATAGTCATCTATTTTTGATCTCTACTTTTTTTTTTTTAAATTTTTAAATGTATAATAAGGTTAGTTTTTTTATTATTAACTTTTTTAAAATAAAAATGTTGTTGCATCAAATGTGTCACAGAGAGGTTTTTGAAATTTTCAAGCTCGTGTGTGAAAGATCTAATATGTCATTTTAAGGTCTCTAGAATTCCGTCTTAGTATTAAAGATACAGAAAGTATGCCAGTGGGATTAGCAAACCATTTTGGAATCACCAGAAAGGCTACCGAAAGACTTGGCATTTTCTTCATTGTGGCATAACATCGCATATCCCTTGGCACAGCAATTCATTGGCGATCATTGGTTTTATTAAGTTAACTTAAGTGTAAAAACATATATCGCTAAAAGGCGCTAAATAGCCATTTTAACTCTATTGAAAATCGGTGGCACCATAAAGTTCACATTACGTAGAGGACGCCAGTAAGCAGTTTCCCCTCAGAAAAAACACGTCAGATTTCCCCACAAGTCACATGATATTTGGCGTTAATCGCGTATGCAATATATGGTGTTAATATCGTATATTGGTGAACAAGAATTTCTTATTTGTTATTTTTATCCTTCGCGGCTAAGGTACGTAGCTTTCGATTCGATAGTGGGCAGTAGCTTTTTCTATAGCAGTTTATTTCATTCTAATGTTTATGATATAACATTTTCTATCACATTTATTAAAGGAAGGAAAATGTAATATCAATAAAAAAACCGTTTTTATTTTATTAAGTAATTTATAGCACAACTACTTAATACGTTTTTAAAAGGCATATCTAAACGATTTTTTTTCAAATATTTATTAAATAATGAGATAACTTCTTATTTATTCGTTTTGATGCATCGTAGAAAAGCTACGTGTATAGTAATATTTAAAAAAAAAACATATTCGGCAAGTTACTGTGAAAACTTAGGTAATTCATTGAATTCTATTTATTATTATTAACAAAAGGAAAAAAAAACTATGGTATAAAATGCTTTAAAGATTCAGTATGAAAAAATACTCAATTTAAGGTTATTAAATAAGGGCTTAGATTTTGTAACCAATAGACCTGCAAACCTATGTCTCAATCATAGTTACATACATTTTAAAGATACTTTTCAAAATATCAAACACAATATTTTTTTATAATTAATAAAATTTTTAGTTTTAGTCATATTCAGAGCTAAATATGGGTTTTTTCCTTTAACATTTTTTAAAACAACATTTTGAATCTCATAATAATTAAGTTACGCAAGCGTTATTTTAGCCGCTCTTTTATAAATTAGGGCCCTGCATTTTGTGTACATATGTAGCAATGGTTTATTGTCTCAGCCACTTGCCAAAAAGAAGAGAAAGAAAGAATTTCACAAACTTTTACTTAAAGTTGAAGCATCATGTAATTAAGTAAAATGTTTTTTTTTTCTTGAAAAGGTCATTTTGTAACAGTTACTTTGATGTTAAATACTTAACTAGCTTATACTAAATTATGAAGCATCGAACAACCAAACAAAGCACTATAATTTCTTAATCATTAATTGTTATGATAATATCCACATCAGTAATGAAACATTTTAGGATTAACACATAACCTGTAACATTCATTAATTGAGGAAAATCAATAACACTCAATTTCGGGGTAATAAAGAGTTTTAATGACCATTTAAAGAACGACAATGCGAAACAAAACTGTTTTGTTTACAAATCTGTTGGTAATAAAATAGTTCGTCAAGTGACACAGACAAGAGATTCAAGGCAACTAAGAAAATACTATAGCCAATAGATATACTTATGGCCAATAAAAACTAAGCAAATATCGAAAAATTACATTTACTGGATAGTTTAATTAAATATTCAATACACACACAATTAAAGCCAATATCAAATGCATAACCAATCGCAATTGAAGAAGTATTATTAAGTATTTAACCAAGCATAACAAAAAAAAAAAAAAATTCACATGCGTGAGTGCTAATGTCTTTAAAAATCATTGCTTTAATAGAAAGAGCAAATATAACTGAGGCAGTGAGAAGTAAAAGGATGTATTAAGTACCCAAAAAACGATTCTGAGTAAAACACGTTTAAAGTTTGGATTGGATCTCATGGGAGTTTCAATGTTAATTTTTTTTCTAAATCACGTTTTAGGAAAGCACACGTTATAGCTATCACTAACATATCTTGCCACAATGTAAAATGGAGTTCTGAGTAAAACACGTTTACTGTACTGAGTAAAAAACGATTCTGAGTAAAACACGTTAAAGTTTGGATTGGATCTCATGGGAGTTTCAATGTTATTTTTTTTTCTAAATCATGTTTCAGGAAAGCACACGTTAGAGCTATTACTAACATATCGTGCCACAATATAAAATGGGGCTTTCCCTATTATTTGCACGAGTTATCTCCAAGTTTTCAGTTTTGTCACTTACACCCACTTTGCTTCTAGGGGACCGTCCATAAATGATGTCACGCTTTTTTCCCATATATTTCACCCCCTCCCCACTTTTTTTGTCACAAAGTGTCACATTTCAACATACCCCATCTCCCTTCAACGACTGGTGGCCGGGGTAGAATAGCCCCAACGTAGTAATGAGTGTCGTAAGAGGCGACTAAAATAGCACATCCGTTCCGGGTGGCGTAAGGGTTACTTTGTAGTAGGACTGTGGCCCCGGAATGGTAAAGCCGGTCAGCAACGCTCTGCCAACCCAGCCCATATAGCCGGTGCCGGTTGTCAAGTGTCAGAGAGTTTGTGGAAAGTTCGAGGAGGACAGCGCTGCGTGCCGCACCCCTCGTATTGGGGTAGTCTGTGAAACAGAAAAGGTGTATACAGTATGGCAGTAATTAGCATTGAGTACACCCTCTCTCTTTGTCACATGCCACGCTATGTTGCATCAGCATGATGTTACACTTCTTGTTACCCCCTCCCCTCTCTTTGTCACAATTTGTCACATGACAGCATTTATGAATGGTCCCTAGGTGCTTCAATTGTCCCTTTTCTCTGTAAAATGATGCAGGACTATCCTTAGAGTATTTTTCTTGATATTTGAACACAACAGTAATGTACCATGACGCTAATCTACAAGTAAATAAAAATCGGTAAGAGTTAAAATAACGAGACGATCGTAACTTTTTTACTTCTTACTAACAGCGAAATTAAAACGCAATTAAATGTAATGAATGCATTTGAAAATTCCAAACACTAAATTTAAGGTAAATTTAATCCTTCTACTTCAACATGCGACTAGAAACACGTTACCTTGACGGAGAGCTTCTTGATGGGGCTCACGGACATGCTCTTAGCTCTGTTTCGTTTGGTTTATTAACGTAATCCATTACTTAATTAATCTCACACCCATTTAATGAACACTTAAGAAAGACCAAGCCCACATTTCACCTTGTCTCCCGCTTTAAATGCCTTCTATCTATCGGCACGACTCTTTTCAAATGGCAGGAGGGTGGTTTAATTTGACGCAGATGATAATTAATTGTAACGTCGATGGAATTTAAGATAGAAGATTTCGTTTAGATTAATTGTACTTCAGGAGAAGAATCATCAGAAATCTGAAATGCATAAATGACATTTTCTGATTGAAGTCGAATACAAAAATATCGCCATTCATTCTGACAAAAGAGAACACAGCATTCGCTTTTTTTTTTGTAGCATCCTTACTATTTATTGTTGTTGTAACTAACCTAACTAAGCTCCACTCGCATACAGAAATCAAGAATTAAGGCAAAAGGAAGCCGTTCTTAAGAAATGAGACATCGAATAGACAAGAGTCGGAATTTTGCCTCCCAAGTCAGATGGGTAGCATGTTCTACCACCCCTCTATAGTTGAGGATTGGGGGCAGTCTGATGTACCCTGCATCCATAGCAACTGCTGTCGACCTACCGTAGGACTTTCAGAACCACGGATTTAACGACGAGCACTTACTCCGCATATTCTCGAAAGCTATTTTGTGGCGACGCGGCTTGAACACAGAATCTTTCGATTTTGAGACCGATGCCCCACACGTCACAAATCTCAAGGTTTAACGTACAACAATAATTTTTCAGGGCAGGGAATGCCATTTTATAAGTATATATACAGCTATTATATACTTATAAAATTTATATTTACATATTTTTTACTTTTGCACGAAGAAAACAATAAATACTAAAAAGTAAATATACTGATAACAAGATAAACACTTCAAAATGCAATATTTAAGAGAGAAACAAGAAGTTCCGTCTAGAACTATACGAGCCTACTTTCCCGTATACATCCAACTTCAAATTTATAATATAGCTATCACTTTCTCTCTCTCTTTCACATTTAGCTTTAGTTCTTAATTACTTCAAATATACTTTTTTCAACGGATAATACATATTCATTCACTCAGTCATTCATTCTTTCATTTATTCAGTCATTCATTTACTCATTCATGTAGTTATCACTCGTGTATCTGTTTTTCATTCATTCGCTCATTTAATTACTTTATCATGTATTCACTCATTTATTCATTCAGTCGTTCTTTCACTCATTTTTTTATTCATTCATTAATTCTTTCACTCTTTCATCGATTCAATCATTCATTCTTTCACTCATTCATTCATTCATTTATTTATTTATTGAGAAATGCCCTTAAAAATCCCAATCAAAAATTTCATAGGAAAACAGGCTTGTTCAGTTCTTGTTGAACTTCGTATCAGTTCATGTTCTACAGCGTAATATCTTTCTGATAAAGTTTGTTGCAAGCCAATCCGTCGTATAGATCAGGATTTATATGGGATTGAAATTTCCCATATGCGCTAATGTTAATTTAGTACCTTTTCATTATCAAGGCGCAAATCTCGCCGAGCAAAATTTTTGGCGACGGAACACGCAAAA
Organism: Octonoba sinensis; assembly: GCA_038502835.1. Lineage (NCBI taxonomy): Eukaryota > Metazoa > Arthropoda > Arachnida > Araneae > Uloboridae > Octonoba > Octonoba sinensis. The sequence continues at coordinate 85,549,464 of CM076604.1, forward strand.
GGATAACAACGACAATATTCCGTTTGGTGTTAGTTGCATCATTATTGGCGACTTTATCGCCTGCGCCGGAATAATGGAAAAATGCCGCAAATTTTTTTTTTGAACTGTTCAAAAATGAACAAAAACTGTTCAAATCAATATTTCACGCCGAGAACTCCTTCCAATAATCTTGCAATAGGAACTTGGGTCTTGTGCCCAGAGTTTACATAATTTGCTTCAATTTTGTCCATAGGCGCTAATGTTAAAATTTTTTGAACTGTTCAAAATTGAACAAAAAATTGTTCAAATCAAAAAGTAAAATATGGAAATGAGATGTCCTCGCCGAGATTTTTCGAATGTAAAAAGAATTTTTCCAATCGGACAATTCGTTCAAAAGTTATTAGGGGGGGGGGGGGGGGCAGACCGACAGACACACAATTTCCCCATCTCAAAACCCTACTTTCAAATTTTTTATTTTTTAATCTTTATTTAATTACTTCACTTTTTTTTTTACTTTTCTTTATTTTTAACGATATTTTTACGATACATTAAGCCTTCTTTCTATTTTTTTTACTTTTACTGAAAGTAGGCTAAAAAAAGAAGAAAACATTACTAAAATTGAAATACAAATGGGGTGGGGAGAAGGTCGGAATTGCAAGTCAATAAATTAAAGACGATTTGCTCTGCGCACGAATAAATTAAGGCTAAAATTCAATCATCTGTGTGGTCTTATATTCAATTCCCTCTCATTTCAAAAAGCGAGAACCTGATGTTATTTCCGTCGATTGTATTCAGAAAACAGTTTATAACCTTACTGAGCTACATTACGGCCAACTAGATTTACAGAGAACTAATATAAACCGACCATATATCCGGCCACAACATTGATTTCGTCAGAAACTTTGTGAAGCACTTTTGAAAGATTAAAACCTGCTAATATATTCATAAAAAATATCTGAAAAGAAACTATTAAGTTGTTAATGAACATGCATAATTTAAATAAAAGATGCACATTTATATTTCCTTTTTTTTTGGTAGTAATTTGAACCGACTATACATCCGTTCCGTAATGTAAATCACAAATTCAACATTTTGCTGTAAAATTAAAATTAATAAATTGTCTTATATCGTTAAAGATATACATCAAAATACATTATATTACTAATATTGATCGTTTTGCATCCGTTTTTTCTTTCGTTCGTTTTACAGTTTAGTGATAAAGATCAAATAAAATATTTATAAGTTCAGATTAAAAGGCTATTAATTATATTTTGCTTGCTGTATAATGTAGCAATATTTCATCATCCTTTGGGAAGTGTTGTAAGAAAGCTGTTAGCAACTTGTTTCTGTCACCATTTTAGAGTTACGCACGACTTTCAGCCGCAGCTGAAGTGAATTGATTTTTATCTTGCCAAGCAACTATAAGAAACGACCGCTGCTATTAGTGGAAAATTACCCATATTTCGAAAAACAGATAGCCATTGATAGCTTTGAACAAAACCACGAAGTAATCGATGGTACGTGAGATAAAAAAAAATTAAAACTTTAAATGTTTATACCTGACTTGGTACTCTTTTAGTAGTAATACAGTTACTCCTTAACTGTCTCTATAGGAACGATGATAACCCGAAATAGTAAAAATCCGGTTAAAGAAGGCGAGAAAACAAAAACGAAGCAGCATTATGTTATTAGTATTAGTTCTCGCTCATACGTTTTGCAATTTAAAATACAAATTAACTAAATAAGTTGTTTGAACTGCAAGAATTTTTGCATAAATTGTGAAAATTATACACGCATCTTTATAAGGAACTACTTCTTTTTAAGGATTTTTCCTTTTCTTCTTCTTTTTGCTTATAAAGACTAGAAGATAGGACATAGTAACGGGCGAAAAATACATTTTTTAAAAATGTTGTAAAAACAAATAAATCAATTAATAAATAAAAGGAGAGTAGGGTTCATTCTCTCTAATTGTAGAGCGGTGAATTAAGAAATTTCTCAAGAACAGTGCTACCGCTAACTTTAACGAGCTGGAGCAAAATTGAATACATGAACTCCTTCAAGAAAAATTTGGAAATTTTTAAGCATTAAAATTTAAACATTCAAAAGCATTGAAAATAAAATATTCTCAATGTATAAAAGCAAAGAGTACAAGTAATTTGCACATTGATACAAAGTTGCAAATACTTCAAAAAGTAGAGAAACAGATAAATTAGGCACAATTTATTTATTTAACTGTCTCGTTTTAATATCTGCCAAATAGCCAATGAAATCATCCATCAAACTTCAACTTTTTACGTATCGAACAACATAGTATAATTTCTCTTTGTCAATCTTTCATTTATGTGCAGCTAATTTTCTTGCATAAAAATATTAACTATATGTTCCTGTAATGTTTTTAATGTTTCTCTTGAATGAAATTACGTAAAAAGATCGAAAACATGATAATAAGTTCTAATTTGAAAAAATGACATTTTGTATATGCAGCTATACTTTGATAAATTTTGTTCAAAGTATTATTTAAAATAAGTATGTTTTGGCGTCTTTCATGTCTCATAGCTCCAGGCTTCGTCTTGTGTAAGGTTCCATGGAGTGCATTGCCTCTCCCTAGTTTAAATATAAGCCGGCAGGGTGGCGTAGTGGTAAGGCACTGGCTTCGTACGCCCAAGTTGAAAAGGGTGCGGATCTTTTGATTCGCACCCTGACAGGACAATACGCAAAGTTCGTAGAACCAAACCTGGCCCAAGTTGGCATCTTTTCAAGATGTAGAGAATCGTCAGCGCTCATGTCGTATGATTATGCGGCATGTTAAAGATCCCCTAATCATTTATCTGCTTGGCTTGGATACTCTCGGCTAAATTAAATTCCTAGCACAGTTTGGCATCAGTTGGAGCTCAGGGGCCACCATTTAGGGGAAAACTGACCATCAAAATTCTCGGGTGGTAATGGCATCTACAGATAGTGGTGCTACTTAGAAGAATGGATGCCGGTTTGCCGGTTTCCGGTTAATGCACTAGGTCTACAAAGATTAGTGACCATATGCAGCCGCATTAGAAAGAAAAAAAAGTTTAAATATAAACTTTAATTTTTTGAAGGAAAAGTTAAATATTTTTTTACAAACGATCATATTTTACTACCAATTTTTTTTAATTTACAGTCTACGAAAAACTCAGAAATTTAAAAAAAAAGTGTAGCTACTAATTTAAGCTAAATTACCCTATTGATTAGAATTATGCAACTTTGAATTCATGCTACAATCTTATAAAGATAAGAAAAATATATAAATATAGAAACATAGAACGTTAATGGTAGGGAAAGCAACAACGTTTTTGCGTGGATGTTTTTCTTTTTCCATTTTTTTCTGACATATGTTTCCTCTTGGTTTATGCTACGATCTCCAGATTTTTGGGTAATTGTACTTCAAGAAAACATTTCACTCAAATTGAATTTCTGAAGTGCATGAATTTAACAAAGATCATGACACTTGAGATTAAATATAATTTTCTTAAAATACTTAATTGAAATAAAGGCAATTTATATGATAGTCATACCAGAAAGCAATTTTTCTTCTTGTTAAAACCACTTAAGCATTTCGCACCTAGATTTCAAAAGATCCGCACCCTTTTCAGTAAAAAATAAGAAACTAGTATTTTCACCAGCAAATGTTTTCCCACAATAGAAGATTAAGTCCATGCTTAAGTAGTTTTTCACCATGAAGTGCTTAGGTAAACATATTTTAGCCTCTCACCCTCTTCTTCATGACATTTTGCGGTAATTTGTTCATTCTGTGCGAGTTGGACCGCCGACTGAGTAGCACTTCAAATGAGGTTTTTTAATTTTTAAAATGAGGCTAAAGATGTTTATGTTACAGACAGAAAAATGCGACTTTTTTAAGTGCATTTTTTTCAGAAAAATTCCTTCATACGAAAAATTGATTACGCAATGAGCCAAGCCTTCCGTGACAAGTTTGTTTAAAGGAGTGGAATTTTAACATTGCTTTTTCGCATCGTGCTTATGGAATGTTAAAAACTTTTCTGGGCTGAGTCAGCGAAAAGAAAAAATAGCAGTATTTACATTATATTTAGTCTTAAAATATTTTTATTTCAGAAATTTTCTCTTAGGAGAAATTAAAAATAAAAGTTAAACAATAAGAAAAAAACTTACAGGACAATCTGAAAAGAACTTTTTCTCGAAATGTTAGTAGTATAGCCTTAAAGAATTTAAAATATTCATAGTGCTTATGAAAGAAAAGCCAACTGGAAAATTTTATAAAACAGCAAAAGTGTTTTCATTTTTTGTTTGAATGTAAAGAATTCAAAGGGATATTTAATAATTACACGTGCTTTATTTATTACCTTAGGTATAATATACATTTTTTAAATTTTTGTTCATTTATTTATTTATTTATTAAGACCATCAGAATATTCAGTTTTCAATTATTATTAAGAATTATTTATTTTTACTTTTCCTGTTAAAATTGGTATCAAGGCTTAATACAGACTATTTACATATGAAATGAGTTCTGAAGACTACACCCCAGCACTTCGATTCATCAAAATTAAACCCTAATTGACACTTAAAAATAAAAAAAAAAGTTGTACAAATATACCATTTGTCACAAGTATCTTGGCGAAATTATTTCAAGCTATAAAATTTGTGCATTATTTTTAGGAAAACTTGTGTTTAAATCTTAAAAAAAAAATTTTTTCCATTTAAAAAAGTCAGTTTATGCATCGTAATACTATGTTAGTGTTTAGTTACATGTTATTAGTGTATAGTTACAAACACCGGTTTAAAGTAACAGTAGACTTTACAATAAACTGCGGCCAAACGTATTTTTGCTTCTTTTTTTCTTTCATTTTCTCCTCACAAAAAACTTAGTAATGCCTTTCAAGTGATAATCGAGATAGATTTTTAAACATCTTTCATCGATTCGCAGCCTTACTTTTTGAGAATATGCCAAAATGCTTTATTTATACTCTATCACTACCTAACACCAAATTCAATATTATATTTTTCCTTCCAAAAGAACATGAAAGAAATGATATCATGAATTATTTATTTCTTAAGTCATAAAATTCTATACGTCTGTTGCTTGACCGGTTACTACCAGCTTAAAAAGCTTATGCCAAAGCTGTCAATTTCCAATTTTTGCATGACTTCAATTTTTGTAGTGGTTTTTTTTCAAATAGTAGTGCCATCAGTATTTCGATTACTTGGAATTCTATCACTTTTAGTAGTGTAGATATGCCATAGAGTCATGGGGGAAAGGCGGTGGTAAAAACAGGACATTCATAAAAATAAAATGTCCTGAAATACATAAATTTTAAAATGAATACAATACCCCGCTTTTATTCTACCCTTTCAAATCTGCTGGAACTGTTGTTAAGCATTGCGGTTTTCTGGTGTGAATGCATAATTTTCATTATTTCATAAATTTCAGTAATACAACTAAAACGGAATTATAGTCAGACATTTTTTAAAATGAGTACCTTCTTAAAAATTTCATTCATCAAGTATCTTACAAAAAAAAAAAAAAAAAATTAATTAAAAAAAATAATGCTGAATTCGAAAAATCTTTAACAAAGGAAAAAAACATATGCATTGTTGGCTTTTAATAGATATTTTTTTTTCAATATAAAACATAATTACATTTATTCTTATTTCTAAAGGGTAGAAATTCGCTAAATTATTGTATTCATCTCTTTGGAGTTTCTTTAATAGATTCTTGTAACTAATTTTGAAAACTCATCAAGTAGAAATACTGAAAATATCTTATATTGGATTAGAATGGTGAAACGTCTGACAATTTTAAAAAGATGTTGTCTTTTTACATAATTTTTATACTGTAGTAGTTTAGCTTTCCGTGAACGACATATACACAATACTGACAAATACGTTTTCAACTGTTTTTTATGCGTAAAAATGAAATTTTTAATTTACTTAGAAAAATGCTCTGAAAAATTTATGATATATTAAACGGTAGCATTGCATACATCGTGCTTTTATTTTCCTGTCTTAGAAAACAATTACATATTTGAATGTATAGAAAATTTCTATACATTCAAATATGTAATTTCTTGAACCTTTTAAAAGGAAATTTATTAGTATATTATTGTTTTGAAATATTTTTTTTCTTAGTACGGGATGGTGGAGAATTCCATACAAACTTCTCCAGCGTGATACTAGGCACGCCCACACAATCAACGGACGCTCCTCACTCGAGTCACTTTCGACGGGTACCACATACGAATCTCAAAAGTTTGGGAAACGCTGTTTCATGACAGATTTATTATCGCATTTTTTCCCCTTTCTAATGGGGCTGCAGCATTGGTCATCAACCATTGCAGACCTAGTGCGTCCCCCAGAGATTGGTACCAACTCTTTCAGCGGCACAACAATGAGTGTGGTACCATTGCCGCAATTTTTTTTGACGATAATTTCCCCTAGATGGGGCACCTGAGCTCTTGTTGATGCAATCTGCACTAGGAATTTAATTTAGCCGAGAGTATCCATGCCAAACGGATACTCAAGGGATCTTTAACATGCCGCACAATCATACGACATGGACGCAGACGATTTTCTGCATCTTGAAAATCCACCGACTTTGGGCCAGGTTTGAACATGCGATCTTGGGCATACGAGACCTGCGTCTTAGCACTACACCACCCTGTCGACTTAATAACTTATTAAAGTAAGACAAATTACTAAATTAAAACTTTCTCAATCAAAACATACTAACTTAAAAACAAATTTAATAATTATTAGTGGCTTCCTTGGGCCTGTCTTTCAAAGCAAAGTTTTTCGAAGGAAGGCTTAATATTAGAAACAGCCATTCTCAGTTGTTTCTGTATTTAGCCGAGATCTATAGTTTGTCTTCGAAGAAGCCACAGCAGAAAATCCAGTTTCACAAAAGTAGGATGTTGAAAATGGTAATAGAATGCGATATGCCCTTGTTCTTACCACTACGCCACCCTGTCGACGATTTATTATCGCATTACTCTGCGCATTCTTTTTAAAAATGTATTCTGTGTAGTCTTTATGTTTTAAATTAATTAAATAGGATAAACTAGATAAGAAAATGTAAGTATCGAAGTAAAGACTCTCGATAAGAAGATAAATATAAAACCGCAAAAATACTGATTATTCAGACAAATGCGGTTTCTCAATAAATTATCAGGATGGCTCACTTTGTGTTTTCATTTCCGGTATTTATACAGCTCATTTTGATGAGTAACATATCTACCGCAATGTTAGAAAAATGTACGCACCTTAAATTCTAAACAATTGGGTGGAGGAGGGGGAAGGGTCAAATTATCGACAATGCTATTAAAAATCACCCCGGAAATGACGCATGGAAAGAGAAAAGCATTTTCAAAACCAGCAGTCTGACCTTTTATGAAAAACTGAGCGCTTAAAAAAAAAGAAGTGAGAAGCATATTTAGGAATAATTCTTAAAATGACATAGGGAAATTGCTGGCATGTGAAGATTACTAAAGAGATGCTTCTATGAGTACTTCATTTTCGTTTCAAGAAATGATTTGCTTTGCAGAAAAGACACGGTGTTTACAAATCCTTAGTGCACAGGAATGAAAAGGGTGATTCCATAGTAACGGACGTTACATTTACACAGCATTTTTCAGCAACTTCAACGAACTTTCTAACAAACTTGCTGGGTATTTTTTAAGTTTTTTAATTTTGGCTAATAAAAGTACATGTGTTTTAAGTATGCAAAACATTTTTTGAAGTTTAAAATTTTTGTTACTCTTCGGGTAACACACGTAACGAAATTTCAGATTTTTTTTTTTAACAGACAGAAAATACATATATATCTTCAAAACGTTTTTTGCATACTTAGAACACACGTACTTTTATTAGCCAAAATTTAAAAACCTAAAAAATACCCAGCAAGTTTGTTAGAAAGCTCGTTGAAGTTGAAAAATGCTGTGTAAATGTAACGTCCGTTACTATGGAATGACCCAAAACCATTGTTTTCTGTAATACAGCGGTTCCCAAACTGTGGTCCGTGCACCACTGGTGGTACGTGAAGCCTCTCCAGGCTATACGCGTGCAGGGAAAAAAAAGAGAGATTAAAACACAAAAACTCAGGATTGAAAATCGAATTTACTCGGTTAGAGTTGGGAGAATGTTGGCTCAAAGCTAAAAATGAATTTCCGTTATTGTCTAGAAAAGCATTGCTGTTTTTAATTCAGTTCACAACCACTCATCTTTATGAAACAGCTTTTTCCAATTTGATATTTATTAAAATTAAATATAGAAGCAAAACAAATGTCGACCCAAGTTTGAGGTTAAAACTAACTTCTACGTAACGAGATATCAACTCGCTTGTATCTGCCATGCAGCAGCAACCTTCTCATTAATTTTGTTTTTTCATTTTTTTCATGATAGGTATTTTGTACTTAAAGACATATTTCTACTGCTATTTTGAAAGTACGTGTTAAAAATATATTTTATATATTTAATATATTTAATGTATACATACAGCTTTATTTTAATAAGTATTTTTCTATAATCTATTAATATTCTATTCTAAATTGTAATGTTACATTAGCAGTGGTACTCAAATGTTTTGCAAAAAAAATAGGGGTAAGCGAAAAAAAAAAAAAGATTGGGAAGCGCTGCTGCAATAGATTATAGATTTGATGTTACTATGCAAATATAAATCTCTAAGATATAGGTTGCTGTTCTTACTTGGTTTATAAATGTCATATTGCGTATAAAAATTAGACTGGACGAGAATTTTTTTCGCTGTTGACCGTTATGCAACACTGTAAAAAATTCTAGCTCAAACTTTCACCAAAAAAATGACAAAAAGAAAAGAAAGAAAGGCGACATTTAGCTGCAACCAACATTTGGTCCTAAAGTTGAACCATTATAAGGGCTCCTAGTTTCACATTAATGGTGAAACTAGGTGAAACTACAACATTGTAATAGTTCAACTTAGTACCAAATGTTGGTTGCAGCTAAATGTCGCCTTTTTTTTTAATTTGGTGAAAGATTGAACTTTTTACAGTGAAAAACTGCCGACTTATCAGTATATTGTTTAATTTATTTACGTTTAGTTATTGTGATGACGAGAAATATACTAGTTAAGGCTAGTGGTGTAGTGACAGACCTTAGTTGAACATATTTCTCATTTTCATGAGGTGGATAAAAATAAATATTATTTAATGAAAAGACAAAAAGATGAAAAAAAACAGCAATTTTTCTGGTATTTTCTTTTTAAAAGTAGCAAAAAAAAAAAAAAAAGTAAAATAAAATAAAATTTGCCATCTTAGGCAGCAACTAACTTTGTCTATTTAAAAATTCGCCTCTGGATATCATATGGTACCTCTTACGCAAATACTTACAATATTTTTTTAAATCCCACATTAACGTTAAAATCATAGCGTCTTTAGCAATCAATAATTTAAGCAACAAATCATAGACTTAAACAATTTTGAAATCTCTTTCCAAAATACTCTATTTACATAGTTGCATAATATTTGCTCCTGATAATTTTTGTTGCATTATTATCTATGCACACTTTCATTGAGAAAATAATGTACTATCACCTTTTCTTCATTTCTGAAAAATAATTATGCGTCAAAATTAAACAAAAAAGAATAAAATATACGATTCTTCTTTTACATTAATCTAGCGGGAAAAAACGTACTTCCGAGCTAACGTTTTCTTGTTTAGCATTATAAATCCAAAATACTTTCTGCTTTACAATGTTCTTTTAAAGAATCAACGGAGAAAAAATGAGTGCCTGAAGACAGATTTAACGCATTGTCACGCAATAACTCTTGTGTACTCGAATTTTTAGAAACACAACTTTTAAAAAGCAAGTTTTGGAACTTTCGCTTTAAGTGTTTTTGCGATATCAAGCAAACTGATAAATTTCAAGTAAATAACGTTACTGCGTTTTAGAGCTGTAGGGTATTTTCACCTAACATTTTAATGCATTTAAGTCAGCTTTCCACGCTTACATATTCCATGTTTTCATGAATTTACTGCTCTTTTTTCTATTAAAAAAATCTTTAAAATTTTAGTTTAGTTGAGAAATATCGTTAAGATGATAAAAAAAAAAGTGTATGAAACATTTTTTTGAAAATATTTTACATGGATATTTCAATAACTTTAGGGGGGGGGGAGGGGAATTATAGTATGTTACAAGGGTTGGTAAATTCTGGAAATTCAGAGATAAAAGAGTTATTTTTTACTTCAATTATTTATTTTCTAAGACATGAATGTAAACTGACCTTTTCTTGAGATTTCGTAAGCATACAAATTCCAATTATTTTTTGCCCTTATGCATATATGCCAATACGTAGTTCATTGTTTTTTGCATAGCATTTCACTTTGAATGTTTTGTTTTGGATAACATTCCTGTTTTGTATTATTCATAAATACATTTAAAAAAAAAAAAAATACAATTTCGGACAATGTTTCACAAGTCACAATGTTCACAGATTTTTCTAACTTAACGGTTTACTTTATTTTATGCCATGATAATGTTACCATGCTATGATTTAATTAGTTAAATCATATTTTTAATCTTAAAAGAAGAAAATTCGCAAACATTTAATGACACTATGAAGATCCAATCGCGTTGTAACTATCCTGCTATTATGTTCGATTTATGCAATCTAATTATCTTCCCGAGTTAAGTGATATCGTTAAATATGGTCAAGAAATATCCTTTGAATTTATTGTGAATTAACGTAAGTCAATGTCTAGTAATTGCGTGCCGATTAGCTTGAAAACATGTTCTTATGTTGCAACTACGTACTTTTAAATTGTTCAACTACGATCTGATACGCTTTTACAAGGCGTAATTTGCATCAAGTTGGAGCAAAATAGATTTAGAAAATTGCTGCAATCATTCAGGCAAAATCATGCATGTTTCGGAAGCGAAAGCCTGCCAATGAAACATGTTTATCAAGAAATAATATCAAGATTAGCGTGCGGTTTATGTGGCTGCTGCTTCGTCGCTAATCCTAGACATAAGCTAGACACGAAACACCGGAGGACGTTTTATGATGAATGGGACAAGACCATTTTTTTTTTCTGAACGCGAAATCAATTCGGTTGGAATACATGTATGAAATATTTCAATCATGATTTTCTTGGTCTTGGTATCAGTCTCATATTTTGGCACTAATTATTAACTCATACCTCCAGTGCAAAAGGGTTATACTTCAAAATGGAATACTTTCGCAGGAGAGGCACAAGAAACTTCTTTCCATAATATTGAAATCTATATTTGTTTTTTTTTTTTTAATTTCTTAGCTAATGTTATACTATAATGTTTATTATAGTTTTATGTAGGAATTATTATTATTATTTTTAATTTTTTAGCTAATGTTATACTATAATGTTTATTGTAGTTTTATGTAGGAACTATTTTTTTTTTAACATAAAAATAACTTTGTGCAATGGGATGGAATTATCTCATAACTCAGTTCCAGGCATTCTTTGAATTATATCGAATAACTTGAAAAGTAATGCGAATAAAAACATGACATTAGTTCAGGTATGTAATTCGAAATTTACTACCATTTTCAGCTTCTTTTAGTTGTGGTCTTGTTGATCTGCAGATGTGACTTATTAAATTTTGTCAACGATATAATTGATTCATGTCTCGTTATAATATATAAACAGCCAATTTTTTTTGGGAAATTTAAAATTGAAGTCATTTGTGCAGAGATTTTTATTATTAGTAAATTGTAGTGAAGTAAAAGCAGCTTTTTATATAAAGTAAATAAAAATTGTTCAAGTTATTTTCTACTCCAAATATGCAGGATGTGACGCATATCACGCTTCCGTATGAAAAACTTCGCAGGATTTTCTGACAGTTAAGGAAATAACCGATTAGATTATGGCACTTATTTTCATATTTTCAGGTGCACCTGGAAAATAATAAAATATATCATATTTTCTGTAAAACACTATAAATGTTGGTAAGTGTTTAAAACTCCTCGTATTAAATATGTTTTAGCAGAAATTTATACTATATAAAGTATATTTGTTTCAGGATACGGTTTGTATAGTGATGACTTGCTGTTTTATGTCCCTACGAGATTTGAAATACATTTCTTTCATTAAACAACATTTGGTAACTACTCAAAAAAAAACATTTTCCAATTAGTTAATTTCTGAGTAACAAAAAAGGTTTTACATGTATATTCTACAGTTACTGATGTATATTACTTTGGTAAGGTTGACTGCCAAATGGTTCGTCATAGCACAGACTGAGCCATTAAAATTTTTGGGGAGAGGTGAGTTTTATTTATTTAGTTTATATTTTTTTGGAAGAAGGTGGGGGGGGGGGGCTATTGTTGTAAGGGGGCACTCCGTAGCTTTTGAGATGGAGCCTTTGGGGGGGGGGGGATGCGCAACGCTGAGTAAATTTAATTACTTTTAAAAGGATGGCATAAAATTATCTTCCTTTATACTTTGGCGTGATTCATGCAGCTGATGATAAATGAATGGTGGTTAGATCCGGGTAAAGTGTAATGTATTTTACTAAAACATTTGCCAATATTTTCAGAAAACTTTTTAATATGAAAGAAGCTTTCTGCAGCTTGGATAGTGGATTATTAATAATAAGCAAACTTTAGCCTCATACGAGTTGTCATTTTGGTTCGAGGTAAAAAACTCATTGGCGACTTTTTTTACACATAGCTATTGTTATCGTGTTAGTAGATACTTTTCGTAATATTTTAAATTAAGCTGAATGTAGTCTGTTGAGGACAAATAAGAACGATCTTACTGCTACAATAAAATGCTGCTCTTTGTAGCTTCCCTTGTGATTCTAAAATGCGTGTGCCATTTTATGCTCCATAAAAGATACAAACGGCCTCCTCTTCATTCACGCACAATAAACCAAAGGAAGCAACAGAAAGGTTTTATGTGCTATAAAAACCTAAGCATTAGTAGAATGTTTTCATTTCGTAATTAAACATCTCATGAGTTTCGTATTCAATAGGATTAGTATTGTTTTCTTCTTTCTTTAAACTGCATTTGCTTCAACGCAAATAACATCATACACAAAAAATCAAATATTGTACAGAAAACCAGCATTCCTATCTGAGTTTTTCTCTTTTTAGCCTACTTTCCCGTAAAAGTAAAAAAAAATAATAATAAAGCATGAAAGAAGGCTTAATGTATCGTGAAAATATCGTTAAAAATCAAGAAAAGTCAAAAATAAGTGAAGTAATTAAATAAAAATTGAAAAATAAAAAATTTGAAAGTAGGGTATTGAGATGGGGAAAAAGTGTGTCTGTCGGTCTGTCGGTCTGTCTGTCTGTCGATCTGTCTGTCGGTCTGTCTGTCGGTCTGTCGGTCTGTCCCCCCCTAATAACTTTTGAACGAATTGTCCGATTGGAAAAATTCTTTTTGCATTCGAAAGATCTCGGCGAGGACATCTCATTTATATATTTTACTTTTTGATTTGAACAATTTTTTGTTCAATTTTGAACAGTTGAAAAAATTTTAACATTAGCGCCTTTGGACAAAATTGAAGCTAATTCTGTAAACTCTGGGCACAAGAGCCAAATTCCTATTGCAAGCTTATTGAAAGGAGTTCTCGGCGTGAAATATTGATTTGAACAGTTTTTGTTCATTTTTGAACAGTTCAAAAAATTAACACAGAGCTTACGGGGAAATTTCAACCCTATATAAATCCTGATCTAACGGACCGATTTGCTTGGAACAAACTTTATCGGAAAGCTCTTATAACGTAGAACATGCAGAAATAGAAAGTTTATCCAGAACTTACGAGCCTATTTTGCTATGAAATTTTTTGATCGGGATTTTCAAGGATATTTCTCAGTGACTCAATGAGTGAAATAATGAATGAATGAATAAATGAAAGAGTGAAAGAATAAATCAATGAATAAATGAATGAGGAAAAGAATGAACCAATGAATTATTGAATAAATGAAAATATAAATAAATGAGTGAATAAATACATGAATGCGTGAATGAATGAATAAACACTTGAATGAGGTAACGAATGAATGAATAAATGCATGGCTGAATAAATGAAAGAATGAATGAGTGAGTGAATGAATATGTATTATCCGTTGAAAAAGGTATATTTTCAATAATTAGAACTAAAGATAAATAAGAAAGAGAGAGAAAGATATAGCTAGATTATAAATTTGAATTTGGTGTATACGGGAAAGTAGGCTCGTATAGTTCTAGACGGAACTTCTTGTTTAAATAAGAAGATGCAAACGCTTATGCTCTGTTCACTCTTTAGTTTGTTTTATTTCATGAAAGGTGTCAGAAAAAAAAGCTAAGATTGTCAGTTAGCTTAACATTGTTTGTAAACTTTTATGAAATATTGTTTTATAAAGCAAATTGTATTAATTTCCCTAATTACTAGTGGCTCATTAAAATTAAACTGCAACATAGGCCCCTCTATGAAAACTCACCCTCTTATTAGCCTTTTTTTCCTGAAGAAGACAATAAATAAATAGATAAAGGAATAAAGAAGAAAGAAAAGAAAATGTATTAAGGCGCATGAACACAAGACTTTAAAAAATGTCAGAATTCAAAAATAAATTCAATAGAAAATTACAAGAAACGTGAAGTAATCGCACTTCAGGTTTCTTCAGTTGTCCGCTCTTTCAGTTGCTCCGCTCCACACCTAAGTGCTTGCTGCGGTTCCGCTTCCGCCCTCTGAGTAGCATTATTAAGAGTCATACCGCTTTTTATTTATTTATTTAATTTAGCAATGTGTATGTATTGTGTGTTACAAACAAAGTTTGAAAGTTATTAATAGGGTTTGCTCCGTGCTTTGAGTAGTTTTAACAGAAACTATACTACTACAGTAAAACCTGTAAAATTAACCACCTTTGTAAGTTGACCACTTTTGTCAGGAACGGAATTAGCCTTATATCATATATACTGTAGGGAAACCTTTGTAACTTGACCACCTAAGTTAACCACCTGTCTAAGCTGACCACTTATGTACACCCAATTTGGATGGGAGTATTATAAAAAAAACCTCTGTAAGTTGACCACCTAATTATTATATATTTATTTGTTTGCCTATTTTTGAAAAGATTAAAAAAAAAAAAAAAACTAAAATAACTTCTCCAAGATATTTTTATGCTACAATGTTAGATCAGTATTTGTCTGGATGGACAAAACATCAGTATAAAGTGTGCCTAAACCAGGGTTCGCGCTAGGCCGCGCGATCGCGCGATTCCCGCAATATTTTTTGAAATCCCACTCAAAAAAAATTTTTTTTGGGCTTAACCTTTAAAAATCCCACTTAAAATTTTGGTCAAGGAGGAAAATCCCACCTTGAATTTTTCCCCAGTGTGAACCCTGCCTAAACCTTTTTAAGTTAACCATATAGGAAAACTACTATGAGCACTCATTTTTTCTTTAAAGACGTTTCTTTTATTCTATTGTCTTCTATCTGATAAAGCAATTTTGAAAAATTATGCATTTTTAGGATATCGTAAACCATCAAATAAGTAATTTACGTAATTTATTAGATTTTGTCTTCATCTTAACTAAGTACTTTAGTTTTAAAGTATAGGATACATTGTAACTCATTCAGGTTAAATTTCTCTAATGATACTTTAGATTATTGTGAAAAAAAAAGCTAATCACTATCTTAAAGGAACGTTAATACATGAAGCTACATTTTAATTAGTTGCAAATAAATAAATGCATAATGTAAAAAATTACCAAAAAAAAAAAAAAAAACCCCATCCACTCTCTATAAGTCGACCACCTGTCTAAGTTGACGACTAAATTGTGGTACCGCAAGTGGTTAACTTACACAGGTTTCACTGTATTTATTTATTTATTTAATTTAGTAATATGCATGTATTGTGTCAGGTTAGGCCTAAGCCGGCAAACCTACGGGTCCTACGTGACAGAACGAAGGGGCCTACACGGCAAGAAATGGTGCACGTGTTCCCCGGCCTAAGGTCAGGCACCCCTTATATAAGTTGCCCTCGAAAGCGGGGGCGAGAAGATCGACTTTCGCTTGCCTAAGAGATTGCGGTCGGATGAGAAGGAGGTCTTCGAATGTTGGACAGGGAGGAGTTGCGCCCATCCAGACGTAACATTGTGCGGAGAGCTTGTGCCCGGGTGAAAGAAATACCTAAGAACTTTAGGACGTTTATTGGTGCGGGAGAGCTTGTGCCAGTAACTTGGAAACAGCTAAGAACTTTAGACCAATGATGTGGAATCTAAACCACTGTAAATACCATATAAGATAATAATGTAAATAGGAAGCGAAGTGAATAAATGTTTAACAAGAAAATATAGCCCAGCACCGTAACTTATTGTATGTGACAAAGTTGGAAAGTTATTTATGTAGTATTTAGTTATCAATAAGTATTTAATATTTAATTTTCACTGTGCTGCGAAAAAATGTATTCGTCTAGAGAAAAGTGAACCGGAGCGCCCTTGACCTACGGTCCTGCTCCGAAGTGGGATTGAGGTATGTGTGTCTGTCAGTCTGTGCTTCCCCCTTCCCCAAATAAATTTTGAAGTTATAGCCATTTCATCATTTTAGAGCAAAAATTTTTTACTATAAAATAAGGTGTTTGTATGTCCGTTAAACAGTTTTTTTTTTTTTTTTGTGGACCCGGAAGCGAATTCTTTTTGTGGTTTTTTTACTTCTTAGATTACCGTGGGAAAAAGGCGGGACATACATATTTAGGAAGAAAAAAGTACAGAAGAAAATAAAAGCCGCAAAAGCAAAGGGAGGTGTAGGCGGCTTACATCTGCGCTAAATGTAACAATCATTAAAAAGAAAATGAAATTAGCAGTTTGAGCAGATGTTGGAAACATCTCAAATAGATTTTTAATTGCTTAGGAACACACAATTGCAACATTTTGCAGATTCATTCACATTTTTTTGCAGTTAAGTAAGTGAATATTTGAGCTTTTATACTTTTCACGCGGTTTAGCGGCTCATCATCATCCATGCAGAAATATTAAAGTAATTTAAAAAGTTCGGGCCATTTTTACAAAACATGATCTTTTAATTTTTTTTACGAAGAAAAAAGACAAAAAATGAGATGATCATGGAGCCAAAAACTATCTTCCAAATTGTTGATGCTCTAAGAAAAAACTAGTAACCAAAATAAATAAATAAATAAATAAATAAATAAAATAAAAACAAGATTTACAGAACGAAAAGATAATTTTTAAAAAACTTGCGGTTTTGGATATAGTTCTAGCTGGAAATAATTAGTGTCACTACTGGGTACCATAATTTTCAGGGAGTATAAATAATAGCGGACTAAACAAATGAGACGGAGAGGAAAAAAAACAAAACAGTTATTTTAAATTTTGTAATAATAAGCCAGACATAAAACAATTAAAAGTAATACAATTAATGCGCTAGTAGTCACTGCAAAGGTTAATTTTTGCAATTTACGCATGAGTTATTAATTTCACTTTCTTTCAACCGTTTTTCCCACAGAGTTATCCGTTTTAAAATGATTTAGCAATAATATATTTTTTGCGCACCATTTTAAATGGTGGCACATATCGGGGGGGGGGGGGGGGATTAAGGTTGGAAGTTACACTTCTTAAAATTTATTTATACTCAAATGCTGTAATATACTCAAAAAACTATAGTATATGCATTATGATTGCTGGTCTTTTTTTCTTGTTTAAATTCGTATAGTTAAAGTTTGCAATTTTTTTTTCTCAATCGGGAAATTTTGAGCATATGCCGCTACGATTGGGCCGTTGATACGCCATCTCGCGTCAGCTATGTAAACTAACGACGTATTTTGGTAAGAACGAGCTTAAATTGATAGTTTAAATAAACTTATTACGTTTTTCTTTCTAGATGTGTCATTATTACACAGCGTGTGTGTCAAAGAATTTTTAAGACTAGTTTTATAAAATAAAATAAAAACTAGTAATTATATTTTTTAAAGTATTTTAATTCAAAATTAGCTTCTTCGGCTTCAATACATTTGTTACAGCGGCTTAACAACGAATCGAATGCCTCTCTTCCAGCTCATATTGTGGGACTGCCTACAAAGCTCCCGTCGGAGCTGTTCGCACACAATGTGTCAAAGAGTTTTTAAGACTACAGCTGGAATGAGCTTACTGTGGCGCTATCTGTGTTATCTACTATTTTTTTTTTTACTTTGATGTCATTGACACTTTAAAAACAGCTTCGATGCGAGCTGTGGAGGCAGTCCCGCAATATGGGATCATTCATAAATGATGTCACGCTTCGAGGGGGGGGGGGCGGGAGATTCGTGAAATTGTGACAAAGTGTGACAAGGGGAGGGGAGGAGTAACAAGAAGTGTGACATCCTGCATTATGCAACATAGCGTTACATGTAGCAAAGGGGGAGGGGGGTCCGCTAAAGTGTGACATATTGTGACGAAGGGGGGAGGGGGTCAAATATATGGGGGAAAAGCGTGACATCATTTATGAACGGTTCCTATGAGCTGTAACAGGCTTTCGAAACGTTGTTTAAATCGCTGTAACAAATGTATTGAAGCCGAAGGAGCTTATTTTGAATGAAAATACTTAAAAATATATAATTACCAGTTTTTATTTTATTTTAAACCTAGTTTAAATAATTCTTTGACGCTGTGCGTATATGCTACTAATACTATTGGTACCTTCATAGCAGTAACCATTTTTATTTAATTCAATTGTTAGGTAAAATATTTGAAATTCTATGAACGTTTCACTGCACACCTATAAGCTCTACTTGGCGATCTATACATCATCGAAACTTCCTTTTCGAACGGACACCCCAGCTCAACACCGCATTTATTATCTCCTCCCTTTTGCACACGATGAAATGTTGTCTCCATATAATCATCATATTTCGCTTGAAAAATGTCAGTCAAGATGTAGAAAAAAAATTTAACGTGCGTACCCACAAGCGCTTTTTCACGTCTAAAGCCTAAAAGCATGAGACAACTATAATTACGGCAAGATTTACAGCCATCGTTCGTGAGGCAGAAGACAAAGAATCACGTGTGGGCCATTCTTTGGGTTGGCAATCGGGTCCTCGTTAAGGGATTAATAAAAACGCATCGGAGTGTCACAATATGATTCAATTTCGGCCTGACTTGCTAGACTTGAAGCAATTTTTCAATCCACTTAGTCAAACAGATCTATATTTCTATGAATATTCATTCCAGATGTTACTTTCAAAATATTTTTGTTCGTGCACGGAATGAAGGAGTGAACATAAATTGCGGATTTTTATCGCAATGGTGCACATTTATTTGGTAATGTGAGATATTTTATTGTTTAATTAGAATATTAGAGTTAAAATCAGCGATGATCAATATATATAAGCATACCTGGCAACATTTTGAGGAAAAAATCCAGTAGATTGAGATACGCTGTAATTTCGCAAGTATTTTTCACTGTTTTTTGGGTGGAAATGAGGAGTTTTAACGATCACTTAAATTACAACCACCGACAAGTTCCTCATATGATATGTTTCCCAGCATAACTTACAAAATAATCATTCCTCTTAAGTTATAATTGATTTTAAAATGTCTATAACTGTAAGTTTCTTGTGTAACTCTATTTGTCAAATAAATTAAATAGGATTATAACGTTGTTGAAGTGATTTTTCCGATAAAATTCTCTATTTACAGGGGATTACACCAAAATTTATGAAAACCAGGAGATTTTAAATACGAACCAGGGGACCAGTAGAATAGAGGAAAATCCAGGAGTCTCCAGGAAAAACCAGTAGAGTTGGCAGGTATGTATAAGGCAAGAAGGTAATCATGCATTAGGAAGTAGTAACTCTTCCTTTTTCTCCCCTATACAAAAAGGTCAAAGAGAATGTTTCATGTAAATTCCTTTACAAAAATAAAATAAAAATAATATACTGTCTTTTATAAAATGAAAGAGATATAAAGTGGTATAATACAAGATTTCTCAACCTCCCTCACAGGGTTTTTCAACTTTGTGGACCCCTTAGGAACATTGAATTCTTCGGTGGCTCCCCTCTCATATATACATAGTCGGTTATTTATTTCTGCGTATTCATTTATAAAATGGATACAAAACCAACACATGTTCTACTTCAAATGAGATTTTTTTCAAAAAGAGCAACATTAATAAAAGACATTTGACTTAAAAGAAAAATTTGAAACTAAGCAGCTATTTTCAAGACACGTAAACATACAAATTTAGAGGTGGGGGGAGTGCAGAAATGAAAAGGAAAACTTCTGCTGAATATGAAATTTCAAAACTGAATTGGTAAAATGTGGAGCGTGAAGTAAATCAAGCATAAAAGTTAAGGATTTATGTCTGCATAATAATTTGTTTCTATCATATCATTTGAATCTCTCTAATTGGCATGAAAAATATCGAGCTTTTACTTTCGTGTGTCGGCAGGGTGGCGTAGTGGTAAGACGCAGGTCTCGTATGCCCAAGACCACAGGTTCAAACCTGGCCCAAGTCGGTGGATTTTCAAGATGCAGAAAATCGCCTGCGTCCATGTCGTATGATTATGCGGCATGTTAAAGATCCCTTGTGTTTCCGTTTAACATAGATACTCTTGGCTAAATTAAATTCCTAATACAGATTGCATCAACGAGAGCTCAGGTGCCCCATTTAGGGATAACTAAGCGTCAAAAAAATTGCGGCAATAGTACCACACTCATCGTGGTGCCGCTGAAAGAATTGGTACCAATCTCTGCTGACGCACTAGGTCTGCAATGGTTGATGACCAATACTGCAGCCCCATTAGAAAGAAAAAAAACTTTCGCGGTTTAATTAATAGAACCAGGCTGTCCAACAGCCAATCCATAACCTTCATCAACGTTAAGGATCGCACACCAAAGGCGACAAAATTCCTGTCTTTGCCCTCCGCAAGCGCAGAGCATATTTTTGAAAGAAAAAATATATTTGCCTTGAAAGGAGAAAAAAATCTTTTCTTTTGTTTTCGTTTTTATCTATAATTTCTTTTTTTTTACTGATAAAAAAATAAAATAGAATAAATTACAATCATAATCTCGTCATCCATTCATGTACATTTGCAGCATCGAAAGTGCTTTTAAGTAAATAAGTGCAAATTCAATCCCCTTATCGAATCAGAGTTTATTAAGAATTCAAATTTCCTCTCCAAGACAAATGCTGTTGCTCTCAATCGCTCAAAATTGTTTAAATAAAACAGTGAAGCATCAAGATGAGATGTTGAAGATTTTTCCTGGAGACAGTCTTTGATTGAATATTCCTTTTGAAATTATTGAGGGGGAGAGAGTGACAGATATACAAACATATCCTCCATCTAATAAGCCTACGTTCAAGTTGTTTTGTTTTTACATATTTAATGACATAAATTTATTTGTAGAATATTTTACGGAATATCGGGCTTTCTTTCATGTTCTTATTCAGTTTTACCTTTTTTCTGTAAAAGTTACTTTTACAGAAAAAAAAAGACTAAATAAAGGTAAAACACGCCACACAATTTTTTAACTTAGAAACTGTATACAAAACTAAAATACATTATCGGGAGGAACACTGACAAAAACGTGAAATAAGTGCTAATAATTAAAATTTAGTTTTATCTTTTTCCCGCATGCAAACCAAGTCGTGTAAGAAGCCTTTTTGACTGGGTTTGTTTTTTTTAAAAAGTGTTTTAGAAGTTGTTCTCTTAGGAAAAAAATAATAACAAGCATACGCGTATTTCACAAATGCAAGCCTCATGCTTTGGGTTGATTGGGTTTTTTAAAATTAAGATGCATATTGTTTTGTCATTTATACACGTGTGAAAGACTTGGTAAAGATTATATGAATTTTTTTCCTTATTTGAAAGATTTTACCAAGTATTTTCAAATACATCAGCTATGGTACCTTTCACGTGGCTCATGGCTTTCCTTTTTTCCCTGTTTTCCTGTGGTCCTGAGAGGACTATATGGTTGCCGTTAAAAAACCCCGCTCTAATGCAGTTAAAATGTCATTTCTTTTTTGATCAGTTTCTGTTAATTTAATTGAAGCTTAATTTACGTAATGGTTGAAAATTTTGATGAACTTTTACAATAAGGTAATCATAAACTGTCCTGATGCATATGTGTATTTAAGTTATTGTAGCCTCTACACTTATGGGGATTTTTATGAACTGTTTTTGGTATTTAATGTGAATTTTTATGTTATTCTAAGTTAAAACAGAGTTTTTAGGGGTTGCTGTTTATAATATAATGGGAAATTTTAAGGAGTTTTACTGTTTAAATGGGACTTTTAAGGACTGTTGCCCATCTTCTTTTTGGATTTTTTAACTAAATTTCTCCTTATATACCCACAACAGAAATTTGGATTTGTGAAACTTTGCTTGGGAGTGATGCAATATTAGCCAGTGCCGAGCATGTCAGCTAATATTAAATAAAAATTGACATTGCTTAGCTTGAGTATATTGAGTCATTCTAAACCACTTACAACCTAAAAAAAAAAAAAGAATAAATAAAAAAAAAAAAAAACATTTTTTTTTTTTTGCAAACTCTAACACCATTTTGTTTTTGAATTTTATATGGAATCCAATCTATTTTTACTTTGTTCTATATCCAATGCACAGAAGAAAGTATTAGATTCTGGAAACTTTTGAACCATTTTGGGAAAAGGTATGTCTGTGTCCGTCAAAGGAGGTCTTTTTTTTTTTTTTTTTTTTGTGGTCGCTGTAACTCAAAAAGTAATGCATGGAATCAAACGAAATTTGGTCCCTAAAGGGAACTGGCGATGATTAAGTTTGGCGCGGAGCAGTCGAACATTTTTCGTGATTAGCGTGAGTGCTTTATCTCAAGAAGCAATGGAAGAATTCGAGCAAAATTTAGTATGCAAGTGCACCTCAATAGGAACAGGTGCTGATTACATTCTGGTGTATTTCCTTCCAAAGGAGGGGAGCAAACGAATGTTTTATTACGTTTTTCTGGTCGTTGTAACTAAAGCCGTAATGCATAGATTTAAACGAAATTTAGTACACACATACTTGTACATCCTGATAGAAAGTAGTGTAGATTAAATTTTGGCGCCATTCGCTCCAAGGAGGGTGGAGGAATTGAACGTTTTTCTCACTGCACGTATATCTCAAGAATCCAAGAACTCATGCAAAACTGTAAGTATAATATCTCGATGGGGAAAGTATTCTGGCTCCATCTCGCCGAGGGAGCAGACATTGTTTCGTAGTTTATTATTGCCATTTGACCTACACGTTAACAAATAAAATTTTTATCAATATTTTTAGCATTTTGAGGCTTTGCTGGTAGCACAAACCCTCTAATTAGTTCTTGGTTTAAAATCATTCTGTTTGAACATTTCTTTTTTTCACTATCGATTTGTGTGTTAATAGGGATATTTGATAAGTAGTAATATCCATATGAAGGGCACAGAAGAAATTTCCATGATGGCCACAACAGACTAAATTTCTGATATATGTTAAATGCAGCAACAATATCGATGTCTATGGTGTAATCTTCCAAGTTCTTAGTTCAATGCAGTGGAGAAGATCTGCTAATTATGCAAGTTGTATATATTAAAGTCTTGTATTATTTTAAAACGAATAGCGTATGCTATTCCATTATCCGAAACTGCGGCTTTCCACTTAAGGAATTCCAGTTTTGAGAATGAGCATAGTACTTTTGATGCAATTGGCATTAAACTTTCATTCACAATGTATTTTTTGAATAAAATAAATGTATTTAATTACTTTAATATTTAGTACCTCTGTCACATACAAAAACGTTTTTTTGTTATGTCCTATCATATGTGGAATTTACCACGTGGAAAATATATGACGCAACAGAAAACATAATGATTATGAAACTGTTCTCTATATTTTAAATAGAGTATAATAAGTGTTTATTTTGTGCTTATATAATGTGTATAGTACTTCTTAATTTTTGTTGAAATAATTTAAATTGGAATTTCGATAACTCACGTTTCCTATGACTCTGAATATTGTTCCTATTGCAAGAAAGAGACTGTAATATGAAAATCACTGCCACCCCATTATTCCAATGAGTTTCAAAATGACCCTTCGGGAACAATCTATCTTCCAAAAAAAAAAAAGAAAAAAAAATCAGGGACTAGAAAGAACCCACCTACCACAAATCAGTTTCCGAAATAAGGTAAATTGACCTCTCGCCAAATCTTTGAACCGCACGACCCCTGCACGTTCCCGCCTGATGGTTACATGCTCTTAACACCCTACTTCCAAGGTTGGATAAGGGAAAAAAATCTCATTCTGGTAATTGAGGGGAGTACTCCTTATCCATAACACCGGGCGTAAGAAGCGCGAGACCATTTATATCGTGACCATTGAGTGTTTTAGTCGAATAAAAAGGAAGTTACTTCGCTGAAAAACTTTTAGTTTTCGCACCTGAGTAATTTTCTGTTAGTATCCGGAACATCCTTTACGGAAAGGGTGCATAACCCCTGTTACCGAATGTGTTTCGATACTGATTACAATGTTATTATATGAAATTATTGCTTAATTTGTGTTTCTAAACTTAAGTGTTACTAAGTTTCTTAACTGAAGTTCACAGAAGAAATAATTTTAATAAAAGTTAAGCTGGCGTAATCTGTTATTTTGTATTCCAGGGATACATGCTGTGTGTGTGACGGTTTAATGTGATTTCAGTCATTACTATTACAATTATTACTGCTACTTGGGGCTTGTTTTATTTTTTTACAATATATCTTGGGTATCCTTTACCTTCCTTATACTATTTTATGGTAAGCAATAAATAACTATATAAATAAATAAATGAAAAACCTTTTATCCTCTTTAGAATTGAGTAACCTAAAATTTTGAATGCATGAATGTAAATCTAGCTGTTTTGCTTGTATTTCTTGAAACTTTTACTTTTATCAAACATTCCCAACCGTAAATAGAAAACAAACGCACTTTATTAGTTTTATTTGAAAGACATTTTTAGCTTTATTATTTTAAATTTAACTTGAATTCTGGTAAAATTGATTTGATAAACATACATAATTTCATCTCCTAACGCAAGTTATACTATTTCCGTAGTCGTCCGAATTATTACAGCATAAACATACAAGTTAAACACAACAATAAAAACTGTTAAACAATAAAAACTGTTTTCGACAGAATAATTTTTTTGAAACAATTGTTTCCTCAAGTAATATACAGAATAGAATGCATGTCACATTTTGCATGCAGCAAAGTTTCACTTTAAGCAATTGTATGAAAATAGAAATAAAGAAGACATTTTTTCCCTGTAGTTTCCTTTTATGTGAAACAAGAGCATCGATACAATGTTATGTATTGTTAAAAAAGGAGAGTAAATATTATCTACCTTATTTAGGATTCCAGTCTGTAAAGTATATAATATTTCTATTCTTTTTGAACAGCTGTTTACGCTAGGATAGGCAAAAAAAAAACTGTGACTGAAATGATCGAATCACTTGAAAAGTTTTGAAGAAATGTTTTAGAATGACCTGATAAAAATTGAAATAAAATTCTGAAACTTACATTTTACTGAAAGAAACGAATAACTTTTTGTTGCAAATAGTATTCAGGAAAGAATTGTTCCCTTTATGCAATACAGAAATGTTCTCACAGATACTTCAACAACTCATATATTTGTGATGTGTTTACGGTTTGTTTATGAATGTATATATAACATTCCTCAAATAGATAGAGCGAATTTACAGTATTCAATACAGTGAAGTAGAAAACGATATGTTTGAAGAAAAACGTAGACAGCTTAAACGTTAGTACTTCAATATATTGCTTTTTTTCATTGTTTCTTTGAATTGCTAAGTGGGAAAAAGTGAACCATGAAAATGGTAGAAGGTAAAAAAATCTTTTAATGTTGAAAAAGAAAAAAATACTCCAAAACGTGTTTGATAAATACAAATAATGTTGTTATTCTTACTATGAAAAATGCAAGATAAATATTTTGTTTTTTTAAAAAAAGAAATTAATATTAACCCCTTAACTACGGGTAACGTCAATAGACGATTTGGCGAAAGTTTCCTGTGGTACGGGTAACGTCAATAAGCGATTTATTGACGTTAATTGACGTAATTTACTTTTTTTATTGGTTAGCTAATAACAAAATTTGCTATGGCGAAAGTTCATGTAAGAAACTCATGACATATACATAGAAATAGATGTATCTCCATTTATGCAACTTTTGGATACTTTTTCTGGCGTTCGGACAAACAGATTAGTGAATATATTCAGGTAGTCGAAGGGTTAAAAACGTAAAAACTTAAAATACCATACTACATAATTAGCAAACTGCGGGTATGATTGAATTGACTTTCTTTTACTGTTTCGATAATATTTCTACAGAATGTCGACATGCACCAGATAATGCGACATTTTCCAATTTTGGACATCCACCTGAACATATATAGTATATCGGCAGCGTCACTATAGGAGGACATAAGGGGGGAGGGGCCTACCCAGGATGAATACCTTTTTGAAGTGCGACATCCAAAATGAGGTAGTTTTTGAAAAATATATTACTTGAATTTTAAATTGTACCTATGCTAGTTCAACGTATAACTGAAAACAAATGTATTTAACTGGCAGTTACACCAAATAAATGAAATAAGATTTATTTGTTTTCTCTCATTACCGAAAATAATTTAAATTACTATAACACTACAAGTTTATACAATATACCAACGTTTTCCTTTCGTGTGTATGTGTGTGTGGGGGGAGGGGACACCACAAATAACTGTCCCCTATAATACTCATGCAAGGGACGCCACTGAGTATATATATGGAGAGAGAGATAGAGTTCATTCACATTTTCATTATTAGTATATATTTATTTTATTTTATTTTTGTAATTAGAAGGCAGTTAATTGTACACTAAAATCCAACAGGAACTACAGAATGCAATTCGTAATGTTGCTTCATCGCATTCAAGTTCAATGAAGCAATCTAAAATTTATAATTAATAACTTCGGAAAATCAATGCTTCAGAATTTGGGAAAAGTTTGCTGAGAGCAATTTTCAAGTGTTACATACAGCACTACAGAGCTTTTTGCTTGGACTTGGCAGACTAGTTTGCTTACTTGCTTTGATTATCATTAGTCCTTTAGCGAGTTTGGCAATCATACGACAATTTCCTAAGTCGTAAGCTTAAAAAACAGGAACCCTTGCTTTTAAATTTTGCTGCAAAATTCTCCTGTGTTGGATAATTTTCTAGAATTTTTTTTTTTTGCTTTAAGAAGCCAGCATAAATGTAGTTTTTAGAGAATATTATTATTACCCAAAGCAATGTTAATTTGATTAATTATCAAAAGCAATTTGCTCATAATTTAAAACACGATTTCCGGTGTTCTGTTATGAAAGTCATTTAAAGTCTACTCCAGAATCCATATAAGGGCATCGTAAGTAGGTTAACTTCCTTAGCTTAGAGGCTGAAGAAAATTTTAAGTCTTATCGTAACCTGGGCCTACACAACTGTTGCTTCATTCATAACGTGTTGCACCACTACGCTGTCCCATTCATAACTTTGATCGTGTAGTAAGGAAAGAAAATGAATTCGTGTTTTTGTTATTTTATTCCAGCTTTCGAGATTAGCGTAGGCGATGAATTTAGGTCTGTAAAGCCGGAAGGTTCAGAAAAAGACATAGGAAAAAACGAATCGCAGAAAATCCCTTTTAAAGTAAGTTCTGTGCCACAGTTTGTCGAACTTGATTGTTATCAGCGCAATCTCAAACGTGAATAGAACTTTGGCGCCATGTTTAAGGAAGTTGACTACGTTAAGAGAGTGACTAGGTAATTTATGTTCAACGTGCTCGTCAAAGCGTGTGCGATAAATTTTTGCTTTTGCATAAAAATATTTTTGAAAGTTTCAAGACCTTGCAAACAGAACAAAAAAATATTTTTATCTTTTGCGACGTGGAAGAATTATACTTGGAGTTAAAGAAGTGGCGCAGAAAGCTTAATAATTAATTTTACGGTATATACATTTTGAAAATTCTTAATAAATTCCCTCACATACTTACAATAAAGTGTGTTTTAAAAGTTTATAGACACACAATTTTTTTTTCATTTCAGCGCTAACTAAACGAGTAAGAGCGACAAAATAAATTATATAGATGTATAATGAAGTCATGAAAATAATAAAATACTCAAGCAATATTTTGGTCTTAGATTTAATAAAAAAATTTAAGATAAATAAATAAATATAAGTGATGTCCTAAATATATAGAAAGACCGCCGATGTTAACAGCTGATTTAAGTACACATAGTCAAAATTTGCATATTCCAAGGTGGTCATGTACTTGTGATCCAGTAGTTTCCTAAGATAAAAGGTAATTTGTCTTTCCGCTTTGGATTGATGCCAAACATGTTTCGCAACGTTCAGTTTTTCATACAGGAAATTTCGAAAACTTATCGTTTGGAGGCTTTAAAATTATTATTATTATTTATTATTATTATTATTATTATTATTATTATTATTATTATTAATATTATTATTATTATGTGATTATTTGTTTATTTATACTTGACTTCATTCAGTTTTCCCGCCTGAAACAATTGATCGATTTGATAAAGACGTTCCAAAATCAAAAATAAAGATTTCTTTCTTATTATCCTCATATCAAAAATAAATATTATTTCTTATACCGCCTATCTATTTAATATGTCCTAAAAACATCTTACCAATGCATGTGTTTTCATTTTTTGTTCAAGTAAATATTTATTTCATACGCAAATTGAAATTTAAAGAAATTTAAAAAATATATCTTTTTAATTCCAAATATAATTTTAGGAGTTGGTTGCAAAAAAAAAAAAAAATGTAATACAAAAATTGATTTACTTTTATTAGAGCGGTTAATAGATTTTGTATTAAGGCGTGACGCTCCAAAAACCGATTGGCAAACCCCAGTTTGCGAAATTCTACTTTACGTAATACTAGTTTCTGATTTGTGCGGTTATAAAAAAAATATGTATTTTGTGCATAGACAATATATTTAAATGTTTGTGATGTAGCATCTGTTTTTTCTTCCTTTAAGCTAGTTTAAATATATAATTTTTTTACTTTCAACCGTTTATGAGAAAGTTAAATTCAGAAGAGTTCTCAAATCGTTCATAAATTTACTTAAATGTTATTTTTATTCTTTAGAATTTAGATTTTGCATCAAACATAGAACTGTAACTGCCTTAACAAAATTGCATAGAATTGAATCATAAAATATTTATTTTACGAAAAGAATTCATTTTTAATACAAATAGTTGTGTAATGCTGTAACCAGAACTGATACATTCTAGGAATATTCCAGTCATGATTCTTTCCCTGCGCGGAGCACTCAATTTTAAATCAACAGAAGCCTTCCGTCGAAACAACTTTCTTTCCCGTTCCGTTTGTTGAACTCGAAGTCAAACTCGGGGCATACATGAATGACGTAGTGTAAAGAACACTTCACATTACTCTACCCAAAAGCATTCCTACGAAAACCTCCCAAGTGCAAACAGAGAGCGAATGAAAACAGAGAACTCCTGTTACATGCCTATTTGTTACAAAAACATTCACATAGACTTTAAACGAATTTTCATAAAATACGTAACAGTATTAGGGGCCGTTCATAAATGACGTCACGCTTTTTTTCCATATATTTGACCCCCCTCTCCCCCTTTGTCACAATACGTCACACTTCAGCGGACCCCCTCCCCCCTTTGTCACGCGTCACGCTATGTTGCATAATGCAGGATGTCACACTTCTTGTTACCCCCTCCCCTCCCCTTGTCACACTTTGTCACAATTTCACGAACCCCCTCCCCCTCGAATCGTGACATCATTTATGAATGATCCCTTAAAGAATTTCGAATTTTAATGTAAAAATTTAGCTCAACTCGCACGTCTGCTAAAGAATTTCTTATATATAAGTTAGACGCTATACCTTAAGTATAAGTTTATCGTATATATATATATAGTATATATATATATATAGTATATATATATGTGTGTGTATCCTTATATTTTGTTTTTATTCGGAAAGAACATTCAATTTTCAGGGTTTAGGAAAAACAGATTTATTTTGGGTAGTTAAATATTATGAAACAGTGTCGTAATTTTGCACAGTACTCCATGTGTGAATCTAATAAATTTCATAAACATTTTTGAAGCAGGAGGTATAAAAATATAAATAAATGTAATTTATGCATGTTTTTTTTTTAAATATTGTACTAAAAAGAATAAAAAACCTTATGAATTTATTGAACATCAAATTATAAATAGTCCTGTCTTTACTAAACGTGTTCTTATCCTAATTATATTGCATACGCAAATCTCTTAAGATAATGTGTATTTAAAGGTACTTGATTAGCCAGAAACATTTAATAATTAGCTTAATTCGTACATCTTTGGTACTTGCGAGATAACTCAATGCATAGAGATTTTGTTATAATATGTTAGCAACAACCATTTATCTGACATGAATTTTAGCACCATTAAGATTAATGCCCTTATTATGACATAAGAAAAGCTGATAAGTGTTATCCTTAAACTGCTTTTGAATAAGTAATTAATCTTCTGAAAGCTGTTCACTTTCCTTCAACGTAATATTATACATAATGGCTTTGTAACTGAAGGTAGTAAAAGTGTTTACCTTCAATTGCCATATAATAAAATTGGTTTTAACCAAGACGCAATAAATTTCGCGTCATAGATGGGGCAATTTGATAAAATTATCTGTTATGGATGCGGCAGTTTTCATTACTTGAACAGCTGAAAAATGAGCTAAAGAGAAAAAAAAAAGAAAGAAAAGGCAACGCACGTTATTATAAAACTAAATATCATTTTGTTCTCCGTTTGTCATTACTATCCACATATTTATAGCTATTAAGATGGATGGCATTGACGTAACACTTTTTTTCAGCTACCAGGTAATAAAATATTAACCTTTAAAAATTTTACACATTTTTAATAAAGGTTCACCTAATTTAAACATATTAAAAGCAAAAATGCATACTAAATAATGTTCAAAATAACTGATAACGAGTAGGGATGGTAACGGCGAAATTTTCTTCACGTTCCTTGATATTCACTATTCAATACATCTATGCAGAATGCATAAAGTTTTCCACACACAAAAGTTTTACTTCGCAAAAAACTTGAGACGACTGATACTAATACTGAATATTATTTCAACCACCTGGAACAATTAATGATGATGGAGCCCTGTAAAAACTGTTGGATCGTAGGGTACAAGATAACACTACTTCTGGAATATTTTCTTTAATTACAGTCAAACAAAAAGCAAACTATTTTTTTTTTTAATTTTATTGCTCACGCAATACAAAAATCGCTTTTAAGCCTACTTTCCCGTAAAAGTAAAAAAAAATAATAATAAAGCATGAAAGAAGGCTTAATGTATCGTGAAAATATCGTTAAAAATCAAGAAAAGTCAAAAATAAGTGAAGTAATTAAATAAAGATTGAAAAATAAAAATTTTGAAAGTAGGGTATTGAGATGGGGAAAAAGTGTGTCTGCCGGTCTGTCTGTCTGTCGGTCTGTCTGTCTGTCTGTCTGTCGGTCTGTCGGTCTGTCCCCTCCTAATAACTTTTGAACGAATTGTCCGATTGGAAAAATTCTTTTTGCATTCGAAAGATCTTGGCGAGGACATCTCATTTCTATATTTTACTTTTTGATTTGAATAATTTTTTGTTCAATTTTGAACAGTTCAAAAAATTTTAACATTAGCGCCTATGGACAAAATTGAAGCAAATTCTGTAAACTCTGGGCACAAGAGCCAAGTTCCTATTGCAAGCTTATTGAAAGGAGTTCTCGGCGTAAAATATTGATTTGAACAGTTTTTGTTCATTTTTGAACAGTTCAAAAAATTAACACAGAGCTTACGGGGAAATTTCAACCCTATATAAATCCTGATCTAACGGACCGATTTGCTTTTAACAAACTTTATCGGAAAGCTCTTATAACGTAGAACATGTAGAAATAGAAAGTTTATCCAGAACTTACGAGCCTATTTTGCTATGAAATTTTTTGATCGGGATTTTAAAGGATATTTCTCAGTGACTCAATGAGTGAAATAATCAATGAATGAATAAATTAAAGAGTGAAAGAATAAATCAATGAATAAATGAATGAGGAAAAGAATGAATGAATAAATTATTGAATAAATGAAAATATAAATAAATGAGTGAATAAATACATGAATGCGTAAATGAATGAATAAACACTTGAATGAGGTAACGAATGAATGAATAAATGCATGGCTGAATAAATGAAAGAATGAAAGAGTGAGTGAATGAATATGTATTATCCGTTGAAAAAGGTATATTTTCAATAATTAGAACTAAAGATAAATAAGAAAGAGAGAGAAAGAGATAGCTAGATTATAAGTTTGAATTTGGTGTATACGGGAAAGTAGGCTCGTATAGTTCTAGACGGAACTTCTTGTTCAAGATTTATTTTAGTCATTGTTATTACACTTTTACTGTGCGCGTACCATGAAAGACACAAATTCTGATTACAGGCAGTGTCAGTGGTTAGTGGTATCAAGTATTTACATTTAGCTTCTACATAAACAAGTATTATGAAACAGTGTTACATGTTTGCTATTTTATTTTTCAGAAGATGGCAAATTAGTTGTAAATAAAAACAAAGAAAGGAAAGAAATGCTCTCTATTCTGAGATTTTTGTGAACATGGAACATAAAATAACACATTTCCAAGGAGTGAACAATACATATACTTTTCCCAATACCAATTATCGCAGGTCAAATATTTTTTCCACTTGTTATTTATTACTTTCTCATCTTTGTACTGTCGTTCACCCTGCAGCGATATTGATTGGAGTTTCTGGTCATACATTCCCATATTATTCTGGTAAGTTGATGTATTTCCTACTTACCTTTAACGTTTGCACACATTATTTTAAATCGCACTGCATGTCAGGCCAGGCATTTCAAATTTGTCCAGGCGAGGGGGCTCAAAGTGTATATCTTCCTTGCTTTAAATAGGTAAAAAACTACAAAATAAGTAAAAACATCTATAGATCCAATGCGTTTTTAAAGTCAAGGAGGGGGCTCAATTGACCCACCCGCCTGTTCGCCCAAATATATATATAACGGGACTGCAGGATTTTCCTTCTAATGCTGTATGTATTAGAAGGAAAGGTTATATGTTACAGTATATAGAAGAATTATACTACTATGTAATAATTTTCAAAAATCAGATTCAAGCTCAAACTCTTACTTTTATATAATAATTGTTATACACATATATAATATCCAGTGGCTAAAGTTACTCGCAGAATAAACCGCAAACAAATTGTGCAACTGTCATAATTGTAGTGTTGTCACGAAAAATTTTTTGATCTTCGAAAACATATCCTCGTTGAAATTGGTACCAGTATATTTGGATCATTTTTACTCTCTCGGACCAATATAGAAATCTGTTAAGGAGGTTTGTGCAGAAAGACTGTAAGTTGTATAAGTTTTAATTTCGATTATTTTTTGTAAGACAGTTGTTCTCTCGCAACCGAATGATATGAAAATAAAATGAATAAAAGTTTTTCCGTTTAATGCCACCACAAATGATGTGCAAAAGAATATGACGGTTATGATATGTTATTGCTATGTTAGGAGGAATGCACAGACATTACATCAATGAAATAAAAGGTAGCAGCAGCATTTTGTGTTCATATATTTTTTAAATTCTTGTATACTCATTATATTCTAAAAAAAATATCGAAAGACCATGTGGGTAAATTCTGAGATTAACAAAATTCAAAATAAATGTACAGTTGATTGATTAATGACATATAAAGATAAATTAATGATTCTTGTACTCAGTTATGGTCTCGTATGTGTTTTACATGGATAAGAGGTGTCACTGAACAAAGTAAAGATAAATTTTGCTGATAATTTTGCAGGGTCCGGATGACGAGAGGGTTAAGCTGTAGAGTTTAAGGGTAGTAGAGAGTAAGTTAAGTAGAAAGGGATTGTCAGTATAATATGAAAATTCAGAAAAAAAAAGTGAAAAGATTTTTTATTAAAATAATTTTTTATTTTGTTACTGATTTGTGTCTACAAATGCTGAAAGGGATGACGAATTAGTCTTAGCATTGTAATCTTACTCCAACCATTATATATATATATGTATATATGTAATAAATATTTGATACAGATGGAAAGAATGCAAGATAGGATCAGCAAATAAAGTTCGTTTTAGTCTTACAATAATATCAAAAAAACAATAATATCAAAAATAAACAATAAATAGGTAAATAAATAAATCAAAATACACACATTTTTTTAAAGTACCTAACATTTGTGTTCATAGCAATATTACTTTTCTGAGGAATAGTACTTTTGAATAAATCGGAAGAATTTAGCGCAATGGATCATATCTAGGCATGCATATACCTGAAATGGAGGTAAAAATTCCATTACTGCTATTGTATTATACAGAACAGTTTCTTTACAGATCATTCCCTAAAATAATACACTTCTTTGCCAAAAATAAGGATAACAAACCAAGCGTCAAAAATTTTGTTATTTGAAGATATATATTTCTTGTTTATGAGCCACTTGAATTTGGGAACATGTGATTTATTAAATTACACACTTCAACATTTCCTGGTTACTTGAAAGTAATTTTCTGAAACCATGCTCAAACTATATCAATATGTTTGTTCAAGCGTCAAGAAACACGCTATTTACTCATATTTAAAACCAGTTACTCATTTTCTTTAACGTGAAACATATCACGAACACACTTTGTATCCCAGCTAAGAAAACAGCCTTAAATATTCAACAAGTCAATAAGGGTAAAGTTCAACAAAGCAGTTGCTGACATGAGGAATATTTCAATATTGACCCAAGTTCGCAATAATGAGAGAAATCTGCGGGATATGATGTTGCGCAGCGAGCAACTCCAAAGGTGGCCCTGCGTCACGTGGATGAAAAAATAATGAGGTTAAAGTGTTTTCTGCTGAAGTAGCAGAATATTTTTACTTTTTAACAGAAACTTAGTGCTTATTGTAATATACTGACTCATTTGTCACAACTTTACGAGGTTTAAAAACAGGCGGATAGCGACTTTTGGAATTTTCAAGATTACAGCACCTTGGGGATCATTCATAAATGATGTCACGCATCGAAAGGGGGAGGGGTGTTCATTAAATTGTGACAAGGGGAGGGGGGTAACAAGAAATGTGACATCATGCATTATGCAACACAGCGTGACATGTGACAAAGGAGGGGAGGGGGGGGGGCAAATATAGGGAAAAAGGCGTGATGTAATTTATGAACGGCCCCTTGGTACATATTATAAGTTAGTAAGGGAGATTATATTTGGATTTATTGGATTATATATAGGGTTGCAAGTTTGTCGCGCCGCGAATTCCCGCGATGATTTTTTGCGATTTTTAAAGCTTTTCCGAAATTCTTATTTTATTTATTTTATTTTTTTACTCATTGACTCGCGAAATGTCTGATTTTTAAATGATTTCGGTAGCCAAGGATAAAATCTGAGCACCCAAAGTCTAAGCTCTAAATTTGTGCCAAGAAAAAACTCAAATTATATTTTTGAAAGCAGTAAAACAAATATTAGATTTTTCCAACCAGCCTCAAAATTTTTTTAAGCATGCTGAGTTTTTATTCTAGTCAATACAAATATTTAAATGTTTTTGACGAAGTTAATAGTCCTTCCATTTTTAATTAACAGCCCTATATTTCAGGATTACGAATAACTTTCATAGCAGATATGCTATATTTATGTGCTTGCTAATATTTAGCGAAATGTCCCGCGAATTTTGCCGCGAATGTCCCGCGAATTTCGCGCTCTTTTTTCCGCGACAAACTTGCAACCCTAATTATATATAAAGCATTGTCCTTTTCCGGGGGGGGGGGGGCATTTCATTGCGTACTAAACTTAGCAGGTCAACGACTCTCACGCAAACTTTCGTAGCACGTGTACAGAATCAATAGCAATAAATAAAAAAGCACAGTGAAAAACTTTTTATCCGGTATCTAAAAAACCGGGAAACGAGAAAACTAAGAAAAAGTTTGCCAGATTTTCCAGCCCGTTTTGAAAAGCCAATGCGTAGCTATTTTGTAAACGATAAATTTTCGATTTTTTTTTTTTTTTTTTTTTTGTTTTGTAATTTTCATTACGTTGTCTCACGCACACTGCGTTACAGATTGTTTGATGAGAAATAAGTAATTTCCAGACTAGAACATAGCTTATTTTGGTAACTGTAGGTATTCAAACAATAATATTTTCGATTTCGGAAACATATTTTTTTCCCGTCCTTCCAATCATTTATTATGAAGCCGTAATATTACCACGTGTTGCTGCAGGTCATATACTTCACCCTAATAGGAATCGAGCCCTTTGAACGGTAGTCATTTAGTCACTTTATTCACTGCAAAAAATCTTTGCCCGAAAATATATAAGAATCTCCTGGAAATCATTTATCTGACGTAAAATTACAGAGATTAAAAAAAAAAAAAAAAAAAAAAAAAAAAAAAAAAAAAACAATGTCTTTAAAAAAGGAAATTAAGAGAATAAAAAAACAGAACATACTGTAAATTGATCCAACAAATAATATGCAGCAGTAGTAGGGCCTTCTGTGAGTTATGATGAATCTTGGGTACACAAAGGCGAACTCAGTTTCTGCTGAAGTTAGATAATACGCCAACAACACATAATGCATTTTTAATAATGTGTAAAATGGTAGTAACAGATCTCAAGCTGTATAATATGCAATTGTTAGCATTTTTTAAACTGGTAGTCACATACCTCAGGTGCTCAGTTTTACGTAACTTAAATATATTTTCCCGAAATCGTGCCAATTTGTACTTTTAATAAAAAAGCTAGTTTTTATTCGTATAAATATTACCCTATCTCATTGACGAATAAGCATTCAGTTTTTCTTACCACTAGAAAGAAAAATAAGGCACTCAGACGCTAAGGGATGTAAGTGATAAAATTGAAAATTTTGAGATAACTAGAGTAAGTGATAGGGAAAATACTATTCTATGTTGTGGCAAGAGATGTTAGAGATAGCTCTAGCTTGTGCTCCGTGACCACGTGACTTTAAAAAAAAAACATTATAGGTCTCATATTATCCAAACTTTGAACGCGGTTTACTCAGAATCCTTTTTGGTCACTTATATCCCTTTGCTTTTCACTGTCCCTTAAATGCAGATTGTTCATCTTTTAAAGAAAATACAAATACATATGAATACATAGTAAAAAACTTGTATTTGGTAATGTACGAAGCACCCTAAATCATTTCTAAATTATGTACACAAATTATACTTAGGGGGGAAGGGAAATAAATTCCGATTTAGCCCTTTTTTTTTTCTCTTTCTCTCATCTTTTATTTTAACCCTAACAATAATTATTGCTTTAATTAAAAGGTTGCTTTTTTAAAAGGGCTAAGTATAGTGACACATAACTAGTCAAATTTTTCAAGCGGTAAATGTTCCCCTGTATTAATGAATACTTAAGAATAATAATTACAGCACTTAAATCACAAAACCTAAATAAAAATGCAAGCGTTTAACATTTATTAATTATTAATTAAATGACATTTTTATTTACTTCTTAAAAAGCAACTTGTTTTTCTTACGAAGGTTATTTAAACCAATAAAACCTTGTTTAAACCCAAAAAAAGAACTGGTTTATGCTTATAAAAAAAGAATTTTTTTTTCTTAAATCTATCTTACTATTCGGTATTTCTATGCAGCAAGTATTCCATGAATAAGTGTATTTATGCATACATCAGCAGATATAAATATCTAGCAGTTTGGTCAAACATAGTTTCCTGTAATCGCTCTTCAGAAAATATGAGAAAGGTACTTTCGAAAATATTCGCAGATTCGAAGATTTGATTTCATATTCTTTTGAAAATACAAGTTCATAAATTTAAGGACAAGTGAGAACAAAAAGGGAAAGTTGGTTGCGACTAGACTGCTACGCGAAGATTCGCCTACACGTCACTATTCATTTCGTGTTTCATTTTTTCTTGTCTGCATATTTAACCCCGCCCCAATAGGTCCTCAGTTGCCGTAGGTGTTATTGGACGCCTACTACATTTTTCCTATCATTTTAAATGGATTTTCTAAATTATGCATTCCTCGATACTGTTATGGTTTTAACTAACCCTATTATGGAAAAAGCAAATGAAAAACATTTGTAAAATAAAAATAGTCATTAGGGTAACTTAGAATCATGGGGGTTAACCTTGAACCACGTCATTTATTTTAGTATATTTGACTTAAAAAAAACAGAAGGTAAAGTGCTGTTCTCAGCTGTCTAAGTTATAAAATCAGTTTTCTATTCTTAATTTAACAAAATAAGTTTACAGCACTGTACGCAGAAATTGTATAATACAACAATTCTGAAATCATTGTTTAGAAGATATTTTGAAGTTGTTGCAACCATTGGAGTTGTTGAAGAAGTTGTTATACTACGCACTATCATACGTTTAAAAATCCCCTGATGTTGTGAAATAAAATATTTTTTAAATGTTTAAAAATTTTATTTTTCTGGTTCAAAGTTGAACAACTAGTATAACACTTTTATTAAAATAATTATATTTATAGTTACTTTTCTCGTGGGGCTTAGAGTTAACCTAAATGAAAGGCTCACTTTGAAATAGCTTAAGTTTTTCTTAAAAATGGATTTTATTGGCCGTGGTAGCCTGGTGGTTAGGATGTCAGATTTCCAACAGGAACGTTATGTGTTCGTTACCAACCCGCTGAAGATCCACCATGTACACTTGGAAATACGTGCATGCAAAATCCGTTGACCCTGAAGTCCCGAGGCAGTTCCGAGGGCACCTGGGTCTAGAATTTCCCTTCCGTTCACTCTCAGATCAAAAAAGGAAGCCGCCGCATTTGTGGTGGCGCCATCTGGTGTCATCGAATACATAAGCTGCGCCTGAGCCATGCGTACTTCCAATCTTGCGGTGCTTATCAACAACGGAAGGCGCTACCTTGTTGCCTTAATTCAGGGTCGCTCTGCGAGGGGATCTTGGATATCCAAGTGCCATTTGCAACAACAACAAATGGATTTTATAATCATCATTTCTTAATTTTTGGGTGACTAAGCAGTACTATAGGAGTTCTTCAGTTTTGTTAAAGCGACGAAATAATATGAATGATGGAGAAGAAAATTATGAAATAGAATGCAACCGGAAGTGATGTCATAAATTTTGCGACTATTTGAGGAAATTTTGGTGTTGCGTGGGAAATTTGTGATAAAATTGGAGCCCAAAGCATTTATTCTCGTATATTTTAAGAAAATAATCTGTGCAGATTTTAAATGCAAAATATAAATTAATTGTGCTGCTGACGACGAGTATTAAAGAATCAATTTCGTAAAGAAATAATTAAAAAAAAGCACTTAAAAAAGCTTTAAAAAGTAGATGGTTACCTTGCAGTTTATTAAAAAATTAGTATTTAATGGTTAAATGATTTTAAGCTAAGGGCACAAAAACAGCATTGCATGAATAACTAGAAGATGCTATTTGTGTATTTTTATGGTGTCTCTATAACTTTAAGCTATCACAAAAGGTATAAGATCTTATTTATATTATGTGAATTCTTTTTAGCTCTAAAACATTTACACGACTAGATGTTTAACAGAAATGCTTACGTAAGTTGAATTTAATAACACAGTAAAAAAAATTCTTCGCCGCGATTAGTAGATGAAAAAAACGCAGTGGTAGATTTTCACCTCAGTACAGAAAATAAGAAAGTTGCACATTGCTTCGAAACTTGCTCTACCCTCGTGTTGCATAACTTTACATCCCACTAATACACCAACGTATGCAAAACATCCCTACGCAAATGCCCCTACGCAATACATAAAATATGTAGCTGAGAAAGAAGCATACAAAGGGAAGATAATTATCCTTTTTCTCTTGAAATAAATTGTTTTTGAAAAATACAAAATTGTGCAAAAAAAAAAATAATAATAAAAATTTAAATTATTACAACATATTATTGTGTAAAGGTAAAAGTATAAATTTCTGATATTTGGAATGATCTTATTTAAGTTCTAAACTGGGTAAACTATCGATTATCCTATATTATTCTAATGAGAATTGAATTCTTTTAACTATTTATTTCCTCATTTATTCGTTCTTATGCACATAAAGCGATTTTTATTATATAATAGCATTTACAGCGTACGTAAAAGGATACCTGATAACGTAAAAGGCTCAAAACAATAAATTTTCAAATATTTTGTATAATTTTCTGAAAATATGGCAGGTGTTGTCAGTGACCCTGTTCAACATTGAAATATATCTCAGTGCCTATTCAAAATTGATGATGTCAATATTCTAATAAAAAGTACCTATATTCAAATAAAAATGCTGATTCGGGTAAAATATTTGCATGGTAATAAATATCGTACTTACAAACATCGCTCAATCATTTCCCACACTCTAAAAAATTTCTGTAAAAGCACAAAAGGTAAAGTGATTGTTTCTTTATATTTGTGAATAACTTGTTTTTAATCAAATAATCAAGTTTCTTGATAAATGTTTCTCAATAAAATTCTTGATTTTCCGCACTCTGTAAAACTTTAGAGAAAGATTTATTAAGAAAACTATTTTTGTTAGAGAAATTTATTTCGCATTAAATAATAGATTTAAACGAATCGATTTTATATTCAATAAAAAATTTAATTACTTTGTTTTCTTCTTTTATTTATTTATTTATTTATATATTTTTGAGTGCAAACTGGAACGAAAAATTTATTTAAGACAACTATTTTTGTAAGAGAATTTTATTTCACTTTAAATGATAGATTATAACTAATACATTTTACGTTCAATGAAAGATTTACTTAAATAAAGCCTTTTCTAAATTTATTTCATATCTTGTATGTACCAGTATAAATATTGAAAATATTCTTTCAACACCACAGAAGAGGTTTTCATGGAAAAAGTTGTTCAGTTGCTGTAAAGAATTTATTGATACATTTGTTGATTTGAATTTTCGTACTCTTTCACCATTTATCTTAGGGAACTTCATTTACTATGTTTCTCTCTATCTACACTAAAAAAAAAAAAAAATTGCGCTACTGCCGCTGGCTTAAAGAAATTCTGCCTTAGGCGCTTCAAACCCGTACAAATCAAAAAGTATTAAATGAAAAATATAGAACATCTTATGAATTATAGAGAACTCTCTGGCGACCAAGCTGATGTGAAACATTTATAGATTCCAACAGCAGTTTTAGAAGAGTATTAAATTTTAAAGTCAATGAATTTTATTTTCAGTTTGTTTGTGCTCCTCAGGGCTCAATTTTAAATGAATCAATACGATTTTGGAGTGCAAAGAGGATGGTAGACCTGCATATTTAAGCCAAACAGAGCTATTTTCGAAAAATGGCATTTTAAGCTGAAAAAATTTAATTTAAACTTCAAATGTTCAACATTTAATCTTTGGTAGGCAACTGTCTTAATCTGCAATGTTTATAAGGACTTAAATAAAAATTAAATATATATATGTATACATAATTTAGAGTAAGTTTAAATCATTTGATCACAAAATAACAAATTTAAAAATATGCACAAATAAATATTTTTGCAATCATTTCAGTTTTATAGAGCCGTTGAAGCGTAATGAACTTGATAGGTTCTTTTCGATTAATAACTTCGCCTGGATTCAGCAGGAACAATGTTCAAATCATACAACAATGCTATTTTCTGGAACGAGTTTTGTCGTAATTTATTAACAGCTTATTATATCATTTAATTTATTAATGGTTCATTCGAATTATGCGCAAGTTTTTCGGTGCTAATAAAAGTCGTTTTATACTTTGCTCAGCGAATAAAATATATCTACCTCACAGATGAAAGAAGTAATTTTTTTAAATGTTTAAGTAGATTTTGTGCTATTAGTTTGTGCGTGGACGGGCCCGTCCTTATATATATATATATATACATATATATAGGCGGGCTAACTATCTAAAATATTGGGTATGATTCTCCGAGGGGAAGAGAAAGGGAAATCACATGACACATATTCAGCAATCACTCTTAAAATATATAACTTTAGTTAAAGCTCCCTATTTGAATATAGACAATAAAATTGGTTCTGAGTATTCTCAATTTGAATAAGGACAAGAGTAATACGTCCATAAAAATCTGCTTTTGATTAAGATCAGAACTGCGCAAAAACCCTCATTAGCAGGGTCCGACAAATCCCTGGTGCCAGGTCGCCCGGGCGGCAAAAAAAATATGTCTTGGCGACTCGTTTTTCAGGTGGCGACTAGTTCGCAAATGAAAATATTATAGCTGTCTCCTAAAAACTTTCCCTGGCTCCTAAGATTTTCGCACTTTTGTGGAAATCTGTTCATTAGGTCAAGAATACCAGAGTTCCAAAAAGTCCTTATTAATTTCCTTTTAAACTCGAAATCAAAACACAGTTGTGTTTAAAAAGTGTGTATGTTTAAAGACGAATCTTTTTTTAAAGATGTCAGGCGCTGGAACCACGAAAAACCAAAAGGCCTCTAAACCAGCATCAAAATAGTCTCAACCAGCGATAGCGTGCTGATTCAAATTGTTCTGAACTTCAATTAATACTATTTTACAGTTTAAGTGTATGATTTTTATCAGGAGACTTTTTGAGGGTAAGGTTGTTAGCGA
The DNA here is from genome assembly GCA_038502835.1 of Octonoba sinensis. Taxonomy (NCBI): domain Eukaryota; kingdom Metazoa; phylum Arthropoda; class Arachnida; order Araneae; family Uloboridae; genus Octonoba; species Octonoba sinensis. The sequence continues at coordinate 85,592,061 of CM076604.1, forward strand.
CGCCCAAGTTTGGTACTAAAAAAATCTCTGTGCATTATGTGACAAGAGTTCAGCCAGAATTTCGCTTAAGGGGATCAAGGTGTGAAGAAGGGGAGCATTGAATTCTCATTTTGTCGGATATCCAGTGTCTTTTCTTTGACTCTAACTATATATCAACTCTGAGTTTTTAAATCTTTAAATTATCCGCCTATTTTTAAACATCATAAAATTTTAAAATCCTTTGCACCTTCTTAATTCGCATGTGTTTGCGAAACACGCTAATTAATTATATTTTAAGAATAAAATTTTCGTTTCAGAGGAAGGTCTGCGTCTCCTCTCCGGATGTCCTACCGGATATCCATCCTGCTACACCGTATCACAGGATTATTATTGCAGACGAAAGCTTTCTGATATCAAAAGAACGGTCAGATACTGGAATGCTTTGGGGGGGAGTCCGTTCGTTTCTCCCCATCGGTGATCTACCGACAACACACAAAAGATGTTCTTTCGATTTCAGAGTGTTGGACAAGCGAAGCGAGCTCGTTTCATGGAGCGATCCATAGAAACTCTACCGGGGCTTGGTGAGCCATAGCAAGCAGGGAGCAGTAGCCCCCTAGTGCAGCAAAAAATATTCTTCAAAAGATGATGATTTAGCGTTAAGTTAAAATATCTGCAAAAGCAAAGTTTTTTTTTTGAGAATATCCCTCCAATACATCGCTTTTTATCTCTCGCTCCGACAATTCACTCTGACTGTATCGTAGATCAGAAAAAAGTATTCTTCAAAAAGTGAAGATTTGGAATTAAGTTAAACTATCAATGTAAGCATAGAGGGTTTTTTTTTTTTTTTTTTTGCTGAAAAATTCAATTCATCCTTTTTTTCTCTCTTGCTCAAAAAATTCCCTCAGACTGCGTCGTAGACCAGGAAAATGTAAGAAAATACATAAAAAAATAGTTTACAAGAGAACTTGCAGATAATTATATGGCAAAAAAGGAAGTGGAAGGGAGTTATAATACAAACCTAATAATTCATTTTTCATTTAAAGCTTCTCTTGTAACTCCTGCATAATTGGATTTTACATTCTTCAATAATGAGTAAATTAAATAAAAACATTTGGAAAGAAAAACACATTTGGACTTTTTAAAAAAAACATTTAGCTTTAACCTTATAACCGACAGAGAGACTATTAAATGCATGCATATAATATTTGAATGAACAAATAATTGATAATGAACATAATATTGATAAATTACAGTACTTAAAAACTTGCAGTAACAATTGCACTTCTTAAAAATATTATAACATAGAAACGAAAGTAAATTGGTCGAGTAAAATACTAAATATGTTTAAAAGGAACAGTAGTTTTAAATCTTATAGATTGAACTTAAAAGTAATGATGGAAAAAGAAAACGGTTCTCCCCGGGCAATTAGCGCATCAAAAACAGCTAATAATTCTTTAGACATTGCAGTTTCCAATCGCACTCCAGACTTCGCAGTAAAAAATTATATTCATTTTATGTCGTTGTAAATTTTTAATGACGTAGTTTAAAACGCACCTGAGTTATTATCACTTGTCCCGAAAATTATCTCTAATAAGGAACGCACAGAAAAAGGAGAACAACAACAACAAAATAAGAGTTATGGGCAAGGCGAAACTATCCAAACATAATTAAATGAAATGAATTTTCAGATTTATTTTTCAGTTGACATTCTTCAAAAACAATTATGATTAACTCATTTAACAAGGTTGTCATAAATCTGCTCTTGGAATGCATCATTACGAAGGAAATTTAAAATCTAAGAAGCTCATTACGCAAATAGGTTTTGTAACTTTTTTTAGAACAATTTCACTGCCGTTCGCAAGTTATTATATTTGAACACTAACTATTTGTTAACTGCATCTGATGAAAAAAGTGGCATGGATGGTACACAGTATAAATTGTGCAGAAAAAAAATCGATCTTGGTATTGGGCTTGTAGTATTTTCCTTTCTCTTTAAAATAGCACTCTCATTAATACTCTGTTGTTAGAGATTTATCCAATGCAGCTTCTTGAACTTCAATGGCTATATTGTCTCCAGCAGTGTTAGCCGAAACCGGGGAGTGGTTTCGGGGGTCAACTTTCCCTTAAGTCTTCGTATTATCCCGTTGTGGTAGCATTAAGTTTACACGTGGGTGTCATACTGGTCGGAAATAATTTTCCTTGAACGAACAGTGAGACATAATATACGAGGTTATGAAGGAACAATAAAATTTATTAATTCTTTTTTAGCCTACTTTCCCGTAAAAGAAAAAAATAATAATAAAGCATGAAAGAAGGCTTAATGTATCGTGAAAATATCGTTAGAAATCAAGAAAAGTCAAAAATAAGTTAAGTAATTAAATAAAGATTGAAACATAAAAAACTTGAAAGTAGGTTTTTGAGATGGTGAAAAAGTGTGTCGGTCGGTCTGTCTGTCTGCATGTCCCCCCTAATAACTTTTGAACGATATGTCCGATTCGAAAAATTCTTTTTGCATTCGAAAGATCTCGGCGAGGACATCTCATTTCCATATTTTACTTGAACAATTTTTCGTTCAATTTTGAACAGTTCAAAGATTTTTAGCATTAGCGCCTATGGGCAAAAGTGAAGCAAATTATGTAAACTCTGGGCACAAGATCCAAGTTCCTACGAGTAAGCTTATTGGAAGAAGCTTTCGGCGTGAAGATTAAACAATTTTTATTGATTTAAACATTTTTTGTTCATTTTTTAACTGTTAAAAAAAAAAAAAAAATAGAGTCACTTTTCCATTATCTTACCGCAGGCGATAAATTCGCCAATAATGATGTAGCCAACGCCAAACGAATTATCCCCGCGGGCAACCTTTTTCATGCGCTGTCGCCAAAAAGTCTGCTTGGCGAGATTTTCGCCGTGATAATGGAAAGGTACCAAATTAACATTAGCACCTACGGGAAATTTCAATCCCACATAAATCCTGATCTAACCGACGGATTTGTTTGCAACAAACTTTATCGGAAAGATATTACGCTGTAGAACATGTACAGATACGAAATTCAACAAGAACTAAACGAGTCTATTTTCCTTTGAATTTTTTTGATCGGGATTTTTAAGGATATTTCTCAATGAGTGAAAGAATGAATGAATGAGTGAAAGAATGAATGAATGAATGAATAGATGAAAAAGTAAAAGAATGAATGAATGAAAGAGCAAAAGAATGAATGAATGAATAAATGAGTGAATAAATGATAGCATAAATAAATAAGTGAATGAATGAATAAATACATGAATGAATTAATGAATGAATGAATAAACGAATGACTGAATAAATGAAAGAATGAATAAGTAAATGAATGCATATGTATTATCCGTTGAAAAAAGTATATTTGAAGTAATTAAGAACTAAACCTAAGTGAGAAGAAGATAGCTAGATCATAAATTTGAATTTGATGTATACGGGAAAGTAGGCTCGTATAGTTCTAGACGCTCATAAATTATATTTTATAGTTCTCCATTAAGCCTTTCCTCCTTAAGCGCTGATGGCTGAGAGTAGACAGCAAAGGGTTAAGCCATTTTTCGAATCCTAGTACGGTAATTATATACTAGCATGTAAGGGACGGTCCATAATATGATGTTACGCTTTTTTCCCTTATATTTGACCCCTCTTCCACCCCTTCGGATGTACTTCGGATTTATTTGATTTTTTTTGGATTCGAGACAAAGACAAAAAATAAATTACACGTAATTCAGGATTATGAATTTTTTTTTTTCATTTTTTTAACATTCTATCATTTATTTCATTATTTGGATTTATGACAGTAACACAGAATAAATAAAATTCATGCAATTTAGGAAAATTTTTCAATTATTTATTTATAAAAATGCAAAGGGACCGTCTATAAAGGATGTCACGCTTTTTCCCCATATGTTTGACCCCCCCCCCCTTCTACCCCTTTGTCACAAAATGTCGCACTTCAACATACCCCCTCCCCCCTTTGTCACATGCCACGCTATGTTGTATAAGCATGATGTCACACCCTCCCCTTCTCTTGTCACAATTCGTCGCAATCCCACGAACATCTCCCTCGAAGCGTGATATCATTTATGAATGAGCCCTAAGGGCTCTTATGAACAACTCCTTCCCTCAGGAGCAAATTCTGGTTTTGCCATTACTTATCGTGCCTATGAAATTCATTTTAAATGAAAAGCTAAGAAAAGTATAATTACTCAGTATCTAAGGATGATAATAATATGCTCCTTAAAATTCCTATACTTTATTTAAAAACTTATTTTAACATATCCACACAAAAATTCTTTCATTTTCCTGATGAAACTTGTAAATACATTTCAAAAGACATCATTATTCACGTTTTATTTTTATGTTACTGCTTGAAACAGATAATTTATTATTATTTTTAAAATTTTTAATGCTATTATTTATTGAAGATGAACACTAAAAAATATTATATTTTTGAAATTAATGCAGAAATGAATTATTCTTATTCCAATGTTTTAAAACTAAAGGTCTTCATTTATTACACATTTCACACTAACAAGAAAATTCTAAACATTTTGAAAGGAAGCAAAAAGCACTTTTCACATTTTCTTTCATACGCTTTTTTAAGATTCATTGAGTGTTAGCAGAATATACAACATATCATCACGCCGCAATGTTAAGCTAAACACATCAGTTCTGCGTTCATAAATATGAATATGACTTTTCTGAATTAGTCACGTCTTTTCACGACTCCTTTCACATGAACAAAATATCTTAAAAAGCTACTTGTCATCTGCTACTTGTCATCGTTGCTAGCTGTTAAACACGAAGCACAAGAGGCATTAGTAAAACATGAGGTAACTTCCAACATAGCATCTGCTATTAACAGCGTACACGACGAAACTAATTAACGTATAATTTCATTCATACTTTGCTGTCTACTATATCAATATAGAGGAATGGCTGTTCTCGTTGGATACATCAGTTCTACTGACCTTATTATTTTCTAGTGGTTCAAATACCATTATTGCAATTTGCAATGCCTTAATTGATGATAAAAGAATAATTCTTGCACGAACATATTCAAAGTCCTCAAACAGGTAAAACGTAAAGTAATGTAAAAATATTCAAATTATTAGAAAAAGCATCCACAAGTATCTTTTAATGTACGCGGCTGAAGCCATTGTTTCTACAGCTAAATGCCAAATGTAGTGATTTAAAAAAAAAAACGATAGTGATATGAATTGAAAGGCAACTACAGATGGTTGCGAAATTAATATGGACATTCATGAAACTTAATGAATTGGTCCATTAGAATTAGTTAAGTAAAAAAAATATTATTTCAAGGAAATTAATACCCAATATCAAAAAAAAAAAAAAAAACCCATAAAAATGTCAGTTTACATAAACTAATACAGTATCGAATAATTTAAACCACTTAGTAACTTCTTATTGCGTCAACAGTATTTAAATGAAATTATAAAAATATGTGTTTGTTGTCATTAATTTCTCAGCCCGTTGTAGATAACCAATTACAAATAACCGTTAATGTGAGAATTTTTGAAGGGTAATGTACACAATACTAAGAGCATTAGATAAGGAATTTGTATTTGTATGCAAAACTAGACCTTCAAAATGCTCTTCAGAAAAATTAGCAAAAGACTCTGAGCACATGCCTTCAAGAAATCATCAATCTTGGAGTAAGGAATGAATCAGATTTGGAATTCAGAATGCAACAAAAACGGAATGAATATTTCTCATTGTCTAAGAAGGCCGTCCTTCCTTGTTAAAACATTAACTCGCTACATAACAATTGGATAAGGATCCCGCCAACGTACTGGGAATGATAGACAGTTGCCACCTAGGCCAGCATGCGGCCATCTCTTGCAGTTGAAAATTATCTCCCCCTCTTGAGCAAAATAAAAAATGGAACGCACGCGCGTGGTACCTCCCACGTGCAGCTCTTTTATTTGATTTGCTAACATTTTTTTATGGTCTTTCATTTCTGTTTAGTAAGAGAAATAAATAAGCGGAAGTCTGTTGCAAAGGTAGGGTTGGGCAGTAGTCTTGTTGGCGACTGCCGTCTGTTGACTCATGGCCCTCACAAAAAGAAGAATTACTTGTTTTTTTAAACCTCTCCCCGCCCCCCAACAGAATGTAAAATTGCATAAATGACCTAATGTGTACCATAAATTTTTTTATTGTTTACCGTTACAATAGATTGCAGTGAACAATAATATTGTGTCAGAAATATGAAATATTGTGTCTTTTTTGTGTCACATAGGAAGACTTAATCGGGTTACATGTTCTAGATTTTTCATATTGTTACAGATTTATGACATTGTTTCTACATTGTACAGTATTATTTTTTGTAGATTTTTTCTACATTATTGTTACTATATGGCAAGATGACGCATTTTATGTGCATGAAGAAATGATTACAAAGGAATCTGTTCTGGAAATTTCCCTTTTCTTTTTTTTTTTTTCTTATTTTTTTATTTGAAAGTTACAAAATCCTCGTGTACCATAAAGCTACCATTTGCAGGTATTGAAACATGTTGAGAAAATTTTAGAAAGTGAAAAGGAAATTTAAAAGAATAAAAACTAATGCGATAACAGCATTAAATATATTTTTTTATGTGCTTTCTCTCGTTTTGATTACAAAAATCAGCTATTGTTGTCCAATATGTTACATATGCAAAGGGATTAATCAAAATTGCAGGATGCTAAAAGTATTCTTATAATTACATGGGGAAAAACTGTGATGAAACATTTATATAGATAAAGACAAACGGGAGAGGGCAAATGAAAAATTTTTGGGTCTTAAGATAGAATGTTGCGATGCACCTTGGGCCATTTTGTTTCAGAGAATCACTTCTCCTGTTTTTAAATTTGCTGATATTGTTTTGTAAAAAACTGTACTATAAAGCAAAATTAATAGAAAGTACTAGGTTCATAAAACGCAAAATCTGGTAAGAAAGTAGAATTTAAGAAATCAGTTCCCAAAATTGGTATAGAAGTGAATCTGGAGCTTTTCCGAGCTGCTCCACCCTAGATCCATTTTAACGTGTAAGTTCTTGCTCTGACTCCACTCCGACCCAGCCCTCTAAATAGTTTTAGCAGAAATAATACCATTTAAGCTTAAAAAAATAATAATTTAATAATAGGTACGTATGTATTAAGAAATCTGAAATGCCGCTTGTACTATTCTTTATTTATCACTAAATATATGTAGGATTATTATCGACATCTAGGGAGATTTCCATATTCTTGACGAGCATTTCGAATAACACACAGTGGTAAGATCCAAATCCTTCGACCGTTTCGGATGATTTCAAAAATTACAGCACACACAGTGCAACACGCGTCCATTGAGGATCAATTCACAGGACCATCTCCCTACTTCGTTCGCTTTATCGTCCGACGGCGCTACAGTCGATGTTGAAATATTCGCTCCTACATATATAATGTTTCACGTGCACTGCGTCGCACATTAATTTTTTTCAAATGGGTTGCGTATATATTGGTTCTTAACCATCGCAGACCTAGTGCATTCCCAGAGATTGGTACCAACTCTTCCAGCGGCACCACAGTGATGGTGGTACCATTGCCGCATATTTCGACCCTCAGTTTCCCCCTAGATGACGGCCTCTGAGCTCCAATTGATGCAAACTGCACTAGGAATTTCATTTAGCAGAGAGTATCCACGCCAAACGGATCTTTAACATGCCTGCTCAAGGGATCTTTAACATGCCGCATAAGCATACGACATGGGCGCTATCGATTTTCTGGATCTTGAAAATCCACCGACTTGGGCCAGATTTGATCCTGTGAACTACGCCTTACCACTAAGCCCCCCTGCCAGCCCTGTGTCGCACATAAAACATTCTATATTTATTAATATATAACTGATAGTTCAAAGGAAAAAAAAGAAATAAAAAAAGGACGGGGAGGGGACTTCACAAAAAAAAAAAAAAAAAAAAAAACAACCTCGTTTATTTGTTTTTAAGTTTATGAATGTAATTGAAAAAGAAAAAAATCGGAACAGTCGAACAATAAAAACAACAATCAAACAGGAGTGAAGCTTCCTGCTTCGTTGCAGTTTCGGGCAAAATCTCGTTCGACTGCTCCGCTATCCTGCTCCACACTCCGCTCCAGATCCCTGATATCATCTTCCCTTTTGTACACGCAAAATCGCAAGCTCTAAATATCAGCCATTTTCGTCAAATAAAATATCGTCAGTGTAAATCGCTTAAATGAAACTAATGTATTGTTGTGTCGTTGCCTGATAGTTATCGTTCATCTGACACAAAATCTGTCGGACCGATACCGCACCGATATTTCCGTTCGGGTGAGCCGTGCCATTCTACCTAATGTACTACTGCTTCGGAACTGTCGTATCGAAAAACAATTTAGATAAAATTAGCCTTTTTCTTTAAACTCGGTTGTAGTTGTTGTAGTTATTGCTCTGATTGTTGTTAAGCTCTACATCGGATATTCCTTTTGTCGGATATCCGGCTCCGATGTTTAAAACCTATAAATTCAATGGACAATTTTAAGCATTCAACACCTTCCCAACAGGTACAAGTTTTTCAAGTACACTTGAGATCTATGGCTACTATTTTAAAAATTGTAAGGAAATGCATTATATAATGAAAGCGTACTGCTAATTAGTCCCGCAGTGGACCAGTCGAAAGTGAAGCAACATCGACTGAGGTCAGTGTTTGGGAGGGTGACAACCTCGCGCGGTTGGTTGTTGCGGTCCGAGTAAGCTAAAGGGAGCTTGGTGCACGTTAAATAGGTCGTGGCTCCAATGTCCTCCAAGTGAAACGATACCTCTGGGGCTGCCAATCCCAGGTGACGGTCTCTCATCTGGGAGCTGGCTCAAAAATTTAGAGATCTTTCAAAGGGGCGGAAATCGGACTCCTGCCTACAAGGCCCCGCTAGACTCAGGAGCGGTGTACCCATTCTTCCTCGCAACGCGCGAAGACGCGACAACAACAACAGCAACTGCTTATTTTCCGTTCTACTGAGTAGTCGGCAATCGGCATGAAGACCCCCGAACTCCAGAGGCACCTTTACCCGAACGGTCCAAGGCAAAGGGATCACAACAACGCGGGGCCGACTTTTAGACTTAGCTTCGACTTTTTGTACCATAATTCAGCGTACTCACAAATGACCCTGTTAAGACATAATATCTTTTGCTGTCAATTTACAGGCTGTTCACTCTTTTATTCTATGTAACTTCCATTTTTAAAGACTTCGTAGTTTTCTTATTTTTAATTCTTTCTAATTTTACCAAACTTCTTTGATTTTAAATCAAACACCGGATAGATAATTTAAAGTAGATTCTGACGTATTTTGAAGCAAAACGTTTTTTACTTTAAAATACATAAGATCTTTATGGGCATCCACTACACTCAGTGGAAGCTCATGTGAACGACTGAGGTACATTTTAAAAATGTACGATATTTTAAAAATTCTATAGGATAAAGGACATATCTTTTACAAACACTGACACATTTTCATTCTGAGAAATTGATTAAATGCTTTGAAAGAATAGAGCAGTGACAATATTAATAACAAAATCACGAATGCTTTCATATCTCGTAGATTCTAATTACCTGAAAAACTGTCACATAACATCAAGTCATTTGACAGATGATAAATTTTTCATGAAATCCGGCCAAAAGGAAAAAAGAAAAACCTCGAAAAGCAATGCGTACACATCGATCTATTACTTTACGATGCCGCATCGTAATGTTTTGAGGTGTGTCTTATAAGATAAATAAGTGTACACTGTGTATTCATTAATTTTCATTTTCAAGCAGAAAAAGTTTTATGCCTTTGTAAAGCTCGTTTTTTTCTTTGTTAAAGGGTTTTTGAGCAGTTTATTCTTGTTTGTATTGTTAAGCAAACAATACGTTCAAGTACAGCACTATTTTCTGTGTACTAATTCTTCTTTATTCCGAATCCCAATAACCCGGAATTTTCACAAACTCAGCCACCCATCGGTCCACATTAAAATGGACTTTTGGGACTCTGCTGTACTAAGCTTCTTTGTATTTTTTTTGAAATGTGACAATCCTATTACGATGTTTTGTCTTTATTACCGAAAGAAATGACAGTATCACATTGAAACTCACTTTTCAAAAGGATTATTGTTCCAGAAAGAGCATTACATCAAATCTTACTCACTAAACTTCGGCTTTCTCAAGAAATGTAATAGCACCAGCTCATGAAATACAAGAAGCCATAAAACGAAAGTATTATTATTTATTTTTATGCTATGAGTTGAAAAAGAATTTGAACAGCTGTAAAACCTCTTGCCACGAACGGGAGAAAATTTAAAGTTGAGAAAAGGAACTTGTAAGTTTTTATATCATTTAATAATGACATTATTTTGCTCTTTGCATCGATTATAAAATTAAAATGAAAATGTAACTACTGGGGGCTGAAACTAAGACATTATTAGAAAATTTGAAACTTTCCAAATTGAAATTTTCCACACTGTAATAAAAATGCTGTAAAAATTACCAAAGGGAAAACGAGTGCTTCTTTAAATTTACGAAGAACTTGATTTAAATCAAATAATCAAGTTTCCTGATGACAGCTTCTCCATAAATTTCCTGTTTTTCCGCACTCTGTAAAAGTATAGAGAAAGATTTGCTAAGTAACGTAAAACTTAACACTTAAAATATGTGACTACCAGTTAAAAAGCTGTACAAAATGCATAAATAAACGCTTGAGATATGTAATTACCAGTGTAAAAATTGTGAATAATGCAATATATATTGTTAACGTTTACTGATATTCGGGTCCAGTGAACAGACTCAGCTAGCCCTCGGTGTCCAGCCTTCCCGACTTCGTGAAGCAGGTCCGTGTCGGCTCAACTGAACTCACTTCGCCTCTGACCTTGTGCACTAGAAATAATGATCCGGCGTACTCACAGATGACGCCACTATTGCAGTCCGAATAAATGATTTCCAATAGATTCCTATGTGTTTTCGGGCAAAAACTGTATACAGTGCAAGTAGCGGGAAGCTCTGACCTGTGGATCATTATGTGACAATTTTCATAATTTCCGTTGAACTACATAACGAAGAGTGTAACATATAATATTCACCTAAGAATCTAGCTTTACTTTTTTTTGGTCAAAACATTTTTCATTCCTGTAGGTTTGTTACTTTGTAGTCGTCACATGCTGTCATTTTGTGTTTTACAATAAAACCGAGCATCCTGTTTCCCCCAAGTTACACTTCTTTCAAATTAACCCAGTGGAACAGCGCCGTTCGTCCGCCTCGCTATTCGTACAACTTGTTCAAGTGAAATTCCACTTGCCGTTAGTACTTGTTCCGCGATTCGTACGGCACCAGGGTCCAGCTGGGTTGCCAGTTTGGCTTTTTTAAAGAAAAAAAAATCGATGCTCATTTTGAACGCATCCGGAAATAATTTGTTTGGCGTTTTGGATTTTTTAAAATTTTAACTTTTTGAGATTTTACTTAGCAAGAGGAAGTGGTTGAAGAACTTTCTTCTTCAGAGGAAGAAAATAGTAAGGAAAGCAATTTCTTTGCAGAAATTAAAGAGCTGTGTTACCCCTGCGAGAAAACACAGAGGGTGGTGGAAAAATGGCGTCCTAACACTGTTGTGGTCAACAGCATTAACTTATTCAACGACAATGTTATTGACCATTTCAGAAAAAGTCTGAACACTCGTCAATGGCAGACAGGTTTTTAGAGTAAGAAACAAGATTCTTCTAGTGCAAAGAGACAAAACAGCAGAAAGGGAGGGAACACCAGAAGGGATGTTACCTGATGTTTTTATGGAGGGGACTCCTCTTCCAACCATTTCTCTTCCTCCTCTCAACATTCTACTTATGCTATCAGCTCACCTCAGTACCAGTCAAGTGCAGTTAAATTTTTATTTATGTAAAATTCCATGTATAGAACCGTGCATTTGTTCTTCATAGGTTTCAATAAGTAACCATTAGTGGGTCTGGGACCGATTAATCCAATTTACATTGTATCTTTTGTGAAAAAATAATTCGACATTCGTACAAATCGCCATTCGAGCTGCTTCCTGGAACGAATTGTGTACGAATAGCGAGGTTCCACTGTACTTTACTAGGATCTACATTTTAAAAAGAATATTTGGATATTTAATGCACTATTTTGTAAATTTCAAGAAAGAAAAACAACTATAAACGAATCACATACGATGTTATGTAGAAAAGTGGGAGCATTATCTTTCAAGGTGTTATACATAGTTACGATTATGATAAAATAAAGTAGAAAATTTTGCTTATTTTCATTGAATGTATATCCTGCATTGACTTCTTCGTTAACAATCTACGGCAGTCGGTGCTTCCGAGAATTTATATAGATAAGTGTACGTAACATTCTTGTAAAGTTTCGCAAAGTTTTATTATAAAAATATAAAATTTTATTTTATTATACTAGGGGACGTTTATTTATTTTAACTGTCTCTCTTCTTGCAATGAAAATGTATTGCTCCATACAGTTATATACGCAATATTTGTAAAAAAAAAAATATTTCCACTCTTTCAGTTTAGCTGTGTAGTAACATTGGTAATAGGTAAAAATATAGTAAAAGATGGGAGTTAAATAATCATATTGTTTTTTTTTTAGTAAAATTGTAGACAAGTTTCTTTGAGATTATTAAATTTTAATCAAATTGCATTACATTATTACAGATTTCCCAATTACAGTGCTCCTAGTATCGTGTAAAATCTTCTTATAAAGTAATCGAAAATTCAAACATTCAATTAATATATTCATTAAGTAATAGGGTCTCTATTACTATAATTTGTAATCGTTTTGCAACAAAGACTATCCATCTTTACAAAATTAACAACGATTAAAACAAAGATTTTAATATATTTGAAACATATAACAATTCAAATCAAATAAATAAATAAAATGTTTTGTGGAAATAGTACTATCAAGGTAATTTCAGGAAAAAATAGTTATTCTATCATATTATATTCTTTAAATTTCTCATTTTAAGTTATTCAGTAATTCTCGAATCTGAGAAAAACTTTAAAGAAATCGAAATCCAATTTGAGAGAAGTTCTTGAATCCAATTTTCACCCTTCATTTGCACATTATTAAATAAATTCTTCTTTGAATATTTTAGCTTTAAAAAATAGAGTTTAGAGTTTAAACTAACGATAGATTCCAACGCATTTATTTGCACTCAAAATTTCACTTCTGGTTTCAGTTATCTTTTATTATCTTCGTTTTTAAAGTATTTGAAAAATATATTTAACTTCCTTCTTATTAGGAAATGCATTTTGAAATCAAAGCAGGGGGCCGTTCATCAATGATGTCACGATTTTTTCCCATATATTTGACCACCCTCCCACCCTTTGTCACAATATGTCCCACTTCAGCGGACCCCCGCCCCCGTTGTCACATATCCCGCTATGTTGCATAATGCATGATGTCACACTTCTTTTTACCCCCTCCCCTCCCCTCCCCTTGTCAAACTTTGTCACAAAGTAAAAAAATAAAGCTTTTTTGAGGTTATCTGAGGATAGAGAAAACATAGAAGTATATAAAGATAAAAGAAAAAAATAATTTTGTTTTCCGCCAGTATTTATTGGGTCAAAGTAAAAAGATAAATGACACAATTAATAATAACAAATACTTTAAATTCATAACTATAAGGTTTTCCACCGAAAGCAATAGTTATGTATACAGATTAAGGAAACAACAAACTAAGGATATATAGAATATAAAAATAAAAATCGTTCTCATCAAAACAAAAAAAATAATAATAATAATAATAAAGAAAGAAAGAAAGAAAGAGAAAAGAAAAAGAAAAGCAAGTCCAAAATATTGATGAAAAAAATGATTTCTTGTAGAAATAAATAAATAAATAAAATAAAACAAAAGTTTGAAGAAAAATGTAACAGTATCTTACTTTGAAGCATTATTCAAATAAATCAAATTAATAATTATGTTTTATTCTTATCTCTGATACTGGATACTTGTCTCTTAAAATTATTTCCATGAGAAAATTGTCCTTGAATCTTTTTCTCAAGGAAATAAGTATTATATTTCCTTTTATTTTCTTGAATGTTTTTTGACTTCTAAACCAATTGTTTCTCCCAAACTTTGAAAACACTTATTTCAAATTTTTATAAACATTTTCTTTTCTTTTTTCTTTTTTTTTGAATAGTTGGTACTTTAACATCATTCAACAACCAATTGTTTTTTAGTTCATGAATTGATCAGTTTTTTTTTTCACTTATAACTTTTCATACTCGGAGTATCGTAAGCACGCTTTTTTTTGGGGAGGGGGGGGGGGAAATATTGCCACTTGAACTAACTGATGAATTGTCTTTTTTTCTTTTTAATTTTTTTTGCAATTACCCTGCCATTATGAATGATCTCCCGTCTCCATGAATGTCATATTTTATTCATGAGACTTGATTTTATATAGAAAAATGTATTCAGACCTTGTGCCTATGGGAAGACACTAAATATTGTTTTGTTTCAAATTCGTAATTTTATGTATTAAATAAAGTTTCCCTGTTCAAAGTCTGATTTTGCAGTTTATAAAACAAGTTTATGCCTTATTCATGTTACGCTTTTAAAATATGTTGTCAGCAAGTTTGGCATAAATTTTGTAAATAATAATAATAATACTAATAATAACAGTAGATTCCTGAAAACTCTGCACGTGGATACCCGGCGACCCGGACAACTCGCCAACAATGGCTGGGCAGGAAAACCCCGTCGCGCAGACTTGCTGATTTCCCGCCTTACTTTCTTCCCAGTTTTTTCAAAGCCAGCTAGTTAACTTACTTCTATTAGCGTGCCTCTAGTAATAAGAGTGACGACAACGGATTTTACCAGTTTTCACTTTTTACCAACGCGCCTGCGCATCGCCGCTTTTACAGCGCATCTTGGCAATGCGCAGGCGCTGTGGTAAAAATATGGCGGCGGGGAGCATGCGCAGTAGCCTTTGTCATCACTCTTACTACTTGAGGCACGCTAACTTCTACCATCAACCAAAGTCTAGCAGAGTGCCAAGAAGAATCCATTCATGTTCAAGGGAGGAAGTGCTGGTGTAAGGAATGTGCCGTTTTTATTCTCGTTCTACTTCGTTTAGAATACTTGATTTCTTGCGAACTGGTGCTATGTGCCAGTTTATCAAATAGAGAAGCAATAGATTCGCGTACTAAATAAACGCACCTCCAAAACGAACTTCCCTAAAACTCAAATGGATTTGTTCTTTTCTGCCATGCGCAGAAGCGTCCAAATGCCAAAATTCGGTGGCCGAACAGCACATAAAAAGCAGTTTTATTCCATCCAAAAATATATTTCTAAGGTCTAACGTATCAGGTTAATTACTGTACACTGGGCAGTCATTAAGTTTTCTGTAATAAAGCCCTCTATGCCTTCATAACTACGTACTGCTCCTTTGTTTACGGGTATTTTGGCAGTTTATTGTCTGTAGTAGTCTCCAGCAAATAGACATACAAGTACTGTACAGTATTTGATGCGGAAACACACTTGATTATTCTTTTGTAGCCCTATTCCCGATAGTCCGGCGTTTCCACAAACTCAACCCTTCGGTCCACAGAAGGTCAAGTTTCCAAACTCTACTGTAAGAAAAAAAAATAATAAAAACTTGGCTACGTAAAATATGTGTTTATCTTTTGAATAACTAAAAGGACATAAAAAAAAAAAAATATCATTATTTTTTCAAAAGCTTGTTCATGGTAATCAATCAGATGTAGGTTAAAATTACATTTGGAACATATTATAAATACTTAGTATGCTGATATTCGGTTTTATTGCAGCATCATTGTCAGCTGAACGTAAAAAGCCATCTGCCTTGTTTAAAGTCTAGTGCTTTCTTTGTTTAAACTTTGCTAATTAGCATTAAAAAACTTAAACAAAAAATTAAATTTTAACCTTTCTAGGACATTTTACAAACATTCGCTAAAGGCAAGTAAATTAGAATAAATACGGGCATTGCGTTCTTCGTCAGGTTCCATTCTTAGAAACCTACGCAAAAGAACTAAGTGGGAGCACTTAACCTCCTTCAAACCACACCTCAGGATTTCATTCATAAAACAAAACAAGTAGTTTTCATTGAAGAAACACTACGCCTGAGAAAGACACAGTTTTATCCACCAATAGGAGTAGAGCTCTCAGTATAAGTTGAAGCAAAATACAAAAATCAAATAGATTCGAGATAGCATTAGCGCCAGGAGATTCAGACACTCATATATAACAGTTAATCTTGATATTTTTGCACTTGTTTATTGTTGTCACGTAAAGAGTTTTCCGCAGATTTCTTGGGCTGGATTGCTAATGTTTAATTATGACGAGGAAGAACTAGATTCATATGTGCTGCGAATATGGAAAATGAAAATTGGAAAAATGAAACGAGTAACGGGGAAAAATTCATACGGGGAAAAATTGCATTGTTGCAGAAAAAGAGGTCTAGTTTTTTCATTGATTAAATTCACGAGCGGTGTGGAATAACATAAACCGTTTCAGTGGTAGGTACGGGGAGTCTAGGGATCGTATAGCGTAGAATAAAATAACTTGATGTATAAAATATCACAAGACAGAAGATTTTAGGGTGCAAATTGTTAGACATTAAATTTAAAACATTGCTTTAAGTAGGTAAGAGATTTCCTAAGCATTTTAATAAATGTAAGAAATTTCAAAAAATAAATAATGCCTAAATAGTGCTTTTATGCGAAATAAGTGCTTATTCAAGTAAGAAAATGCGGGTATTAATGAGTAATTTGGATGTTTTGCAGCAGTAGTGCTATGGATTGAAACAATGGGTGTAATATATCTGAAAAAGAAGTATTTCATCCGAATTCTTAGAACAAACAAATAAATTAACGATTGTGGTATATGTTATCGTTAAAGTATATAATGCAGTTATTTCATTGAATACCTAGTTACTCCATGAAGTAACTGATCGTGCCCGTTAAAGTGTGTAATATGTTATTAATATGACACTTTAACTAGTTATTCTATGAAATAACTAGGTATTCTATAAATTAATTAATGAGAGACGGTTAAAGTGTAAAATAAACAATTTATCTAAAATGAAATAACTAGGTATTCTATAAATAAACTAATGATAGACAATTAAAATAAAAAAGAAGCAATTTATCTCATTTATGCAGCGTAGAAATGGTATTTATGGAAACGTACCATAAAATCATTTGTTACAACAAGGAATACTAAAATGAAATGACAAAGAACATTATTTCTAAAACAAAAACATTTTTTGTTGACACACTGGGTTTTACACGGACATTTTTTAAATCGCTGACCAGTACCTAAACTTTGAGCTGTAGCAACCGACCGGAGCGTTATTTCGACATCCGGTACTTCTTCGAGTTTAATTAATTTTTGTTCGCAGACACTGAACTGGGATCGGGAATATAATTATTTTATGCGGCCGTTTCTTGTGCCCAATTGGCAAAATCCTTCTTCGGTTATTTTTATGATGATACCGTTAAAGTTCCTAAATGCAGCAGGGTGGAAGGTAAATGTTTTTGTCGTGCGAGATATATGATACAGATTATTTTACACTTTAACGGGCTGCAGATCGTTATTCTATGAAATAACTAGTTAAACCATGAAATAAAAGAGAGCTTTACACTTTAACGGACACGATCAGTTATTTCATGGAATAACTAGGTATTCTATAAAATAACGGATTTTATACTTTAACGGTAACATATACATTAAATACGAGCGGTAACATACGGCATTGCCCTTGCTGAATTTTAAAAACGCCGCCCATTGCGTTGTCTGTAATAGGTATTTAAAAAAAATCTCTTTTACCTATTTTTCAAATAAAACATTTGATTATTTCCAACACTTTACAACAATACGTAACATCAATATTGGATTAAAATCAAACATGTAGTTACGATAAAAACTATTAAGTTAAATTATTGAGCTAATGTTTAAGCTAGTAATAGGGTGTTAAGTGGGCGAAGTAAATAAAATTATATATTCAGAACGGCTAGACAAATTGACAATTAAAGAGGAAAATCACAAAATCAGTACTATTTCAGATCGTTGGCCAAAAGTGAGTAGCAAAATACACTAACCAAATAAAATTGACTATTGTAAACCGTACTTTAATTTTTTCCGATAATAGGGTCAGATTGATCGCCAAGGGATTATTAAAACTGCCAAATTGTAGCGTCATTCGTTGCGTTATTTTTCCAGATTGCAAGTATACAATAATTTTTTTTCTGCTCATGTTTAACTAAAAAATGAATAACATCATAGTAGGCGTAATATAATTAAAAATACTATCGGCATTACATATTGAGGAGTCCTGTACCCTTACTTTTTGACAAATATCGAGTTTTTGAACAATATCAAGTTTGCCAAGAGCGATTAACATTTCTAAATCAAATGCAAACAAAGCAATTTTACTGAATTTAAATAGGCGCTGCTTATTTTGTAACCCATTCATTCATATTTGCGACAATTCGGAAAACCAATTGCTAATGGTCCTTTGAATGATAAGTACTCAAAAGTATTTGATTTCTGTCTAGGTGAGAGGGTACAACAGGCGATGTGTAGCGTTACGATATAACATACAGCAAACTAATCTTTAAAAAATTCATAACAATGAAATTATTTTCATTTTGAAAACATAACAAGTTAAAAATCAAGCCTGTGTTGTTGTACATTACAAAAAGCGTTAACTTAATTATTTGAGTGTAAGAAAGCCTTATAAACGAAAAAAATAATATGTATTCAATTATTGTTGTTCACAAAAGTGTTGAGAAGCGCACTTGACAATAATTCGGGTTAAGGAGAGCCTTAAGAAATCGACTTAAAAATCATATAGCTCTTGTTCTAGTCAAGTTATGAGTTTCGAAATAACTCCATCTTGTGCTGAAAAATCAGTGCTTTTGATTGGTATGTAATATTAAAAATTGTAAGGGTATTTCCACCACCATATTACAGAAATATGTGTAAATTTTTATTTAAGAACTTAATTACAGAAGAATTAATTAGAATTTTAAAATGTCCTTACTTAGAGGATACCCACTCCCCCTGAGGAATCACCTGACAAATTTATACTTAAGTGTATACTTGCGGGCTCCAATCTCAGGTACATGAAATTATAGTATTCCACTTCAGTCACTTCAGTATATGCATACTGAAGAAGTTTGCTACCTATAAAAAACATCCATGGCAATAGCCATTCTGGAAAAAAAATTTCCCTCTCAGTTTCAAAAGTAAATGCCTAATTGTTCTGTAACTAATGCATATCAGCCCATTTTTATTTTAATACATTTTCTTGAGATGCATCAACAAAAAAAAAAAAAAAAAAAACACTATTATTTATTTTTAAAACTTGATTGTTTAGTTAGTAAGAATATTCTTTTTAAAATTTATATAACCCGTACTCTATATAAGCGATAGTTAAATAAATGTATACTATTATACATTTAATGAAAGTACCAAAATTACGTATTTTCTCATTTTAATTGCTTCTTTTTAGAAAGAAATATTTGTACGTGTGGTAGTAGAATTTATATGAAAAAAAGTCAGGTTACAGAAAAAAACAAATGTATGATATTCTCCATACTTTAAGCTGTTAATGAATCCAATTGATGTAGTAACATGTTAGAAATTAATACAAGATAGAACATCCATTTTAATTTATAACAGCTGAGACTAAAAATTAGAAATATCTCAGATAAAATTTACTTTTAATTACTAGGAACTTACTACAGACTTTTAATTAAAAGAAAACTTTAAATTATCAGACAAATTGGTAATATTTTACTGGCAAAACTTACGTCAAAGTATTTAGAAAAAGATACTCTTAATTTCCGATCTTAAACTTTGTGAAAGGTATTCCGATTTAGCTTTGAAAATGTTAAAAGTTATTTGAATAAATATTTATTAAAAGTAAGGATTTCGTATTAAAGTTTTAAAAAAAAAGTAATTTCAATTATTTCCTTGGCAAATTAAATTTCTTTCTTTAAAAGGAGAAACGCATGCCACAATAAGAGTACCATTATGACTTTAATAAATACACGATTTTAATTAAACGAATCGAAAAACTTCCTTCTTAGATAATTACATTGCCAAAATGATAATTCTTCCACATTTTTATTAATTTCTTTGTTTCATTAATATAACTTATGCTTTTAATTTAATTAAAATTATTTTTCAATGTTCTAGGACTTTTATGGACATAATTTTCATCTTATTTTCACAAAAGAGAATCCCTTTTAGAAGTGGTTTCATTTACTCGGAACAATTATTTAAGAGAATTGAACTTTTAAAGAATATATTTTCAAGTTAAGGAAAATAATAAAAAAAAAATAAATAAAGATTATCAACTACAGAATAATGGCTCTTAAAAGCCATGAATTATTCCTAATTGAATTTTTCCAGACGTAATTTTACTCTTTGAAAAACGTATTTTGAAAAATAAATCAGATAAGAGCTTCCACCTAGTTAATTCTAAATAAGCTAAAGAACTTGATTAAAATATATTGCATTATTTGTTTATAAACTATATTTTTGGCAAGGAATGCAATTTTTTAACCTAGTTTAAGAATTTTGTATAATGTGCTATAAGCACTTATTTGATTTTAGTTTTAAAAATGCTTTTTTGAATGCTTATTATTTCAAAATGTTTGAAGTAAGAAGTCAACAGCAGCGACAGTGACAAAGATAATTTTTGTATTTGTTGGAAGTTTAAAGTTTTAAAAACTGCTAATGGAAGTAACCTATGAGGAATTTTAGGAGCTCGAATTAATGGCGTAATTCTTAAACTTTTCTAAAGGTGTTTTTTTTTTTTTTTCCGTTTCACAACTTTTTTCTTTTTCTAATCTGTTTAAATGTTGAAGCTGGATTAAAAACTGTTTTGAATATGATTTTCAGTGTCAAAATTTCTTGAGCAAGATACCCAATGACGGAAATTTAAAAAATAAAATATATATAAAAAATTAAAAAATAATAAATGAAAATAACAAGAAATATTAATAAAAACAAAAACTCCACGACCTTGTTCTCAAACAGTTTGCGAATGTCTGATAATGTTTATTGTTTGTAATAAAATTTGATGTATTTCACTAACGTTTTTTTCTTTAGCAGAAAGGAATCAAGAGCTAAAAACTTTGATAGGTATCGAATAAAAATCTTCGTAACATGCTGAAAATTTACGGCGTTTTTTAACCAGACATTACTGAAACGCACCAATTCAACTCAGCTACAGTTCTGTACTACACTTCCTTCCTTCATCAATTTACAATCATTAAAAACTTTCCTTGTCTACGTATGATGCCAGGAAATAAAAATGAAACCGCTCATAAAACCACACTGAACACCGACCTAATGAAGATATAAGTTAAAGTCAGGACCACCAGTGAGTGCAATTATCTAAATCTTCCCAATTTAGGCTATCTAACGACTAAGTAAGAGGTCTTTCCTATTACAGTTCTGAAGCAAAACGATTTCCAGGGGGTTTCCAGTCACGGACGGGTTTCTGAGTGAAAATATGAGTGGATATTTGAAATGGCCTTTTACTTTTCAACACAAGGATAATTACTAGGTAGACTTGTTTCTGTATCGAATTGTTCACGTGTGATGGAATTAAATAGTTTCTGTGTTTCCTTTTGCGATGTTATAATTTGAGGAAAAAGAGAGACGGAGAGAGAAGGAGTAAGTATAACTACATAGAGCCCGGATTATATGCACTAATCATAAAAATATGCGGCAAAAGTAACCAAATATGCACTAAAATTTTAAAATGCACTAATAGTTGTTTTTTACTTACCTAGAGTTGCCACATCTGGATAAAAATGCTGGTTGATATTCCCCTTTTTGCATTTTGTTATTAAAACTGTATATATATACATACTTTTTGACAAAAAAATGGTATGAGCGTTGATTACTTTTGCCGAATTAACTCCAAATATAATCGGCATTTTTTTAAGTGCTCTTTTTGCAAATTAACAAAATTATTGTCTCATCTAACATAAAAGAAATACTTTTTAAAAATCAAACACGCATTTACGATACTGCTGCTTTCACACTTGAGCAATGCTCAACCTGAGCCACGGCAAGCGGCTCACCCGAATGATTGCTCGCATCCACAGGTCATGTGCAAAAACTCTTTTTTGGTCATGCTCACCTGAACGTGCTCTAGTCTGGACGCGGCCAAAGAGTCATTTCTGAGAGGTTCATGAAAATTTCAGACGGTCCGTTTGAGTGCTTATTCGTTTGATGTGAAATGACTCATATCATATGTTCGCCGATGAGCAACAAGTGCTTTGGTTATCCCTTTAAGTTTTTCTTTCAATCACTCCGTTAACACCTTCACATACGGGACCATTCATAAATGATGTCACGCATCGAGGGGGAGGATGGGGTTCGTGAAATTGTGACAAGGGGAGGGGAGGGGTAACAAGAAGTGTGACATCATGCATTATGCAACATAGCGTGACATGTGACAAAGGGGGGAGGAAAATTGGAAAATTGCCCCCAATCACGGTCCGACTGGCTGTAGAGCCTTCTCAGTTTTACCTTATAGGTACCGTGATCGAGGTACTATTAACTTTATTGAAATTAATACAATTTTGATACAACACAACAACACAACACAGAAAAACAGAAAACGAAATGATACAACAAGGGGGGGGGGGAGGGGGTCCACTGAAGTGTGACATATTGTGACAAAGGGGGAGAGGGGGTCAAATATATGGGAAAAAAGCGTGACATCATTTATGAACGGCCCCTACGATGCAACTCATGTTTTCTTTTTTTCCTGTATATTTTGTTAATGAAATATCAAACTAAACAACTGACTTTACGCTTTTTAAACTCTCTGTCTGAATTCTGTTCGGTGGACATATTCTAAATGAAAATGGCTCGCTAATGTCCTCTCTTGTTCTTTTTCTTTTTTTCCCCCTTCACGTTTCAAAGCTTAAGTATAGTTTAGCTCAACTAAGATGAGGTCTGACGTCAAAGGAGTTTGTAGCTTCAGAGACAATTACAGTAAACTAGTGAACAAGGAAAATTATTGGTTTGGAGCTGAGTTGGGTTGTACGACTCAATTCCTCACCAATTACACTTCCCACGTTCATTTAGCTCCCCAAGAAGAAGCAAACTATCTCAAGTTCGTTGTTATATGCGAGTTATATATTTAACGATTCATATATTTAATATATGTAATATATTTAACACATTATAATAATATAAGCAATGATTATTTTCAATAATTCTTTATCTAGAACACGTTTTTCACACATGACTTGTACAGCCTTTTTTCGCTCCTATGCTCAATCTTTCGAAATATTAACAACCAGTTTCTTTAAAAATATGAGATAGTTAAAAACGATTTTAATCGTATTAATCTTTCATACTTGCATTAACACGACATCCTGAAATAAAAGGAAAACGAAAAGATGTGCAACCATCTAGAATTTATGGTTTAACGGGTGAATGAGTTTTAATTAGTGATTTACTTTCAATATCATCGAGGAAGTATTATGTGTATGCATTTTTAATACTCTTCCATTAATTTTAAATTGAAGAAGTTTTATAATTTAATAACATACCATAAATGAGGAATAAATTCATGTCTTTAGTGTATTTTTACTGGCTGAATCTATAACAATTTTCTGTGCTAAAATTATTTCTTTTAATTCACGTAACTTTGAATGTATCGAAGAAACAGAGGCAATAATTGGTAATGGATATGCATTTATTTATTTATTCATATTTATTTTGTAAATGTTCTAAATTTGATTACAGCAATTTGTTTTCGACTGAGAATTTCGAGAATGTATAGTAGGAAATAATTTCTTTCAAAGCGATAGATCAAATCATTACTTCAACTCGTTAAATGAATAATATTAGGATTTAAAAGTAATTACTTAGATAAGTTCTTTTACTATACATATGATATAAGATTACTTGTAATCTTAATATAAATGCAAGCACATTATTATTTTTTAATGCAGAAAATAATAAATAATTTTAATCTTGTTACAATCAAAGCTCCAATAACACAAGGAAGTACATAAGTTCTGCTTTGGTTATGTTAGGTTTGCTGAGGCCTACACTCTCAGAAACGCACGCTCAAATCTGACGAAACTTTTGTCGTATTTGACGAAATGGTCTCGTAAAAAATGCTCCGAGTAAACCTTTCGTCAAATTGGCGAAATTTGGGTAGGAACTTTTTTAAGTCACGTGGTCCAACGAGAATAGAATCGTTGTAAATGACGATATTTTCTTGACGATTGAAGAATCGTCGAAAGTGAGAGCTCTATTTCTGAGAGTGTACCAATGCGTCTAAAATGTTTTTTCTTTTTACTTTTACGGGAAAGTAGGGTAGAAAAGGACATTCATCTTCAAGTAGATACCCTCATCTAATAAGTCAACGCCTCATATAGGGCATAAAAGGCAGTAAAAGCTACATTTATTTCTCATCTTACACTAGGTGATGAAAATGAGAGAAATATTCGGTAACTAACTGTTACTTTCAAAAGTGGTAGCTACATTGCATATTATTGGTATTAGTATTTTTTTCCGTTAAAAATTGCGATCAGAAGCAATGCAAGATCACGTTTATTGCTCTGTGGTTATGTATATAAGACGCGCGTATAGGTACCTATCCTCAAATCATCTCTCCAATTTATTATAACATTATTACGCATTCTATTGAAATATCTTTTGCTCGTGGTTGAAGGCAAATGACAATTTCGCTTTTGTCCTGCACAGAAATACCCGAACCAGAGTATTAGTCAAAAAAGAAAAAAATAAGGGATCTGTCAAATGAGGGGGGATATTAGGGAGAGCGTAGATTCAAGAATTAAAGCATGTCATGCTTTAAACCAGCAGTAAAACGGTTCACGCCCTGCACTTAAGTTTACTGGCTGAAATCAGCGGAAGTGCTTTGATTGACAGCTGCAGTTCAACCAAGTTGGTTCAACTGCCTTAGCTTAACTGGTAGTAGATACTTGGTCTCCCATCGATAAGGCTATTTGAGATTTCTTCTTTTTCTATTTTTTTTTATTTCTCGATTGTTCTTCAAAATGTTTATGATCACGTTTTACAAAATCGATTACATTAAATAAGAGAAACGATATAATGAAGAAATATTTATTTTGAAATTATTAATGCAGCGTTTTCCAATATTTTCAGTTTCATAGAACCTTCTGGCAATGTCTGAGATCCAGGGAGTCTTAACGTCCCTGTACTAGGGACCGTTCATAAATGATGTCACGCTTTTTTCCCACATATTGCACCCCCCTCCCCCAATCCTATGTCACAAAATGTCACACTTCAACGGACCCCCTCCCCCTTCGTCACAAAATGTCACACTTCAATGGACCCCCCCTCCCCCTTTGTCACATGTCACGCTATGTTGCATAAGCAGGTATGTCACACTTCGTGTTACCCCCTCCCCTCCCCTTGTCATACTTTGTCACAATTTCACGAAGCCCCCCTCCCCCTTCGAAGCATGACATCATTTATGAATGATCCCCTAGTGCGTGTCCCATATATTTTTTGTAGCTAATACTTATATTAAAGTATAGAACTCTCGCTATCTCTAAATCAAAGGGAAGGAACAACATATGGAGACGTTAAAAACTCAAGTTTTCGAAAGTCAGTTGGGATAATTAGAAACAAAATTTCAATGTTTTAACTTTAGATCCTTCCTTACTTCTTGGATGAACTTTGAGGAGGTGTTTTTTACATTATTCAATACTACATTCCTTGTGAGTAACTAAGTACGAAAATTTTAACTTTATAACTGTTGGCAAGCGAATTAGCTCATACTTCCATTCCTCATAGATGTTTCCATTTAGCCAGAGGCTCCGTAGAAAATGGTTTCCATTTTTATGAGGTTGATCTAAGTAGAAAGCAGTGACATACACCCTCTCCTTGGAAGCTTAAGAAGCTTTGAAGCAGTGATACTCTCCTGCAGCCCACAGGGCGCATGTAGCCTGCTGAGCTTTTTTGAGTTCTTCAGTGACGACACACGACAAGCCGTTATATAAAACTCACAATTTTGTATACACACCTTAAAAAACAATGCGGTTTGGTTTGGCCCTGAAAACGATGTTTCTATGATTACTTCAACGACACTGTCAAAAAAATGCGTTAATTTTAATTCGTTTTTTTTTCTTTTGTCGTCTGTACGAAGTATTTATTTTGTGCATATGTGGCGAGAGAAAAGTAGATTGACTTCTGCGGGTCAATGCTCTTGTTCGAGTATTTAAAATATGTAAACATTTAGACCTGAGCTTGTATTTAGTGCAAAAAATTAGCTATACACTTATTAAACTGAAATTATTAGAAATATTCACCAATCGCCTTTGTTCCACTTCTATTCTGTGAGGTGAAATACATTCTTCACTCTTGAAGTATGTCTAATTATTTTCCTTGTAAATTTAAATTTGTCCCCGGTGGTTGTGCTATGTAATTGGGTTTTGAGTGAAATTATATTTTAAATCATTGTGGACCATATGTTTATGTTTAATTCAATTAAATGCAAAAATAATTTTTTCCAGTTTTAATTTACTAGAAAAGGGTTTTTAATGAAAAACGATAAAATCTACTTGATGCTGAAGGCACATGAAAATTATCTAAATGTTTGGTGAGCGGTATTGCAGCCGATCTGCTCCGTTCTTTGTTTTTCACATCTTAGAGTGCTTTCACACCAAAGGCGAGAAATACAAAAAAAAAAAAAAAAAAAAAAAATGTATTTTTTCCTCTGCGCAACCACAGAGCCTATTTTTGAAGTCGAACATATGCTTTGCGTTTGCGCAGATGTGGAAAAGACATGTTTTTTTGTCTTTGTCACTTTTGGTGTGAAAGCACCCTCAGGGGCCGTTCATAAATTATGTCACGCTTTTCCCCCCATATATTTGACCCCAATCCTTTGTCACAATATGTCCCACTTCAGCGGGCGCCCCTCCCCCCCCCCTTTGTCACGCGTCACGCTATGTTGCATAATGCATGATGTCACACTTCTTGTTACCCCTCAACTACCATTGACACACTTTGTCACAATTTTACGAACCCCCTCCCCCTCAAAGCGTGGCATCATTTATGAATGATCCCGTAGCCATTTCATTGTCGCCTGCGTTGGCAGTGCGTGCGAGGCCAGCCTGATTGATTTCATCAGCACATCGACTCGCGGTGGGCTCGAATGTCTGCAATATGAGAGAAAAGTTCTCATCTACTTGTCTGATTCATCTCCAGAGATAGCTTAATGCTAAAGTTTTTAAGTCATCAGTGTGGATAAATCAGAAGATAATATATTTGCGTGCACAGGGTTCTTGAAATAACTTGATAGAAAGTAGTAGAATGTGT
This sequence comes from Octonoba sinensis, assembly GCA_038502835.1. NCBI lineage: Eukaryota > Metazoa > Arthropoda > Arachnida > Araneae > Uloboridae > Octonoba > Octonoba sinensis. The sequence continues at coordinate 85,619,412 of CM076604.1, forward strand.
ATAAAAGTTTATTTTCTTAGAGGCCTAGGGATCATTCATAAATGATGTCACGCTTCGAGGGGGGAGGAGGGTTCGTGAAATTGTGATAAAGTGTGACAAGATTAGGGGAGAGGTAACAAGATGTGTGACATCATGCATTATGCAACATAGCGTGACATGTGACAAAGGAGGGGGGGGGGAGAGGGTCCGTTGAAGTGTGACAATTTGTGACAAAGGGGGATATAACTGGGGGGTCAAATATGAGGGGAAAAAGCGTGACATCATTTGTGAATGGCCTCCTATGACAGAAATGCTGAAAACATTGAAACAAGTGAGGAAAGTAAAAATTATTGTGTTCAACTCTGAATGCCACAAAAAAAAAAAAAAAAAGACATAAAAGGTGTTATGGCAGAAGAAAATATGTCGCAATATCTCTTATCCTTTGAGCTTGTCCCCAATGTGCCCACATACGTCCCATATTTGTCTCATCATTTCATTTTTAAACGAAGTGATTAGACCTAATATTAATTGATAGAACAAGTGGAATTTGTATTTATAGTATAAATAAATGCTTGCTTGTTTTAAAGATAATGGAACATTGATCAAATAAAAACATGTTTTCTACAAAGGAAATTATTAACAATAAAGCAGCTAAGAAATATTTCAAACCGCAACAGAAAACTAACTTCCTTAGTTCGTTCAAAATCATCTTCAATAAATCACTTCAAACTCTAAAAACAAACAAATACTGTGTACAGCAGCCAGTATGAATTTTTATATTAAAGTAGTTGTGAAATAATGCCTACTTCCAAAATTACCCCTTTCTTTACTATATTATTTTGGTACACTTACTTTTTTTAATTCATCTAATATCGCCGACACTGTTAGAAAATCATTAACGTATATTTAAAAGACTCACGTTATATATAAAATGTATTAGTAATATCATTCTTATTTTATAAACATATTTGTAAAACAGATAACTTGTAATTTCAGATAGTAAACGTCAGATAGTGAAAGTTTAAAAAATATATATTAATTCAGTTATTAACTGCAATATTCCTGATACCAAAGATACTATTTATTTTCAATTGTTGGTGGTTGTTGTAAAAGAAAAAGATTCATTAAGACTTACAATTGTAATAAGCATGGATATATGATTGTCAAGTTTATCATCAACTATGACGCAATTATCTCAAATCATGTTTCAGTTAATGATTGCAAATTTGTAAATGAATGTAAACACATAATCTGTTGACAGTATTATGAATTTGTTTTGATTAATGTTTGAATTGCATTTTCGTAGAATTATTCGCTGCAGCGTCATGCTGATTTTAAATTACTGTACTCCAGAACTTGATATGATTACATTAACTGGAGCGAAAATTTAATTAGATATGTTAAAACATTAGCTCTTAAATGTAATCGTAACCAAACTTCAGAGTAAAAGTTAAATCGCATTTTTTGTAAGAACACTTTTATTTTATGGAGGAGGTCAAATATATGGGTGCTCACAGGGTTCATAGTTCAATAAATGGTTATTACCTTACTAATTTTCTTGATGAAGCTTTTAATACAGTTTAGCTTTTCAAAAAACCACCAAACACAAAAACATACGATTTTAAAAAATGTAATAATAAATAAATAAAACAAACAGAGATAACTTTACGAAACAGTTTTTGAGATATTTCTAAGCATAAAGTAAATAAATACTTAAATGAAGTTACCTCATTAATACATCAACACTAATCTGGGGGGGGGACACTGCCTCACCGCTTATCTTCAACGAAATAATATTTTGAGTAGCCCCAGGTGCTCTTCTCCCAAGTGTGGTGATGAATTAATGGCAGCTGACCATCTTTCGAAGTGCACAGCTCTTCGCGGGGCCTACGTTTTTTCTCAGTATTAGGAAGTTAGAGAGCTTATGATGGCTTGTTTCTGATTTTCTGTTTTTTATTGTTTATGTCGTTGTGTGCTTCTGGCCAAGGATATGGTTTTTTATGCCATGCTGTATTATGAAACTATATATACCTTTCACACAAAAGAGGAATAACAAAGTTTTAAGTTTAATGCTAGAACTAAGTAATTTAAAGTTCAGATAATATTAAATTTGGCAAACTCCAAGTAGGAAATTTGTGGAGAAAAGCTTTTCAAATTTTTTACCCAATGAATTAGTCTGGGAAATACTTCGCCCAACAAATTATAATGAAAACTACTGAAAAATAAAAAGTGTACGAAAACAACGAAAACTTAATTTTGACTTAAAATCTACTCACGAACACAAATTCTATCTTTCCACGAAAAGGGGATGAAACTTTTCTAGTTAGGGTGATGGAAATACAGGTAAGCTTAAAAAATCATATGTGGTAGATTCTTCGTTTTGTTTTGCCATGTCTAGAATTGTTTTCATGATTGAACTTTGATGCGAAAAAAGGAATCAGCAATTCATCATCATAATATCACTTTTTAGATTTTTAAAATTTCTGCTTTTCTACCCTGACCTCTGGCTGGATCTTTCATTTGTAATGATTCAGTGTGTAGTTTTCAAATTTCTTTGTTTTGGTCTGCTATAAATTTTATTTTGTAAATCTTACATGAATTGCTTACTTTATCAATAATTTGCCTATATGACATGGAAATAGAATTTCATTTCGGAATAACATATGTATTTTATTTTGTGACGGAATGAAAAAAAACATTAACACAAAGGGGGCAGGGATGAAATATATTTTCGTTATTTGTAAGTCACAATTAAATGTATAAAAACTCGAATTTGCAACTAAATATCTTCTATGCTCGTATACGGTTGAATATGTGGGTGGAATGAGGGCGAGTAGAATCGTTCAGGCCCGTCAGTTCCCATTTTTGCAGGGGGGAGGGGGGTTGACAAATTTTATAATAAAAAGGTAAATAAATAAATAAAAGTGAAACATATACGCATAGGTTTTAATATGCTTTATTTTTCAAACCGGGCCGCACGGGGCAGGGAGGAGGGGTGCAATCGCCCCCTAAATGTCGGGCCTGAAATCGCCTCAGCCAAATCAAGTCTCTGGATCCGTCATATGCTCCCAGTGCGGGGCATATGACGGATATATTACTCAGTGTAATATATCTAAACAGAAACCTTGCATGATATCACAAAGTTACTATTTCACACCTTTTCATGGAGGAAATATATGGTGGAGAAAAAAAAATCAATAATCATAGTAGAATGTCAGAAAGAGTAGGTACTAATATTGCCCTATTTGACGAAATTTAGTTAACATCTTACTTCATGAAAAGGTCGATAGAATTGTTTTGATTTCGGAGGTCACGGCGTCTTTCAAGTCATTCTTGTGATAAATCGATTCTGGAAAGACTCCACAAGTGACTAAAGGAAATTGGTGGATATTCGAACAACCTTGAGAAACAAATTCGGTCTACGCCCCAATGTACTTCATTCCAAAGTTGCTCAAAGCTTATGATTCACGAATTGACTGCAATCCCTCAGGACAATATATGTCCGTGTCTTTATGTGTGCGGGAATTCGGAAGATCCTTTCCGAGTAATTACTCCCTTCATATCTTAGTCGGTGCAATTAGAAATCATGTTTATGGTTCATGGGAAGTTAGAGTCGTAAAAGAGCTTCAGCTGAAGGATTAGAAAACAAAATTATGAAGGCTTTTAAAGTTGCCTTTTGTGAAGCGTGTCAAGTTATGCATTTATTTCCAAACACAATGGCATTAATTCGTAAATTGGCATTAATGGGCAAAACGCTAAAGAAGTACTTTCGTTAAAACTTGTAATTCAACTAAAACAAAGAATTTTCATTTGAATAGCTCAAAAATAAAGAAAAAACCTATAAAACTTACAAAACCATATAACAAAGTATTACCATTTCATTGTTTCCAGACATATTTATGACAAGATATTTTATGAAATGCATATTACACAGTAATTTTTTTTTTTTTTTTTGTAAATTACAAAATCTGTCTTTGAAACACAATTAAGGGAAAACATCGAAACATTTATATAATTTTAAGTTGTAGGTAAGATGAAAAAACAAATTCAGTCTCTACATTCATTCTCTAAACTCATTCATTGTTTCCCAAACTTTCGACATCTGTGTACTCCTTACTACAATTTTCGTATATATGAGTACCCCTCGTCAATAAATAAATAAATAAATAAATAATACTAAATATAAAAATGTAGTTTCATAAAAATTGAGCTGTATTTTTCTCTTATTTAGTGCATAAACAAAATGATAATGAATGAAAAATAAGATTCGCTCATAATAAAATATTATTAAAGAAAAGTATAATATGTATAACATTTCTTATAATAAAGGAGAAGGATGAAGCTGTGTAAGTTAAAAAAATTATCATTATAACTTTTCAGGCATTACTTTGTTAAAACGGAATACGCATGTTGTATTTGCAAACAAATGCTACTAAAGTTACACGTCATATACTTATTTTTCAAGAAAACGCCTGACACCGATTTGAAGTCTTTTTCGTCCCGCGTAAGATGAACCTTATAGCATGGATTTTGTATTAATGTAAAAAGGGATATTTTGGATATTCAATATGTTTGTTTCAATCAGGAAAATAGGTTTTCAGTCCCATTTGTCAATTCCAAATGCCCTTTTATGCATTTCTGAATATCAGCATCAATTTTACGTGACGAGCATGTTATAAACTCAGAAGCGAAGTCAATATATCCATTACCAATTAGCTTTTACTTCAAAAGGATTTTTGTCATGGTAGCGTTCACTTTACCTCTAATATGAAGCAATGTATTATCTTTGCAATTGTAAGCATAAGTTTTGAGACACTATAAGAAGTTTATCCGATGCTCTTAGGATGGTGCTCCACGGACCCCCACCAAGCTCTTCCCGTCCCCCGGGAGTACGCGTACCATAGTTTGGTAAACACTGCTATAAACATCATTGTCACTGTTAAACACATTATTTGAAGTAGGAGAAAAATTATGAAGAAAATGTAATTACTGTTATATTGAGATGTTGTTGGTATTATAATGCATGTGAATATTAACAACTGAAGAGAAGGTTCCTGCAATTTTAATAATTCAAAAGTAAAGGAAAAAGAGAGAGGAAAACCAGTTGATAAATAAGGCATACTTAATCCATTTAAATTAGTTTTTTTAATTAATTGATGATTACATAATATTTTATGCATACTAATTCGGCCTGGTATTTGTTTACATTAAAGAAATATTTCAAAAATATCAGATAACTTTACATTTTTTAAATAACTGATAGGGGAATAAATTTAAAAACAGAATGCTTTTATTTTTTCAGACGTGTATTAAAAATCCGGCTGGATATTAAGTTTATGACTGAAAATTTCACTGAAAGAAGAAGAGAACATAAGAAAGAAAGAGACGAAAAGAGATCCAGCAAGGTTTTTCTGTAAATACAAGTTTTTGTACTAATGGGGAAAATTTAGAGAAATTTTTAAAAATGAGTGAATTTATACAGCTTGAGGTCAAGTAATAAATTTGTATAAATATATCTGTAAAATGGAAATACGTAACTTGTGTATTGTTTGATTAGTAATTATTGTTAGTGACAAATATCATACTTTTTTTTTAAGAACTATACTACTTGTTTATTGAAAATGCTGCAAAAAATATTTTCGTTTGATCTTTTTTAACTGTCCAATTAAGAAATCTCTACAACGTTCCGCAGAATTTTCTGGAAGGAAGCATTCCATAAACAACTTTTCCTCGAATTACCGCATACGGGTAATTATCAGACCACCAACAACTGGCAAGATACTACAAACATATAAAAATTATTTAGCTTTTCGCAACTATGCAAATGGTAGAATATTATTGTCCCCAGTCTAAAGCGAACGAAACAAAAAAGATACAGGGAAAATAAACTTTTTTTTTCGTTTCTTTTTTTTTCCCTACTATCTTTTTAGGCGTTACCGTATGTCAGCGCTTGTAAAATATTCGAAAAGGAAATTCATTTGGGCATTTTATTTTCCAGATTTTGTTTCTTTATAACCCGGTTCTATGAAAGATTGTCACGCATTCGACACCAAGGTCAAATTGTCTCGATTCATGCAGGTAAATACGATTAAAGCTTTGAATGACATTATGCTGAATTTTTATACCTCCGGAAAAATTAAATGAAAAATAAAAAGTTCAATCTGCAACAATCATAGCTCGGATACTTTAACTGCCATATTAATTCATTGATATGCATTTTATCGTGCGTAAGCAGTCCTGTGTATTCATATTATTCTTAATCAATATAGGTTCATTGACGGGGGATATTTTTTAATGACAGAGACGCAGTTATGTATTGATACGGATCATAACAGGTTGATTATCCAATTAATGTTTTAGGTCCTTTCTAATATTCAGTCCGGGAGATTTTTTTATTTATACTGTTAATATCAGTATTTTAAGTTTACGTAATGGCGTTTTTATCAACTATTCCTTTTATTCAATTAATTTATTTAATTTGCAACGATAATGAGTTTTCGCATATTCATAACAATTTGAATGTAACTAAATGTCTTTGTTCCAGAGATCTTTGCAATAGTAATGTTGCAATAGTAACAAGAATATTCCGATGAAGAAGAATATTCGAGAATATTCTCGTTAACTAAAATTGGAAAAAATCATTACAATGTCACGCAGATTAGATGTGAATGAGTAAATTCAAAAATATTAGGTATAGAATCAGAATACGCAATAACGTAAATGTATTATTGCTCAAAACAAAAAAAAAAAAAAAAAACAAAAAAAAAAAAGGTTCTTAAAAAAAGTTTGAGGATACAAAACCGTTTTCAGAAAAGAGATTGTTCTTGGAAGCAGTGCTGGAGTTTTTATGCACAATTTAATTGCAAATGAAGTTTTTGAGAAGAATGTTCTTAAAATTAAATTAAAGATCTTTTTACAAACACTTTTAAGACTGCAGGAACCAACTGGCGCTCAAATACAATTAATTGGTTCTGCAATCTGCATCATGATAATGCTCCGGTCCACACATCTTGCATAGTGACTTAGTGTTTGGCAAGACCCAACGTCGCAAAGCTGCCCCCACTACCGGATAGGTCAAGCCACGACATGTCAACGGCGGACATTTTTCTATGGGCTCGGTTAAAGTTCAGCTTAAAGGATTATCGTTTCGACAATCTAGAGAATTTAGAACAACATATGGACCCGTCTGAACAGAAATCTAGTTGAAAACGTCCAGGAGGGTATCAATCGATACAAGAATCGTTTTAACGGGTAGTTAATACAATAGCCAGGTTATTTTGAAGAATATTAAGTGCTTGTAAAATTACGTTTAAGCAAACGAACCCTATGGAATAAGTGTCATTACTTTCTGCACAAGTCTTGTAGTTTTGCATAAACACTGCGTAGGTTAATCCAAATTTTCAATGCATCATTCGACGATCACTCTGTTTAGCAACCAATCCGAAGTAACAAAGTTACCCTATAGTTTTGCTAAGTACAGTTCTAACACGAACTTTTGATAGTTGGAAGCTTCTGCGCATGGCAGAAAAGAACGAATCCGTTCGAGTTATAGGGGAATTCGTTTTGCCGCGTTTATTTAGTACGCGAATCAGAATGTTTGCTTTACTTTTTCTTGAAAGTAACTAAATTTAAAAACTGGCATATAGCATCAGTTCGGAATAAATCGAGTATTCTAAAATAACTAGAACGAGAACAGAAACAGCACTTTTTATATACCTGCAGTACCTCCTTGAACACAAATGGATTCTTCTTGGCACGCTGCCAGGGAGCGTGCTCTGGATGACGGTAGAACTGTAAGTAAACCAAAAAAGTAAGAGTCTTAATTAATTGAAAATCAGGTATTTTTGCTATTTTCTCTTTTTTTTCCTAGTAAGGTACTGAAAATTGGAGTAATATTCATTTAAGTTACGAAATGAGAACTTAAAAATGATATTTTGAAAGGAAAGAATCAAAGTAAATTGATGACTGTTTTTTTTCCCTGTTTTTTTAGCTGTTACATGAATTTATTTTATACATCTGTGCTTGTCAGAGTTTGAATTCATTTTATAATTATTTACATTTATTTCAATTTTGCAGTACATACTATTAAGGTACGGCAAAGAATTATTCCTAACTATTCTATCAAGACATACTGCAAAGTTCCTACTTATAACTACAAATATAACTGGTTGCTTTAGAATTAATTAGTAACGCAAAGGTAACTTTTTCCATTTTCCGTGAAATAAATGGGATAACTGGTTCAAATTGAAATAATTACCGAATACATAGAAGTTCTGTGTATCTATTATAACTATGTATTCTAACTACTTGCTGATGGCACAGCTTTCAAAATAATTCGAGAGTAAATGAAATACTTTAATTCAACTCTATTGTATAGAAATGTTCTTCTTCATCAAAATTTATTTTAAGTACAGCCTGATTTTCCGCTAATTATGTTTCAATTAACATTGCAATTCCCATGTAACTATGTTTCGTAAATGTTGGCCATTATGATTAAAATTTATTTATTTAGCTTAATATCGCTAGATTTAGAACAAATTATTCTTCACTCTATGCTTAAAAATTTAATTTACAATATCAAATTTTCTCTAACAATGAAGTCAAGAGCGCATTACAATGAAATTCTTCTTATTTAGAAATATTTACGTCACTTTTAATTGCTACCGGTTTCAAGAAAATAATTCAATTGAGCCTGTGAAATTTGCATGACTAAAGATAACTGTTTCACCTTTTAATTACTTATCATCTCTACGAATTTATTTAAATTCAAAGTTTACTTATTTTCAGAAAGAATTAACGAAAATAAATACTTTTCTAAACAGGTACCGGGGAAAAATCAGTCATAGCCAAAATTTAAGGAATGAAATTACATAAATAAACATGCGTTTAATTTGTCGCTCAATATTTGTATTAGTATGTTGTTGAATATCTATTATGTCAGGGTGCTTTCATAAGACTCGATGCACGCGGACGATCCGGATGCGGTCAAGCAAATGAGCAAATTATAAATTTATTTCGTAAATAGCAATACCAAGAGAGAGAACTAGCATAAGAGAACTTTCCGTTGAAATATTACTTTTCTTTTTAGGCAGTAATTTTTTACGTAAAAATAAAAGGGGAAAATTTTCATTTTGCCCCAATGTATGGACCAAAATAAAAATGTTCTTGGAATTTCGGTAATTTGATTAAAACTAAGGCTTAATTTGCATGAGAGCTAGCGAGAGTTTAGCTTCTTCTCAATTTTATGTAATTTTTTACACATTAAAAGTAATTTAGATTATTTATGCATTAAAATAAGTTCTGAACACAACAGGCCTCCCGGACTTTGTCTATCTTAAAAAGGAAGGCATTCGGCTTAACTAAAAACCACTGACCATTTTATGTACTCATATTACTTTAAACAGGCTAAATATAAGGAGCCGATGTGGACCACCAGAGGATCTAAAAGGTTAAGTGCAATTCTAACCCCTAGGACATGACCAGAGAAAATGCTAAACAGACGAATAACATCCATGCCCTATTCGGATTCAAACCCGGGTGCTCGGCGCGTAAACCTTGTGCTCTAGAGACTGTTCGGCTATACCAGGGGTCTCCAAACTTTCCAGCCTTAGGGCCATATTGATTACTCCAGTAAATTCCAAGGGCCAAAACCATATTATCATTAATTGTTGCCGGTGGTAAAAAGTTGAATCAGTCCACTAGTGGTGTAAAATATGATTACTTTTTTGCCAGATGCCATTAGCGACGGGGAAGCTGATGTATTTTCTGTATCGTATGGGTATCCGTTATAATGGGGTACCCGCATCGTATCGCCATAGTAATCATTGATTACAAAAGTAATGAAATACACAAGTAATCATTGATTACTTTTTTCTTCAGTAATCGTTACTTCGGTTCCTAACGAGTACTCAAGTAACGAATGAGTATTTTTTTACATGAAAAAAAAAGTCCGAAAAAGTACGCCACGTTTAAAAAAGGCTGCAAATCGAACTAAAGTCCGCAAAACGGCAACACTGCATATTATTAATTTTCCTGTCATTATCTGTAATTTCTAGATTAGTCGTAGAGTACGAGCGAGCCATGAGGAGTAACGTGACAGGACATCTGGTGGACACAAGCAGAAATAGGTAGTACCTTCTATCCCTAACAGATGGCGCTAATAGCACTTACAGAATAATCTCGTTGGTTCGATAAAGTTCTGGTGTCTTCCACTCACTTCTAGATGGCAGTAAGTGAAATATATAAGAAGGCTAGTGGCGCAACCACAAGTCAGTTCCTATGACACTGCTGTGAAATAAAATAGTGCGTACCTCCTTAAAACGTGTTTGTGCGTGTTTAAGTTTAAGACATCTTTGTAACAATATTTTTATTTGAATTGTTGCTTTTGTGTGTGATTTAGTAGAATGGAAAAGAAGCGAAAAATTGATAGTGAATGCAGAAAATTCAAAGATCAGTGGAACATTCAGTATTTCGTAATTGAGTCCAATAACAAGGCGCTATGTTTGATTTGCAATGAAAGCATAGCCGTTCTCAAAGAATATAACATTAAACGTCATTATGAAGCAAAACATTTTCAAAATTACTCAAAATATACAGGAAGTTTGCGGACAGAAAAATTCGAAGCTATGAAGCGCGCATTGAAATCGCAGAAATCTTTATTTACAAAACTCAAAACTGAACAAGAGGCTGCAACTCGTGCCAGCTTTCGTGTGGCTCTTGAAATTGCAAAACGTGGAAAACCATTCACCGATGGAGAAATGGTCAAAGAATGCATAATCGCAGTAGCCGAAGAAATGTGCCCTGAAAAGGTAAATTTATTAAAAACTGTCAGTATGTCAGCAAACACTGTGGCTCGAAGGGTAGAAGACATCGCTGAAAATATATCCTCTCAACTGTTCAACAAAAATGGACATGTTGAGTGGTTTTCTTTGGCCTTTTATGAGTCAACGGATGTGTCAGATACTGCTCAGGTGTTGATTTATATTCGAGGAGTAGATAAAAGCTATGAAGTGCATGAAGAACTTCTTGATATGTATAGTATTCATGGCACAACTACTGGTTCAGATATTTTTAAAGGAGTTGAAATGGCCATTAAGCAAAAGAACCTTCGATGGAAAAACTTGAAATGTATTACAACTGATGGAGGCAAAAACATGAGTGGGAAAGATAAAGGAGTGGTCGCTCTTGTGTCAAAGGCTGTAGAAAATGACGGTGGTTCAAAACCAATAGTCTTACATTGAATCATTCATCAACAGTCTTTGTGCGGAAAATGTTTGGATATGTCTGAAGTTCTGAAACCAGTCATATCAACTGTTAATTTTATCAGATCTTTTGGGCTGAATCACCGACAATTCGTGCAATTTATTAAAGAGATTGGAGAAAATGACTTACCTTATCATACTGCCGTACGTTGGCTTAGTTGTGGGAAAGTCCTTCAGCGCTTTTTTGAACTTCGAGCAGTGATCGAATTTTTTTTGAATGAAAAGCATCGCCCTCTTACTGAATTGCAAAACAACGCATGGCTGTGGAAGTTAGCATTCTATGTTGATTTGACAAAACATGTGAACGAACTGAATTTGAGATTGCAAGGAGAAAACCAGCATCTTCCTGATTTATACAATAATATCAAATCATTCCGGAAGAAATTGATACTGTTTCAATCACAACTACGAAGTAAATGTTTTTCACATTTTAAAACATGTGAAATATTTAGCCACACCACTGAGACCGAGTTTCCTATCGATTTTGCAATCGAAACTTTGAGTGCTTTGAAAATAAATTTTGATACTCGTTTCTCGGACTTTGATGCCATTGCGAATCAAATTAAGATTTTTCAGAATCCTTTTGATACTGACATTGAAACCCTAGCCCCGGAACTTCAAATGGAAATGATTGATCTACAGTGCAGTGATATAATTAAGAACAAATATCAAAACTTATCTTTGTTGGAATTTTATAAGTGTCTTCCACTGACACAATTTGATAATTTGCATAAATTTGCTCGTGGGCTGTTTTCTGTTTTTGGTACTACTTATTTGTGTGAGAAGACCTTTTCCAAAATGAAGTACACAAAAAATGTTTACAGATATAAATTAACTGATGAGCATCTTAAATCTCTTTTAATAATTGGTACAAGTAAAATTAGTCCACAACTACAAACTATTGTCAGTGGAAAATCTCAATTACATAAATCTCATTAGTATTTCATATGTCGTTATGCTTGTTATAAGTTATCTTTTCATTTAAAATGTATAAAATGTTAGTTGGATTCATTTCAATAATTTGTTAGTTAGTAAATAATAACCTACAACAATGTTATGAGTAGTTAGCCCATGACCATATCAATGTAGATGTCATATTAATAATTATTCAACATAAAAATAGATTACTTCAGTAAACTTAATTTAATTTGCTATAAAAAATAAATATGTTCTCTAGAAGGAGTTTTCTTTTAAGTATGCTAGCTCTCCGCGGGCCGGACAAAATCTGTCCGCGGGCCGGATGTGGCCCTCGGGCCGTAGTTTGGAGACCCCTGGGCAGCTTAAAGGGGGAAATATGTGTAAAGGTCTCAAAAAATTTAAAAAAATCTTCATAAATCGATTCTACAACTATTCAATAATATACCCTGAAAATTTCAAAGCAAAATTCCAAGTCGTTTCTAAGTTATAAGCAGTTGAGCGAGCGCCTCTTTTGGAGCAGTTGAGCAGGTAGTCCCTCTTGAATGATCTGAAGGGTATTAGAGAACGTTAGCAGATGTCCTTTTATTTTTTTTAATAATTGAGACCTTGGATAGAAATTTCCATAAGTATTAGTATTTATAAGTATAAAAAAATTGATTCATTACTACCTTAAATTTACCTTCAATACCACTCTTTTTTTTTCAAACGCGTTTTTCTCGAAACAAATTTTTCGAAATTGCGTACACTCTAACTCGTAGAGTTTTTGATCAATCCTTATCAAATTTAGCATACATTTTCTTTATACATACACGCTTTAGTTGAACTAGAATCATTAACCTATCTTCATTTTTACTTTTTTTATTGTAAAAAAAAAAAGAGTTAAAAAAACGGTTAAAAATCGTACTTAATTTTCCCCATATTCTAAAAAAAATCAATTTTTTGTGATGATTTTAGTTCAACTAGAAGAGACACTTATAATAAAAATAGATTAAAAAAAATGATTTCTGATAAAAGTTGTGACCTCCAGGATGTACGCAAACTGCCGACCCGGGTGGCGACTTACAATGTGTAGCAGCCGATATCTCCGGGATTTTTCAAGAAAAATGTTTGAAAATTTCAGTAAATATTCTTCAGTATATCTATAAAATAACCTCAAAATCTCAACAAAATATATTTATTCTTTATACGTTAAAAAAATTCATGAAAATTGCTCTTAATACTAATTTTCCCCCTTAAGCAGGTTTAAATCAACCAAGATTAAATGCACTTTCATTAACTTTAGCTAAAAATTTTTAATTAGGATTTCTTCTAACAAGGATTAAGCTTTCCTTTAAAAGAAGATTTTAGAGAGAATGAATTCTCATAATTCATCGTCTCTGACAACAAATCCCTGAGTTTTAATTTGAGTTTAATTGCTAATTTTCTGTGACCAGGTCTCATGCTGTTTAACATGTATGGGGTTGATAAATTTTCTCAATATTAATATTGTAGCGAGCAACATCAGATAATTTTGCTAGTAGTTTAATAAACAAAGCCGGAAAGTTACAAAATAACCTATAATAAATATAAGAGGTCAGTTTTCTTAGAGAAAATTATTATTATTCATTAATTTACGCATCACTTTTTGGAAAAAGAAAAATAAAGATATTCGGAGTTTTCTTATTGCAATATTTTCTTTCTACCCAGAGAGCCTATGTTGGGCATGAATGAACGAAATTGGAACACCTCAGGTCGAAGTAAAATCGCTATGGAACAAGATATTCCGACACTTTATTTCAGTAATGGTTGTTCGAGCTTAGGTCATAACCGAAAATATAACTTGTAGCAGCGTAACATTAGCAGGCAGGTAACTCGTTTCGGAAAACATTTTGCTAGTCATTTAGATATATTTATGCCTATTAATATCCGTTTGTGCTCCCAAATAGGCTAGAAAATTACAGCGATTACTGTCGTGTTCCCGTTTACTTTGAAAAAGACGAGAGTAGATATTGCTGCAGTTTGAAGTATTAGGAGCCGATGCAGTGAGATAAATGTATTTTTGGAATTCCTTCGAAACCAAGAAATAGTTTAATGAGCACGAACACAATGGAGCTCTTGGTGTCACACATAAAAGAACAAAAGATTTCTCTTATCTTGATTTGGAGAAGGAAAAAAGAAGGCGATACCATTAAACTACATTTGTTACTTATGAATTGTTTAAATTTAAAGAAAATTACTCTGAAGGCGAAAAATGTCTACAATTCAAACGTCAATGCAAGGTCACTGGATATCAGGTCACTATACTCTTAGTGTCATGATCATCAAGTGTAAAATAAAAATTTCCTTTAAAATTTAAAAGATATAGCTGCATAAAATGTGCACCTATCAGTCATAGATTCATTTTTATACGGACTAAAGTATATTATAGAAATAAGTTTTATCCAAAAAAGGTAACCGTCGAAAATGGTTACTGAAGGTTACTTTATATCATGTCTCAGTGTGGATAGTGCACTACACAATAGCCTCGTCATTTCATATTCCTGATAGTTTTGGAACTTCAAACAAAATTGACGCTAGTTACATATAGTTGACCATACTATACCGAATTGTGGTATAGTATCATTGACTCATATCAGTAAAAAATTACTTGTTATAACTAACTTAAAATTGAAAACTGCTCGCCAGAAATGATTTTATGAATAATTGAAGAAGAAGTCTATCTAGTCAAGTCGAAGAGAAAAATCTTCGAGCGCAACAAGATTTAGAGTCAGAGATCTTTTCATTGTCAACACTATGTCTTGTTCACCATGTCGATGAAGAAAAGTCGACGAGTGAAAAATATTGCTTGCCAGAGCCGAAAAGAATTAATGAAAGGAGGATTAATTAATGAATTAATAAAAAAGTATTTTCCTTAATAGTATATGCACCATAGTTGTTGTTGTTACTAATACCATTTGAATACTCTGAAGTTCCACTTTCATAGCATCAGAAATTAAGGCAGCTGGGAGCGATTTCTGAGGTACCTTAAAGGCATGAGTTTGCCTTTAGCCTCCACTGATAGTTGGTAGCGCCAATTCATATTCCTAAGTTAGAAAGTACTGAAGACTAGGGAAAGCATAGCAGCTTTATGACATACTGAGTAAATATTTACGTGATCCCATGTCTGACACTCTAATTGCTCAATTTGAACAGTCCCTTGCTCAACTTACTTCACCTAATAGGGTAAGTTGTGCATATTTGAGCTTTTTCGTAGGATTGTAGCTCTTTAATCAGATTTTTTAAGAAACATTTCCAATTAGACTTTTGGAAAGGAATAAACTACCTGTCTAACAGAACACATTTTAAGGAATATTGACTCATCGTTTGTTGTTGTCGAGTTTTTGCGCGAAGCGAGGAAGAATGGGTGTGCTACTCCTGAGTCTAACCGGGCCTTTTTAAGCAGGAATCCGACTTCCGCCCCTATAGAGGTCTCAATTTTTGAACCAGCTCCCATATGAGAGATCGTCCTCCAGTACCCTGCACCCATCGACCGACCAGAGGACTTTTGCACTCACAAATTTAGCGAGCACGTGCTCTAGACCGACGGGTAAAACCCAGAATTTTTCGATCCCGATGTGCAGGTCACTGCTCCCCCCCCCCCCATGGCCCTGTATGCCACGGCCCCTGCAATGTATTTTGCAGCACAGATTTAACGAGCACATACATTATACAAGGGTATCATAGCACAGATTGTTAAAAAAATCTGACAAAAAAGAAGTAACGACATTTTCAGAATCACGCTTGCTTTCTGGAATATGCACAGTAAAGGAATTGATTTCTAATTTCATAATCTAAGTATTAATGTTTTGATTTGACAGACTTGAAAATTTATTCTCTAAAAAATGTACTTTAATTATTTGGGTAAAAACCCTTTGCAATAAGACACAAGCAATCATGTTTCTCAAAAGTCATTTTCAGCCATAACTTCCCATAAAAGTAGAAAAGAAAAAAAAAAGTATAAAAATTGATGAAAGTAGGCTTAAAGTATCGTATAATTATTCTTAAAAATAAGAAAAAGTCAAAAATCTGTTAAATAATTTTATAAATATTAAAAAATAAAGAAATCAAAAGTAGGGTTTTGAGATGGGGAAAATGTGTCGGTCAGTCTGTTTGTCCCCCTAATAGCTTTTGAAGAATTTCTCCGATTCGAAAGGTTTTTTTTTTTTTTAATTCGAAATATCTCGGCAAGGACACCTCATTACCATATTTCACTTTTAGGTTTTGTCAATTTTTTGTTCAATTTTGAACATTTCTAAAAATATCAATTAGTGCTAATGGGCAAAAATAATGAAAATTATGTAAGCTCTGGGCATAAGATCCAAGTTCCTTTGAACAAGTTTATTGGAAGAAGCTTTCAGCGGGAAATATTTTTTGATTCGAACAACTTTTCTTCAATTTTGAACAATTTTTAAAAAAAAAATGGCGCCTACAATTTTAATCCTATGTAAATTCTGTTCTAACAGGCGGATTTATTTGGAACAAACAAATCGGAAAGATGTTATGACCTAGAACATGTACAGATACGAATTTCATCCAGAACTAAACGAGCCTAGTTTTCCACAAAACTTTTTGACCTGGATTTTTAGTGTTACTTCCGAATGAATTAATGAGCAAATGAGCGAGTGAATGAATAAATAAATAAATGAGCGAGTGATTGAATAAATGAAAAAGGGACTGAATATTTTTAAAACGTTGACAAAGGTATATTTGAAGCAATTAAGAACTGAAGCTAAATGTGAAATAAAGAGAGAGAGGTAGCTAGATTATCAATTTTATATTGGTGTCTACGGGAATCTAGTCTCGTATAGTTCTGGACGGAACTTGTTAAAACAGGAAATGAAGATGCGCTTGAATCAGAAAGTTCACTTTACTTCTAGAAAACACAACAATGTGGAATGTCGAAAAATTAAAACGATTAAGTGACTGAATAAATTCAAAAGCTATTTCATTTGACAAAATACAAACTAATCAATTAATTAATTGAATAGTAAGTAAATATTGCTAAAAGCTACTGTTTTGCTATTAAAACTATAGTGAAACGAACTTTCCGTTTGGAATTCTTCATTTAATAAGTGAGCTTATTGCACATTTAATGACAACATTAGTAAACGAACAACAACATTAATCTTAATTAAATGCTTTTGAAGTGTTTCCTTCAGTTCAAGAGATGGCTCCATCGAGAATAGCATTATGTACGTGTCCATTTTTGATTTTAAAACGAACAATACAATTATAGTATAAAACGGTGTATTTAACATTTACGTGCATTTATTGAACTTTTTAAAGATTGTAGCTCTATTTCAATTTTAGTCGCAGTGTTTCTCCTCAGAATCGGAAATAAAATAAATTGTTGATAAAATTAGGGCATTACTTATCAATTTATTCATGTGCATGGTAACATTTTTTCATACACTTAAAAATTTCTGTGAAAAAATAGTAAAATAACAATTTATTTGATTGTTATTTTACCATATTTAATTACAACAGTCAAGTAACCATTAGAAAGAGGGTAATCAAACCGCTGATTGTGGAAAAAATCGTAGTTTCTCTGTTTCTCCTAAAGAATGTTTAATTAACCGTAATTTACGAGCGCCACCTAGGTCTCGTAGTCAATACGGATAAGGATCAGGCGTCCATCTTGGTTGTGAATCAAAAATGTGTGAAGATTAGAATTACATCGCATAACATTGTATAGTTTTTATCTGAAGGGGGGAAATGAAGAGAAGATGAAGTTAGTAATACTCATAAAAACTAGTTGTGGAAACATATCCCATTTAATTACTTTTTGATATTGCATTTTTATTTTTCTCAGAATAAAAAAAACTTCTCAAAATCTTGGAAAGGTACCTCTTGGCAAAGCATGGAAGCGCTAACTTTCCACCAAGGAGGTCCGGTGTTTTATCCCAGTCTCCGGCAGACCTCCTGCTCCACCATTTCCTCGCACCTCCTTTCCGCCACAATATAATAGCTATTAATGATTTCTACGCCTCGAAGATGCTACGCATAAAGTTAATTACCATAGCCTGCAGTATGTTATCATAAGTGCTACTAAATAGTTATGAAACCAAAAACTTTTGTATCTACGGCTTTTTAACCAAGCTGATTGGAAACAGTTTAGAACCCGTAAAGATGCAAAAATGTTCCAAACCGTAAATTTAACGGTTAATTAGATGGACAGACAGCTGCCGGCTATTTAACCGTAATTTCATGTTGAAATTTCTAACTGTAGCTCAGACAGTATCACGCGGCATAGAAGATCAGTTTTAAGAAAAACTCCTTGAATTTCACTGGAGGAAAGACCATATCTGAGATACTGAACCTTTTTTTCCTCGCTCTTTCAGGTCACCTACAGTTCGACCACGGAATTTTGACATTTACATATTTCTGCGCATGGCAGAAAAGAATAAATCAGTTCGAGTTTTAAGGAAGTTCGTTTTTTGTTTATTTAGTCCGCGAATCAGAATGTCTGCTTCTCTGTTTGTTGAAAGCAACTAAATATGGCATATAACATCAGTTCGGAAGAAATCAATTCTACTAAACGAACTAGAACGAGAACAAAAATTGCGCATTCCTTATACCCGCAGTTCCTCCGTTGAACATGACTGCATACTTCTTCGCACACTGCCAGGCAGATCGCTTTGGTTAATGGTAGAACTGTACACAATGTCATGTTGTTACACGGGTAGCAACATGAGTTATCAATGTTCAGTGACGAGTAGCAACAAATCTATAGTAAAATAAGATATATTTATGTGCCGTTCTTTGTTAATGTCGGCGAGTTCACCGAATAAACTGTACTTGAAAGAATTAAATGACATTTGCTTGTAAAAAAGAAAAATAATAATTTATTATTTTTACAAAAGTTCTGCGTACGGAGACTGTTCTTGAGGTTAAGGATAGCTGTACTAAATTTTAAAAAAATGCTTTATATATTTGTTAACATAAACGTTACTATATGTTAAAAGAATAATTTATTTTTCATTCTAATATAAAAATAAACAGAAATCATTTTATAAAATAAGCAAAAAGCGAATATTTTTTAGAAAATACATTAAAATACTCAATTGTGGGCGAAAGAAACGAAGAAATGAAGGTAGTCTAAAATGAGCTTAACGATCAGGACAAAGTGGAAGAATTTTCTTTCAAGCACATTTTAAACATTTACGCAGGTAACATGCACGTAACATGGGCAGTTCGTGGTATAATTTCTAGAACGTGCCGCCACGTGCAGTCATAATATCATGTTTATAACAGTTCTAAAAAGAATTAGGGGAACTTACCACTACGTGCGCAGATATCAGACAGAACTTTAGGTTGGAACAGTTTGAATTACCTTCGAAAAGTTATCTCGCAACAAAGTCCCTTCTATACTTTAGTTATTTTCACGTAATCATCAGTTATCTTTTCAACAGTTTAGTAACTTTAAGCTAACATATTTTTCAATAACTTGGAAATTTTCGTTCATTAATTTAATTAGATACAAAAAGAAAGTGACTTACGAAATCAGATTAAATCAAATAATAAAATTAATTAACTTAATTAATATTTAAAAATAAAAAATTGAGAACAGGGTTATGGAGATGGGGGAAATGTGTGCATGTTGGCCTGTCTGTCTATTCGTTTCTAACAAATTTATGTAAGTAACAAATTTTGACGGAGTGACGTGGTTCGAAAAAACACTATTTGTTCGAAAATCTCTGCTAGGACACCACATTTCAATGCTTCATTTTTTTAATTTGAAAAAAGTTTAAATCTATTTTGAGTTTTAAAAAACTTAATTTAGCAGAAAGCTGCCACTTTTTTGAGTTGCTCCGCTCAGACTTCTAAATACTTGATCCGGCTCCGCTCTGTGTTCCGAACAATTTTAATAGATTACATTATTTTTCTTTTTTATAGTGAGCTTTTTTTTATATGGAAAGAAATTTTTAAAAAATCGGAACATTGGAGCGTAACAATTTTTTCCCCGTGTTCTGCTACACTTTCAAGCAAAATCTCATTACTCCATTGCTCCGCCCTCTTGTTCCATTCTTTGCTCCAAATCTCTGCATTCAGCCCCTACGAAGAAGTTTGAATTCACTCGAGATAAAGAAATAACAGTGTTTTAGTTTAATTTGCGAAATTTGACCGTCACGCGAAGCAAAAAGATTGTACCTGACTGTCTTGATTTTTAACACATAGTGGTAGTTAGTTTTTCTCACCCTGGTCAATTTGGAAAAAAAAAATCAATATAACCCCCTGTAATATTTAATCCATTCTACGTCATTGTACATTCTTGAAGCTATCTTGTTGGCACGTTTCCATACGTCTTATATAAATAAAAATTAAAACATGTACATAGACTATCATTGATTGTAGTAAGATGTTGGATTGTAAAATCATACTTCAGTACAGTTAAGTTTTCGTTATAGAACTAAAAGGTAGTTTTGGAAACATGTAACAGGGTAACAGGGGTTGTAGGGAGTGGTTGTAGGGGTCACAGGGTTGCGCGAGGAAGTAACAAGTGGAAAAGAGAACCCCAAAGTTGGTACCTTCATTAAAAAAAAATATATTAATAATTTTAAAAAATAAGTAAATATTTTTTTAATGTAAGATAAATATGTTAATAAGAAAATCTTTAACATTTTATGTATGAAATGTGGAAGCACACCGTTTTTTTGTATATATTTCAAGAACTAAGCTATCATTGAGTGTAGTAAAATGTTGGATTGTAAAATCACACTTCAATATACTTAAGTTCTCATTACAGAACTTAAAAGCAGTTTTAGAAACATGCAACATGTGTTGCTCGAGGAAGCATTAAGTGGAAAAGAGAACACCAAAGTTGGTCCCTACAATTTAAAAAAAATAATAAATTTTTCCCAATGTAAGAGAAATATGTTAATAAGAAATTATTTAACATTCTGTGTATGAAATGTGAAAACACACCTTCTCAGTTGATTAAAACACCCATGCATCATCAATGCAGCAGATAAGACCGGACTCAAGTCAACACTGAATCGATTAACTCCGCCCCTTTAAAAACATTGGTATACCTTCCCCATAATCAACAAATTCGGCGCGAAACATGACAATAGCACCAGAAAAAACACCATCACAGAACAATCAGTCTTTGTGCATGCCCAAAGGCGCCTTTTCGTTCCTTCCTAACCAGCAGGAAAATAAAGACAACTGTAATTATGACAAGATTTACAACGAAGACTCGTGAGTTACAAGACAACGAAACACGTGTGGTCTTTGGAACTATATAGCAAAGCGAAGTTCTCTTTTATTTATTTACTTATTTATTTATTGCACTTGTCGCTCTATTTTAAAGCAATTGATCAATACTAACGTTACGCGTCTCCTTTGTTTCCACATTCCAAGCGTAGTTTCAAAGACAGTTGTCATATTTATTGCCTTAAAACATTTTTTGTTTATTTATTTTTTAAATTTCTAATGGGCTGCTTCACTTCTGACAATTGTAGACCTAGTGTGTTCCCGAGAGACTGTTACCATCTCTTTTAGCGGCACCACAGTGAGTGTAGTACCATCTCCGCATGAGAATTTTGACGTCCGGTTGCTCCACCTGAAAAGGCGAGCACCTGGACTCTGTTGATGCGAAATTGCTCTAGGAATTTAATTTAGCCAAGAGCATCCAAGCCAAATGTCTACTCAAGGGATCATTGACATGCCGCATAATCATACGACATTGGGCCGACGATTTTCTGAATTTCGAAAATCCACCGACACTGCCAGGCTCGATCCTCTGACCTGGGGCGTACGAGCTCCACGCCTTACCACGACGCCACCATGTCGGCTTTTTGTTTACTATTATCACCGATTTGGATCAGTCACTGTTTTGAACTGCTCCACAACAGCTCCGCACTGACTTCTAAGTACTTGCTACGACTCCGCTCTAACCTCGCTCTAAGCTCGAAGTAATTTTAATAAAAATCACATAATCTATTGCTTTTATTTAGTTATTTTATTAATAGGTATGCACATATGTGATAAAAACTGAAGGAGCTGTTTATAAAGTATTTTTTTTTACCAATAAATATACAATATATTAAATTCACAGTGTTAAAACAATATATGACCTCCTCCCCCTTAAAAAAAGCCCTCACCTGTTGTATGTTTCCACATGAAGTTAACGAAAAAAAAGGGGATTAGAGAGGTAGAACTTTTTTTTTTCTCAAGATCCGAGCAAAATCGCGTTATTTCGCTGTTTTACACTTCTACTCCAAGCTCCATTCCAGATACCTGGTTATTATTAATCTTATTATATTTATTTATTTATTAATGCAAGTGTGTTTTTTTTAATTATTTTTTTTATTTTTCGAGATACAGCGCTAGAAAGTAATTAGAATTTATTTGGAATTAGGTCTGTTGAAATCGTGCAGTTCTTTGAAATTTGGGAAAACTAGTTTATCTTGTCTTGCATTCTACCAATTAAACATCCCTCCCCGAACAAAAAGTAGACAAATAAATAAAATTAACTCAATAAAATAAATAAAATAAAGCAAAAACGTGCTATCAGCCAACTGCCAAAATTCACCAGCCTTTTAGAAAATCTATGACTCAATTACTCTTGTTAAAAAACAAACGAATATGTACGTATATACCTTAATTCGAAGTCGAGGTTCTAAAGACGCAGCCAAATTGCTTTTATCCCACCAATATGAGGCAAAAAGGAAGAAGAAGAAAAAAAAAGTTCTCAGGACCTATTGCCACCTGTCAGGATCAACATTTAATTTACTATAAGGGATCATTCATAAATGATGTCACGCTTCGAGGGGGGAGAGGGGGGTTCGTGAAATTGTGACAAAGTGTGACAAGGGAAGGGAGGGGGTAACAAGAAGTGTGACATCAAGCGTGACATGTGACGAAGGGGGGGGGGGTCAAATATATGGGGAAAAAGCGTGACATCATTTATGAACGGCCCCTAAGCTCACTTTATTTGGCTCTCACAAGTAGACGTTCGATGATTGAATGATTAATAGCATAAATAGGGGTGAGGGCAGCAGGTTCGCCTCTCAAAGAATGTACTACAATGAATATTGGCTCAGTTTTTCAATACAAGAAGTTCTCTTTTTTAATGTTTTTCCTCAACAAGAAGAAATGAACTTTCAAGATCTCTCGTTAACATAATAAAGCATAGACCTATTGATTGCGTCATCACGGTTAGCTCAATTATGCTGTTGCAACCAATACTGATGTGTTATGTTTTGAACATAAGGGGATCCAGGCGATCCAGGGAAATGTGCATAAACCAAAGTAACTCCCAAAAATATATTTTAGATAACTTTCTGTACTTTTGTTCTCCTATAAATCAAATTTAGCACTGTAACATGGTGCAAGTCTTTATTTCAAACCACTGCGTTAGACGGAACTTTTTCCTGGTGCGTACGAATTCCGAGAGGAAGAGTCGGTTGGATAAAAGTCTTTAGATGCCATGCTAGGATTGATAATATGGACTATAATGCCATACTGGAGTTGACAATATGACTTAAAAGCAAGGGCTCTGGAGGGAGGGCTATACCCCCCTCGCCCTTTTTTCTGACATTTTTTTTTCAATTATAGTTTTTAACTGATTTTTTATGTTAATAGAAAATGATGTATTTCCTTAACCTGTTGCGATATAGATTATTGTTTCAAAGTACAATAATGAATGAGAAATTCTAGCTAATTGGAGATAAGACTACGAGCATATGTTTTAGTTTCATTAACCAAAATTAATACCATGCTGGAGTTATATACAGAAGTATTTTACACAGCGAGTAATTTTGCTTTTTGTTTCTCTAAGAATCCTAATTTTAACATTAATATGCCTTTGAACTAAAGTTCAGTTATCCAACTTAAGAAATTACGCTATGTTTGATACTTTCTTAATAGGATAGAACATCGCTCCTTATCGATTAATTTTTCATTATTTTCCTTTCTCTTGCATAAACAGCAGTACCTTCACCTTTTCGTTCCCCCCTTTTAATAGTTATTATTTTCGCCTTTTAAGAAGCACCTTCTATATTTTAATACTTCTCTTACACCCACTTGATTTTATTTTAGTTCCCACAATACTTTGGCAGCTATAATACCAAAAAAAAAAAAAAAAATCAAATAAGAATGGGGTTGCTTTATTGAACCCAAACATTGTTTTAAAGAACTTGAATTCAAACGCATCTTTCCTTTGACACGCAACGGGGTTCTAAAGCCAAGAACTGCTTGGTCTTCTCCTCTCTGAAATTTCAGCTTCCCATGCATGAAAGCTGCCTATTTTCTTTCTCAGAGAGATTATAGAATTTCTATTGGAATGGAGAAGTAAATAGAAAATACAATACAGCAAGTCCTTTAAAAGAGCAAGATTTCGTCTTACTTCACTATTGTTGGTAGCTGTAGTTCAACTTTAGTATGACAGAAGTCCGTTTTGAGAATATTATTACTTACAGAGCATTTTCCTGGATATGCTACCAAGTTATAAATTTTGTTAAAAAATTACAGCTATTTTATCATTTTTGAAAATTGAAATTTCTTTTTCTGCAGCACTTAGTGCGTTAGTAACTTTGACAGGTGATTAATGTACTATTTCCACTAATGGTATCGTATTACCATTAAAGGATTGACAATCTGGCTAAAGAGGATATCTTTCAGGTTATGTCAGTTTCAAGAAGTGTTCCGCCTGACCATGAAATAGAGGTCCCCCCCTGAACAAGTGCCATGACGAATCTTTTTATGTGTAATGGGCGAGAAAAAAACGAATGCGCGTTTTTATGGCCACTACTTCAGTGCTGTTTTAACGCTATTTTTATTCTTGTGATGCAATATTCTGCTCTTTCTCGCATTTGTTTAATTGCATTTTTTTTTCGTTTAATAGTTTATATCATGAATGGAGCTGCTGAGATGAACGACTGAGTACCGCTTGAAGAAAACTGTATTTTGAAGTTATGTTACAGACAAAACTCAGAATGCGAGTTTCTAGCTTCGGTTTCTCAAACCATGAAACGTGCAAGTGAAATTGTTTAGCAGAGCTAAGTAAACGTTCTGACTTGTGTACTAATATAAGCTCTACCTTAAAGTTCTGTCCGTTTTTGGAATAAAAGAAAATACAAATTTTTCTTACTACCAAATATCTTTATTTAATAATATTATTGCCATTATTATCAATGACTTCTTTTCAGTGTGAGGGCAATTTTTGAAAAATGTTTCATCTTTTGATTCGAAAAATTTAACCAGTGCTTGTTTGATATCTTCTTCATTTTTGAATTTTTTTCCCGCTAAAAAGTTTTGTAAAGACAAAAACAAGTGGTAGTCGGAGAGGGCTATGTCTGGAGAATATGGTGGGTGCGATAGAATTTCCCAGCCTAGTTCTGAAATTTTTTGACAAGTACTCAAAGCAGCATGTGACCTGGCCTTATCGTAATGCAGTATGATGTCCTTCCTATTGAACATTTAAGCTATGTGAATTGGCTTTATTGCGGTCGATTTGCTACGTCATTATGTATACATTGAGCGATAAAAATAGAAACCGAACATGCTAGAACATGAAATATAGAACGTGTCGAAACTTGTTGTAATAGAAAAGGACAGAACTTTCTGATAGACCTTATATATACTTTCTTGTACAGTCGTATTCTAAACTCTGCATTTCAGAGAACAAATATTAAAACTAAAGCTGGATTGGAAGCGAAATTGTTACGAGTAGAACATTACAATCAATGAATAATGAAACTGGTAAAGTGCCTGATGACGTCACAAGATGTGAATATAAGGAATGCCTATTTTTTCAAAGACAAGATAAAAACCGGCATTAGATTTTCAGAGCTTTGTAATTTGCCAGGGGTAGGGGGCAAAGAGTATAAACTCAATGTATATTGCATTAGAATTCCCCGGGCGCAGCATCAAGGGGGCAAGAAATTAATGTTAATTTATTTTATTTTAAAATGCGAAAAGACAATTATTTGAACTGAAAAGGTATAAATATGTTCAACAAGAACTCACTCTCTAGGGGCATTTTCTTTGAGCAGCAGAGCTGATAGAACCGGACACCCAGATAACCCAGGAAAGGTCACTTGAAAAAGAGGGAAAAGACAAATAATTTTGCGAAGAGAAAGTGTCCCATTTTGCCCTTCAAAGTGAATGGTCGCCAATAAAAATGCAAGTTAAAAGGGTTGCTTTTTAGAGCTATTTATCATTTAGGAAGAATGAAAGTTTTTAAAATTCCTTTCCAGGGGCGCCCGAGGGGTGTGGGGAAGGGGGGGGGGGCTCAAAATCTTTACTTGTCCCCGGGTGCTGAAAACCCTCACCACGCCTCTGCCGCTAATTTCAAAACAGAGCTTCAATGGTTTATTTTCATCCAGTCTTGTTAAACCAAAATTGATAATTCACTAGAGTATCGCTACCCTCTAAAATATCTGTCTGGCTACCTACCCAAGCGGATTGCCAATCGGGTTGTAAGGCACCAGTGCATTGCACCCAGTTTATGCAATACTGTTTTATACTAAGAGTATTTCCCTGGGAATATTAAATTTTAATTGTTTTTCTTTTTTAGTACCTCAATAAAATACTGTGTTTTCATGGAAAATGTAGAGAAGCTGAGCTATATTCAACAAAAGTAGAGAGCTTCACGTGTGTACAATGGAATAAAAGTTTTAAACATATGACAACTAAAGTGCCTTTTTTCGCTAAGCTTCGGAAATACTAAAATCTGTCCTTCTGAGTTGTTTTAATTTTATTTCTTGGTATGAGGAAATGATGTCACGCGTGACATCATTCTTTGCGTATGAGATCACTGTGTGTGATTACCTCCATCTAATTGCAAAATTGCTGTTATTTACTTTTCAAGCAGAGGAAAAAAAACTGAACTCATTGTTTGTACAAAACCCATAAGAGTTTATAGAGTTAGAAAAAAAGAAAAGAAATGAAGTGTGAAAAACTAGTAAATCTTGCAATTCTAATGTTCAAAATATGCTTTCAGAAATACTTTTCCCATGAAATAATTAATGTATTACTTGTGTTATTTCATTATTGATGTAAAATCTACTTCAATTTTAATATTTTCTCGGTCAAAACATATCAGCTGAAAGTACTATATTTTCTCTATAAAACGTTCTTCTAATTTTACAAGGCATGCTGCATAGAACGGTAAGTATATTTCTTGCTCGTTGGTTTTAAATTTATCTCCTCATGGATAATTCTTCCAGTAGAAAAAATACTTGAAACCTATATTAATGAGTTGATACCGATTCAGCAAAACACTTTTAACGTACTACGTAAACATGCACATAAATATTTTATTATTTTCAAATCCTTTTTTACAACTTAAAAAACTTTAAGGTTAAATGTTTTAAATTAAATTTAATTACAATTGAACACCTGTAGAGGGTTGAATAATTCCAATTCGATTGAACATTAGTGCTTAAGGAGAAATTTTAATCATGCATAAATTATAAAAAGCAGATTTGCTTCGAGAAAACTTTATAGGAAAGATTACTGGTGAAAAACTTGTACAGAAACCTGACTTTCTGATGGACACAAACTTGACTCGAAATGGTGTTTTTTTAACAACTAAAAATGTTTTAGCATGAACGCTACACGCGGGGAATTCTAACCTTCTCATTTAAAAAACTACTAATGGTAAATATTTTGTTTATCACTATTAAAGCACACACACACATCCTGAATATAGTTTGAGATTTTTATTTTAAGAAATAGAAAAAAGTTAATTCTAAAACAGAAATAAGCTGTATGTATAACATTGACAAAGAGAAGGGATGTATTAAATGACAAAAAAAGAGGAAAAAAAAACAGATGCTTTAGGTTTCATCCAAAAGAAAAAGCTGCAAGCGATTTCCTTTTTAATATAAATGACAATTAACTTAATTTGACTTTTTTTACTCTTAGTTCTTCATATATATATATTTGATTATTTATTACTATTTTTACTGACAACAAATAAATAATATTTTCATTTGAAGTAGCTTAAAATTATTGTAAAAAAAGTTCTTACTTTACTTAATTACCGTTAAAAAAAGAAAGAAAAACTATTAAGATTTGAAAATTTTACATTGGGCTAAATTTTTCTTATAAATCAGTTCTATAATTTGTTTCTCGTCCATTTGTACGCTTAAATGCTAGGAAAAAATGCTTCGGCTTAGAATTTCCCTAATAAGAAATTCATAAATAGTGACATTTACTGAAACATAAAACCTGACAGTTTGAGAGAGAGCGAGGCAATTTGATACCGTTTTTTTCTATTAACTAACTTTTTTATATTAATTAATTTAATTAAAACCTTTTTCTTTTGACATAAAATATACATTTTGTTTTCAGAAAACTTTTTTTTATTGTTAAAAAAGGTACGTTTTACATAATTAGCAGTTTAAGCCAATAAACAGAGAGAGATTTAGCTTAGAAAATTGATGTTGCTATGTCGGAAGACCTTAGCTAATTAAGAGAGAGATTATGTGATCTTAGAGAGTATTTGTTTGTATGTTGGAAAGGAGGCTAGTTTAGTTTAGGATTAATTTCTTATTTAATTGAATTTAGGGAATATTTATTTCTAAAGGAAGCTTCATCCAAACATTGTTAGAATTCTCCTATAAGAAGTTAAAAAAATATATGAATGTTTTAGTGTTGAATGCAACCATTCAGATCAAATATGTGAAGAAGTTGGCAATTGAGGAATAAAAAAATCTAAAAAAATAACCTGAATTCAAAAACTCTTCTTCAAATTCGTTGTTTCGTCTTGTGGTCTGAAAACCTATTCCACACTTTTCAAAAAGAAAACCTGACAGCTGTTTTATAAACATAACACCCACGGTACAAGATGGATCCTTATAAACCTTCTTGTGAAAATATGCGCACAGTGGCTGAATGGTCCGTGCTACCATGCCACAGGTCCGGGGTTCGATCGCAGGGCTGGGCAGGGTCGGGTCGACTCTGCCATTCGATAAAATGAGGACCAAACTTGCTTGGGAACTAAACACTGGGGGTTACGTGTCAGGCAAACCACTTGACCGGAACATCTGCTTCTGCACCCCAGGGCCCTTGGCCTCGAAAACTGGGATGAGCACTGTCGGCCATGGCCCCCAAAAGGCTGGCACGCCGCTGAGTTTAGTTTAGAAAATATGCGAGCCTTTGCCGTATTAAGATAGGAAAATAGTCGTTGAATTTTTTTCAAAATTATTAAAATACTATATCAAATTTCCATTCTTAGCTAAGTGCAACAAAACCTGTAAAGTTGACCACTTTTGTCAGGAGTGGAATTAGCCCTCCACCCTCTACCTCGCCCTCTATAAGTTGACCAGTAACGTGCTGCACCGCAAGTGGTCAACGTACACACGTTTCACTGTATATAAATTTTATTGTTTTCATTTATTATATAAATATGTGGCTGAACAAGTGAGCAGTTGCACATAAGGACTCACAGAACGAAATTTAAAGTATGTAAATAAGTATTGTTATACATAATTAAAATCTGAAAATAGTTTTCCCGAAATCATATATTCATAAAATCGCTATATAGTCAGATCGAATGCAAAAACGAATTTCGCCATTGATTGATTTATTTAGAGTTAAATGTTTGAAGAAATCGGCCCTAAAACTATGAACCTATTTTAATACGCATTATAATTATGAAACTATTTCGTATTATAATACGAAATAATTAGTTTGAATTTCGCCTAATATGTAACTCACATAAAATAGGAAATAAGTGCAAGAGTTGAGCTCACTAGCAAATTAGATCCTGACTTTATTGTATATTTTAACAGTCACTGATTTATTTGTATGCTCGTTTATTTTCCATTGTGCTACTGTAAGTTGTAACTGCTTGCTGAAAAAAATACTCCGTTAGAAGTTAGTGTAATAATTGAAAGTGTTGAAATGTTTTAAAAATCATGAATAATGAAAAGAAGCGCGTATATAATATTCGCCCCTCCAACAAAAAGGGTTCGTGAGGATAAATTATGGTATAAGCTACTACAATAGGTAAATTAAATAAATTTTCCAGTGCTAATATAATATGGAACTTACAAAGCTACTGCAATAGGTAAACAAAATTAATTTTTCAGTGCTAATAGGTAAATTATAACAATAAAGCTAACTTTGATAGTCTTGTACAGTTTAAAAAGAAAAAGGTACTATACTTTGGAGAAGTTTGCACTTTTACAATTTGTATGTTGTTTCGAAACGGACAAATGCTGAAAAAAAAATTACCTCTACATCTGAAGAAGAACACTAAAAATTCTAGATAAAACTCTCAGATTATTCTTCCCAATTCCTCGCAGCTTTTTGCCTTGTTGAGCAATCAACACCGATGACAATTTAAATACCCATTCTATGACCCAACCCCAGCAATTAAGGATCGTCTACCATCATTTAGGAAGCCCCTGAGGATAAAGTTCGAATGTTCGTCAATAGAAGATATAAATAAAAATGTGATTAGCAGCGGTAAAACGCAGCAGTATGTTATCGGAAAAACTTACCACCGTAATTGGATCAGGGGTGTTGTGTTTAGCTTTCGAATGTTTAGGTGTACATGTTCATCGTGATTTTTCTCACCCCCCTCCGAGACGAATTTGCCGAATCAAGCTGATGAAGACAATTGAATGTCTAAGTAGTTGGGAGTGGAACAACGTGACTATAAGATGAACTTAGTGCCCTTTAGGTGTGATGCTTTTTTTCCTCGTCTTCGGCCCATGCAGAAATAAAAAAAAAACAAGCAACTTTTTTCTTGCACGAATGGAAACTAAATTGTAAAGATAGTGTCTTTAATGTGCGGCTTGAATTCCATGATGAATGCAATAAAGGAAAATTGTGCAGCAATTATTGATCTTCTTATCTTCTTACGTCTCGATAAACCAACACAACTACCTTTACCGCAAATCCTAATATGAATCACCCATTCGAAATAATTTTAAAAAGAAAAGAATGAAAATGCTTCCCTGTCCGACGTTAAAATAATACAATTATTTTCTAATCGTAATATTTGAATTCATTATGTCTCTGGTTAAGTGATTTTACCTGCACTATTTCTCTGGTAAATTGAGCCAGTATGCTATAAGCGGCATGGGAATTTATAGCAATACTGTATCTGTGATACAGCTACTGTTATTGGAAAAAATTTAAAAGAATGGTATTGTATCATTTAACAATAATGTGAATTCTGGTTTTGTGATTTCTAATTTTGTACATTGATTGTGTATCGCTCTAGTGTAATATTCTGTGTGACTCTATGACATAATATTTTGAATTACCTTAAAATACATACCTTTCATTTTTGCTAAGTTTCTGTCAGAATGAGCTTGGCTTGATTTAGTTAAATTTACTACATGAGACAAAGTGACATTTTTTTTTTCAACTTCTCAGATCATTTTGACGCTGCAAAAATTCTTACATTGTAGGTAAAAGACGGAGCCCATCTCGATATTTGTTGCAAAGTAGCTCCAGTAATAATTAACTAAATGGCATTCAGCTTTATGACTTTTCCTAATATGAAACCGTTTAAGTGCTGATTTAATCATTTTTGTTTCATCATTATAGGAGTGGAAATATTAAACTTTATACCTAGAGTGACGGAAGAGGCAAGTGTGGAAAAAATTAGTGACGAAATTACGGGCTCTGAAATCATTTAGAAAATAAAATATAGTCACGAAACATATTCAACAAAAACCTGGCCGGCGTACGAGTTACGACTGCAGAAGCTACGAACAGTTCGGAAAATAGTATTGTAATGTTACAAAAGCAGGCAAAAAATACCAACCAGAATATAAAAAATTCTGGTATTAAAATATGATTTGGAAAAAATGGTTTGTGTACTGAATTTGAACAATGATTTTAAAAATATATACCTATATACCTACTCTCAAGAAAGTTTGTTTCAAAAAGTATTTCTAATTACACTAATAAATTCTAGTGGTAAATTTTTTTCCACATATTACATTTAATTGCATTATCATTTTTCAAGGTGGATTAAAAAGCAGAGCAAGTTTATTGACATTGACAACATTGTTTTTGTCCGTTAAAGAATAATTTGTAATTTTTGGCAAAAACTATGTTTAAAAAAAAATGGTAATTTTGAATTCTTCTTTAACAGCAATACCACATCGAAACTGACACATATTTCTAGAAAAACAATGCATTATGAAATATTTGGAAGAATGTTTGAGAAGTCTCAGCAAATAAACGCGCGAGGGAATGAATGAAACAAACGTGCAGAAATTTTCACAGAAATAAATTGAAAGCATAACAAAGCTCAGGTGTGAAAAGGTATTGACGGCTGATGTTTTGCTGAATATCTAACAAATGTTAGAAGCAGGGACTTGCATTTCTTCCTCCTGTAAAGCTTGTTTTGCTGTGGACATAAGATGCTATTATTGCTTTTATTTTCGCCCCCCCCCCCCCAACTGATACTGCTAGATAATAAAAATAAAAAAAATCACTTGCCTAACTTGTAAATTAAATTAGGAACCATATTATGGTATATTTGTAGAATAATAATAATAATAATAAAATGAGTTGTAAAACTATTTTTTATGGACCTTCTATCTTTATAGGTTTTTGGTTATTTTTATAGTGAATACTATAAAATTGTTTATACTATTATTACAAAAAAGGCTGAAGCCCGCGTACAGAAAAGATTAAATGAAATATCTCTTTTTAAACAGTCCGATTGATCTTGTGGAAAATTAAAAGTTGTGTACAAATTGAAGCGTGTCACCAGCAGTACAGTATTTATCTAGGTACTACTGAAATTATACATTGGAAAAAACGAAAAGTTGAGCCAAATGCAATAAATGTACCTAAAAGAAAAGTTGGCAACAATAAATCCTTAACATACATTACTACCTCGATTTACTCAACGGTTTAACTAAACCTTCAATAAAATTCTAAATCTAAATAGAAAAAAGAAGTTAAAACAATCTCGAACTTTCAGGATCTGCACCAATTTCTGTCATTTCTGCAATATGACAAATATTTCATTTCTGGTAGGTATGATTACTGGGTTGATTTTTTTAAATTAATTTTTCATTCTTAGTTTATAACTCTTCTTATTTTTTAAATAGAGATTTAAAGTAAAATTATATCTGTCGGATTACCGTAAAGCGTAACTTTCGTTATTTTGCAGAATAACTAGGCATTTCATGAGATAACTAGACAAGTCAGTTAAAGTAGATAAAATTATTGTGTTGTGCGATTTAAATACACTGTTAAAATTTTCCGTAGGAAAATAGTAAAGAAACCATTTATTTGATTGTTATTTTACCGTAATTAATTACAACAATTGAATAACCATTAAAAGTTTCTGTCAGAATGAGCTTGGCTTGATTTAGTTAAATATACTACATAAGACAAAGTGACATTTTTTTTTTCAACTTCTCAGATCATTTTGACATCAATGACTTTGATAATGGTACTCAATCAGCGGTTTGAGTACCATTAAAAAGATGGTACTCAAACCGCTGATTGCGAAAAAAATCGTTTATTCTCTGTTCATCCTAAAAGAACGTTTAACTAACCGTAATTTTCAAGCGCTCAATAAGAATCGGGCGTCCATCTTGGTTGCGAAACCTTACCGGTCGTACGTTGTTTTAAAATAGGAATACGGATTTATCAGTTAAAATCTGCATGGGTATAAAAAAAAAGAAGAAAAAAAAAAGTGGCTTAAGCAGTGGATACTAAATAGAAACACATACGCACGTAAATCAAAAATTGGAGACATCGGATTCCCAAACTGTTTGCGAATGAGCGAACCCATAATTTGAGCTGCTGAAGTTTGTTTGTATTTTAGTTTTTTCAGCAAATAAAATGATTTTCGTCAATGTACAGTAAATTTACACCAAAAATAAATTTGGATCCAATCAAAAACTGAAATCTCAATTTTAAGGCTGTTTGCCTGTTGGAAAAGAAGATTTATTGATAAATAAACGTCCGCTTTGCGTGATGACGGTGGCCGAGTGGATAGAGAGAAAGACTTGTACACCACGCATTCGGGGTTCGAGTCCTGCAAGCTTCATTAACGGTTTCTACACCTCAAAGAGTCTGCACCTCGAAATGGTTCAAAAACGGTGAAAATTTTGTTTTGGAACCATTTTTAAATGGTTATGAAACCGTAATCTTTTGTATTTACGGCTTTTTAACCAAGTTAATTGGAAATGGTTAGGTCCCGTAAAGATAGAAAAATGTTCCAAACCGTAAATTTAACGGTGAATTAGATGGACAGACTGCTGCCGGTCATTTAACCGTAATTTCATGATGAAATTTCTAACAGTGTAGGTATTCTGTAGAATAACGATTCCTTGATCTTTCAAGTAGGAAATATGGCTTTCGAAAGTTCTTTGAACTGATTGTAGCTGCTTTTAATCAGTTTTGAACCGCTTATAGCTACTTTAAAAATGACGTGTGTGTTGCAAACCTTGTTCTAATAAATAATGAAAAGTAAAATAAATATATATTTCATAAAATTTAAATGAATATTTTCTTACGTTTTTGTTTGAAAAAGTTAACACAATGTATTTATGAAACGACGTTTCCTTCCCAGCATTTATTTTTTGATAAGATTTAATTATATCAATTTCTGTTGCATATTCTTTTTTCCTTTCCACTTTAACTGATGCTAGCAATATGAGCAATAATAAAGTATATCATATGATATTCCTTTATTCTATATAAATTGACCATTCGCAATACGGATAAACAGTATTTTCCGAGATATTTTACCAATTTATGATCAATTAATTTATAACAAAATTGAAATTGTTTATTTATCACTTTAACGATCTATCATTGGTTCTTTCATGGAATTACTAGTCCTTTCATGGAATTACTAGTCCTTTCATAGATTAACTAGGTACGGTATGAAATTTTTCATCTATTGTATACTGTAACTGACTTGACTAGTTATTTCATGAAATGCCTAGTTATTCTATGAAATAACTGAATTATACACTTTAAAGGTAATACCTTTGACTTTTTTTAGAAAACAATAACTTAGTAAAATCTAATTATGGTATTTTTTATCACAGAAAATATCATTAACAACGTTTAAAATATGTAACTTTCCTCTTGTTAGTCCTTAATGAAAATTGACGCACATTGAGTATCTGAATGCCTAGATGCAAAATGACTGGAAGAAAAAAACATTAATAGCTATCTCAAGAAATAATTACTTTCCAATTTAATTATTTAATACTTATTAGGATAAGGTGTATTTTTTTCACAACTGAAATATTTTACCTTCTCAACCATTCAAATTAAAGGTTATTTGAGACAATTAAAAAAAAAAGATGTTTTCAATAATTATACCTCATTTTGTTTTAATAAAAGAAACTAAATATGCTACATCGTACAATCAGTTTGTCATAGCTTATTTTAAGGATTGCAAATTAAATGAATTTCACATTTCTACATGAATCCAATTTTTTATCCAGTGAATAATTAATTGTTTGAGCATATAAAAGCATCTTTATGGAATTTTTTTGCTCTACCTGACTTGTGAGCGTCATAGTGTCATACTTTCATTTATCGAGTTTTTGCATGTTTGCACTTAATGGACATACAGAATACTGACAAAAAAGCCGCGAACTACATGAAGGTTCCTAACTTTTAAACATCCCAATGACTTTCCGGTTCAGAAATTGTTTGTCTAAAATGAAAAAAGAAAAAATAATATTAACCAATTATAATAATTAGGCTTGTACAATTCTCAAATAACGTAAGAAAATTTTGAGTGAAGTACAATTAGAGCGGTTCCAAGTTGTTGGTAAAAGTTACAATGCTTCAAGACCATTTTAGAAAGCTTAGCTTTTTTTTTAAAACAACGACCATGGTACTGGGCTTAAGACTTCAAACAAAATTTAACTGAAGACAAATGATTATGGAGTACTTAAGTAAGATTCGTAATGACGATATATAATTATGTACTCACTTCATTGCTAAAAGCCGCATATAATATTGTTTGGCTCTGGTAACTTGACGTATGACCTTGAGTGAATTTATTTCTTCTTTAGCCGGAGGAAGTGTTATTGGTGCGAAATTGATTTGTGTTACCTTCGTAGTGGTATTCGATGATATTTTAGAATACACAATTCAAGTTTGCGTGATAGTCAAGTACTCCCACCAGTAGTACGTCTGGGGGTACGTATGGGTAGTACGTCTGGTGATCCCGTCCGCACACCCATGAGGGGTACGCATGATTGTGCGCACCCTTTATGTCATTTATGTTTGTAATAACCGAGTTGTATAAACGGTTTTTGTTCCTTCTAAACACACGTGGAGATGACTTTCGACTTCCTACGCAACAGTTTCAATAGGACTTTCATTTGCTGATCTCAAATTTTTCTTATTTTCTTTATTCATCGTGTTTATGTCATTTATCCTTATTATTGTTGGTTGCTTCGTCTCTCTTGGATTCTTTATTTTTTATTTTTCTGTTATTTTCCTCTCAATAACCTCATCCGGTAAAACCCTCGTCAGGGGTACGGTGGTAATTGATGAAGTGTAAATGAATAAATAATAAAAGGTTTTTAACATTGAACCAACCATTTACTTTAATTTACCAAACCTGCATTCTCGTTAAATCCAACTTCGCTTTAATCGAGTTCCATTGTCTTACCATTATTATTATTTTAGCATAGTTTGCTTTTAAGAACTAGTATCTAGTAGATTCTAAAACACTAAGCTTTCGTACAAATCCCTAAGCTGCAAAACATGTTGGTGTATAATTGCACTATTTTTGGTGCTCAATCGACAACACCTTGTCAATAATTATCATTTTCGATACATTTTAAAAATTGTAATTGTCCGTGTAAAAAAATGGCGACCAAAAAAATGTTTTTTTTTTCTTTTGGAACTTCGTTAACTGAGTTACGTATAAAAATTTCATTACAGTTGTTCATTTCTCCCTATTTGATAGAAATACAAGGTAGATGTTTCCCATTTTTTTATTTACGCAACGACTAAGCCGAATTACACGAAAATTGGTACACAAAATTGAAGTTTAAGGTTGCTTTCCAATATGTAACAAAAAAGGGTTCTTGTCTTTTGAACATTTGAAGTTGATGTTCATTTTAACATAAAGACAATCCTTAGACAAATTCTACAGTTGCTATTTTAATAATGTACAATACCCTTGATTAATTGTTCTGTTTTATGAGTCCCTACTGTAAAAAGTATTCAAAGTTGCTTTCCCGCTCACCCCCAGGGGCTGTACCACATTTGTCAATAGCGCTTTGTTTTATTATTATTATTTGCGCACTTCTTCCGTTTCTATAAATTCTTTCGTGTCATCCTAGAAAGTCTCCAACTTTCACAAGTTAAAAAAAGGGCGTATTTATACCGTTTTACAACCTTCTGCGAGAGGAAGGAAGCGACATTTCTCTGAAACGCATGCCTAGAATGAGAAAGCAAAAGGGAATGCAGATAAAAGGGCAAAGTAATAAGAAAAAGAATTATGTGGTTTGAGGGATCCGAAGTTTTTTAAGGTGCAACGGGTACACGTGTCACGTGACGGGGAGTATTATAGTTAATCACTGAGCATTGCGTCAAAAGGACACACGCCTAGCTTTTAAAAGTGGTGGGCTGGATAAGAGGCCGCGCCTTGATTTCGTTTTGTTTTTTTCCCTGTTGTGGTCACAACAGATAGTACTTGATGGCTTTTGTATTGTGCTCCCTCATCAAAGAAGTAAAAGTGTTCTCGTGTTATAATCGCGTACCTGGGACGCCGACTACTAGCGTACCCCGGTGCTTGAGCACCTCCGAAAATGTGAATAGGGATGCTAGTTGATCTTTTGATTGAGACATAATACAGTAAAACCCCTCTATAGCAGACATCAGCGGGACAAAATAATTGTCTACAGTAAAGGGGATCAGGTGAAGGGGTTACTTTAAAAAATCACTCTGTTTCTCAAATCTAAGTCATTTTGACTCGGAATTCTTTCGAGAACATGATGTTCTTGAAAATAAGCCATTTTATCCCAATAACAAGAATTCTGATTTAACAGAGTATCAACAAGAAGAGCCATTAATTAATTCAGAAGTTGTTTTAAAAGGCGTGATGAAAAATGTACTAAAATACGTTACATGTTTCTAAAAAAAGTTAAAATGTTTCCAAAAAAAAAAAACCCATTTACATTGCTTAGAATTGCATAACTGAAATTGCTTGTAGTATACTGTCAAAAATAGAATCCTCATTTTCGACGATTCTTCAATAGTCAAGAAAATTTCGTCATTTATAACGATTCTTTATTCACGAGATAACGTGACTTAAAGAAGTTACTACACCAATTTCGGCAATTTGACGACAGGTTTACTCGGAGTATTTTTCACGAAGCCATTTCGTCAAATACGACGAAAGTTTCGTGAGATTTGAGCATGCGTTTCTGAGAGTGTACTTAACTTTGTGTGTTACAAGGTGGACACTGTTCGATCGCTGTTTTTGGGATTATTCCTAAATGATGTCACGCTTGGAGGGGGAGGGGAGTTCTTGAGTTTTCGACAAGTTGTGACAAGGGGGATGAGAGGAGTAACAAGAAGTGTGACATCATGCTTATGCAACATGGCGTGGCATGTGACAAAGGGGGTAGGGGGTATGTTGAAGTGTGGCAATTTGTGACAAAGTGGAGAGGGGATCAAATATATGGGGAAAAAAGCGTGGCATCATTTATAAATGTTATTAAATTGCGTGCATTTTATTTAATTTTTGTTACAGTCATGAATCCATATAATGAAATAAATAAGAGTTTATAAATGATAGAGAATTTTAAAAAATGAAAGAATTAAAAAACGAAATTCATAATCCTGAAATACGTGTACTTATTTTTTTTTTTTTGTTATTGCCTTGAATCCGAAAAATCACAAAAATCCGCAATGTTGAGTGGTAGAAGGTTAATTTGTACGAAAATATGAGTTATGAATGAGAAATTGCTATAAAATTACAAATAATAAAATGCTTTTTAAAAAGCTATGGTTACCAAATGTTGTTTGGTGAAGTATATATAGAATTTAAAAGTTATATATATATAATTATATAACTTTTAAATTCAAATGATTTTATAAAGAAACATTTTATGTAGAAAGATACCAAGAACATTTTGCTTGACACGCTGTTTTAAATAATCACACTTCTTTCCCCGCAAAAAGTATGAAAAATGAGCATTTCAGTAAAAGGAATGCAGTTCTTTTTGTTTCTCCTCATAAGGTACCATTTCGCGCATTACGGAGAACTAAAAAAAATAAATAAATAAAACTTGGATTTGCTTTATAAAACCTAATGTAAACATACAAAGCCTTTTCATGAAAGTTCTCACGGTAATTTTGGATTTTTGTGTAGAAACGACCGCCAACTGCGTAACACTTCAGACGCAGTTTTGCGTCTTTAAATGTTTTCAAGTGTATTTATTTTACGTAGTACGGAATCAAACAAAACTTAAAAGAAGAGGGAGGCCCTTTTATGCTTTAACACATCCTTTAGAGCAAATAATGAGTTAATTAAGAAAGAAAAGCTAATTACATTATTGGGAAAAGCTCTTGGAATTCTTTTAGAATTTTTTTTAGAGGACAAGAACATAAAAAAAAAAACTTTAGATGTCCATTGTTTTAAACTAATGAAAAGCATTAATTTTATTACTCGTTTAAGAGGAAAAATCGAACAGAGAAGCAAAGCTAAAAATGATTCAGAGGTTTTTTTTTCAAATGTTACACACGGCTTTAGAAGAAATAATAACTCCATTGGGGCTTATGACAAAAATAGTATAAGTGAACATTTGCACTGTTTTAAAATCCTTTGAAGATTACATTTAGTGCATTAATTTTTCATTTCCGCAAGGACTTATTTAAGAGATTTAAGGGCGAGTTGAGGTCCCTCGGGTCTTCCTTAAATCTAAACAATCCCAAAGCTACCTATTTTGAATAGCTTTTAATATTTTGAAACTTCAAAATTCTATATACTTCATGGTAAATCGAAAGCAAAATAATGAGACTAACTGATTTATACTTACCAGAGTCAACTGTAGTTTTATTTAATACTGATGTTCAGTGAAATAATTCAAGTAGTAGAAAAAAAAATTATACAGCTTGGAGCTGAATATTTGAGAGCAAAACACTGTCTTAGAGCTAATAATTTTTTTAAACTCTCAAAGAAAGAAACACAAAGAGTTTTAAGCATAACTAATTTGTTTTGTAAAAGAAAGAAAAATGATGTCTGCAAAGGGGACATAAAAATAATTTTATTGTATAATAGTTTATAACGATTGTCACTTTTAGGCCCGTCATTTCAAAAATTTTCAGGGGGGGGGGGGAGAAGGCTATATTCTACATTAAAAAAGCAACAAAATAAAAGTACATTCAGAAAAGCATTGCATTCCCTAATCTACGGAGAAGGGTTTTCCCCCCCCTGACCATTAAATGACCACTGTGGTCACCTTGTGTTTTGTTGTTAAGCACTTTCTTCAATAAAAATACATTTTCTTTAAGCAGGGCGCAGTGACGGGAGGGGAATGGGTATAAATAAAAACCACAAAATGATGCATTCTATTCCTAAATTACTTTTTTTTATGAAATTCAGAAATAGAACGCGTAGATATGATTATGTAATTGAGAGGGGTAAAGATGCTACGCTGATATACGTTGAAAAGCGTACTGTTTTTTACTATTTCTCTTGCTTGAAAATAACTAAAAATAACACATTAAGAGCCTGAAGATAATGTATTTAAAATGACATTTGATTTTCCAATATAGTTTAGCAAATTTCTGCAATAAAAAAGTTTTACTTGAAGATATTTTCCCCCCTAATATGTAACTCATGAATGATTTAGTACCTAAGACTAACGTAGGGGTTTTTCCTATCACTAATCATAAGACAATGGAGGCAATTCACAGTTAGAGGGATCGTTGTCACGTGATATCCGCTCTTTGTTTACTAAGATTTTCAATTGAGTTCTACGTGGAGTTCGCTAGGCAAAACTAGTTATCTTAAAATAAATTAGACTATTTAAACAGGTTTTTCTGATTATAGCCTAGTATTTACATTTAATTTAATCATTATAAAATAAATTTATTAATTCTTACAAAAGTTATAGTGTTTTATTTAGTGTTAATTTTATAGAATGTACAAGAACTTTATTTAGTCCTAGTTTTTAATTAGATTTGTCGAACTCGAAGTAAAACGATGCTACGGCTTAATTTCTTTACATTGCTTTTATCGCTGCCACGTGACCAATGACGTTGCTTGAATTGTCTCCATTGAGTATTTCTCTATAAACTAGATTAATGTCCAATTCTTTATAAAACTACCTTTAAACTATGCCAAAATCAACGTCGATCGTACAAATTATACTTTAAATTTTCATACGTTACAAAGATTTATGTGTCTGAAAGATTACTTTTAGTTCATTAGCTTAAATAGACTTCCTTGAAGGATGAAGCAATTTATTAAATAATTTGCTCATTGCTACACGCAAATATGGTTAATAAATTTTCTTATATTTTGATGTTATTCAAACTTAACTTTCCATTCATCCAAATACCTATCGTAAGCAGTGGTACGCTAATGCGTGAGGGTAATTAAAACTGTCTTTATTTTAAATATAATCTCGAGTGAAAAAAAAGTTAATTTTTACGAGGCCATAAATAATTTCTTCATTTGCATTGAACAAACACTTTTGATAAACTGTACGTACATACATCATATGTTACAAAAATGCGCCACCAACGAGGTCTTACAAAAGCAGGGAGGAAATAATGCCAACGACGAAAAAAGTGGAACTCTTTCAAAAAGCAGTAATACCCTTCATAAATTTGCGAATTACCTTGTTCCTAATCACGCGATCATGCTGTTAATCACTTATATGACACGTTTTTGCTACATGTTCGAGAAACGACGAATATTTATTATGTAAAAAAATATCGAGAAGCGTCAATGATGAACATTAATCTGACTTTTCAGGCACTGTATGGAATCAGAATTAACTAATTTTAACTTCACATTATTCATCTGATTTTGCTTACAAAGAAAATAATTTTAGTAACTATCTGTTTCTTTCATGCCTGCAAATTCGGCACAGTCACGTGCATGTACTATTGCTCAAAAAATTCAATATTACACGTGACTAGTTTGAAAAGGGATTAATCCAGGTAAAAGCATACGTTTTTTAATATTATTGTTGTTGTTGTTGTTGTTATTAATATATTTATTATTATCAATTACACACTAGCAACATTACCCTGCGTTGCCCACTACAATAATAATAATGAGAAAATATATTAGTCTCATACATGTTAAAAAGCAGAAATTCTGGTGGAAAAAAATTAGCAATGAAGTTTAAATAATTAAAGCTCAGGGGAATTTTTTTGACGGCAATAACTTAATTCATTCTCTCTAAAATATTCAGCCATCAATAACACTTGGATTAATTATCATTAGAAAAACAATTAATATTTTGAGAAATAACTGGAGTTTCACTTATACTAAAGTTTTCGACCAAATCCTAAGTGGCACAATTTTTAAAAAGCTTCAGAATTATATAAAATTTTAAAAAATGGGATATATTTTTACATTGTCGAAATAAATCTACAAATTGCAATTATAGGTCTAATTCGAACCTCCAAATTGGACTTCGTGCGTTACCTTTCCCAGAAAACATTAGAAATTCATGCCAAATTTCATTCTAATACGTCAGTTGGTGTAGCTTAATATAGAGAGAACACACACACATACAAATGAGCTCCTATGTATATATATATGTGTGTTTGTGTGTCTGCATCAGGGAATCATGGAAGTCAATTCATCTTGTTTGGTTTTATAACAACTATTGCACTAACTCTAGCAAAGCTATTGAAGCCAAATATATATTTTTTATCGCAAAAATATTATTTCTCAATTCCTGTATCTTCGGCGTTCTGGTAAAAGTTGCTAAGCTATATCTAAGTCCATAGCGCCAGTGTTGAGATATTATCTATTTTAAGATTTCAAATGCTAAAGAAAAATAATAATTAAAAAAAATGCAGAACTTTAACTCCAAAAAACAGAGCGGCTCGACAGTGCATGGGGTTGGCCCCCATGGAGGCACGCTATATGGGTTGTCGAGACACTCAGTTTTAGCAACGCCTGCTGCGCCCATCTCAGCTTTCGAGATTGAAGGCCCTGGAATGTCGAAGCAGATTGTCTGGTCAGGTGGTCAACATGACGCGGAACCCCCAGTGTTTTGTTCCCAAGCATGATTGGTCCTCATATAACCGATCCACTAAAGGCCTACCGTACCTAACCCGGTGATTGCATCCTGGACCCATGATATGCTAGCATACAACTCTACTACTCAACCGCTGGGGCCTCCTCTAACTCTTATAGTAAGTTTATTTTTGTAATC
The DNA here is from genome assembly GCA_038502835.1 of Octonoba sinensis. Classification (NCBI taxonomy): domain Eukaryota; kingdom Metazoa; phylum Arthropoda; class Arachnida; order Araneae; family Uloboridae; genus Octonoba; species Octonoba sinensis. The sequence continues at coordinate 85,662,925 of CM076604.1, forward strand.
TCCTGTTAGAAAATTTTTTATATATGGAAAATTAAATTAAAAAAAAATACTTTTATATCTCGAGAAACTGCCCTAAGCGATCAAAAGATAAAATGCAATCTGAGACATGCGATGAGACTGAAGACAGTTTGTCTTCAGTCGAGAGTACCTTGGTTTCCCGACATGTTATATATACGAACCAGCCTACCAAAGGTAGAATTAACTTACAATTTATTTATTATTAAAATTTATCTATCTGGACACATTAAATACTTCAAGAATCTTTTAATTACTTACTCTGTTCCATTATGATTGTCGAATTGATCGCTTAGTTTTTTATCTAAGTAAAGATCATGATATCACTTTTAAATTGTGTAATTAGTTGATATCATGAGAGAATTGATTTTCTAATTCACTGCAGTAATACGAAATTTTTTTTAATAGACTTAGTGACTTTTAACATAACATAGACAATATCTTCACAGGCGACTCATTATTCTTATAAAGATAGTTTCCTTGAAACTTTCTGTTTGTTGTTTTTTTCCGTTGTGGAAGTCTAGTCCACCAAGAAAAATCCACAATTAGAAATTAAGAGCTCTTTTACGGTATATATATTTTAAATTATAATTTAACATAAAGAATCCTGCTTTAAAAACCAGCGTAGTTGTCGTCAAACCAGTCGCGAAAAATTTGAGGAAAAAAGCAACGAAATTGGTAATGTCTTATCTAGAAGCTGCTTTCAGAGTGAGTCATTCAAAGTTTAAAAAGCCTATTCAATTAAAAAACTACTCAAGCTTTAATCCAAATCAGATAGTATTACTTAGACTCTGTAGTGAAAAATAAATCAAGCGGTAGATCATTAAGAGTTAGCCACACGATGGTATCATGTCTTTTAATTTGATAGTGCTTAATCAAGACCAGCTGTAATGCGTTTTGCTCTTTGTACCACACGAAGGTATCACCTTAATTTTCTATTGCTTTTGAAACGAATGGATTTTGGTATTTCATGACAGGAATTATCTCACCTATCTTAAGGCGACAGTCTGGGAGACGGCAAGCACTGGGATGCTTCATCAAGGTTTCTGTATCTGTCGTTTGCTTCTTATTAGGATGCGTAGAACAGCACGGCTGCTAAATAACTCGCGCTTTCAACATAACTCTTTCGAAGTGCATGCTTTTTTTTGCGAGTTGTAAATGGGCTTTTTGTTTGACGAAATAATTTTTTTTTGAATAAAGATTTGTTTTCGATGAAATTGCTGAAAAACTACATCCAATTACATGTAAATGGCTTTACTTGATTTTAGAATTTGTCCTTTTCTTTTGTAGGACTTGCTTATAAATTTAACAACAAACTGAAAAAGATAAAGAAGAAAGTTCTTTAGAATACATCAGTGATTTTGTTGTAGATTATTATTAATTCCACCGTGGAAGTAGAAAGGTTTTCAAGCAAAATTGAGTTTGTGTCATAAGGTGGTTCTTTCTAATTTTAACCAAATCTAAAGCCGTATGGTCATATATGAACGGAAATTAAGTTAAGAATCAAAAGAAGTTAACAAAAAGAAAAAAAAAAGAAACTAAGGTGTACAAGGTTAATCTTCACTTAATCAGCTTGAGCTTAGTTAGTTAACAGTTCTGTGCTTCGCACTCGCATTTGACGCGTATGAATGATAACAAATAAATAAATTTAAAAAAAATAACAGACAAAACTAATAATTATTTCCATACCAAATAACAAAGAAAAATATTATGAAACGTTTTTACATAGAAATAGTAAAAAATCTTAAGCTACACAAACGGGATAGCCTCCGAAAAAATTCCCACAGATAAGAGAATGAAAATTGGTACACATGAATTATAAAAAATAAATAACGGAAAAAAAGTAAATAACTAAATAAAATAATTAAACTTCTTGAAAAGACTCTTGAATCTTTGTTTCTTATATTTTTAAACAATGATTATGGTATTTAGAAAAACTTACATTTTATTTATGTTGGTTTCGATTTCAATTCACTGTTATTTACTTAATTTGGTTTTTAATTATAATTGATTTTTTGTCTTCCAATGTTGTTAATATATTGCATATTTTTTAAAAAATAAAGCTTAGTTCAAAAATAAGTATGCGCTAACTTGAAACTGCGTTTTGGCAATGTTTTTTACCACATACCTTTTGTAAAAAATAATTTTTGTCATTTTAATCTGATATTAATTTCTGGATGCAATTAAAATAAAAAGAAGTACAAATGAAGCGGATTTTAGATTTATCTTAATTGCACAACTTATAAAGTCACTGTGACACTAAAATTTTGACAGAGGGTAATATAAATAAATGTCCAAATAGTAATAAAATAACGCGGGAAATGTTATTATTTTCTCATATTTAGAGTTCGTTTGATATTGTAATAGTGTAAAATTTATATTCTCGTATTCAAATTTTTGCAGCTTGTAGAACGGTAAAATATTCATTTATTAAAGTTGAACATTGTTGGCCCGATTCGAATTTCCTCTACAATAATTTCACCGACTTAATACGTGATTCAATGAAAGGTTCCTATATTTAGTTCATTTTGGTAGGAGTTTACAAGAATTGTAGGTACTGTCGTGGATTCCCAGTGGGTATTTTATGACATTACTTTAGCGTCTTTCAGCAAGTAATGACTTGATTTCGTATAGTTCTGGAAATATAAGTACGGTAGATGTTATAAATTGTTTATTGACATGTGGACTACTGCTATGAAGTAGAGCTCAAATGCCATGTAGATTTTCTGCTTTCGATGGTTTAATCATTAAGCTACATGTTATCAGTGTGGAATAATTTAGAATAATTTACCATGTAATCATTTATATTTACTACAGGGTATGTACACTAAGTACATTTAAATTCCATATTAATACTAAATCATGATAATTAATTGATGATACATTCCTTAATTTTCATGCTTTTTTAAAAAAATTATCAATGCATGACTTTGTTCAACACAGTTGACCAAAATCGTACCCTGCGCATCAACATAGTCCAGGTGCTTCCCTTTCGACTGAAGAAACTGGACGTCAAAACTCTTATGTGGCGATGATGCCACACTCATTCTGGTGCCGCTATAGGACAGGGGGTACCAATTTCTGGGGAACGCACTAGGTTGCACGGTAGCAACGCACGGTAAGCAAAATGCAGCCCAGGAAGGAGGAAACAGGGGAAAGAAAAAGAAAAAGGGAAAAAAAAACTTGATTCACTGAAAATAAAATTTTACTCCTCTCAGAAATAAAATGTCAAAGAATACTTCCATAGATTCCTAATACATTTCTCTTCAATTTTCGCCTCATTACCACTCACTAATACTATTATTGCTTAATGTACAGTCAATCTCAACAATTGTTTATGATCGTACGTGCTAAAATTAGTATCACAAAAAAGAAAGATAATTTCTCTAGAATTTTTTCAGTTCTCAAATCAACAATGATATGTCTTAACCACACTTTCCCAATAATTATTAGAATGCTGCTACCTTTCCAAATAATTATTAGAACGCCGAAGCTAGATTTTACGAAATTCTAATTTATACGAACACACATGATCTTACGAGATGTACATTACTGTAAAAAACTGGTCGATTGAAAGGATAACCCTTTTACGAACCTAACGGGGTTCTTTTTTCGAGATTAAAGCGCTGGTAGAATGTTGAAGGTAATCCCCTTTTGTTTTCTATTCTAATCTCTTCCTCCCCTCCACCCAACCAAACTTTCTTGAAGCAGTAATGTTTAATGCCGATAAAATGCAATTATGTAACACTAAAAACGTTGTATTGAAGCAAACTGAAATTAACGACTTGTTAAATAAATGTGTAATGCCTGAATAAAGATAAGACTTGTTTTCAACATAGTTTACCTTAAAAATATACACATATAATATCACTTCATTTTATTATACGGTATTTTTCGGCTTTATGAACTGTCGATTTTACGAACTTTTCGTAATCGGAAAGCGTTCGCAAAATCTGAACAACTGCTACAAAGTTTCATTAAGCACACAAAATTAATCACCCGCAGGATGCTGTAGTTTTACCAAGTGTTTAAATACATATGCCATTTATCACACATTGAATATTTTGTGCATTAATATATATGATGTACTTACATAGCGGGGAATTATGCACATTTTGTTGAAACTTACACCCATGTTAGAAAGGCCCAGGCGTCAATAGACTGGATACAGCTAGATTATCTTTTCTAATCACCAAATTTTTGCGTAATCCCAAAGCGTTCGCAAAATCTTAACAACTGTTACAAAGTTGCATTAAGCACACAAAATTAATCACCCGCAGGATGCTGTAGTTTTACCAAGTGTTTAAATACATATGCCATTTATCACACATTGAATATTTTGTGCATTAATATATATGATGTACTTACATAGCGGGGAATTATGCACATTTTGTTGAAACTTACACCCATGTTAGAAAGGCCCAGGCGTCAATAGCCTTTGGATATAGCTAGATTATTTTTTTTTCTAATCACCACCGCAGAACAAACAGCGGCTCCGGCTTTGAAGTTCCAACCCCCTGTCACTACAAGTGATTAAACGGTTTTCGTTGAGGCCAAGCCCTTTGACAAGTTTCAACTCTGATCATAACAGTTTGGGACAATGAATGAAGTTGTTGAATGTGAAAGGCTAGTTTGTGTGGTGGTATAGTATGTCATTGCGCTTTGCCGCAGGTCCGAAGGAGTAAATCATGTTTGTTTTGCACTAATTGCAAGAAAGCAACGAAGAGGAGTTTCTGATTCCCCTGTCTACGGTGTAGGAACTTCACTATGTTGATTACAGCACCGCTTCGCAAAGATCAGTGCTATTAAATTTCAAAAAATATCTGTACGTAAGTGTCATCTTCCTCTTCTTCTGTTTTAACAATATTTATTTATTTATTTATTGTGGTTGGTTATCTCATAAAAGAATGTTCGATATTTTAGCCATATCTGTGAATTCAATCACATATATTTTTTCCTTTCATAGGATTTTTTTTTCCTTTTTTGAATCATAAAAATATGTTTTTTAAACTCTCTCTTCATGATTAAAATAAAAAAAAAATCAGTAAATAAATAAATAAAAATAAATGTTGTGTTTTATTCACTTTGTGATTGATAGATAGCCAGTCATCCATTGGAATTGCTTGAATATTTTCTGAAAATTGCTAATTTATATAAATAAAGCAGATAAATTGTGTGTCAGTGTATCAGTGCGTGTTTCGGTCGCCTCCTGACGAGATGAAAAGTTCCAGAAGTACGAAATTTCGGTTACAGGTGTTACGTCACCCTGGCCTAAACACCTGTCTAAAACTATACTCTGAATTTTTCCCTAAATTCGAATGTGTTCTTTTTTTATTCCAATTTCAAGAAAAAATCATAATTTTAGAATATCTAGTCGAAGAAACGTCACACCTTTTCGATTTTTACAGCATATTAATATCGGTAAAAAGCTACACAAGACGATCTTTTTGCGAAGTTCGTAGAACAAACAGAGCACTCGTAGCAATCGTTTTAAGTAGTTTTCGAATGTAACAAGAAGTTCCGTATAAAACTACACCAGCCTAATTTCCTATACACCACCATCAAATTTATAATCTAGCTATCTCTTTTTCTCATTTAGCTGTAATTCTTAATTACTTCAAATATACCTTTCTCAACCGTCAATAATATTTATTTATCAATTCCCAGTTATTTATTATTTCTTCACTCATTCATTCATTCACTCATCCATATATTCAGAATTAAAAAGCAGATCAAAATATTTCATGGGAAAATAGGCTCGGTTAGTTCTGGATGTGCTTTGTATGTTTACAAACAAGTCCGCCTGTTAGATCAAGATTTATCTACTGTTGAAATTTTCTCGCAGGCGCTAATGTTATTTTTTGTGAACTGTTCAAAAATGAACAAAAATTGTTCAAATAAAAAAAAAAAATAAATAAATAAAGAAAAAATTTCACACCGAGAGCTTCTTTCAATAAGCTTGTTCAAAGGAACTTGGATCTTTTGTCCAGAGTTTACATAGGTGATTCATTTTTGCCCATAGGAGCTAATGCTAAGCGTTTTTGAACTGTTCAAAATTGAACGGAAAATTGTTCAGATGAAAAAGTAAAACGTGGAAATGAAATGTCCTCGCTGAGATCTTTCGAATGCAAAAAGAAATATTTCGAATCGGACAATTTCATCAAAAGTTATTGGTGTATTAGGGGGGGGGGGGGGGCAGACAGGCCGACAGACACACATTTCCTCTATCTCAAAACCCTACTTTCAATATTTTTATTTTTCTATCTTTATTTAATTTATTTACTTATTTTTGACTTGTCGTTATTTTTAACATTTTTTTACGATTTACTTTAGTAGAAGAGTAGTTAAAAAGTAGGCTAAAAATGAAATAAATAAAAAGTTTTAAAAAAGCTCTTGATACAAGCTAAAACCAAACATTTTGGCAAAACTGTTATTTTATTTATGAATTCATTTTTTAGTTTAATACTATAATAGAATGCTGACTAAAAAAAATGCTTGATGACCAGTATTCAAACATTGAAAGGAAAAAAAAAAAACTAATTCTGGAAAGAAAAAAAAAAAGAAGAGTCCACTGGAAAATCGACCTAATTCACATACTACTTGATGAACGTTGCCTTATGTTTTATTCATTCATTTTATAACATAAATGTTAATTTTAATTGCACTATAAATTATATTATAAATTTGAATTTCGGTGTTATGGGAAAGTAGGCTCGTATAGTTAAAATTAACATTTATGTTATAAAATGAATGAATAAAACATAAAACAAAGTTCATAAAACAAGTAGTATGTGACTTAGGTCGTTTTTTCAGTGGACTCTTCCAATGTATTTTCTAAAAAAGGCCATGTCCTCATTTTCTACAAAAGATTCATGAATTAACTAATTTATTTCAGGTAAACTTGAACATTACTACTCGCCAAGCATCCCTCTTATGATAAATTCTTTTTGAAAACAAAAATTTAATTATCCAAAAACGCTGATTTTAAACCAATATAAAGTAATTAAAACATTTGTTGTACCAGCAAAGCCTCAAAATGCTAAAAATATTGATAAGAATTTTATTTGCTAACGTGTAGGTCGAATGGCAACAATGCAAAACGAAACGAAGTCTCATCCTTCTTGGTGCGATTGGCGCTAGAATATAATTAATACCTTTTCCCATTGAGATACAGTTACAATTTTGTTTGCATTATTGGATTCTTGAGAAACAAGCTTAGCGAGAAAAACGTTCGATTGACCCACCCTGCTTGGAGAGAATGGCCCCAAAATTTAATCAACACCACTTCCTATCAGAATGTATATAATGTGCACCCAATTTCGCTTATATCTATGTATTACTTCTTGAGTAACAGCGCACACAAAGACTAATAAAAAGTTCGCGTGCTCCTACCCCCTAGGAGCAAAATGGAGCCAAAAATGTAATCAGCACCTGTTCTTATTGAGATCCACTTGTGTACCAAATTTTATTTAAATTTTTCCATTACTTCTTGAGATATAGTACTCACGCTAATCGAGGAAAACTTTTGATTACTCCGCCCCTTCGATTGGATTGGTGCCAAAAATTAATCAGTGCTAGTTCACATCACGGTCCATGTGTGCGCCCAATTTCGTTCGATTCCATGGAGTACTTTTTGAGTTACAGCCGTCACGATAAAAAAAAAAACGCATTCAGACAGACATTTTGTAAAAATCTTCTTTTAAAAATTTTCATAAATACATAACTATCTTCTATAGGTGAAAGTAGTAATAATTTAACAGCAGTGACGATATGATCAGCAATTTCGGTGTTTAACCAGGAGCTATATTAAGAAGAAAATTCGTTCTTGATTTTGACATTGGAGAATGGTAAATTAACTAGTTTACAGAAAAGAAAAAAAAATCATTTCCTTTCATTTGCGTGTGTCTATTTTAAAAAGTTTTTCTGCTTCCCTTTGAATTCGTTTCTGCATTATAAGTAATGCCTAGCAAATATATATCAGTGATGTTACCTTCCAAAATTTCATTTACAAATAGCAACTAATAATACCAATTTCGCATGTCAGCAACGGACACAAACTTTCCTTAAATTGCTTAAAAGGATAATAACCTAAGACAAATACTCTACTAAAACAAACAAAAAAGAAAGACCAACCCTGATACCCCTCGGGGAAGGTAATTTTTCCCTACAGAGCAAGGCTGTTCCCTTGAAGATTTAATTAACCTATTAGGGCTGAACACTCCCTTTCCTTGCTGTCCAAAACTGACCCAATAACCATACGTCAGAAGCGGCGAGCGGTTATATGTATATAAACATCCGTGGCAGAGTTAAATATGATATCAAATCAGTCACTTACTCTTTGGTGGTCGCTCTTCTCACTTGGTGGCTATGGGGTGTTCTTCATTTCGCTTAACGCTTTTGTTCTGGTGAAGTGAAAATAAAATAAAATAAATTTGGTGACTTAGTATGATTTATTCTAACCACTTAAAGACATGAGCTACATATAAGAGCATTCGGTTCGCATCGCTTACTAAGATATTTTCAAATCAGGTGCTCGTAAAGATTGGACGCAAAATTGTTAATATTTCTCACGAGCGAAAAATATATTTATGTTGAGAATAATAACTTTAACTTTTCTCTTTTAATCAGCTCGCGCGATTATACGCTGTTTTAAAATATGAAGGGAATAGAAAATGGTTTTTCAGGGTAGTAGTGTGCTCTTATATTTGTAATATATATTCGGTATGTTTATTTTGTTTTATTAAATGTTATTTATGTTTTTGCTAACATAATTTACCACTTTTTTCGATTCACGCATAACAAAAATTTATTGCATTTTTTTTATTACAGTAAAGTAACGTTTATACGAAGTTGACATTTATGCAACGTTTTAGTGGGGTCTCAATTCTTGGATTTAGCCAAAAGGGTAAATCGATTATACGACGTGATCGTTTATACGATGATTTTCGAGAGTCTCTTCGGCGTCGTATGAACGTTAATCCACTAGTAAGTTAAATGAACACAAGTTCATTTAATTTGTAAAAAGGGAAGATTTTGTCTTGAATTGAATTCAAATTTATCTCAACGGTTAATGTTCTGGTGTAGCACAAATAAATAACTTTGTGACTGAGTATAAATTTATTCTAACAACTTACGGATATGAGCTACATACATCAACATTCAATTTGCATCGATTATAGGCTTAAAAAACATATGCTCGCAAAGATTTGAGGCAAAATTTTCTGCACCTTTTTGATGAGGAAATAAAAAAAAAAGAAAACCTTATTTAATCTGAGGAAAAAAAAGATTTTGCCTTGAGTCAAATTAAAATTTGCCTAATGCTTAATGTTATTGTGCGGAGGAAGAAAAAAAATTAATTTGATGCTTGGCACGACTTATTCTAGCCACTTCAGGATATAAGCTGCATTTTGTTTGCATTGCTTAATAAGCGTATTTTTAATCACATGCTTGTAAAAATTTGATGAAATTTTTTTGAAAATTTCGGTTTGATAATGAAAATGAATCAAATTAGTTTAATATATGGAAAACATTTCGGGTTAACTTTAATTGAAAATTTATGCTGCGACGAGCACAAGAAAAAAGTATTTTTATTGTTATGAAAATTGTTTTAAAATTTAACTACGCATTGATTTTCCTTAAGAAACAAATTAACATTATAGTGAGGATGGATGATGTAACATTAAACGATTCATAATACTTATTAAGCGTTAATTAAAACGAGCTGAGGGATATTAATAAGGTTTCCTTCGAAGTTACATTCTTATTAAACTACAGGACCTCTTATCTTTAACTTAGTTTCAAGCTTTTATGCCTCACTTGAATTTTATTGCCTTTCATTAAATGCTATAGTTTAAAGATATTTCTAAATCCCTCCGTTTTTTCAGTGTTTACATTTACATAAATCTGACACATAGTCATGCAATTTTTCTGAAATTTTTCTTTCTGGAAGAGTAAAATTTCTTGCGACTGCGAAACGTTTATTCATAACTTTGTTACATTTATGGCTGGTATCAGTAATCATGTTAAATGATATGATTTCAGAAACTTCAACTTTGAATTAGCAGGAGTGATTCTGCACCCACAAGTAATTCACCCAGTGCCATCAGCTATAATCGTGAGTTTTCGTTTCCATTCTGACAACTTTCTTGTCACGGGGATTCCTTGTCAGTGGAGGGTGTGGAGACAGGTAGGTAGGTAGGTAAGGGTCACCGGAATATCGCCCACCCACCAGACCTCTCGTAAAGACACCAAGATCTGGCCTCGGGGCACCTAGCAGCAAGACTCGGCCGGTTTTCTAGGGTGTAGCCCGTCTTTTGGGAGCGGGCCTGCCAGCAGAAACGGATCGGCCTCTCACTCGGAGGGAACGTTCGAATGTAAGAACGTCTTCAGCCCGAAGAATCTCGCTCGATGTGGTTCGGTTGTGATTGAAAAACAGCGATTAGGGCTTTGATCAATAGAGGATAAAGGATACCTGTTCTCTAGCAGTGTGATAGAAGATTTGTGAAACGAAGTGGATTGCACAGACATTTTTTGCAGCAGGTATACTTTATTTTTCCTGTTGATTTCTTAGGCTATTAAATTCTCTCTCTTTTTTTTTCTTTTTTTTTTTGTCATTTATTTCGACAGGTTATTTGAAATTGACAAAGCAATGTCAGTGGCACATTTTTTATTGTTTCACTCCACCCGAGGAATTACTAAACTGACATTTGCAAGTTCTTTTTTGCGCTTCAAAAATTTAACACAAGTACTTGTGAAAAGTAATGGAAAAATATGGACTATATTAAAGAATTTAGTATGAAAAAAAAGTTCGAGGATTAAATAGTCTTGAATTAATTAGTTTGAAGCAATTTTTAAACATGAATATTTGATTTTTTCTTTTACTAAACGTACAATTTCCAGTTTTTTTATTACTGACAAGTTGCGCGGCCTATTAAGATAGTCGGCCATGTAAATCAAACAAATGCAAATGAGCTCTATTAAATAAATGTTAAAAATAATTTAGTTAAAACATTTTGTTTTTCAATTGAATGCCTGTAAAATATTTAAATTTCTCTTTTTTTACGTCTCTTTTTCGAAAAAAATGTTTGTAAAATAGTGAAAAATCAATTGAAAAATTAAATACTGATTTTTAACTAACACAAGTTCTTCTTTTTTCTCCTGGTATTTTCTTTGTAACCCCCAGGCACCCTTCGTGCTCGGCCTGTTTGCTGAGTGTACATTGTACAAGATATTCGGTTGTTTGGTTACAGCTTAAACCATCGTCCGCTGTAGTTTTATTAGAAAAAGATATCGTATAAATATTTCTTTTTAAAAAATAAACCTTTTTTAATGAAAATATCTTTTTGAAATGTTCTTAAAAATTTTGGTTGTGAAAGTTAAATGTAGCGTCATTTATCATGGATTTGTCTATAATACATTATTTTGAAGGGGAAAAGTTTTCGCCGCTTTATATTTTGTTTGTAATATTAATGATAATAATAGTAATAATAATATTAATAATAACAATAATACAAGCTTCTTAGTTGCAAGAAGCTTTTCGTTTTAGTCTATAAATTGTTCACCTTTATAAAATCCTTTTAGTTAAATGCATGTAATTAAAATTTTTAATACGATACCAAATTATCTTTATTTTGTAATGGATAGAGTGCAGAATGCAAGGAGACTTAATTCGTTCTTTGCAACGTTTCAAGAAAATGTCACGTTATAAGAACGTAAAAATCTTATAGCTTAATAGAATATTAAAACATATACATTGAATGTAAATGGAAAATCATATTACGGGTAGTTAGAAATTATTATTGCAAGCAGTTCTAAACTTATAGCGGAAAATTTATTCTCTCACTGAACTATTTCAGTTAGCTCTCCTTGTGTACTTAAACTGCTTAATTTAATTACATGTTGTTAGAAAAGGATTTTTGAGTAGTTTAAGAAGATTATTTTCAAACAATTACAAATTACCATTCCAATCACTAAAAATTAGGATGTCAATTTTTTTAAATTTATTTTGCATTATCATTAATCAATTTTGCATATAAGGAGGGGGTCCTTATATGCATTATTTAATACAATCTCTAAACCTCATTTGCGCACTTAAATGTATATTATTTAGTAAAAAGATAGTCAATTAAATGGTTTTATTATTATTATTATGAAATGTATATTATTTAGTAAAAGGATAGTCAATTAAACGGTTTTATTATTATTATTATAAGGTACGTACGTGAGCTTATATCTACTAATGCTAAAACGAAATGTTTATTAAAGGCACAAATTCACATGTAATGCATTCCAACACACAACACATTTGTAGTGTATCCTGCCAAAACTAAAGCGAATCAATCTAACCATTTGTGTTCAGTATTTTCGCGTGAGTACACGTGGGATATTTAAGCGGAACAAAACGACTGACCATCTTGAATTCTTATATTTTGATTAAAAAAGAGAGCAGTAAGCTCTATGAATCGCTAAGGGAACTATAGCATAAAATGAGAGCCAAACCATTAGGAGAGGAACGGAAGAAATGCTATACCGATCAATAACATGCATGCCTTTATCAGGGTTCGTGCTGAGCGCATGGCTGAATCCCCTTGCTCTATTGAATGTGCTAATGAATGGACAAGGGATATTAGAGGGTTCGGGGCAGGGTTGATTATAGGCGAAAAAAAAGAAAAATTCGGAACTTCACGCAAAATTTTCGGAAAAAAGTATGCGCTATCAATTTAAAATAACAAAATATCTACTTAGGCTAACTCGCTCCCACCCCCCCAAAAACATACAATACATACGCATATATGTATATAAGCTCAAAAATAATCCTTCAAGTACCTAATTAAATGAATAGTCTAATATTAATACCAGTAGTCTTTTTTTTTTCTTCCAGAAAACGTTATTGTATTGAAAATATTTTAAAGCAGTACGAAATATTTTGCTTGTCTGAAGGTAGAAAGAAAAGCACAGATATTAATTGTTAAATAAATCTTAAAATTAATAAATTAAAAATTTCTCGGAAAAAGGAATTTCTTTTTAAAAATTTTTGGAGCAGTAGCTCGAAAATTTTCGGAAATGTCGGAGAATTTCGGATCAGAATTATCCATGGTTGGCGGATAACTATATATGAGGGACGTTAGATAATGTAGTTAAGCAAAGCGTATGTCATGAAATGATTTTCAGTTATGTTCAATAAATTTTCATTTGAGCAGTTTTGCTATAGTGATTATATAAATACTTACAACTGAAATCTATTCTTTGGAACAATGTTCACAATTCAACACTGACAGTATAAAGGCTATCAAATTACATCGGAATTCCTCGGAATCAAAAACTAGGAAATAAGAAAAAATCCGGTTTGATTATGGCTGTTAATTTATTAATTAATGTTAATGTTTGATAATAGTATCATTATACGGTACATTAAATTTGATATTTTTTAATTTGCAACAAAAGATCATGTGCCAAAAGCGGTTAAAAAGAAGTTTTAATAATACGTACGAACGAGACAAAAAAACTGATTCTCTTGACCTACTTTCGGGAAATTTTCTGTGAAGAAAAAAAGAGAAAGAATAATTATTCCTTTCTAAACGTAATGACAATATTTAATGTCATTGCATTTTCTATAAACAAAGAAAATTAATGCATAATAAATAACTGTTGGTTTCAACGAAAGCCAGTTATTACACAATGCATTCGTTAAAATATTAAAATAGCACTAATGGTGAAAGAAAAATAAGTAAATAAATAAAGAAATAAACTTTTTAGAAATAATAAAGTTTAAAATATTGTTTTAAACATGTGTTTTAGACATTCTAAGTCTATATTTAGAGTTTTCTTCATAAATCATTTAAGTATTCAGTTTGCCAGAAGAGTCCGGCAGTTTCGATTTCGTCCGCGGTGTTCTTTCGCGTAGTGGGAAACCTCTTATCGCAAAACGCGTTTAACTTTTACAATAATTACTTTTAGTAACCGCTGTATCAGTTCGGTAATGTTTCAGTTATAATCTGGTTTTTCTCAAAATATTACTACACTGTTAGAAATTTTATCATGAAATTACGGTTAAATAAACGGCAGCAGTCTGTCCATCTAATTCACCGTTATATTTACGGTTTGGAATATTTTTCTATCTTTACGGGACATAAACCATTTCCAATCAGCTTGGTTAAAAAGCCGTAAATACAAAAGTTTACAGTTTTATAACCATTTCGAGGCGTAGAATCCATAAATGAAGTGTACGGGAATCGAACCCGGGTGTATGGTATACCAACCTTGCGCTCTAGTCATTCGGCCACGTACATCACGTAAAGTGGCAGCTTATTTATCAATAAATCTTCTTTTCCAACAGGCAAACAGCCTTTAAATTGAGTTTTCAGTTTTTGATTGGATCCAAAGTCATTTTTGGTCTAAATTTACTGTATATTGATGAAAATCATTTCATTGCTGCAAAAATTAAAATACAAACAAGCTTCAGCAACTCAAGTTATGGGTTCGCTCATTCGCAAACAACTTGGGAATCTGATGTCTCCAATTTTTGATTTACGTGTGTAGGTTTTTTATTTAGTAACCACTGCTTAAAGCCACTTTTTTTCCTTCTTTTTTTACATACACATGCATATTTGAACTGATAAACCTTTATTCATATTTTATAAACAACGTAAGACCGGTAAGGTTTCGTAACCAAGATGGACGCCCGATTCTTGAGCGCTTGAAAATTACGTTTAGTTAAACGTTCTTTAGGATAAACAGAGAATAAACGATTCTTTTTCACAATCAGCGGTGTGAGTACCTTTTTTTTTTTTATTGGTTATTCAACTGTTGTAATTAAATATGGTAAAATAACAATCAAATAAATAGTTATTTTACTATTTTATTACTGAAATTTTTAACAGTGTAGTGTACTTAACGAAAGCTTTAGATAACCAAACTTTATATTAACCAATCAGAGGTTTCGATACAGTATACTGTATGCAAACATTGCAGTATGATTCAGAAATTTATTTATTAATGTAAACATTAAAATAAATCATATTTTTCAATTGAAAATAAGGTAATACGTCTCTTAGAGATATCAATGCATTTCGTGTATGCTCAGATTTGAGGCACTAGGAATAGAAGTGGTGTAAGTGATATTTTTGAAAAATTAGAGATAACTAGTACAAATGAAAGGGAGAACACTATTCTTTATTGTGGCAAGAGATTTGGTGGTAGGCATAACAGGTGCAACTGCCCGGCGTTGTTTAGGGGAAAAAATATCATCTTCGATGCCATAAGATTCCAACTTCGAATGTGTTTTACTCAGAAACGCGGATTCCTTTGGGTACTTATATCCCTTTGTATCTCACTGCATCATTTCTTATTCTGTGGACAAATATTTGATTGCATACATCAGAATATTAAAACTGATGTCGAAATAACATTTCTGATATTGAAGTTGACATTGCATTTCAAAATGCATCCATTTATGTGATGAAATATCAAATTTATGTTTTTTAGAGCATTCCTTTATAACCGCATTGTAATTACTTTTAAAATTAAGGGTTTATTTTCCTCTGTACATAAAATATATGTCATGAATTTTTTCAAAGAAAATGTAAACCAAATGTTTTTTTCGAATGTTCCATAACGAATTTATTTTAATTGTCTTACTTTTACACAACACTGCGGCACTATACTCTTTTGCAAGTTTAATAAGTTCTAGTTGCACCTCCTTTAAAATGATTTTACTCGTTAAAGATCACAATTTTATTAAATTACTAATTATTAATTTAAGAATCTCTAATTTGTTACAATATTATCTGCAATGCTGCAGAATGTCGTTGCAGCTAATATTACAGTTCGTAAGCACTTAAACAAATCTATGAGTTTAATAAAGTACTTGTCTAAGGAACTTTTCGTAAGGATTCGAGTTTCAGCTCTCTTGAAAGTCTAAATGAAGTTTTCGATTTTCCAGCAACTACTGCATGCTTAATATTCACTTAAAAATGCTTTCATTTGTGAGAATATTGGCTTCATTACTGCTTAACTTTTCAACTGATAATTTTACAAATTTTAAGCAATTTTGCTTGTGTTTAAAGATTTCATAATGCACTTTCTCCAAGGAAAAGATAAATATTAAAAAATCAATTCGGAGTTTCAGATTGAGGAGCTTAAGTAAAGCATTTGGTCGTTGTAAGCAAAATTTTATTCATTAGTTAAAAATATAACTAATGTTGTCTGAGCTGCCTGAAGTTATGCTCTTGTCGCAAACTCTCTTTTTTTGTAGAAATTTTATTTATGATGCAGACTGAATAGGTTTGTCTCATTGTTAGTATTGCGATGACTTAAAAATAGAATAATAATAATAATAACAATAACATAAATTAGATGCACTTTTTTTTTAGAGAAATTGCTTTCAAAATTCAAGTGCGTCTAATTCTCCAAACTAATCTCAAAATTTTTTTTTCTTTTCTTTTCTTTTTTTTTAAATTTTAAAGTTCGTCCAGTATTAAAAATGTCAGGTAAAGAAGAGTCAACTTCATTTGAAAGTTTTCTGTGGTTTTTAAAGACAGTTCTCTTTTATAAACTAATAAATTCTAGTTTTCCACCCTGACACTGCGATGTAACGACAAATGCTTAAAATGTTATTTTAGTGAAATATTGCTTAAAAAGTAAAGTGAGTTTTATTGTCTCCAGAGTGTTTTATATTCCGTAAACTATGGCACACATATATACATACTGTAGCGTAACAAACTGGTGTCACCCGGTTCAGTAATGTACGAATTCCCACACCTAAGAATTTACAGTAGCTTTACAAGATAGTAAAGTGAAAAATTTTATTTAAAATTTGCCGAGGGAGTTTACTAATTGTCTTGAAACTGAATAATACGTTTTTTTTCTTTTTAATTAACAACTTTAAAAACCTCATAAGAATGACCAAGCATCTTTTAAAAATTGATAAAACGGGCGTATAAGTGTCTCGTACCCATTATACTTCCCATTCAACTGAAACGACCCAATACTTCAATTGAAACATTTCTTTCAATTGACGTTCTCAGCAACGTGTCACCATTGTCAATAATCTGTAAAACTAAAACAGTGAAGGATTTTTTTTTCATATTAAGCTTTAGAAAACCTTAGTCCTTACATTTTAGGCTATACTTGGTCTTTTGCTTTGTTGCAAGTCGTATTTCCAGGTTTGAATTTTAGTAGTGAATGAACGTTGACAATTTCTTTTTTAACTGAGTCAAGATCCATCATTAACTAAACCTACACTGTAAAAATTCTAGCTCAACATTTCATCTAAAAAATTTGGAAATTTAGCTGCAACCAGCATTTGGTACTGAAGTTGAACCATTATAATGGTTTCTAGTTTCACATTCATGGTATAACTAGGTGAAACTACACCACTGTAATGATGCAACTTACTACCAAATGTTGGTAGCAGCTAAATTTCACCATTAGAAAAAAAAAAGGTTTTTTTTTTTTTTTAGGTGAAAGGTTGAACTAGAAATTTTTAGTGTAGCTTCATCATTTTTCATGCATTATATAATTTATTTTACGATGATTATCAACTTTTAACTGTATTTTAAAATGATTTCGCACTCACCAGGATACATTCTATATTGTACGAAACATTTATTTAATAATGCATTAATTACCCACGTAATGCCTTTCAATTAAAAGGAATAAAATGACACAACATATTTTATAGGAATATAATGAAATGCCTTTTAAAAGATCCCTGAATCAAGAAGAATAATTAAACCATTTCAAATATTAATAAGGAGAAATTACACAAATACAGAGAGACAGAAACATTTAATAATAATTTGGAAAACAATTCATTTTATAACGTTGCTTTTCTCTGTTCTGTACTCTCAAAAATCCCTTTTCCATTTCATAATGACTTTCCTTGCAATATAAAGTGAATGTCTGAAACATAAAGAGGATATATCTGTAACATCTGCTTAATCATTTAAAACTTTAAAATGTATGTTTCTAAGGAAATAATGTTAAAAGATTATTTTATTTATGAATACTATCTCTTATAAATGATTTAAAATACGTTATGCTATATTTCATGAAGATATTAGTTCATGTTTTATGTAAATCTTGAAAATTCCCAACTATATCGGTAAGAAGATTAGGATATCACTTTTTGATGCCTATCGCTAAAAAAATATTCTACCAGATATGTGCAGGATTTTTTTTTATATTGCTGCTGATGACGGCAGCGTGTGAAATTACATATTTCTGTTTTTATGCTTCTTTGTTTTCAATTTAATGTTTTGGCGAGGTACGAATAGCTGTTTAGCCAATTTATTTTTAATCATATATTTATTCAATTTCAAACAGAAGTTTTATATTTAAATGTTTCTGCTTTTAGAATTATGATGAATTTAAAGACTTGTAAGTACTTAAAAACGATTGAAGTGTGAAATTGATAAAATTGTTTTTAAATCCTTACGAAAATTATTTCTCAGTGTATTTAATGCAACGGTATTTTAGAAAAATAACTCCTCGTCCAAAAGAACTGCCCTTGAGTTTTTGTAACTAAAGTATGGTGAAAAATTATGGCAATCATATTAACATGTTATTTCAGGTAGTGGCATTTTAAATAACAAGTTTTGCAATCTCATACAAAAATATAAATGATTAAAATTGAATTTCTTTGATAAAAATTATGTGATAGTCGTATGATTAAAATAGCTAAAATGATATGTCATCACCTGGCATTAGAAGACATAATACACAAATAGATATAAAATTTCCAAAATTTTTTCATCGATTTGGAATAATGTTTTCATTACAGAGTTATAAAAGTTAGGCGTATTCACTCTAGACTTTGGATTTTTAGTATTTTTTTCTAACTGCAAAACTATGGTTTTAACACTTGTTTAAATATCATTAAAAATGTATGATTCGTTCCTTTGGAAAATGTTATTTATCATATGTTAAAGAACATTATTTTTTCAAATCGGCCCACACAAATATTCATGTTAAGATAAGTAGTTTCTCGACTCGTGGCGCAGCAGTAACGCATTTCGAACAAATCCAGCAGGCTCCATGCTTTATTCCAAGTGTTGCGGTCGCTGTGTTGAGTAGCGAGGAGGTGAAGTGGCTGTTGTGACACGTTGTCTAAGCTTCAAGTTGCGTAACATGCTTCATAATTGTTTGCTATTTCATTCGCAAATGCGGCGCCACCGTTAGAAGTCCCCCATGAAAGCAACTAACACTTAAGATGCTCTTTATTGAATGAAGTCGGATTTAGTAATTTTACTGCATACAATTGTGTGGAAGAATGTCATTACATAACACGTATTATCTCGTACTCGTAAAATAGTGGATTGAAGAAGAAAAATTAATATTTTTATAGAGTATAAAATGTAGCATTAATAAAATAAAAACTGTTCCAGATCGCAAAATCCTTCTTTTAGTAAAATTTAACATTTTAAAGTATTTTTTTGCAATATCGTCTTCTGTACTATTTAGGAAACCTTTTTTTTTTTTTAAATCAACGTGTCTACATCACTAGGGATCGTCCATCCATAAATGATGTCACACTTTTTTATCATAAAATTGACCCCCTTCCCCCCTTTTGTCCCAAAATTCCACACTTTAATATTCCCCCCCTTTGTCACAAAATTTCACACTTTAACATACCCCCTTCCCCCTTTGTCACATGCCGCGCTACGTTGCATACGCATAATGGCATAATGTCACACTTCTTGTAACCCCCTCCCCCCTTGTCCCAATTTGGCGCAATTTCACCCCCTCAAAGCGTGATATCATTTATAAATGATGCCCTACCTTAAAAATCATTTTTCGTTGTCTGTGTCTATGCTGCCCGAAGAATACTTTTGTTTGATGTGTAAAGAACGCTTTCTTCGATGTAGGAAAAATAGATGAGCAATTTAGTAGAATGTCAAAAAAAGAAAAGAATAAAGAAAAAATTTCAAGTTTCTACTCAAATTTTCTATCGCCTAAAATTAGCCGTACCCCGGAGCTGTGGGAAAGCTTCTTTTAAAATTTTCTTGTAATTTGCGTTTTTACTTCAAACGTAAATAACAAATTCGTAACATGTTCTTTTTTTTTTTGTTTTGACTGAAAAAAGCGCTCTTAAAAGTCAAATTTGTCACTATAAATGCAAGAAAAAGTACTTTAAATGCGTTTATACCGACATAAACTAGAACGCGAGAGAAAAAGGTGGAATGAATAAAAAATTGCATTTTTCAGGCAGAAAATAATTCTTTCTCATGCAAATTTTTATGCAGTAAAAACTATTTGAATCTCATTAGACGGAAAAATGTCAACTGCTAGAGAATTCATAAGAACGTAACTTCCAGGGACGGTCATTGTAATGAGTAATTATATTGTAATGTTTAATTTAATCAAAACCTAAATTAGGGACAGCAATACAAGATAATTTTGTTATTAATATTTTTCTTTGAAAGACGAAACATGAGAGCAAGGAGCCGTAAAACGTTTCACTGAAACAAATATTTACATCAGGAGTTTGGCTAATTTGAGGGGAAGAAAATCAACATTTAAATAAATGTAAAGTGAAAATGGGAAGGAAATGTGTATAACAGTGACACACTTCCTTCTTTCTTATTGTTATTATTATTATTATTATTATTATTATTATTATTATTATTTATTTATTTATTTTTTGGTGCTTGTTTTTGCATGCAGTCGAACTTCCATATATCGAACTTTCCCATAATGAAATTTTTCTATACATCGAACTCTTAGCAAGTCTCTATGTTCATTACTTAGAATAACTGTTGCTATATATCAAAGAAATCTCCATACATCGAAATTTTTTAAAGTCATATTGGGAGATTTTATTCGACTTTAGGACCGTTTGACTTACGAAAATTTGGGGGGTGTGTAATTTTTATGTTTTAGGACAAATTATGATAACGCTAAAATGTTTCAATGTATCGAAATTTCTACATATCGAAATTTTTTCAGCAATTTGCTACTTCGATATATAGCGGTACGACTGTATGTGTGTTACCAAAATATTTTAAAGTAATTGATTTTAATGATGAACTGAGTGTATTTATTCAACCATAACCGATTCTCGTTTTTGAGATAAAACGAAATTTTGTCATCTTGCTCCACGGAATTTTTACGTGACGTCATAAGGTTTCAAACATGGGGACGCCAGCACGTTGGAATGAAAAATAATTCTGGAAACTATTATTTTAGCACTCTTTAGACTTAAGAAAAAGTCAGCCAATTTAGAGCTAAGAATATTTTATATAGTTCTGTCTACAAACTTGACTGTAAAACGGAAAAAAAATGAATGCAATTCGAAACAAGTCAATTACTGAAAACAATTACAGGTCCGAAGAAAAACATTCAGGGACAAGAGAAAATGAATTATCAGTCATTATTAAGAACACTTGATGTTTAGTAGCAATGTAATCTGTATCATCGGAACACTAGCAGTAAAAATTGCTTCACAGGTACCAATGGGAAACTAGGAAAATATTTCACGTGGAAAAAGTCCTCTCAAAAATGAATGTTTAAATTTCATTAAAATTGCATGAAAGTATCGTGAGGAAAATGAGATAAATCTGTTATTCAGGGGAAAATATAGTATAGTTAAATGCAGTAAAGAAGTATTAAGCACAGGGAATGCCAGAAAAAAATCTATTTATCTTTTGTCCAAAAATAGATGATTTACAAAAAACACACAGGGAAAAAAAATGTTTTATGCTATTTTTTATAAACGGATTTGTATTTAGAAATTTCTAATACTTGTAATAAATGTTGAAAAAAACTTTGTCCAAATGCACGCTTTCAAATTTTCCTGAAATTAGCTTCAAAAAGGATAGTTGGATAAAAGTTTTCCAATCGAGCTCCTGCGAAAGCATTTTGACGTAAAAGTTCAGTAAAAGTAAGTAAAAATAATCGAATCTTGGAGAGATATTTTTTTACTCTTAATTACTCTAACGTATTCTGCAAACTCTTCTAGCACTGAACTTTAAGCATTTAAACTGCTAATTCGTTTGTAGTCAAGTAGGTTCAATTCGAAGAGCTAAAAGCTTTTGCTCCGAGCAACAATTAAACCGTTTATACGTTAAGATGTTTGATTTAGAAAAAGCGTTTCTAATCAAAAGTTCATTGTCATTAATGTATTTGTCAAACTGCAACTTCAAACGAATTATTCCTCGCTGGTCTTATTTTTGTATTTTCAAATTAAATGTAACGTAATTTGAACTCAAAATATATTTAAAGAAGGAAATCATTTTTGAAAAGTATAAAACATGATTTTGGAATCTTGCTGCAGTCAACATATCTTTCATGTCAGTGAATATATAGGAGCTAAATCAAAACAAAATGAATTTTCACAATCTAAAAATTTAATATTGCAACTTTTCCGAGAAATATTCGCGAGGAAAAAGAAATATGAAGGCTCAGTATTCGCAGTAACGTAAGTGACAACAACAAGGAAGTAGAAGAGTATGTTTCGATATATCATGCACTTTCGAGCATATAACGTCATTTCTGCTTGGTTCCAAAAATTTATTAAACTTGTCACTTTAAAGCATTCTGGATATGGCTCTTTAACTTTAAAAAAAAATCCCGGATATGAAATAAAAAGGGCGAGAGTCGCAGAAAACATATTTCAAACTGTTTTTTAGAAATATGGCTTTCTGAATGTCATATTAGATCAATTTGACAAAAATGAGGCTGAGAACAAAGAGTCTGATGAAAAGTTCATCTCCATCCCAGATCTCGAAAATTATCAATACAGCTTGTGATAGAATCGTTGTGACATCAGAGATACCAACTTTAAACGGTTTGAAAGACTCTGAATTGAATAGTTCGCAGGATAAGAGAGAGCAAAACGATGATGAAGAACATTAAGCTCCCTCTCTAAAAAAAGTCGCTGAAGCTTTAAAGATAGTGGAAGCCTTCTATTTAAATATATGTTCGTTGAAGATTGATAGGTAGTGTTCTATCTTTTGGGATTATTATTTTTTATTTTTATTTATTCTATATTTTAACTGTACTTTATTCTCTGAAGTTCATGAGCAATATATTTGTAATAGTTACCGGACTTTTTTATTTTATTTTTTGGCCGTGTGTACATCTTTTTTCCTCTAGACATACTGTTTAATTGCACTAACTCTTCAATTTCTTTTTCATTTTATATTTTTCTTTTCTTTCTTATTATATTGAATCATACTCTTCTACTTCATTGTTGTTGTCACTTATGCTACTGGGAGCACCGAACCTTCTTATTTCTTTTTCCTCACGAATATTTCTGGGAAAAGTTGAAACATTAAACTTTAGATTGTGAAAATTCGCATTTTATTTTGATTTAGCTCCTATATATTCATGCATACAATTATGATAATTATATAAGCGTATCCGCTAAAGTGATGCAGAAGTCAGTTATTCAACATACTATCTAGTCAAGATAATGTGCAGCTTAAATGGGGTAATCGGTTAACCAGAAATTGTTTTCTTTCTCAAATTACCTGAAAAATCCGCACATTACTTACTAGAAATTTGGTAAAATTTAAATAACGTGTTTGGCTGTTAAAACAACAACGTTTCTGCTCGCTTAAAGTAATATGAGGTTATTTATTTATTTTTTGAAACATAATGACAATAACAAAACAAGTTATACGTATAAATAATCGTGATGTGACTATTATTATTAGTAGTAGTATTATTATTCACAGCAAGCAAGAAATGTTAATAGCTAAGTAGTTTTTAACAAATAACAAACATTTATGATAAATACATTTTTTTCGCAGTAAATTTAAAATGTTATTTGCACGTACATTCTAGAGTGTTATTTCAAAAAAGAGAGAAAAAAGCTTAGTTTCTAAAATTCAATAACATGTTTAACAGAAGCAGCACGAAAAATAACATCTTATTTGATAACCTTAAACAAACAGAGATCAGACTGACCGGCGGCGGAGATATCGTTTTGGCAAATGAGAAAACTGCAGTAGGCGTCCATTTCCGCCTACTTTCTAGTTCCCTTACAACAAACACGAGGTTAGAATCAATTGATATGGCGTCCCAGATAGGAGGAGAAAACCATAGATGATGAAACAATCGTGCCGCCGTGCTGCGCTAACTGTCACTTTTCATTTCAGTTTAAAGTAGCTTAGTTTCTTTTATTTTTAAGTTTCCACATTCCTTGAAAGAGTTTGTCGTGTTTCTGTTTTGTCTGAAAATTTTTGTAGAGCAAATGAGAAACAATGTCGTTAAAGGAACATTCATAAATGATGTCGCGCTTCGAGGGGGGAATGGGCTCGTGAAATTGTGACAAGGGGAGGGGACGGGTAACAAGAAGTGTGACATCATGCTTATGTAACATAACATGGCATGGGACAAAGGGGAAAGGGGGCTATGTTGAAGTGCGACATTTTGTGACAAAGGGGGGGGGGAGGGATTCACTGTATGGGAAAAAAGCGTGACATCATTTATGGACGGTCCTTAACTTATATGCTCAACATAGTTATAAATACGCACATTTTATGATTTATTTTAGCCCTTTTAAAAGCTTATGTTTCTGATATCTTGAATTTCAAACTAATAAATCCTTCATTGCAATGTTTAAAAAGAACGTTGCACTTACAACATATTTTTGAAAAAAAAATTGCTTTGATGAATATACATTTTCAAAAAATCATTCTCTATTCCGTTTGGAGAGCGGTAGTTTTGAATTGCGTTTATGACGAAATATATTTCTAAGTCTTATCGGAACATATAAAACCTTAAACAATATGTATTTTCTGAGATTTAATGTCATTATATTATTATTATTTACTAGTTAATCCGTTTATTTAACTACTTTATTCATTTTGTTTTGTATTACAAAATTTCAAAGGTACTTATCGGTTATACGCCCTACTTTGGCGACGGTTTTAGAAATGTCACCAATATAACTTAACTGTTACGAGTACTTTTTGTTGTTCAATAAAAATGTAAGAATTATAAGATTAATTTAATAAAAATACAAGAAATATAAAATATAATATAATATTTGAACAAAATATATTTAGTCAGCTTAACTTCCAGTGGCCATAATTGACTTATGGCAGTAAGAGTTTCTTTAAACTGAGTTGGGTCCAGATGTGCTCCTCCACATAAACACCGTAATATACGAATCTAAATCGTGTCTATCAGTACTCCTTTGCTTTTTATTGCGCAAAATTAAACCAAAATGAAAGGGGAACAAAATGGCATTAATAAATTGAGCAACAATAAAATATCAGAAAAATATAGGAAGTAACGTTGTTCCATTTTAATGAATCGTTTTGACAGGAAAAAAAATGATGCTAACCTCAAAAAAAAAAAAATAATAATAATTTTTAGCTGAATCACATGCTGCAGAATAATTTTAAAATTGAATATTGTTTTTGTTTTTTAACATTATTTTATATAACTTTTTCTAACATATTTAAATGGTGATGTAATAATGCCAGAACTTTAGTACTTTGTGTAAAGTCACTTTTGAAAAACAAAAGTTTGATTAAAATAATTCATATACATATATAAATGGGAATAGAACAGCATGACTTTCATCTGATGGCGTTTTTACAGCTTCAGTTTTTTGAACTAAGAATAGAGTGGTTTTAAAGGTTTGGCTATTTGATAAGTCTAATTGCAACTTAAAAGCATCAACGAACACATTATTGAACCTAAAAACAGAAAAAAAAGCCTTTTCCCAGTTTATTCACCAAATCGTTCCCACCCAACGATTCTTTGTACATCCTTCTTCAAGGTTTTTTTAGTTGTATTGGTGACAAAAGATAAGGTTTCAATCGTTACTGGACCGGTAATAAGTTCTCCTCTAACCATACAACAACCAACAAAATATTCAACGATGCGTTTTTGAATCCCACAAAGTTTAGAAACCCCTTCATGATTATTTAATTTCGTATCAATCCTATTGTGACTGTATGATATACTTTCCAGTTTATTTTCGGGGTTTTGCCTAATTACCCTTCTTATAGACGCACCGTCTCCTTTTTTATTGGATTTGCTGTCACCCAACGCTGGGGAAGCATCGACTGTTGAACTCAATTACTTATTTAGACTTTGATGGATATCTTCATTCTGAATCAAATAAGGAGCCAAGCGAAAAATGAAAATGAAACATTGATACATACATGAAAAATCCCTTCTTCAAAAATACAAATTTTAGTAAGTGCAATATTTGTGCTTCGTTAACTCCTATCATTTCCCACGACGAAATTTTGCATTGAAAAGCCAGTGCACTGAAATTGCCAAAAGAATAAGTACCTTCCATGTGCTTGAATGAGGCATTATAATTAAATTTCAGTGAGTTACATTTATATTTTACGGATTTGGCGACTAACTGCACTCTTGGATTGTATTTTACTGTTTATTTTTCTTATTTTCTTAAATGTGGTCTTACTGAAAACTGGATATCTATATGCGATATTTCAAGACATGCAGCAGCTAAGCATTCCAGTAAAATAGACTTGAGATGCGGACAATTGTATTGGTTTTGATGATGCAAAAAATATACACATTAAGATTTCAATTTTCTTAATCATCATATCATCAGCTAATTTATCTGTCAAAAGGCGAAATCATTTAGCACATTACGTTTCTCCCAATTCGTTAAAGCAATTAACATGTCAAAGGCGTCAAGTTCTTTCTTGCCAATTTGGAACCAATTGAACATCTTAATTTTCATGAAGGGACGGAGCTGCTATCAATTGTCTGGTTTAAATCATTTCTTAGTATTCTTCCTTTTATATTATATACTGACCGCAATTTGTTATTAAAAAATAATTCCAGTATGAAAATCACATACTGAGTGAGATCAGTACTTCACCGGAAGAGTATTACAAAAAAACTAATGAAGTATTTAAAGGAAGAGAAATAATTACATAATTGTAATTTTTATTTTCTGAGAATATATGCAAAATGTCATAGTTTAAGGCCATTTTATTTCATTTGTTAAAAGTATGACACAAACTTTGAAATTGTATGTAATAATTGTACGTTAGGCCCATTAAGCTTTCGGATAATAATACCTAGAAAAGTTGCGTGCGTAGTTATTTCAGTTAAGAAAAAGAACATTTTTTTAAAAATATAAATTTTTTTTTTATTAGTTTTGTATTTTAAATAAGATGTACTTAAAGGTATGTTGTTCCTATGTAGCGTAAATATCAACACAAATTATAAGCATACAAGGATTTATCAACAAATAAGTTTTCGTTTCATTTTCTTTCTCTCTTTTCTGTTTCTTTTTTTAAAGGAAACTTTTAAAGAGAGTAACTTACGAATTTCTACTTTCGCATTTTGCTTGTTTTTGTACCGCTCTGAAGTGAAGGATTCCATTGGGATTTGCATGCACAAAGCTCACTGCTTTTGGCTAAGAATAAAAATGTAACTTTTTCTTATTTATTCATTTAAAGAAGTAAAGCTAGTTTGAAGAAATATATTTTGAAAAAATCACTTAAAAGCTGCGTGAAAAAGTAAGGCCAAGATGAATTGTCACTTTTTACCCTTTTAACAGAGTAAAGAAAGTCAAAAAACTCTTGGCCATTTTCTCTGTCATTTAGTCTGCCTTGATGTCAGTTTTAACGGATGATCACTCACTAATAGATTCAATTACTCGGTAAGAATTTTCCTAATTTGAAATCCGCGTGAGTCTGCATGTCTCTTTACCGCTGAACTGGGTTTTTGCTAAACATTTTGAAGAATCAGATTGAAATATTGTGGAAGGATTTCCATTAAACACATAGTTTTAATTTTATATTCTTTCATTTGAAGAAAATTCATTGATAATATCGGGTGATATTTACCACCTTTGAATTTCATTCCTTCCGACGGAACAGGAACGTTTCCCAACTCAAGTACGTTATTCGAATCCAGAATTAATTACTGAAGGTTTCGTGTTATTGGAATTGATAGCTAAAAGCCATGCATAACACTACAGTAGTTTAGTAGCTAAATTAATGCAGCAAATCCACTGGCATATACTGTTCCTTGCAGGGTTCACACTGGGGAAAAGTACAAGGTGGGATTTTCCTCCTTGATCAAAATTTTAAGTGGGATTTTTAAAGTTTAAGCCCAAAAAAAATTTTTTTTGAGTGGGATTTCAAAAAATATTGCGGGAATCGCACGTTCGCGCGCCCTAGCGCGAACCCTGGTTCCTTGAATTTAAGAGAACTCGTCTTGTACTGTGTTTTATAAACTGTTGAGAGACCATCTAGGCTTACAATCTTCCCAGCGGCATAATCGATAGAACACAAGGCTACCGCGCCATGAACCCGGGTTTGAATTTCGACACCGGGTTTGAATGGATATTATTGATCGGTATAACACGTTTTCCGATCATGTCCCAGTGGATCTCCCTTTAAGCTGTAGGTACTCCATTGATGCATTGGCGCAAGCTCAGCTGTTCAGGCTGATGCACAAGAGGATCAGTCGTTCGGGTTACATCTGAGGCGCGAAAGTACCATAAACTATTGCTGTTGATTCCCAGCGATCCACAGGTGCAGGAACTTTGTGCTTGTCCTGTTTAGCTAAATGTGAGTGCAAAATATGGTTGGTCAGATGTTGGGCTACAACCGAAGCACTAAAGTACCCCTTTTACACAAGCAGATAGCTCATACAGATAAATTTAGCAAGAAAAATCCTTTGCTATTGTCAAATTTCTCGACCAAAGATTTCACTTACAGCCTCAACGTTTTGTTCTCAGTACTACGTTCATTTACGTAAATATGTAATTTTATCGATTAAATGCTTATTCTGCATTGCAAAATATTTTTGTGAAAAAGACAGAAAGCAAACTGAGTGTTTTTGTAAATTTACAAACAACGTGTTTTAAATCAAATAATCAAGCTTCTTAATAACAGCTTCTCAATAAGGTTCTTGTTTTTTCCGCACGTTGTACAACTACAGAGACTGATCTGGTTAATTACTTAAATCTGAATACACAAAATCTGTGAAAAACTGTAAATAAATGCATAATTAAACAGTTGAGATTTGTGACTGCCAGCTAAAAATTTGTCAAGGAATGCTTTATATATTGTTGGCGTATGGGTAACTCCCAGCTTCATAGTGATCACCTTAGCCCTCCCAAGTCCGGCCCGCCGGAAGCATCCCAGCGTGGGCCCAACTGAACTCACTTACGACTTTGAGTACCTGGAATAGTGTTTCAGCGTATTTACAAATGGTTTCACTACTGTAGCACTATTATTTATTGCTGGTCATTTTACAAAGTCTCTGTTTTTTACTCTCTGTAATTTCCTTTTTGAGGACTCTGTAGTTTCCTGTTTTTCCTTCTCTGTAAATTCACATCAGACTCCGAACAAATGATTTCCCAGGAAATTCTCATCTATTTTCAGGCAAACATTTTTTTCCATTGTGAATGTACTAACGATTCAGTCCTTCCAAGTCTCACGAAACGTATGATTTCGTTATTGCGTTGAATCGGTTGCTTGCGGAGATCATGTACGATCTCATTATCTGCATGCAATTGCAAGGACAAAGCTCAGAAAATTGGATAGCGGTAGGTTGTCGTACAAGATTTAGTATATCATTTTCTGCGAACTTCAGTTTATTGCTCAAATCTGATTCAAAAGTAAAGTGAAAGAGTCAACGCAAGAAAACAAAATAATACTTTACCGAAACATTCGAAATAAAATACCAAAATCAGAAGAATGTTGTTTCTCACACAATAAATAATGATTAAAAAAAAACTCAACTTTTAATTCTGCATGTCATGCAGTTTTTTTTCCCGTTGACAAATATTAAAGTATAAAATTGAAGCTATGAAAATATATTAAGTCAATATATTTGTAAGTCACAAAACGGTATTTGTATATTTGAATAGAAAATATCTTACTAAATAAGCGTGTGCTTACATAAGATAATATGAGCATGTTCGTGAATGCATAATACGATCATAAACAAGAAGTTTCGTTCTAGAACAATACGAACCTACTTTCCCGTATACACCAACATTAAAATTTATAATCTAGTTATGTCTCTCTTTCGCATTTATATTAGTTCCCTATTACTTCAAATATACCTTTTCCAACGGTTAATACATAATCATTCACTCATTCATTCATTCATTTATGTATTTATTACTAATTCATGTATTTATTCACTCAGTTATTTATTTTTTCATTTATTCACTCATTCATTCATTCTTTCACTGATTCATTTATTCATTAATTAATTCAATCTTTCACTCAATTTATTTATTCATTCATTCATTCAGAAATATCTTTAAAAATCCCGATAAAAAATAAATTTATAGGAAAATAGGCTCGTTTGGTTCTGGTTGCATCTGTACATGCTCTTTGTCATAACCTTTCACCTTTCCGATAAAGTTTGTTCCAATCAAATCCGTCTGTTAGATCAGGATTTACATACGATTTTCCTTGTAGGTGCTATGTTAATTTTTTTGAACAAAAACAAATTGAACAAAAGTTGTTCAAATCAAAAAAATATTTCACGCCGAGAGTTTTTTTTCAATAAGTTTGTTCGTAGGAACTTGGATCTTATGCCCAGAGTTTACATAATTTGCTTCATTTCTCCCGCAGGCGCCAATGTTAAAATCTTTTAAAATGTCCAAAATTAAACGAAAATTTGTTCAAATCAAAAGTAAAATATGAAAATGAGGCGTCCTGTCCGAGACCTTTGGAATGCAAAAAAAAAAAAAAAAATAATAATATTTCGAGACGGAGAATTCCCTCAAAAGTTATTAGGAAAGGGGGGGAGGGGGGAGCAGGCTGTCCGACAGACACACCACATTTTCCCCATCTCAGAACCCTACTTTCAAATTTCTTATTTTTCAACCTTCACTTATTTTGGACATTTCTTTTTTTACGATGTTTTTACGATGCATTAAGCCTTCTTTAATACTTTATATATGTACTTTTTTAAAAAACTTTTACGGGAAAGCAGGCTAAAAAGACATGAATACAAGCTTTTTGTTCCTGTATCATCACGCTTTTTTGTATCTTAAATCATATTTTCAGAAATATTAGCAATCAGTGCGGAGATCTGCAATATATTAACTCGTATGTTATACGTTACATATCTATGTGGTAATAAATAACCTAGAGCAGCGCTCCTTAATTTTTTTGACACATGAAAATTATTAAGTCGGACTGTCCTCGTGGCCCTGCTATTTTCAATACCATGGTATTATTGCCAACATACTGAAAGTAGATTATTTGTTATATAAAGGGCAGCTTGATTCAAATGATATAGAACTCGTTGAGTTCAAGAGCAACTGTTTGCTTTTCAAACAGATGCTTTTTCCTTTCTTCGTTAAGACTGCAAAGTAAAACTTTTTTTAAATATTATTCACAAAATTAAAATAAAAGCTATGCGTCATGCGCAGCTTTAGATATAAGAATTATGGAAATTGGAATTTTTTTTCATGTTTTTGTCATATGTGAAAAGTCCTAATTTTCGATAATTAATAGTTAACCAATTATATCAAATAATTGAATAAAGAGAAGCTGTCTGCCTTTTCATAATGACTTTACGATAATAGATGTTCGAAACTTCGGTGTTCTTCCAAAATGTCATTGCGAAAACTGTCTCTTCATAGAGTGCTGGAAAATGAAATTACTTTGCTTTTAGCACCGTGAAAGAAATAGTCTACTAACATTTAATTAAGTTTGGGGAAAATATATATTTTATAGAGTGGTCCACAGAAAATGCGCTTTAGCTTTCAAAATCAAAAAGTGTTGTATGATTTAATTAATGTTATCCGCCTTCATATTGTCTCCTTGAAAGGAGATCAAAAGAGAAAAATGAATTAGTAAACAAACGCTTTAGCAATTGCTTCTTCGCTTTAAATACATTAAGGAAATGTGTAAGTCGGCTACTTTAACATTTTGCATGCTTATAGAAGTAATTTCGTTTAAATGAATTATTTATCAACTTTTTTACAAGGATTGCTAAAGTGCTTGAGAAATTAAAATGTTTCTTAATTTTTATGCATTATTCACTTAGAGACCATTTAGCGCATGCATTTAAATTTCAGCAGCATTTCACAATAAAGTATGTAACGTACTAAGTGAAATTCAATGGCAATTATTTATCACAGAATCCGCCATAAAAAGCTGGATGGTAAAATAAATTGTTCACCCTCATTAATATTACTGAGTTCATTTGTTATTTGAAAATGGGTATATCATTATGTCGCAATGTGTATCTATTTATTTGTTTCACAAGTTCGTTATTCAATGTGCTGCAAATTTATATTCTATGTTATTCGTATTTTAAATGTCAATGAAAGAAAAATTGATGATGCGATATTATTCATTCTTTTTAAGAGAAAGAAAGTTGTATGCAATCGAAATTGGGAACTATTACACATTATATTGCTAGTGCTTTAAAAAAAAACTTAAGATCATTTTTCTTTGAATACATCTTAAGATCGTAACAAGTAAATAATTCATTTGGCTTCAAAATTATACTTAATGCATCTCTATTATCGTATGCATATAATACATGAACGACAGGCCTGAGAGTTATTCGTAAAATCTTTAATTTATTCATGTTGTAACAGCGGAATTAATGCACTGGCAGATTTTTTTAAATTTTATGCTATGTCATGAATATATTTCATCCATAGTCTTCTGATGCGTTCAAAACTCATTGAAATTCTGGACGTATTACTGCTTTTATGATGAAGTTGTAAAATTTCTTGAAGAGGGATGCCTTCCTTTAAAACTTTTCTCATATTGCGAATATTCCCTTTCATTTTCAACAATCTTCTCCTTCATATCTCCCCTCCCTCCCCAACTTTCTTCTACTTCTGAGTATTTCAAACGCGAAATATCTTTGTTCTGCTCCCTCCTAAACTACGGAACTTATTCATATTCTGCAAATGATAAGCTAGGACTGACCGATCGTCACTCAACTCTTCCAAAGATCAGATGATAATGTTCCCCAATGCTAATTCAATTTCCCCAACCGACTTCCTTTACTTCCGTTGACTGAGGAAGTCAGCAGCATTATCAATCAATAGAAATAGAGGAGGTTTTACGTCACTTTGGCAAGCCATAAATTTTGTCTTATGGCTGAAACTCGTACGAGTGGGTGAAGTTTATAACTTTGAATACCTTTCATTTTAAAGTTATGTGTTTATTTTCGTTTATTAACTTGATAAGGGAGTTTAAAACTAATATATGTTTCATAGCTGCTCAGACTTATTGAAACAATGAAAACTATAACGATTCTTCATTTATTGCCATTTTACCACATGCTAATTAGAGTTAGAAATAATTTCATCATCATAAATTTCAATAGTATTTGCTCATTTTTTCAGTTAGGAAATATTGTAGATTTAAGATAGTGTATGAGTGATAAATGCGATACTTCTTAACAGAATAGTCCACTCTTACATACACAGTAAAAGTTTTGTATTTAGTTGCTACCATTTTCGGTGTTACTGAGCACCATTTTTGGTGCTCTGTTGGTGTGAAGTTGAGAATTATTCATTTATTGATATATTTTAAAGTGTATGTTTAAGAAAAAATACAGACAGAAGAATGTTGTTTTTTATCGTATTTTGTTCATTAACTCATATACGTATCAAAAGCTCATTACTATTGATCATTTATTCTATTGTTATAGAAATGAGCAATCTGTCGTGAAGCCCGACATAGTTTTTTTTGCACCTGCTGTTTGTTCCATGCTCCCTTGCATTAATACCGTATGCCACGTGTTCCACCGCGAAGAAGAACATCGAAAGCTCAGACTTTCCGTTCGTACTGAACGGCAACAAAAGCGCAGCCGCTGATTTGCTGTGACTACCTTCTGCGAAAAACGGGGGAAACGCGAACATTCGATAGGTAACAGAGTTAACAAATTTCATGTGTTAAGAAACATTACACGGTCTATATATTTTTTTATGCAGATGCACATAAAAATTTAAAATATATCAAAAAATGAATAATTTTCAACTTTACACTAACTGAACACCAAAATTTGTATTCAGTAACACCAAATATGGTGGCAACTGAATGCAAAATTTTACGGTGTACGGATACAGTTAAAATTACTTTATAATAAATAAGGGAAACCTGGGTAATTACGCCACCCTGGCCGCCACTTCACACGCGCAACAAATGGCATGACAATGAACGCTACTCTATCTCGAGTGCACATGACTTACATATTTCTCTATTTCGATACAAACGTTTTCAGGTAAAATCCTTTCTTTCATATCTAATCATTAACGTAATCATGTCAGAATCCTAGTCGTATTTACGGGATAATTTTTTAGTATTTCATGAACCCATTAAGGATTTGCTAAGCAACTTTCTCCATTAGGGTTATGGCGCTATTGTCCTCCGGGTTTTATCTGCCATGATGACGGACTAATCCTGTGTTCAAATACTTTTGGTAAATGACTTACAATTGCAACGGATTTGTTTTCTCAAATTTTTCGGACAAGAAAAATAGTCTTATATAGAGCAAGAATAAAATAATGCTGACGTATAATAATTGTCTTTTACCTTTTTTCGGCAGAGTATATGTATGTATAAGTGTGCCAGTTCCTTTAACATTTAATTCATATTATATATCAGTTATATTTTCTACGTGAGAGGACTATGATTACGATTAATCCCAATGACTGCGAATACGCCCTTTCATTACAGAAGTGACTTCAACTTAAGATTTGGGTGGTGGCCCTAATTTTTTCCGAACTTAGAGGGGTGTTAAGTGCATGTAGCGTTGCGCCAGTTGAATACGTGTTGGGGTCAGAGAGTCGGATGTTATGGTTAGAGGTCACGGGATTTCTTTTTCGAAGTCCGTCTCGTGAAAATTGCGCAACCAACGTCCATGGAGTTCGAGGAAGAGGGCTGAGCTCACGTTGCCCGAGCAATCAAAAAGATATGGAATGATTCAGTTGGGCGTTGCTCTGTGTGTATATCACATTAGGTTATGAATGAAAGGTTAGAAGTGGGAGAAGGATAACTTTAAATTATTTATATTACTCGTAATTTTTCATTAAATTTCAGTTATAATTTTTTCTAGTACACAACATTGCGCTTTTATTCCCAAAACACAAGTCTTATTTCTATAATATTTATTGTTTTCCTAAATTTTAGAGTAATCATAAAAATTTATTGAGCGCTTCATTGTGAACCTTGTCGTCACCGTTGCTTACTTTTTAACATGAGACATTAGGATAACCACGTGAGTGCCTTTGTGGTGGTCAACTACCTCTCTTTTTCCTCGGGTATGGAATAAAAGTTTTTCATTTCGTTATAGTAAATTGCGTAAATGTTTATATTTATATCATTTCTTTTTAAAATATTAGACTGAATAGGTTCTGAAATTATGTATTTCGAAACGAAATAAAAACGTTGATAGATGTGTCAATAATGAATGGGTGTTAAATGTGAACTGTTCGAGTTTGCAGAGTAAAAACTTAAGAACAGCGGCCGTGGCAGCAAGAAATAAAAAAATATGTAATTCCACGAATTGGTTTTTGAAGTGATTTTGTGAGCATTAGTTATGACATTAAACTACGTATAAGAAATCTACGATATGGCCTCTTCAATAATCTTAATTGTATTTTAACCGGTAAATAAGGATACTTTAAATATTACAAGTATAAGATAAAAGACCTTACAACATCAAAAACAAATAAATAAGTAATAAATACATAGTAATAATAAATGAATAAAAATAAATAAATAATAATGACAATATTAGTAAAAAGAATAACAATAATTAGCAGGAGATCAGTTAAAAATAAAACTGAATAGAAATTAAAATCTTAAAGAGAGGTTTTTATTTTCAATCAGCTAGTTATAAAACAACATATTTCATTGCAAATTCTTTGGAAAACTATGGTCTTTCAATAAGCCACTATCGTTCGAATGCTTGAAAAGTGAGTAACTTAACTCTTTTTAAGACTCACAGAGCGATTTCATAACCACTGAGATTAAATTTCTTTCCTGCCTCACGTCGATCCATCTCAGCAGTAGGTATCGGTAGGGAATTACGCATTCTTTTCACTGAAACCAACAGAAGTAACACCTTCTTCTGACAACTTGTAATAATTTAAAGCTTAAAATGAAGCTTTTTCCTCGTATTATTTTGTTATTACTGAAATTTCCTACTATGTTGAGAGGAAATGTGCAGTCACTTAGCAAGAGTAAAACGAGATTGATGTTTCGTGACTCACTCTTCACATTTAACTGTGACTGTCGATAGTTTCTTCGAACGACTCGCGTCATATTTGCACATCAGTACATTTTAATGTCAATTTAATAAGTGGATGACAATATGCCAAACAATTTACCCAATATATTTATTTTCCCATATTTATTAATTTCAATTTCCATAAAAATCGTTTCATAATTTTAAATTACATTAGAAAAATAAATGCATAAATGAGAAAATAACAAACTATACAATATGAATAGCGATAAATTTTCTCAAATTTACATCAAATGGAGTTAAATGTTTTAAAACGGTGCTTTTCGAGCTATTTTCAAACATAACTATCTTTAAACACAGCTCTCAACTGATGATATCTTAGGACTGATGTCTAAGGCAACAGGTCAGTTTTAAATTTGTCTGTCAAAAAGAAAAAAAAAGAGCGGGGAAAGGGGGGGGGGCTGAATGTAATTTTAAGATTAGAATCAAGTCTTTATGATTATTTTAGCTAAATGTTTTTAAAATCGAATAAGAGCAAAAGATGCAAAGATCATCAATCACACCATAGTGAGCTTTAGTTTTTTTAGTAAAATAAATTATTTCTTTTCTGAAATTACGTTTAAAAATTGCTGAAGAATCTTTGCAAGTCACACATCGAGGGAATAATTGGAATTAATTTTCATTGAAATTGTGCTGGAGAAGGTGAACGAAACTTTATATGTGTCAAAAGAATTAACTGACGTATTAAAATCAGGAAAGAGCTTTTCACTGGCGTGAAAACAACAAACTTTTTTGTACAATATGCTCGTCACGCATTTACTGTCTTGATAAAACAGATAGAAGACGCAAGATTTATTCCCCACACTTGGTTATAGAGACGCAATGTCAAACACGCAATTAAGTTGACGCTTTAAGAGGTAGATCACGAACTGCTGACTTCTAACAGCGAGAAAAAAATCCGATTCGAATTGCAATATTACTTGTCGTCAAGGGAACATTCAATTGAGCAATTTTCTAAGAAGATAATTCTAATTGATGGCATATGAAGATACGTGTGTCTGTTTTGCCTGAAATGTTGACGATTAAGAAAGCGGATGTGATGCCTGGAAAACAACCAGCGAAATAGGGGTGTTGTTGTTAGGGGCAGTTATTTACGTCGTTAAAATGCATCTAAAGGTTTTAAAAATTATTACACTTTCGGTAGATTTTTGGAGGGTTTACCAGTTTGCAGTCTAATATTATCAAATAGCAATATTTATTTTTATTTGTTCACAAATATTTTTTTCGTCTGAATTATTCTACTAAACCCATTTGTTATCAACTCTGCCACACATTTTCAGAACATTAGTGAAAATTTTCGTGCTGATTAATGGACTTTTTTTTTTCTTAATTTGTCAATTTGCACTCTCTCACACTTATTTATTTATTTGATCATTGGCTTTTAAAACTGTTATTTTTATTATCATGTTGTTAATTACATTACGTAATTTCCCGAGCTTCGATTTTTAACAGAACTTAAGGTTCACGAAAATCGGCGCTTATTTTCGATGCAGCCGAATCGAAAAATTTAGTGATATCTTCCGCGCATGTGCGCGTCCAGGCGATAGTTTTTAATAGCATCATTGCACAAGTAAATTTATGAATATGCTGACTAGGTACTTCAGTGAGAAAGCAAGTTTTTAGTGGAGTGTCAAATACTGGGATAAGAAATTATATAGATATATTTAATCATATTTATAAGTATAAAAGACCCTAGTAGTAAGTTTAAACAAATATAAAAGACTATTCATCGTTTAAGTAGTATCAACAACTTAAAATGTTAATCTATATGTGAAACACAACTCGTTTATGTTTTTGTATGTTTGTATGTTCGATATCTTCTTTGTTGGTACACTTGAAAGAATTTATGTACGATTGTCTGAGGATAGAACGGAAAATCTCGTTAAAAAAAATCATTTCTACAGCAGCAATCAGAGTTTCTTTCTGAAAGTGTGGGGAGTTTGGGGGGGGGGGGCTCACAAGTATTTATTAACATTCTAGGGTCAACAGTATTGCTTATAATCAAAATTTCACAATACCATTAAATTTACTAAAAACGTATTTTCTTTCTCTTCTTCAAAACTAGTTTTAAAAAGTGCTACAAACTGAAATTAAATAATTGAGAGGGAGAGAGAGAAAGAGAAGAGGGGGAAAAGATATAAAATGCTTTATTTTTAGGGAGAAGGGGAAAACCAAATAGAGCTGATACAAAAACACACCTAAGCTGAAATTAACACATAAAAAATATCATGTAAAGTATTTTTTTTTAAATAAAAGACTTTAAATGGATTTATATTAGTAACTAAGTCTTTTGGAATATCATTAAAGAGAATAAAATATTATAAAGGCTATTCCTAATATTAGCGTATTCAATTACGCTGGTTTAACATATCCAATTATGCTGGACTAAAGAAAATGCAATATTAAACGAAAGGGATTTAACATTTATTTCATTTCTCTGGTTTAATCTTTATGTATATTTTCCACTGTTTCTTCCCTATGATTCTTAGAAATTCCTTAGAAATTTCTAAGTATATTCTATTTCAAATTTACTGAGAAAATTAGTGTAATCTGTTTGACGTGAAATAGTTGAAAGGAGCCCTTTTTTCATTAACATAATTGTAATAAAAAACAACTTTTTACTAAACGTTCGGAAAAAGATATACATAACTGTCTCATAAAGTATGATTATATTTTGAAAGGAATTAAAATGAATCCCAACTCATTTTTGTTTTGAATTTTTTGTTTTAACGATTAAGGAGACTAATTTGCAGTTTTTATATAATTAAACCACTTAAAATATTTTTAAGAAATAAAATGAGAAATTTAGGAGTATAAACTAGCAATTAACAATAGCGAATATAAAAATGTTTTTTCTTCTTCTCTTTTTTTCTTTTTTCTTTTTCTGGCTTGTGAATATTCTAAATTATTTCTAAAACTGGGTTGCGCATTGCGCATTATCTAATTTTTGTTCAGAAAAAGCGTTATTCTTCAATATAGTTCTTGAAATAATTCTGCCGTGTACAAAGCTTTTATTAAAAACATGTTTTTCTGTTTTTAGGCTTAAAAGAGCTCTACGGCGAAAACACCAATTCCCTAGACATGTGAAAAAACTGATTATCAGATGAAGAATTTTACTATCGGAGTAGGTGCATATTTTGGAGAAATTTTTTTATTATTAAAAATAATCAAGTGCAAGATTGAATTCAAGTCACAGATTACTACAGAAACTTTCTTCAAAAAAGTAATTTAGACGGATTTGTGTTTATATACATTTATTTTTAATTCACTGAAACTCTTTTGGAGTCAAAAACCTTAAAAGCTAGACCCTGCAGTTACAAATTGACTAAATATTCACTACATCAGAGTTTCAAAAATGATGGCGTCAACATTTGACCTGGAAGACACTGTGCTACATACACCGAAGTTTGTTGAAACAAGTTTCGACTTTAGTTCTATATTCCCTTCCAAAGAACTCCATGCAAGCATGGAAAACATACCTGAGTCGATGGACATTGGTCAGTGCAGTGAAACAGCTTCAAAAGGAACGTGTTCTAAATTTGCAGATGATCGGTTTCCAACAGAAGATTCGTCTTCTATTTTCTCAGAGAATTTAGAAAGCAATAGTGTACCAGATGGCATAGTTTCGAGCAAAGAAACGGTTCCTGTCAAACTTCCAAATTACAATCTACGGCAGAGGTCAATCAAAAATCGAATTGAAACCGAAATTAGGAGAAGAAAAGTGCCAAGTAAAAAATCTCCCAAACCAAAGCAAAGACCAGCACCTCTAAGCAAATATCGCCGCAAAACAGCAAATGCAAGGGAAAGAACTCGTATGCAAGAAATTAATGACGCCTTCGAGAACTTGCGGAAAGTGGTGCCTCAATTTCCTCGCAAAACTGGTGATGATAACACTAAGCTCACTAAAATCACAACACTAAGGCTGGCAGTCAATTATATCGCAGCGCTTTCGCAGATCCTAAAGCAGGCAGATTCCAGCAAGAATAATGGAACAATTCCTAGTGACAACAATATGTGTCCAAGTGTGGATGCGATAGACCCCATGGACCTTTTGGATGATTGTCTTCTTGACAATTCATTTGATCTCATCTTAACTTCAGACGGTGATAGTCTGTCTCTTAGTGAAGATCTTAATGTTTAGTGAGTAATTACTGAATGGAACGGTTTTTTTATCAACACAGTGGAACAATCTCAGAGCAATAACAATGCAGAGTGTGCTGAAACACAGCCAACTAGATTAACAGGCAGAAGAACTGAGTGATCATGAGAGAAATTCCGTTCTCTGATTTAATAAAAACGGGGATACAAAAGCAGTTAAAATTGATTTATCACCCTGTTTTTTTCCCGCTATAGAAGAATTAAGTCACGTGATCGCCGAGTTATCTGGTTTTACTATCTAGTTGGCAATGATAGGAACAGGCTGTCAGAATGCAAGCGACGATTGTATTCAAGAAATGAGGGCGCTCTATAGCTATGTCTTCATCGCCATCACAATAACATTAAACTTCCCGTTTAACTGAGTTTTCCATAAACACTCTTTGCATTTTAATATACTTTATAAACATAAAATATTTGAAACAATTTATTTTTATTGAGACGGGGAATTACCTTATGAAAAGTGGAAGGTATTCCTCCTTTCAATGACACTGCAACAAAATACCAAAATTAGAAAAATCACTTGGCTACAAGTTGAATCTTTCAACTAGAAAAATGACCACGTGGTTGTGGTCAGAAACGCTTTCACGCTGACAGCCTAAAAATAACCCTAATGCTCACTTTAGTTATCTGTACTCTGAGCGAAAAAAATACAATTCAGCATTTTAGTCATTAAAAATTCTGAATGGCTCAAAGAAATAGTTTAATCTTTCTTTCAGTTGTGTCCCATTCAAAACATCATCGTCACTGATTGTAATATGTGTCATTTTAGTAAATGCCTATTTGATGTAAGGATTTGTGATGCACACTCAAGAAATGTAATTGCTTAAACATTTTATGTTCAGAAAATTAGTATTGCAATGCAGTTTATAAGGGCGGTACTTAAAATACATAAGAATGAAGATACACTTAAAAAAAAAACAATGTTTTTCTTAACGAAGAAGGGCATTATATTATCATTTCTTATGCAAATTTGAAACTAACTAAAGTATCTTGTTCATCCGGTGAAATAATTCGAATTTATTTATAAAGGATCGTATATCTGATCACTGTGATGTTTATTATGATTACAAATTATTAGAGATTTTATGTCAAGAAATGTGGATTGCAATGTTTTAAATTACAAACGTATGCAAACGAATTCGAAGACACGTGTTTCAGTGTTACAAGTAATAATTTCCTCAATGTTTGAGCAAAAGAATGTCAGTAATCTGGGTAAATCCCAAAACTCACACTTTTTGCCTTGTTGAAGCGATTTCACGTAACCAGAAACACGTGTCTGAAAATTCGTCAAAAATGTATATTCCAGCTTTCTTATATTCAGAACAAATATTACAACTATAAAGATTTTACTTCAATGTCCAATTCTCCATCAAAATAGTCAATACTAAAATTATCGATAAGTATAAAATGATGTTGAAAATTGCTCAAAGATAATTATATAAAAAGTGATTATAACGACAACTATTGTACATGTATTATTTTTTCTGCTTTTTAAGTTTCGTGTAACGAAGTTATATATTATCTATAAAGTGTTGTTTTGTTCGTAAACAGTTTCGCAGGTCGAATACTGGATGTTAGAGTTTTTGAAATTTATTGCAACAAGGAATGTAGTTCTGGAATTGGGAAATAAAAGATTATGTTGTGCATAAGGTTTTTTTATTTCCAAAGCAAATATAGCATGTCTTGTTTAAGGGAGTTTCGTAAAGGAGTATTTCAGTATTTGTCTCTCTTTTTCTTTATTTCAAAGGACTTGGTTACCTTGATCTGTAGTAAAAACAAGAGAGAGAAGGCGAGAGAACAGATATTGGTGAAGTTTTTTTGAGCATGATGTATATATATATATATATATATTATTCTTAGCATATGTTGCAGTTATGTGTCACATTATATGTTATACGTTGCAGCTCACATTTTCACACTCGACATATGTATATATATATTATTAGCCTGTTGTCATATATATATATATATGACAATTAAAGACATACATAAATATATTTTCACTACTAATTTAGGCTAATAATGGATATATACATATTGTAGGAACGCAGATACAGATACTGGAATTTAACGAAAAGATAGTAATTTTACTTTTTGAAGAAAAAAAAAATAGTTGAAATCAATGAAATTTTAACTTATTACACCAGGAGGTCAAAAGTTTTTATGATAAGAAATTGTTCACGATTTGCCATTATGCAAATTTCTTGTGATTTGCCATAATGCATTATGATTATCAGGCCAAACTTGATGTTATATCGTTGTCAAATTCAAAAAGTTCATGTGAAGTGTGGATATAACAAATAAAAATAAAATAAATCGAAGTTCGGACAAGGGGAAGAACAGAAACATACAAAAGAACGGAGATGAACAGACTTAAAACACCTTCAAAGCTCTAATAACAGTTTAAAAAGAATGGTTATAAAAATTTCATAGTTAGCGACAATTTTTCCATTCGAAAGACAGTTAAAAAATGTTTATAACTTGTGCGAAATTTGAACTTTATACCATTGGTTATGCATAAAATTTTCATTACACAAGCTTACTCAATGGGCACTTTGTTTCGCATTTGGTTTTTCTTGTCAATATTTCAGCAATGGAGTTATTACACTGGCCAAGCGTAGCACGCTTTTTAAATGCAGTTACACTAAAAACGTTCAAGTGCAATGCTGATCCTACATGGTTCATCAATTACAAAATACATTTACAATAGTCTGTTACTACTCTTTAACACCATCAGTATTAAATCTTTCTTGATCCATGGCACGTCAATCAGAATAAAACAACATTCTTTTAAAAATATTTAGTAAGGTAACTTTTTCGATTCCTAATAAAAACACCTGAGAATATGCGTGTTCATGACAAAATATAACTTTATATTAGTTCCGCCTGATGATAAAAATTGCATAAATATAATTACAAATAACTGCTCAAACAAACAACTATTTTCAGTGAAGGAAACAATCTTTCTTACCTTTAGATGTTTTATAATTAATTTTAAAGCATTATTTCAAGTAAGATTTAAGGAACGAAATAAAAAAGAAACCACAGACTGTAAGAAAAAACTGATTTAAAGTGTTCTTTAACCTTTTGCCCTCGAGGGTGAATTATAATACTGTAAATCACTAGCAAAAAAAAAAAGTTTCTCTCCAACTTCCTTAAAAGCCTCTTCGGAATAAAGCTGAAAAGAAAAAAGTCAATCCATAATGAATGCACTAATTTGAGGAAAGCTATGAGTAAAAAATGAATTGAAAGGACCGTTGCCAATTTGTGGGTGTGAAATGTTACAATTTAACACCTCCATAGCTGATTGGTTAGGCTGAACATAATAATTAAAAACTTTTAATGAAATGCAGGACGTTTTAATTACTTCTTTGTTGGATCGCAAAGCGCTCCTCTGCCGTGTTAAGAGCTGCAGGATATAATTAGTTATGCCCACTAATTTTTCAAGCCCTATTTTCAACCGTCATAATTTGTGTTTCAGCCGTGTGCATGATCTTCAAAATGGATGTTCCCCTATTACCGTTAAATTTAAGTACAATTCCTTCTGAGGTAACTATAATAAAATAAATGCATAATTATATGCAAAATCACTCAAATTTGACATTTATGCTGCTTATGAAAGGCGCAAAACAAGATAAAAAATGATAGATAAATGCATAGGTGAAGGAAGCAAAATAAATATTGAATCAATTGCAGTATCTTTGTAGAAAAGTGCTGAAATACTCTCACTCTTGTGTACACTTCAGGTATTTACATAATTAAACACTTGATATTAGTGTGGGTTGAATTGCAGATTTACAAATATCCTTCAAGAATAAATACGAAAGTATATATATCTATAACAGAAAAAAAACGGCGAATTCTCTACGTCAAAAAGAAGTTTTGGAACCTATGATTTAAACGAAGTAACCCATTTTAAAAGTTACACAATTAAACCTACTGTAGGAGTTCAGGGATCATCTTTACTATTTTTTTCAAAGCGATTTGAAAGCTCAATATCTTATGATTGACAATATCTTATGATTTTTATCAAAACGTAGCCAATAAATTGTTTTAATCTCAAATTGTGTGTCACGTCTTATGCTTAATTGCAGCTGATGAAAATGCTGTCACTATTTCTTATAATACCTTAATCCAGTTTAGTTTTTTGAACTAGATTTCACTTTTTCAGAGCCTCTTCTCTCTCTCGAACTCTTTTTGGTGTCAAAAAACTGTTGAAAAAGAAAAAGAAAGACGGGAAAAAAGGGCTTATGCCCCCTTGCTACAATTTTTTTTAGTATAATTTTGCATTTTATAACATACATGATTGAAAGTTCATTATTAAAATAAAAGATGTTTCGTATACGGGTCTTACATGTCTCGACAGTTATGGCCAGCCTTATGCCTAATAGGATCCACAGCTTAAGAAACGATGCACAAATAAGTAGTTTTAAGTGTGTTTTTAT
The DNA here is from genome assembly GCA_038502835.1 of Octonoba sinensis. Classification (NCBI taxonomy): domain Eukaryota; kingdom Metazoa; phylum Arthropoda; class Arachnida; order Araneae; family Uloboridae; genus Octonoba; species Octonoba sinensis. The sequence continues at coordinate 85,707,747 of CM076604.1, forward strand.
TTTGGCAAATCGGTTGTGTCTCCATAAAATGTTCAACACGTTTATGAATCTATCCCTCTTTGTTGATCGCTTTCTCCAATTCTTCCTATTGTCGCTATTTTTTTCCTGACAAACACTCTTGAACATCGAATGTCACATAAGCTATTATATCTAAATCTTTTATGCGCAACTTTCTTTCCACAGCCAGAAACAATGAATTTGCTCAATAAAATTTCTAAAGAAACTTTATGTGGAAACCAGCAGTAAATCAGTTCAATTATTAGCATCTGCATTTGTTACCCCCTGACTTCAATCCGCCACTATATTGTCACGAAAGAAGATAAGATACCTGCAGTAAGCTTTTCCTCGTGAAGCGGATAAGGTAGGTAAAAAGATTGATTAACATTAGGGTGCTTAAGAACGTGTGTGGGGTGAGGAAGTGACCTCTAGACCCACTTTGATGTCGCCGAACAGACGCTTGCGGAAGCCTTCAATGTGGTCACGAGACCGATCTATGCTCTTCACTGGTGAAAGTTACACCACTAACTGAAGACATTAACAAGGTAATGGTGATATTACGCAAGAATGTATGGTCCAAAGAGGTTTCTTAGAAAAAATAGCAGCTTGTGAATATTTAGCAGGATGTCTTGTACTTGTGAGTCATACACTTAAAATGAATGCGTAAAGAGATTTCAACACATGAAAGGGTTGATTTAGCACGCTTTTAATATTCAATGCGAACAGTTTTAAAGCGTTTTTAAGCCTATCTAGTTCATTCAATTGCTTCCAAGAAAAGTGCTTCTATTGTTTCTAAATAGTATTTTTTTGCAATACACCGGTGTGCAAGAGGTCGCAAATATCATAACAACAGAAATATTTGATGTACAGTAAAAACCCGTTAAAACGCGGATTTCGGGGGACATGTTTGGCACCCGCGTTATAACATAACCGCGAAATATAGTGAAAACTATAGTATTTTTTTTTCTTTTTTTCTTTGTTGCCATTATATTCACTGTAATTGCTGTGCAAGAAGCACACATCTCAGCTGCGCAATCAGTCCTTCGAGCGATTGGTTATAAACCAACTGTGTTCCGAGAAAAAAGGTGATTAAAAATCTCTTTATGTTACCAATATGGGATTGTGAAGGCGAGAGGTCTTAAGAAAAAGATAGATTTGGAAGGGGAGGAACGCACTTCTCACTGGGGAATATGTTTACTTTTCAGGAATGCTAAAGAATCTGGGATACAAAGGTTGATGACGCAATAAAAGAAGTTACACACGCATAACTAGACTTCTGAAAATGGAATAGTTAAGCATTGATCTGAATAGTCCCTGACAGATTGAGCTCCATCCATGTCAAGAGAAACAAGTCAGAGCGATTGCACCCGATTTTGAAATCAAGCTATCTGTTCTAGGTTGAAAGACAGAAAAAGCAGGAAAAAAGTGTACATCACCCCTATCACAATAGGGCTTTATCTGTTAATGTGCCTGGTGGGGGGATGGGTGCTCTTTGGCTTGAATATTTGTGCTCTCGAGCTGGCTTTATTTACAATGATAAATAAGGAATCACCTTTAAATGGCTGTGATAAAGGGTGGTTTAAACGTCGGGAGACATGATAGTCACCGCGGTATATCCGATTCCGCGGTATACTGAGACGCGGTATAACGGGGTTTTACTGTATTACAAAAAAACTTGGCACAGAGAGATATTACTGCGGAAGGAAGAAAAAGCAGAAAAGAGATGAAAAAGGAGGAAAGCATGTGTTAGGTTTAGAATATCAGGATTAAAATGTGTCTCAGAAAAGATCCATGCACACTGAAAAAATTTGTTGTCATGTTGTACACAGTAAAAAGTTTCTGAAAAAGTAGAAAAAAAACAGAGCGTTTCTTTAAATTTACAACGAGCTTGTTTTAAATCAAATAATCAAGTTTCTTGATAAACGTTTCTCAAAAATATTCTTGTTTTTCCGCATTATGTAAAATTACAGAGAAAGATCTGTTAGGTTACGTAAATTTGAGCACTTGGGATCTGTGACTGCCAGTTTAAAAACTGTATGCTGCGTTAAATAAAAAAATTCATAAATAAACGTATATTTATCCATAAATATGTAACATGCATAAATAAACGCTCTAAATCTGTAACTACTAGTTAAAAAATCGTTTCCTATATATCCATAGAAGAAGAGGTTGAATCTAACTCAAAAACGCATACATCAATTTTTAATATAACCTTGCGCTAAAGTACTGCATTTGCTACTGCATTCAGTTGGCGTATAGCTAATCATTCTAAAATAAAAATTAAAAAAAAAAGAGAGAGAAAGATAAATTGCATTATTTGCCACCTAGAAATCAGTAAGGAAAAAATTGTCACATTAATTTTGAGAAAATATCTGTCTTTGAACATTTCTCAAAAACTGATGAACTACGTTAGACATTAAAACCAAATTTCATTAGAAATAAAATCGCTCGTGCTATTTGATGATGCATTAGATTTTCCTGCTGAAAATATGTTACAAGTCAGTGAAATTTTAAAAATATTTATTTTTAACGTAAACTTGATTATGGATTTATAGTTACATAAATTATACATATCAACTTCACAAGCGAATAAAATAGTCATGTGTTTTTTTTATTATTATTATTTCTCGGAACGAGTACTTACAAGTAAAGAAACAGACTACTAAATAATTTAACTGCACTGACTCAATTCAGAGATGCATTCAGTATAAAGCAATATATTAGAACAATTCTGATGATACGTTAAGCATGCTATATTTTCGTAATAAGTTTACCTTTGTTACTAAGATCATACGCATATTTATTTGCCACTCTAGATAAAAAAGTAATCTGCGATCTCAGTCACAAGGTCTTAGTCAATTCCTATGAATTTTCGAAACAATAATTTATGGAAATTGCTTTAGCCCCCGAACGACTTGCATAATTTATCCTTCAGAAGCTAAGAGACATCGCAAAATAGCAATAATACTTTAAATCACCTATCGAAAGAATATTTAGGAAGTAAAAAGTAATAAGTTTGCGCATACATTAAATAACAATTTGTTCAGAAACAAGTTTTCTGCTATCAGCATTAGATCAGCCAGAACAATCATTGTAAACAATGGCGCCTTTTCTTTCAAGGTAATTTCTCAAGAGTATTAGTTCTGTAATGATATAGTTCGGAGAAAAAAAAGTTATGTCTGCACTGACAAATCTAATATTGTCGCAATATTATCGGTATCGATCCGTACAAGGTTAGACTTCGAAAAATATATCCAAGAATTCAGGCAGTAGTAGTGATAAAGCGATAAGAATGTTATTTGATCGATGCAAAACATTTTAAGTATTTTTATTTGATACAGTACGATTATATATTAAAATCGTCCTTGCTAAATTTCAAATTAAAGTAAAATAAAAAACCACAAAAAGAAGGGAGGAGAAAGGAATAGGGAAAAATATTTTGAAGCAGTTGTAAATCGATTTATACACTGATATTTATATAAGACAAAGAAGGAAAATAAAACATTTTGAATTATTCTATCCGTGGCAGCAAAAGTTTTTCACGTTTTTTTTCCTTTCATGCTTTAAGACAAAAATTTTCAGTTGTTTAATCCTTCTAGGCAGCCCATATAAATGTCATAGCTTTGCTTTTACCATTGTATATTAAGAAAAAGATTGCAATAAAATCTTGGAGGCCCAAAAAGTTGATTTGCCGAGTTATCTTGAAATCATGGACTTGAGCCATGTCAAAAGTTTGAGCTACCAAGTTTGTGATCACCACAAACGTATTTATTTTAATAGGTATGGGGCCGTTCATAAATGACGTCACGCTTTTTTCCCATATATTTGACCCCCTCCCCCCTTTGTCACAATACGTCACACTTCAGCGGAACCCCTCCCCCCCTTTGTCATGTGTCACGCTATGTTGCATAATGCAGGATGTCACACTTCTTGTTACCCCCTCCCCTCCCCCTGTCACACTTTGTCACAATTTCGCGAACCCCCTCCCCCCTCAAAGCGTGACATCATTTATGAATGACACCTATGTTTTTCAAAGTATACTTCGTTACACAACGTTACAAAAACACTTAAGATATTTACAACTTTCATATTTTTAAAACCCACGCATTTCCGGTAATTTGTGAAAACCCTGAAGTAATTATACAGGTTTTCGTGGTTCATTAGATAAACGTAATAATTACCATTTCTAATGTTTAATCACATAAAAGCTGATGAGTGTTGCGATCCACAGAATAATTTATGACTCTTAGAATGAATGCATTTGGACTTTAAAATACATTCTTCTTCTAGCTTAAAAGAAGTATGAAATGCTATTATGAATTATTCATCGGGTAATTTACCTAAATCATTGACCGGATTGCAGTTACTGCGCGGTTTTAAACGCAGGGTTCCTGGGAAGTAAACAAAATTGACTGGTAGACAGAGTCACCTGGGATCTATTGCCTGACTCATTTCTATTGCTCTAAATGCTTTGAAAATAACTTTTGGTCAAACTTGTAAGATAACATTTTACAGGCAATTGAGACCGAGTGTTACGTTTTCTAGATTAAAGCAATTTGAGCATATTTATTCTGGTGCAGGGTTTAGGTGTATCATTAGAACTGGGGGCGGATGTGGTAGTTTGCTAAAGAGGAGGCAATTTTTTGTGATTTTACCTGTCTTCGAAAAAGTGGAAAAATTATTATAAAGTTTTACTTCGTTATTCTTCTTTGGATTAATACTTGCCTCTCTAGGAGAAGCAATTACCCCCATTGCCTCACTCTATATCAGCGCCTGTTTAAGGGATCAAGCATAAATGATGTCACGCTTCGAGGGGGATGGGGAGTTCGCAACATTGTGACAAAGTGTGACAAGGGGAGTGGAACGGGTAACAAGGAGTGTGACATCATGCATTTGCAACATAGCGTGACATGTTAAAAGGGCGAGGGGTGTCTGCTGAAGTGTGACATATTGTGACAAAGGGGGGTCAAATGTATGGGGAAAAAGCGTGACATCATTTATGAACGGCCCCTACGGTGCATTTTCATTATTGTTTTCGCGAGAAGCACAGAAACACTTCTTGCAGTTTTACTTTCTTATACAAATGCTGAATTTAATTGCGCCCTATCAATCACATGGCCATGCGCAAAGGTTTAGATTTCAGCACCCTCTCAGAGACAAACGAGGATTAAAAACTATTTTGCCAAGGAATAATTAAAAATGACACTAGTACGATAAAAGACGCTAGATTTGACGAGATAAACTGGGTGCCACGGCATCCCTGGTTATTTCGTGTAAACGTCTATAATAAATCACGTTATATATAATTATGATATAATATACATTGATGTACGTGTGATATGTTATGAAGGAAAGCAAAAAATGATTGCGACGGGATTTTTCACTAGAAATCGTTTCTCTATTTTTTACATTTGGTTATGAAATAGAATTTAAAAATATACTTTTAAAGCAGCTAGTGCTCTTCCTGAAATAGCTTACCTTTTCGGCAAGACCTCACCAGAAGAAAGCTATTTGTTTCGAATTTCAGTACGGCAACTTGTTTCTGGTAAAGGTCATAGGTTGAAAAAAATTCAAACTTGCCGAAAAGCTTTGGAAAACTATGGCAGAATAGTGCAGAGGTGCCAAAAAGCCTCCTGTGGTGCTTGAAAGCCGACAGTGAAGTATCTTCTAGTGTTTCAAGGTTAAACTGTCACAGTGCTTAAACGCTGAACATTTACAGCTTTCTAAGAAATGACACTAATTCTATTTAATCTTCAAAAAAAGAAAAATATGAAGCAATACAACATAATTCTGCTATTAGTTTGCTCGCCATGCAAATGGTTAACAGTTAACTTCCAGATAATGCAGTTTTTTTCTTTTTTTGCTGTCGTTTTAAAATTTAAAAAACATAATTTAGTTCAAAACTAGTTAAAAGTACTTTATTCAACTAAAGCATATAAAAATCATGTACCAAAGAAACAAGAAAAATAAATAAATAAAATGTTAGAACATAGCGCAAAAAACCCTAAAATTTCCAAAATGATATTTAAATAGTATTCGCTACTTTTCTTACTTTTTCCTTTCAGGTTTTCGTTTTACTTATTTATTTCTTTCGCTTTATTTTATTCCTTTATTTAGTTATTATCGTGTCTGTTTGTTTAATAAGATAATAAAACACATATAATCTTCATCTCATTTTTCGTGAAACATGAGCCTACTAATTTACATGAACCCGATGTTAGCCTATTGTTCCATAAAATTTAAAAAAAAAAAAGAAAGTATGTATCGTAACATTATCGTTAAAAATAAAGAAAAGTCAAAAATAAGAAAAGGAATTAAAAAAGAATGAAAATTTTGAAAGCAGGGTTTTGAAATGGGGGAAATGTGTGTCCGTTGGTTTTTGTCCCCCCCCCCCCCCTGCTATGACTCGTGAGGGAATTGTCCGATTCGAAAGATTTGTTTTTTAGCATTTAAAAGGTCTCGACAAGGGCATCTCATTTCCATATTCTATTTTTTTTATTCGAACAACTTTTCGATTAATTTTGAACAGTTCAAAAAATGTTAACTTTAACGGTCTGAAGGAAATATGAAGCAAGTTTTAAAAACCCTTGACATAAAATCCAAGTTCCTTCAGACAAGCTTACTGGAAGAAGCTATCGGCGTGAAATATTTTTTAAATTGAACAATTTTTGTTCAATTTCGAACAGTTCAAAAAAAAATTAACATTGACAACTACAGGGATATAATCCTATATAAATCCTGATCTAACAGACGGATTTGCTTAGAACAAACTTTATCGGAAGGAGTTTTATCGCAGAACATGTTCAGAGACAAAGTTCATTCAGAACTAAACAAGCCTATTTTCTGGTGAAAGTTTTCAGTATGGATTTTTAATAATATTTCGGAATGAATTAATGAATGAAATAATTATTCAATAAATAAATAAGTAAATAAATAAAACAATTATTAAACGAATGAATGAATACATGAATGAGTTAATGAATAAATGGATGCATGATTGAATGAATGAGTGAGTAAATGAATGTGTGTTAACGTAGAGAAAGGTATATTTGAAGTAATTAAGAACTAAGCCTGTATGAGAGAGTGATATATCTAGAAAATAAACTTGATGTTGTTGTATACAGGAAAGTCGATTTGTATAGTTCTCGAGGAATCTTCTTGTTTAATTTTTCTTTCTTAATTTTTAATTTTGGCAGTTTTTATAATTTATTCTTTTATAACGATTATAAAGTAAAATAATTTGCTTATTATTGAATAGAATATCGATAAAAGTAACCCTTTAATAGATGGATTTTCTTTTCTTTTGCAACAATTAACAAGATGTTCCGTCCAGAACTATACCACCCTACTTTCCTGCATACCCCCCAACATCAAAATTATAATCTAGCTATCTTCCTCTCATCTCTTTCTTATTTAGCTTTAGTTTTTAATTGCTTCAAATATATATTTTTCAACGGTTAATACATATTCATTCACTTATTCATTCATATATAATTCATTCATTCATGTATTCTTCATTCCTTCCCTCATTCATTTATTCATCCATTAAATGAGAAGATATGATTAAAAAGATTTCTTGAAAATGGGCTCCTTTAGTTCTGCGTGAACTTTATAACTGTACATCCTTTACGTCATAAGACCTTTTCGAGAAATTTTGTTCTAAGCAAATCCGTTTTTATTAGATCAGAATTTATATAGGATTAAAATTGTCTGTTGGCGCTAATGTTAAAAATTTTTTGAACTGTTCAAAATAGAACAAAAAGATTCAAATCAAAAAGTATTTCGTGTTGTGATCTCCTTCGAATAAGCTAATTCAAGGGGACTTGAGTCTTATTTACGGGGTTTATATATTTTGCTTTACATTTCCGCAATAGCGCTAATGTTAAAATTCTTGGAAACCGTTCAAAATTGAGCAAAAAAATTGTTCACTTCTAAAAGAATAGAAATTTGATGTAATCGCCGAGATCTTTCGAATGCAAAAAAAAAATCCAATCGGAAAATTCCCCCAAAAGTTATTAGGAAGTGGAGGACAGACAGACCGACAGAAAATTTTTAATTTTTCAGTTTTCATTTATCTACTTTACTTATATTTGGCTTGCATTTATTTTTAACGATATCTTTACGACACATTAAGCCTTCTTTCATACTTTATTTTTCTAAATTTTTATGGGACAGTATGCTAAAATGTAAAATATATTTCTTATTAAATAAAAAATTGTAATTTCAGTATTATCTGCTTAATTTTAAGTATTTTTGTAAAGTCTTGCACAGAAACTTTTCTAACCTTATAAATATATTTTTTAAAGTTTAAATCGTGATTTAGCTTTATGAATAGCTTCTCTTAAGTAAGCTAACGCTTTACATTGGGTTGAAATGTAATAAAATTCTTTAATAGTTAGAATCTGCTGAATACACATTTTAACCTCTTCATTCCAAGTGTACCCAATCGGGTACATTTTAAAATACTGTTTATTAACTACTGTTTGGGCAAGTTGAAAGCTAAAACACCCAATTGTTTTTCAAATTAATGAACAGATAGTTTACTTTGTTTTAAACATGGAAAACATGGAAATTGGGCATTAATTATTATTTAAACTAATTATAAGTTAAAATTATTAAAAAAATAGTTATTTTGTTTTGTAATCATTTTTAATTCAGAGAACCAAAATATTGCGTCAAATCTGTTCGTGTTTAGTTCTGGGGTCTGAAGAGATTATATTTGACGTTTTCACTACAGACTCAACAAAATGATTTATATGGTAAATTTCCCTTTTACTTCGATTTAGTTAAGAGCTAAACGAAAATGATAATAAAACTAACGCACAGACAGATTACTTCTAGAAAAATTTCAAACGTATTTTTAATGTTTGCAGCAAAGAAACCTCCCGAAGTTTATGATGACCTTGATCCTGATTTAAGTGCATTCTTGATACCACTTTTCATCCTTTCTGAAATAAGGTGCAAGCATTGCAATACATAAAACACCACCACAAACAATCTTATAAAAAAATATTCTTGCAAATAACGCGTTGAATATACCCCCCGGCAATTACTAAGTTTTTGAAAATATTTCGGCATATAAAACTAACATGAATAAGAGCTTAAGCATTGGATGTGGATGAATGCAGGAAATTTTATGACTTAACAATAAAAGAGGATTACATGTATATGTCTTCACGCTATGGGTGGTGGCTAATTGGATGATACAAGATGTGCGAGTTTTATCCCATCATAAAAATGCTGATGGATCCCAGAGCCAGACAACTATGTTCAACACTCGAGAGAAAAACGATTTTTTTTAAAGCTTGTTCCATTATTAGTGTTTGTTCGTGTCAATCCTTTTTTAAGCAAAATCACATTTATCCACTCATATAATGTTATAGGTAATAGTTTATGAGGAATGTGATGAAAAATATTTAACACTATATCAGGGTTCACACTGGGGAAAAATACAAGGTGGGATGTCCCACCTTGACCAAAATTTTAAGTGGGATTTTTAAAATTCAAGTGGGCAATTTTTGTTTTTAAAAGTATTACTAAACTTTCCTAACATGATCTAATACAATCTATGTAATAAAAGATGAGTATCTAATCTATGCTCAGCAAGGAAAGAATAAACATTAACATGGTTCACATAAAACGGATCGTTCACAAAATTAAACTTTTCAGTGACCAAGAAAGATTCCCCTTTCCACTCCTTTTTTTTGACTTTGTCCTCTGTGAATAGAATGAATAAAGATAAGTCTGCATCTCCATAGATCTTAAAATGTTCAATAATCTTAAAGAATGAAGAAGTTGCAAATCTTTACCCCATGTATATATATGATAAATAGGGTTCCTAGATTCTTCTTTTCATTAATATCAATAGGGATAAGATGGCAGTTGAAAACTAACATACTCCATTTAGTTTGTTTTAAATTATCAGTTTAGAATAGTAGTTTTATTTCGCGATGTTTTGAACGCGTGTCCGCTAGTTGTGGGAACAGCGTGCACACGAACTCTGACTATATCTACCTGAGTGGTCTAATGACCGATTTTGAGATTTTTATCAAAATTGTAAAAAAAAAAGCAAGTATAACTACTTAGGCATCATTCATAAATAATGTCACACTTTGTAGAGGGTTCGAGAAATTGTAACAGTTTGTGACAAGGGGAGGGGAGGAGGTAACAAGAAGCGTGACATTACGCATTTTGGTTTCTATAAAAACATTTAAAATCAGCAAATTAAATATATTTGAAAAGTTTTTTTTTTGATTTTCATAATTTGATTTTAAAGTTTCATGGATCATTTTGTATCGTGAACGCCGATGCTGATTAAGGTTTAAATTTAATTCTTGTTAAAAGTTAGAAACAAAAGTTTTCTTAGGCATTAACACTTTTAAGATAAAATTGCGTGATTCAAAATTCGTACAATTAATATATTTTACTGTTCCATAATCTTTTGTGTTATAAACCTTGATCTCATTTTATACAAATTAAGTGCACATGAAATCTTTATTATTATTACGATTATTATGCTTACAAATGTCACTAAAAGTTCAAAGCTAAAGTAAGAAACTCGATCTATAACAGAGTGCCCTGTTTCTGAACTGCAAGTAAATATGCTTATGTAATATAGCGTGACATGTGACAGAGGGGGGTAGATGGGGTATTATAGTGTGACATTTTGTGACAAAGGGGGTGGCGGTTAAATATATTGAAAAAAAGTGTGACGCCATTTATGAATGGTACCTTAAGTAGCTATATATTCTAGAAAAGTAGCGTAGTAAGCAAGAAAAATGGAAGTCTGGAATTTAACAATTTTGATTTAAGTCCCAAAAGTGTCTTTTGACCAGTAGGTTTAATGTTTGGGAAACATCAAATTCTTTTTTACTACTTTACCAGATTTAAAAGCGCTTCGTTTTTTAGTGCTGTTATTCTGCTCAGTGTCCTCAAGAGCAATGTGACTCAAATAAGCAATAAATGTCGTCAAATATTTAACCTTTTTCCTAAGAGAACGAAGGAAATGACTATAAAGAAAAGATCTTTAACGGTAGGTGAAGATATTGGCACAACAAAATTTAATTTTCGAAACTTTTTTTATGACTCCCTTTGATTGTTGAATACTGAGAAACTATTGAAACATATATTTATTGTCTGCAATGCAAAGGTTTCGTATTACATGTTATAAGAAATAAGGAGGGAATGAATAATCGGTTACTTGTTACGTTTTGTTACTCGTCAATTTCTAATTATTTGCCAAAATTTGCCAGGTCCTGTATATTAGAGAATAAATAATAAAAACATGCGTCATTGAAACGTTTTAAGGCTGAATTACCAATGTGGTGTTTCTGATTTATATCAGAGAAGCAACCAATTCACACCTCGTTGAAAGAACGTAAGCGTTACGTTAGCAAACAAGAAATGAAGAAAGTCTCTACTGCACGACTCTGTTGAGAGATTACTGTTACAAATTTCATTCTACTAGAGATTTTAGAAATCTTTATCGGAACTATTCTTGAGATCTCAAATATTATATTGCTATAAGGCCTTGGAAAAAATATTTCTCAGACGCTTAAAAATTCATTTCATTATTTTTTCTTCTATTGTATCATCCTTTTTATAAAAGGATATGTACTTTTTTATGCCTTTTAGCCATTTTTCGGTGTTGCTCTTGTTTATTTATGTTCTCTTCTGAATGGATACTTTAGCTGGCTCACCGCATAGCTTAGTATGTTCCCTAAAATCAGGGGTGGAAATTAATAAGCACACGTTCCAAAAATAAAAAGTTGGAGAACTTCCACTGAATGCTGTACTGACATTCTCATCTTATTTAAAAATTCAGCCACATTAAAAATTCATCACAAAGTTATGAGTTTAAGCATAACTTTTACGTGCATAACTGAGAACATGCAACCATTTTAAAACAAGCAGAAGTTTTCGCAACAGCCTTTTGATAACCTGTGTTGTATCTCATTTCAAATAATTAATCGAACACTGATCAAATTGATCGATACCGAAAATACTCTAAATATCGTCTTGACGTTCAAGATTCCCTTGAAAAATTCAAACGTCAAACTTAATTGGCACTCCCTCCAATACTGTCCTTTTAATCTATCCAGAACGCATTACCATAGCCCCATCTCACACACCAAATAGCTCTTTTTGACGTGCAATTACTAAAAACATTGACGTCCTGACAGTCTATTTTCACTCAAACAGACTCATTGCAATCTTAAACCGGCTATCAAAGAGCTCATTGATCCGCATTAGCCTTGGCTCATCAAATCGGATTTCCCGTTCACCAACTCGCTCATTTTTTCATTACTCGAACGTTGGAGAGATTTTGGCTATCACGCCCTTTCCGGGGGATATTACAGCTAATCTTTCCGCCTTAAAAGCTTTTCGATCAGACGCCAACTCTTCAATATATAAGAGGAAAGTCAACGTTAAAAGCGGATGGATATAAATTGGTAATTGATCGTGGACAGGTGCAGACTATCATATAGAACCTTCAGAATTGAGAGTTCAAGATGTTTTCCGTCATGCATCCATGCTATATTTCAAGCGACCGTTTGATGTGGTTTGCAAGAATTTGCTGAAAATTTTAGAACTTCTTACACGACTCGTACCCTCACCCTGAAAAGAGTCATCGTGGTAAATTTTAAGGGGTTGATGAGTTTTCTATTTGTAAAGTTAACATGCACTGTAAAAAGATTTTGTAAGAATACAGAAAGAAAACTGAGTCTTTCTGTAAATTTACCAAGAATTTGTTTCAAATCAAATAATCAAGTTTCTTGTAGGTACAGTTTCTTAAAAATATTCTTTTTTTTTTCCAGCTCTCTATGCAAATACAGAGGCAGATCACTAAACTTACGTAAAATAAACACTTGAGATATGTTACTACCAGTTTAAAAAATGCAAACAATTGCATATTTAAACACTTGAGATCGGTGACTACCAGTTTAAAAATAGTCAAAAACATGCATTATGTATTGTTGCGGTGCGGTTTAGTTTTAGCCCCTTAACTGGTTTGCCCGTACGATGAATGGGCTACCCAAAGTTGGTTCCAACTGGTTTGCCCGTACAGCGTACGGGCATTGATATTTCCGCCTTTTTTGTTTTGATTTTCCTGTATTTTTAACAGATTAAAAGAGAGTCTTTAGTATTAGAATATTTAAATAGATCGTGTGATCTGTAATATAGTTGTCACTTTAATTATATGCAATAAAAAATATGCCTTTTTAGGAACGTTTGTGGTAAAAAAATTAACCATTTAAGGGGTTAATGAGCAGCGCTAGCATCTTCCCAGCTTGTGCAGGGATATATGGTCCTGGGGCTCCATTTAACCCTCTTTCGACCCTGTTGTACCAGAAAGAGTAAATTAGCGTGCTCGCCTATGGCGCCACTTCTGCGGCACAGTATCTGTTGCTATCAATTTTCAGAATGTTCACTTTTATATTCTCTGTAATCTCCTTTTTTAAAAACTTTGTGGATTCCTGTTTTCATTTCTTTGTAATTTCGAGTTAGACTCCGGATAAATGATTTCCAGGAGATTCTCCCGTATTTCCGGGCAAAAAGTGTTTACATTTCAGGTTGATAAGTGAATTTTGTATCTTCTATTTATTCAGATAGTGACAGTGAAAGGGAGTTCATCACTCTGGAGATAAATGAGACACTTAAAAACGAAAAGTGTGATTTATAAAAGGCAGTGTGGGATAAAACGTAGGGGCCGTTCATGAATGATGTCACGCTTTTTTCCCATATATTTGACCCCCCCTCCCCCCTTTGTCACAATATGTCACACTGCAGCGGACCCCCTCCCCCCTTTGTCACAAGTCACACCTCTTGTTACCCCCTCCCCTCCCCTTGTCACAAGTTGTCACAATTTCACGAACCCCTCCCCCCTCGAAGCGTGACATCATTTATGAATGATCCAGTAGTTGTAGGGAAAGAAAATACGATAATCACATTTTTATATCTTATATGTTGATTGGTTGGTTCTACTTAACGTAATGGGTGAAGAGCTTTAACAGGTACTGCTGAGTCAAAAAGTAGTTATAATCATTGCTTAATTTTTATCGAAATATGTGAAGGCGCTTTAGAGTGTACAAAACTTATTTTAATGCGTAAATAGTTTGATTTTTGTCTGTTATACAAAAATTCACACAAAATTGAAAAGATGTGCAGTAGCTGAGCGCCCATGTAAATTAAGTACTGATTTGAAGCAGGGGGGGGGGAGGGAAAGCAAAAAGAGGGATTATAAATGTAAAACTGCTTTTAGATGAAACAACATAAGAAGAGAAGAGAAGAAAGATGATTTTTAAAAAACTTTTGCAAGTAAATAAATACAACATACAAATTTTAAATTTCGGAAAACTTAACGAATTGATATTTTACTTCAACTGTGCATTTCATGAGAATAAAATAACAAGATTCAAGTTAAAAAGTATCGAATGGAAAAAAGCAAATTTGAACAGTGAACCGTATATAAATACATTAAAGACATATTTCTTGATGGTTGCACATTTTATCCCACATTTCTTATGTGGTTAGTATCCAGATAAATGGAAAATTAAGAATAATTTTAATTAATAATAATAAAAAATAATTGATAAAATATTGTAAAAGTTTTAGCTAGGTTTTTTTGCCCTTTAAATTTGTCAAATAAATTATCTTTTTAAGAGCTCAGTCTAGCTTTCTAAGACGACTGTTAATCGTTTATGCTAAAAGAATTGTAGAGCAAAATAAAATATTATTGCATCATACCATGAATCTTTTTTTGACTTATGACTTAGTATAAACAAGTTAATAAAGTTTTTAGGGAATCTCAACCCTCCAATGATACTCTTAAAGCACAGGGGTATCAAGGAGGGCCCCTTGATGCCCCTTGATACCACACAGCGGGTAGTAAGGTTGGGCTGGCGCCCAGCTAATCTACCTCCGGTCGGCCATGAGCTGTCGTCGAACTTCACTTACCCGTGCCCGGGCGAGGGCAGCCCTAAGGCTTCGTGCTAATAGGATAGTGGGGTGAAGCAAAAAAGTATTAATAAAGTTATAAAAATATGATTATTCCCCCACTCCTCTTGTTTATGTTAGTACGTTGTCATTGTTGACGAAAAGAAAAAAAAATCCAGCAAAATTGTATGGGGCCGTTCATAAATGATGTCACGCTTTTGTCCCATATATTTGACCACCTTTGTCCCACGATATCACACTTCAATGAACCCCCCCTCCCCTTTGTCACATGTCACGCTATGCTGCATAAATCATGTCACACTTCTTGTTACCCCCTTGCCTCCCCTTGTCACACTTTGTCACAATTTCACGAATCCCCCTCCCCCCTACATACATGACATCATTTATGAATAATCCCTGTGTCAAAAAGGTCGTAAATATGCGTAATTGAATCAAAACACCCTTTTCCCTGGACCCAATATTAAAGCTCTCTGTATGCTTCTGTCAGCTTCTGTTCTTATGATATCTATTTTATTTTGATTGATTTTGATTTATATGGTAAAAGACCAACATTGTAAATTGAATTTTAAGGCTTACGTTTCAACACCATAAACGTTGTGCGATTGAAATTTCTTCCTCATTTTTGAAGCACGATAAACGCCATCGTGACATTTAAACATTTTGTGAAGTGCACAAAAGTATTACGGTTTTCATTGATCCAAAAATTCCTTACGGCATAAGAAAAAAAGTTATGATTAATTATCGTGACGACTTTAAAGACGTGCATAACAGGTGCTATTTGGCATGACCAATGCAACTATTAACAGCACCGCTAATCACGATCATCAAGTCGTCTTTAAACAACAGGGCGTGGCTCGGGAAAATATTACGAGACCGACTGACAGTTTCATAAAAGCGGTTTGTCAACGGAAGACCTCTTTTGGCTGTTGTACCTCATCGTAACTTCAGAAGGCGATAAGACGGGTGTTTTGAACCCCCGAGGAATGGCTTATTCGGAAAAAACTAAATGAACCTTCCGCATTTTTTTAACCGGGAGGCATTGTCGGCATGCAGTAATTAGAAACAAGGAGCTGAACTCAATTAAAAGCATTTAACCTTCCAGTTTTGAAATTATTGATGGTTCTTGATTCCCCAGATTTCACTGAACGTTTCCATTGGTGAACTTTAAATGATTAATCTGCAATGGCTGATAAAGGATTGGAATTTTCTTCGGAGTTGAATTCCGAAATTTTTTAGTAATGAGCCCAAAAAGTAGTTTATATTTGGAGAAACGCATTTATTGATGTGGCTTTCAAAAGATTATGAAGTAATATAGCGGTTTCTACATGCTTTGAGATAGGGTCAAATCAATTACCCCCTGTTTATTTATTATATTTATATTTCAAATGCATATAATCTCTTGTTGAAAAGGAATTAGGAACAAATTAATTAAAGGACTTTTTGTACAGAATGCAAACTATTTTACCTGTGCAAATGAGGTGCCTTTTATCCAAAACAAATGCATTCATTAATAAATTACAACTTCAATCATCTCATATAAAAAGGAAATGTTCAAGAGGTAATATAATTACAAATATATGTGTGATATAATTCTCAAACAAGAGCAATAGTAAATCACTAATTGGAATATCTCTAATTATCTACGTTAATAAGGAAAAATTACAGCTTCTTTGACAAACGTGTGACGAAGTTAGGAACTTTTGATTACAGAATTCACTTCAGAAACTACAGCTGTTAGTGGTCAGTTCCTTGTTAAATAAAAGACGTAAATGCATTAGCAGATCTTTAGTATTCGTTTTATAGTGCCGTTTGCTGTGACGGCCCTCAAGGAAGGAAATAAACGATGCCTTTGAACATACTGTAATACAGAATTTTTTAATTCAGATACCTCCCATTAAAAGAAATTATTCCATTATAGTCATTTTCATAATCGAATTTAACTTTTACATATTACTTTGCAAAAATCCCAAAAATTCTGGTCCGTGAAATCAAAAAGAAAGTAATAGTTAAGTTATAAAATAATAATGAAAAATAATGACAAAATAAACATAATCTAAGTCGGAGTAACATAAGCGAACTTAATCCAAATATAAGCATTTAAAGTCACGAAAAACAAAAAGGATAATAAAAAGTTGAAAAACTAATATAATTTAAGACGCATTACTATTATTTAAGACGCGGAACATAACCATTTAGTGTATAGTAAAAACCGAATTATCATTAAGAAAGCCATAATTTCAAAAAGTGGTAAGTTTAACTGCAACTCCATTGAACATATTATATTTAAATATTAAAAATATTAAGTGAAATTACCTTCCTTTAATCTTTTTCTATACTATGTGCTTCGCTTTTTGGTTTCATAAAATTATTTCGTTCTACTTAAAATATAGCGTGTAAAAGACATACACTAAAATTCTGTTCTATAATCTCTGAGAGGAAAAAGCAATCCGATTATTCTAAGTTATGAGGGATTTAGTATAAGAATAAAACGTGTGTGTGAAAAGTTCGGCATCTTCAATGGCAGTTACATACGTGATACTACATTACAATGTGCTAAAATGCTCATTTTTTGTTTCTGAAGTTAAGCAGATCAAGTCTAACATCAAGATAAAACCCAAGTACGTAAATTGTTATGTAATAAGAAATACTTTGGGTTTTACGTGACAAAGATATTGCTTTATGGAACGTTTACAGCTTTACATTACTAGAAAAAGAACCTTTTCAATTTTCGGAAAGCAAAATATTTACGTAATGTTTTTTGCTTTGTAAGTTTTAAATTTTCAGATATTTGTAACAGATTTACTGAGAAGTATTTATCATATTATTCTATAAATACATATGATGACTACTGGAAAAGTTCACTGAAAAATTTCCTTTGGCAAAATTTCATTTTACTTATTTTGCTCTTGCACCCATCTCAAAAAGATTTATTGTAAATAACATTTTGTATTTTAATTTATTATCATTCTTTGTATTTAGATTTGCTATTCTTCTAATTCTTCCTATTGTTATTATTGTTTTTCACCAACGTTAAACCATTTCAAATATTCCATTTATGCTTTTCAACAAATTTTTACCAAAAGTATACTAAAGAGTATGGCTATTTTTATCACTTAGAAAGAGCGCATTGGGGCCGTTCATTAATGCGGTCACACTTTTTTCAATATGTTTGACCCTCACCCCCTTTGTCACACGTCACGCTGTACCACATAAGCATACATACTTGCAGTTCAGAAAAAAAACACTGCGTTATAGATCACGTTTCTAATTTTCTTTTTGAAATTTTTAAGGACGTTTGTGAGCATAATAATAATAATGATTACATGTGTACTTAATTTGTATAAAATGAAGTTAAGGTTTACAACGCAAAAAATAATTAGTATAGAACAGTAAAATATATTAATTGTTCGAATTCTGAAAAAGTGACCCACGCAACTTTATCTTAAAAGTGTAAATGCCTAAGAAAATTTCCTTTTAAACTTTTAACAAAAAGTAAATTTAAACCTTAATCAGCATTGATGTTTACGATACAAAATGATCAATGGAATTTTAAAATCAAATTATGAAAATCCAAAAAACTTTTTAAAAAAAATTTAATTTCCAATTTTTAGATTATCTTTTTGAAATTTTTTCTTAAGCATTTCATTTGCGAAAAGTCCATTTGTGCAAATTCCTTTGTAGTTGATAGGGAAAAACCTCAGATCATCGATCGCGAAAATATTTAATGCACAGAAACAAGTTTTTGATTTTTTTTTTCCTTTTTTGTGCATTCAATTTAACCATTAGTTTAAAATTCAAAAAAAAAAAAAAAAAAAGCATTTTTTAGTTTTTTAAAATTCCCTATAAATTAAAATTCCCGTTTTTCCTTTGTAATACTTTCCAAACATTATAGAATAAAAGGTAACATGGAATTAACAACCTGAAACTTAGTTGAATTTCAACATTTTTTTTTTGATAAAACTCAAAAAAAGGACAAAAAAAAAATCAAAATTTCAGTTTTAACAATAAAATAAAACACTACAAAATTCAGAGACCAACCCCGTCAAATTTGTTAAACATACTCCATGGAATGCACATACACAAAGTTTCAAAGCTGTATCTTTACATGCGAAAAAGCATTAGGGATTTTACTACACATAATTGGTCAAAAATACAAGGGTAAAGCAGAGAAAAATGCGTTCAGAGATTTTAAATGCAGAATGAAAAAAGCTAAAATCATTTACAAAAACCGGAATATCATTTAAAATTTTGAAATCATATATGTTTGAAATTTTGCATGAGGCTTTAAAAGAGTTTTATTTGTCGATATAAGTAATAAAAAAATCGATAATTTGAGCTATTTTGAGGTACTGTGCCCCCAACAGAGCGCTTCGGATATTTGAGGTTTTATTGTCATTACAAATCGAACAATACAATACAATACAATACAAAAAGTACACCAACAACAGGAGCTAGGTCCAACAAGGTTGATGAATAGATGAGCAATTTCTGCTTGACTTCTTCATGCTCCTCTTCCTCTTCTTCTTGTCCCTACTTTTATCTTGAACGCCCATTTGCATGAAAGAAAAAGAAAAAGCAGTATCAATTTACATAAAAAACTATTTGAACAAAAGCTAAGAGAGAAACATTATCAGATTTCAACTGGCTGCTCTCTTCACAATCCCCCAGTGACGATCCAATCCCTCCTTAAACGATTTAACATCCAATGAGAAGGTAAGATGGATTTGTTTTCCTTTGTAAAGCAGTTCAGAGCTCGCAAAATCTTTAAAATTTTACATGCCCTGCCGGGTATGCTTGTTTAAAAAATACATGCCCGAACAAAAGTTTTATATGCCCAGTAGTTGCTTTATTGCACATTCATAAAAACATTTGAGTTTGTCGTGTAGAATTAATTAGACAAAAATTAAATTAGCAGTTTTATATATGAATCAAGAATTATTTTAACTTTTGTTTGAATCATTAACAAGCAAAATATTACATAATAAGTCGTAACAAAATTTGCAAAATTTAAATTGTATTATCAATTTTATTTCGGACATTCATGTCCTTCAACATTTCAATTTTGAGCTCCGGTAAGGATGCAGTGATTTTTCAAAAAAAAAAAAAAAAAAAAAACCGAAATAATAAAGTTTTAGAAAGAAATATTTGGTTTAAAAAGGGTAGAAAATTCGTGCATGTAAGGGTAGAAAATTCGTGCCCGATCGGAATTTTTACATGCCCCGGGCATGTCGGGAAATATAATTTTCGAGCCCTGATGCAGTTCTTTACATTGTATGACATTTAAATCTGAATTTAAATTTTTAAATTACTCTTAAAAGTAAGTAGTAATTTAGCAGAGAGAAAAAAAAAGTGAACATCGGCTTACAGAGCGTTTCGAATATTCGAGATTGCACTGTAATTTCAGACCGGAACAAATCTGAGAAGATAGATTTATTTTCCTGTAAGCGTTTTCGTTACTTTATTAAGCAATACCTTACATTACATAACATGTTTATCGCAAAATATTTGCCTGTGCTTAGGTCTTCTGTAAACAATTGGCATTATATAGTTCGAAACTAAACTCACATTCTAAATCTTAGATAAGCTACCGAAATTTTAATTTGCTCAGTAGCATGAATGCAATTGTTACAGAAATTGTAAATGACTTCCGAACGCTTTTAGAGCTCTGTCTGAGTGAGTGACAGGTAACAATTACTGGATGCGGTAAATCTCGCTGATATTGGGTGCGAAAAGACGCAATTTGATGGTAGAGATAAATGTTTCAAATATTCATTATCCTATTCGGACAGGCATTCATTTGTCCAAGTCGATCTGTTTTGGTATCTATGAACGAACTACGAAAGGTTTTAGTTGTAGGTTTGCATCGAACAATTTTTGTTAAAGTTTTTGATTTCAAAAATGATTTTAATTTTCATGAGCGAAAAAGCTTCCTATAATAAAGAAGAAACTAATTTCCCAAACTGAACTTACGTTCAATTTAAAATAAAAATTTATGCTCTGATAAACGACAGATCTCTATTAACTGCAAATTCTTAATAAAGAATTCTTAATAAAGAAAAATTTTTACATAGTCGTTCCCTTAGGGATCATTCATAAATGATGTCCCTCTTCGAGGGTGGAGGGGGGTTTGTGAAATTGCGACAAAGCGTGACAAGGGGAGAGGAGGGGGTATCAAGAAGTGTGACATTGCATTATGCAACAGAGCGTAACATGTGACAAAGAGGGGGAGGGGGATCCGCTGAAATGTGACATATTGTGACTAAGGTGGGAGGGGGTCAAATATATGGGAAAAAACGTGACATCATTTATGAACGGCCCCTTATAGAGTAAAAATAGAAAAAAAAGTGGAGAGTTGAATGTAGAGCGGAATAAAGTTTCAGGAAACTCATTTCAGTGCACGATTCAGTTCTTAATCATTCCCCTCAAATATCAAATTTGATGTTTTCTTTTATGATTTTTTTTCTCACTATTTAGTCTAGACTTGACACTTTGTCATTTGTTTTACTGTTGTCGTTTCTAACGTGCAAAACGTCGACTACGAACTTGAAGAGAACTTAAAACAACGATGTGTATAAAAATTTATTAAAATTTTTCAGACCGAATGGGGAAATAGAAAGAACAAACAGGGAGGGCGCTTTGAGGTTTACGTACTCGGGTTTCATATTACCTTTGCATCAAATTAATTGCTGTAAATGGTATATTTTTATTTATGCACAGTGGACATGACATGCACACAGGTAAACAAACTTTACTGTATAATAGTGCCCACATATCGGTATGTTATAGCCAGTAACTAAAGTGTTTCCTAACATTCTGTTTAAATTTTCAGTAGTTCAGTGTTATACAAAGTGTATTAGTTTATTTGCATAGGGCTGTTATATTAACCTTTGTAGAGAATAGCAACATTGAAATTAACAAAAAAAAATGAAAATCTCAGTGACTAGAAATAATTTTATTATCCCCCTCTTTTTTATCGATAAGACAAGAAGCAGACGCAAGCTCTGTAAAAATGAACTATGTGAAAGATAATTTCTGTAAAAACTGTAAAAAAGTTCAAGATTTCATTTCATTGTCTTTTGTTCCCCGCATTTCCAGTTTACCTCGCGCTTCTCTATTAGAGAACAGAAGTAAAAAACTGCCATTGTGCGTTCGCGCTTTCTTCAGGAAGCCAAATCATTTCTTTTGCTACGTAATCCAATCGAACATTTTTTTTTTCTTTTTGCTCATCATTTATTTACGTAATATCTTTTCTTTTCAGGTAAACAGTGTCGCGTAAGTCGCAACTTATTCTAGATTGAA